>OX411729.1:19120748-21620748 GCA_948252095.1 Dicycla oo | reverse complement strand
CGTATCTCAAAAGATGATTTCAGACGCTAATCTACATGATTCTCACGTGATCTAACGAAGATTATGTCTGGACTTTAAAGGAGACTTTGCCCTTGAGTTTGTTTCGCCATATGGGCCCTATCAGAATACCAGCGCTGCGGTATTTATTTAAATATTGCAGCTTTATGCTGAGATAGGAGCCTTTTTGGCCTCGCACAGGGATTTTTTATTGTTATATTTTGTATTTATTTTGTTTAATTTTTTTAATGTTAATTTTGTTAGTTTCCTATGCTCTTTTTTACTGTTTGTATTTCCTGTGCGTGTCCCAAATAAAGTATTTTTCTTTCTTCTTTCTTTCCATTTATTATCACCGAAAGTCAGATAGGAAATGTCGAATTTGTCATTTTTGTATTGTTTGAACGCGTTAATAACTGGAACTGTCTGTCGAATTTGAAAAACTATTTTTGTATTTGATAGCCCAATTCTTAAGGAAGGCTATAGGCATATTTAACATCATGCTAGGACCCTTTGGTACAGATCAAAGAGAAAAAAATCTGAAAGAATGTTAAAGAAAACGTAGTAATATCCTGGACAGGCAATAGGGAAGAACAAGAAATTTCACGCGGACGAAGCAGCCGGCAGAAGCTAGTCTCAAATAAAAAAAAAAGCTTCAAGTACCTACTAACATACATTTGTTTTCATTCGATTTTGTCGCTCCGAATTTTTTTAATGGGATAAAATCAAGTAGGTAACAAACATTTTCTATTTTAAATCATGTGTAATATATAGTTTGCACATGTAAATAAATAGGCTACTTAGTTACAACAAAACTTGAAGTACGAGTAACGTAAACTATAAAATAGGAAGGAACTTCTTGAAAATTCTGTCTCGTTGATCTAGTGGTAGCAAACGATACTGCTAAGCATGAAGGCTTGGGATGGAAAAGTGTTATTGCGTTTTCCATCAGGATTATCTCAGTAACATCCCGGAGTCTAGATCTGTGCCCGGCTGATGTAAATATTCTTGCCCCCTATTACATGGGACTTAAACATATATGGTGAAATGAAGCTGTACTAGCGGTAGTTGGTACACTTCTGCCTAACCCTTCGGGGAATACAGGCATAATGTTGAGAATTTTGAAATAAAAAAAGACAGTATTGGATTACCTGGTATGAAACTGAATAAGAGGATCATTGACGATGTCGCTCATGTCGATCTTGACACCCTGTTTCAGCACGTCTGGGTGCTTCTTCATCATCATCCATCCGACGTGAGAGAAGAAGAACCCGCGGTTGGCGTCGTGTGGGTCTGCTGACGTTTCAGAGTACTTGTGGTGCACACGATGGTCTCGAACCCAATCGTATATAGTTTTCTGTTCATAAAGTAAATAAATAAAAAAAATAAAAATGTTTATTTCAATTACAATGGGCATTTAGATACATATTTTTGGAGATCTCCTTTTAAGCAAGGAATTGCTTGTATTAGGAGTCTCCGCACTTCCACAATTGAAATGTAGACAAAGTAAACAAAGTAAACATGCAAGAATAGAAATAAAAATTATACAAACGGCACTACGAAAGATTAAGAGTTGTACAGGAAAAAGCCAAAATCCAAATCGCGCGAGTACGTGTGATGCGTGTGTTACGAGTGAGTATGTTAGTGTGGAGTGAGTGAGTGTGGTTGTGGGTGTAAGTGAGATTAGTGAGGTTGTATGGTGGGTGAATTTATAATAAGCGATGTTTAGTTCATTTACCGTGAATGAATATCCTGACTATCACTAAATACAAAAGTGCGCCCATTTCGCGTTATGCGGGTGAGACTGGGATGCTAGTATAGGTAGTTACAAGCGTACGCTAAATTGTAGGTCGTTAATTGTTGGCTAGCCCTACGAACGATGTCTTGGGATCGAAAGAAGCAAAATAAGTCTTCTTTCACTAACCATGCGGAAAACGACCTGAGTGTAACCACGTTGGCTATTGTAAATTAGATACAATAGACTCAATATCGTCATAGGATTTAGTTTTAAGCCACTCGGTTACAACTTTTTTACAGTCCCGGTAGTTCATGGAATGCATTCGTATTTCTTTATTTAGCAAATTGTATAGGTAAGATGATTGACTTAATTAAAGAGAGGAACTTAATTAGCCGTGAGTATATAAGTCTCTCAACAATTTTTGAAACGGAAGGTAGGACCGAAATTGGTCTATAGTTAGACGGATCAGATTTGACTCCTGACTTATACACAGGCGTTATGAGTGCAATTTTCAGAGCGTCGGGGAAAAGTCCTTGCGCGAAACATAAGTTAATCAAGTGGGTTAAAATTGGTACAATTTGTTCGTGTGCAGATTTTAGAAAGTTGACTTGTATATTGTCCCAACCGGGAGCGCTATCCGATTTTAAGCACATAAGAGTGGCTCGAACTTCGTCAGAGTCTGTGTCAAGAAGGACAAGAGATGAGGTCAAAGGATTATCTGCCGAGAATAATAATAATAATCTGATCCCAAACTAAGCAGAGCTTGTACTATGGAAACCAGATAACTGATATACTACATACACTACTTTTTTTTGTAAATAATAGGTTGGGGAAAAAGTTTCTTCGCATTTTTTAAGAAAATTCAAAACATTTTTTAATATAGTTTATTTACATTTAACTAAAGTATGTAGGTACCATTTTGTTCGATAACTTTTTGCCATCTTGTAGGTAGGGACATGATCCCATTGCTATAGAAATTTTGGGACTTCTGGTCAAAATACCGCGACAAGTGGTTTTGGCAGTCCTCTCGTGATGTTAACCTGACACTGCCTAAAGAATTCTGAAGAGACCGAAACAGGTGGAAATCTGAAGGTGCAAGGTCAGGACTATACGGCGAATGCATTAACACCTCCCAGCCAAACTCTCTTAATTTTTGCTGAGTGGCTAAAGATGTGTGAGGTCTAGCGTTATCATGATGAAAAACTACACCCCTTCTGTTGATTAATTCCGGCCGCTTTCTCTCAACTTCTTGCTTTAATCTCATCAGTTGTTCGCAGTAGAGTTCAGAATCGATGGTCCTGCCTGGTGGTAACAGCTCATAATGAATAATGCCCTTCCAATACCACCACACACACAGCATCACCTTGTTGCGAGTTAACCCGGGTTTCGCCACAGTCTGTGAAGCCTGAACACGACCTTTTTCGCACGTTCTTGTCATACGTGATCCACTTTTTATCACCAGTTATCAGCTTCTTCAAAAATGGTTCGGTTTCATTACGTCGTAATAAAGAATCACAAATGAGTACACGGTTCATTAGGTTTCTTTCAGTGAGCTCATGAGGTACCCAAATGTCGAGCTTTTTTGTGTACCCAGATTTTTTCAAATACGCCAAAACTGTTTTGTGGTCAATTTCCAGTTCTTCAGCTACGTCGTAACTACTGATATGCCGATCTTGCTCCACTTTTTCAAAAATGGCATCCATTTTATCCGTAATAGGACGACCAGAGCGACGTGCATCTTTGACATCAAAATTTCCGGATTGAAAACGCTTAAACCAAATTTGTGCTACTCTCACAGACACTACACTAGGTCCATAAACATCGCAAATTTTTTTCGCGGCTTGCGTTGCATTTTTACCTTTTTTGTAGTAAAATTTTAAAATGTATCGAATTTCTTCATTAGATTCACTCATCTTGACGGTACGAAAAACAAATGAAAATCACACATTTTCCTAATTTGAATTTGGAATTATGTTCTTTAAAATTTAAACTTTCAATGATACCAAAACCAGCCAGATACAAATAGTATAGCCAAAGAGATTTTATTACAAGTTCATACATACTATAATGCGAAAAGACTTTTTCCCCAACCTAATACATACTTATATAGATAATTACACCCAGACTCAGGACAAACAGACATGTTCATGCACACAAATGTTTGTCCTGGATGGGAATCGGACCCACGACCAGCGGCATGGCAGGTGGTATCTTAACCAACCACGCCATCTGGCCTGCCACCCAGAATGAATCAGGATTGATATTATTGCCTGCTAGGGACTGGGAAGTAGTGATGTTTTCAGCAAGAAGTGTGCCTATACTGCAAAAGTAGTCATTGACCTTGTCTACAGAGCTTTCTGTGGTTGGGTATATCCTTAGCAGTTCCGTATTATTTGTTTTTTTAGTTTTGCGTTGTGTGATGTTATTAATAATGTTCCAGGTTTTTTTGGGATTTCTGTGGGCTTTAGAAAGTTGATCTCTGTCATGTTTGCGTTTTTGTTTCCTAATAATGGTATAACAGTAGTTACGATACCTTTTGTATGTTATTTTTAGCACCTCGTTGTATGGGTCATATCTAAGTCTCTTTTGCATAAGATTTCTATTCATAATACAGCGCAATAGGCCAATTGTCATCCATGGTTTTAGGATTCTATCTTTTAAACGTATATTCATTGTAATTGTACTCAGTGAGACACATTTTTGCAGTGTCTCTATTAGGTTATTATTAATCAAGTTAGGGTTGTCTAGATTTAATAGGTCCGAAAGGTTACTGGCCTTGAGTAGCTCAAGTCCCTTCTCCGTATTAAAAACTGTTTTTGTTTTTGAGCATTTTATTAACTTAGTATGTTTTGATATTTTTAATAAAGTCATGGAGTGATCAGTAATGGTCGTGCGAATAATTGCAATGGTTGCAGTCTGGTTGTCAGATTTGAGTTTTATTATGAAATGGTCAAGACAAGTTTTGTCTCTCGTGGGGAGCGTGTGACCAGGAAGAAGACCATGCATTGCTAACATATTGAGATAGCTAAGTCTGTTTGTACGTTCGTGTGACTGCTCATTTTGATTGTATACTCGTATAAGATTAATATTTATGTCTCCAGTAATTATGAAGTTTTTAGTTGATGCAAGGGTAGTTAGGTGGATATTATAAAGATACGTAATAAATCCAACCAGGCCAAAATGGCAGAAGTATTTTTATCTACACCCATGCTATAAATCCTCTGTAAAAGTTTCTGAAACAGTTAGCTTATTGTCAACATTAAAACAACCAGTGTCATAGTAACCATAATATCATCCAAACGAGTGCTATAATGTTGTACTGAATTTCATTATCAACTCCCACAGAATACTCTTTTATATAAAGGATGACTGGTAATTAGTGACCGATACATAAACACATGAGTGTACTCATGATAAAAACAACTTTTACTAAGGGACCAAACCTGAAATCGCGAAAAAAAATCAGCTGTTCCCACGAGTTATGCGAGCATAAGTGTAGGGAACAGCTGATTTTTTTTCGCGATTTCAGGTTTGGTCCCATAATAAAAGTTGTTCGTTATCACGAGTTTTGCGAACATAAATGTAGGGAGCAGCAGATTTTTTTTCGCGATTTCAGGTTTTGGTGCCATAGTAAAAGTTCTTTGTTATCACGAGTTATGCGAACATAAGTGCAGGGAACAGCTGATTTTTTTCGCGATTTCAGGAATGGTCGGTGCGGTGGTGCGGTGTCCCACAGGGATCGGTCCTGGGGCCGCATTTGTGGGACATCGGGTACGACTGGGTGCTGCGCGCCGACCTCCCTAGCGGCGTCAGCGTGGTATGTTACGCTGACGACACGCTGGTCCTGGCGCAGGGGAGGTCGCACCAGGCGGCGGCTGAATTAGCGACACGCGGGGTTGCGATAGTCGTTGAGAGGATCCGGCAGTTGGGACTCGAGGTGGCCCTGCACAAGTCCGAGGCCATGTGTTTTCATGGTCCTCGGAATGCGCCACCGTGGGGTTCCCAAATAACGGTAGGAGGGGTTCGCATCGGAGTCGAGTCGACGATGAAGTACCTGGGACTCGTCCTCGACAGCCGGTGGAACTTCGTGGAGCATTTCCGACGTTTGGCTCCCAGACTGGAGCGGGCTTGGGCTGCCTTGAAGCGGCTCCTGCCCAATCTAGGTGGTCCAAACGCCTCCTGCCGGAGGCTTTACGCGGGGGTCGTGCGGTCCATGGCCCTTTACGGGGCACCGGTGTGGGCGCGTTCCCTGAGGCTGCGGCCAGTCCGCCGGTTGAACGCGTCCCAGAGGGTCATGGCCATTCGGCTAGTCCGGGGTTACCGCACGGTCTCCGGTGAGGCGGCGAGCCTCCTTGCCGGATTGCCGCCGTGGGATCTGGAGGCGAAAGTCCTCGCGCACGTGTGGGAGTGGCGCGAGGAGGCAAAACGCCGGGGCGTAACTCCGCTGCCGCGAGAAATCACGGTACAGCGGACAGAACTCCGGCGGGATCTCATGGCGACATGGAGAGTGCGACTGTCGCAGCCCAGCGCTGGGCACGCCACAATTGCGGCGATAAGTCCCCTCTTTGAGGAGTGGTTAGAGAGGCGCCACGGCGTCCTCACCTTCCGCCTGACGCAGGTCCTCACCGGACACGGTTGTTTCGGGAGGTTCCTGTTTCGCATAAGGCGGGAGGAAACGCCCGGGTGTCACCATTGTGTGGATCGCCCAGAGGACACGGTGGAGCATACAGTGGAGGTCTGCCCGGCTTGGGCAGAGCACCGCCGTGTTCTCACGGAGGCGATCGGCGGCGGCGATCTCTCGCGTCCGAGCCTGGTCCAGGCCATGGTGCGGAGCGAGAGTGCATGGGAGGCCGTCACCTCCTTCTGCGAAGCGGTAATGCTCGCGAAGGAGGAGGCGGAACGCGTGAGGGAGAGGCAGCCTCACGCCCTCAGTCGCCGCAGGAGACGCCCTGGGCGGCGGGAATTGATAGCCGATTCCCGGCCACCGTAGGCGCGGGCTTGCGGACGGTGAGGAGTGGGTAGCTCGCCGTCCGGTGAGGACCAGGCCTGGGTCGACGGCGCGTTGTGTTCCACGCGCGCCTCAAAGAGATGTCAGCAAAAGATGGGGTCCAATAGGGCCGATGCCGCTGGGGTCGCGGGTTATTTGAAAAAGATACCGTGGCCCTGGCATAGGCAGCTGAAGGAACACGGGTGGGTTTTAGTCAGTAAAAGTCTGACACGCCCTTCCGCTCCACCCAGAGCGGGAGAAGTTATTTGATGATTTCCCATCCACAAAAAAAAAAAAAAAAAGGGAACAACTGATTCTTTTTCGCGATTTCAGGTTTGGTCCCATAGTAAAAGCTGTTTGTTATCATGAGTACAATCATGTGTTTAAGTATCGGTCACTAATTACCAGTCACCTTATATATGCAACTCCTTTGCTTTTTCGATCCCTTTCTTAATCATAAAACAGCCACATACTCACTACTCAATTTGTGGTATCTTTATGAATTTCAGAAAAAAAACAATGTCATGCACGAAACTCTCGTGCATGACATTGTTATTTTTCTGAAATTCACTACCACAGCGCCGTAATAAAAATAAAAAAAAAAACTTCTACATAGTTTGTTTGTATTAGATACTCAGCAATTAAACTTTCCATGAATTTACATAGAGTTCTTACAACACTGTGTTACCCTATGGTTTCAGAACCTTTTAATTAACAACTGTACATAATTAGGTATTAAAACACACATGTAATTCTATTATCACACACTCGTGTTTTAATACCTCTTGTTATACTACAGTTGCATAAATAATTATTACCGTCAATGTCATACTTAATCAAATCAAAACCAGTGAAGGTGACAAACATTTTCTTTCTTTGCGAAATATCTTTTTATGTCGTCACGCGTGCTAAGCATGCTAATGTAATTTTGAACAAAACAAATAAAGCTGGTGACATTCACTAGTATAAGTCTCGTAATTAATATACACAGTAAAGGTGGGCAATCACGATAGCGCCATCGCGTCAAATGGCATATAATACAGCCAAATTTTGATTGTGAATGTTATAATCCGTTGGCGTGATGTACAACTCTGGATTTCCAATCTCTCCATAATCCATCGTGCTGCACCGTGGCTTGACGCCATAGCATCGCGCCGACGGCCCTTGAATGTGCATACTCACATCCATTTTTGATTATTGGACCTGAGGGATCGCAAAGGTCGGTCGATTGTTTGTTACTTACTTTTCTTGTTTTTATTAATACGCTTTATTTTAGCTTCACTTGTTACCACTTGTAGCTAACAAACAATGTAATCAAATCTTGGAAGTCATTTTTATACATTCTAATTGTCGTACCGAAATGAAACTAGGTATGTTGTAGAATTATGCCTTCTAGAAAATCCTTTCAAAGATTTTTTTACATTAAATACTCTTTAATAGGATTAGATATGTGGACTTTTTTTTTATGAATCTTAAAATCGTAATTGTAAGTCTGTTCGTACTTTTTGATTTATAATTTTTAGTCATACCGGATCCTGCTATGAAGCGTTGATGTTTTTTGAATGTATCTCTTGTTCAACCACAATAGTTTGATATAAAATAAATTACCTACATTATCAAATAGAACAGTGTTCAAGTGTTCTCCCAAAAACAAATTAACGTTTAGTTTCCTGTGACTTTGACTTGGATCTTAATAGCTCTTTTATCTTCTACAAGGAAGTCAGACCCTTTCTTCCGTTTGGAAAATATCAAGCCAGAATTCTGGTTTTCCGGGCTAAGTAATAACTTAAGGTTATGCTACGCTTGCTGCGGTTGGTCTGTGGATGGGTGACCATCTTTTCATACCGAGACTCCTCCGTGCCTTGGAAAGCACGTTAAGCCGTCAGTCCCGGCTGTCATTCGTGGATCTTTGACAGTCGTTACGGGTCGTCAGAAGCCCGTAAGTCTGACAACCAGTCTTACCAAGGGGTATCGTATTACCCAGTAACTGGGTTGTGGCGGTCAGATAGGCAGTCGCTCCATGTAAAATACTGGTATTCAGCTGCATCCGGTTAGACTGGAAGCCGACCCCAACAAAGTTGGGAAAAGGCTAGGCAGATTTTTTATTTTTTTTTATTTGTGGTGGGTTTGCTCTTGACTCTAGTCTAGATCAGAGGTGACAGAGACAAAGTCGACGATGGAGTGAGCTTACCCAGAAGAAGCCTGTTCACTCTCACTTTGAAGAGATTAGGGTTGTATACGTTCGGAAACACAGACGCAGGTAGTGAGTTCCACTCTTTTGCTGTGCGCATTATAAAAGACATTTGGAAGCGCTTAGTGCGAATTGGTGGAATAGCAACCAGGTAGGGATGGTAACTGGCAGTGCGTCTAGTTGTCCGATGGTAGAAGGGGAACGGTGGAATGAGATTGATTGATAAAAGTCACTATGATTCAATACGAAAATTTTTCGAAGAGTTATAAATTGACTTACGTATTGTACGAGTATTTATCGAGAGAATAAAATGATCAACGCGTTCGAATTATGCATCTTTTTATGTCGCAGTTTTGTCACGGCGTCTGGTGACGCATCTAGTCTGTTAACTTGTACGAACATGTCTCGACACGTTCTAGTATACCTTAACCCTGAACCTAAACTTTTCTCACACTGGTCTGATAATATAAACTTTATCTACGCCCGTATATCTCATTCCGCCGTACGTTTTTATTTTTTAATGAAAGTGCCATAAAAAAAAATAACGCAATTCTGTAATTTCATTACCTACTTACAATTATATTGATAAATAATTACTTTTGTAAAATCACATCACTAAAACCTTACAAGCTGCCTATTTTGACGCAACAATTTTCGTAAGTTAGTACGATAATACACTACTAGCTGAAGTCAACGAAATCCGAGATATTGGCGTGATAGTTGACAGTAAACTAAATTTTACCTCGCACATTAACATGTCTTTCACAAAAGCAGCTCAAATGCTCGGGTTTTTGAAACGAAATGCAAGCGGATTTAAACATCAGCGCACCAAAATCTTGCTTTACCAAACATTTAGTCATTTATTTCATAACAAAATACATTGTGTTGAAAATATTACAGTGATTGTGATGATAAATAAAATAATAAAAAACAAAAGCATTAGATTCATATTTCAAATTAATTACGCATTATAATTATAATAATAAATGAAGAAATACAATATCATATCCGTCTTTGGTCATTTATGAACTCATCGATACTATAATACCCCTTCTTCAACAAATTTTTTTTTTTTATTTTTTTTATTTTTTTATCTTTCATCATTGTATAATATGTTAAAAAACCACAGAAGCCTTTGATGGCTTATATATGGCTAGTGAGTTCGGAAAATATATATCTAATATGCTACTAGAAACAATGTGTTTTTAAGTTTTACTTACAAAAAATCAAAATAGTCTTACTTTTTATATAATATAATAATAGCACAATTAAAAATGGTTGTAAGTATATCAAACTAAAGTATATACTCATAGTTTGTAATTTGCAGGAAATGTTTTTTTAATAAGCTTTTTGCTTTCTTAGGGTAACAGAGGTATTCACTTTGTATGTCCGCAGGAAGTTCATTTATTATTTTTGGTAGTATGTAGGTGTATGTTCTCATACCATATGTATTGTTACATCTGGGCATGGTAAAAGTTTTTATGTTAGCTAAAGTTCTTAATTTAGCATGACGTGTTCTTTTATTTAAATTATTTATATTGACATATTCATCTTTTAGTATTGAAAGTCTTGTCATGTTTTGTATTGGCAATATGTTGCAATAATGAAATAGTTCAGAGTAATCATTTTGGTATTTAGTTTTAATTTTAGGTGGTACAATATTTTTAAGGATTCGTTGTTGTAGTTTGTAAATTTTATCTAAATTAGTTTTGTATGTTCTCCCATAGCTACTGAGACCATAACTAATTATGGAGTCAGCTAGGGCTAGATATAGTAGTCTTAAAGTTTTATATGGCATTTTATGTTTAAGTATGATTATTCTACCCAGGATAGATCTTAGTCTATCACATAGATAGTTAATGTGTGGTACCCAATTAAATTTGTAGTCGATTATGAGACCAATGTATTTGTGTTCCTTGACGAATTCTAGTGTTTCACAGCTACAACTATCAGTACATACTGCGTGTAGACAGGCATGGTTATGCGCTTTGATGGATGGTGTGTAAGTGGCTTGATTATGTGAAGAATGTATGTGCATGGCTTTGGTTTTGTCAGCATTTATGACGAGACCAGCATCATGCGACCACTTACATAGTAAGTCAAAGTTAGTTTGAAGAAGACGCTCGGCCACTTCAGTGTCTTTATCAGCTACCACCATGCAGGTATCATCGGCAAACTGGTATACAGAGCCTACCTCTATAGTATTGCACACATCGTTAACATAGAGTAGGTATTCAGTAGGTCCGATTATTGACCCCTGTGCCGTGCCTTTTGTTGTTAATTTCATGTCGCTATACGAGTTTCCTAGCTTGACAGTTGTATATCTGGTGCTATGGTAGCTCATAAACCACCGAAGTAGAGGACCCCTTATACCACTGCATCCTAGTTTTTGGTAAAGTGTATTATAATTAAGTGTGTCGAAAGCTTTGCTAAAATCAATAAAAATTATTAAAATATGTTTTTTATCATTAAGGTATGTATTAATTTCATTGCTAAATTGACACAATAGCTGAGCGGCGCTTCGGTCTTTCTGAAAACCAAATTGGTTTTTGTTTATTATATTGTTCTCACGTAGAAAGTGGTTAATTTTATCACCAATACAGCGCTCAACTATTTTGTCAATGCTTGATAAAATTGTGATAGGCCTATAATTATTGTAGTCCTTTAAGGATCCTTTTTTGTGGATGGGGCGAATAGTACCTATTTTTAGTTTATCAGGGTAAGTGCAGGTTTTTAGGCTAGTATTAATAAGATGTGTTATGACTGGAGACATTTTTTGTGATACATATTTTAAGTCGGAGACTCGTATTTCGTCATAGCCAGGACTTTTATTTATATTTAAATTATTTATAATTTTATAAATTTTATCGTATGATATTTTGTTAATTCGCAGGGACATGCCACAGTCATTAGAGTGCGTCAGCGGGTCTAGAATGGTGGTGCCGCAAGGTTTTGTTATACTGTCGACATTTTGTTGGAATTCATTTGCAAATGTATCGGCTAAGTCTTTTTCCTTACGATTAAATGCCTTGAAAACGACTTCTTCTATTGAATTTGTAATGTTCCCACATAATGAATTAATGATACTCCAAATTTTTTTCGAATTCCGGAAGTTTTTACTAATTTCAGTCTTATAGTATTTATTTTTAACACAATTTATATATTTATTTGTTTTATTTCGATATTTATTGTATAGAATTCTATTTGATAAGTTAGTGGGTTCATTTTTCCAAATTTTATAAAGTTTATTTCTTTTTTTACACATAAATTTTACTTTATTGTTAACCCATTCACATTTTTTAAGTTTATAAATATTATTTTTACTTATACTTATTCTACATTCCTTATAGATCTGCTTAAATTTATCTAAGATAAAATCTAGTATGTGTTCAGGGCATTGATAATCGAGTGCAGGTGACCAGTCGGCGCTCACAAGCCTCTCACTCACACGCTTATTATCTAAGCGAGTGATAGTGCACGGTGTGGCGGTCAACACATGAGCCGGTATCACACATGCGCAGCCTATTATGTAATGGTCAGCTGGCGCCGTGTTTATAACAGCAGTGTGTGCGTCGCTTCCGCACACTCGCCTTAAGAAGATATGATCAATGCATGACTGAGTAATTATCACTTGTTTATTTTTGTTTTTTTAGGTGGTGTTAGGTTGGGGAAAGTCTTTTCGCATTATAGTATGTATGAACTTGTAATAAAATCTCTTTGGCTATACTATTTGTATCTGGCTGGTTTTGGTATCATTGAAATTTAAAATTTTAAAGAACATAATTCCAAATTCAAAATAGGAAAATGTGTGATTTTCATTTGTTTTTCGTACCGTCAAGATGAGTGAATCTAATGAAGAAATTCGATACATTTTAAAATTTTACTACAAAAAAGGTAAAAATGCAACGCAAGCCGCGAAAAAAAATTGCGATGTTTATGGACCTAGTGTAGTATCTGTGAGAGAAGCACAAATTTGGTTTAAGCGTTTTCAATCCGGAAATTTTGATGTCAAAGATGCACGTCGCTCTGTTACGGATAAAATGGATGCCATTTTTGAAAAAGTGGAGCAAGATCGGTGGTGAGGCGTGTAAATAGCCTACACCTTTAAATTGGAGTGTTGTGAGAAACAATTTATCTCAAAGACGTAATGGCGGACTAAAAAATAATTTCCCCTTTGATGAATCCTCGAGTAACCAATACCATATAATTAATAGCAGCTAAACAGGCCCACGTACCTTTCACAATCCAGAGATCACACTCAGACCCAGGGCAATGAGAAGATATCTCGTTCATGCGTGCGTGATGGCTTAAAGCTGCCGGCCGGCGATCAAATCTTCACATATCCACCGGTGGAATGGTTGTAAACTCCAAAAATCAACACTGCACTATAAGTCTACAATGAAACACAGATGCAGGTCCAAGTATTATATTATTTTAATTTATTGTGAATGTGAAGACTATGTAGGCCATTGCTTTTTTTTTGTTTGTTTGTTTTATTTTTTCTCTCAGTTATTTTTAATCATGGTCTGGCAGTTTGAGTAATCTATGCGGCCTACCCCAATGTCCTTTCTTTGGTATTGTTCGTCGAATCGTTGAGCTCCTTAAGTTCTGAGTTGAGCTGCGCGATTACTGACAAATGCCTGGACTGACTGGACAGGTCCTCTCAATCTGTGTGGTTCTTTCCTCAAAAGACCATTTCAGACACCAATCTACATGGTCTTCACATGAAGTGACCAAGATTATGTCTGGACTTTATAAGAGACTGTGACCTCTGAGTTTGTTTCGGCCTTTCTTCTCAGAGTAGTCAGATAGGAAACGCCGACCTCATCTAGTTTAAAAAAAAATATATTGACTTGTAAAAGTGTTTGTCTACTTACAGAAATAAAGATCATTTATCATTTATTGTTATGCTATTTTATTTTTTATTTTATTGCATTTTTATTTCTATTACACTTTAATGGACAGTCCTATTATTAAATTATGTTGGACATTTAAATCGTATTCATTGTTAAAATTTTAATTTAATTTGCATTGTACTGTAGTTCTTTTATCTTTTTTTTTAATATTTGTGTTTATCACCAAGCCGAAGAATTGTAAATGTTATGTACGCCATTATTGTCACGTGCATCAGACCGCTATGAAGTAATTTTTATAATATTTTTAATGTTATATGTATGTGATGTGGCAGTGCTTTCCATAAAAAAATAAATAAGTTTCGCATGAAATTTCTACCTTATTAGGGTTCCGTACCAAAATGGTAAAAAGGAACCCTTATGGTGCGACTCAGTCTGTCTGTCGGTCACAGCTGGATATCTCAAGAACTACTAATGGTATCAACTTGTATTTTGGAATAGTTATAGATGACATTTACCCAACTATTTTGCAAATAAGAAAGAAATAAAAATGTTTTTATTTTGCAAGAGGGACTGACCCTAGTAGCCCCAAAATTCGAAGTGGGGCTACTAGGGCATGTGGGTATGAAAGAGCGCTGTTTGCACATTCTCAAACATTTTTTCTTTTTTTTAGGCCGCATAGTTTTCGACTTTTGATGAAAAACGTAAATGAAAAAATACCGTTCGCCCCTTTATCTCCGAAGTTTGCACAGCGCAAATTCTGAAATTATTTTATGTGATAAAAGTTTATTTAAAGACTACAGAAAAAATAAAACAATGTCTCTAAATAGCACACTTTTTTTAAAATATACACGGAACCTTTGGTGCGATAATCCGACTCGCTCTTGACCGTTTTTTTTTTTTGACTTGTGCTTCTTAGGACTTAAGAAATAAAAGACACTAGGAAGTCTCTTTCAATACGTAGAGTTGCGGCCAAATCGGTGACCCGAAGGGTGTAATGTCTCTGGTGAAGCGTCAATGCTTTTTTCAATGTAAAAAATAAAATAATAACATTTTAGGATTTGTTCCTATAATATAATAATGTTAGTGTCTCGAATTATTGACTGGCGCGTCATAGAGGGGGTGGAGACCTACTCCGACCACCGGTACATCCGGTTTGATGTCTCCGCCCAGACCTCGAGCGCGCCGGTCTGACAGGCCCCGAGTGGTCCGCGGTGGGCGCTGAAGAAGCTAAACCGGGAGCTCCTCCTGGAAGCCTCGATCGTGCAGGCCTGGGTGTCACCACCGGACAAGCCTGCCGACATCAACGACGAGGCGGAGTGGTTCCGGGAGGCCATGTCCGAAATATGTGACGTGGCAATGCCCCCGGTCCAGCCCGGTCGCGCCTGGCGCCAGGTGTATTGGTGGTCGCCGGAGCTGACGGCTCTGCGCGAGGCGTGCGTTGGCACGTTTTTGCACCGCAGGCTCCGTATCCGCCATTCAGGCGGAGCTGTACGAGGGGTACAGAGCGGCGAAGACCGCCCTCCGAGCGGAGATCTTGCGGGCCAGGGATATGGCTCGCGAGGAGTCGCTGGAGACTCTAAACAGGGATCCATGGGGACGCCCTTATAAAATGGTGCGGAATAAACTCCGTCCATGAGCATCCCCGCTGACGCAGAGTCTCCGGCCCCAGCTCGTGGAGGACGTGGTGAGCGCTCTGTTCCCTTTGCGAGGGGAACATACTCCCCCGCCCATGGCTCCGCTTCCTGCGGTGCCCGTTGCGGACCACATCACCGACGACGACGACGATGCTCCGGAAGTGACCGAGGTAGAGTTGAGAGCGGTGGTACGTAGGCTGAGTGCCAAAAATGCCGCCCCAGGACCCGACGGCTTACCTGGAAGAGCCTGGGTTCTGGCCTTTGGGGCTCTCGGGCCTCGACTAGGGGGGCTCCTAAGCGCATGCTTGGAGAGGGGCCAGTTCCCACTTCGTTGGAAGACGGGGAAACTGGTCCCCATTAAGAAGCCGGGGCGCCCTGCGGACTCTCCGTCCGCTTACCGACCCATCGTGCTGCTCGACGAGGTGGGCAAGCTCTTTGAAAGAGTTATTGCAGACCGCCTCATCGGGTGGCTGGTGCAGGAGGGGCCGGATTTGGCGGAGAGCCAGTTTGGTTTCCGCAGGGGGCGCTCTACGGTGGACGCCATCATGCGCGTGCGAGCCCTCACGACGGGGGATGCTGTGGCCCGGGATGGGGTCGTCTTGGCGGTGTCTCTAGACATCGCCAACGCCTTCAATACCCTGCCCTGGAGTTGCGTCAGGGAGGCACTCCGGTATCACCGGATGCCGACCTACCTCTGTCGAGTGGTTGAGGCCTATTTGACGGAAAGGCCGTCATCTACCCCGGTCATCAGGGAGAGTGGAACCGGCGAGAGATGTCGTGCGGTGTCCCACAGGGATCGGTCCTGGGGCCGCAATTGTGGGACATCGGGTACGACTGGGTGCTGCGCGCCGACCTCCCTAGCGGCGTCAGCGTGGTATGTTACGCTGACGATACGCTGGTCCTGGCGCAGGGGAGGTCGCACCAGGCGGCGGCTGAATTAGCGACACGCGGGTTTGCGATAGTCGTTCCGGCAGTTGGGGCTCGAGGTGGCCCTGCACAAGTCCGAGGCCATGTGTTTTCATGGTCCTCGGAATGCGCCACCGTCGGGTTCCCAAATAACGGTAGGAGGGGTTCGCATCGGAGTCGAGTCGACGATGAAGTACCTGGGACTCGTCCTCGACAGCCGGTGGAACTTCGTGGAGCATTTCCGACGTTTGGCTCCCAGACTGGAGCGGGCTGGGGCTACCTTGAAGCGGCTCCTGCCCAATCTAGGTGGTCCAAACGCCTCTTGCCGGAGGCTTTACGCGGGGGTCGTGCGGTCCATGGCCCTTTACGGGGCACCGGTGAGGGCGCGTTCCCTGAGGCTGCGGCCAGTCCGCCGGTTGAACGCTTCCCAGAGGGTCATGGCCATTCGGCTAGTCCGGGGTTACCGCACGGTCTCCGGTGAGGCGGCGAGCCTCCTTGCCGGATTGCCAATTAAGCACCTCACTATTGTTTTGTGACCCGCACTGTCACTTTTAGCTCGCGCATAAACCTGAGCTGTCGATAACAGCACTATCTCCCTAGCCTTCGCTCCATCAGCTGCTAATAACACGGCCGAGTTGTGAGTCGAAGATGCCGGCGATCTTATCGCAATGAATATAAGAGCTCGGCATCGCGGCGGAAACCGGGGCAGACAGAGATGTACCGGAAGTCGAGAGGGGCGCGGAAGGCGCGAGGGGGAGCGGCGCGTGAGGCGACGCGACGATTGTATTGCAATTCGTCGCTTTAACATCAGCTGTTTGCGGTTTATTTTCTTTATGAAAATGTAATAGTGTATGATAGCATTTTTTACATAAATTACAGACTGATGTTGACTTGCAGTTACTCAATCCGTGCAATGTGCTCAGACAATTCGCACACCCACGTTTGGATTTAATAAACTCGAACCTTGTTCTAGGAGTCAACGCGGACTTAGCGCAGTTAAACAAATGAACATGAGCGCTATCATTACAGTACGCGCAGCATGGAACCGCGATCGCGGATGAACAAGCGGACGAGTCAGCTGACTCGCTCACAACAAACGCTTTTATCTGTGTGCGTGACTCGCGAGGTGTGGAAGCGGGGTTTCTAGTAAAGTTCTTCGCGTTCGAATGAGACGCATTCGAGCGTGCCAATATCTTTGCCTGATCTTGAACGAAGCTTATCAATAATTTTGTGGTGGGAATTTCAACATCTCGAATGGAAAGTTCAAACGATTGAATAGTCTGTGAATCGATTCTTCTCATTGCACAGTGCAAGAGAATAAAATCAGCCAGATCCGTAATCCCAAGTTGTTTCGAGGCAGAATTAGATGCACTAAATGTTTCTATGAAAGAATCGAGACCATTAGCGTTAAAAGAACAACTTTTTAAATCCAATATGTTATTTAAATAATGCGTACCTAGTGAGCGCTTGTCTTGATATTTTTTAACTAAACTATTCCATAAAAACTTGTAAGTATCACCCATAGGCACAATTCTAGTGTTGGGCGCTCAACTGTTTCCGTACATTTACTTGGGGAATAGGGTCGATCTTAGTTCACGCGCCCCATCTGCATTATTGACCACATTCGGGTATGTCTTGAGGGGCGATTTTCCGCATACTCGTAGTAGGGATATTTTAAATTTACCTAACTCTTCTTTCACGGCATTGGCTCTCAATGACTCATCACAAAAGTTTTGGGAACTGGAAGAAGTTGAGAATAAACGTTTTTTCTCTCCTGAGGAAACCGAATGTGAGAATATTTTTTCCTCGACCGTGTCACGGGACGATGTGGGTCGTTATACCGTCGCGTTACTTTTAGTAAGGATCCCGCCGAGTTGGATTGCCGATTGGACCGCCGCGTATCGTCGGCTTATTGCGCTTGAAAGGAAACTCCGCCAATCGCCGATGTTGCGAAAAAATTATGATGCAGTAATCAAAGAGTACATGGACAATGGTTACTTAAGTCAAGTCGACGAATCTGCCATTTACGATGACGGGTACTATATCCCTCATCACACTGTCATTCGGCCAGACAAACCGATGCCGCGCATTGTATTGGATGCTAGTGCTAGAACTCATACAGGATTATCTTTAAATGACGTACTCCATATTGGTCCAAATTTACAAACAGATTTGTTTATTCATTTAACAAATTTTAGATTATTTCCTATCGCTATAAACGCTGATATTAAACAAATGTATTTACGCGTTGGTGTACCCGTTGACCAGCGTAAATACCTACGCATTTTGCTTCGATTCAATGAGAACGAACCTGTGTTAACCTTTACTTTTAATCGCTTACCTTTCGGACTTAAGTCGAGTCCTTACATACTCGTAGCTATGCGCACTGTGCGACAGCTGGCCTCTGACAGTCCGCACAAGACAAATGTCTTAACAGTGACCACGGAAGAAGGACAACCCCTTCTATATCAACTTGCTCAACGTACCTCATCATGGGATAAATTGTTGCGCATTGTTTCCTATATATTGAAATTCGCTAGACCACAGGTTCACTGTGAACCTCGTTCTATTCAGGGCTTGTCAGTTGCGGAACGAGCAATAGTCAGTGCTGTGCAATCTGTTCATTTTGCAAATTATATTAAGCTCATCGAATCTGGGAAATTGCTTCCAAAGATACTTCAAAGTTTAGCTGTCTTTTTAGATGAAGAGGGAATATTACGCATCGGCGGAAGGCTATCGAAGTCGCACCTTCCGTTTGACGCTAAGCATCCTTTTTTACTTCCCAAACATGTCCATATTGTGGATCTAATAATCCGTCATTATCATGTGATGAATTGTCACACTGGACCGGGACTACTCATGTCCTACTACACTAAGACAGCGATTTTGGATACTAGATGCCAGGACTGTCATTATGTCCAAGTTGCGACGCGACAATGCAACACATGTTTTCGGGTAAATCCGACGCATCCCATTCCAGTGATGGCAGACCTGCCTGAATACCGAGTGTCGGAAGCAAAGGCGTTTGTCCACACTGGAGTGGATTATGCTGGTCCCATACGCATAACCCTCACTCGTCGCAGAGGCCAACACGCCCAGAAGGCGTATATCTGTTTATTCGTGTGCTTGGTAATCAAGGCTGTCCATGTAGAGTTGGTCTCTGATTTAACCTCTGATGCCTTTTTAGCCGCGTTTAAACGCTTTATCTCGCGTCGAGGGCCAGTATCTTATCTTTATTCGGACAATGCTACCAATTTCGTTGGTGCTAAGGCTCAATCAGATGACCTTTATAGATTCTTATTAAATTCAAGTTTCAATTTGACTCTTTTACATGAGTTGTTAACCCGCCGCATAACGTGGAAAATGATCCCACCTCGCTCCCCACATTTTGGCGCCATGTGGGAAGCGAATGTTAAAACATTAAAAACGCACCTTTATCGCGTGATCGGAAGTCAGCTTCTCACTTATGAGGAGTTACAAACTGTACTCATTCAAATAGAGTGCATTATGAACTCGCGCCCTCTGAGCGTGTTGTCTTCCGATCCCCATCCCGAAGTTCTTACTCCCGCTCACTTTTTGATGTCGACTCCATTGCAGTACCTGCCGGTAGCCGATTAGTCTGGTCAGCTCATTAATTTGTCACAGCGCAAACAGTTGTTAGATAGTATGGTCCAATCCTTCTGGAAGAAATGGCACCTAGAGTATCTGCATACGCTGCAAGTCAGGCAAAAATGCGCAACTCCGGACAAACCCATAGAAGTTGGAACCGTCGTACTTATGGGACGGGATAATTCAGCTCCTCTAAGTTGGTCATTAGGAGTTATAACTGAGTTTTATAGAGGCACAGATAATGTCTCTCGTGTTGCAATGGTAAAGACAAAGTTCGATAACTTTAAGCGTGCTGTCGCTAAATTATATGCTATTCCAACGCAATAAACGTCAACTCTTATATTAGGTTGGGGAAAAAGTCTTTTCGCATTATAGTATGTATGAACTTGTAATAAAATCTCTTTGGCTATACTATTTGTATCTGGCTGGTTTTGGTATCATTGAAAGTTTAAATTTTAAAGAACATAATTCCATATGGTCCTAGTGTAGTGTCTGTGAGATTAGCATAAATTTTGTTTAAGCGTTTTCAATCCGGAAATTTTGATGTCAAGGATGCACGTCGCTCTGGTCGCCCTATTACGGATCAAATGGATGCCATTTTTGAAAAAGTGGAGCAAGTTTGGCATATCAGTAGTTACGACGTAGCTGAAGAACTGGAAATTGACCACAAAACAGTTTTGGCGCATTTGAAAAAAACTGGGTACACAAAAAAGCTCAACATTTGGTTACCTCACGAGCTCACTGAAAGAAACCTAATGAACCGTGTTCTCATTTGTAATTCTTTATTACGACGTAATGAAACCGAACCATTTTTGAAGAAGCTGATAACTGGTGATGAAAAGTGGATCACGTATGACAAGAACGTGCGAAAAAGGTCGTGGTTAAAGGCCGGTCAGGCTTCACAGACTGTGGCGAAACCCGGGTTAACTCGCAACAAGGTGATGCTGTGTGTGTGGTGGGATTGGAAGGGCATTATTCATTATGAGCTGTTACTACCAGGCAGGACCATCGATTCTGAACTCTACTGCGAACAACTGATGAGATTAAAGCAAGAAGTTGAGAGAAAGCGGCCGGAATTAATCAACAGAAGGGGTGTGGTTTTTCATCATGATAACGCTAGACCTCACACATCTTTAGCCACTCAGCAAAAATTAAGAGAGTTTGGCTGGGAGGTGTTAATGCATCCACCGTATAGTCCTGACCTTGCACCTTCAGATTTCCACCTGTTCGGTCTCTTCAGAATTCTTTAGGCAGTGTCAGGTTAACATCACGAGAGGACTGCCAAAACCACTTGTCGCGGTATTTTGACCAGAAGTCCCAAAATTTCTATAGCAATGGGATCATGTCCCTACCTACAAGATGGCAAAAAGTTATCGAACAAAATGGTACCTACATACTTTAGTTAACTGTAAATAAACTATATTAAAAAATGTTTTGAATTTTCTTAAAAAATGCGAAGAAACTTTTTCCCCAACCTATTATGATATTCATAGTCTTAAGGTTTAGGATATACATTAAATAACTTATATCGTTTGTTTCTCGCATTTAGTCATAAAGCTTAAACTTTTTCTGATCATAATCTAGGTCAGTAAATACTTATAATTTTCTCACTTTCCTTTTTGAAAGTACTTGCGTCCTTCCAAAGAGGGGGAGCATGGTGAAGCGTCAATGCTTTTTTCAATGCAAAAAATAAAATAATAACATTTTAGGATTTGTTCCTATAATATAATAATGTTAGTGTTTCGAATTAAATATTTTAATTTCTCAATTGATGATTCCTCGCGCCAATATTCGTTTTTCGCAGCGCCCATGTATCGGAACGTTCCTTAGTTTTCTCGCAAAATGACCGACAGATGGCGTTTGCGCAATTGAGTGTTCTTCCGCCCGAAAAAGAGACATGGCGGGTTGCTAATCGCTCCGCCTTTTGAATATTCCTTTTTTGATGAAACCTTGACGATACTCGTAAAATAAATGGACCTGCATCTGTGCTTCATTGAGGACTTATAGTGCAGTGTTGATTTTTGGAGTTTCAACGATTCCACCGGTGGATATATGAAGATTTGATCGCCGGCCGGCAGCTTCAAGCCATCACGTGCGCATGAACGAGATATCTTCTCATTTCCCTGGGTCTGAATGGGATCTCTGGATTGTGACAGGTACGTGGGCATGTTTAGCTGCTATTAATTATATGGTATTGGTTCCTCGAGGATTCATCAAAGGGGAAATTATTTTATTTTTGAAGTCCGCCATTACGTCTTTGAGATATTTTTTTTCTCACAACATTCCAATTAAAGGTGCAGGCTATTTACACGCCTCACCAGTCTCCTTGTAAGAAGTGATATGCTCCGCAACTACAAATATGTAGTAGTAGGGTAGGTAAGTAGATACATTTATATTTCAAACGTAAACACTTAGATAATTAGTTAGATTTTTTTTACTAATAAGTAGGTATTATACATAGTTTGTTGCATTCATAACCTCTAACGCTGTTATGCAAAGTTATATTATGACATAAAAAGTTCTGCTATAAAGGGTAGACCCGATGCTGATATGTTAAAACTACCTAGTGAACCCACCCTGCTATTTGCATCTAATATAGAGATGCTCAAAGGAGTGCAATGAACATTAGAAGTGCAAGACAAAGGGGACAATACCTGAGCAGCCACCGAATAGCATATGATTAGGATCCATTGCAGGGGCAGTTTAGCTTTGTATGAGTGGTGACTCCAGTACCGATGTACCCCTCCTGTCACCCCGAACCCAGCAATGAGGCCCATGAAATATACTGAAACATTAAGAAATAGAGAAATTAACAAGCGGATTTCACACATCAAAATTCAAAATCTTCATCTACGTAGTGTTTTCCCAACTATGTTGGGGTTGGCTTCCAGTCTAACCGGGTGCAATCAAATACTAGTATTTTAGATGTAGTCCAATCAACAAGGATATTTGTTGTATGGAGACTTCCGAAAAATTCCCCTGCCTATAAAATTTGGCATGTGATGAAGTTAGGTAATACAGATTACAGATGTATAATAATCCAACAAATTTTATTACAAGTTAGGTATTTTTACCTAAACATGAAAATCGCTTATAACTCTCTGTGAATATTTCCTCAGACTGAAATACTTTCTGTATACGTACGTATGTTAGAATAAGTATGTAAAAAATCCAACATTTTTTCGATTTCAAAGACACCTTCAAAAACTTAATTTAACATTTTGCGCTATATCTTCTACAGAAAAAATGTTCTGTTATTTTTTTTTTTTTTTTTTAATGATTTTATATCCTTAAATACATAGCTTTGTTTAGTTATCCAAAAGATTTTCCTTTTTAAACATTTTTTATTTTTATTTTTGCTTAACTACGTAATGGGAAAAATAACTCATACCTTTATTAGTTATATGATTTTATATTAAATCAGATTTATCAATTATCCAACAAATTTTCGAACGTTCTATATTTTTTAGAATATATGTTCGCTGATTTAAGCTAGAGCTGACCTTCACTTAAGTAAGGGTTGACCTTCACTTGACCGCTCGGAGCTGCTTTGCCACGCGCACTTTTGGAGTAGTGTAGGCGAGTTTGGTGGCCACCTTTATTATTATTCATAATTAGAAGTCTTATATTCTAACGTTATATAATTTTTAGGGCTAATTTTTCAATCGTCAGATAACTTTTATCTATAGAATAAATATGGCGGTTTCACAGCTCAGCTAGCAGTTTCTTCAGATAAAAATTATCTGACTATTAAAAAATCAGCCCTTAGACTGATAAGATGTAACTGGCCTATGTGGAACTACGAAAAACACAAAGGAGAATGGGCATTCCGTGGGGTCAGCGGCCAATAATGAAATTAGTGTCAAATGAAAGTAGGTATTTGATATTAGTTAGGAATAACTTTTACTACGAGCGTTACTTTGCTTTGGTTAAGTAAAGCGATGTTTAACACTTTTCATCCACTTTTAACGTTAAAGGGTTGGCGTAAGGTGCAACAAAACGCATTGACTTCATTAAATCACTTACGGCTGCATTTACGAATAAAGTACAGTAGCGGTCAGAACTCCAACGCCAGCATTACAAAACTATCGCATCATTACCCGTCGCACTCGAGACCTTCTTCTATTTAGGTATTTCACACACACTTACACACCCGTATATTGCACTCTTTCATCACGAACCAAACAGAAAAAGCGCGGTATAAGGTCATCATCATAGGCCTGTCGCGGCACGCAGTCGTTTTCTAGAAAAAGACAGCGAATATTTTAATCTAGTCACATAAAAGGTGAGGGAACATTGTAGCCTTGCATAAAAATGGGTGTAATATATCTGAAATATCCAATGAAACCAGATTTTGTGTAAGTTATTTTGTTGTTTTTGATTTTATTTGTTCTCATAAGTGACGCTTCAAAAGGTGTAACAAAGATTTCTTTTTTTTAGAGAGATACTGTGAGACGTTGGGTGAGGAGATATGAGGAAGAGAGGAGAGTCTTAAGAGCCGTGTAAGAAGTGGTAGGCCGCCACTTATTAACCAGTGTCAGCGGTTTATGGTTAGTGAATATAAAACGAACGGTTTCATACATACAAGACAATTTGCTGAAGAATTTGATACGTCATTGCGTACTGTTTGCCGTGCACTCTATGCCGAAGGCCTCCGTCATTGAACATCAGCGAAAAAACCGTTTTTAATGCAAAGGCATAAGGAGGAACGTTGCGTTTTGCTCGAGAATATTTACACTTTGATTGGGAGACTACTGCAGTGCTATTCTGTACAAATCTAACCGTGAACACATATGTGAGGTGAACGTGGAGTGAGCTGTCAATAGTGTCAAACCCTAGCATCACGTGGAATTACAGCTCTATTCAAGCTCATTTTACCTAAGTTTTCACGTTGAAATTTTTACAGAATAGACAGGCTGTATTTACTGGCGAGAAGACATTCAAGTCGTGTCAAAAATAAAAGACTTCATTTGTGGCGCAGAGACAATACACGTTGGTCTGACAGTAATATTATAAATAATACGGAGTCAGGAAGAATGGGGAGGAAAACTATCTTTTTATCACGATAGATGGCGCACAATCGACTGTACCTTGTTTTGATATATTGACAGTCAAATCGTATGGATTTTTGCAGTGTACTAAGTTTAGCTTTCCTATTTTCCGTAATTTTCAAATCTCATAAAACAAAGGTAAACAAGGTACAGTCGACTACTGTGACATCTACATACAGCTTTGAGTGTGGCTCCTCATTAGTGTGAATATGTGAGGGTGGATTAGTGCTCAAGGGCTGGGTGAATTGGCATTTATACCGACGCAGGCCAACAGCTCCGATTACGTCGAGGCTTTGAGCGATATAATGCTACCTACTGTTCGCAATATTTATCCAGTTGATGAAATTGGTGACTTTTATTTGGTTCAAGATAATTGTCCGATATATCGTGTCAGGGGGTCTACTCCCTAACTCCGCCAACGAAGCAACGGGCCCGTCTGATAGTAGTTCGATATGTCGGAGTGAACCCTAATGATTTCGGATTCATCAGAACGGAACGGAATCCTAGACTCATTATAGACTATTTTCGTGAACGACAGACTCATGACGATAGAGTTGCGCTATTTTCCCGGTCGAATACCAGTTTAGTTATTTTGTGATTTTCGAGCATAATAAACAAAATACATATTTTTGTTGTTAGGAAATTACCACATTTTTAACAATATAAGTTTTATCATGTATATAATGTTCTGTGGATATGACAGAGCTTTTTGTTTACATAGTAACCGGAAATTTTAGTAAAATTAATTTGATTAATTTTGTTAAATGACCTCATCCGCTCCAACAGCAACTCACGCGCAAATGGAGGCCCTCCGCAATTTTATGAGCGAGATCAAGAGTTGGCTACTTACGGTGTTCCACAAGGTAGCATTCTTGGCCCTATGATATGCCTAAAGTCAGTGAACATTAAATGGTCTTATTTGCTAATTACAGCACCCTTTTATTCTCTAGTAATGACATAATATTCTTGAAAATTCCTTAAATGACGAACTTAAAAATATATTAAATTCATCAGTTAATATAATTTTAACAAAACTAAGAGAATGACATTAATCAAAGAACAAATAAACTGAAACTGAATATCAAATATGGTACATTTTCTGGTGCAACTCCATTGACAGTAATTGCTTTTAAAGCTCAGAAGAAAGCTTGCGATCGTTTATCAAATTACAATCGATTAATAGTTGTAAACCATTGTTTAAGGAACTTAGTTATTTCACTCATATATGAAATGGGAGTGTTTGTTCGCTGTACCCTGCATTTATCTGAAAAACTGCGCTCTCGCCGTTATTAGAATACCCTTCATGTTCATTTCATATAACCACATTTTTCGGCAAAAGTGAAAAAATAATGTGAGTATACTAGCAGCTATTAGAAATATAGAGTGTCTGGGAGCCTTTAAGAGGTATTTGCTTAAATTCCTTTTAGATAGATGTTACTACTACATCACTGAGTTTACTACTGATAAACAGAGATATGACGATTCCGACTTGCTAATTAAACACTTATGATTTTATTTATTGATTAAGTATGAATGTGTTTATTTATCTAAAATTGTAATAACCTGTTTACCTAATTGACATCCTTGAAATTGAACTCTAACATTGAAAATGTTTTTTCGATCGCTTAAGTATAGTCCCCATTTTCGCTCAGAGTGTGACATCGCCTTGTTGTAGTGAGTTTTACGGCTACATGAATGGTTGAGGTTTCAAAAGACGCGTATCTACAAGGACTATAACATAGTGTATATGTAATATATTGACATGCCACTTTAATAAAATTGTAATCGCTTGTTTATGATGATTTTGTACGCCATATATTGGCAAAACCTAGTGCACATATTTAAGACAATATACTTTATCAATAACCATACCTATGTTTTACAAAATAAACAATTGATTGATTGCTTGATTGAAATTGTTAGGCGTTTGGAATTGGTAGGGAGTACCTGGAGGTTTATAAATGGATTTAACTGTGCAGTTATTAAGGTCTAAAGCTAAAAATTATGCTAAGCTATGTCATTTTCATTAGAGCATTTCGCAGAGATTATTAATGTGGGGCCTGCTTTGGATGGAATCTCGATGGGTCTCCTGGACACATCCGTCATAGTGTGTCTCGCGGGATAGATCAGAAAGAATTTCTGCTTTATCTTGGGAAAACCCTTCGATGGTCATCGAGATTACACATAAGGCTTGCTTTGCTAGTAGACTGTTTGGCCCTAAATAGGACCATTTGGGACTGCCCAGGGTGCGCCGGAAGTAACCGAAGACAGGAATGTACGTCACTCGGAAAGGCTAATTTCATGCACAACCCCTCGTTAGTCTGCTGAGCAAGGTATAGATACTTACGTTAAGTAATTATGTAAATTGTCTCTTTGACCAATCAATTGTAGAATGGTAGATGGCTCATGTTTAATTGTGGAAATACACGTTGGTGTGATAATGATAGAAATAAGATACCTCAGTACTGATTGACCTGCATAGGCAGTAATTTAGCTTACCAAATATCAAAGTATGCCATTTATATGGTTGATTGCTGCCGAGATAGTTATAAAGCCATGTGACGGCTAGAACGTGGAACACCGTAAGGAATATGGTATTGACCCATATGATCGGAGTTACAAATCCCATGCTTTTCTCCCATTTTCGTATCGGTGCGAGGAATTTTGGGTCATTTCGACTTAGCATCTGGTCGTAAGGACTGATCTGGTACAGTGTGCTATCGGCTCTGGTCTTGCTGATGTTCTTTGCTGGGTGATGGAGCTTGTTCTCCATGTAGTTTTTCATTTGAAGCGGTTGCTCCAATTCAGTCTCCATAAAAGTTATTGGAGCCATTGTTTCTTACTGAAAAAAAAAAAAAGAAAAATATCTCAAAATCAGAACGTTTGACAGTGACAGGTGATTTTTAGGAGGCAGGTTCGACACTATCATATTAAATAGCGTGATGAACTATCATCATCGTAAACGTGTCAGATAACACAATTTGATATTAAATGTAAATATTCTACACGCCAGGGAAGTGAGCTTTAAAAAATACCTATTAAATCAATATTAATTCGCATTAGAAATAGCTCAAATTATTAACAGAGGTCAAAAGTCATTTATTATTATTATTTATTTATTAGGAAACTCAACAGCTTATAATTAACTTACACGAGTTATGAATGTTCACCCCACTATCAATAAACAGTTCAATGCAGTTGCGTCAAAGTTACAGAATCTTGAGTTTGCATACACTGCTCAGTGATAGCGAAATGATGACAATTATCACTTAAGCCAATAACAGAGTTTCACGGCATTGAAAAAGCTAGGTTAACTAGAAAGTAGTGCGAGAAAACAAAAGAAAAAGCTTAAACAAGTATGGCTATCAATAATAAGTAAAAGGCGATTGTTGACACATTACTCACATTAAAATTAATGTTAAAGTTCAAAGTATGAACCTAAGTACTATGACTATATTATTAATTAACAAAAGGAAAAAGATAAAACTAAATAATTTGCTTAACATTGTTTGACATTGTGAATATATTTCCACTCTGTAATTGCAACGTGTTATGTTGGAATATATGAAATATAATATGTATCTATATTAACCCATTGAATGCCTTGTTTAATTTGAGGTGCCAAAGAGTATAAAAATGTCCATTCGAGGAGGCCAAATAACACAGATTACCATATAATCCATAGGGAAGATCTACGAAATAATACGTAGTCGGCCTCTGCCATATTCTATGTACGTCATCAGCTACGTAATATTGCGTAGTGGGCATTTAATGGGTTAAAAATATCAGAATAAGAAAGAGTTATACTCGTAGCACAATTTGTTCACTAAACAATATCTGCTTGACTTGTTTTCGGTATGATTGTTTGGATAAATGAAATATATCGACACTTTCAAAACTTTCAGAATAGATGCGGGACAGTCGGGTCAGAACAGCATTTCTCCCGTATTTTGTACGGCAGCCGCGGATACTGAGTAATTTTGTGTGTCTGGTACGTGTTTTCGGGGTACAGAAATCTATACATGATAATAAATCACTCCAACATCCAAGCGACCTCGCAAGATATCAAAGAGAAAAAGCATATCCAACCTCTTACGCCTATCCACAAGGGGAAGCATATCATAGTGTTTGCAGTCTCAGGCATAGGAATCATGACGTTTCCGGGAAACTTTTTCTGTAAACTTTCGATTATTTTTATGTATACCTCGTATTGGGGTGACCAGATTGGGCAAACCGTCACAATGAGAATACATTCCTGTGACAACGAGATTTAGATAAAATATATGTATCTATGGTCACAGAAGAATAAAGTGGTAAATAGGTTCACCACCAGGTATCGAGTAAATACTTCGGCGGGTTCCGTGATCTAGTCGACCTCCGTGATTGCTCCGAGACTGGGGGCTCAATCCCGTCCGAGCTCATTGGTTCCGGTAACCCTTGTGAAGCCTCCGATGGTGGCGAAGACGATGAAGTCGCCGGTAGCGAGACATTTAGCAAGTATGTTGTGGGTGAGGAAGACGTAGGTGTCGGTGGTGAACATGATAGTGATGGTGACTGAGATCTTAGGGGTTCGGCATCCATAAACTCGTTAATTGCAGAGATATCATCTCAGTAGTCTATATCACAGTAGTCTCGCGACCATCTATCGTTCGAACGTAATAGGTGGGGTTAGTCTCCAGTACCTCTACTTCCTCGGCTAGTGGTTGATATTTTGTTTTCCGGTCAAAGCGTTGCATAAATACTCCGTTTGAGGCCGTTAACCATGTCGGAATTAAATCTCCATTCGTCAATCCTCCGAGAGTAGCGGAACATCCTTTCATGCGGTGTACAATTTATATTAGTACAAAGAAGTGAGCGTATAGAGTGTAATGCTTGCGGTAGGATATTCTCCCAGCTCTCTATCGGCAGGTTCTTAGTTTGCAATGCTAACTGTACAGTTTTCCAGAGCGTAGAATTGGGCCTTTCAACTTCCTTTAGGGTTATATGGCGTTGTACGACTCGTCGCTATTTGCCTGGAGTGAAGAAAATCTTTTACGTCAGCCGATAAAAATGATGCTCCTCGGTCCGAGTGTACGTAACATGCCAAACATATTAAAAATGCTGTCTAAATGCCTGATTGTCTTTGCGCTTATATCAGAGCACGGGATGGCGAACGGAAAGCGGGAATATTCATCGATTACTGTTAAAATTAATCTGTTACTTGATTTAGATGGTACTGGTCACTTAAAATCCATGTTCAGACATTCAAAAGGCGCTATCGCTTTAATCAGTTTATTTTGCGGATCAGCTTTAATGAATCTAGGCTTAACCTCAGTACAGATGCGACAGTCTTTCGTCATACTCTTTATCTCTTCAATTGAATAGGCCAAGTTTTTGGAACGCACCCAATGCACCATTCCATTACACCCGGTTAACAAAGGGCTTCGTGAAGTGATAGTAACTTTTCAGGCGTTTCGACAATAGCACAGACACGAGAAAGGGCGTGGTTCTGCATGCCAGGCCTGTATACGAAGTCATATTTGTATGTAGATAGTTTCAATCGCCAGCGCTGTATCTTCTCGTTTTTGACTTTACTGGTGTGTTTAGCATCAAACATGAAAGAGAGCGATCCGTCTCTTTCATGGTCAGTGACGAGCAAAAATGATTTCCCTATAAGAAAATGCGGCCACTTCTTAAAGGACTCGAAGACTGCGTAAGCTTCCTTTTCAATAGCTGAATGATTCTGCTCACTTCGATTAAGTGTTCTCGAATAGTATGCTACAGGCCTGCCCGCCTGCGAAAGGGTTCCCGCAATCGAGTACTTCGAGTCATCATTTTCTACAGTACATGGCATAGTATTATCAATGGCTTAAACACAAGACATTATTGCATTGGTGCTATGGCATTCTTAAGTTCTTGGAAATCTTTAGTCATATTATCACTCAGCGGAAATGTCTTGGTCTTTGATAGATCATGTACCATTTCGGAGAAGTTTGGTATCCACTTTGAATAATGTGCAAACATACCCAGGGCTCTTCGCAAGCTGGGCAAGTCTTGAGGTGGAGGTAAGTTTAGAAGAAGTTCTAATCTATCATTGTCAGGTTTGATGATATTATTGGCGATCGTGTAGCCAAGTATGTTGATAGAAGATTGCTTAAATATGGATTTTGTTTCATTGAGGGTTAGACCGTACTTCTTAGCTGCCGCAAGAAAATTTTGCAGATTATAATTATAGTCGTGCTGTTCTGGTGTTTTACCGCAAATTGTTATATCATCGAGATACGCGAATGTGCCCTTTAATTTTTTCCGTTCGAATAAGCCAATCTATGGTTCTCTGGAAGCTGTAAACTCCATTTGTTACTCCAAAAGGTATACGTCGGAACTGGTATACATTTCCAGCTGCTTCAAACGCAGTGTATGGTCCTCTGGCATAAATGAACTTGATGTCTATCATCTTTTTTAAATTTGTGGTGCTAAATACAGAATATTTTGCCACTTTTGATTTCAGTTTCTCTATACTGGGAAGTGGATAGGCGTCCAGTTCAGTGAATCGATTTATAGTTCTGGAGTAGTCAATTATAAGGCGTTTCCGGTGATTCGCATTCTTAGTGATCAGTACCTGCGCTCGCCATGGTGACCGGGTCTCTTCAATTACACCTTCTATGAAGAGATTCTTTACTTCCTCTTCAATAAATATAAGTTGGCGGAAAAGTCCTGCACCCAGATATAATACTTAATGAATTTATTGATAACTTTGTAATTTACAATAATTAATCAGTAATGTAATCCCCAAATAACTCTATTACTCTGGCCCATCCAGTTGGTAGATTGTTGATGTCCTGCACCCAGAATTCCGGAGGCTGTGCTGAAAAGAAATTGTCCACTGCCATTTGCCTGCACTACGAGGCCTTCATAGTTTTGAAAAATTTTCTCACGCAAATAAAGCTTTAGTGGTCGGAACAAGTGATAGTCGGATTGCGCGAGATCCGGTGAGTACGGTGGGTGGGCAACCGGGCGCCGGAGCCGGAGCACCGGCGAAGCTGGACTAGAAGCAACATGGCGGCAACGTCGTAAAAAGAGCCCATCCATAATTATATCACCCGTCTCTCCACTATTGCAATGCTTGCTCTAGAGTGCATACTCGGCAGGCTCTTTATCCCCTCCATATCCTATGGGCACGTCCTCCCTACCATTATCGCGCCCCCCGGTCTACTCCTTGATATTCAATGGTTTCTGTTGCACCATGTAACATGAGGCAACAGCGGCTAGTGTAAATCTTTGGGTTCATTCGATTAATCGAGTCTGGTCAAACCACGCTGGGGTCGGTGCATTTCATTCATTCATTTATTATTTTAGAACCGTTTATTATTTTATGAAGTCAGAATCATTACGTCTCTCTTTTAAGCTAATCATTTTGAAGTGCTTCAACCTGCCATAATAATCAGGTATAGCTTTTCGGATCCCATTCTTCATACATAAATACCTAACAAAACGGTTCTGCACAGATTCAACACTATTAGTATAAGTTGAATACGAAGAAGCTCTGAGACTAAAAACCTACTGCACACTTTCCCTTGCAACTAAATAGCCTTAACAGAAACCCTGCTCGGTGACAGTGTGTTCGACTCTGAGGTGTTTCCGCAAGATTACGCCATGCTGCGCTGTGACCGTGTGGGCAGCGGGGGAAGCGGAGTGTTCCTCGCTGCCCGCTCACCATACTCACTCTCGCTGGACTGTAAGCCCGGACAGTGTGACGAAATAATATGTGCAATAGTTGCCAAGGTTCGCATGCACTTCGCTTGGTCTACTTGGTATATAATGTACCTGATTCTAGATATATTATTATATATTTAATTGCCTAAGAACAATCATAAATAGGTAGGAATTTTAAGCTACCTCTAGTTGTTAAAGGAGGTTTTAATCTTTGCTCTGCTGGTGTAACAGTACGCAATGACTTTGATTTCTTTCTTTCTGAATGCAATTTAGTTCAAAAAAATGTAATAATAATACTGATGACTTTGAAAAATTGTAACTCTCTGTAACCAACACTAAGGATTGTGAGGGGCTACAACATGATATTGACGCTGTGGTTGAATGGAGTATAAAAAATAAATTGTCATAACTCTAACTGTAAAACAATAACTTTTTCCCGATCCCGTAATCCGATTAGAAATCATTATAATCTTGCTCAGGTCTGCTCGATCCGGGATTTGGGAGTAATAATGGATAACAAATTAAATTTTCACGAGCATATTCTTAAAACTTGCAAAGAAACAATAAATGTCTTGGTTTAATCGTTAGATTATCATCTCACTTTAAGAACACTCAAGCTATAAAACAAATATACAATGCCTATGTCCGTAGTAAATTAGAATATAATGCAATAGTTTGGAGTCCTCAAGAGTCATTGTACACTATTATGATAGAAAAAAATCAACGTAAATTCTGTAGATACCTATACAAACGTCAATATGGATACAACCCCTTTCTATATCCTTCTTTGTTCGTGTCAGGAATGGTGGGTTTAGACACACTCAAATTCAGGCGGGAACCCACACATATAATTAATTATTATTTAATATTAGTAGATAAGATAGATAGTCCCGTTCTACGAGAGTCAATCAATTTTTATGTTCCTGACCAGTATATGCGTGGCGTTGTAAGACGACAACATAGACTCCTCTGCTACTTGCCTACATGGCGTGCACCCCGAACGAACAACACTCCCTCTGCTAGAGCAATTAAGTTAATAAATGACTTTCTAAAATATATTCCTGAGGCTGATTTATTTTTGACTCTCAATGGACAATCGCTAAACATGTGTATATTTATTTAAATATGAAGAAATAATTGTTTAGTTTCTAAGGTTGTTTTTTGTTTGCAAATTTTTATGTTTCTCCGTTTTGTTTTTGTATTTATTAGTTGCGTACGTATGTTTTTATATTAATTATTTAGTCGAAGAAGTTTTAATTAAAATGATTAATGTTATTTTGTAGAATTAGTATAGATATGAGCGATTTGGTGTAAATTGTTAAGCTTATATTTCATGAATAAGTGTATATGAATATGGAAACCAGATAACTGATATACATATACCACTTTTTTTGTAAATACATACTTATATAGATAATTACACCCAGACTCAGAACAAACAGACATGTTCATGCACACAAATGTTAATATTATAATAATAAAAGGAATAGTTCAATCTATCGTCAGCCTATAATTTAATTGAATCTGACCCACTGCCTACATACACACAACAAACACAGTATATGTAATAAAATTAAAAAAGTAATCAATCTGGGGAAAGGAGGAACTGTTCACTGTTCACAGTGCAGTGACTGTGTGCAAGCGTAGTCAGTGGCGCAGCAGTGGAGAGTCCCACCTATCCACTGTTCACAGTGCAGTGACTGTGTGCAAGCGTTTCCAGTGGCGCAACAGTGGAGAGTCCCACCTATCCACTGTTCACAGTGCAGTGACTGTGTGCAAGCGTTTCCAGTGGCGCAGCAGTGGAGAGTCCCACCTATCCACTGTTCACAGTGCAGTGACTGTGTGCAAGCGTACCAGTGGCGCAGCAGTGGAGAGTCCCACCTATCCACTGTTCACAGTGCAGTGACTGTGTGCAAGCGTTTCCAGTGGCGCAACAGTGGAGAGTCCCACCTATCCACTGTTCACAGTGCAGTGACTGTGTGCAAGCGTTTCCAGTGGCGCAGCAGTGGAGAGTCCCACCTATCCACTGTTCACAGTGCAGTGGCTGTGTGCAAGCGTTTCCAGTGGCGCAACAGTGAAGAGTCCCACCTATCCACTGTTCACAGTGCAGTGACTGTGTGCAAGCGTTTCCAGTGGCGCAACAGTGGAGAGTCCCACCTATCCACTGTTCACAGTGCAGTGACTGTGTGCAAGCGTATCCAGTGGCGCAGCAGTGAAGAGTCCCACCTGTCCACTGTTCACAGTGCAGTGACTGTGTGCAAGCGTTTCCAGTGGCGCAACAGTGGAGAGTCCCACCTATCCACTGTTCACAGTGCAGTGACTGTGTGGAAGCGTTTCCAGTGGCGCAACAGTGGAGAGTCCCACCTGTCCACTGTTCACAGTGCAGTGACTGTGTGCAAGCGTATCCAGTGGCGCAGCAGTGAAGAGTCCCACCTGTCCACTGTTCACAGTGCAGTGACTGTGTGCAAGCGTTTCCAGTGGCGCAACAGTGGAGAGTCCCACCTATCCACTGTTCACAGTGCAGTGACTGTGTGCAAGCGTATCCAGTGGCGCAGCAGTGGAGAGTCCCATCTATCCACTGTTCACAGTGCAGTGACTGTGTGCAAGCATATCCAGTGGCGCAGCAGTGGAGAGTCCCACCTATCCACCGTTCACAGTGCAGTGACTGTGTGCAAGCGTTTCCAGTGGCGCAACAGTGAAGAGTCCCACCTGTCCACTGTTCACAGTGCAGTGACTGTGTGCAAGCGTATCCAGTGGCGCAGCAGTGAAGAGTCCCACCTGTCCACTGTTCACAGTGCAGTGACTGTGTGCAAGCGTATCCAGTGGCGCAGCAGTGGAGAGTCCCACCTATCCACCGTTCACAGTGCAGTGACTGTGTGCAAGCGTATCCAGTGGCGCAGCAGTGAAGAGTCCCACCTGTCCACTGTTCACAGTGCAGTGACTGTGTGCAAGCGTTTCCAGTGGCGCAACAGTGGAGAGTCCCACCTGTCCACTGTTCACAGTGCAGTGACTGTGTGCAAGCGTATCCAGTGGCGCAGCAGTGAAGAGTCCCACCTGTCCACTGTTCACAGTGCAGTGACTGTGTGCAAGCGTTTCCAGTGGCGCAACAGTGGAGAGTCCCACCTATCCACTGTTCACAGTGCAGTGACTGTGTGCAAGCGTTTCCAGTGGCGCAACAGTGGAGAGTCCCACCTATCCACTGTTCACAGTGCAGTGACTGTGTGCAAGCGTATCCAGTGGCGCAGCAGTGGAGAGTCCCATCTATCCACTGTTCACAGTGCAGTGACTGTGTGCAAGCATATCCAGTGGCGCAGCAGTGGAGAGTCCCACCTATCCACCGTTCACAGTGCAGTGACTGTGTGCAAGCGTATCAGTGGCGCAGCAGTGAAGAGTCCCACCTGTCCACTGTTCACAGTGCAGTGACTGTGTGCAAGCGTTTCCAGTGGCGCAACAGTGGAGAGTCCCACCTATCCACTGTTCACAGTGCAGTGACTGTGTGCAAGCGTTTCCAGTGGCGCAACAGTGGAGAGTCCCACCTATCCACTGTTCACAGTGCAGTGACTGTGTGCAAGCGTATCCAGTGGCGCAGCAGTGGAGAGTCCCACCTATCCACCGTTCACAGTGCAGTGACTGTGTGCAAGCGTTTCCAGTGGCGCAGCAGTGGAGAGTCCCACCTATCCACTGTTCACAGTGCAGTGGCTGTGTGCAAGCGTTTCCAGTGGCGCAACAGTGAAGAGTCCCACCTATCCACTGTTCACAGTGCAGTGACTGTGTGCAAGCGTTTCCAGTGGCGCAACAGTGGAGAGTCCCACCTATCCACTGTTCACAGTGCAGTGACTGTGTGCAAGCGTTTCCAGTGGCGCAACAGTGGAGAGTCCCACCTATCCACTGTTCACAGTGCAGTGACTGTGTGCAAGCGTATCCAGTGGCGCAGCAGTGGAGAGTCCCACCTATCCACCGTTCACAGTGCAGTGACTGTGTGCAAGCGTTTCCAGTGGCGCAGCAGTGGAGAGTCCCACCTATCCACTGTTCACAGTGCAGTGGCTTGAGAGGGAGATGTCAATTTAACCATATAAACCAGTGTTATTTTGTAATAAAGGCAGTATTGTATCAGTATTCGTTGTGTCATTTACTCATAATATCCCTCATCCGTACATGGCGACCGTGACAGTAAAATAAACGCGAGTAGCGTGTTTACATTTCTTTGACCAAAACGGGACAAGTGTTGTCACAATGTATTTTAATGAGACCAATCTTCTACCGGGACTTAGAGCGACCGCTATTCTATTTTGTGGATATTTACCACGACAAACACAAAATGGGTACAACTAACTCTAAAGAAGAAGTTATAGTTCCCCAAAACGCAGCAGGAGGAAGTAACAGTGCTGACATCAGGCAGCTGACGGTACATGCCAGCACGACTAACATCATCTTAATCGTGGTGCTCCTTATAGCATCGTTGGCGTTTTTGTATGGTGTCTTCAGAATCTATAAGAACTGTCACCAAAAATGGATGGGTAATGAGATCAGGAAGGACAGACTACGATATTCTATATGGAGACGTAGAGCTGAGGCAGAAAAGGAAATGCGGACGAATACCAGAGGCTACAAGAAGGACACTGAGGACATCATCTGAAGAGTTAAAAGCCCAGGATTCACGAAGAACAGTGCGCGGCAATATATTTATCAGTGCGCGAAAATCGTATTCGTAATGAAGTGGTTAAAAGGTGTTGTCAATTTTCTAATCGTAGTAAACGTGTAATCGCAAAACATAAATATACATGAGTAATATATAAGACAATGTATACATGACATTATTATAGTGGACTAAGATAAGTGACAAGTGAAAAGAAAAAAAAAATAAACACTGGAGCGTATGCAGTATAAAATAATGGTATGTAATTTAGTACTAAGAAGATATAAATATGTTAAATGGAAGAAAAATTAAAAATATTGTATGACAAGTTATTCGAAATCAGAAAATATTTGATAAAGATCGGTCCAGATAGGAGAAAGGGTAACATTATAGTCGTAAAATTAGGAGAGGCAGATAACTTAGTAATAGAGTACAACTTATTTTTAGAATATTTTTCAAAATCGAAAAGCACCGTAAGTGAGAGTGAATGTTCACATATTCACGAACTTTGTGCAAATTTTGACAGTTTGTATGAACAAATATTAGATCTGTGCTCACCGAAACCTAGTACGGTAGATAAGATGGCCACCACTACCAAATTTGATTTAAAAATTGCCTTAAGTTTATTACCAGTTTGTACAGACGATGAGGCCAGCATAAAACAACTTATAGATGGCGTAGAGTATTACAAATCAGAATTAGACGAAAATTCACAAGGAAAACTGTTAAACTTTGTGTTAAAAACTAGACTCTCTCAGACCGCGAAATTGAAATTAGCGACTTCATATGTCAATATTGACGAGTTTATAGCTGACTTGAAGATCCAGTTACTGCCGAAAAAATCGGCAACGGCTATTCAACGTAAGCTGCAAAGTCTAAAGCAAAACGATTTAACAATAAATGATTACGGCAAAAAAATAACGGAATTGTTTGTTGATTTGACGATCTCTCAATCGGAAGGCAACGATGCCAGTTTTAAAGTTTTAAAGCCAATTAATGAGAAGCAGGCCATCAAATGTTTCTCAGATGGGTTGAGAAATCGGCGACTTAGCACAATAATTTCAGCCAGAAATTTTACATCACTGAAAGACGCTGTACAGGCGGCTATCGATGAAGATATAACAAGTCCATCAACATCTTCTGATATTTTAACCATGAATTATAGAGGCAGATCGTCGTATAACTGGTCACAGCGGAGAGGCCGGTACTCATACGCGGGTAGAGGACGCGCAGGTGGCAACCAACAGGTTGTCCAGATCCAAGACGAACAACAGGATCAGGTTCAGAGAGGATCGCAGGCAAGCTGGCGCAGGTCCGCCCGATCATTTCATGGAAACAGAGGTAGGTCCAATTATAGTACCCCCAGGGACCAACACATACATACTTTGGACAACTCAGAAACGCAGGAAAATGCAGAAACGGAACAACGTAATGAAGACCAGTTTTTTCGGGACTAAAAATATAATATTATCATGCAATAACGTAGGCTACGTATACATAAAATCGCTTAATCATTATTCATACAGATTATTAGTTGACACCGGTGCATCCATATCAGTCATAAAGTATAAACATATTCTCGACAAAAACATTCCAATCCATATCGAGAAGACACTCGTAAATGGCATCGGGGGCAAAGTCCAGGCCATAGGTTATGCTTATTTGGGCCTAGTTATTGGAAAAGAGACACTACAACATAAGTTTTATGTTTTTAAAAGAATTCTGGGAAGAGTCCCACCTATCCACTGTTCACAGTGCAGTGACTGTGTGCAAGCGTATCCAGTGGCGCAGCAGTGGAGAGTCCCACCTATCCACCGTTCACAGTGCAGTGACTGTGTGCAAGCGTATCCAGTGGCGCAGCAGTGAAGAGTCCCACCTGTCCACTGTTCACAGTGCAGTGGCTGTGTGCAAGCGTTTCCAGTGGCGCAACAGTGAAGAGTCCCACCTATCCACTGTTCACAGTGCAGTGACTGTGTGCAAGCGTTTCCAGTGGCGCAACAGTGGAGAGTCCCACCTATTCACTGTTCACAGTGCAGTGACTGTGTGCAAGCGTATCCAGTGGCGCAGCAGTGAAGAGTCCCACCTGTCCACTGTTCACAGTGCAGTGACTGTGTGCAAGCGTATCCAGTGGCGCAGCAGTGAAGAGTCCCACCTGTCCACTGTTCACAGTGCAGTGACTGTGTGCAAGCGTTTCCAGTGGCGCAACAGTGGAGAGTCCCACCTATCCACTGTTCACAGTGCAGTGACTGTGTGCAAGCGTATCCAGTGGCGCAACAGTGGAGAGTCCCACCTGTCCACTGTTCACAGTGCAGTGACTGTGTGCAAGCGTATCCAGTGGCGCAGCAGTGAAGAGTCCCACCTGTCCACTGTTCACAGTGCAGTGACTGTGTGCAAGCGTTTCCAGTGGCGCAACAGTGGAGAGTCCCACCTATCCACTGTTCACAGTGCAGTGACTGTGTGCAAGCGTTTCCAGTGGCGCAACAGTGGAGAGTCCCACCTATCCACTGTTCACAGTGCAGTGACTGTGTGCAAGCGTTTCCAGTGGCGCAACAGTGGAGAGTCCCACCTATCCACTGTTCACAGTGCAGTGACTGTGTGCAAGCGTTTCCAGTGGCGCAGCAGTGGAGAGTCCCACCTATCCACTGTTCACAGTGCAGTGGCTGTGTGCAAGCGTTTCCAGTGGCGCAACAGTGGAGAGTCCCACCTATCCACTGTTCACAGTGCAGTGACTGTGTGCAAGCGTATCAGTGGCGCAACAGTGAAGAGTCCCACCTATCCACTGTTCACAGTGCAGTGACTGTGTGCAAGCGTTTCCAGTGGCGCAACAGTGGAGAGTCCCACCTATCCACTGTTCACAGTGCAGTGACTGTGTGCAAGCGTTTCCAGTGGCGCAACAGTGGAGAGTCCCACCTATCCACTGTTCACAGTGCAGTGGCTGTGTGCAAGCGTTTCCAGTGGCGCAACAGTGAAGAGTCCCACCTATCCACTGTTCACAGTGCAAGGACTGTGTGCAAGCGTTTCCAGTGGCGCAACAGTGGAGAGTCCCACCTATCCACTGTTCACAGTGCAGTGACTGTGTGCAAGCGTTTCCAGTGGCGCAACAGTGGAGAGTCCCACCTATCCACTGTTCACAGTGCAGTGACTGTGTGCAAGCGTTTCCAGTGGCGCAACAGTGGAGAGTCCCACCTATCCACTGTTCACAGTGCAGTGACTGTGTGCAAGCGTATCCAGTGGCGCAGCAGTGGAGAGTCCCACCTATCCACCGTTCACAGTGCAGTGACTGTGTGCAAGCGTTTCCAGTGGCGCAGCAGTGGAGAGTCCCACCTATCCACTGTTCACAGTGCAGTGGCTGTGTGCAAGCGTTTCCAGTGGCGCAACAGTGAAGAGTCCCACCTATCCACTGTTCACAGTGCAGTGACTGTGTGCAAGCGTTTCCAGTGGCGCAACAGTGGAGAGTCCCACCTATCCACTGTTCACAGTGCAGTGACTGTGTGCAAGCGTTTCCAGTGGCGCAGCAGTGGAGAGTCCCACCTATCCACTGTTCACAGTGCAGTGGCTGTGTGCAAGCGTTTCCAGTGGCGCAACAGTGAAGAGTCCCACCTATCCACTGTTCACAGTGCAAGGACTGTGTGCAAGCGTTTCCAGTGGCGCAACCGTGGAGAGTCCCACCTATCCACTGTTCACAGTGCAGTGACTGTGTGCAAGCGTATCAGTGGCGCAACAGTGAAGAGTCCCACCTATCCACTGTTCACAGTGCAGTGACTGTGTGCAAGCGTTTCCAGTGGCGCAGCAGTGGAGAGTCCCACCTATCCACTGTTCACAGTGCAGTGGCTGTGTGCAAGCGTTTCCAGTGGCGCAACAGTGAAGAGTCCCACCTATCCACTGATCACAGTGCAGTGACTGTGTGCAAGCGTTTCCAGTGGCGCAACAGTGGAGAGTCCCACCTATCCACTGTTCACAGTGCAGTGACTGTGTGCAAGCGTTTCCAGTGGCGCAGCAGTGGAGAGTCCCACCTATCCACTGTTCACAGTGCAGTGGCTGTGTGCAAGCGTTTCCAGTGGCGCAACAGTGGAGAGTCCCACCTATCCACTGTTCACAGTGCAGTGACTGTGTGCAAGCGTATCAGTGGCGCAACAGTGAAGAGTCCCACCTATCCACTGTTCACAGTGCAGTGACTGTGTGCAAGCGTTTCCAGTGGCGCAGCAGTGGAGAGTCCCACCTATCCACTGTTCACAGTGCAGTGGCTGTGTGCAAGCGTTTCCAGTGGCGCAACAGTGAAGAGTCCCACCTATCCACTGTTCACAGTGCAGTGACTGTGTGCAAGCGTATCCAGTGGCGCAACAGTGAAGAGTCCCACCTGTCCACTGTTCACAGTGCAGTGACTGTGTGCAAGCGTTTCCAGTGGCGCAGCAGTGGAGAGTCCCACCTATCCACTGTTCACAGTGCAGTGGCTGTGTGCAAGCGTTTCCAGTGGCGCAACAGTGAAGAGTCCCACCTATCCACTGTTCACAGTGCAAGGACTGTGTGCAAGCGTTTCCAGTGGCGCAACAGTGGAGAGTCCCACCTATCCACTGTTCACAGTGCAGTGACTGTGTGCAAGCGTTTCCAGTGGCGCAACAGTGGAGAGTCCCACCTATCCACTGTTCACAGTGCAGTGGCTGTGTGCAAGCGTTTCCAGTGGCGCAACAGTGAAGAGTCCCACCTATCCACTGTTCACAGTGCAAGGACTGTGTGCAAGCGTTTCCAGTGGCGCAACAGTGGAGAGTCCCACCTGTCCACTGTTCACAGTGCAGTGACTGTGTGCAAGCGTATCAGTGGCGCAACAGTGAAGAGTCCCACCTATCCACTGTTCACAGTGCAGTGACTGTGTGCAAGCGTTTCCAGTGGCGCAGCAGTGGAGAGTCCCACCTATCCACTGTTCACAGTGCAGTGGCTGTGTGCAAGCGTTTCCAGTGGCGCAACAGTGAAGAGTCCCACCTATCCACTGTTCACAGTGCAGTGACTGTGTGCAAGCGTATCCAGTGGCGCAACAGTGAAAAGTCCCACCTGTCCACTGTTCACAGTGCAGTGACTGTGTGCAAGCGTTTCCAGTGGCGCAGCAGTGGAGAGTCCCACCTATCCACTGTTCACAGTGCAGTGGCTGTGTGCAAGCGTTTCCAGTGGCGCAACAGTGAAGAGTCCCACCTATCCACTGTTCACAGTGCAAGGACTGTGTGCAAGCGTTTCCAGTGGCGCAACAGTGGAGAGTCCCACCTATCCACTGTTCACAGTGCAGTGACTGTGTGCAAGCGTTTCCAGTGGCGCAACAGTGGAGAGTCCCACCTATCCACTGTTCACAGTGCAGTGACTGTGTGCAAGCGTTTCCAGTGGCGCAGCAGTGGAGAGTCCCACCTATCCACTGTTCACAGGGCAGTGACTGTGTGCAAGCGTTTCCAGTGGCGCAGCAGTGGAGAGTCCCACCTATCCACTGTTCACAGTGCAGTGGCTGTGTGCAAGCGTTTCCAGTGGCGCAACAGTGAAGAGTCCCACCTATCCACTGTTCACAGTGCAAGGACTGTGTGCAAGCGTTTCCAGTGGCGCAACCGTGGAGAGTCCCACCTATCCACTGTTCACAGTGCAGTGACTGTGTGCAAGCGTATCAGTGGCGCAACAGTGAAGAGTCCCACCTATCCACTGTTCACAGTGCAGTGACTGTGTGCAAGCGTTTCCAGTGGCGCAGCAGTGGAGAGTCCCACCTATCCACTGTTCACAGTGCAGTGGCTGTGTGCAAGCGTTTCCAGTGGCGCAACAGTGAAGAGTCCCACCTATCCACTGTTCACAGTGCAGTGACTGTGTGCAAGCGTTTCCAGTGGCGCAACAGTGGAGAGTCCCACCTATCCACTGTTCACAGTGCAGTGACTGTGTGCAAGCGTTTCCAGTGGCGCAGCAGTGGAGAGTCCCACCTATCCACTGTTCACAGTGCAGTGGCTGTGTGCAAGCGTTTCCAGTGGCGCAACAGTGGAGAGTCCCACCTATCCACTGTTCACAGTGCAGTGACTGTGTGCAAGCGTATCAGTGGCGCAACAGTGAAGAGTCCCACCTATCCACTGTTCACAGTGCAGTGACTGTGTGCAAGCGTTTCCAGTGGCGCAGCAGTAGAGAGTCCCACCTATCCACTGTTCACAGTGCAGTGGCTGTGTGCAAGCGTTTCCAGTGGCGCAACAGTGAAGAGTCCCACCTATCCACTGTTCACAGTGCAGTGACTGTGTGCAAGCGTATCCAGTGGCGCAACAGTGAAGAGTCCCACCTGTCCACTGTTCACAGTGCAGTGACTGTGTGCAAGCGTTTCCAGTGGCGCAGCAGTGGAGAGTCCCACCTATCCACTGTTCACAGTGCAGTGGCTGTGTGCAAGCGTTTCCAGTGGCGCAACAGTGAAGAGTCCCACCTATCCACTGTTCACAGTGCAAGGACTGTGTGCAAGCGTTTCCAGTGGCGCAACAGTGGAGAGTCCCACCTATCCACTGTTCACAGTGCAGTGACTGTGTGCAAGCGTTTCCAGTGGCGCAACAGTGGAGAGTCCCACCTATCCACTGTTCACAGTGCAGTGGCTGTGTGCAAGCGTTTCCAGTGGCGCAACAGTGAAGAGTCCCACCTATCCACTGTTCACAGTGCAAGGACTGTGTGCAAGCGTTTCCAGTGGCGCAACAGTGGAGAGTCCCACCTGTCCACTGTTCACAGTGCAGTGACTGTGTGCAAGCGTATCAGTGGCGCAACAGTGAAGAGTCCCACCTATCCACTGTTCACAGTGCAGTGACTGTGTGCAAGCGTTTCCAGTGGCGCAGCAGTGGAGAGTCCCACCTATCCACTGTTCACAGTGCAGTGGCTGTGTGCAAGCGTTTCCAGTGGCGCAACAGTGAAGAGTCCCACCTATCCACTGTTCACAGTGCAGTGACTGTGTGCAAGCGTATCCAGTGGCGCAACAGTGAAAAGTCCCACCTGTCCACTGTTCACAGTGCAGTGACTGTGTGCAAGCGTTTCCAGTGGCGCAGCAGTGGAGAGTCCCACCTATCCACTGTTCACAGTGCAGTGGCTGTGTGCAAGCGTTTCCAGTGGCGCAACAGTGAAGAGTCCCACCTATCCACTGTTCACAGTGCAAGGACTGTGTGCAAGCGTTTCCAGTGGCGCAACAGTGGAGAGTCCCACCTATCCACTGTTCACAGTGCAGTGACTGTGTGCAAGCGTTTCCAGTGGCGCAACAGTGGAGAGTCCCACCTATCCACTGTTCACAGTGCAGTGGCTGTGTGCAAGCGTTTCCAGTGGCGCAACAGTGAAGAGTCCCACCTATCCACTGTTTACAATGCAAGGACTGTGTGCAAGCGTTTCCAGTAGCGCAACAGTGGAGAGTCCCACCTATCCACTGTTCACAGTGCAGTGACTGTGTGCAAGCGTATCAGTGGCGCAACAGTAAAGAGTCCCACCTATCCACTGTTCACAGTGCAGTGACTGTGTGCAAGCGTTTCCAGTGGCGCAGCAGTGGAGAGTCCCACCTATCCACTGTTCACAGTGCAGTGGCTGTGTGCAAGCGTTTCCAGTGGCGCAACAGTGAAGAGTCCCACCTATCCACTGTTCACAGTGCAGTGACTGTGTGCAAGCGTTTCCAGTGGCGCAACAGTGGAGAGTCCCACCTATCCACTGTTCACAGTGCAGTGACTGTGTGCAAGCGTTTCCAGTGGCGCAGCAGTGGAGAGTCCCACCTATCCACTGTTCACAGTGCAGTGGCTGTGTGCAAGCGTTTCCAGTGGCGCAACAGTGGAGAGTCCCACCTATCCACTGTTCACAGTGCAGTGACTGTGTGCAAGCGTATCAGTGGCGCAACAGTGAAGAGTCCCACCTATCCACTGTTCACAGTGCAGTGACTGTGTGCAAGCGTTTCCAGTGGCGCAGCAGTGGAGAGTCCCACCTATCCACTGTTCACAGTGCAGTGGCTGTGTGCAAGCGTTTCCAGTGGCGCAACAGTGAAGAGTCCCACCTATCCACTGTTCACAGTGCAGTGACTGTGTGCAAGCGTATCCAGTGGCGCAGCAGTGGAGAGTCCCACCTATCCACTGTTCACAGTGCAGTGGCTGTGTGCAAGCGTTTCCAGTGGCGCAACAGTGAAGAGTCCCACCTATCAACTGTTCACAGTGCAGTGACTGTGTGCAAGCGTTTCCAGTGGCGCAACAGTGGAGAGTCCCACCTATCCACTGTTCACAGTGCAGTGACTGTGTGCAAGCGTATCAGTGGCGCAGCAGTGAAGAGTCCCAGCTGTTCACTGTTCACAGTGCAGTGACTGTGTGCAAGCGTTTCCAGTGGCGCAACAGTGGAGAGTCCCACCTATCCACTGTTCACAGTGCAGTGACTGTATGCAAGCGTTTCCAGTGGCGCAGCAGTGGAGAGTCCCACCTATCCACTGTTCACAGTGCAGTGGCTGTGTGCAAGCGTTTCCAGTAGCGCAGCAGTGAAGAGTCCCACCTGTCCACTGTTCACAGTGCAGTGACTGTGTGCAAGCGTTTCCAGTGGCGCAACAGTGGAGAGTCCCACCTATCCACTGTTCACAGTGCAGTGACTGTGTGCAAGCGTTTCCAGTGGCGCAGCAGTGGAGAGTCCCACCTATCCACTGTTCACAGTGCAGTGGCTGTGTGCAAGCGTTTCCAGTGGCGCAACAGTGAAGAGTCCCACCTATCCACTGTTCACAGTGCAGTGACTGTGTGCAAGCGTTTCCAGTGGCGCAACAGTGAAGAGTCCCACCTATCCACTGTTCACAGTGCAGTGGCTGTGTGCAAGCGTTTCCAGTGGCGCAACAGTGAAGAGTCCCACCTATCCACTGTTCACAGTGCAGTGACTGTGTGCAAGCGTTTCCAGTGGCGCAACAGTGAAGAGTCCCACCTATCCACTGTTCACAGTGCAGTGGCTGTGTGCAAGCGTTTCCAGTGGCGTAACAGTGAAGAGTCCCACCTATCCACTGTTCACAGTGCAGTGACTGTGTGCAAGCGTTTCCAGTAGCGCAGCAGTGAAGAGTCCCACCTGTCCACTGTTCACAGTGCAGTGACTGTGTGCAAGCGTTTCCAGTGGCGCAACAGTGGAGAGTCCCACCTATCCACTGTTCACAGTGCAGTGGCTGTGTGCAAGCGTTTCCAGTGGCGCAACAGTGAAGAGTCCCACCTATCCACTGTTCACAGTGCAAGGACTGTGTGCAAGCGTTTCCAGTGGCGCAACAGTGGAGAGTCCCACCTATCCACTGTTCACAGTGCAGTGACTGTGTGCAAGCGTTTCCAGTGGCGCAACAGTGGAGAGTCCCACCTATCCACTGTTCACAGTGCAGTGACTGTGTGCAAGCGTTTCCAGTGGCGCAACAGTGGAGAGTCCCACCTATCCACTGTTCACAGTGCAGTGGCTGTGTGCAAGCGTTTCCAGTGGCGCAACAGTGAAGAGTCCCACCTATCCACTGTTCACAGTGCAAGGACTGTGTGCAAGCGTTTCCAGTGGCGCAACAGTGGAGAGTCCCACCTATCCACTGTTCACAGTGCAGTGGCTGTGTGCAAGCGTTTCCAGTGGCGCAACAGTGAAGAGTCCCACCTATCCACTGTTCACAGTGCAAGGACTGTGTGCAAGCGTTTCCAGTGGCGCAACAGTGGAGAGTCCCACCTATCCACTGTTCACAGTGCAGTGGCTGTGTGCAAGCGTTTCCAGTGGCGCAACAGTGAAGAGTCCCACCTATCCACTGTTCACAGTGCAATGACTGTGTGCAAGCGTTTCCAGTGGCGCAACAGTGGAGAGTCCCACCTATCCACTGTTCACAGTGCAGTGACTGTGTGCAAGCGTTTCCAGTGGCGCAACAGTGGAGAGTCCCACCTATCCACTGTTCACAGTGCAGTGGCTGTGTGCAAGCGTTTCCAGTGGCGCAACAGTGAAGAGTCCCACCTATCCACTGTTCACAGTGCAGTGGCTGTGTGCAAGCGTTTCCAGTGGCGCAACAGTGAAGAGTCCCACCTATCCACTGTTCACAGTGCAAGGACTGTGTGCAAGCGTTTCCAGTGGCGCAACAGTGAAGAGTCCCACCTATCCACTGTTCACAGTGCAAGGACTGTGTGCAAGCGTTTCCAGTGGCGCAACAGTGGAGAGTCCCACCTATCCACTGTTCACAGTGCAGTGACTGTGTGCAAGCGTTTCCAGTGGCGCAACAGTGGAGAGTCCCACCTATCCACTGTTCACAGTGCAGTGGCTGTGTGCAAGCGTTTCCAGTGGCGCAACAGTGAAGAGTCCCACCTATCCACTGTTCACAGTGCAAGGACTGTGTGCAAGCGTTTCCAGTGTCGCAACAGTGGAGAGTCCCATCTATCCACTGTTCACAGTGCAGTGACTGTGTGCAAGCGTATCTGTGGCGCAACAGTGAAGAGTCCCACCTATCCACTGTTCACAGTGCAGTGACTGTGTGCAAGCGTTTCCAGTGGCGCAGCAGTGGAGAGTCCCACCTATCCACTGTTTACAGTGCAGTGGCTGTGTGCAAGCGTTTCCAGTGGCGCAACAGTGAAGAGTCCCACCTATCCACTGTTCACAGTGCAGTGACTGTGTGCAAGCGTTTCCAGTGGCGCAACAGTGGAGAGTCCCACCTATCCACTGTTCACAGTGCAGTGACTGTGTGCAAGCGTTTCCAGTGGCGCAGCAGTGGAGAGTCCCACCTATCCACTGTTCACAGTGCAGTGGCTGTGTGCAAGCGTTTCCAGTGGCGCAACAGTGGAGAGTCCCACCTATCCACTGTTCACAGTGCAGTGACTGTGTGCAAGCGTATCAGTGGCGCAACAGTGAAGAGTCCCACCTATCCACTGTTCACAGTGCAGTGACTGTGTGCAAGCGTTTCCAGTGGCGCAGCAGTGGAGAGTCCCACCTATCCACTGTTCACAGTGCAGTGGCTGTGTGCAAGCGTTTCCAGTGGCGCAACAGTGAAGAGTCCCACCTATCCACTGTTCACAGTGCAGTGACTGTGTGCAAGCGTATCCAGTGGCGCAACAGTGAAGAGTCCCACCTGTCCACTGTTCACAGTGCAGTGACTGTGTGCAAGCGTTTCCAGTGGCGCAGCAGTGGAGAGTCCCACCTATCCACTGTTCACAGTGCAGTGGCTGTGTGCAAGCGTTTCCAGTGGCGCAACAGTGAAGAGTCCCACCTATCCACTGTTCACAGTGCAATGACTGTGTGCAAGCGTTTCCAGTGGCGCAACAGTGGAGAGTCCCACCTATCCACTGTTCACAGTGCAGTGACTGTGTGCAAGCGTTTCCAGTGGCGCAACAGTGGAGAGTCCCACCTATCCACTGTTCACAGTGCAGTGGCTGTGTGCAAGCGTTTCCAGTGGCGCAACAGTGAAGAGTCCCACCTATCCACTGTTCACAGTGCAAGGACTGTGTGCAAGCGTTTCCAGTGGCGCAACAGTGGAGAGTCCCACCTATCCACTGTTCACAGTGCAGTGACTGTGTGCAAGCGTATCAGTGGCGCAACAGTGAAGAGTCCCACCTATCCACTGTTCACAGTGCAGTGACTGTGTGCAAGCGTTTCCAGTGGCGCAGCAGTGGAGAGTCCCACCTATCCACTGTTCACAGTGCAGTGGCTGTGTGCAAGCGTTTCCAGTGGCGCAACAGTGAAGAGTCCCACCTATCTACTGTTCACAGTGCAGTGACTGTGTGCAAGCGTTTCCAGTGGCGCAACAGTGGAGAGTCCCACCTATCCACTGTTCACAGTGCAGTGACTGTGTGCAAGCGTTTCCAGTGGCGCAGCAGTGGAGAGTCCCACCTATCCACGTCACTTTTTCACGGTCCATACGAGTACCTATATCGAATCGCGATCAAGTTTTTATTGAAGGCGTCCCTACCGTTCCCTCGACATTTTATTATTTAAATTAGTACCTAATATACTGAGGAGGTACTCGTGCACGGTTAAACATATTCTGTGTGTGTGAATTAAACCCCGATTGGGGTTTCACGTACACCTTAATCACCTGCTTCCCCGTGGTGGACAGTAGCAGAACAACCGGCGAACCCTACCCAGCCGTTGGACCTGGCGATCGACGCGCGAGCACTCGTCTCCTGCAGCGGCCAGTGACGTCAGGGGAGTGCTAGACCTGTGTGGAGGTTAATCGCTGTATAGGCCCTAACCCAACTATAATCCGACCCTCAGTCTACCGAGCTATATTAAAAATAAATGTTCCAATTTACTGTCTACCTACCTTTCATTTTGAAATCCTCCTAGGAATTCCTGTGCCTAGGTTAGGTAGGATTAGGTAGTGTAGCAGTAACCATAGTACCGGGACACTGGCGCCCTTAATCGTGGTAGAAATACAGCTGATTAATTCCTCCTCCATTGGTTGTGGGTTGTGTATGTTAGTGGTTGTTTGTGTTAAACGTCTTTATTTTTTTATTTTTGGTTTTTTCCGTTACTGATGTGTACACGAACTTTCAACTTCTTTGTTTAAGTTAATCTTGGTCATCATTAACCTACCCTGCATTAATAATTATTCATTTAAAGTCGTTTAGTTGCATAGTTTGTTAAAATATTTTTTTCCTACTGATATCGTCTTGGGCACCTAAAACGACGCTTTTAAAAATTGTTCGTTATAATTTTTTTTCTTCACATTAAAAGAAATATCGTATTTTTACGGCCATATAGTACACATTAGTAGCATTTTTTTTTTCTTTTATGATTTTGCTTGTTTTTTTTTTATTTTAATTATTTTGTTTTCATCGTTAAAAAAAAACCAGACGTTCTTAAATTTCATTTTGTAACAGAACGGAGAACGTGTTGTTTTTTCCTTTAATTTTTTTTTTGTGTGTGGTGAGTAGTAGCGTGCTTAGTGCGTCACTTATCCTTATCTTTCATTTAATTAATTTTCAACATGCTTCCAATTAAGTTCCTGTCTCTTCAAAAATCTGAGTTGGAGTATGAAGTTCGTATTAGAGGCGCGTCTCCTGCACCTTCTGTTGAGGAGTTACGGAAACAAATTATAAAATTATCTCCTGATTTACCCTCGGAATATATATTAGAGTCTCCACTCGATGCAAGACAGGACCTTAAGGGTTGTTTAGAAGTCTTAACGAAAGTTCAAGTAAATCTTGACGCTAGTGATCCTAGTGTTGCTTCACTATTGCGGACACAGAATATGTTGAATCATTTACACAATCGTGTCGAGAGGATAACGCGTAGTGACGACATTAAAACGGAATATGACGACATTGTTAGCGGTTATAAAATTTTCTCGCAAAAGCTTTCTGCCTTGCTAGCAAAAAAACCTTCTGCTAGTTCATCTTCCAATGTGGCTAGTGCTAGTTCTGTCAAAGAATCAACACCTGCTGTGCCGGAACTACAGAACATGGTTTCTGTGTTATGCGATCGTACTTCGTCTGATTTAAGTAAATTGAAATTTACTGGCAAAACTTGTGTCCGCTCGTTTATACAGCGTGTTGATGAATTTGTACTGGCTAGGAATATTCCACAACAAAAAGTCCTAAGTTTTGCATCTGAAATTTTTCAAGACGATGCCCTTCACTGGTATCGTGCGGTAAAGGACAAAGTCAGTTCTTGGACTGAGTTGGCGCGTTTATTAAAGGAGGATTTTAGTCAAACTGACTACGATTATAGACTCATCTCAGAAATTCGTTCTCGTACTCAAGGAGAACGTGAGAATATAACTATTTATCTAGCAATTATGTATGGAATGTTCTCGCGTCTATCTACGCCTCTTCCTGAAGTAGATCAATTGGAAATTCTCTTGCACAATATTAGACCCTGCTATGCTAGTACATTAGCAGCAGCTCCTCAAATCTCATCCATAGACACCTTGCGTTCGTTATGTCGTAACTATGAGACATTTCAGACTCGTCTGTCACAATTTCAAGAGCCTCCTAAGGTTACTTCCGATACGCTAGCTCCTGAATTTGCGTACACTAAGGATGTCCATAAACCAATATTTAAGGCAAATAATAATTCAAGTAATAATTACAATAATAACAATCAACATAGAAATAATAATAATTTTAATAATAACAATAAATATGTACATGCAATTAATGTGGCTAAAAAGGAACCTTACTGTCCTAGGTGTCGTAATAACACCCATCATATTCGTCAATGCAAGGCTCCACGGGACATTGTTTGTTTCAAGTGCGGTATGAAAGATGTGAAGACACCCGACTGTCCTAACTGTCGTAAAAGTGGTACAAATCCAAAAAACTAATTAGGCAGAGTTGTAACAATTTTAGCAAGCAAGACTGGGAAACTTGGCTTGATTTTATAACAACATTTTCCTCTTCATACAGAGTTGCTACAATTCTGCTATCAAAACCACTAAACGATTCTAGGCCTTATGTAAATATTAAAATCAATAATATCGATGCTGTTGGGTTACTTGATTCTGGAGCTGCAGTTTCGATTCTGGGAAACAATTCTCATTTACAGCTTACGGATTGCACTGTAAACCAGGATGACCACACTAATATGATAGCTGCTGGCGGTCAATCATTAAAAACCTTAGGTTTCATTCATTTGCCAGTTACATTTGAGGGCCAGTTTCACATTATTAAGGCATATGTTGTTCCCGAAATTGAAACATCAATTATATTAGGCGTAGATTTTTGGCGCGCTTTTCGTATTTGCCCTAATTATATAGGTAGTATCACAATGTCAAGTGCCCCTTTGGCAGAAATAAAGGCAAGTAGCGGTGAACCATTTATTAACTCCTACGATCATTTGTTGCCGCCGCAGAAAGCGATAGCTGATAATCTCATTGCGCAGTTTCGGTCTATTTCTACTGAAGAAAAGGGCCTGGGTAGAACAAATTTAATATGCCATCGCATTGACACTGGCGACGCACAACCAATTAGACAGCGTTATTACAGGATGTCCCCCGAAAAGCAGCGCATTTTAATTGAGCAGGTGGACGAAATGCTGTCACTTGACGTTGTCGAACCTTGCGAAAGCGCCTGGTCTTCTCCCGTGCTCATTGTTAATAAAAAGAACGGGCAACCAAGGTTCTGTTTGAACAGCAGGAAGTTAAATGCAGTGACTAAGCGCGATGCGTACAATTTGCCATATGTCTCGGAGATATTGGATAACCTTCGCGATGCTAAGTACCTGAGCAGTATCGATTTATCCAAAGCTTTTTGGCAGCTGCCTATAGCGCCAGAAGACCGCGATAAAACCGCATTTTACGTTCCGGGCCGTGGCACTTTTCGTTTTAAAACTACTGCGTTTGGATTAACGAATGCCCCCGCAACGCAACAACGTCTCGTTGACTCGTTATTTAGTGACATGGAGTCTAAGACATTCGCTTATTTAGATGACGTCATTGTTATTAGTTCTAACTTTGATGAGCATGTTTCTCGATTGTTGCGAGTTTTGGACAAATTGAGACAGGCAAATTTAACGGTGAACTTCGAAAAGTGTAAGTTCTTTCGAAGCGAACTCAAGTATCTAGGATACGTGGTAGATTCCCGTGGTTTACGCACTGACCCGGACAAGGTGGAAGCCATTATTAACTTTCCAACCCCTACAAATAGGAAGGAGTTGAAACGCTTCCTCGGCACTGCTACGTGGTACCGACGTTTCGTCCCTAATTTTAGCACAGTGGCTGGTCCACTCAATAAGCTCACTGCTAACGGAAAAAACGCTCCTTCTTTCAAGTGGTCACCAGATGCTGACGCGGCCTTTAATGCGTTAAAAGAATGTTTGGTTTCCGCTCCAGTTCTTTCTTGTCCGGACTATTCCAAACCTTTTGAAGTGCACACTGACGCGAGTAGTTACGGTATTGGTGCTATGTTAACGCAGACTATCGACGGTAAAGAACACCCAATTGCCTACATGAGTAGATCTTTCACCAGCCCTGAAAAAAACTACAGCATTACTGAAAGGGAGACCCTTGCTGTTTTAACGGCTCTCGAGCACTGGCGATGTTATCTCGAAAACGGCCAAACATTTACGGTGTATACTGACCACTCCGCGTTAAAATGGTTTTTATCTCTAGAAAATCCCACAGGACGACTAGCTCGATGGGGGGTAAGATTGTCCTCATTTAATTTTATTATGAAACACCGTCAAGGTGTCGACAATGTTATTCCTGATGCCTTGTCTAGAGCTTTTCCCGTAAATGCAATATCTCTAGCTAATGCCAACACAGATGATGTATGGTTTAAAAAAATATATAACGGCTGTCTGACTACTCCTTCAAATTTCCCTAACTTCACCACTAAAAATAATTCGTTATTTCGACTCACAAAAAATATTAACAACCAATTAACTTCAGAATTTGACTGGAAGGAAGTCGTACCCAGCGAGTTCCGTGAAAGCATCATAGCCGAAAATCACTCAGAGCCAACAGGTGGACATCTTGGCATTTTTAAAACCTATCGGCGCTTGTCATTAAATTACTACTGGCCAAATATGCACCAGGATGTCGTTAAATATGTAGGTTCCTGCTCGGTTTGTTTATCTTATAAAGCACAAAATCACACTACATTGGGAGAAATGGGTCGTCCTAAGCAATGTTCGAGACCTTTTCAGATGATCTCAATTGATTTTGTGGGTCCTCTTCCCACCAGTCGAAAACAAAATTCTTATATATTGGTCGTAACGTGCTGCTTTTCAAAATTTTGTCATATTTTCCCGGTACGTCGCGCTACTGCGGATATAGTTATTAAAATTTTAGAAGATTCCATTTTCTTGGTTCACGGAGTTCCTCAAACAATTTTCATGGACAATGGGACGCAGTTTATAAGTTCGTCTACTGACGCGCTATTTAAAAAATATAAAATACCTAACGTTTTTTTCACGCCGAAGTACACACCACAAGTCAACACGGTAGAACGATACAACAAAACTATTGTCACTAGTTTGTCTACGTTTGTTGGAAACGATCACAGATCCTGGGACACCTCCATCCCAAAGGTGCAGTTTGCGATAAACAATTCCGTCAATGAAGCCACCGGTTATACACCGTCATTTTTAGTTTACGGTAGGGAATTAGTTTTCCACTAGGTCACTATACTGATAATGACCTGGGCGATGAAGTGTTGTTCCTTCCTCGCGATTTATACGCTGAAAACTTAGGGTGTCTTCGATCGATATTCAATGATGTGCAGGCTTCGTTATGGCAAGCACATGAAAAGAATACTGCACACTACAACCTACGTAGAAAGCCGGCTGAATTTAATGTAGGAGACATAGTCTATAAGCGCGCATTCGTTTTAAGCAATAAAGACAAGTATTTCAGTAAAAAGCTTGCACCCAAATTTATCAAATGCCGTATATTTGAAAAACGGTCTCCACTTGTCTATGTTCTGGAAGATATGTCAGGAAAGAATATAGGCGTCTGGCATATCAAAGATTTAAAAAACATTAAGTGTAGTTAAATATTGTTGAAGTGTTATTTTTTGTTGTTGTAGGAGTTGAGACAATTCACCTTTAAGTTAACTTCTTACGACTAGCATTAGTTTTCTGTGCGATAAATCACAGATAACTTGTTTACGTAAGGTCGCGTCAACATAATTTTATATTGTTGAAGCTATTGTGTAAGGTTGTTTGTTTGATATTATAGAAGGATTTTGAAAGGTGATAGTATGAATGTGTCGTGCTAGTGGTAACCTATAGACGAGTTTTCCTTGAGAGCAAAACTCTTTCTGAGACGAGGGGGGTAATGTAACATTAATTGTTACATGTCTTAATTCTTAATTATAATAGAAAAATAAACATAAAAAAAAACTATTTATTAACTATTAATTTAAAAAAAAACTATTTACAATATTAAAATAAACTAAAAATGAACGCATCAAATCAGATTTCTGGCCAGCTGCAGTTTATCACCACGCACGTATTAAAGCAAGCGACATATTAGGCACCCAGAAAGGAATTCCTTTGTTCTCGGCGCGGCGCGCGGGCAAGGGCCATAGGGCAAACTACTTCCACGTCGCCGCTGGAGGACGATTCTGGTTGTCGAGGCGAGCGCACGTCACTTTTTCACGGTCCATACGAGTACCTATATCGAATCGCGATCAAGTTTTTATTGAAGGCGTCCCTACCGTTCCCTCGACATTTTATTATTTAAATTAGTACCTAATATACTGAGTAGGTACTCGTGCACGGTTAAACATATTCTGTGTGTGTGAATTAAACCCCGATTGGGGTTTCACGTACACCTTAATCACCTGCTTCCCCGTGGTGGACAGTAGCAGAACAACCGGCGAACCCTACCCAGCCGTTGGACCTGGCGATCGACGCGCGAGCACTCGTCTCCTGCAGCGGCCAGTGACGTCAGGGGAGTGCTAGACCTGTGTGGAGGTTAATCGCTGTATAGGCCCTAACCCAACTATAATCCGACCCTCAGTCTACCGAGCTATATTCAAAATAAATGTTCCAATTTACTGTCTACCTACCTTTCATTTTGAAATCCTCCTAGGAATTCCTGTGCCTAGGTTAGGTAGGATTAGGTAGTGTAGCAGTAACCATAGTACCGGAAAACGCAACAGTGGAGAGTCCCACCTATCCACTGTTCACAGTGCAGTGACTGTGTGCAAGCGTATCAGTGGCGCAACAGTGAAGAGTCCCACCTATCCACTGTTCACAGTGCAGTGACTGTGTGCAAGCGTTTCCAGTGGCGCAGCAGTGGAGAGTCCCACCTATCCACTGTTCACAGTGCAGTGGCTGTGTGCAAGCGTTTCCAGTGGCGCAACAGTGAAGAGTCCCACCTATCCACTGTTCACAGTGCAGTGACTGTGTGCAAGCGTTTCCAGTGGCGCAACAGTGGAGAGTCCCACCTATCCACTGTTCACAGTGCAGTGGCTGTGTGCAAGCGTTTCCAGTGGCGCAACAGTGAAGAGTCCCACCTATCCACTGTTCACAGTGCAAGGACTGTGTGCAAGCGTTTCCAGTGGCGCAACAGTGGAGAGTCCCACCTATCCACTGTTCACAGTGCAGTGGCTGTGTGCAAGCGTTTCCAGTGGCGCAACAGTGAAGAGTCCCACCTATCCACTGTTCACAGTGCAAGGACTGTGTGCAAGCGTTTCCAGTGGCGCAACAGTGAAGAGTCCCACCTATCCACTGTTCACAGTGCAAGGACTGTGTGCAAGCGTTTCCAGTGGCGCAACAGTGGAGAGTCCCACCTATCCACTGTTCACAGTGCAGTGACTGTGTGCAAGCGTTTCCAGTGGCGCAACAGTGGAGAGTCCCACCTATCCACTGTTCACAGTGCAGTGGCTGTGTGCAAGCGTTTCCAGTGGCGCAACAGTGAAGAGTCCCACCTATCCACTGTTCACAGTGCAAGGACTGTGTGCAAGCGTTTCCAGTGGCGCAACAGTGGAGAGTCCCACCTATCCACTGTTCACAGTGCAGTGACTGTGTGCAAGCGTATCAGTGGCGCAACAGTGAAGAGTCCCACCTATCCACTGTTCACAGTGCAGTGACTGTGTGCAAGCGTTTCCAGTGGCGCAGCAGTGGAGAGTCCCACCTATCCACTGTTCACAGTGCAGTGGCTGTGTGCAAGCGTTTCCAGTGGCGCAACAGTGAAGAGTCCCACCTATCCACTGTTCACAGTGCAGTGACTGTGTGCAAGCGTTTCCAGTGGCGCAACAGTGGAGAGTCCCACCTATCCACTGTTCACAGTGCAGTGACTGTGTGCAAGCGTTTCCAGTGGCGCAGCAGTGGAGAGTCCCACCTATCCACTGTTCACAGTGCAGTGGCTGTGTGCAAGCGTTTCCAGTGGCGCAACAGTGGAGAGTCCCACCTATCCACTGTTCACAGTGCAGTGACTGTGTGCAAGCGTATCAGTGGCGCAACAGTGAAGAGTCCCACCTATCCACTGTTCACAGTGCAGTGACTGTGTGCAAGCGTTTCCAGTGGCGCAGCAGTGGAGAGTCCCACCTATCCACTGTTCACAGTGCAGTGGCTGTGTGCAAGCGTTTCCAGTGGCGCAACAGTGAAGAGTCCCACCTATCCACTGTTCACAGTGCAGTGACTGTGTGCAAGCGTATCCAGTGGCGCAACAGTGAAGAGTCCCACCTGTCCACTGTTCACAGTGCAGTGACTGTGTGCAAGCGTTTCCAGTGGCGCAGCAGTGGAGAGTCCCACCTATCCACTGTTCACAGTGCAGTGGCTGTGTGCAAGCGTTTCCAGTGGCGCAACAGTGAAGAGTCCCACCTATCCACTGTTCACAGTGCAATGACTGTGTGCAAGCGTTTCCAGTGGCGCAACAGTGGAGAGTCCCACCTATCCACTGTTCACAGTGCAGTGACTGTGTGCAAGCGTTTCCAGTGGCGCAACAGTGGAGAGTCCCACCTATCCACTGTTCACAGTGCAGTGGCTGTGTGCAAGCGTTTCCAGTGGCGCAACAGTGAAGAGTCCCACCTATCCACTGTTCACAGTGCAAGGACTGTGTGCAAGCGTTTCCAGTGGCGCAACAGTGGAGAGTCCCACCTATCCACTGTTCACAGTGCAGTGACTGTGTGCAAGCGTTTCCAGTGGCGCAACAGTGGAGAGTCCCACCTATCCACTGTTCACAGTGCAGTGACTGTGTGCAAGCGTATCCAGTGGCGCAGCAGTGGAGAGTCCCACCTATCCACTGTTCACAGTGCAGTGACTGTGTGCAAGCGTATCCAGTGGCGCAGCAGTAGAGAGTCCCACCTATCCACTGTTCACAGTGCAGTGACTGTGTGCAAGCGTATCCAGTGGCGCAGCAGTGGAGAGTCCCACCTATCCACCGTTCACAGTGCAGTGACTGTGTGCAAGCGTACCAATGGCGCAGCAGTGGAGATTCCCACCTGTCCACTGTTCACAGTGCAGTGACTGTGTGCAAGCGTACCAATGGCGCAGCAGTGGAGAGTCCCACCTATCCACTGTTCACAGTGCAGTGACTGTGTGTAAGCGTTTCCAGTGGCGCAGCAGTGGAGAGTCCCACCTATCCACTGTTCACAGTGCAGTGGCTGTGTGCAAGCGTACCAATGGCGCAGCAGTGGAGAGTCCCACCTATCCACTGTTCACAGTGCAGTGACTGTGTGTAAGCGTTTCCAGTGGCGCAGCAGTGGAGAGTCCCACCTATCCACTGTTCACAGTGCAGTGGCTGTGTGCAAGCGTTTCCAGTGGCGCAACAGTGAAGAGTCCCACCTATCCACTGTTCACAGTGCAGTGACTGTGTGCAAGCGTTTCCAGTGGCGCAACAGTGGAGAGTCCCTCCTATCCACTGTTCACAGTGCAGTGACTGTGTGCAAGCGTATCCAGTGGCGCAGCAGTGGAGAGTCCCACCTATCCACTGTTCACAGTGCAGTGGCTGTGTGCAAGCGTTTCCAGTGGCGCAACAGTGAAGAGTCCCACCTATCCACTGTTCACAGTGCAGTGACTGTGTGCAAGCGTTTCCAGTGGCGCAGCAGTGGAGAGTCCCACCTATCCACTGTTCACAGTACAGTGACTGTGTGCAAGCGTATCCAGTGGCGCAGCAGTGGAGAGTCCCACCTATCCACGAACACGCTTAAAATACTGTTACGGCTGGACCTAACACGCCTCAACAGCGACGCACACTGTTTCCTTACAAGGGCATGAAAGTCATCTATGAGGAAAAACTGTGCGTTTCTGTGAACATATTTGAAGCACTGCAGAATCGTGGCAGCCCCAGCAGCATTCTAAATGCGGTATTGTATTGATACTATGATATAAATTATAAGAATAGTATGATATAAAATAAAATGTATGACTAATGATAATTAATATAATATAAACTGTATAACTGTAATACTATGTATTAAATTGCAATGCCTTAACAGGCAACTAAGTTTCAAGAACCTACCTATTGTTAACATCTTCAAAACTCTGTACACTTAGTTCGCAATAAAGAATTTGAATTTGAATTTGAACACGCAAGGCGTTGTATGCCCCCAGTGTGTAGTTCACCCACAGGCTGCATGTGTATAATGTTTACCAGTAAGATTTAAAAAGCGTAACCACTATTTGATTGCTGCAATGTGCAAACCTGCGGGCCAACATGTTACACCGGACAGCCAACGCCCTACGTGCACTTTCCACGTCCGTGTTGTCCTTAAGGTCCTCGGAAACCCAGTGACGCAGATACTTCAAATGTGAGACTCTATTTAAAGCGGTACTAACTAAAATGACTGCGGGTACTGACTTGTATCTTTTGCCACGTGCCTTAAACACTAGCAATTTACTCTTCTTTGCATTGTATCCGAGTCCATGGGCCTTCGCCTAAGACTCACACATACACGGTACCAATTTACGCAAAGCTCTAATCGATGGACACAGCAGTACCATGTCATCTGCGTAGCTAACATTATTGACACAGACTCCGTCTACGTAGCACCCAATATTGGCACTGCTGAGTTCACCGATAAGCCGGTTTATATACAGGTCGAATAGCTTAGGTGAGGTCAATCCACCCTGCCTCACTCCGCACTGCAACCTGTACACATCTGAATCCCCATCCTACACCATAGCACAGCCATGCATACGAGTATATGCATGATGGACATAGCCTGCCCATCTGACACTATTCTTCTGGTTGTTGTACCGATTGAAAGTATATATATCCTCCGGGCTGCAATCTGTCTCACTATGTAGCTTCTACCATAGTTTGCTGTAAGAGACTAGGTCAAACGTTTTTAAGAGATCCAGAAAGCATGCAAAGACAGGTGTTTTCCGGTCACTGTAATATTGAACAGTCTGCTTGAGACGAATGGTAGCGCTCTCTGTGGACAAACCAGACCTAAATCCAATCCCGAACGCATACAACCCGAATCTCTTCAAAGTTAGAGTGAACAGGCTTCTTCTGGGTAAGCTCACTTCATCATAGATTTTGCCTCTGTCACCTCTGACCTAAACTTAAGAGCAAACCCATCACAAATAAAAAATAAAAATTGTGCTTCGTGAAGCTTGATATGCGTGCCCAGTGTTGGTCAAGCAGACTTTCCAAAATTTTAGCTACAATAGTGGCTAGTGAGATTGCTATAATTTACACATCAGAGGTATCTTCAGTTTTGTTTTTAACTATTGGAACAACACAGCTTAATTTATTGGGTAAGTATGAATGACTCACACAAAGATAAAAAAACGTGGACAATAGACAACACCCTCGGCAAGTGACAGCCTGCATGTTTATGATTCCAGGATTTTATAGGACGTAATAGCCACTCTGTGTTACTTATTTCCTCGAAGTCTAGGTAAAATTATACTCTACCTATTCTGACCTCTGAGCATGAGTCTCAGAACAATATCAAATTAAATCAACCAACAAAAAAGTATTTTCTTGTTTTTAGTAAATACGAGTATCTAAATAATAAATATCAGGTTGGCGAAAAGGTCTTGCATCAAGATATAAGACTTAATGAATTTATTGATAACTTTGTTACTTACAATAATTAATCAGTAATGTAATCCCCAAATAACTCTATTACTCTGGCCCATCTAGTTTGTAGATTGTTGATGCCCTGCCCCAGAATTCCGGAGGCTGTGCTGAAAAGACATTGTCCACTGCCATTTTGAGGTCTTAGTAGTTTTGAAAAATTTTCTCACGCAAATAAAGCTTTAGTGGTCGGAACAAGTGATAGTCGGATGGCGCGAGATCCGGTGAGTACGGTGGGTGGGCAACCAGGTGCCATCCAAGCTCTACAATTTTTTGTCGAGTCTCCGAAGTGACATGAGGTCGCGCATTATCATAGAGTAAGTGAACATTTACACGTCTCGGTCGTTTTTCTCTTATTGCTTCAGCCAGTTTCTGAAGCTGTTCAGTATAAATGGAAGTCGTAATCGTCCTTCTCGCAGGAAGAAGCTCGTAATAGAGTGGGCACTTCGCATCCCACCAAACGGAGAGAAGATGCTTGCGTGAGTGATGGTTCGGCTTTGGCTGCTTTGGTGGCTCTGCGTCGTAAGGAAGCCATATGGCGTGCCGTGTGTTGTTATCATAGAGAATCCAGCTCTCATTGCCGGTTACCAGATCTTCAAGAAACTCTTTCTGATGTGGCTGAAAATGATGCGATTCACAAATATTAACTCTGACTTGACGATTACTGTCACTTAGTTGATGTGGAGTTTGTGTAAATGAGCCTCGACGGTCGAATGATGACAGCCAAGAGTCTCTGCCGAATCACGCGTATTTATTTCTGGATTAGCCTTTAAATAGCGGAGTAATTCCTCATCGTCGAAGGTGGATGGTCGCCCAGATCGCTCGTGATCTTCAAGAGTTATATCTCCCGATGCAAAGCGAGCAAACCAGCGGCTTATCTTCCATCGCGATACAACACCTTCACCGAACGCTTTGCTGATATTAGCGGTAGCCACACTCACGTTGTGTCTCTGACGCCACTCGTAAAAGATGATCGTTCCAACTTGATGTTCACTAATCATTTTCACAAACTTACCAAATCCTCACTAGAGCGCCTTGATGTGATAGCTTTGAGAATCTTCTACAGTATTCTAACGTATCCCAAACCAATACTAAATATTCCGGAAAATTCTAGTAATTTACAATTTCTTGTGCAATATTTTTCCGCCAACCTGATATTTATGTAACAATGCGAACCCAATTGTATTTTATATCTACGAGCATAAATTTGAATCGAATTACCACTTGAGCTATTTAGAATATTAATTTTCTGATATATTAAACGAAGCTACTATTATAAGCCTATAAGTAAAAATTATTATTTACAAATATAATATCAGTCACCGTGCGTCACCGTGCGGAGCGCATGTCGTGCGCGCTCGTGGCAAAATGTCGACGAATGTAGTAAAATGTTGTAGCTGCAATATAGTTATTAGTGAAGTCCTGGCGTTTATCCAGAACCAAGTGGATGTGATGAATGAAGAAAGCATCGTTCGCTTGTGTGCAACAGCGTTTTCTTCGGACGAAGTAGTGGTGGCAAAAGACTTGCTTTACCAATCAGTACAGACTAAGGAGAAGAAAGTGAAAAGAAAAGGGAAAGCAGAGGGGAAAGTACAACGAGACCTGGAAGATATCATATCCCTCATTAAGTGTACTTCAGCGGAGTGTATTCCCATTTTTGTTGCTCGGGAGCTACGAAAATTACCGCCGGTTACTTTTGACCATATTGATGTCACGAGATTGCTAAAAGACATCATTATACTAAAAGATCAAGTTGAAGTTATAAGGGAGGAGTATGCGACGGTTGAACAAGTGAATAAATTAAGCATGGAGCTGTTTAACTTGAAACAAGTGTCACTGGTGAATGGTTATCAACAGGAGGAGAATGTGAATACTAAAAGAGGTACGCGTAACTTGTTACGGTTTGAAAATTTTGAATGTAACAGTGGCCCAATTGGAATCATGAATTTGTCGAATGATAGCATAATTATTCCACCAGAGCGGGTTGATACAAAAACAGCTGTTTGTAAAATATCCGAGAAGTCATCTCAAGGACAGGGCAATGACGTGTTAAATTTGTCCTTGTCACATGCCAAGCCCCAGGAGCCATCCGTCCTTGTCGCACAAAAAGTGAAAGGCATCTTAGGCGAGTGCAAGCGCGTGGAGGCCCCTACCGCGGATTCGTCACAGGTGACGGTGGTTGAAAGACCGGCAGCGTGTGCGCACTCGGTGACCTCAAAGGCGCGTGTAACGGAGAGGGCAGCGTCGATGAATCATAGTGAGCGGTGTACGTACTCGCAAGTAACGCAAAACGGAGGCGATTTTAAAACCTATACGGATGAAAATTGGAACTTGGTACAGAGCAAGCGTTTGAAAAATAGATTTATTGGAACGCAAGGGAAGGCAAAGGAGTTCTCGGGTAAATTTAAGGCTGCAGACATTAAAATACCACTGTTTGTAAATAACGTGGATAAGGAGTCATCAGTTAAGGACGTCGCTGATTATATTTTAGGCAAGACGAGCGTTTCAGTGGAGTTGACAGAGATTAAGATGAAGCGGCAAAGAGATTATAAGGCTTTTAAAGTGTTTGTACCTAGGCATAAGTTAGATATGTTTCTAGATGAGCAATTGTGGCCAGAAGGTATTTCTTTCCGTCGATTTATTAATTTTAAGGATCGGCGAGTACAAAGCTCCCCTAAAATGGGGGCGACTGATGCTGGAACTGAGGCTATAATGAAAAAAAAAATCTAATTTATGATGGACACTACAAATAATCAGAATATCAAAATGGTCAGTTTCAATTGCAAGTCTGTTACGAGATCCGTGGAGGGGATAAAAGAGCTGTGTAAGACTGCACACGTTATTGCCCTGCAGGAGACGTGGCTCCTGCCTCATGACACAGCATTCATTGGAAGCATCGATAAGAACTTTGAGTACACCAGTAAGTCAGCGGTGGATACATCGGCAGGCGTGCTGCGTGGTCGGCCGTACGGTGGGGTGGCGCTGATGTGGCGAAAGGGTGTTTTCTCGTCCGTAACGGTTGTGCCGTGTAATAGCGCCAGACTGACAGCTGTTAAGGTATGTGCGGGTGAGCGTGTTTCGTTAGTGTTTTCAGTGTACATGCCAACGGATAGTGCGGATAACTTATTAGAATTCACGGATGTGTTAAGTGAAATACATGCGGTAATTGAAAGTTGTGATATTGAATCCGCTATTATTCTCGGGGACTTTAATGCCCATCCAAGGGAGTTATTCTTTAAGGAATTAGCCAACTTTTGTGAGGAGCGAAGCTGGCTCTGTGCGGACGTGATGAAGTTGGACGTTTTGTCAGACACACACACTTTTATAAGTGAAAGTCATGTCAACTGTAAGCGATGGCTTGATCACTGTCTGACAACGGAGGCAGCTTGGCAATGTGTTACTAATATTAAGGTAGGTTATGATGTTTTCTGGTCAGACCATTTTCCACTGGAAGTGTATTGCAACATGGGAATATTACCATGTAAAGTGCAATATACTGGGAATATGTACAGTGAAGTGAGATGGGGTGAGAGAGATGCTGAACAGATAAGATTATATAGGGAGCTGTGTACAGCTACATTAAGAGACGTTGATTTCCCGGTGGAACTTGGTCTGTGTGCTGATAATGTTTGTTCTGATAATTCTCATCATGTAATTATTGATAAGTTGTATAATAGTATTGTTAATTGTTTGACGGAAGCTTCGCGAAGGAGCCATAGTGTAAGGAAAAAGACAAAGCAAAAATATGTTATTGGGTGGAACAAACATGTACGAAAGTATCACGTGGACGTACGAAACAGCTTTCAGGCTTGGTTGCTTCATGGCAAACCAGAGTCTGGTGATATATATAATACTATGCGTGAAACCCGTAAGCGTTTTAAATCTAAGTTAAAATAGTGTCAAGACAATAAGGATAAAATTAAAATGGATAGGTATCTTAGCAACACACCACAAAGACAAGGATTTCAAAAACTTTTGGAAGCACACCAAGAAACTGGAAGCTGGTCCGTGTGTCCCTGTCAGTGTTGAGGGTAGGAGCGAGCCCTGTCAAATAGCGGAATTATTTAAGGATCATTTTAGGGTAGTGTCTCCTCTAGGGTGTGTGCAGCAGCAGGTGCTCGATGCTGAGGTTGCAGATTGTGAGCGGTTTAGATTTAAGGCGAAAGAAGTCGCCCATATTATCCAAAATATGACTAGAGGTAAATCTCCAGGACATGACGACCTTAGCATCGAGCACCTGCAGTGCGCTGGTGTACATTTACCTAGGGTGTTGGTCATGTTTTTCAATTTGTGTATAGGCCATTCATATTTACCCAGGGAGCTTATGAAGACCACTGTTATACCTATTCTTAAAAACAAGACGGGTGATGCCTCCGACAGGGACAACTACAGACCTATCTCATTGGCTACAGTGATCGCCAAGGTGCTGGATGGGTTGCTTGATAGTCGGCTAAGTGAGCATATAGATCTCCATGAAGCTCAGTTTGGTTTCAGGGCTGGGCAATCGACTGAAACTGCGGTACTGCGACTCAAGCATACTGTCCTGTACTATGTGACGAGGAAGACGCCTGTGTACGGTTGTTTTTTGGACCTGTCGAAGGCATTTGACCTGGTGTCTTATGACGTGCTGTGGGATAAGCTCCAGGGGGAAACCAGCACACCCAGAGAGGTAATAAATATTTTGAGATATTGGTACGGCAACCAGACCAATAATGTTAGGTGGGCGGGTTCATGTTCGTCGGAGTACAGGTTGGAGTGTGGAGTGAGACAGGGAGGCCTGACTTCACCAAAACTCTTCAACCTGTACGTGAATGGACTGATAGGTGAGCTCAGCGGGGCCGGTGTCGGCTGTTCAGTGGATGGTGTATGTATGAACAACATTAGTTATGCCGACGACATGGTGCTGCTGAGCCCATCTGTCACAGCCCTTAACTACCTCATAGGGATCTGTGAGAGGTACGCGGGGTCACATGGCCTCAGGTATAACTGTAAGAAGAGTGAACTGCTTATTTTCAAGGCGGGTAGTAAGAGTCCGAAAACCGTTCCACCAGTCAGGCTGGGAGGAATGCCGTTAAGTAGGGTCACCAAATTTAAGTACCTGGGGCACTGGGTCACCGAGGATCTCTCAGATGATTTAGATATTGAGCGGGAACGTAGGGCGTTGGCAGTGAGATGCAATATGCTGGCGCGCAGGTTTGCACGGTGCACAAAAGGTGTTAAAATTGCGCTTTTTAAAGCATACTGCCAGACATTTTATACCTGCAGCCTGTGGGTCCGCTATACGCGTGGGTCTTTCAATGCCCTGCGGGTCTTGTACAATAATGGTCTTAGGATGCTGTTGGGGTTGCCTCGCTTTTGCAGTGCATCAGGTATGTTTGCTAAGGCTAGCACTGACTGCTTTAGGGCTATAGTAAGGAAAAGAGTGGCCTCCCTGATGCGCCGCGTGCGGGGCAGCACCAGCAGCCTTCTGAATACCATATTGGATAGGGTTGATTGTCCGGTTGTGAGGCACTGGAATACCGTTCACGGTTCTGGAGGGGTCCTTTTCAATGTAAAATAGTGTAAGTGTAATAATTAATAATTAATCAATTTGACATTCAATAATAATATACTAACATAGTTATAAGTATGATTTACTAACAATGTATGGAATATTTGTTGATTCTGAAATAAATGAATAAAAATAATAATAATAATAATAATAATAATAATCTGATGATGATGAAAAATATTCAATGTAATGAAATTACATTTAACCTGAATATTGATCCTGATATATTTTTTTTTTTCAATGAATGTGATTTTTCGTAAAACGCACAGAGTTAAAATGGAAATACGTTTTTAATAAAAACTACAAATTAATTGATAAACCTACTCCTCTGCAATTCTCTATGCCGTTGATTACATAAACACATCAAAAAAAGTTTTTGATAACTAGCAACAGATGATATTTTTAACTTATCAAGAAAAAGTTTTTACGTTATATCTTTTTTTTAAACAGAAAAACACTGTTTGAAATTAAAAAATAAAATTCTTATTCATTTCATAATAACGAAAATTGCGTAATGTAATTGTAACAGAAATTTGATGGAAAGAAAAAGATTGTTAAACCAAATTTATACAACAATTTATTAATAGAAGGTTTTTATTTTATACAAAATAACTCCTCCACTGGCTCGAACACATGCGGAGATCCTCCTGGGCATGCGGTAACCTGTCCCATTCTTGAATAGGGGCTTCCATTCTCTCTGGCATTATCTGGGGCGGTGGTTGACGGTTCCAAACAGCTCGCTTAAGAGCATTCCACGCGTGCTCTATTGGGTTTAAGTCAGGCGAGCCGGCAGATCAGTCTAACCTTGTGATGTCATATTCTCGGAAACAGCGTTGTTTGTTGAGTTCGATGCGTCCGGCATTAACATCCACCAGTATGAATTGGTGCCATTGGTTTACTCGGAAAGGTCTGACAATTTCATCAATAGCGACTGTTTTTAACCTATCTGCCGTCATGGAGCATCGATACGGGATCAAAGGCGTTCTAGCTCCAATGATAATTCCACCCCAAAAGGGCACCTATTTCCGACCTTGCTGAACGGTTCCAGTGGCAGTTCTTTGCCTTTCAGAGTCTCCAGGTCTTCTCAAGACGCGGGTACGTCGGTTATCTGGATGAGTACTGATTCGCGATTCGTCAACAAATAGACAGTTTCGCCAATTTCTTCTTCATTTTTCCGGAGCCTAGCCCACTGCAATCTCCATCGTTGACGTTGCCGTGAATTCAGAGGTGCTCGCCAAGACCTCCGTGCTCGTAGTCCAGCCTGGTGTAACCAACTCCGAATGGTCTGAGTGCTAATTTCAAGTCCAGAGGCGGCCCGCACTTCTACTTTTATTGCAGTAGTGTTGATTGTTGGGTCACGGGCTGCCAGCAATCTGATATAGCAGTTCTGAGCAGCAGTCAGAACAGTTGGGCGACCACTGCGGGGTCAGTCAGCTACAGTATCAATGACGTGATACCTCTGCAACGTAGCCACGACACAAGCTTGGAATACAGCAATTCTCCGTGCTATTTCTCTCGTGGAATATCCTTCTTTACTCAAAGTTACAAATTCATGCTCGTAAAACTTCTGATAATCCTGTTGACATTTTTGCAATCACAACTTTCCTCGAAAAAATATTTTAAATCAAGTATATTCTGAATGAACGTAAGCTTGGATTTAATTTCTTTTTATATGCAAAAACAAATGACTTTGTTTTATTGTTTTATATTCTAATTCTATATTTTTATGTAAAGAATAGAAAAAGAAGAGGAAATTATAATATTGTCTACCGTAGCAAAAAGATGTCAATTTCTCGAACTGATCGCAAACGTTTTTTTATGTGTATTATACGATACAATAAAAATAAAAAGCTGAATAGTAGAAAATTCAGAATAATCAGAAATGGTTTTGTTAGTTTTACGAATATGTTCGGTTGTATATAGCTTAATTTCTGTTATTATTCTGATTTTTGCTTTGTTACACTTTCAGTTTACATTCAGGCCTACCATGAGCAAACCTTTTGATGTATTGATAGACAATCATGTCTATTGTGCGATGGTAAAAATTACAATATAGTGAACCGTAACTCTCTTTTTAATTCCGTACCATTCTCATGACCCATGACAGAATGAATGCCTGAATTGAAGCTCTATAAAACCAAAATATTTGTGAAACTATAAAACCGAACTATATAGACTTACAAAGTGAAAAATAACTTTAATTCTGGAAGTCGGAGGCAAAAAACTAAAATACAGATCCAAAGACACCGACTTCCGAAATTAAAGTTATTTTTCACTTTGCACCATCGCTTTGCACAGTACATTTTTTTTTTTGGATGTTGTTTTTTTTTTTTTTGTAAAAAAGTTTTTATATTAAATAGATCTTTGATTCACAAACCTCGCCTGGTAAGTTATAGTCAGCAAAGCTGGACCTTTTATGTTTTGTCAAATGGTATGTATACTTCTGTACTGAAGTCTACCTAATCAAGAAACGGAAGCAACACTTGTACTGTGTCCAAAAGTTGAACATTAACTAAATGATATTTCAGAATTCTTTGTCTATCAATAATGAAGTGGTAGATAGTTAGACCGCGTCAGCTTTCCGGTCAAGCGGGACATGGATGTTTGAAGTAGATTCCGTAGAGTTAACCTTACCAATAGGTAAATTAAAAGTTTGACAGCTATGTTTAATTAAGTGACGATCGGCAAAGCAGCTAATTTATTGAACAAAAGTGTAACACACACTGTTTGTCTAGTAAATATAATTTTCGATAAACAAAAAAACTGTTTTATTTTATTAATTTACTGTAATATCGTTAAATTATTTATCGTTATAAGTTATTGTATTATGGAGGGTGCAAAGAATTTTTTTTTTCTGAAACAGAGTCCTACAAAAAAGGGTTTCGTACCCAAATATTTTTTATTGAAATGCGCACGTATATTTAGCTCATTTATATAATGAGGAGCGTCTGTTCAAAAGGTTATACTTTTTAGGGTACATGTGTTCCTGTAACTGATCGGCTTGAGCTCCTAGGCATGGAGTTGACATCTGGTCTCAACTTTGGCGCCACCATTGAGTACAAAGCCCAAACCGCGGCCAAGAAACTGGGCATCCTAAATAGGGTGAATCGATACTTTACGCCTGGACAGCTTTTAACTCTTTACAAAGTACAAGTCCGATCCTGCATGGAGTATTGCAGCCACCTTTATGATAGATCAGCAAAGTACCAACTAGCCACGCTTGACTCGGTGGAACGCAGAGCTAAGAGGCTCATTGGCGATGTAAACCTGGTGGATGTCAAGCTTCATAGCTTGGCTCCTCGCCGCAAGGTTGCCTGCTTGTCGGTCTTCTACAGATTGTACTTCGGTGAGTGTGCTCAAGAACTCCACGACCTCATTACACCGGTCCCCTTCTACCATCGGACATCTAGACGCACTGCTAGTTACCATCCCTACCTAGTTCCTATTACACCGATTCGCACTAAGCGCTTCCAAATGAATTTTATAATGCGCACAGCAAAAGAGTGGAACACACTACCTGCGTCTGTGTATCCGAGCGCATACAACCCTAATCTCTTCAAAGTGAGAGTGAACAGGCTTCTTCTGGGTAAGCTCACTCCATCGTCGACTCTGTCTCTGTCGCCTCCGACCTAGACTAGAGTCAAGAGCAAACCCATCTTATTTTTTTTTTTTTTAATATATGAAAACTTGTAACAATCATATTTTTATAGCTAAATTAGTCTTTGGCAGTCTTATGACAATAGGAACTACAACAATCAAACAAACAAAAACCGGCCAAGTGCGTGTCGGACTACGCACAATGCAACTTCTTCAAGAGTCAAGCATGACTTACGTCGTCTGTAACCCCGGTCTCACGCACCGGGTTGGCATCTTGTTTGTTAGCATGTTAGTATTATTGGTCAAATCTTGCAAGCTGATTAAAATCCACTTTTTCTTAGCCTACGGATTTGAAATTTAACATGTTGTTGTGTTATCGGTGTACGAAAGTATAAAGGAAAAAACTGCTAGGCAGAAGTCTGAACGACCTGAAAAACAATCTTCTGTATCAGGAACTGGCCAGTCTTGCTACAAATATGGGGAGAAAGATCATAAAGCAAGCGCATGCCGAAGCGGGTTAAAATGTTTCAAGAGTAACCAATTCGGTCATATTAGTTCTTGTGGCAGTGTCTACATTGCCACATACGAACTACGCATCTGACTGACGTCACGCAAAATCCTGCATCGCGCAATTAGAGTTTACCGCGTGACTTGCATATATACAACGTCCCGACATCAATTGTCGGGCAGTAGCCCACCAGACACAACACCCGTCTGGTCGGAAGTTCTCCCCTTTTCTAGGGGGGATGAGTGAACTTTACACCCTGTTTCTCATACTCTGTTTCTCATATTCTAAGTGCACATCAAGTCCGAGCGCAGCAGGAAGCGGCAGAAGTTCGATCGTGACAGCAACGTCGGTAAAACAGCCACGAGCGGTCGGATCGACCAATCAACAGTCACCGCAGGTGCGCTCGTCGGTAAAGTAGTCCGACGCCTCAGTACGAAGAAACATTTGGCTATGTTCGGGATGATGACGGCAACCGAAGACGGATCGGGTGGCCATGGAACAAGTTGCAAGATGGCGGATAACGTAGATGTCATGCAGATTGTAAACGGAGTGACCGGCGGCATAATAAGGCGATGGTACCCGTAAAAATAAGTGACAAAACAATAAGTGCGTTGGTAGAACGGGCAGTGATGTTAATCTAATATGTGAGAACCTGTGGAACAATGATAATACGATGATATCCGGACTTGGACTGTCGAAAGTAAGATCGTGCGGAAATATTATGTTATGTTTACAAATAGACAATAAAAGTTATTCAGATATAATATTTCATATAGATAAATGGAATTATATGTCGTTGTTTCGTTTTTTTTTTGTAATTTAAGCTGATGTGACATCTGCAACAGTTATATGTATAATATTAGGTTACAAAATATTATGTTTAGGAAATTTTATTTATTTTCCCTTCGCAAGCGCGTTGAATATAGTTGTTTTATACTATGCATGAGCATTTGTTATTGCACAAATGCAACAAAATGTACTAAATATTTTAAAACCTGTTTTTAGGCAAATTATAGTACCGTTTTCTTTAAAAAGTTAAGAGTGCAGTTTATTTAAGTTTTATAATTTTTCAGATTAACCCAAAACAACTTGTGAACCACGAATTAAAATTTGACAATTCACTGATAGCAATATTATTCACATATTCCAATAAATTCCTGACTTACTGAACTTTTCAGTTTCATGTATATAGTGAACAATGCAAAATTATGTTACATTTATGTTAATCTTATTAACTAAATGTGCAAGGTACGCGTCGTCATTTTGACGAATGGTTAGTGACCCAGGGTTAACAAAGGCTCTTCAACAAAGTTAGTGTCTTATTATTCCATAATAACCAAAACATTCGCGCGCACAATTGTTATACATACGCTGACACGGCATGCACTTGTCCCACTTGAACTCAAACCGACCATATCAAATACCTAGGCGTCACCATTGACACAAATCTAAACTTCCGTAAACATATCGATTTATTATGCATTAGATTACCTTCAGAATTCTATTAATTTATTTATTTTATTTTGCAACTGTAAAATTATATTTTTCATACCACAGTTTTTACCTAGATTATTATAATACTATTATAGAACTAGATTCATGTTATATACTGAAACATATGTACACTTTTTGTGGACATACTATTTCAATAAAAGCGATGGCCCAAAAAAAACCCAGGCCCGGCGCAAAAGTTTTGTATCTCAGATTTTAGAGAATATTTAAAAATAATATTTAAAACTATCACTATCTCTCTAAAGGGTGGCTAACATTCTTTTCTCTTTAGCTCGAAATGTTTTGTAGGCGTTCTTATTAAAAACTCATTTACCGACCAAAATATTTATTATGCTATAGTTCGTTAATTGTTTACAAACAAGCATACTGATACAAAACCTACACTAAGCATAGGTACAGGTTATTATTATAATCTAACTCTTTAGTCATAGTATAGTACATAACGTAAAGTCTTAACCGATGAAAGCGTCGGTAACACGTACAGAATCCGCGCGGTATTTAATTTTCGTAACGTCATTTTTTTCGTCATTTTTTACTTTTTTTTCAAGTTTGTTTTCTTTTCAGCCACCAATTATTATTACAGTCGCATGTCGTCAGGGTATATAATATATGTTCTGTGTCGCAGTCATCCGCTAGCGTTTATTGTATACTTTGCTGTGTATTACAATTTCATCTAATTGATTTTGATATATTTTGATCAATTTAATACTTATATTACTTTGTTTATGTATGCCTACCCCTGTGGTTTTGAGATAATCTTGAATGCGATTGCGATTATACAATAATTGCAAATAATTATACATATTTTGGTCCACAAAAATGAGATTTTAATAGGAACGCCTACAAAACTTCTCGAGCAAAAAAAATAATGTTAGCCACCCGATACAGGGACAGTGATATTATGGAATATTATTTTTAAATATCCTCTAAAATCTGGAACACAAAACTTTTGCGCCGGGCCTGGGTATTTTTTGTATGGGGCTTGGGCCAGCTCCTTTATTATTTTATTAAATAATTCTGCACAATGACCACTGCGTGCAGTACTACGCTTAAATGCAGCTACCAATGCTTCTGAGGTTATTTCACTCACTACCTCGAGATGAGTTGCATGAGTGCCCATACCGGCCATACATTAGAATAAGCAAACGTAGCCATTGGTGGAGTGATAACCACGTCTCTTTGTGGTTCTGACCGCGATAGATCCTGCGTAATCAACACCACTTTGATAAAAATACAGCAAACAGGACACGAGTTGATGGTAACTGGCCCATCAACTGTTATTTATTTGAGCTGAATAACGCACACAAATAACACATTTATGACCACGCTGCTTTATCGCGTTCACAATCCAATACTGAGTTCTTATATAGCTCAGCATTAACTGAAGAATTTATGAAAAGTACTTAAAAGGAATCAGTATTGGATGCTTCATTTCTTCTACAACGTTAATCTTTTGCAATCGTCCACCATCTGTTAGGATGCTGTTGCCATCAATAAATTGTTTATGTAGGGTAAGATTATTGTTTTTATTTACTTTACACAATCCTTGCAAATTCTCTATTTCTTACAGGAAACCGTCTCTTTGACACAACGGGATACAGGTAAGTAATGAATCGTTTACTTCCTTAGATGTTAGTCAACGCGTGGTTTGAGATTAAGGGTGGGTTGCATCGAATGCTACGTTATAGTTTCCGTCAAAGTTAATTTTAACAGTCACATTAACAATGACCATAGAATTTCAATCTATCTGCCTAGCCTTTTCCCAACTATGTTGGGGTCGGCTTCCAGTCTAACCGGATGCAGCTGAATAGAAGTATTTCACATGGAAAGACTGCCTATCTGACCTCCACAACCCAGTTACTGGGTAATACAATACCCCTTGGTAAGACTGGTTGTCAGACTTTCGGGCTTCTGACGACCCGTAACGACTGTCAAAGATCCACGAATGATAGCCGGGACCAACGGCTTAACGTGCTTTCCGAGGCACGGAGGAATCTCGGTATGAAAAAATGGTGACCCATCCACAGACCAACTCGGGCAAGCGTAGCTTAACCTGATGATTCGACCCGTGAGGCTGTTATTACTTAGCCACGAGCTCCTCAATGACCATAGAATTTAAGTACAATAATTTAAATCAGTTAAATTAAATTTAACTGAGAATTCGTATTTGATTCGTATTCCTAAGACATTAATTATAGCGACACGTTAAAAACACATAAAAACCGAAATGTATTTATATGTCATGTAGTTTTTAAATATGTTGCAATATTACACAATAAAGGTAAATGAAAAACACAAAAAAAAGGAAAATGTGTGGGATTTCTCAAGATAATCCTTCCCCTTAGGGAGCGGGGGTCGTCAGACCATGATGCACTAAAAGCATGCGATGTTTTTCAACTACCTCCTGCGGTGATAGCGGTCGCCTATTCATCAGCTCCGGCGGGTTGTCAGGTGAGCCACTACGGACGCAGTTCTTGAGTTGAAGATATGCTATAAATAACTAACAATAACCTAGAATATGAACTTGTTAAGGATTTAATGCAGAAAGTGGTACTCCTGGACTTGGGCTGGCCTGGGTTTTTTTAGCCTACTATATTTTCTTGCCGATTTGAAATACATTCACATCTGTCACAAATTATATGATATAAAATCTAAAAATGGGTTTGGTAAAATTATTATTGCAATGCCCACAATATAATTAATGAAAATATAAAAATACTTGGTAATTAATACAAAGAAGCAACTACATAATCAGTTGGTAAATATATTATATGTAAATGTATGTATATCTCCTATTGTTATTATTCAATTAGGCAAATGTCGTCGCATTGCAAAAATAGCTAGGAGTTCATTTTCGTTTATTAAACTTCCACAAGTTATCGGATTAAATTTAATAATAATAATAACCTGGGACATTATTTACACACGGTCATCTGATCCCAAACTAAGCAGAGCTTGTACTATGGAAACCAGATAACTGGTATACTGCATATACTACTTTTTTTTTGTAAATACATACTTATAAAGATAATTACACCCAGACTCAGAACAAAGAGACATGTTCATGCACACAAATGTTTGTCCTGGATGGGAATCGAACCCACGACCTGCGGTTTGAGCGTGGTGTGTGTGGTGTGTGCGGTAGGTGGTATCATAACCAACCACGGCAACGGGTTTGTCAATTTGCAGGGTCACAATTTAAGGCCGTTCATTTAATGCACCAACACGATATAACATAACGGCCTAAGTAGTTTAAGTAGTTCAAGTGTCATTATTATATCGCTGTGCATATTGCTAATAATAAATAATAATAATATATAATTTATTTTTCAAAAAGTAATGTGCAGAATAGAAATTACTTATACCTTATTTATACAAATACAAAGTTTCATGTCATTATCATAATTACGCTCTTAATCATTAATCTGTAAACATTATCATATCTCAGTTATCAGCGGCCTTTCCCTAGACTCAAAACTTTTCAGCCCCCCGGTCACCGGATGTAACACTCTTAAGAGCGCTAATGTTGCTCAGATTTGCTATAGAGCTTAACCTTTTCATCTCCAACGTACACAGAACGCGATGCCTGGCCAGCGCCAAGCTATAAATATATAACGAAATATACAGGGTTATTTGTAAAACACCAGCAACTTCTTATGTTCATAATGATAAGCACAATGACCCCTGTCATTGTGCTCATCATTATGAACAACTTTTACTACGGGACCAAACCTGAAATCGCGAAAAAAAAATCAGCTGTTCAGTACATTTATGTTTGCATAATTCGTCAAAATGTACTGAACAGCTGATTTTTTTTTTTGCGATTTCAGGTTTTGTCCCATAGTAAAAGTTGTTCATAATTATGAGTACAATGACCCCTTAAGAGGTTGTTGGTGTTTTACAAATAACCCTGTATACTATACAGTCGCTATACATAACGTATCGTCATATCGATGAATGTTTGTTTTATTTTACAGTATCCCTAGTAAGAATAAACAGTATACATTATAAGTATCAAAGAAACAAATACATAACTCAATTAGAGCTTTAGGAAATGAGGTACATCTCTATTTGTTTCATGACGTCATTCTTTGACTTCATTTCAAGTCCTTGGCGCTCAGAGTACGTTAAATTTAATTCTGATTAGGGATGTGGTCTATGGTCTTTATTTTATCATTTTTTCTTCTATTATTCTTCTATCATTTTTTCTTCTATTTTTGTCTACACCCGTGTTTATTTTTAACTTCTTCAGTCAACTTTTTTACCATAGATATCTAAGCGGCAGAACTTTTTACAGAGCCACAAGATACCTACAAGCGACGCGCGACGCTTAGTTTGTGACTTACCGAACATTTCACTTATTAAATTCTTACTTTTTGATGAATAAACGTTATTATTATTATCTAGTTGGACATACCTCAGAAACATCTTCTTCTGGTTCATCGTTCTCCACAAAATACTCCGAGTCCGATTTGTGGAATCCTTGTAATATCTTTAAAAGCTCATCCGAATCCAGTTCTTCATTCATTTTGACTACCTATTTGTTAATTTATTACTATTAGTAAAATAGAATAGTAGGTACCTATGGTTACAAGCAAAGTGAAAGAATCCGATTAGTACCTACCTGCAGTCTTCACTGCACTATGCCATAGTGACCTTGACAGCCGTACGTTTCTGACGTCACAGAACGACTTCTATAATAGTCCGTGGCGCCCGGGGCACTGACAACTAATTTTGTAGAGATGGGAGAATAATAATTATCGACAAGAATTGCTAACAACTATTTAATTCCGAGTCGTCGCCCATCTGAAGGTCAAAATTAGTCTATTTTCCCTTTGTTATAAAATAGGTAACTAAATTCATATTTTTACTGACCTCAAATTGTTTTCGATAATAAAATTTATAAATATTTCAACAGGTGAAATCAAACAGTGATAACTTTCGCATCACATCACTAGCCGACTATATATGAAGTCCTTGGCGTACTGGGGACATTAAAAATGTTCAGAGTTTTTGTTTTGCCAATTTTAAGACAAATAAGGGCTTCTTTCGTGTGGAAAAATAAAAAAAAAACAGGAACAGACAGCGCTATATTAAATAATAAAATGAAAAAAAACCTATTAAATACAGTAAATTTTATTTTTATAACATATCTAAATGAAGAGCTTCTAATGAAGTCGTGGCGCTGCCGCTGGTGGCACGAAAATCTGGAACTTCTATTGAAGTCCGTGGCGGTGAAAAGGTTAAACAACTTAGCGTACCGGGGGGCTGAAAATTTTAAATTGTTTGGACAGTATTATACAGTCAGTAATCTGCGAGATGTTTCTTGATGGATAACCCATCATGAAGCACCTCGTAGTAGAATAGTAGATTAGGGCGCGGCCATGGCATCAGCTCACCTCCTATTATTATTGACTGAACAATATACCTATTATATGTAACGAAACGTAATCGAATGAGAGTGGCGCCAAAGAGTTTGACAATTGTCAGGAGGCGTCAAGTAGATGGTAGGGCCGAGCCTTTGTTTTGCTTGACATGGCGGGGGCAGTTCCGTGCTCTCAGATATCAATCATTTAGACCCAATTTTTATTTTTATTTTTTTGTATAAAATAGAATAGGTAAGTCTTTCAATTTTATTATTGTTGTGTTCTTTTTTATGTTAACCTACTACACAGTACACTAAACCTATTAGTACACTACACACGGTTGGAGTGTACGTAACGGGGCACTGAGGAAGCATGACTTAGAAGAAAAAATTACAGTTCTGGGGTCGCTTAATTTCCGAAGCGTTCATAAATAAAAGTATGTACATTATATGAAACAGTTACAGGGCTTTACTTTTAATGCATCAGCTTATTTTTTATTAAGCTGCACAAAGAAAAAAAGAATTAACAAATATTTTGTCTATCAAAATATCTAAATGAAGAACCTGGGACGGTAGCTGTGGAGTTACCAATTTCACCAGGATATGTTATTCCTAATTGTATAATATGCTAATGAGCACGATTGTTTATTGTTTATAAATGATGATTATTTTACTGTACAAAGTGCATTTGTAAGGAAAAGTGCTATTCGCGGTGGGTCTTTAGTTCTGGTTTCAAACAAGTTGAAATGTAAACAACGGTTAGATTTAGTTAATCTTTCTATCGAGCGCACTATTGAGTTGTCTTGTGTTGAACTCGGGCGATACGTTATAATTTGCGTATATCGACCCCCTTCTGGGGATTTTACTCATTTTGAATCGGTAATGGAAGATGCACTCAATAGGTTAAAATCTAGTAATAAAAGTATAATTTTACGTGGAGATTTTAATATTAATATTTTAGATGTTACTCCATTTAGTATTAGACTTCTCAATCTTTTTAGGTCTTATAATTTATTTAACTTATTTTTTGAACCTACTAGGATCACGGCATCTTCGTCCACATGTCTTGATAATATTTTTAGTGATTGTGATGGCACAAATAAATTAGTGCTAAGTGACTTAAGGGCTGACCACTGTGGTTTATTAGCTAGCTTCCCTATGCCATTAATAAAAAGCCGCACAAAATAGAATGCAGGCCCTATACAGCTAGTCGTTGCAACAAATTTAAAAATAATGTAGCCCAAAGAATTAGACCATCTATAGTAGAACATGACAATCACACACTTAAGTCTAAAAATACTGGTGATTACTGGGGCATCTCCATTAAACTGTTAAGTAATATAATAGACATAGTAGCCCCCTATCTAGCTGTTACTTTTAATAAATGTGTTGATGTAGGAACTTTTCCTGACCTCATGAAAAGTAGTAAAGTCATACCTTCATTTAAATCAGGTAATAAAAATGACGTTGGCAATTTTAGGCCTATTTCTATCTTACCTACATTTAGCAACATATTTGAAAAGTTAATACTCAAGCAGTTACTAAGACATTTTAATTTAAATGGCCTCCTTCATGATGAACAATATGGCTTTACTAAAGGTCGTTCGACTACAGATGCGAATGTTGCTCTGCTGAAACATATATTTAACGCATGGGAGAACTCACAAAATGCTATTGGCATTTTCTGTGACCTTTCCAAAGCCTTTGATTGCGTGCACCATGACACGCTTTTGCGTAAACTACATCATTACGGTGTACAAAACGAAGCTCTTAAAGTAATAATTTCATATTTACATAATAGGTTTCAATGTGTAGATTTAAATGGTGTGAAATCTTCTGGGCTACCAGTTCAGTTAGGTGTACCTCAAGGTTCAATACTGGGTCCATTCTTGTTTTTAGTGTATATCAATGACTTACCATTCTATTTAAAGGGTATCTGTGACGTTGTACTATTTGCAGATGACACCTATCTTATTTTTAAAGTAGACAGGAATAGACAAGATTTTGACGACGTAAACAGTGCACTCTCAATGGTTACAGATTGGCTTACGACAAATAACTTAGTTCTCAATGCTAAGAAAACGAAATGTATAAAGTTTGCCTTACCGAATGTTAGAAATCTAGGACCCAACATCGTTTTAGATAAAGAGATGCTTAAAACTGTAGACTCGGCAGTTTTTCTGGGTATAACAGTAGATGCCAAACTTCAGTGGGGCCCACATATATCAAGCCTAGCGGGAAGGCTCAGTTCAGCCGCCTACGCCGTCAGGAAAGTAAGACAATACACTGACGTTGATACAGCTCGGTTAGTCTATTTTAGTTATTTTCATAGCGTTATGTCATACGGTATTCTACTCTGGGGCAAAGCCGCTGACATTCAAAATATATTTGTTCTTCAGAAACGAGCTGTTCGAGCAATTTACCAGCTCGGTGCCAGAGTTTCTTTGAGAGATTTTTTTAAACAGATTGGTATTCTCACGGTGGCATCACAATTCATCTTCGCCAACATCTTATATATTAGACAAAATATACATTTATACACTAAAAACAGTGATATTCACAATGTTAACACCAGAAATAAGGACAAATTACGTGCTCCATTTCACCGGCTTCATAAGGTTCATAACTCATTTGTTGGGCTTGGTATATCTTTTTATAACAAGCTACCCTCTTCTTTGCTAGATTTGTCCTTTAATGCGTTCAAAGCTAAAGTAAAATCTAACCTTTGTTCAAAGGCATACTATTCTATCAACGATTACTTAAACGATAAGAAAAGTTGGTCGCTGTGTTTAACTTAAGACAATGTTTATGTTCTTTCTCCAGAATTAGCATACCTATTGACAGGTTATATGAGTTCATATAATTATTTATTTTGTTTGACTCTCAACGTCAATTTATTTTAATTTTATTTTTATTTATTATTGACATAATCTACTCATTTTAATGTTTATTTATTTTTTATGAGTGGTATTGCAATATGTGGTTAGCTAGTGACCTCGACAATTGATCATAGTTTTTCTTGCCCGAGCAACCGGCAGCAAGTTCGTCATGCTCCCTTAGATGTCACTGCTTGCGGTAGCGTCGGGGGTCGGGTTGTCTCCTTCCCTCAAATATGGCGAGGGGGGTAATGGCTGATCTTTGCGTTATGCTCGTGAACGGGTGCTGCTTGTGGTGACAGGTCGTCTTGCTGACCTTGGTTTTGTTTTGTTATTAGTAACTTAACTCGTTGTAGATTTTACTTCGATGGTCCTAGTTTATCATCTGTGACTTTGAGTTACGACTACATGTACGGCTATATGTAAGTGGGCACGCGCTTACGTTTTTAGTTTTGTATTTTGTTTCTGCTTGAGTATAGTTTTAGATTTTTTTTTTTTTTTTGTATATTGGCGTGTGCTAGCTTACTTATAGCAAATAATTTAATTTAATGTTTTGTATTGCGTAATGTACTTAATTTATTATGCGCAGTGTTATATAGAATCATTTTTTTTTTAACTGAACAGACAGCTGTGCTGCTGGGGAGTTTGTTGCGCCACTTCTTCTCCCCAGCTAAAGCACTAGGAAGTGGTGAAGGGCGGGCGTTTTGGGGGACTGTCTTATGTAATTTTGACGTTCAAAAAGTGATGATTCTCAGCCTAGTTTGAATAAATGACTTTTGATTTTGATTTTGGTGTTCTGATTTCATCGTTTAAACTATTAAGAGACTTGTACTAGCTGTTTTTTTTTGGTAGTATATTACAGGACAAGATGTACCTGTGGCGATCTCTCGTGTCGAGTTAGAATCATAGGAAGCTGTCACCTCCTTCTGCGAAGCAGTAATGCTCGCGATGGAGGAGGCGGAAAGCGTGAGGGGAGGCAATATTTGCGTCCTCACGCCCTTAGTCGCCGCAGGAGACGCCCGGGGTGTCGGGAATTGAGAGCTAATTCCCAGCCATCGCAGGCGCGGGCTAGCGGACTGCGAGCAATGGGTAGCTCGCCGTCCAGTTAGGACCAGACCCGAGTCGACGGCACGTTGTGTTCCACGCGCGCCTCAAAGAGATTTCAACAGTATGATGTAACTGATGGGGCCCGCTAGGACCGATGCCTGCTGAAAGAGTTACCGTGTCCCTGGTACAGGCAACTGAAGGACAACGGGTGGGTTTTAATCAGTAAAAGTCTGACAAGCCCTCCCGCTCCGCCCAGAGCGGGAGAAGTATTTGATGATTTCCCACCAAAAAAAAAAGGACAAGATGTACCTAATATTGCTATAAAATAAATAAAAATAAAATGCTTTTATTTCAGACAGAAAGTCCATTTGGTTAGTACAACACAAAACTTAGAAACTAGTGTTAGTACTTACATCTAAAAGGAAACAATTAATGATTTTACGCCACAGTGGCATGTAGGCGTATCCAATGCCCCAGTATGGGACTGTCCCACCTGTCTGCAATGGTATGCACCCTGCGCATGATGGAAGCGCATCGCTTGCGCATGACGGCGTGAAAGCCATCTATGCCTGCTCCTGCAAACATCTCAGACGCACTGCAGTAGCGTGGCAACCCCATCAACACCCTGAATGCATTGTTGTATTGTACACGCAGAACGTTGTATGTCCTCTGCGTGTAGTTAATCCACAGACTGCAAGTATAGAATGACTGACAGTACGCTGTGAACAGCGTAGCTTTTACTTCAGTCGAGCATTTCGCAAATCGACGAGACAACATATTGCATCGGACAGCCAACGCTCTGCGCTCACGCTCGATATCTAATCCATCTTTAAGGTCCTCGGAAACCCAGTGACCCAGATACTTGAAAGATGTGACCTGATTTAAGGGACTTCCACAAAGTTTCAGCTGTGGTGCAATCGGGTACGTTTTAGTGCCAGCCTTGAATACCAGTACTTCACTCTTCTTAACATTGTATCTGAGCCCATGGGCCTCCGCGTACCGTTCACATATCATGAGCAGGCTCATCATTGAGTTAATCGATGGGCTTAGCAACACCATATCATCAGCATAACTAATATTGTTGACACATATCCCGTCCACATAACAACCTTGATAAGTATTGCTGAGCTCAACGATCAACCGGTTTATGTACAGACTGAAGAAGCGAGGGGAGGTCAGGCCGCCCTGTCTCACTCCGCACTCCATCCTATACACATCCGATAACGAGCCTGCCCACCTCACACAATTGGTTTGGTTGTTATACCAATACCTTAGTACTGATATAACTCCCCTATCCACTGTGGTATCGTTCAGCATTTTCTGCCACAGTAAGTCATACGACACCAGATCAAACGCTTTGGATAGGTCTAGGAAACAAGCATTAACAGGTGTTTTCCTAGACGTGTAATACTGGACCTTATGCTTGAGAGACAGTATGGCACTTTCCGTGGAGAGACCAGGTCGGAACCCAAACTGCGCATCATGTAATTCGATGCGGGTAGCCATATGCCTATCAAGCAAACTGTCCAGTACCTTGGCAATAACCGTAGCAAGAGATATGGGCCTATAGTTCGCGAGATCTGATGTGTCCCCAGTCTTATCTTTTACGATAGGCACAACCACGGTTTTCATAAGATCACTGGGCAAATAAGCATGGCTCAGACAGAGCGAGAAAAACATCGCCAGCACTCTTGGCAGGTGAACCCCAGCATGCTGCAGGTGCTCGATGCTGAGGTGATCATGCCCTGGAGACTTGCCCCTAACCATATTTTTAATAACGGTAGCGACATCTTTCGCTGTGAACTTGACATTTAACTCCGTCGGACCATCCTCAGCATCGACCGCCTGCGGTGATGAACCAAGAGGAGACTCCACTCTAAAGTGGTTTACAAACAGGTTCGCTATGGCAGTGGGCTCATGTTGCCCCGCCACACTCACGGGGACGCCCGGCCTCGCATTCAATCTGTTGGTGTTTTTCCAGAATTTTGAAAAATCTTTAGCTTTGTGATGTTCAGCTAATATGTCCATTTTTATTTTATGACTGTTCCATCATTTCTAAAATATTTTGGAGAAGCAGACTCCTGGCTGTTGAAACAAACTTGATTCAAAGGCTATTTGTATTTGCAACATGTTTATATTTACAAATACGTACGTACGTAGATTATTGTTAATGACAATTAAATGAATGCACTATTTATTTGTTTTTGGAGAATGTAGTTTTCATGGCAACATTAAAATGTATTGATGAATCTCTATTATCCTCCATCAAATCAGAAACGTCATAACTGTCATATTTTAATGTCACTACTCCGACTACTCTGTTTTGATCTCCGCTCGTAGACAGAGAATCTCCGCTATACAGGGTGTGTCGTAAATAGTGGTCCAGAGTAAAGGAGTCGATACACTGTATTCTTATGTATCACATACCGAAATGTTAACCATTTTGAGTTAAGGGTCTCCGAAAAAAAAAAAAAAATTAAATTTCTGTACCTTGCTTCACGAATTTGGCTGTAATTTCAACAAATATCAATATTTTTTAATTCTGTTTTTTTTTTTGTTATTATTAACCTTTTTTATATTTTAAAGTCAAAGGTACTTAAAGAAACCTACCTCATTAAATGCCGACTACAAAATGGTAAAATATGAAGTGGTAAGACTTCAGAAAAAAAAAGTTATTAGCATTCAACACGAAAGACAGCTAAATTTGCTCAAAACATTTTCCACACGTGCAGTGAATACACGCCGAGAGAATATGCTGTGTCGACGAATGTGGCTGTGTCGGTAGAGTAGCAGCTCGACTGTATCGAAAAAATATCCCAAGCGTCGACACCCTGATCACCGTGTATTTAGTAGAGTACATTCTGCCTATTCCGAAGGTTGATTACCCGGTACAGCATCGGCGGCGCCAGCGAAGGACGGCCGAGAGTGTACGACGACGGAGAGATAATGGATTCAGTCCATGAAGACCCAACTACATCTATTCGTGGGTGAATATTCGACCTTTTAACCGCCGTCATTACCTTCCGCCAAAAGTTGATGAAGGAGAATATCGTTAATGAAATATTTCATCAATTCCCAGAATCTGCTTAAGGACCAGAATCAGGAATTGCTGAAATATTTCATTAAATATATTCTCTTTCATCAACTTTTGGCGGAAGGTAATGACGGCGGTTACAAGGTCGAATATTCACCCTCGTGCTAAAGCACGGAGGGCGGGCATTTCTGCGAGGACCGTTCAGCGTGTTCTTCAAAGGCATCAGCTGTACCCTTACCATTTTCAAAGGGTACAAACTTTGTTGCCAAGGGATGGGTCATTGAGAGTAAAATTTTGCAGAGAAATGCTGCGTAGAATTCGAGCGGACCCACAATTTTATAACAAGATAATGTGGAGTGACGAATCATCATGTAAAAAAGATGATTATTTCAATATGCACAACTTACACAGCTGGCAGCTAGAAAATCCAAAATTAATCAGACAGGATCGATCCCAGTGTCAATTTAAAATAAATTTGTGGACGGGGATCATTGGTGGCCCGTTCGAGCTACCCGAAACGTTGAATGGGGAAAGATACTTAAACTTTTTGCAAAACGACCTCCCTGAGTTATTGAGAGATGTCGATCCAGAATTAAGAGAAGCAATGTGGCTGCAAAATAATGGCTGTCCCGCTCACTACGCAATTATTGTGCGTGAACATTTAAACCATACTTATCCCCAAAGATGGATTGGGCGGCAAGGCCGAATTTTATGGCCACCACGTTCGCCAGACCTGAACCCCCTTGATTTTTTCTACTAGGGGTGTCTGAAAAAAGAAGTTTATAAAGTCCAAATCACTTCAGTTGAACAATTTACGACAAAGAATCCAGGCAGCGGCTGAAGAGATAAATACAAGTGGGTTTGCACGCAGGCTAAAGCGATATTTTATTCGGCGGTGCAGAGCATGCATCGCCGCTGGTGGTCGCCACTTTGAACATTTGGTGTAATAACAGTGAAAAAACTTATTAATTTAAAAATAGTTGTGATAATTAGTGATTTTTTTTTTGTTCTGTAAAAACATCATTTTTATTCTGTAAAAGCATTAATTGTTCTGTAAAAAACATTGTAATGAATAATTCATTGCTCGACTTAATTTTAAGATTGAGTTAAAAATACCAATACTTAAAGATATTTACTGTTTTAGGGTTTATTTTTTCGTATTCTGTTTCGTTTCAAGTAGTATTGTTTTAGTATTAAAATTGCTGCACCCTATCTGGGTTCAATGCTGTACCTGTACTGTACCTGTACTGTCAATAACTTTTGTACAATGACTGCAATAAACGATTGAGTATTGATTATTTTAATAAATGGTTAATTTGAAAAAAATGATTTGTTTTAAAAAGCCAATCAAAGAACTTAGAATAAAAACTTATTGGTTTAATGTTTAATCCTTAACGGTTTGCAATACTAGTACCTTAACAAAAAAAAAATGTTTTGAGCAAATTTAGTTATAATAAAAAATATAAAAAAGATTAATAATAAAAACACAATATTAAAAATATTGATATTTGTTGAAATTACAGCCAAATTCGTGAAGCAAGGTACAGAAATTTTAAAAAACAACTTTTTTTCTTCAGAGACCCTTATCTGAAAATGGTTAAAATTTCGGTATGTGATACATAAGAATACAGTGTATCGACTCCTTTACTTTGGACCACTGCTTACGACACACCCTGTATAATATAGTGTATAATCTATGCCCTTAGAAGTAATAGTGTTCTGTGGTCTTGTTGTGTGTGTCGTTGTGAATAACTGGGTTGTTTACTAGCATAGATTACTAATATGTAGCAAGCTATTTACTAGTTTGATTTGGTTTGTCACCACAAACACGACGATTAACGTAGAACACGACGATTGCACGTAATCCAGGTGCGCAGAGATGAGCAAGTCTAAACCAATGCCATAGGATACAAGCTGCTGCTAGTATGTGTGATGAGCTTCATATGGAGTCTCGCTTGTGCCGCGTTCTGATGCAGACGTGTTTGCATAATATTCTGTTTTGATTAGCGCGGCAAGCTGTCGCTCGTAATTTACTCGCCATAAGCAATGAACTTGTGGCGAATGAGCTGCTGGCGTTCCTGCAACAGAAGCTGGATGTTATGGACGAGGTGTCTGCTGCCATATCTGCGAAACGAACTTCAGCGAGGAAGACATAGCTGCTGCCAAGCTGTTGTTGTTCAGTGGGCTGAACAAGCGCGACTAGATGGTGTCCCGCCGGCGTGACGGGATTAAGAAGAGCCTGCAGGATATAATCACGCTGTTCAAGGAGACCGACACAGACGACGTGCCGACGTTTGCGGCGAAGGAGTTACACAAACTTCCTCCCGTCATCTTCGACCACGTCGACGTAACGAGCCTGCTGAAGGGCATTGTCTTCCTGAAGGCCCGCCTCGTGGATGTTTTGGCGAAATTAGATGCATCCCAAAACTCCGTCACCGAATTGCGCAAAGAAGTTACCAAGTTGCGTAACAGTGTGGCGGTAACTAGGTCATCAGCCGATACATCAAATGTAAACATGTGTCGCGGAGCTAGCCTCGATATATTGTCGTCAAATTCCGCGTCAGCAGTTTCCAGTGCATCCGTCGTTTGCTGAGGTTGCAGAGCGCCTCGCCCCCGTGCCCCGCAGCCATGCGCCCGTCACCGCAGCTCCTCCGCGCAGCGCCGTTTTTTTTTTTTTTTTTTTTATTTGTGATGGGTTTGCTCTTGACTCTAGTCTAGGTCAGAGGTGACAGAGACAAAGTCGACGATGGAGTGAGCTTACCCAGAAGAAGCCTGTTCACTCTCACTTTGAAGAGATTAGGGTTGTATACGTTCGGAAACACAGACGCAGGTAGTGAGTTCCACTCTTTTGCTGTGCGCATTATAAAAGACATTTGGAAGCGCTTAGTGCGAATTGGTGGAATAGCAACCAGGTAGGGATGGTAACTGGCAGTGCGTCTAGATGTCCGGTGGTAGAAGGGGGCCGGTGGAATGAGGTCGTGGAGTTCTCGGGCACACTCTCCGAAGTACAATCTGTAGAAGACCGACAAGCAGGCAACCTTGCGGCGATGAGCCAAGCAATGAAGCTTGGCATCCACCAGTTTTACGTCGCCAATGAGCCTCTTAGCTCTGCGTTCCACCGAGTCAAGCGCGGCTAGTTGGTACTTAGCTGATCCATCCCAAAGGTGACTGCAATACTCCATGCAGGATCGGACTTGCGCTTTGTAAAGGGTTAAAAGCTGTCCAGGCGTAAAGTATCGCTTCACCCTATTTAGGATGCCTAGTTTCTTGGCCGCAGTTTGGGCCTTGTACTCGATGGTGGCGCCGAAGTTGAGACCAGATGTCAACTCCATGCCTAGGAGCTCAAGTCGATCAGTTACAGGAACAGATGTACCCCGAAAAGTAGGAGTTTGGGCGAAACGACTCTTTTTAGCGGTAAAAAGACACGCCTGCGTTTTGGTGGCGTTAAAAGAGACCAGATTATCATCACCCCACTGGGAGACAAAGCTTAAGGTCAAATCTGTCCGCTCTACCATGGCCTCTCTCAAGGAACGAACTTCAGCCCCGCTGGTTTTTGCGCTGGACAAGTATCTCTCTGAAACTGTACTGTCATCTGCGTACCCAACAATACCAGGCCGAAGCAGGTCATTGATGTGCAGCAGGAAAAGAGTTGCAGAGAGAACAGACCCCTGAGGAACTCCGGCATCAATAGCCATAAGGTCAGAAGAGCAGCCATCAACAACTACTCTAATCGACCGTTCACTAAGGAAATCTGATATCCAGCTACAAAAATCAGCTGGGATTCCATAAGCAGGAAGCTTGCTGAGCAGAGCAGCGTGCCAGACCCTGTCAAAGGCCTTCGAGATGTCAAGCGATACAGCCAGTGCTTCGCCGTGTTTCTCGATGGCTTCGCCAAAGCAGTGCGTGACATACACAAGAAGATCGCCAGTTGACCGTCCCCGGCGAAAGCCATATTGACGGTCACTGAGGAGATCATTGTCTTCAAGGTAGTTCAGCAACTTATTGTTCAGTACCCTTTCCAAAACTTTGCACAGAATGGAGGTAATGGCGATCGGACGGTAATGGGCAGGGTCTGCACGGTCGCCTTTTTTGGGCACTGGTTGTACATTTGCAAGCTTCCAGGATTTCGGCACCGTTCTTTTTTCAAGAGAGAGGCGGAACAAACGTGTCAATACAGGAGACAGTTCAGGCGCACACTGCCTCAACACTCTCGCTGGAATGCCGTCAGGCCCGCTGGCCTTGTTCACGTCTAGACTGCACAATACTCTTCGGACCTCTTTAATGTGTACTGCGATCTCCGGCATCGAGGAGTCACAATGAGGTACAGTAGGTGGTTGCTTTGAGCCAGCGTCCAGACGTGAATTGCTTGCGAAGAGAGATGCAAATAAATTTGCCTTCTCAGTTGCAGAGTGAGCCAGCGACCCATCAGGTTTCATCATAGGAGGTAAAGTGGGACGACAGAAATTCGTTTCAACCGCTTTAGACAGGGACCAGAACTGTTTACTACCCGGAGGGTGCGAAGCCAGCCTGGCCCCGATATGTCCGACATGGTCAAAACGTGCCCTACGCAAAACCCGCTTGCAGAACTTGGCGGCAGAATTAAAGGCTCTCTTCTTCGCGCGAACCCTGCGCGCTCTAACTTTGCGGTCGCGGGCCTTGACCCAGGCTTGGTAGGCAGTCTCTTTTCGGGCCTCAGCGTGGGCACATTCTGCATTATACCAAGGCCGGGATTTGTGACCGAGCGGGATGTCGGAGAATGGAATAAAATATTCCATCCCCTGCCGAATCACGTCCGCAACCGCGTCAGCACAGCGCGAGGGGTCACCCGAGGAAAAGCACACTTGCCGCCATGGATAAGACGCAAAAAAGTGCCGCATCTCATCCCAGTCTGCTGACCCGTATCGCCATACTCGCCTCGTGCCTCTAGGGCTCTCATCTGGAGGAGAGCAGGTTGATATGGATTTCACCAGACAGTGGTCAGACGTTCCCAGCGGGGCTGAGACCGATACTGAATGACTGTCCGGATCAGATGCCAGCAGAAGGTCCAAGCAATTGGGTGTATGGCCGTCAACATCCGGTACCCGCGTTGCCACATTCACCATCTGGGTTAGATCTAGCGTTAAAGCAAAATTGCGCGCCTCCAACCCAGCATGGTCAGTTTTCTGGTATGGGAACAACCATTCTTTATGATGGGCGTTGAAGTCCCCCAGAAAAATGAGCTTCGCCGTTGGGTACCGTTGCTGGGCTACGTCAGTCGACTCCACGAGGAAATTAAAGAGCGCTGTTGTCTCCTGGTCACCGCTATGCGATCGGTAGATGCCGATGTAGAGAGATTTCTCCACGCCAGTATCCACAAGTAGCCATATGGCAGAGAAACCCGATTTCTCAAAGCAACGGAGACGACGACAACAAATGTCATCGCGGACGTACACACAGACCCCAGCTTGCTTCTTGAACTTGTGTTCAAGAGAGTACCCCGGGTAGTTGAGGTACGCCACGTCCGACGGGGTTGTTATCTTCGTCTCCGTTAGGAAAAACAAGTGCGGCTTCTCGGTCTCAAGGTGGTGATGGACCGAATCGAGATTGGAGTGCAACCCCCTGATATTAGTGAGGTGCACTTTTAGTGGGAGGAAGTGCAGCCGTTGTTTTACCCTATTTTTCTTCGCTTTGTGTGTCATATTGAGTGGAGTTGTTGGGGGAAAAAGTCGACTTGTCGAGGCGCCGCTCAGCCGCCGTCCGACCAATCCGCCGTCCGACCAATCTGCAGCCCTGGCGAAACCCTTAAGAAAGGACTTAGCTAGCGTCCCCGCGAGTGCCCCAGGCGCTCCAAGTATGAAGCCTATGCCAGAAAAGGCGCCGAATAGGGCTGATGAGGAGGGTTTCGTGACAGTGCAAAGGAGGAAGCGCCGGTCACGAACCAACAAGAACCGCTGCGGAAAAGCTCCTACGAAGCCAGAAGTGAGCTTGCGTGCCGCTAAACCGAATACACATCTCTCGCCTGCACTACAGCACTAAGGCGGAGGACATTATGGAGTACGTGCGCTAGAAGACAAAGTACATGCCAAGGGTGCAGTTACTGGAGTCGCGCCGCAACGTCAATTTCAAGGCGTTCGTGGTGCGAGTACCGAATTTTTACCTGCCCGTCGTTATGGAAGAATACTTCTGGCCGCAGGACGTGGTGTTCCGTCGCTTCCGCGGACAAGTGCCACAGGACAAGCGAGTGAAGTGAAGTGCTACTAACATAGTTTTCAGCTATATTTATTAACACAAGTTTTGTTTTATACTTTATATGTGTTACTTTGTAAGGTATGTATCTATGGGCCATTGTAGCCTGATAATAAATGTTTATTATTATTATTATTATATGGTGATGCCGATAACAAAGGTTTGAGGCCCGCGCTGGCTACTCAGTTATTCTACGAAGCTCTTCTAAGATAATGTACAATAATAATTATGGCATTTATTTGGTAGTTTAACTACCAAATAAATGTTTCTGATGTTATATCTGACGGCGCGACACATGACATTTGATGTTTGCTGTCGACGACGTCGGAACAGAATGGCAGTATGACATATGTCATACTGCCATTCTGTTCCGACGTCGACGGTGTTTTTTTTTTTTTACTTTAAAGTAGGTCGTAGGTTTGCACGTTGCACTAATCAAGTAAAGATAACATAATTCAAGGCATACTGTCAGACCTTCTACACGTGCAGCCTATGGACTAATTTTACATTGCGGGGGTACAGTGATCTGCGTGTCCAGTATAACAATGCGTTTAGGATATTGGTGGGGCTGCCACGCTTTTGTAGTGCTTCCGCTATGTTGGCTGAGGCGCAGACTGATGATTTTTTCGCTATAATTAGAAAAAGGTGCGCCTCGCTGTTAAGGCGTGTGCGTGGCAGCCCGAATGGTATTCTTAGCGCATTGTGTCAGAGGTGGGACTCACCAATGTTGATGAGGTGGATGCGGCTGCACGCTAGCGGCCCCTCATACTTATAATATGTAGGTACTATAATATTTTATGTGTTTTGACTATCTAGTTATTTCTGTTTAAATTATATTTTCATGATTAGTATTATTTGACAGTTTAAATTATATTTGATTATTATTATTATTTGACTTAATTATTCTTTTATACATGTTTTGACATTCACGATTAATTTTTATAATATTTTTAAATTATTGTTATTTTTTATTCTTTTTATTTATTCATGTTTATGTTTTTTATATTGTTTTTGTAATATTATGGATTTTTATTATCTGCAATAAATAAATTGAATTGAATTTAAGAGGGGTGATGTGCTTAGAAGTCACGTATATTGTTCATCATCGTGTCACGTATGTTGTACATCAGCATGTCACGTACTGTCCAAGGTTAAGTTAAGGTAAATATACTGTTCTCCGTAGGCTTAGTGTTAGCACGTAATCACGTACTATCTATGTATATTTAAACCACCTATTAAAGGAGAGAGTGCAGTTGAGGACTATAGTTGAGGACTATAGTTGAGGACAGTTGAGTCTCAGTTCACAATTAACTCTCAAAGTAATACACGTCATGTTGTTTACTTAACCCCTCCTCATCCCCACATCGCAAAAGAAAAAGCCCCTCTCTTTATCTTAGACTGCTCAAGACAAAATGATAACCTAAAGACAGGTCCAGTGGACGTGAGGTTGGAAATTGAATGTTCTACATCAATACCAGATAATACGACTGCATTTTGTTTGATTATAAACGATCGACTTGTGGAAAACAAACCTCTCAGCAACATTGTTCGCAGGTTATCATGATTGCTATTGAGGATATTCAAGGCTTTAAAACAGAAACAAATGAATTTATAATAAAATAAATCGCTATTACAATATAGAGATTTATTTTATTATAAATTCATTACAAGTGTTTTTAATTAAGCCACCATTTCCATTTGAAAAGTTAACGAAACAAGAAAAATAAAGCAAGTAAGTTGGATTGAACGTAACAGAAAGATACACTGGCGTGATGGATTTGTACTCTATTCTAATTATCAGAATTTAGTTATACGTAGATATTCTAAGAAATAAATGTATCTACGTCAAAGGTTCAGAAAAAGTGTTGTGGTTAAAGCATATTTTAGAAAATAGTAATTGTAATATATTCAATTTAGAAGATAAAGGTTGTTCTAGTTTAAAAAGTTTATACGATCAATATAAATATTCTCAAGATTTATATAACTGTGTTTATCATGACTCTGTATGTGCTTTAAAAATGTATTGTGTTTAAATAAGTGGTGATTTGATAATAAATTCTAAAATAAATATTTTCTTGTTTCATTTCTATATAGTTAGGTTAAACGCATCTTAAGAGTTTTCTATGCCCTCCTCCCCACATCTGTCCAGTCTTTATAAGTTGTTGACAAAAGCTGGACGATATCATTATAGTCGTACGTTTATAATTGAATTAGAAAGTAAATAGAACATGTCTCAAGATAAACACAAACCTCGATATGGCGTTTAAAATGCGTCAATTTTCATTTAACTATTACCGGGCAACGGCTGATTCAAAGAAAAGATTGGTGATGGAAATGGCTGACGCTGTGTTCTTTTACTGTGGAAATGGTGTAAATGATAAAGAAGCATGTTTTTCACGTATAGAAGATTGGGAGATTTATGACGATCCTTGGATCCAACATGCTATACATTTTCCTCAATGTTTTTATTAGAACGCTGTGAAAGGAAGAGAGTATATATTTAATACGTACAGCATTAAACTGTTAACATTGTAGCCACTAGATCAATCCCTATATTTCACTATTCGAAATGAGACTGACTAAATTCATTAGAAATAGTTTCTTGTGAATGAAAAGAGTAATCGGTGTAGTTGAGAGAGCAGTTAATCATCGACGCTTATAGCGACAACATGTATCACTTTATACAACCATCATATACTACATCGATTCCATCCTTGCATTTTGAACTTTGCAAGTTATCAAGTTTCTAGCTCCACGATTCCATATTTAAAGCCATCAAATCAAGACGGATTGCTGGAAGAGTGCATTGATATCGCTAATCGGATAACATTCAACAACATCTAAAGACGAGTGGGACATGATATAGTGAATGATGAATAAAGGAATGGTGTATTGGAGTGACCTGGAATTGATATTATGAATGAAAATAATAGTAGAATTGGGCGAACCTGGATCTGCTTGATAAAGGTCGCTCAATTCTACCCTACTACTGACCATGCTGGGTTGGAGGCGCGCAAGTTTGCTATAACGCTAGATCTAACCCAGATGGTGAATGTGGCAACGCGGGTACCGGATGTTGACGGCCATACACCCAATTGCTTGGACCTTCTACTGGCATCTGATCCGGACAGTCAGTCAGTATCGATCTCAGCCCCGCTGGGAACGTCTGACCACTGTCTGGAGAAATCCATATCGACCTGCTCTTCTCCAGATGAGAGTCCTAGAGGCATGAGGCGAGTATGGCGATATGAGTCAGCAGACTGGGATAAGATGCGGCACTTTTTTGCGTCTTATCCATGGCGGCAGGTGTGCTTTTCCTCGGGTGACCCCTCGTGCTGTGAATCCCCTGTCGAATCACGTCCGCAACGTGGTTGCGGACGTGATTCGACAGGGGATGGAGTATTTTATTCCGTTCTCCGACATCCCGCTTGGTCACAAATCCCGGCCTTGGTATAATGCGGATAGCGCCCACGCTGAGGCCCGAAAAGAGTCTGCTTAACAAGCCTGGGTCAAGGCCCGCGACCGCAAGGTTCAAGCGCGTAGGGTTCGCGTGAAGAAGAGGGCCTTTAATTCTGCTGCCAAGTTCTGCAAGCGGGTTTTACGTAGGGCACGTTTTGACCATGTCGGACGTATTGGGGCCAGGCTGGCTTCGCACCCTCCGGGTAGTAAACAGTTCTGGTCCCTGTCCAAAGCGGCTGAAACGAATTTCTGTCGTCCCACTTTACCTCCAATGCTGAAACCTGATGGGTCGCTGGCTCACTCTGCAAGTGAGAAAGTAAATTTATTTGCATCTCTCTTTGCAAGCAATTCACTTCTGGTCGCTGGCTCCAAGCAACCACCTACTGTACCTCATTGCGACTCCTCGATGCCGGAGATCGCAGTTCACATTAAAGAGGTCCGAAGAGTATTGTGCAGTCTAGACGTTAAAAAGGCCAGCGTGCCTGACGGCATCCCAGCTGAGTCAGTGTGCGCCTGAACTGTCTCCTGTGTTGACAAGTTTGTTTCGCCTCTCTCTTGATAATAGAACGGTGCCGAAATCCTGGAAGCTTGCAAATGTACAACCAGTGCCCAAAAGGGTGACCGTGCAGACCCTGCCCATTACCGTCCGATCGCCATTACCTCCATTCTGTGCAAGGTTATGGAAAGGGTACTGAACAATAAGTTGCTGACCTACCTTGAAGACAATGGTCTCCTCAGTGGCCGTCAATATGGCTTTCGCCGGGGACGGTCAACTGGCGATCTTCTTGTGTATGTCACGGACTGTTGTGGTGAAGCCATCGAGAAACACGGCGAAGCACTTGCTGTATCGCTTGACGTCTCGAAGGCCTTTGACAGGGTCTGGCACGCTGCTCTGCTCAGCAAGCTTCCTGCTTATGGCATGCCAGCTGATTTTTGTAGCTTTATATCAGATTTCCTTAACGGTCGATCAGAGTAGTCGTAGACGGCTGCTCCTCTGACCTTATTTCTTTTTTTTTTATTTGTGATGGGTTTGCTCTTGACTCTAGTCTAGGTCAGAGGTGACAGAGACAAAGTCGACGATGGAGTGAGCTTATCCAGAAGAAGTCTGTTCACTCTCACTTTGAAGAGATTAGGGTTGTATACGTTCGGAAACACAGACGCAGGTAGGGAGTTCCACTCTTTTGCTGTGCGCATTATAAAAGACATTTGGAAGCGCTTAGTGCGAATTGGTGGAATAGCAACCAGGTAGTGATGGTAACTGGCAGTGCGTCTAGATGTCCGATGGTAGAAGGGGGCCGGTGGAATGAGGTCGTGGAGTCTTGGGCGCCTTTTCCGCGTATCCCTTCTGGATGAACGAGTCCATCTGTTCTGTGTATCTGTCTCGAAGAAATGGTTTGTTGTCCAGCTTCTTCTCTATTGAGACGAGCCTCTTGAGTGCTGTCCCGTAACTATCTGGCATTTCCAGGCTTTCATTTTTCTACAGCATAGCTGTTTCTATGTGTCCATCTTCTAACTGTTGAGTATGACGAGTCAAGATATCTTCTGCTCTCTTCTCGGGATCGGAGTCTGGTCGTCTTGGGTTGATAACCAGTGATTCTATAGCGAAGAATTCACGAAGCTGTTCATTGAGATCTTCATTGCTAGCTGTAAGTCGATTGACGTAGTGCACCTGCTGACCCAAGATTCTGGTGTGCGCGCCGTGAAGTGTCCAGCCCAGTGTGGTTAGCGAGGCAACAGGCTGGTGTTTCGGTCCTCTTCGGATCTCGCTGGCTAGTAACAGGTGCCAGTTATCTTGACCGATAAGTATCTTCGGTGCGCCTGCGTCGTAAATCAGCTGCTGCCTCAGGTCATCTAAATGCTTGCAATGTGCAACGTCCTCTTCAGCAACTGTCTGCGGTGCGAGATTGAGCTTCGTTATGGTGCGCGCTCTGAATGGCACCCTATTCTTCAGCTGACTTGCAAGAGTGACGGTGATTCTCCGGGAACAAGGGGTGTCGATTGTGGTGTTTCCGATAGCACCTATCTTCAACGGGTCGATGTGGCCCTCTGCTCCGACTTGCTTTGATATTTCTTCGTCGATCAAGGAAACGGTAGATCCATCATCGTGAAGAGCGAACGTAGAAACTTCTCCCGCCGGTCCTATGACTCGAATCGGTATTATCTTGAGGTAGGCATGGCTTGACGTCGTTCGCGAGCTGGCCACTGTTTCTTGAGCCTCCTTCTTGTCTGGAGCGTCGGGCTTCTCGACATCCGTTACTGTAGGCTTCTTATGGTGAATAAGCTGATGGTGCGTGGCTGTACATCCCTTGATGTCACACTTCTTTGCTTTGCATGTGTGACCACTGCGACGGCTTCGTAGGCAACGGAAACAGACATTGAGTTTCTTCGCGAGTTCCCATCTCTTGTCACTGGATCCCTCTTTGAACTTCTTGCAATCAGAAGCGTTGTGTCCCTCTTTCTCGCAGACGCGAAATTTATTCGCTGTCTTGTCTGTAGCAGCGTGAGTTCTCTGCATGACTCGCTTGGACGATGTTGCTTCAACGGGGCCGATTCTCTCTGGCGGGGCAAAGGCACTGCAGAAACGAGCTTGTTCGGTAATGAACTCGCTGAAGAGTGAGAGATCTGGTAGCGACTGGTACTTCTCGGTGTAAGTTCTGTACCACTATACACGCAGGGAGTTCGGCAGCTTCTCTGTCAGCACTCGCATCAGCTCAGCGTTGATCAAGTAATATTCTTTCTTCAGTGCGCGCAGAGTGACTACGCCGCTTCTGACTCGACTTGCAAAGTTGCAGATATCTTTCGGTGATTCGCTGCAACGCGGCAACCCACGTAGTCTATCTGTTTCAGCTTGAGCGATTGAATCTGGACGGCCGAATTGCAGCTCGAGTTCCCTCATGATGTCATCAGGTCTGGCATTCCCAATGAGCTCTGAGCTCACTGTTTCCAACGCACGTCCACGCAGGCTTCTTCGGAGTCTCGCTGTGTTCTCAACATCGTTGAAAATATCTTCTTGTTGTTTCGTAGATGGCAAGAAATGAAAGCCATTCTGTATGTGCTTCGGTAAGGTCATGATGGCCTTTGACGCCGAGGGCTGGTTCGATGTCCACTGTTCTGTTTTCTTGTCGGCGAGCGACGCTATAGCGGATGTCAACTCAGTCATAAAAGGACGGAATGAGTCTTTTCCCTTGGTGTCTTCTGTTTCTTCTTTCGATGGCACAATGTTGTTCTTCACTTCATTCACTGTAGGATTTGACAAAGGTACTTGCTTATGGAGGCGCACTATAACATCGGAATCCACAGGGGGGGGGGGGGGGGGGCTGTTGCACACGGTTTCTATTTCTATTGTCCCCCTCGGCGGAGTTGGCCCCTTTCGGCGGCTCTGGTTCTGGTGCCTCTTCAAGGCATGAACGCACGTACTCATTGTTTTCTGTTCTATTATCCATATAATCGCCGTCGGAGTCTTCTTCCTCGGCTCTCTGAAGTGCTATTTGAGCAAGTTCTAACTTAATCTTCAATAAGACTTCTGTCTTCACGTGCTCTTGAAATTTTTCTATTTGACCGCGTCGTTCTATTAGTAGTCGACGACGGCTTGCTATGTTTGGCACGGGCGTCACCCCGGGTAGTCATTGGCATGGTTCGGCTGCGGTTTTCTTCTGACTCCTTTTCTATTCTATTTGGCAGGATTGTTCTATCTAAAGACTTCAATGTTTCATCTGAAGTTCCCTCCGACTGGGTTCCCTCTTCTAATGTATACGGTTGTTCTTCAGATCGTGCTTGTGCAGGTAGGTGTTCTCCCCCCCGCGGGGCAGGGCGCTGTTCGGTTCCTTCAATGATGGACGGCAACCGTGGTGGCTGCTCATGACGGATGCCCGAAGCACCACGCTCTCTGCCCACCTCCGACGTCGAGGATTCTGGTGCTCTGCCTTGTGATCTTGTGAACCTCATCTTCTATATTCGGTGGTCAATCTTCAATCTTTGGAACGAATTTTCGACTTCAGAATTAATTTTCCATCTTCAAAGCTTGAGTCTTCAATGTTCCGGCTTGAGCCTTCAATGTTCCGCCTTGAGTTTTCAATGTAAACTCTTCAGGGACAAGGCTTCAGGAAGTCTTTAGTCTCCAAGCTTGAGTCCTCAATGATCAGGCTTGAGTCTTCGATGTTCCGGCTTGAGTCTTCAATGTTCCAGCTTGAGTCTTCAATGTGATTTCTTCAGGGATAAGGCTTCAGGAAGTCTTCAGTTTCCAAGCTTGATTCTTCAATAATCAGGCTTGAGTCTTCAATGTTCCGGCTTGAGTCTTCAATGTTCCGGCTTGAGTGTTCAATGTTCCGGCTTGAGTCTTCAATGTTAACTCTTCAGGGATAAGGCTTCAGGAAGTCTTAAGTCTCCAAGCCTGAGTCTTCAATAATCAGGCTTGAGTCTTCAATGTTCCAGCTTGTGTCTTCAATGTAAACTCTTCAGGGATAAGGCTTCAGGAAGTCTTCAGTCTCCAAGCCTGAGTCTTCAATAATCAGGCTTGAGTCTTCGATGTTCCGGCTTGAGTCTTCAATGTAAACTCTTCAGGGATAAGGCTTCAGGAATAAATCTTCAGTAATAATCCTTCAGTCTTCAAGCTTAATCCTTCATTGATAACTCTTCAGGGATAAGGCTTCAGGAATAAATCTTCAGTAATAATCCTTCAGTCTTCAAGCTTGATTATTCACAGGAACAGCAGATGGGCCCCAGCTGTAGACATCCGGCTCGAATGGACCAGCAGATGTGCCGGACGGGCGTGATCGATGGGCACTGTAGGGTAAAAGGAGGGTGTATCCCTATTCCAGGCGTATCCCTATACCTGGTCTAGGCCTCCTAGCCCAAACGGCGCTCACGTCCTGCACCTATAGGTTCGGACTGTCTGCAGACTGATGGCTGGTGGCTATGAGTTGAAGTCTTGACGGGAAAGGGTTTCTTGTTGACGAAATAATAACAACTGCTCGATAAGTCTTCAGGAGTTTTCAGGAGACAGCTTGCGTAACTTTTCAGTATTAATTGGTACCATTCCGATGGCTACGAAGCTATGTATTTCCGCGCGCGCTTAAGTCCCCCGCTACTTTACCGTAACGAGGACCGCAAATTGTCTCCTGATTTAAACTTTATTTTTAACTATTTTTTATTATTCAAATGTTACAAAACTGTTTATAAATAGCCTTAATATCAAAATAATCATAACATGTGATATACTGTTAGAATTGTCATTAGAATACTCAGCGATTGAGATACCTGTGAATTCTGTAACATTTTCCACTGAAAATATTTTACAGTGTAAACACGCAAAACATAATTATTTTAACTAAATATTATTTTTCAAGTTGATTTATTTGAAAACCCATGAAGCTATTTCAGTAAACTAAACAGGTATCTCAAGCTAGTCCAATGACCCAACACAATATGATATTTACAAAATCCCAATCTTGTTTTTCAGGACGGGACACGCCCTGAAACCCAAGATTGATAAAACAAATTAACAAAAACAAAACAAACTAACATTTACGACCCTTATAAACCCAATTAAGTGAGCTTTTCAGTAAGACTAAACGACTAATATTACGTCCAGGGCTAGGTGTTGGCGCGCCTACGCAATTAGTCTTAGCTTTAAGTGTTCCGTCCTATCTCACAATTATGTTTTTTTTATTGTTATGTGCTTGTAAGCGCATAAGTCATGTGTCATTCACTGGAATTAAAGGTCATATACGTAACATGTGCCTTTTTTTTTATTTAAATCACGCTAATTTGGTCCATTACGAGCCGGACTGATTAAATAGCAAGGATCTGCTATTATTTCATGAAGATCGAGAAGTTAATAGTGGAATTAGTGAATATTAATTTATTCGTGCAACGTGGTTATTGACCGGCGGTGTGGTATGTGAATCAATAAAACAAAGCGGTGTTAAGTCTAACGCATTGATAATATCGTCACCCAACACTCAATCAGGTAGTATATAACGCCAATTAAGGATTTATAAGGTTAGTCTTATTAATTACTTATTGTATTTGCGTAGGTAACTAGTTTGTTCCGTCATTTACCGTACCACTACCATTGTGATAGTTTTATTGTAATTATTATATTCGCAGCAATTAAATTAGAAAGCATACATAATTAAGTGTAGTAATAGTGATCTATGACATTATATTGTTTTAATTTAATTGGTCTTTGCCAAAGTAATTACTGATCACGTTAAGTATTTTTGTATAGGTAGGTAGGGTAGGTACTTAGGAGCAATAAAATTTAAGAGTGTTAGATATTGTTAATTAATGCTTACTGTTAATTTAATTACCGTATTATTTTAGTTATTGTGTTGTTGTACTTTAGTCAAGTCATTGTTAGTTTATTGAGTTTGTATAAGAATAGAAACGAGTTGTATTATTCATGTAAGTAGGTATTCACTAATTAGGTAGTGCCGGTGCTCATACAGATATCAGTTACCTACCTGTATCACCTGTAGGTTGAATCATAAACATACGTACTTATAATATTGTTTAAACTTTATTGTATACATTCCAGATTTACACTCGAATCCCAGAATGACCGAGGAAAGAGAGTTAATAAAGAAGCGAGGTAGCTTCAAAGGCCGATTAACCGCTTTTGTCAATTATCTGGACGCGCTGGATGATAAAACGTTATCTAGTTCCACTATAACGGAACTACAGCTGCGTATAGGCAAGACGGAGTTGTTATACCAACAATATGATGAGGTACAGTTACGTATGGAGTGTATTGCTGATGATGTCAAGGCACAGTTTTCAGAGCGTTCTGATTTTGAGTCCCTGTATTTTAAATCACTGTCTAAGGCTCAGGAATTTGTAAAAAACTATAATAAAGATAATGAATCTGTCTGCAGCAATAAAAGTAATTTTGGTAGTAGCCATAAGCCAGTTAAGTTGCCTACAATCCAATTGCCAAAGTTTAGTGGATCTTACAATAACTGGTTGGAGTTTCATGACACCTTTACGAGTCTCATTCATTCCAATGATGCTATAGACGAGATCAACAAGTTCCACTACCTTCGAACGTCTCTGGAAGGATCCGCTGCCGTAGTGATCCAATCGATCGAGTTTTCGGCTACTAATTACTCTGTGGCATGGAAAGTATTATGCGAGCGATATGATAATAAGAGATTATTAATTCACAATCATGTTTCGGCTACTTTTAATATGGAGACAATTACAAAGGAATCCTCTGTCACTTTAAAGAATTTAATTGACCAAATAAATAAACACTTACGAGCATTAGACACCTTAGGTGAGCCAGTTAAGTATTGGGCTACTCTTTTAATTTACATTTTTACTCGCAAATTGGATAACAGAACGTTCCGTGAGTGGGAGGAGTACAAAGGTCGCATTGACAAAGATAGCAAGATTACCTTCGACGCATTCCTTGAATTCATACGTGAGCGCGCTGAGTTAATTGAAACTTTGGAATTGTCACGTAATAATCAGCTTCAATCTAATAATAAATCAGGGGTAAGCTGAAGTCTATGGTTACTGTCCAAAGCGGCGGTAATTCTAGTTCAGAGTCAGGTACAAAGGTCTGTCCTAAATGCAAAGGTGACCATAACTTGAGTGATTGTGCACAGTTTCTCGCACTAAGTAACGAAGCACGTATTAAATTGCTACCAATTTTTAAAGTTTGTTATTATTGTTTTCGTTCGGGTCATTTCGCGAATCATTGTAAAAGGCCAGGTTGCAAGCTGAGACATAATATTCTTATCCATGTCGCTGATTTTAAACCTATTGCAAATATTCATAATAATACAAACAATAACTCGTGCGATAACTTGTCGCCGCAATCGTCTTCGACGTCTTCTGTGACTGAGGCGAATAACGTCACGTTGTCGGCCAACGTCACATCTTCGCACAGTAGTGTGAGTCATGATGTGTTATTGTCAACCGCATTAATTAAATTACATGATCGTAATGGTCGAGAACATGTTGTTCGTACAGTTCTTGACAGCGGTAGTACATCATGCTTTATGACGGAAAGACTATGTCGACAGTTAAATTTACTAGACTAGCCAGATAGACAGGTCGATATTCGGCATTAATAACGTGACCTCTCACGTAGGTAAAACGTGTCGCATTAACATGACATCATTAGACAATAGTTTCAGTACTGAACTTTATTGTTTCGTTTTACCATCAATAACTAGTGATGTGCCATGTAGTGAAGTAAATTTGCGGATGATACTTCACTTTTGTTTAAACTTAAACGTCAGCAGCTGGTTACTGACGATATAAACAGAGCGATCTCAAAAGTAGTTCACTGGTTCAGTGTTATTAATTTACTCCTTAATGAAAAAAAAACCAAATGCATTAAGTTTACACTACCTCACGTTAGGCAGGTGAAAACTAACGTGTTGATAAAAGGCGAAGAGTTGAATCCTGAAGATAGCACAGTATTCTTGGGCTTAACTTTGGATGCTAAGCTTCAGTGGGGCCCACATATAGATAAATTGTCAAAAAAGCTAAGCTCCGCAGCATACGCTGGTAGGAAAATTCGTAATTTAACCAACATAGAGACAGCCCGTTTAGTGTACTTTAGCTATTTTCATAGTATAATGTCGTACGGTATTCTGTTGTGGGGAAATGCAGCCGACATTCAGACTATCTTTGTTTTGCAGAAAAGAGCTGTTCGTTGCATTTATAAATTAAGTCCGAGACAATCTCTCAGAGAGAAATTTAAGGAGATTAATATACTGACTTTGCCTTCTCAGTACATTTTTGAAAATATTTTATATGCCCATAAAAACATTAAATTGTTTAAAAAATACAGTGATATCCACAATATAAATACTAGGAACAAACACAAATTTGTTGTACCTCCAACAAGGCTCAAGAAAATAGGTGGGTCATTCAGGTGTCAATGTATACGCTTTTATAATAAACTTCCAAGCCACGTTCAAGATCTGAGTCTTAATAAATTCAAATCATTCATTAAACGCAAGTTGTGTCAGAAAGCTTTTTATACCGTTAAAGATTATATTGAGGACAAAAAGGCTTGGGATTGAACTGCTCCAATTTTATTTTATATTATTTTTATTTTTGCATACTGTTGTCATTAATATTTACTTTGTAAGTATTATATTATTTTACTTTATTGTGAATGTGAAGACTATGTAGGTCATTGCTTTTTTTTTTGTTTGTTTTATTTTTTCTCTCAGTTATTTTTAATCATGGTCTGGCAGTTTGAGTAATCTATGCGGCCTACCCCAATGTCCTTTCTTTGGTATTGTTCGTCGAATCGTTGAGCTCCTTAAGTTCTGAGTTGAGCTGCGCGATTACTGACAAATGCGTGCACTGACTGGACAGGTCCTCTCAATCTGTGTGGTTCTTTCCTCAAAAGACCATTTCAGACACCAATCTACATGGTCTTCACATGAAGTGACCAAGATTATGTCTGGACTTTATAAGAGACTGTGACCTCTGAGTTTGTTTCGGCCTTTCTTCTCAGAGTAGTCAGATAGGAAACGCTGACCTCATCTAGTTTAAAAAAAAAAATATTGACTTGTAAAAGTGTTTGTACAAACGTACTTACAGAAATAAAAATCATTTATCATTTATCAAATCTATCTATTCTGAACATTCCGTCTCATATCTGTTTAGCCGACCCTACTTTTTATAAGCCCGCTCATGTAGATATTCTGATTGGTGCTGATGTCTTCTGGGACTTGCTAGGGTCACAAAGAATCAAGTTAGGTACTGGTAAGCCAATTTTATGTGAAACCAGATTAGGCTGGATTGTCTCCGGTCCTGTTAGTCGGAATTATGTTGCATTGCGTTCGTGTAACATTACGTGTAACTTTACTAAAATAAATTCTTCATCTGACGACGACTTCGATAAAATTCGAAGTGATTTAACTCGCTTCTGGCAGTCAGAAGAAGTAAATAAGAAGTCTTCTCATTATTCGCCAGAAGAGAAGTTATGTGAAAAGCATTTTCTTGATAATACGACCAGATTGCCTGATGGTCGTTTTTGTGTTCGTATTCCTCTCAAACAAGATCCTTCTATTTTAGGAGTTATTTTAATAAAGCTACTCATTGCTTACAGTCGTTAGAACGTAGGTTAAAAACGAAATCTGATTTTAGTAAAATGTATCACGAATTCATGTCTGAGTATGAGTTACTAGGTCATATGACTGAATGCAAATCTTCCGATTTAAGCCCTTCTGGCTATTTTATTCCGCATCACGGCGTATTACGTGAAAGTAGTACCACTACGAAACTTCGAGTGGTATTCAACGCAAGTTGTCCTTCTTCAACTGGCGTTTCATTTAACGATTTACAGATGGTTGGCCCTACCATTCAGGACGATCTGTTGTCGATTCTTCTCCGTTTCAGACAGCACAAGTATGTCTTGTCAGCAGACGTTGAGAAGATGTACAGACAAATAGTCGTCCATCCGTCTGACAGATATCTGCAGCAGATATTGTGGCGAGGTAAGGCATCTGACCCTGTTCAATATTAATAATATAATAATAATAATAATAATATAATAATATTCCACAACTATCACACAACGCCGTCTAGCCTCAAGCTAAGCAGAGCTTGTGTTATGAGTACTAGACAACTGATAAACATACTTATATATTTCTAAATACATACATATATAGATAAATTACACCCAGACACAGAACAAATGATCATGCTCATCACACAAACATTTGTCCTGGGTGGGAATCGAACCCACGACCTCCGGCATAGCAGTCAGGGCCACTAACCACTAGACCAACAGGCCAGTCAATATAATATATAATATACCAATATTATAAATTAAACACCGTCACCTATGGTACGGCTAGTGCGCCATTTTTAGCTTTTCGGTGCCTCCATCAATTAGGGCTCGATTGTAAGAATCAAAAGGTTGCTGAGGTCATAAAGCATGATTTCTATGCTGATGACCTACTATCTGGCGGTGATGATTTAGATGAGGTTAGATTTATTCGTCAGGAAGTCACAAACGTACTTGCATCGGCTGGCATGCCATTGCGTAAGTGGAAATCAAACGAACCTCAGTTATTGTCTGCACTCGCTCAATCTTCGCTTGACTTAAATATAGGTTCTAGTGAGCCCGACAAGCTGCTCGGGCTAGGTTGGTATGCAAGTTCAGATGAACTAGTATTTTCCATAGGCTCAACTATATCCTGCAATAGTAACACTAAACGTGATTTACTTTCTGTGATTGCAAAGATCTTCGATCCTTTGGGGCTGTTGTCACCATTTGTAATCACTATGAAAATGTTACTACAGAGAATGTGGTTGGATAAATTATCATGGGATGATCCATTGACCCCTGAAATTAAATTACAATGGCAGGCCATTATTAAAACTCTGCTTCTCTTAAATGAAGTTCGTATTCCTCGAATTGTTGTGTGTCATTCATACAAGGAGTTAGAACTGCATATATTTACTGATGCGTCTGAGCGCGCATATGGTGCGTGCATTTATGTTCGCAGTGTTAATGATGCAGGTGAGTGCATTGTTCGGTTACTTATGGCCAAAAGTCGAGTGGCGCCAATTAAACCCACTACAATTCCAAGATTGGAGTTGTGTGGCGCTGTAATGGGAGCGCGTCTATATGAGGTGTTAAGCTCACTTCGTCTTAAGTTCTCGCGCGTCTTTTGTTGGACTGACTCGACCATCGTATTGGGATGGCTACAGATAATGCCTTCGAAACTTCAGCCATTTGTACGCAATCGCGTCGCTGAAATTTTAGATCAGGCGGGTCATTGCACCTGGCGGCACGTCCCAACCAATGAAAACCCAGCAGACCTACTATCTCGTGGTGTTGATAGTAGTCATCTGCAGGGTTACGATATGTGGTGGTCTGGTCCTGATTTTCTCCAACGAGACTCAAGTAGTTGGCCTTCGCAATTTAAATGCTTAGAAGTAGACTCACTCCCCGAAACTCGAACTGATGTCACTTTAAATGTTGCTCTTGACACTAACGATAAGGCATTTATTATAGATTTTAACCGTTTCTCTAATTATTTAAGACTTTTACGTTCCATGGCATACGTGTTGCGATTCATTAAAGTGTGTAAGCACCAATCGCCACACACTAAGTTTTTATCTGATGACGAATTAATGAAAGCATTAAATATTTTAATCTATCACAGTCAACAAGAATCATTTTCCGAACATAAATTACTTTTAAATAAACACAGTTTGCCAAAAAAGAGCGTCCTATTAAAATTTAATGTGTATTTAGATGACAACAATCTAATGCGTGTCGGAGGACGTCTCGATAATTCAGATTTTACATACAATAAACGACACCCTATAATTTTACAGTCCACTCATACTTTTACTAAATTATTATTTGATTTTGAGCACAAAAGGTTAATGCACGCGGGCCCTCAACTATTGTTAGCATCGATAAGAGAATCCTATTGGCCTATAGGAGGACGAAATTTAGCTAAAGCCTGTTATCATAGATGCGTTCTATGCCAACGCTTGCAGGGTAAACTTGTTACTCCATTGATGGGTAACCTGCCGCGGCAGCGCCTTCTCCCAGGGGGGTATCCGTTTGAAAGTTGTTGATTATGCGGGCCCTATTATGAGCGCTAGTCGTCAAGGTCGTGGATGTAGACTCGTCAAGGTGTATATAGCTATTTTTATCTGTTTTACCACAAAAGCCGTGCATTTGGAGCTTGTGAGTGACTTGACAAGCCATAATTATTTATTAGTCTCGTATCGGTTCATCTCACGAAGAGGTAAGCCAGCTCACATATACTCCGATAACGGTACCTCATTTGTTGGTGCGTATAACGAGCTATCAAAATTTTTGAAAATGAATTCTGATGCTTTGAGTGAAAGCACAGCTAATGATGGAATTAAATTTCATTTCATTCCCGCGTATACTCCACATTTTGGCGGTTTCTGGGAGGCGGGTGTCAAATCGGTAAAATATCACTGACAGCAAGTGTTGGGATAATGTAATTTAACTTTTGAGGAACTTAACACCACACTGGCCCAAATAGTGGCAATATTAAATTCACGCCCACTAACGCCGCTGTCTTCAGACCCTGCTGATTGCACTCCATTGACACCAGGTCATTTACTCATCGGCCGGCCACTCATTACCACAAAAGAATTGTGAAGAGCAACCTGTAACCCATCTTAGTCGTTACCAACGTATTGAGCAACTCCGCCAACACTTTTGGACTAGATGGAGTAAAGAGTATGTTGCAGAGTTGCAGCAACGGACAAAGTGGCGTTCTTGCAAGGATGGTTTAAAATTGGATTCCTTGGTAGTCATCAAAGAGGACAATCTTCCACCTCTAAAGTGGAGACTAAGAAGAGTCATCGCCGTGCATCCAGGTGCTGACGGAATCGTCCGTGTAGCAGATATCAAGACCTCTACTGGAGTCATCCGGAGGGCCTTCAACAGGATATGTCCATTACCTGCATCTTCAGAATCGGAGTCTGGTTGAAAGCACGACTTTCAACGCCCGGGGGCATGTTGGAGCGCCTACGCAATTAGTCTTAGCTTTAAGTGCTCCGTCCTATCTCACTATTATGTTTTTTTTTATTGTTATGTGCTTGTAAGCGCATAAGTCATGTGTCATTCACTGGAATTAAAGGTCATATACGTATCATGTGCCTCTGCCTTTTTTTTTATTTAAATCACGGTAATTTCCGCACACTAGGTCTTTATCTAGGGTACCTGAACGCACCAACAAACTATAAATCACGGCCTATGTAGCCCACTCAATTGAAGTTTATAAAGGTTGTACTTACGTTTTCTTTAAGAAACACTATCACTTTTTAACTATAAAAACACTATTGTTTCTGAGTCTAAATTATAAACAAAACACTAAACTATTAACACTTTTTGGTGACGCATCGTCGCGAACCTAATTCATAATAGAGCTCAAGGTGCTATTTAAGTCCTCTTCATAAGTATTTTTGTCTCTACGTTTGACGGTAACAGTGCTATCATCCGCAAAGAGATCTATAGGATTATCTGTGGCGTTAGGTAGGTCATTAATGTATATTATGATGAATAGCGGTGGACCCAGAATACTACCTTGAGGTACACCGTAGTTTATTGTTCGTTTATGTGATATAAAGGTTTCTTCTTGTTTAGTGAGAGCATTCACTTTAGTAGTGTTAGGTTCATATTTATCTACGAAATAATTATTAAAAACATTGGAAATTTCACAGGGGTGTCAGTTAGTCAGTTATAGTTATATCATTCATTTTAATACTAGACACAGTACCTTTTGGTACGTTTTCTTTTGCTTGGTTCATAATTTTCCATGCCGTTCTACTTTTATTGTCTGAAGTATTAATTGAATGATTATTTTGTGCGCGCTGAATTAATCTTATTATTTTGTGACAATGTAATATTGTGTCAGTTTAGTTTTATTTACCTCACTTGGTTTTTTCTGTATTGCCATAAAAGGTCACGTTTTTTTTTATACTGCAGGCCTTGAGACCTCACGTTACCCAACGAGCTTTATGATAAGTATTAATAGTAAAATATTAAATGGAAAGCAAAGATCTTAAAATAACTTAAACAAATGTATGAAAATATTATTGGCTTCATTTGGATAACAAGTTGTGTACATTTCCGAAAAAGACACTTTTTCTATGTAAGTTTTAAACTTCTTAAGATTTTCTCACTGTAGTCTCTACGTTTAATTTTCCAATTCTTAATCAGGCATAACCACTTCTGCTTTGCATTTATGGTGATAGTTGGGAGCAAAGTTGTCTATACACTACAGATGTGGCTAATTATTCTGGTAGGCTCTGTTATCTTAAGCCTAAGATTATAGTTGAGTAGTAAATATTCAAAGTCAGATGTGGTGTTATTTCGTTTTAATATATCAATTACCTCCATTCTGTGCAAGGTTATGGAAAGGGTACTCAACAATAAGTTGCTGACCTACCTTGAAGACAATGATCTCCTCAGTGACCGTCAATATGGCTTTCACTGGGGATGGTCAACTGGCGATCTTCTTGTGTATGTCACGCACTACTGTGGCAAAGCCATCGAGAAACACGGCGAAGCACTTGCTATATCGCTTGACAACTTGAAGGCCTTTGACAGGGTTTGGTACGCTGCTCTGCTCAGTAAGTTTCCTGTTTATGGCATCCCAGCTGATTTTTGTAGCTGGATATCAGATTTCCTTCGTGAACAGTCGATCAGAGTAATCGTTGATGACTACTCCTCTGACCTTATGGCTATTGATGCTGGAATTCCTCAGAAGTCTGTTCTCTCTGCAACTCTTTTCCTGCTGCATATCAGTGACCTGCTTCAGCCTGGTATTGTTGGGTGCGCAGATGACAGTACAGTTTCAGAGAGATACTTGTCCAGCGCAAAAACCAGCGGGGCCGAAGTTCGCTCCTTAGAGAGAGGCCATGGTAGAGCTGACAGATTTGACCTTAAGCCTTGTCTCCCAGTGGGGTGATGATAATCTGGTTTCTTTTAACGCCACTAAAACACAGGCGTTTCTTTTAATCGCTAAAAGGAGTCGTTTCGCTCAAACTCCTACTTTTCGGGGTACATCTGTTCCTGTAACTGATTACCTTGAGTATTGCTGCCACCTTTGGTCATGGATCAGCTAAGTACCAACTAGCCGCGCTTGACTCGGTGGAACACAGAGCTAAGAGGCTTAATGGCGACGTAGAAATGGTGGATGCGAAGCTTCACAGCTTGGCTCATCGACACAAGGTTGCCTGCTTTTCGGTCTTCTACAGATTGTACTTCGGTGAGTGTGCCCAAAAACTCCACGACCTGATTCCACCGGCCGCCTTCTACCATCGGACATCTAGTCGCACTGCCATCCTTACCTAGTAACTATTCCACCAATCCATCATCCCTACCTAGTAACTATTCCACCAATTCGCACAAAGCGTTTCCAAATGTCTTTTATAATGCGCACAGCTAAAGAGTGGAACTCACTACCTGCGTCTGTGTTTCCGAGCGCATACAACCCTAATCTCTTCAAAGTGAGAGTGAACAGGCTTCTTCTGGGCTTCTGGGCTCACTCCATCGTCGACTCTGTCTCTATCGTTTCCGACCTAGACTAGAGTCAAGACCAAACGCATCTTAAATAAAAAAAAAACCGGCCAAGAGCGTGTCGGGCCACGCTCAGTGTAGGGTTCCGTAGTTTCCCGTCCGTAAAAATATAATAAAATATGTAAACTAAGTTAAAAAAAATGCTTGCATATACGATTATACTACAAACTTAGTCCAGAAATTATTTTGTACGACTTTTTGTCTTTTTTGTACAAAAACTGTTGTTTTCATCAAGTTCAAAATGATTTTCCTAGAAATTCCTTATAAAGTTCTACTTTTCAGATTTTTTTCATATTTTCTAAACTTATGGTTCAAAAGTTAGAGGGGGGGGGGCACATTGTTTTATACTTTTGGAGCGATTATTTCCGAAATTATTGACATTATCAAAAAATTATTTAAGTAAACCCCTATTCATTTTTAAATACCTTTCCAACAATATATCACACGTTAGGGTTTAAATTAAAAAAAAATCACTTCCCACTTTACATACTCGTATAGGGGGGCTACCCTAATAAAGCATTATTTTCCAATTTTTATTTTATCACTTTGTCGGTGTGATTGATATACATATTGTTACCAAATTTCAGCTTTCAAGTGCTAACGGTCACAGAGATTAAGCGAGGACGGACAGACAGACATGGCGAAACTATAAGGGTTCCTAGTTGACTACGGAACCCTAAAAATAATAAAACATATTTTAACTGTGGCATTTATTTAACTCATCGCAAAAACAGATCATAATACTTTTTGAGCTGCTTTCATTAGATAACACAATAGAAATGTGGTTTTAATAATTACCAATTAAATTAATATTATTTCGTCAATTGATTACCTACATTTTTCAAAAAAGCATATTGTCATTTAACAAATCTCGGTCATCTTACAAATTTTGTCCCATGTGAGCGAGAGTGATGACAAAATGTAACAGCCCTCTTAAAACATTACTTCCCTATCTATTCTAATTATTCTAAGACATCTGAAAGCTTTTTATATAATAATACGTTATGTATAGCAGCTACGTATATTCAAATTGTTGTGTGTCCTAACGTAACTGCTTCAGTAACATGTGAACTTTCAATAAAACAACTTTCGCATCTATACTTCAATTAGTCTTAGAGTACATTTCCACATACTTAGAATACGTACATCATAGACAATCAACTTAAGCCTGGATTTTATAATAAAATAGCCTGAGTAAAGGAATTTATTATTAATTAGCGACCCGTCCCTGCTTCCCACGGTATACAATAAAATTCTGTAATGGATGGTGAAAACTGTTCTAAAATCCGTTGCGTCTTTGAAAATAACAACGCAGTCACACAAACAGACACAAACATGACTTGAATTAATAATAATACATATTATGTATAGAATATAGATATCAACTAGTAGCCACGTCCACAGTTTTTTGACGTGGCAACGTTAAGGGATGGTGTGTGAATCTCTTAACGTCACTATGTCGGAAACGCGATCTGTATTCATACATTTACTTTTTATTCCGATACCGTTAGGTAATTATGTTAACAAGCATCATAATTATGTTTCATTCAATAGTAATTCTGCTCTATTTGTGATTTTAGACTATGAGTTGATGTATCTTCACGTTGTTTTCTTTTACTGTAAATTGAAAACCATTCACTTGCTGAATATTGAAGCTTGCATTTGCATCATTATAACTATAGGATTCACAAGGATTTAGAAAATCTGAACGTAGTTAAGAGGATTGTGAAGCTGTAAATTTTCATACAAAAAGAGATAACATTTTTCTCCCCGTAAACATAGTCTAATTTTCATAATTTTTGGAAATGTTGTTGGTATAATGAAAAACTAGGTCCGCACGTTTTTATTATAAAGAAATATTGTATACAATATAAGTTATTAGCATCTAAATATCTAAATTTTTGACATAAAAACATCCTCGAGCATTTTTATTTTTTAAAATGAAATTAAATTGAAATACTAAAATCGAAAAACGTACAGACCTAGAATAAAGTGTATTGAATGTAATGAGATTAAAATTGTCTCATTTCGTAAAGGTTTTGGGGAGTAAAAACGTTATCGCCCGAAACAATATTTATGTAAATAATTGTATGAAATGTAGGCAATTGCCTCTAAAAATCGCGCCGCGTATCGGCGCTTCACAATCCTCTTAATGTATCAATCAATATCAATAACATCAGATTCTTACACAGCTTTCCTTGTGACTTTTCCCGAAGTCAGGGATCTTATCTGAATCTTTCGGTAAGGAACCTAAAATTGCATAAAAGCACTTTTGGAATCGCGCTAATTTTGACTGTCCACGAGAAAGGTACCTTATGGTCGTTGGCACTTACGACATTGTGCTTATTACAAGCTAAGTAAACTGTACGATTTGTATTTCTGAACGGCTTAAGCGCCGATGACCATAAGGTACTTTTTCTTGCGGAGTGTCACAATTTATCTATGAAATGAAAGTTATTTATTTGCCAGAATATAGGAACTTACATAATAATATGGTAAAATAGTTAATTTTAGTTTCACTATATTCGACTTATCAGTCGTGCAAATATTTCTAGTAGACATGCATAATAATATCTTGAAGTTACATCAGTTTGTTAGAATATAAGTATCTCACAGTCAAGACAGTTCATCAATATAACTAAGTACTCGTATTAGATTTATAAATCATAACAATAATTATAAGTAAATAAGTGTGTTTGTTTAAAATAGTTTTACATCATGTCTGTTTAAAATTTAAGTAATCATCTATTGAATAAAAACATCTGTCACAAAGCCAATATTTTAAAGTTCTATTGAATTCTAAGTTATTCATTTTTCTTATTTCTTATTTTAGTTTTTTTTATAAATTTTCACCGCCATGGTGTAGCAGTTTCTGTTACACAACTTCAATCTGCTTCGAGGTACTACCAAAGGCTTTTGTACTAATTTCCGTTTAAATTGGACCTTATCATCCTGTTCAAAAAGTGATCGGTGGTTTCTAACAAATTTACACATTTCAAATACATATAGGGATGAAAGTGTAAGTGAACGTTTATCAGTGAAAATAGGCCGGCACGAATCAGTCCACTTAAGACTATAAATTGACCTTATGCATTTTATCTGGGCTATAAGCTCTCTGGTCGCTTGTATAGTATCCCCATATGATTATCCCATACCTTAATACTGAACATACATGACTATGGTATACCACTAATGCTGTTTCTATATTAGTTTTTTTTACGAAGTGCGTAAACGAATTTGTGATTTTTTTACAAACAAGATCTACATGAGATTTCCAGTTACAATAATTATCAATATTTATTCCTAGAAATTTTATTTCATTTACTTCTTCAATGATGTTATTATTATATTTTATTTGCAAGTCTATTGTGTCTGGTTGCGCTTCATAATTTATACTTATTAAACTTTCTTACTTCACCTTATGGCGATTGAAGGGCATTGATTTAATAGTTCTAATTTATTAATTAAGTGTCATATATCGTTGGTTTGGTGATATCCTATTGGTAGCTGCCGCTGTCAACGCGTTGAAGCTAGTGACATCTGCTGGATTCAAGAGTCTCGTCTTAACCACGGGATAGTGAGCACGCGTCCATTTTTTGCATAAGTCGCTAATTAGCTCGGAAGCGCTCCATCTCGCCCTAAACCCTGCATTGAACTTACATGAAGTGTTATCTATATTACCTAGAACTAGACTGTGTTTGTGATCCGCTGGCCAGCGTAGTGCACCTAGACTGAGCTGTTCATTCTGCACGCGGCATCCTTCTGCTTCTACTTGGGATCGCTGTATCAAAGGTATGTGGCATTATTGATAAGTTGAACTTTATCCATTGCCTTTCGTCTCATTTGTGTATTTTTTCCTCTTTGAAATTAGCACTGCTGAATCAGCAATTATAGCCTAGATTGCTCTAATAATCTAGGTTCACGCGCGTGTGACTTTACTGGGAATTTTCAAATTCTAGAGGTTATACGCACCATTTTGGTCCTTCGAGCCGGATAAATTAACTTTGGGCTTATTTACGGCCTATTTTGAGTTCTAAAAGTCTAATTTTAAGAAAAAATATCGGGAATTTTCAGTATCAATTGCACATCATCACACAACTCTCGCCTCTATAACGTTAGGAATAAAGCTCAGACTGCCTTGCATGCAGTAGTTCTACCGGCAAATTGATTGTTAATTTAAATCTTTGATATCACTAATTAAAACTTCGAAAAATACATTTAATGGGATATCAACGTTGATTCATATCGCTAAATAAGTATATTTAATAAATCAGTTAATTTTCGGCGTAATTACATATTTTTTTGTTCGTGTATGAAAATTGTGGGTAGTTGTGTATCACAATCCTCAAGTGGGCCTACGTGACTGTGGAATGTTCTAGTTCTTTGTTCTCGTACCTACGATTAATTTTTATTTACGCATTAGAAACTTTTTTCTCTAATCGAGATTTGCTGAATGAATGATATTGATTGTTATTGTATGATACACTTGTACTGTAGGTTGGCTAGGTACAGCCTACTATATTCGTATTGCACGAGTAGGTATTTTTTTTATAATATTGAGACTCAACCGCATTTGATTAATTATTGTAATTAACCATATATTATCACCGCGTCGCTTGTTATTTTATTTTGTAAGGTAACTTGATCTTTTGATAGGAACCTTCAGGTAAAGTAACAGATTTGTATAAACTTTACGCGTTAGTTCTCCTCATAGGAAACAGCCGTATATTTATACATAATCACCCCCACACCTCACTTGGTAAACGTAGTAGGTACTTACTAGATAACTTATTTCGAACGGTCATCTACGCAATACCTACTTGTTAGGAATTCTATTGTTTCTTACGAAGGTATTTACGTTACGAATACAATCGCATCACTTATGGAAATAACTTTACATAGGTACTTGTTTTTAAGTTTCACACTTAACTTATTGTTGGTTAAGAATCTGTACCTACTTATTATATGTATTGAATAAGTTAATCTCATATAAATAAAAGTAGTGCAGAAAAATTGTTATCGCGTTGCATTCGACATAAAGGTTAACTTATCGGGTTGTAGGTAGGTATATCTAAGCTAATTAAATATATATTATGATATAGATGGGTACGTCGTTAAGGTATTTGGCGTGCTTACTAAATTGATGTAAGTATTAGTCTTTGTTACTTGCACTCGGTTAAGCCGTTGTTCGCTTTATATTTTTTTCCTACAAATTAATTATTATTGTTAGGATTCGCGTACGGATGGTTCCGTACTATTAATTACTTAATTTATAGAAATATTTTATTGAGTTATCGGGTTGATTGGACCCCTACTTTCACTCACTCGGGTTCCGTAGATAAAATAAAGATAAATTTGTTGATTTAATTTTTTTTTGTCAGATTTTAATTTCTGTGTACAATGACTGACAAGGTTAAACTTAGATTGTTGGAAAGTAAACGCGACTCGTATTTCGCACGGGGTCAAAGGATTTTGGACTCAACAAAATCTTTAACAACCGAAAGATTACGTAAGTCTTTTATTGCTCAGGCTAAACAAATTGAGGGATTACGTGGAGAATTCAATGAGATAATGGACGAGATAAATCGGTTAAATTTGACATTAGATCCAACGTGCGACGTAAGCTATGGTGCCTTACATTCATTTGATGAGTTGGTCGGCGAGATAAAAATTACTTTATCTTCATTAACTGAATCAAATGATTCCAAGGAACCTAGCCCGAAAGTGAGCCTTAATGCTCATCATATAAAAGTACCTAAAATTGAGCTGCCTACCTTTGACGGTGATATTCAGAGCTTTCCATTCTTTTATGAGACTTTCAAACGTATTATACATAACAACGCAGATTTATCAGATTCTGATCGCATTCATTATTTGTTGAGTTGTTTAAAAGGACAGGCTAGGAACGTGGCAGCCGGTATTGTACCTTCGGGCGATAATTACCGCGTTGTCTGGGATGCGCTTATCGCAAAGTACATGGATACTCGCGCGCTCGCCACTAATTATCTAAATCAGCTGTTCTCATTAAAGCCGTTCGGATCGACACCTGCTAATATTGAAAAAGGCTTCGATAAATTAACTTCTACGGTTGCGGGACTCAAACAATTAAAAATACATAACTTAGATGATTTTATATTTATTCATTTGGGTCTTAAGTTAATAGACTCAGATATCGCAAAACATTTTGAAATGTCGCTTCGTAATCAACAAGAGTTAGATTATGATTATTTCGTAAAGTTTGTTCGTGAACAAGTAAAAATCTTGTATCGTTCGTCTTCTGCGGCAAATAAGCCCGCCCCCGCAGGAAGCTCCAGCACCTCATCTAAGGTATCGCAGGTGTTTGTGGCTACTGACTCTAAATGTTCACTTTGTCATTCCACCCATAAAAACTTGTATACTTGTAAAGAGTTTCACAAGTTGACCGTGGAAAATAGATTTAAGTTTGTAAAAGACAATAAAAGATGTGGTAACTGCCTAAGTAGCCAACATACCGTCTCTAAGTGCCTATCTAAGTCAACATGTAGGAAATGCAACGGTAAGCATCATTCCTTATTGCATTTTGAGCAATCGACGCAAGCCCCTGCGCTGGCTCTCACTAGCTCCCCAGCCTCCGCTTCTGCGGCCGATCCTGCTACTACTGCTGATACTTCTGATCGTGTGGCTTTGTGTACGCATTCTTCTGTTCAAGTCCAGACCACACGCAGTACCGAAGTGCTGGCTACTGCCAAGGTATTAGTGGTGGGTAGGAAGGGTAAGGGCGTGCTGGTTAGATGTCTTTTGGACCCTGGGTCGCAAAAGAATTATATTACATCAAGTTGCTGCCGTATGCTCGGTCTAACTATATATACGGACTCAATAAATACCGTTCGTGGTATTGGTGGCACGTCGCAGCCCGTTCGCGGCTCAGTGAACCTTACGTTCAGCTCACGGTTTCGCTCGCAGCCTAGGTATGAAATTGACGCTTTAGTCTTGGATCAAATAACCGGACATCTTCCTCTGAGTGCAATAGATACTGCGCAATTGAATCATATTGATCCTAAACTACTCGCGGATGACAGTTGGGGTGTGCCAGGTAATATTGACATGTTACTTGGGGTCAAGTTGTTCGCTAAGTTATTGCGACCCCGTCACTTGACCAGCGTACCCGGTTGCCCCGACGCATTGGAGACTGTGCTCGGCTACATACTTCTGGGAGAAGCGCCTATTATCGGACCTCCAACTGACACTCTGTCTTTCTTTGCTAGTTCTTTCGATAACTTTGATCTTCGTAAGTTTTGGGAGATTGAAGATGTTACTGCTCCGTCCATTGGGAGTGTGGATGATAAACATTGTGAAAAGTTTTATTGTAGCACAATTACGCGCGCTCCAAATGGCAAGTATGTTGTAGCTTTACCACTCACAACAGACGCGTCAGCGTTAGGAAATTCTTTTGATATGGCTCGCAAGAGATTCTATAGCCTCGAACGTAAACTTAAATCGCTTCCTCGCGTCAAACTTCTTTATGATGACGTCATACGGGATTATGTCAAGAACAACTATATTTCTTTGGTGCAGAATATTTTACCTAAATGTGTATTGCCCAAACGAAATTGTAAGGAGAGAGAAATGGAATACTATATTCCTCACCATGGGGTTATTCGAGAGGATAAAGTGACCACTAAGTTGCGCGTGGTCCTAGATGCCAGTGCATGTACAGATAATGGTACCTCGCTCAATGATATCCTGTACGCAGGTCCAGTCCTTCAGGCTGACCTTTTTAACATCTTGTTAAATTTTAGGCTTTTTAGTGTCGCTATTTCCGCAGATGTCAAATCTATGTACCTACGTATAGGTATACGCCCACAGGATCGTTCCCTTCAACGTATTTTATATCGGTTTAGTGAGAAAGCTTACGGTGGTTCGGTTTATGCCCACGTTGTGAGACCCGACGGTAGTATCGTCGTTTCGCTGGTGTGTGCGAAATCTAAGGTCGCACCACTTAAGGTAGTTTCGCTAGCTCGTCTCGAGTTATGCGCCGCACTCCTCTTATCAACTGTGATAAAGCGAGTATATAATCTTTTCGCAGCTCGGCACGCCATTGAGGTAGTCGTAGCTTTTTCGGATTCAACTGTAACGTTGAGTTGGATTCATTCCGAACCGCATCGATGGCACACCTTCGTAGCCAATCGTATCGCTAAGATTCATGAGAATCTTTCGGCAGATCAGTTCTTCCACGTGAAAGGGTCGGAAAATCCCAGTGATTGCCTCTCTCGCGGTTTAACGCCTGCTCAATTAGTCCATCATCCATTGTGGCTAAATGGACCGCCATGGCTTATACTTCCCCGCGCTGAATGGCCAATAAAACCATTCGTTTCAAGCGAATCGCAAGAGCTTCCCGAAATGAAGCCCGTGGCTTTACCTGTGCTCTCGCACGAATGCTCGGACAGAAGTCCTCCTTCCGACGACATTTTATACGCTCGCTCTACCAGGTTCTCGTCCTGGTTGAAATATTTAAAAACTATTTGCTTCGTTTATAAGTTTATCAAACGGCTCCCTAGAGGGCCCGTTACCGCGTCTGATCTAGAGTTCGCTGAATTTATTGTGTGGCGATTTGTGCAGAAGATTCATTTTGAAGCTGATCTCGATCGTTTAGCTCGCAATGAGTTGTGTTCTAAGCCAGTACAACGGCTAAGTCCCTTCCTCCACGAAGGACTAATCCACGTTGGAGGTCGCCTAGCAAACTCTGAGCTAGATTTTGACTCGCGTCATCAGATTCTCCTTCCGCGTCAAGATCATATAGTGGAACTTTTAGTTTCCCACTACCATGTGAAACATTTTCACACAGGACCAACCTTGCTCGTATCTCTCTTACGACAGAAGTATTGGATCCTGTCCGCGCGACGTATTGCACGTCGCATTACTTTTAATTGTAACATTTGCTTTCGGGCAAAGCCGCGACCTACCTTTCCTATAATGGCGGATTTGCCACGTTTTCGCGTTGAGTCGGCTCCTAAGGCTTTCTCTCACAAAGGTTGCGACTACGCGGGACCTTTCATGATCACTTCGGTACGTGCTAGAGGCCAAAAATCAAGGAAAGCGTATATCTGCCTTTTTACATGCCTAACAACTCGTGCTCTGCATCTTGAGATTGCCTCAGATCTTAGCACTGCGAGCTTTCTGTCCGCTTTGAAACGCTTCCTGGCGCGTAGAGGTCCGGTTCAGTGTCTTTACACAGATAACGCTACCAATTTTATTGGAGCCAAATCCTATTTACGAGATCTCTACCAATTCTTGGCTAAAGAGTATCACCCTTTATGGGAAAGAGAACTTGCAGAGCATCGAATTACACTTAAAAACATCCCCTGTAGAGCTCCACATTTTGGCGGTTGTTGGGAAAGTGAAGTAAAAAGTGTCAAAACGCATCTCTGCAAGGTCATCGGTCAGCAAATTCTTAGTTTTGATGAGCTTAACACTATGCTTACTCAAGTAGAAGCTTTATTAAACTCGAGGCCTCTGTATGCGATCAGCTCGGATCCGTCAGAGCCCACTTCATTATCGCCGGCGCACTTTTTGCATACGAAACCTCTTTTATTTCTTCCTGCCCGCGAAGTCAATGAAACGCGGTTACATCTTATTTCGCGATATGAATTAACCGATAAAATGGTAAAATCTTTTTGGAAGCGGTGGCGCCAAGAGTACTTGCACACCCTACAATCCAAACAGAAATGGAACACCCCTGCCAATCCAATACGGGTCGGTATGGTTGTCGTCTCCATGCAGGCCAATGTGATGCCTCTGCATTGGCCGTTAGGAGTAATTACAGAAATATTTCCAGACAAAAACGGAGTTTGTAGAGTCGCATCCGTAAAGACTAAAAGCGGGATCCTTCAGAGTCGGCCGGTAGTAAAGTTGTGCCCTTTGCCAACTCAATAAGTTTTGTTAAATTAATATTAAGTTTACCTTGCACCAATGTGCAGTATTAGATTTAGATACCGCGTAGAATAGTTAGGTAAATATTCTTATTTGTAATATACAGTCGCAAGTTTAGAGTTCTTATAACTTTGGTAGAGTTGTGATGATCTGCAATTATATGTGCTGTTCCTTGTGTTTCGAAAGTAGGAACTTTCAAGCCGGGGAAAATGGTTGCGCTTCATAATTTATACTTATTAAACTTTCTTACTTCACCTTATGGCGATTGAAGGGCATTGATTTAATAGTTCTAATTTATTAATTAAGTGTCATATATCGTTGGTTTGGTGATATCCTATTGGTAGCTGCCGCTGTCAACGCGTTGAAGCTAGTGACATCTGCTGGATTCAAGAGTCTCGTCTTAACCACGGGATAGTGAGCACGCGTCCATTTTTTGCATAAGTCGCTAATTAGCTCGGAAGCGCTCCATCTCGCCCTAAACCCTGCATTGAACTTTCATGAAGTGTTATCTATATTACCTAGAACTAGACTGTGTTTGTGATCCGCTGGCCAGCGTAGTGCACCTAGACTGAGCTGTTCATCCTGCACGCGGCATCCATCTGCTTCTACTTGGGATCGCTGTATCAAAGGTATGTGGCATGATTGATAAGTTGAACTTTATCCATTGCCTTTCGTCTCATTTGTGTATTTTTTTCTCCTTGAAATTAGCACTGCTGAATCAGCAATTATAGCCTAGATTGCTCTAATAATCTAGGTTCACGCGCGTGTGACTTTACTAGGAATCTTCAAATTCTAGAGGTTATACGCACCAGTGTCTTTTTTATTTCTTTTGTTATTATATGTCAGGTATCTCATGAATTTAGTTTTGTCGGTATTTATTTCTAAATTATTTACAATTAAACAGTCTAACCTACACCGACGAAATAAATAGGAATTCTTTATTATTATCATTTCCTATTATTTTACTTTCCTCATACCTACCTATAGGAAAAAGTTAAGTGACCACCAAACCTAAAACAATCCTTGCATCCTACCCTCAACTACAATCTATTAAAGATGTAAAAAAGAGGGTGTAGCTTACCACGTAGTGATGGATATCATGTGGTGACGTCATCTCATCTAGTCCTACGTCGCTGTTTCTCATCTGTTTGATTTGTTTGTAGATTTCGAGCAAGTTGTCTTTTAATTCGTCCTCCTCAGTTTGGTTGTCATGGGCCTTCTCCATCGGTATGCTCACATTGAGAATGTTGTTTAGTTGGTCAATCTTGGGTACGTAAATATTTGACTGAACTGTTATGTTGTTGCCAAATTTTGTGTTTGCATGCAAGGTAAAATCTTGCCCTTTGATTACACAACCCTGCCCGAGGTATTATATTACTCCTGCTTGGTTGAGTTGTTCGACTGTGATATGCTCTCCACAATTTATTTTAATGGAATAGTTATTGCAGCAGTGATATAAATACTCAGAAGGATCGTTCAAAGGTACCCACATATTTGAACATAAAGATTGTTCAACTTTACATTGGTTAATCTCATGATTGTGATTGCAGTAATTGTTGTTGTCACTGCCTAGATGGTAAACAGGCTTCTTTAGCAAGCACATGTACGTCTCTTGCTGAGTGAGACATGTTGCAAGCTCAGCGTTATTTATCGGTATGTATGCGTCCTTTTTAAGATTCACTGCCATGTATTCTGATTTTGACAGAATGCTTTTCATATCCTTACCGAATTGTTTGGGAATCGGTATCACTCGGTATAATTTGTATCGATCTCTGCTGATTAATGGGAACGTTATTTGGAATATGAAATATTTTTCAGTGGTCCGTGCGTTTATTTGCAATATATGATACAGATTTCTCACATTAATTTGATCGATATGTAGCATTAGATCATCCGTAAGTTGGCTAGCGATGACGTTGAGTTCTTGTTGTAGTTGTTTAGGTGTTAATTAATGTATGTTGAGCTGAGCATGGCGAATGTTCGTCAAAGTATGCAGTAAAGTGTCTTGATTCCCTCTTAATGTTTGGAGCAAAGTATTTGCAGTGAATGCAGTTACGATCTGTCCTTGTACTGCACTCATGTTACTCATTGCTTGTTGTGCTCCATTTGTTAATCTATCCAATGTATTTAAATGTTGATTTATAGTTTTATGTTGCTTATGGATAATCCTTTCAGTTCGTTTCAGAATGTTGTATTCTGACTCTACAACAGATGTTTGATTTTTCCATAATTTAGCCAAATGATTTTGATTTAGCTTTATGAGTTCTATGTCCTTAGTGTACTGTTCCGCGAAACGCTCATCCAATACGCCGAAGAGATAATTCGCCGCGTAACCTAACCCATGAGCCCCACGACGCTTGACCCACGACGCTGTCTGGAGTGTGCGATGAATTGTTGTGTCATCAAGAGCGTGTTGTAGTATCTTAGTTCAAGAAACTCGTGCTGTAGTTGCGGCACTATCATGTTACAAACACCGCTGTTTCTATTAGTACATTAGTACATCTATAATAATAAATAAAATAAAAAAATAAAAAAAACAAAATATAAACTTGTGGATTCTGAGGTACCGTATTACAAGTATGTGCCCGACCCAGTTCTCGAAAATGACGATGTCACGTTGTACTGGGATCGGTCTATCATTACTGACAGGACTATTGTCGCCAATAAGCCTGATATAGTGGTGATAGATCGATTAGTGCGCCGCGCAATGATTGTCGATGTTACCATTCCACATGACGAGAACCTCGTGAAAGCTGCGAAAGAGAAGCAAATGAAGTATCTCGACTTAGCACACGAGGTTGTTGACATGTGGAATGTGAGCTCGGCTGTCATTGTGCCGATTGTAGTAACGGCCAATGGCCTGATGGCCGAAAGTTTCGATCAACATCTTTCGAGGCTCTCGTTAGGCGGTTGGATCAAGGGCCAGATTCAGAAGGCAGTACTTCTTGATACGGCTCGCATTGTGAGGAGGTTCCTGTCTCTGCAGCCCTAACCACCGGTAGCTTGGACTTTGCTCCCGCTACTGGCGGATCACTATTTTTTATATTTTTAAATGTTTTTTTTTTGTTTTTTATAATAAATATTTAAAAATGTATTTAATAAGTTTTTAAAATGAATAAAGGACATAATAAAATAATAATAAAAATTTATTGAGATATTGAAATAGTATGTTTACAAAAAGTGTACATATGTTGCAGTATATAACAATGATCTAGGCCTATAATAGTATTATAATAATCTAGGTAAAAACTATGGTATGAATAATATAAGATTACAGTTGCAAAATAAAATAAATAAATTAATAGAATTCTGAAGGTAATGTAGTGCGTTGCCCGAGCTAGGTTTATTTAAACCTGTGTTTCAGGCCATATCGAACGACAGTACTTTTCAAAGAGAGCAGTCATTGAACTTATTTAACACATAGATATTTTCAATATCTAAGCAGTAACAATATTTTGCGTTACTTTATCTTAAGTTTAAACTAGACGTATAGGATATATATATGTTAGTAAATACAGTTAAGTCAGCTATTTTATTTAAGCACCTCTAGAAGTTTTTCCGTGTCTGAGTAATTAAGTTGTGATAAATAATCGGATAACATTATACTACACCTATTATAACTTACATGGTATATTTTAAGCAATTTGTTAAATTTATTATATAAAAAAGGACCTAGAAACAAATAAAATCTATTAGTGAAAGCATGTTTAGTGTGAGGGTATGTGCAAACTAGATCCTTTCTTCTCTTATCTGAAGGTACTGGTTTAAAATCTAGTTCAGTGTGTTGCAGTAAAACTATACTTAGAACAAATAGTTGCCGAACTGTTAGCACCTTGCATGCCAAATAAAACTGGTGTGTGGGAAATCTGAACGGGTGACAGGTGGCGACTTTTAGAATTGCTCTTTGAGCACGTTCTAGGAGAAGTAAACTTGATTTTGCGGCACCACCCCAGGAAGTAATGCAGTAGGTAAGAATAGATTGGCCCAATGCCAAGTAAACCCGTTTAATTAATTTAAAGTTGGCTATGTCCCGTAAATTCTTAAAAATGTATGTTAATTTACGTAATCTAATGCATAATAAGTCGATATGTTTACGGAAGTTCAGATTTGTGTCAATGGTGACCCATAGGTATTTGATATGGTCGGTTTGAGTTAAAGTGGGACAAGTGCATGCCGTGTCAGCGTATGTATAACAATTGTGCGCGTGAATGTTTTGGTTAGTAAGCATAGTAATGTTTTGATTAGTATTTCTCATTGCAAATAGAATACATTTGGTTTTATCTGAATTCAACGTTAATAGATTGTTATGTAGCCAATTACACACAATATCAAACCCATTCTGTGCTAGTTCATAGACCTCAGCTCTTGATTTACCTGAGAACAGTAGAGCTGTGTCATCCGCATATGACATAATTAAACCATTAGTTGTAAGCGGCAAAGGTCATTTATATATATTAAAAATAAGGTAGGCCCTAGTATGCTGCCTTGTGGGATTCCATAATCACTATTTTTAAGTTCAGAGCTCGTGTACTGACCTATTTTAAGAGACTGATAACGGTCATTAAGATAGTCAGATAACAATTTTAACTGTGCTCCTCTAATCCCAATTTTTTCCAGTTTAAGTAATAATAGAGAGCAAGAAATGGTGTCAAAAGCCTTGGCGAAGTCTAAAAAGATCCCAATGGCTTGCATTCCATTATCGAGATTTTTACTTATGAAATTTGTCAATTTGTGTACTGCTTGGCTCGTTGACCTTTTGGGCCTAAAACCAAATTGTTGATCTGAGAGCAATTTGTTATTTTCAAGATATTTTACTAGTCTATTATTAATGATTCTTTCCAAAATCTTTGAGAGTCCCGTTAGTATTGAAATAGGTCTATAGTTAGTCACGCAAGTTTTGGCTCTGGATTTGAAAATAGGGGTGACTACGGCTTTTTTGAGCAATTTTGGGAATATTCCTTGAGTTAAACATATCTGAAAGATGTGAGTTAGTGGAGGGGCAAATAGATATTTAAGTCTTTTAAGCACAGTATTAGGGATTTGATCCCAACCGACGGCGCAGGCGTCCTTTAACCCGTCTATTATACCTATCACTTCACTCACGTCCGTATCTAGTAGGACAAAAGAGTTCAGTGTAGAATGAGTCATAGGTGGACTTTGAGTAGAAGAATGCCTGTGTGATAAGTTTTTTTCTGCCAGATTTTTCCCAATGTTAATAAAGAAATTGTTAGCTATATTCATCGCTGCGGATGGGTTCAATTCGCCTGATAAGAACTCGAGCGGAGGTTCTGAGTTTTTAGTCATAAATGTGCTACTTTTTATAAACTTCCAGATAAGTTTACTGTTTTTTCCTGCCTTCTGTAGCTGATCTTTGTCATATTGTGTTTTTAGTTTTTTCAACAGATTATTGCAATTTCTATATCGCTTATAAGTGACTAAGAGTATTTCATTGTTAGGGGATGGTGTACTATATTGATTAAGATTCTCCTTTTAATTTAAAAGGAAACCATTGTATCGTAGTAATCTGTATAAGGCATGATGGGGTTGGCGTATCCATTGGGATAAAAACCCCAATTAAATCAATAAAGATCAAAAAAAAATTGTTAGGGGAAAGTTTACTTTTTTGGTGTAGTTTATCTCTATGTCTGATGCAGCGAACAAGTCCGGGCGTAATCCACGGTTTAATGTTACTGTACTTTCTAGGTATTACTGTTGTTAGAGTGTTCTTCTTAATCGCAGATTGTAACAAATCAATCAACCACTGTAGCGAAATATTTGGATCACTCGAATTATTGTATACGGGGTCGAAATTAATCGCTCGTATGTCCTTTTCAAGATTAGTCATGTTGAGTTTAGAATAGCTGCGCATGCAATTTTTTCTAGGTGAAGGTATTTGCAAAGTTAGTAAAACCGCTTGATGGTCGGTAAGTGACGTATTAGTAACCAGTGTTTTGGCCGGTACTTTTGACTTTATAATGATATGGTCGAGGCATGAGCCGCTCTGGTGCGTCGGGTAATAATGAGCTGGTAGAAGACCATGAAATGCGCAGATGTTCAGATAGTTATGTGCATGCGTATCAATTTTCCCGGAACCAATGTTAATGTCACCTAAAAGTACAATATTTTTAAAGTATGATAATTTTTCTAGGTTTGCGTTAAGCGAATCTAGGAATCTGTCAATATTTTGAGATGGAGGTCTATAAATAGCCATAATTACCGTATCTGGGGAAATTTTAATTATCAAGCAATTACAGTCTTGAATTAAGGGTTCTTCTACCATAGCTTCTAAATTATTTTTAATATACACAACTAAGCCACTATTTTGGTTAATGTGGATATTGGTTTTTAACCGACTTCCAAAAGGAGGAGGTTATCAATTCGTCTGTATGTTTTTTTGTTTTTTTTTTGTTACGCGATTACTCAAAGACGGATGGACCGATTTGGAAAATTCTTTTTATGTTTGAAAGGGTATACTTCCGAGGTGGTCCCATATAAATTTTATTAACTTTGCTCGAGTAGTTTTTGAGTTAGCTTCAATAATGCGTATATTTCCCACTTATTTTATATGGATGTTGTGATGGTGTTTTAATAGCTTCCTATCACTGTTATTTACATGGCTATATCTACAATTATTGTGCTCAATTATGTATTCGAATTTGTGTGGGGTAGGTTCCACAACTAAAAAGTGAAAAATAAAAACTTTTTAGCAAAAAATAAAACCGACTTCTAAAACAAAACACTACAAAGTGAAAAATAACTTTAATTTCGGAAGTCGGTGGCAAAAAACGAAAATACAAAACCAAAGACACCGACTTCCGAAATTAAAGTTATTTTTCACTTTGTAGTGTTTTGTTTTAGAAGTCGGTTTTATTTTTTGCTAAAAAGTTTTTATGTGTAAATAGTACCCGTCTAGAGATGGTATATTCGTTGTTCGGTCGGAGAGCCAACATTCTGTTAATACAATAATGTCACAACTTATTTCAAGATTATGTAATAGCACTTCAAAGCCGTTAAAATTTCGGTTAATACTACGAATGTTTTGTGTTGTTAACATTTTGTGTGGTTAACATTTTCTTACCAATGTGTAGAAGATTTTTGCACTCCTCAAGATTACAAATTACTGCTTCGGACACGGAAAAGCTGTCTAGATCTCTGATTAGCTGATTTGTCATGTTACTAAAAAACTAATTTATCTACTGTTTGTGTGCAAATTAACACATTATTCGATGGCGCTCTTAGGCGCCTTCATAGTCTATTGAATTTATATAATTGTCTTCAGCGTATTTTCGTGCTGGGCAATTCACGTCACCAGTTGGGTGATCATACTTCCTCTTGAACCGTTTGCACGTTGCACACTGGGGAGTAGAAGTTTTGTTACTGCATTCCTTGAACGAGTGACCTCTCTCTCCACAGAGGGTGCATGTTGGAGATTTTTCACGGCAAAACTTAGCTGCGTGCCCGAACTGCTGGCAATTGAAGCACCTAGTCACTATAGTAAAATCTCTTACTGGGCATGATGTCCAGTTTATAAAAATACGGCCTTGGTTCACCAGAATTTTTCTGATGCTGGGAGGTACTTCAAGGATATAATTACATGTGGGGCGATCTTTCTTTCCTGATGTATGGCTCATTTTCTTTGTTTCCAGAAAGGCCTCTCGAGTAGTTTTCGGCAATTTGTCAGATAGGTTTTGTTCATAAATGCAATCCAATACCTCTTTCTCACTGAGAGCTACAGGGACACAAACTACTGCTATTCTAGGGCGGCGTTTAGACGGCTCTTCAATTTTAAAGCCTGACGAAGCAAGTTTCTCCGAACTTTTTAATTTTGCAATGTCGTCTTTGCTATCAGTGCTAATAATGACGCCTCCATTCCTAATTTTTCTTAGACTGCGGACCCGAAGTTTCAGTTCCTCCGACGAAATAATTTGCTGTACCAGTGTTTTGGCGTCGTCACTGGAACTTGTATTATCACTAGGGTAAATGGCAACGGAACTCAAATTTTCTGGGCGAATGAACTTGTCTGTACCCTTTTTCACCATATTAGCATACGAAGTACTTTCTGGTTGCGTCATCTTTTTTTCAACGACCTCTTTGAATGGTTGCAGTGAGTTTGCAACGACCTGCTGTTCTTGAAGGAATTGGACGGTGCTGTAAGCCTGAATAGATTTTTGCTTCAGGGATTGGTATAAGACAGCCATTTGAGATGTCCCATGTGCGACCTTTCGACAAAGATTGGTGACGCGGAGCTTCTGATCAGAGTTCATTTTTCCTTCGGCGACTGTAGAGCAAACTTCGTTTAAAATGGTCTCTATGGATCCTAACCATTTCTGGATCTCCGACGTAGCGATGACATCAGCCCGTAAGTCATCCTCAGAGGAAGCTGGTGGCGCTGCTTCTATTGGTTGGTTTTGGTCAGAGGTAGTTGGAGTAGGAGGTGGGCTTCGCCGTATTATTTGGCTACGCCCAAAAGGGCTAAACCCTTGATTAGACATAACTAGCACAGAAAATCACTATTTTTGTGTATATAAAGTCATTAGTTCATCTTGCTCTGTGACACAGTTATAGTTGCACCATCACAACGCGCGACACACTTTACTCAATATGACTGACTCCGCAAATTGTTGTAATATTATTATTCGTAATTACTTAGAGGTATTTCATTATAATTAACACAAAACACGACCGCTTAGATTCGCGACTCGACGAATGGAATCTAAATGAGTTAATAGTTTTTCTAGCGCTGTCGTGCCCTCCCAGTAGGGTGACATATCGTAATAGAGAACTAAGGTTCATTTGTCACGGATGAGATTAATTTTGGCCACAGGGTCAAAATATAAGGACTGATTAATCCTTAATTTTGTAATGTTATACATCATGCCATGCGCAGTGTTGATTGCTATTGACATAAATAATGTTAATGCTAGGGCCAAAGAAATGAAGTTGGCATGGCCTAGTCTTACCAATGGTGTACGTTTTCTTGTTTTGTTTTCTCCTTGAGTGTCTTCTGTTTGTTTTCCTTCTGTTTTTTGTTCTTGTTCACTTGTTCCCGGTGAATTAATATGTAATAGGGAAAGTTTTATGATAGGTCTCTTCACGATTCCATTTTTGGTTTTTAAGGATACCACCCGTACAAGTCCGTCTCTGCCCGGGTGGACATCAACCACTCTTCCCATAGCCCATTCTCTAGTAGGTATGTTGTTTTCTTGAATAACGACCAAATCGCATATTTTCAAGTTTTGTTGAGGTTTCAGCCATTTACTTCTCGCTGTTAGTTGACTTAGATACTCTGACTTCCACCTTCTCTATATGTCTTCTGATAGCTTCTGGATTAAATGCCAATGTGTCCTGGCATCCCTTTCTGTTTCAATAACTGTTAATCCTGTGCGTCCTTTTAAAAAGTGTGCCGGTGTTAAAAAGTCGAGCTCTTCTATGTTTTCTGTTATTTAGCACAGAGGTATAGTGTTCAAGCAAGCCTCAAGTTGAGCAAGGATAGCCGAGTATTCCTCAAATGTAAGTCTCTGTTCACCAATTACCCGCTTAAGGTGGAACTTAAGGCTTCTTACAGCTCTCTCCCTAAGCCTCCGGCACTCGGCCAGGATGGTGCGTTAAAGTGCCATTCGATCTTCATCTCGGTCACTTCTGCCAAGAAGCTATCGTTGAAAATTTGTTGTAATTGTTGATACTCACTCTCTAAAATGTTGCTGGCGCTAACGAGATTAGTTCAGCCAAGAAGGCAGAGCTTGTTAAGTCCGAGACTAGCTCCAAGTGCACGGCTTTAGTGACCATGCAAATGAAAACCGCCACGTATCCTTTAGTTGTTTTAACTCCACGTCCTTTGTTTGTTTTAATATCTATAAACCCCGTGTAATCGACGCCTGTGTGATAGAAGGGTGGAGCAGGGTTGCATCGCTCCTCGGGAAGATCGCCCATTAGTTGATATTGTCTTCCTGATTCATGTTTTCGGCAAATCACGCATTTCCGTATCTGTTTCTTAGTAGTATTGTTCCCACTTGTTATCCAATAGTACTGAAGTAGTTTGGCGAGGGTTACGCGTGGTCCGCCGTGAAATGATAGTTGATGTGCTTCGTCGATGAGAATCTCCACCAACCGACACTTATGTGGTATGATTATCAGGTGCCGCATCTCCTCACTTATGTTAGCGTTTTTTAATCGCCCATAGCACACGTAACAATCCGTTATGATCAATGAAGGGATCTAAATTTAATAATTGGCTTTTTAATCCAACGCTACAATGTTTGCGCATTTTTTCTATTTCCGTCGCAAATTCCTTATTTTGAACATGTTTTATAATAATTGTATTAGCTTTGCGCAACTCTTGTAATGTGAGATAGGTTGACAAATGTTTACGCCAACGTGCAGGTGTTATCACTCGATATATCCATGCCAATATATGGGTTACTTTCTTTGTACTCTTGTATTTTTCTAAGAAGTGAACGATGATATTTGGGTAATCCTGGACGATGTTGACCTGTTCTTTGACTGTTTTTACCTCTTCGTTGATGATACATATTTGTTGTTCAGTTTCATTTTTCGGAATCCATGTTTTCAGCCATTAGGGGCCTTGCCACCACAATGTATACAACTATCAACTGCGACGCTAACATCCGACGGCTGGCACAATCTGCTGGATTATCCGTTGATTTCACGTAATGCCAGCAGTCAGGAGGTATTGTTTCTGTGAGTTTGGCAACCCTATTTGCGACGAACGTCTTCCAACGGTTAGGGTCACCCTGTATCCAGCTGAGTATTACCTTCGAATCCATCCATCCAAATATTTCTAGTCTGTTTGTTATGGATTGTTGTATTTTATGTATTAGTTTAGAGAGTACGTATGCGCCACTTAGTTCCAGTTTTGGCAACGTAAGGGCTTTCTTTTGCGGCACGAGTTTAGATTTTGCGGCGATGAGTATTACATCCGATTTATGTTTTATTCGCGCATAACATACGCATGCATATGCTTTCATGGATGCGTCACAGATCCCATGAATTTCGATGATGTCATCACTATTGTTCTTCAACCACCTAGGTACCTCGCAGCTGTGTATGTTGTGTAGGTCTGCTTTTATTGTGGCCCAATCGTTGAAGATGTCATCTGACACTTCCTCATCCCACTGTAAATTGTCTACCCCTTAATTTTTGGAACAGTAATTTTAGTTTTGTTGATAATGGTGTTAACCAGCCTAACGGAACGAACAGTTTCGATATTTCCGATAGTAGGTTGCGTTTTGTTGGCCTTGAAAACTGTTTAGAAAAATCGCAACGAAAGACAAATTTATCTGTGTTCGTGTTCCAACACAAACCCAGTGTTTTCGAGGTTGGATCCGATTCCGAGTTGAAAACGCTGTTTGTGTCAGGATTTTGGTGACTCGGTATGTGTTCGATTAAGTTCGGTTCGTCGGAGGCCCATTTACGCAAGTTAAAACCTCCTGCATGTAGTAAGGTCATCAAATCTGATATTAGTTTCTTACCCTATTCAATAGAATGACAGCCATGTACAAGGTCATCCATGTAGAATTCTTTGTCTTACACCTGAGCCGCGTCTGGATAATTTTTCTGTTCGTCTGCTGCTAATTTCTTCAGCGTCATTCAAGCTAAAAATGGAGCCGCTTTTGTTCCATATGTTACTGTTGTAAGTTGATAACATTGTATAGGACATTGAGCATTGGTGCGCCAAATTATTTTTTGTAGAGGTTGATCCAATTCATGTACTTGGATATGCCTATACATCTTCTCGATATCTGCTGTGTAAGCGTATTGGTATTGCCTCCATTTGAGCAATAATATTTGCAGATCTTGTTGAAGATTGGGTCCTTTATCCATCAAGTCGTTGAGGCTGGATCCTGAAAATGTCCTCGCAGATGCTTTAAAAACAACCCTGTATTTTGTTGCTGTCGATTCCTCTCGTAGCACACCGTGGTGAGGTAAGTAGCATTCCGGCGTCATGTTACTTTGCAAAGCTAGCTTCATATGTTTTAATTGTAAATATTAATTCATGAACATTTTGTAATGTAGTGCTAGCGACTCGTGTTTCTGAAACTTGCACTCCAAATTTCGAAATTGAGCTAATGCTATTTGTTTTTAGGAATCCAACTTGTTTTCTATGTTTTCCTTTAATGGTAGCCTGACTTCGTAGTGCCCGTTTTGTTTCCTTGTTGTGGTATTTAAGTAAAACGTAATGCATTCCTGATCCTCAACAGATAGACTGGGCTGTTCTGTTATCTCCTCTATTTCCCAGAATTTATGTATGTGTTTCCAAGTTGTGCAGAACTACATTACATTGGAATGTTTTTGTTGAGCCTCCACACAATATCCACCCTAGCTGAGTTAGCTGAGCGACAGGCTGTGTTGTGTTACTCCCTTTGATGACTCCTTCCATGATAATGTTAGCGTAGACTTCGGCTCCGAGTAGCAAGTCAACTGGCCTACTAATGTAATACTCCGGATCCGCTAAGGTAATGTTTTCTGTGAATGACCATGAAGGCTTCGAAAATGTGTGGTTAGGGAGATTTTTAAGTAGATTGTTCATAATCATGGCCTCTGTTGTAAAAGTGTAATCACTGTTTATGGACTTGCATGTTATGTGAACTAACCCTTTACAGTTGTTATCCTTTGCGCCTATACCTAGAACAACCCCATTGCATTTTTGGCGTTTTATCTTCAACAACTGAGCAGCTTTTTCGGTTATTTAAGATATCTGCGAACCCTGGTCGATAAGAGCACGCATGTTGTGATAAGTCCCGTCAGCCGCCATAATCTTCACTAGAGCAGTTGTAAGCAAAATCTCTGCATTACCGTCCTGTGATGCATTAGAGGCTTTGATCGTCGGTTCAGTTTGTTTAGAAACTTGAGAGCCCGTCGGCTTTGCAAAGGCGTCATGTAGTTTTGCACACCTGCAGTTTTTGCGAAATTGCAAGCTTTTGTTCAGTGGGCATTTCCAATAAAGTTTTGAAATTGTAGAGACCGTGCTCGCCACTGCAATGTGGACATTTGAACTTCGACACGTGTAGTGTCTTTTTCAAGGTTCCATTATTCCCACTGTTGTTATGTTTTTTGAAACCTGTTGAGGAATGTTGTTGGTTGTTAGACCCTTTTTGTTGGGGTTGGTCTCGTTTGCGACGACCTGACTCCAAACTGATGAATTTGGTCTCCAGGAAATCCATAAATTCTTGATGTACTGGTAGCTCCCGCGAGTTTTTTAAAGACTCTATGTAATCGGTATATGTGTCAGAGTCTAGTTTTTGAGATAGGATGTGTACCACCATAGGATCCCACGATGTTGTATCAATGTCTAAATTGCGGATAGCATTCAGACATTCTAATGTTGTATCATGCAGTTTTTTGATTTGTTGTAAGGACTGCTGTTGCATGTTGGGCAATCCTAGAAGAATGTTCATGTGAGAAGAGATACAGCCTTTTATTGTTGTAGCGATGATGCAGAATATCACAGCATATGGAATAGTTATCTGCGCTGATTGGTAAATGTTGGATGAGCCGTTCCGCTTCCCCTTTAACTTTTCCTTTTAAAACTGCATTTTTTGAGCACTCGAAAGCGATGGATTGTTATGTATTGCTTCTTGATACAAATCTTTGAAGCACGTCCACTGGTTATAGTTACCGCTAAAAACGGGTATTTCTAGTGTAGGTGCAGTTTGTTCTCTATGAGCTACAGACCACATTAAAATTTTAGTATTAATCACCTTTATCAGGCTGCTGTATTGTTTTTCATGACTCAATAATGTTTTTTATACTCTTTTCTTCGCTTAATTCAGAATCAATTTTCCAATGCAGAATATAGATTGCTATCCACCTAGATTGCAGTGTTTTGAGGACGTCTTCAAATTTCCATTTGCCGGAAATAAGTTCCAAGTTAATGCTAGAGACCGTTCTTTGAAATGCTTCAAAATTAGCTGCCTGCTTGTGAAGCATCTCATCGAGTTTGTTGTTTGTACCCTGATTTACCATCCAAGCACGTCGAGCTCCTTGACCCAACTCCGAAGGTTGACGATCTTCTCCCGGCTTCTGTTTCTCTGTAGACTCCTGTTCAGTCTCGAATTCTTTACCAAAAAACGTACCTTTTCCAAGCCATGGATTGATCCTCACTTCTAGATGGAGCTTCCAGCAGTTGTTGATGCATCTGATTGATCAGCGTTTAAACAACTTGGTACGAATCGCTTGTTTTCTCGTATTCTTGTTCCGTAAAGTAGAGATGCGACTTACTTAGTTCTGTAGAAAGGCGATCATGGTTAAGTTGGTACTCCTTCCAGTATTCTTCTAAATTATTCCAACACTTTTTCAAGTATTCGAAGGTTCGTCTTTGAGCACCGGTCTCCTTCAAATTAATCCCGATCTTTTCGATGTTGATAGCGAGCGCCATATGGACGTGGTAAAGCTCAGCCATTTTGCACGTTGTTTACGGTCGTAAAATCTCCCAAGGCATTGTAAATAATGGAAATATCTTACTTGTAGCCTGCTGTTATACCACCGTTGATGAACTTCTCCTTGGATCAGGAACGTAATCCGGTCACCAACTAGTCCAGAATACCACCTTAGTTCATACACACCACACTGTTGTATAGGTAACACTCGCGATTACTTTTCGAAACGCGCGTGATCCGACGCGAAGGACCAATATGTGCGGGGTGCAAGTTTGCAGTTTAAAGCACTGATTGGATTTGGATTTAAAGAGTTTATTAAATGTTCTTCATGTTTAATGTAAAACGTCTTAAAGTAAAATGTTATGTTAAATGTTATGAATGCACCCGCTCCGTTAGATGTCTGGTCATGCACTGATGTTAAAGTATAATGATTGTTGTAAACTGCTGCGTTGGCAGGTGTTCGGTTGCTTAGACCGAACATATTTCAATCCCCATCGTTAAAATATGTGGCAGCTAAGTGCCATCTTCAGAAATCAGAAATAATTTATTTGCCAATAATATAGGTAGGTGTATACCTACCATATATATCCATATCTGTATGATATGATGGTTATTATGATGGGAGTTCCGATACATTTTGCCTTACGGCATACAAAATTATTTAATATAACTAACTAGACCAAAAAAAATAAACAAACAAATAAAGCATTTCATTCATTACTATTATTATTAAAAATACTCAAAATCATTCGGACTTGGGCACAATATCAATAAATTAAACTAGAAATGCCAACAAATTCAATTAGATTGTCATAAATTCAATTACAAATGTCAACTAATTAAAATTCTTTTATTATTATATTAAACATAACATCAAGTTTATCCTTATTCTACACTATTCAATTTAAGGTACCAGAATACATAATTTATTTGATACGGGGACAATACCGGTAACTACTAGGTATGTATTAACTTGATCTAAGCTATCTAAATGGACCTATTAAATTATTGCTTCATATGTCATCTAGTTTAGTCATCTTCGTCTCGTGGTTCACCCCGGGTCTTTGCTACCGACCTCACGAGGGACGGCGAAGCTTCTTTCATGTCGTACGCCCATCCAATTCTCGCAAAATAATTTAAAAGTGACGTAGTCGTGTTGAAGGGTATTCCGAGTTCAGCTGCCTTGTAGTCCCAAGGGAAGGTGTGGTGGTAGTTGTGCCAGCCCTCACCCATCGCTACTATAGAGACCCCCCAATTTTCAACTGGCATTATGTTCCTGAAATGAAAAGTCCGTAATTAGGTAGGGGTTAGGGGCGCTCTGTGGACCCTACCTCAGCAACTTGTACCGCTTGTAACTACTGCCGAAATCTGTATTTACAAAAGTTGTGGCTTGGCACAATGTAGGTATCAAAATAGCTTAAAGATCGTGCGGCTCTCAGAAATATCTATGGTGCGGCCGTACACACCCTGCGGGTAAAATAACGGTTTCCTAGAAGAGCGGTGACCGCCACGTTAGCGTCTGCAATTTACCGGGGAAATGATGTCACTGAATAGTTATGAAAGTAAGTTCGTGTGTTTTTCTTGAGAGCGTTTTTGACACCATAAGTCAAACCGCGCTGCCAAAAGATGCTAGCTTACCCTCGCCAAGTGTCCATACTGAGAAGAGTGAGCTCACACATTATTATACAGGGTATTTGGTGTGTCGTTAGCCAAATGGAAATGGTGGTCTTATCCACCATTTCCATTTGGCTAACGGAGTTAGGTGCTATCTCCTCAGGTCAAAAAAAAATTCTTGACCCCAAGGGATTTTTAATGTATTTTTTTTTTATTCTAAAAGTCAGCCTGCGGATTTGAATATTTTTTTTTTTTTATATTATCCTCCTTATTTTTTTTATTGTAATGTGTAATGTTGTACGGTTCTATCAAAATCAAAATTACTTGCAAGTAACATCTAGTTTTTCGTTCTTGTCTCACAAAGGGTTTTCGAGAAGTTTAAGTTAAAGGTAAACTTTGAATTGCAAATTAAAAAAAAAAAAAAACTAAAGATTGGTACCTACTATTTTAAAATATTCTTTAGTGTATCTTTTTTGTAATGTTATGCAATAATGACATAAAACACTTTTACTAACTTCACTAATTTGTTAATTTGTGTATCGGAACTTGTTTTTTTTTTTTTTTTGTAAATATAACAATGTTGGTTTGTTTTTTTTTTTTAAATACCATTGTTTTCACCGTAAAAAGTACAATAATTACCTAAACTATCGGCGTCTTGAAGTTTGTTCCCTGCCGCCTGACACCCCCGCTCAGTCTCGCTTCGGCTTTTGAACGGGAGAGCTGTATCGCTTGCGCTCAGAACACACTAATATGAATGAACACACTGATAAAGAGTGACGTGGCGCGGGGAAGTGGGGGCGAAATTAGAATTTGAGCTGAGGTTGTATAGGCTCTTAAGGGCCCCTTTTCCCGAGAGTTTAGGCATTTTACGAACCGAGACGGCTTGCGCCTGCGTTGCCCAGGACCTATGGCGGCGGGCGAGCACGCCACAGTATAAATAAATCAGTAGTTCAAATATTATTGGCGTGCTGGTAATAAGAGCTAGTTTGCAACAAAAATGTATAGCTTGATATGCTGTCCACTGCACTATTGACTGTAAGCACTAATACACTCATATTGTTATGAATGTATGACTGGTAGGCGATGATCATTCTATAGAATTTAAAAAATAACTTTAATTTCAGAACTCGGTGTCTTTGGTTTGTTATTTTCGTGTTATGCCACCGACTTCCGAAATTAAAGTTATTTTTCACTTTGTAGTGTTTTGTTTTGGAAGTCGGTTTTATTTTTTGTTTTTATTCTTCACTTTTTAGTTGTGGTACTTACCCCACTGAATAACACTACCTGCTATGTAAATAACAGTGATAGGAAGTTATTAAAACATCATCCAAAGAAACTAAGTGGGAAAAATACGCATTATTGAAGCTAACTCAATAACTTTCTAAGCAAAGTTAATAAAAATTATATGGGACCACCTTTCTAACAAAAAATGAATTTTATAAATCAGTCCATCCGTCTTTGAGTAATCACGTAACAACATACAAAAAAAAAAAAAAAACATACAGACGAATTGAGCACCTCCGCCTTTTTGAAGTCGGTTAAAAAATAAAATATACAGGTAGGCACTAGCATAAAAATTAAAATTCAATAAAATTTAGTGGTGGTGTGCTAAATCCAGGTTCATTTTCATCGACCGATATATTCCTCAATGCTGGGCGCGAGTCTCCTCTAAAATATAATAAAATGTAATAGTAAAAACAAAACACAACATAGGTACACCTCCTTTAATTTGACTAAAATGCAGAACTGCACCTTGTAAAGGTGAATTCTAGTAATGCTGACTTCGCTAGTCTGTGTAGATTAGTAATTATATGTATTGTGACGTATTTATTGAATCAGTACCAACGCTATACAGATACCCTTTTATTCTTTTTATTTTTTTATTCGCCATTCTATTTACTTCATCGCCGCAAGGTTGCCTGCTTGTCGGTCTTCTACAGATTGTACTTCGGAGAGTGTGCCCGAGAACTCCACGACCTCATTCCACCGGCCCCCTTCTACCACCGGACATCTAGACGCACTGCCAGTTACCATCCCTACCTGGTTGCTATTCCACCAATTCGCACTAAGCGCTTCCAAATGTCTTTTATAATGCGCACAGCAAAAGAGTGGAACTCACTACCTGCGTCTGTGTTTCCGAACGTATACAACCCTAATCTCTTCAAAGTGAGAGTGAACAGGCTTCTTCTGGGTAAGCTCACTCCATCGTCGACTTTGTCTCTGTCACCTCTGACCTAGACTAGAGTCAAGAGCAAACCCATCACAAATAAAAAAAAAAAAAACTTACAATACAACACGTTTTTTATGCAGGTAAGTAGGCACTACAACGCGCGCGGCGACGATAATGTGGTTGCGAGCAAAAATTGCATAGGTCCTCCTTCGATGACGTCCAGCAGGACACTGGCGCGGGGCGCGCGAGCTGCTTTTCACGTATTTATTTAATATAAAAAAATAAGTGCCATATTATAAATCTATCCAATAATATCCCTGTCAAACCCGATTAGTAAATGAAATTTTAAATTTTCATAAAAATAATTGCGTTCCCCAAGTCTTATACAACTTAAAATACTTTCAAAAAAGACTTTACTTCAGATTTTTTTATTATCGAGCAAAATGTTAAATTTCGTGTTTTTAACCAAAAAAGTCACTAGATCTCACTTGTATCTATAATATATATATTTTTACAAATTAAGATATGATGATTTCTCTGAAAAAAACTCGATCTAGAAACGTACCCGGGTTACTCTCTTGAACACAAGTTCAAGAAGCAAGTTGGGGTCTCTGTGTACGTTCGCGATGACATTTGTTGATGTCGTCTCCGTTGCTTTGAGAAATCGGATTTTTCTGCCATACATTATGCCATATGGCTACTTGTGAATACCGGCGTGGAGAAATCTCTCTACATCGGCGTCTACCGATCGCACAGCGGTGACCAGGAGACAACAGCGCTCTTTAATTCCCTCGTGGAGTCGACTGACGTAGCCCAGCAGCGGGACCCAACAGCGATGCTCATTTTTCTGGGGGACTTTAACGCACATCATAAAGAGTGGTTGTTCCCGTTCCAGAAAACTGACCATGCTGGGTTGGAGGCGCGCAAGTTTGCTATAACGCTAAATCTAACCCAGATGGTGAATGTGGCAACGCAAATACCGGATGTTGACGGCCGTACACCCAATTGCATGGACCTTCTGCTGGCATCTGATCCGGACAGTCATTCAGTATCGGTCTCAGCCCCGCTGGGAACGTCTGACCACTATCTGGTGAAATCCATGTCGACCTGCTCTCCTTCAGATGAGAGTCCTAGAGGTACGAGGCGAGTTGGCGATATGAGTCAGCAGACTGGGATGAGATGCGGCACTTTCTTTGCATCTTATCCATGGCGGCAAGTGTGCTTTTCCTCGGGTGAACCCTCGTGCTGTGCTGACGTGGTTGCGGACGTGATCTGGCAGCGGACGGAGTATTTTATTCCGTTCTCCGACATCCCGCTCGGTCACAAATCCCGGCCTTGGTATAATGCGGAATGCGCCCACGCTGAGGCCCGAAAAGAGTCTACCTACCAAACCTGGGTAAAGGCCCGCGACGCAAAGTTAGAGTGCGTAGGGTTCGCGCGAAGAAGAGGGCCTTTAATTCTGCCGCCAAGTTCTGCAAGCGGGTTTTATGTAAGGCACGTTTTGACCATGTCGGACGTATTGCGGCCAGGCTGGCTTCGCACCCTCCGGGTAGTGAACAGCTCAGGGGGCCGATTCTACTAACAAAATTGTTCAAAAATTGCAATTGAATCGCAGCTGAACCACGGCTTTTGAGCGTTTTCGCATTCCACTAACGTAACAACGATCCAACTGCGGTTACGTTTCAGTTCAATCACCGATCGATCGAAACAATCTCAAAAGCTATTCTGCTAACAAAACCGAATATGAGCGTAACGTTTAGTCGCATCATTATCTTTTTGACATAATTGAAACGTTTCGTTTCACAGATTTCGCAAGCTGGGGCCGAAAACGAAACGTTCTTCTGAGTTTTTATTATTTACAAAATAATGTAATGTAATGTTACAAAAAAAATATACAGGCTAAAAGAATAAGTATGGTCTAGATATGTTTTTGTATTAAAAATACTTTTAGTAGCACTTATTCGTATTTAGTAATATTATTAGATTCAACTTTTTTTTTCTGTGGCATTATTAAAACATACTATTTGGAATGTTGGTCACACAGGTTACGTTCCCGTTACGATTCGGTTTAAGTTTAGTTTCCATTTTGCTTATAGAATAGTAGAATGACTTTTTTGGTAACTATCGAACGGTGATCGAAACTGAACTGTTGTTGAAACACAATTGAACGTGTAACATTGCAAATTAGTAGAATCGGCCCCCTGGTCCCTGTCCAAAGCGGCTGAAACGAATTTCTGTCGTCCCACTTTACCTCCAATGATGAAACCTAATGGGTCGCTGGTTCACTCTGCAAGTGAGAAAGCAAAATTATTTGCATCTCTCTTTGCAAGCAATTCACGTCTGGTCGCTAGCTCCAAGCAACCACCTACTGTGCCTCATTGTGACTCCTCAGTGCCGGAGATCGCAGTTCACATTAAAGAGGTCCGAAGAGTACTGTGCAGTCTAGACGTGAACAAGGCCAGCGGGCCTGACGGCATCCCAGCGAGTGTTGAGGCAGTGTGCGCCTGAACTGTCTCCTGTGTTGACACGTTTGTTTCGCCTCTCTCTTGATAAAAGAACGGTGGCGAAATCCTGGAAGCTTGAAAATGTACAACCAGTGCCCAAAAAGGGCGACCGAGCAGACCCTGCCCGTTACCGTCCAATCGCCATTACCTCCGTTCTGTGCAAGGTTATGGAAAGGGTACTGAATAATAAGTTGCTGACCTACCTGGAAGACAATAGTCTCCTCAGTGACCGTCAATATGGCTTTCGCCGAGGACGGTCAACTGGCGATCTTCTTGTTGTGTATGTCACGCACTGTTGTGGCGAAGCCATCGAGAAACACGGCGAAACACTTGCTGTATCCCTTGACATCTCTAAGGACTTGGACAGGGTCTGGCACGCTGCTCTGCTCAGCAAGCTTTCTGCTTATGGCATCCCAGCTGATTTTTGTAGCTGGATATCAGATTTCTTTAGGGAACGATAGATCAGAGTAGTCGTTGACGGCTGCTCCTCTGACCTTATGGCTATTGATGCCGGAGTTCCTCAGGGGTCTGTTCTCTCTGCAACCCTTTTCCTGCTGCACATCAATGCCCTGCTTTGGCCTGGTATTGTTTGGTATGCAGATGACAGTACAGTTTCGGAGAGATACTTGTCCAGCGTAAAAACCAGCGGGGCCGAAGTTCGTTCTTTCAGAGAGAGCATGGTAGAACAGACAATTATGTGCTCCATTTCACCGGCTTCATAAGGTTCATAACTCATTTGTTGGGCTTGGTATAACTTTTTATAACAAGCTACCCTCTTCTTTGCTAGATTTGCCCTTTAATGCGTTCAAAGCTAAAGTAAAATCTAACCTTTGTTCAAAGGCATACTATTCTATCAACGATTACTTAAACGATAAGAATAGTTGGTCGCTGTGTTTAACTTAAGACAATGTTTATGTTCTTTCTCCAGAATTAGCATACCTACTGACAGGTTATATGAGTTCATATAATTATTTATTTTCTTTGACTCTCAATGTCAATTTATTTTAATTTTATTTTTATTTATTATTGACATAATCTACTCATTTCAATGTTTATTTTTTTTATGAGTGGTATTGCAATATGTGGTTAGCTAGTGACCTCGACAATTGATCATAGTTTTTCTTGCCCGAGCAACCGGCAGCAAGTTCGTCATGCTCCCTTAGATGTCACTGCTTGCGGTAGCGTCGGGGTCAGGTTGTCTCCTTCCCTCAAATATGGTAATGGCTGATCTTTGCGTTATACTCGTGAATGGGTGCTGCTTGTGGTGACAGGTCGTCTTGCTGACCTTGGTTTTGTTTTGTTATTAGTAACTTAACTCGTTGTTGATTTTACTTCGATGGTCCTAGTTTATCCCTATCTGTGACTTTGAGTTACGACTACATGTACGGCTATATGTAAGTGGGCACGCCCTTTATTACTGGAGGCTTTTATTTAGGTATAAAGTTCTGCTTACGTTTTTAGTTTTGTATTTTGTTTCTGCTTGAGTATAGTTTTCATTTTTTTTTTTTGGTATATTGGCGTGTGCTAGCTTACTTATAGCAAATAATTTAATTTAATGTTTTGTGTTGCGTAATGTACCTAAATTATTATGCGCAGTGTTATATAGAATCATTTTTTTAACTGAACAGACAGCTGTGCTGCTGGGGAGTTTGTTGCGTCACTTCTTCTCCCCAGCTAAAGCACTAGGAAGTGGTGAAGGGCGGGCGTTTTTGGGGGACTGTCTTATGTAATTTTGACGTTCAAAAAGTGCTGATTCTCAGCCTAGTTTGAATAAATGACTTTTGATTTTGAGACAGATTTGACCTTATGCCACTAGTCTCCTGGTGGGGTGATGATAATCTGGTCTGTTTTAATGCCACCAAAACATAGGCGTGTCTTTTTACCGCTAAAAGGAGTCGTTTAACCCAAACTCCTACTTTTCGGGGTACATCTATTCCTGTAACTGATCGGCTTGAGCTCCTAGGCATGGAGTTGACATCTGGTCTCAACTTCGGCGCCACCATCGAGTACAAAGCCCAAACAGCGGCCAAGAAACTGGGCATCCTAAATTAGGTGAAGCGATACTTTACGCCTGGACAGCTTTTAACCCTTTACAAAGCGCAAGTCTGATCCTGCATGGAGTATTGCAGCCACCTTTGGGAGGGATCAGCTTAGTACCAACTAGCTGCGCTTGAGTCGGTGGAACGCAGAGCTAAGAGGCTCATTAGCGACGTAAAACTGGTGGATGCCAAGCTTCACAGCTTGGCTCATCGCCGCAAGGTGGCCTGCTTGTCGGTCTTCTACAGACTGTACTTCGGTGAGTGTGCCCAAAAACTCCACGACCTGATTCCACCGGCTCCCTTCTACCATCGGACATCTAAACGCACTGCCAGTTACCATCCCTACCTGGTTGATATTCCACCAATTCGCACTAAGCGTTTCCAAATGTCTTTTATAATGCGCACAGCAAAAGATTGGAACTCACTACCTGCGTCTATGTTTCCGAGCACATACAAACCTAATCTCTTCAAAGTGAGAGTGAACAGGCTTCTTCTGGGTAAGGTCACTCCATTGTCGACTTTGTCTCTATCACTTCTTACCTAGACTAGAGTCAAGAGCAAAGACATCTCAAATAAAAAAAAATCGCTTTGCATAAGTGAACCAAGATACCGGAAGTTGGAGCAGACCGGGAGAAGCTTGCCATCAAGCGCTATGGCCCCACAACTGGAGAGAACGCCGAAATCGCAGAACATATATTCGGTTTTGGTTCTGCTGATTTTCAAACCGACATTCTCTAGTTTTCGTTGCCATTTCTCCAATCTGCTCTGGATCTCAGGTTCATCTTCACTGACGAGAACGATGTCGTCGGCAAATAGCATGCACCAGGGTGCCTCTTTCTGTATGTCTGATGTCAGAGCGTCCATAATCAACTGGAAGATGTTATGACTTAAAGCGAACCCCTGGTGAAAGCCTACCGCCACACTGAACTCGTCGGTGTTGCCAGCAGCCGACCGGACGTAGGTACAAGATTGACTGTACATAGCACGAATTAACTTTACATACTTCCCAGGCAAATCGTTCTCTGTCAAGGCCCACCACAACACATCCCGATCCTCCAGATCAATGAACACCATGTGCAAGTTCTTGTGTGCACTTCTGTACTTCTCGCACAATTGGCGGAGTGTAAAAGTGGCGTCCACTATTCCTCGACCTGGCATAAACCCAAACTGGTTGGGGGTAATCTCACTCTCCTTTCGCAATCTTTTCTCTATTATTTTCTCCCATACCTTCGTACTATGCGACATAAGTTTTATCCCTAGATAGTTGTTACAGTCCTGTACATCACCTTTATTATTAAAGATGGGCACTAGCGAACTATTGCACCATTCTTGTGAGATCGCTCCTTGATACAACAACTTATTGTGACTTCCACCAGTCCAAAAATGAAGGTTATCCGGGCTCACTTCATTGAGATTTTCAAAATCAAGCTGGATTTTTTTTTTTCGAGAGCCTTTTTTTTTTCAAGGGGGCGTGGATGGACAAATCCTAAACCATGAGTAATAGTGAAAAGTACTCAAAGGAGTCTCAGGCTCGATTTTTATAAAAACTAAAATAAACTGCATCATTGGATTTTTGAATAATCAATATCAAGGTTAATAGGTAGGTACCATAAAAAAAAATATTTTGTTAAAAATTAGCTCTTTCTTTTAGTTTACCGTATGTCATTACTTCCCAGAATTCGATACTTATTAGTGACACTATCGAATGGTGTAATAATACAGTGTGTTTTTTTTTTCAAAATTTACGTTTTCGATTCCTTGCTAGAAATATTGATTTTTCAAAAATCCAATGATGCAGTTTTAGTTTTCATCAAACTTGAGTCCGCGACTCCTTTGAGTACTTTTCGCTATTCCTCATATACGTAGTTTGGCCATCAATGATATACTTTAAGTTCTCACCCCTGAAATCGACTTGACGTCTGGTGACATTTTATGAGAAACCTTACCAAGTCATATTCCTCAAATGGTGTTGACAGATTCGGGCCAGAGGTGGTATATAGAAATGAAAGTAGCTGAGAAGATACTAAGTATATAATAATAATGAACACTTTAAGTAAATGTAATAATAACAGGTAGATACTAAAAATAATAAATGTACTGGTTCTTGAATTCAAACGTGTAAGTATACATTACATACATAGATACATACGTTTGACTTCGAGGACCAGTACATTCTTTTTTTTATTCATATTTTTTTAAATTATTGTTTCATGTTTAGCAATAACTGTTAACGATACTTCTACGTTATCTTTCTCAAACTATTCATGTAACACTGCTTACTACTTATTATTTAGTACTAAAAACCTGAATTAAAATCCCTAAATATAAATAATACCTCATGGTTTAGAAGGGATTTCGCGTAATTATCTGTTTGGCAGAGGCAAAAAAACTTTTTAGCAAAAAATAAAACCGACTTCCAAAACAAAACACTACAAAGTGAAAAATAACTTTAATTTAGGTAGTCGGTGTCTTTGGTTTTGTATTTTCGTTTTTTGCCACCGACTTCCGAAATTAAAGTTATTTTTCACTTTGTAGTGTTTTGTTTTGGAAGTCGGTTTTATTTTTTGCTAAAAAGTTTTTATTTTTCACTTTTTAGTTGTGAAACCTACCCCACACAAATTCGAATACATAACTGAGCACAATAATAGTAGATATAGCCATGTAAATAACAGTGATAGGAAGTTATTAAAACATCATCACATCATCCACATAAAATAAGTGGGAAATATACGCATTATTGAAGCTAACTCAAAAACTCCCCAAGCAAAGTTAATTAAATTTATATGGGACCACCTCGGAAGTATACCCTTTCAAACAAAAAAAGAATTTTCCAAATCGGTCCATCCGTATTTGAGTAATCGCGTAACAAACATACAAAAAAAAATACAGACGAATTGAGAACCTCCTCCTTTTGGAAGTCGGTTAAAAAAAATGCCATCAAGGTGGTTTGTCTCGGATTGTCTAACCTTTCTGTGACATTTTCAGATTGAAAATACACTCGTGCCCGCCCTCAAGGTATACATCGATATGGATGACCAGTGGATATGTCTCATGAATTAGTAAACTTAAAACACGCCAAACTGCCTCTGAGGAGCTTATGTATCGGCCAGATTATATATCTCGGCCTATCTCGTGACTTCATATTCTCTCAGTGCGATCATAGCTTCGTCACTACCTTTATTAACTTATAAACAACGAATTAAAAACCTTTAACTAGCCTAACTTTTGATTGAATCATTGTCAGTTATACTCTATTCTCAATGTATCGCGTTAAGTTTGCACGCGAAGAATGCGAAAATAACCATACTAAAACAACACACGATATCTACATGAGTTTTCGTTAGTATCATTTCGGGTCAATAGATGTCGTTACGTGTATCTATATGTTACGTAATGAAAAGTTTTTGTTGAACACCATAAATTGGTTAATATCTTTTGATACAGTGAAGCGATAGCGATGAAGCAAAAACTAAACGTTACTCCAAGTTATACACAATATTTGAGTATAAAAGTTAACCCTATTGGGAAAAATACATTTGTAAAATATAAAATAAATATAAAAGATAGAAATATGGTGTCGCGGACTTTATTGTAGAATTATTAAAGACGGACAAGGTACACATACATTGTTTTCAATTTTAAACAAATGTTTAGGCAGCGCATACAAATAATTCTGTTTTAACAGGTATTTCTTTGCGACTTGCTAGACAAAAATTGTTATAGCTCAGCTAATATGCATGATATAAATATAATTTATAGCCTATAATACTCAAGAATAATGTAGCTTTCTACTAGTGTAAAAAAATAGAATTGGATCATTATTTACGGAGGTTACCCCCTACATACATACTTACAAACTTGTACCTCTTTATAATATTTAGTAGTACAGATAAATGCTTTGAGTTTGACTTTGTCAAAGGGTGTGATTAAATTAAAGAAAAGTACGGTACGCAGTCACGTGACGGCGTACCTGCATATACTACTGATGATAAATAAAGTGAGCAGAATGGAAGAAAGAAGAGAGGCATTTGACCTACTGCCGTGGACGCAACAAACTGAAGAAAATAATAAAGAAGGGATCATACTTGTCATAAGGCTTGTTGCCCCACAAATGCGCAAAGCTGTTGACCGACCAGGTAAAGTTGAGGCTCATTGTGTATCGAAATATAGCTTGTGACATGATAGACGTTTCCCAGCTTTCGTTCCAGCACAGGACAGGTATTATTGACGGCACTATCCAGCAGCATAATATCTTGAATAACAGGAAATACCTGAAATAGTTTAAGAATGGAATGTTTTGTTAGGACCTTTGGGTAATAGCCTGATGACGATGAGATATTTATGATCAAGTATTAAAAAATGTTACATGCTTTCTTTTATAATTTACGAGCTTTTGCACACGGTTTCACCCGCGTGGTTGTCGGGAACCTACTACCGGGATTAAAAGTACCCTATGTGTAAACAATGAATTAATTCCATAATACATTATTTTCATTTAATTTTTTTTAATGACGCGGCCGCCGCCAGTAAAGCTCCCAGTCGGCATGATTTTGTCCGACATCTTCAACAATCATCGTCATATTTCAGCCAATTTACACAAAACTTTAGTGAAGTACACACCCGAACCTTCCTCATGAATCATTTTGTCCATTGTTTAAAATCGTATAAATATCCGCTTGGTCGTTTTTGAGGTTATCGCGTTTAGACAGACAGACATACAGACAGTTATAAGGTAGTGATTCCGTACTAATACATTGACTTCCATTTTAAAAGCCAGTTATTACAGGACACCCAACGTGCCCCACATTATCAAGCCCAAAAATCATCATCTTCCGTTATTCCGGAAGACATGTTTCACGCGCGAGCTTCTGCGGAGAATTGACGATCAACACAGATATCGATGGTGTGTGATGGGCTTAAAGCTCCAAGTCGGCATGATTTTTTCCGACATATTATGGTTGGTTAAGATACCGCCTGTCATGTCGCAGGTCGTGGGTTCGATTCCCATCCAGTACAAGCATTTGTGTGCATGAACATATCTGTTTGTCCTGAGTCTGGGTGTAATTATCTATATAAATATGTATTAACAAAACAAAAATGTAGTGTACGTATTTATTTATTTATTTACGGAGAGCACTGCCACATCACATATATAACATTAAAAATATTATAAAAATTACTTCATAGCGGCCTGATGCACGTGACAATAATGGCGTACATAACATTTACAATTTTTCGGCTTGGTGATAAACACAAATATTTAAAAAAGAGAAAAGAACTACAGTACAATGCAAATTAAATTAAAATTTTAACAATGAATACGATTTAAATGTCCAACATAACGAAATAGAAATGTCGATTATCAATAGCAATTAAATAAAAAATATAGCATAGCATAACAATAAAATATATTGAAACGATTAAATAACAATTTAACAATTTTAATTCTAAATTAAGGTACACTTTTAATTTTGTTTTTAAATATACGTAGCTTATCGTAGAACACGTCAATATCGGGTATTATCGCAACAAGGGTACTCATCAACGATTCTACGGAGGGGTGCCTGGCGTCTCAAATTAGTCTTTACAGGTGGAGTGTGGAAAATATTTTTTAGTTTTCTTCGAGGATAGGTGCGGGGAACCTTCAAAGGCATATTCTTAAGGAAATAGCAACACTGATACTGACCGTTCACGACTTTGTGAAAGAAGCACATGTCTAACAAACGTCTCCGTTCACGAAGAGAACACATTTAAATTTTTTTAAGCACTCTTTGTAGAGATTCCTATGTAAAAAACCGCTAGAGTTATACGCCAGATATCTAGTGAACGCTCTTTGTATGCTCTCAACGCGTTGCGAATGAAATGCATAGAATGGATTCCATACAACGCTGGCGAATTCAAGATGTCTGCGTGTCTCACCAATGTTTGGTAAAGCAAGATTTAGGTGCGCTGATGTTTAAATTCGCTTGCATTCAAAAACCCGAGCATTTGAGCTGCTTTTGTGACAGACATGTTGATGTGCGAGGTAAAATTTAGTTTACTGTCAACTATCACGCCAAGATCTCGGATTTCGTTGCCTTCAGCCAGTAGTGTATTATCGAGCTTGTACTCCGCAGCAAGTGGCTTCTTTTTCCTAGTAAATTTAATATGAAAGCATTTACTTGCGTTGAGAGTCTAGGTCACTTTGCAATTGGCGAGAGTCAGCAACGGTATTAATAGTTTGGTATGTCTTCAGGTTATCGGCAAATAGAGACACCTTGCAGTGTTTTATTTTGTCCACTGTGTCGTTGATAAGGATTAGGAAAAGAAGGGGTCCTAAATTTGACCCTTGAATACACCGGCATTTGCAAAGTACGTGATAGAGTTAAATCCGTTGACTGCCACTGACTGGGGCCATTGTTTTAAATAAGACTCGAACCATTTCAAAAGCGCGCCACCCACACCAAACTTACACAGTTTCCCAAGAAGAATAGCATGGCTTACTCGATCAAAAGCACTGCTAAAGTCAGTAAAGATGGCGTCTATTTGCTTTCCTGAGTCAACTTCATAAGATATATTGGAAATGTAAGTGACCAAGTTAGTGAGGATTGAGCGATCACGTCGAAAACCGTGTTGTGAATCGGATATGTTGCTGTCTACAAGCCGAGAAATCACAGGATAAACAATCGATTCAAATAGTTTAGAGAAGCAAAACAGAATGGGAATAGGGCGATAATTGTAAACGTCAGAATTTTCCCCTTTCTTGAAAACTGGCACAATGCGTGCTTTTTTCCATTCCGACGGAAAAGTGCCTTCCGATAATGATCGATTGAATATTAATGCCAGAGGTAGAGCCAACGCAAATCCACATCTTTTTATAAATACTGGTGGAATGGTATCTGGGTCGGCACCCTTCTCTGAGTCGATTTTTTTAATCGCTTTAAGCACTTCAAATACAAATACAAATATTCTTTATTGTGGTACATAGGTAAGCAATAAGTTGTTACATGTTTCCGAAATTGTACACAGCTATGACCCGCCATAATGGCATACAATAATTTTAAAGTATGTAACATTTTAACAGCATAATCAAATAGAAAATTAAAATAATAACAATTTAAATATGCAGCACTTTAGAATTCACGAATATTTTTACATGTCAAGGCAAGAATTAAAATAACGAGACATAAATTATAAATTCAGTTAGAATTAAATAATACAAATTAAGAAATATACACATTTTACTTATCAGGGGAGCAATTAAAATTAAATAACATCATCGAGATAATCTTTTAAAGTATAGTAACATTTGTCTAACAGCAATTGAAATAATTTCTTTTTATAATTATGCAAATCTAAATCTCTAATTGTCTTTGGCAATTTATTATATATGTCAGGTATTAGATAAAAAACACTTTTGTGGAAAAGAGCAGTTTTGTGGGGTTCAGGTGTCATTTTGTCTTTATGTCTGGCTCTATTACTAAATTTGAAACGATGCATATTTAATTTTGCGAAAATGGCACATTCGTAAATAAACATACAGGGAAGTGGTAGTATTTTTAGTTTCTTAAAATGTGGAACACAGGAGTCCGTTGAATCAATCTTTATGATTGATCGGATACACCGCTTTTGCGCCTTAAAAGCTAGGTTTTTGTTGGTTGAATTGCCCCAGAACATAAGACCGTACCTTAAAATGGAAGAGACATAACCATGATACGCTCTAAGAACAGCAGATTTATCTGCTATTTTACTTAATTTGTAAAGGGCATATGACTGTTGATTCAAGCGTTTACAGACATAATCTATGTGATTTTTCCAGTTAAGTCTTCTGTCAATATGTAGCCCCAAAAACTTTATTTCATCTATTTCTTCAATATTTGTATCTTTGAATGTTATATTCAAACTCTTCTATAGTTAACGAACATAATATGTGTTGTGGGGATACGTGACACTGAGTATTGAGCGTAGAGGCTGCTGGAGGTGTTGTGTTAGGCAAATAGATTGAGGCAAAATGTTCCGCAAAAAGATTCGCTATTTCAGGGCCTGTGTTTACCACCTGATACCTTAAATTCATACTTCCAGGTATCGACGAGTCTCCAACTCTTTTATGTTTTATAAAGCTCCAGAAAACTTTAGGGTTTTTTGGGATACTGGCTTCTATTTTATTGTTATATTCAGAGAAACATTTATCGTACATTGCATGACATCTCGAGCGGAGCAGGTGGTATTCAATTTCGTCTCTGGGGTTTCTATATTTTTGATTTTTTTTCGGATTTTATCCTTTTCGCGCAATAATTTGATGAATGAGCTAGGGAACCATGAAGGAAACTATGACTTATTGAGAGTTTGTTTTGGCACAAATTCGTCTATAAGATCAGAAAGTATATTGTAAAATTTTAGCAGCATTGAGTCAACATTTTCACAGCCCGATAACTTAACTTGCCAATCAACACCTTTCAGGTTCTTGATTATGGACGCATAATTGGCTCTATAGAAATTATATCTAGGCTTACATTTAGGCCTGAGATAAACAAATTTGTTGTAAGGCAAATTCAACAGTAGACTAGGATGCTGCTTGTAGCCTTCGCTTAGCGCGCTCGTGGGGCTTATAACGTGTGCATCATGTGCTAGTAATAACTAAGTCTAAATACCTATTGTCAGTGTTTACTATTCCATTGACCTGGAATAGATTATTAATAAAAATAAAATCAGTCAGAGAATGTCCCAAGAGAGAATTGTGATTTGAGGGTACCATATGATTGAATTCTTTCTTAGGGCACCAATTAATAAACCCCAAGTTAAAATCACCTAGAATCACGAGATCATCGGCCTGATTGGCAATATCATCAGTGCTATCTAAGAAAGACTTAAGAGTTTCAGTTTTATCAGGTGGAGGTAGATATACAACATATATACCAAGTTTTCTAGTACTTGAGCCAATGTTAATCTGCAAAGTGACCCGTAGGTCCTCTACATTTGTTTCCCAACCAATGACACGAACAGACGGTATGTCCTTAGAAACGGCCAGAAGCACCCCACCGCCGTCCCTTTTAGAATTACTACTGCTTTCTCGGTCCCTGCGATAAACTACGTATCTATGTATCATAGATCATTCAATATTAGATTTAAGCCAGGTTTCTGTGAAAGCGATAAACTTATAATTCGAAGTCAGAATATTTTTTGAAAGCTCATTAGTCTTGGTTCTAAGCCCTTGCACATTCAGGTAGTATATGCCAAGCATTGTGATTCTCAAAAAAAAAAAAAAATCACTACCAAAGGACCATGCAAAAAATCGTCCCATACCATCAACAGATTTCAAACGTATCTCGATGAATTCATCTTGGCAGCATGATAATTTTTTATTATCAAGACATCACCGTAAGTCATGGGGATATCGCGCAAAAAAATCATTCTGGTACACACTTTTTGGTACAGTTAATTGTAAAAAAAATGTACAGGAACACTATTTAACTATAAAAAAACTATTGATGGTGAACAACCATGAGATGCACAGAAAAAAAAGGTCTTATCTTCCCGCACCCTCCCCGCTTGCTCTGCTAACTCCCTGCGCGCGCGCACCTCAGTCGTAGCTAGTACGTTCTGCTGTGTTTACGTTGTTTATCTGTGCGATATCGGCCTGTTTGCGACTATTACTGACCCCTGCTTGTTTATTTGGACCCTTTGATTACTTTTCGATTACCCTGGCACGTTTATTGGACCCTTTGACTGCTTTTTGATTACCCTGGCACGTTTATTGGACCCATGGATTGCTTTTCGATTACCCTGCCACGTTTATTGGGCAGTGATTTTTACAACTATGGAGACTGGAAGCCGATGTGTAATGTGCCCAAGATCAGTTTTAAGACAAAGGCGACACATATTACAAGATACTTTGCTTCAAAGTAGTCCTGAGTTAGTGGCCTACATATCGCAAAATGGATTGACACAAGTAAGTCATTATAAAACAATCATTAGTATATCGATAACCATTAAATACATATATTAAGTAAGCAGACTTAGAATATATAAGCAGGGCATTGTTACGATGCTTGTTGTTACATTTTTGAAGTACTTTAACATAATGATATATAAAATATTGATAACTAAATAACATTTCCTTTTCAGGTATTATTGAATAACGTCATGGCAGTATGTCATAGATGCTGGCAGAGAGCCAATAATGCCGTTCATCCACAACGCCGTGAGGACGCTCCCTTTGTCGTCGAAGATCCAGGACCAGAGCCCCAAATAGATGCTGACAATCAAGAACCGATAACCAGTTACATGACTTGTCAAGGTATATAACATTCGACAAGATAATGTCTGGATAGACACGTTAGGTCACGCGTTTACTATAGTTACATATTAATAAACTGTAGTGAAACTGGCAGATATGCCATTGAACGGTGGTACTGCACATGTTTAACAGGGGCGCGTACAATTGGAAGTTGTGCGCATATAGTCTCAATTATTTGGTATATGGGGAAAGGTCGTCACACTGAACTTAATCTGCCGGCAGAAATGCTATCTACTATAATGATCGACGAATAATTATTAACTTATCAAAACTGGATAACAGTTCTGTTGGCATAAGTATGTATGTAGATGAACAATATCAAAAAATGTGATTAATATTAACCCAAAATGTTGTTATTTTATAAAGATATATATACATATACATGTTATTCATATCTAAAATGTTTAGTTGAACAATTAATAATAATAATAATAATATCTTAGGACATTGCTCACACACGGTCATCTGATCCCAAACTAAGCAGAGCTTGTACTATGGAAACCAGATAACTGATAAACTACATACATTACTTTTTTTTTTTTTTTTGTAAATACATACTTATATAGATAATTACACCCAGACTCAGGACAAACAGACATGTTCATGCACACAAATGTTTGCCCTGGATGTTTATTGTAAAATGTCTAAAACAAGGTTATTTAAAAAAAAAACCCTTTTTTAAGTAAATTCTTTTTTTTTTTTAATGACCCCATATATTTACGGACTAAAAATTGTTATTTGTGTTTTTATGAGACTTCATAATCTTATTGAAACAAGTCCCATGTCTGTTGGTGGGTTGGGACAGCGCCCATACAATCTTTTGCATGGTCCTTACACTAACAGACTTATACCAGAAGCTTAAGACTATCGATATTTTTAACCACAGTTGCTTGATGTTAAACTGTTTTTCGAACAAAAATTCGTCCATTGCGAACCCAGACGAATCTGTAAGACATTTTCCGGGATTTTATGCGAGTTGCGGCATGGAGAGACTTCAGTGCTGGAGTCAAATGTTCCGAAACAAAGACAGGGCTTACAGGTCCTCCTATTCCAAGATGTTGTGTGCATAGCTTCTTCTCGGGATCTTTGTGATTGAATTTGGTGACCAGCTAGGGTGCTATCACGGAAACGAGGATTACGCAGTTTAACAATCACTGGCCGAGGTCGTGGATGGTCGTTGCTAATTTTTGGAACTCTGCAAACATGTTGGATATCTTCACTAGTAAGCAGATTTTCAACGATTTTAGATAGTTGAATGACGGTGGTGACCAGATTCTCAGATCGACTTTCCGGGATACCATTTATTTCTATATTTGACTCACGCATGTGTAATTCCACTATGTTCAGCCTAGTAGTAAGGTCTCTAACGGCGGTTTTAAGATTTTCGTTATCACATTTAAGCTCGGTGATAATCGTAGTTGCACTTTCAAATTTAGTTTTCATCTCTTCATACTTATCATTCATAAATTCTAAAGAGTCTCGAAAGCCATCTATTTTGTCATGAATATTCTTAAACTCGGCCGTTACAATTTGTTTAATGGTCGAGTTCATAGCGGTAGAGATTTCCTGTTGCAGAATCTCACGTAGCTTATTTTCCGTAACAAAGCTAGTAGGTTCCACAACTTGTTGCGGCGATTGCGGCTGTGACTCAGGAAATGTTTGCGGTTGCATTTTCAGCGCTGACTTCTGTGGTGATTTTGACGTTTGATTCTGCGATGAATTAGGCGTTATTTTCTGTAATGTTTTCAGCAGTGGCTCCAGCGATGGTCTCAGCAGCGATTATGCGGGCATTTTGCGAACAGTGACATAGGAAACTCCATGTGCCTCATCTCCATGACTCTTAGCTTCCGAGCATGGAGCCGAACGTACAGGCGTGTTAATGTTGCCCGTTTTTGGATCCTTGCTGCAACATTCAGGGCACTTCCACGCAGCTTTTTGGTTAGTGTCCATTAGCTCATAAATCTTGGTAGCCACATTTGCACAATCAAGGTCATATTTTGCTTCACATCTAAAGCATCTGAGGTAGGGATCGTTGCCTAGAATGCCACTACATCCAGAACATTCTCCAATTGATGCCATTGCAGTATGGTTGATTAAAATCACTGTTGTTTATTTTATTTATTAAGTTTAAAATCAATGTAACTAAAAAAAATAACAAAAATGAAAGAAAAAAAAAAACATGAACCGTATTTAGTGGAATTCGAACTCAAGCCACACAGTGCAGCGCTTATCCACCCAGTCACTTGTACAGATAGACTATACGTACATTCTGAGAAATGGCGAAATATAATTCCACTAGTGGCAAAAATATAGAAATAAGATAATGAAGTGGTGGGTAGGTTCGAAAATTAAATTATTTTGCACTATTACTTTGAGTCACTCGAAGTATTCCACTTTTTTACTATTAGTCACTTTAGACAGTTAATTTGTTTACAAGTTTTATAAAGCATAACAATTTAACAATAGTTTGACGACCCTTCACAGTTCTAAACTTGATATTACACTGTTTGGTTTAGTGATTTTGCGAACAATTTTTAGATTATAATTAACAGTTTTTTTTTTTTGTTATTTACACTTGATAAAATGAGTGGATAACAGTTACACGAACACTTAGGGTTTAAGAGGTCACTTGAACGCGACTATGCAGGTTAATTAAGCGACCAAATTTTTTTATTATTGTTTTTAAACACAGAGCCGACGTTTACGTACTGACAGCAGCTGTTTATGTAGTATATCAGTTATCTGGTTTCCATAGTACAAGCTCTGCTTAGTTTGTGATCAGATTACCGTGTGTAAAATGTCCCGGGATATTATGATTATTAATATTTTAGCCAGTTTACACAAAACCTTAAGTGAAAAAAAAGTAGTGTATGTACGTAGTATATCAGATATCTGGTTTCCATAGTACAAGCTCTGCTTAGTTTGGGATCAGATACAATGAGACCGTGTGCGAATAATGTCCCAGGATATTATTATAATCTTGGAGCCGCCATCGCTGACCGCTGGATAGGTCCTTTAGAGTAGTGATGGGTTTGCTAAGATCAAGAACCATCATCTGAATATTCCGAGCCACTAGCAAGTGCATTCGTGGCACAAGGCATAAATTTAAATCAATAGCCAACTTATTCAGTTTCGACGGTGGAGCAGCCCTACCTCACTAACAATAAACTCCAAACTCGATTCCGCAATCACTATCCATTCCAAGATTGCCTAGAACTGTATATTTTGTATAGTTAAATTTATTTTTTCAGTTATGTATTTTTTGGTGTACAATAAAGTGTATGAAATAGTAATTCAGAAGATTAACTCTCAATGGAATAATAATAATAATATCCTTTAAAATCATTTAGATTGTAATTGAAAGAGTGTTACGCCAATTTTAATTATGTTATTAATTCTCTGTTGTGAAGGAACATATAAAAACGACGCTAATAAGTACCTACTATACTACAATAGAATTTACAATTTAATTTAATATACAATTTTATCGTTTTCATTCGAGATTTTCGCTCCTGATTTTTGACAGAAGTAGATCAAACTAGTAAGTAACAAACATTTTCTATTTTAAATCATATATACAACGTGTCCCAAAAATCAACGTCTAGCCGAAAACGGGCAATAGGCCAAGTCGTGACAGTTATTAGAAAAATATAAAAAAAAATCTTGGTCATGTACTTTTCAAATTTTATGGATTCAAAAATAAATCTCAAAAAGTGACACCCTGTGATGATCTTTCAAGTCCTGTGACTACAAATATTAACTTTTCGTCAGTTTTTTTTTCTGTGACGTAACCAGGAATAACCCTTCTGTAAATTATAGTTAAAAGTTAAAACATAACTACCTCAGTTTTGAATAAAATGTTAGATTTTTGCCTAACATTGAATTCAAAATTATTATCATCACGCAACTTTAACCACGTGTAGTGTAAAAAAATGAACTACACTATTTTGGCAAGTAACTTTAAAAGATGGCGCGTTTAGTCTGGATTCCAAAATGGTATGCCACTTACTAATTACTACTTCTTAATCGAGGAAAAACCTTTTTTTTTAATGAAGCTGGATTTCATACAAGTTCGATTGAGACGAAGAGTGGCGTTATTCGACTAGTGCGAGCGAGACAGATGGTGACGCTACTTTGTTAAGCGTGAGTAAGATAAATAGTGACGCTACTTTTATCTAAGAGCGAGACGGATTGACACATCATTTCGGCTGTGTGAGCGAAACAGGGATGCGTTAGGTAAATTGTTCAATACTGCAGTACGTTACGCTCTTTCGTTTACTACGCATCTTTCTGTATTTGTATTGACTTCGTACTTTATTAATTATCAATGTTGGGTGTTAGATATGTAGCGGGAGGCGAGTGAAACTACGCGCTGCTGTTAGCACACTGTTTATTGCATCAAGCGGTCGGCCGGGAGGTGTGGCCGGGAGTGCGCGCACTCACACATAAACGTGCGCGCACGCATACATGACATTTCCTCCCCTTATTACACACAACCTTAAAGTTCAAAATGCAAAATACATAATTAAAAATAGGACTTATAATCTACGCGAGGAATGTTCCTTAAAAGTCTATTCGCACATCTTGATACCGGGGTACCCGGCTCAGTTATTGCGGGGGGTGATGACGGTGTGTTTGTCATAACACTTTCCTCTCCCGTGGGTACAGGCTCTTGGGCCCTGTTTATTGTTGTATTGTTGCTGCTGTCGTAGGCGTCAAGGTCATTGGTTAGTTGCTGTTGTTGTGTAATATTTCCTTTACACATTATCAATTGATTGGTATGTTTTTTTACTTCGCACGCAGTCTTTGTGTCTTGAACGATGTACAAAACCTTCCCTATTTTCTTTTTAATAATTCCCTTGCACCAATCAAATTTGTTGTTGTTTTTAAATTTCTTAAATAATACGTGGTCACCCGGTTTGAACACTTGTTTGTTTTTCCCACCATATGACTTAATCTGCGAGCACTGTTGACGAGTAACGGTATCAGTGAGGGTTGTGAGCGAGGCCGACGCTGTTTGTGGGTTAAATAAATCTAACCGTGACCTGAGTTTTCGCCCGTAAACTAGCTCTGCTGGTGAGAAACCTGTGACATAATGAACCGAATTTCTATAATCGAAAAGGTACTTTAAAACTTCTAACTTTCGCTTTACATTATGTTGTGTCGAGAGGATGCTGGTTTTTATACCTTTTTTTACAATTTTGACAAAGCTCTCTGCTTGTCCGTTACTTGCTGGGTTATAAGCCGGTGATGTCAAATGAGTGATGCCATTTAGCGAGCAAAAGTTTCTAAACTCGAAAGACGTGAATGCGGTACCGTTGTCACTAACTATTGTGTGGGGTAGGCCGTACTTCGACATAAACTCGTATAATTTTTCAACGACGCTTGCCGACGCGGTCGACGTACTGACGTCATACACTTCTACCCACTTGCTGTATGCGTCTACTACTATCAGAAACGTTTGATTATTAAACGGACCGAGGAAGTCAATGTGTAGTCTATAAAATGGTACTGGCGGGTACTGCCACGGAGCGAGAGGCACTCGACCTGGGGACGGCCGCAGTTGTTGACATATCCCACAGGAGTGAATCATTGTTTCCAACGCTGCATCTACACCCGGAAACCAAAACCGAGATCTGGCTTCTGCCTTAGTTTTCACGATTCCCAGATGTGAGCTATGTAATTCCTGCAATACTTTGGTGCGTAACGCTTCAGGAAGAATCACTTTATGACCCCTCATAAGACATCCTTTCTCGTATGACAATTGTGTTCGACACAGATAATACGGTTTAATAAGCAAGTCTGATAACAATTTCCCTGGCCATCCATTCTGTACGTAGTCAATCACCCTCTTTAGAGTAACATCATTAGCAGTTTGTTCGCGTAACTCGTCCAAGGTCACCGGCATATTACCTTCGAGAACAAAGTTAACGTACGACGCGCGGTCTATAACAAGCGCGGCTGCGGCGGCGGCGTGCGTGTCGTCCTTTTCCTCCGCCTTTGATCTTTCACTCTCACAGCGTATACTCGCCCGTGATAAATAGTCTGCGCTATTGTCGGCACTACGAACATATTCAATGGAATAATTATACGCGCTTAAAAACATTGCATACCTTTGCAACCGGTTAGCCGTGACTTCTGGTATTCCCTTATACGGACCAAATATTGATATAAGTGGTTTATGATCAGTACGCAATACGAATGGTTCTGACCGCCCGTATAAGTATTGGTGATAACGCCTTACTCCAAATATAATTGCAGTCGCCTCTTTCTGAATCTGCGAGTATCGTTTTTCAGTAGAATTTAGTGTGCGTGACGCGAAAGAAATTGGTCGTTCTAAGCCGTCAGCATTGACTTGTGACAGAACTGCACCTAGCCCGTATGGAGAAGCATCTACTGTTAATATTATTTTTGATTTACTATTGTAATGTGTTAGTACTTGTTCGGACGTTAAATATTTTTTTATTGTACTGAACGCGTTTTCGTGATCTGTGGTCCAATTCCACTTAACTCCTTTTTTTAACAAGTCGTACAATGGGCTAAGAATACTCGATGTTTGTGGTACAAAATTTCTATAGTAGTTCACTAGTCCTAAAAATGACTGTAAAGTGTTCACATTGGTTGGCACCGGGGCGTCAACAATTGCCTTTACTTTTAATGGATCTTTCTTCAGGCCGTTTCTATTGATAACGTAACCTAAATAATTTATTTCATCTTTGAAAAAATCACATTTATCTTTCTGCAGTGTCAACCCTGCATCCTGCAGCCGCTCTAATACTATGTGTAGTTTTTTCATATGTAAGTCCGCTGTCTCTGCTGTTATTAAAATATCGTCGAGCAGACACAAAACCCCATCTAACCCGGACAGCAAAGTTTCCATGGCGCGTTGGAAGATAGATGGTGCACTCGTCAACCCGAAAACAAGACGCGTATATTTAAACAACCCGCGATGAGTATTTATGCATGTCATGTTTTGCGACTCTTCGTCGAGTTCAAATTGGTTGTAGGCCATTGATAAATCTAGTTTTGAAAACTGCTGACCCCCATGTAACTTAGAAAATAATTCATGGATGGTTGGCAAGGGATATTGTTCAATTACTAATAACTTATTAATTGTTACGGAATAGTCCGCGCATAATCTAACAGAACCATTACGCTTAAGTACGGGCACTATGGGTGACGCATAGTCCGAGTGTTGAACAGGTTTTATTATTCCTAAGCTCAGTAACCGTTCTATCTCCTTATCCACTTTATCGCGTAGTGCAAATGCTACCGGGCGCGCTTTAAAGAATACGGGTTTCGCATCACTTTTTAAACTTAGTTTAATTCGGTAATTTTTAAAAGTGCCTAGCTTATCCGAAAATACGTCCGGAAATCGAGACTGCAGTTGCTCGCCCACACCTTGGCTACCGTTAAAGAAGTTGACCGAAGTTAATTTCTACTTAAATTTTGCTATAAAATCTCTGCCGAGTAGTGGTGGCCCGCCGCTATGTATTACATAAACATCGAGTGTGTGCGTGCGCTGCATGTATGTTACGGGCAGACGCACATACCCTGCACACTCCATTATGCTGCCTGTGTAACTATGGAATCTTTTCTGTGATGACAGTAAGGGCATGTCGACAAAAAGAGTTTTATAAGTACCTTCCGATATTACAGAAACAGCTGAACCACTATCGATTTGAAATTGAATACTTTTATCGTTAATTTTAACCGTTTCTGTCATCGGTTCCCCTTGAGCCGAGCATATGTTAAAAAGCGACTCACCATCGTCGTCCTCGCTCACAGCCCCCGTGGACACATAATTTACTTTATTAGTACACATCCTACGCAGGTGTCCTACAACGTTGCACTTTTGGCATTTGTACTTCGCGAATCGACATTCCGACGACTTGTGATTGCGACGACCGCACACCGAACACTTGTCACTCATGGCACTAATGGATTTAGTACTATTTTGTCTTTTCCCGATTTTGAACACCTGAACCTGGTCCGCTGGGGCAGCCGGCGTGATGGCGGCGCCTGCATGCGCGCACCGTACGCTCTCTGCGACCTCCACTGCCTTTGCCAAGGTCAAGCTCTCCAAGTCCCAGGCAAACAACTTCTCTCGTTCTGGACCCACTGCCATTCCCATCACGAAGCGATCTCTTAATGCTTCCTCTACATTGCTAAACGCACAATGTGCGGTGAGTCCTCGCAGCCTTGCCGCCCATTGCGTGTGTGACTCGCCTGGTTGCTGCGAAGCCGAGTAAAACTTATGTCGCTCGCCGAAACCACATCTTTTCGGGGTGAAAGTGGTCATCCAATAACTTAATGAGTCCTCCATACGGCACCTCTTGTACGTCTTTCGGTAACGCCAAATCCGCTGCCAGTTTGTAGGTACCGTCATGGAGTGCGCTAAGTAGAATAGCTCGTCTTTTTGTACCTGCCGCGTCACTTTTGGCGTCGATATCGTTTGCGATGAACCATTGGGTGATTCGACCTTTGTATGTTTTCCACTCGTGTATATTGTGATCGAAAGTGGACAATACTCCAAACGACGCCATTTTGGGTAAACTCGTCGCCACTGTTAGATATGTAGCGGGAGGCGAGTGAAACTACGCGCTGCTGTTAGCACACTGTTTATTGCATCAAGCGGTCGGCCGGGAGGTGTGGCCGGGAGTGCGCGCACTCACACATAAACGTGCGCGCACGCATACATGACATTGGGCAAAAATCTAACATTTTATTTAAAACTGAGGTAGTTATGTTTTTACTTTTAACCAAAATTTACAGAAGAGTTATTCATGGTTACGTCACAGAAAAAAAACTGACTCACTTTCACGTCACTTTTTGAGATTTATTTTTGAATCCATAAAATTTGAAAAGTACATGACCAAGATTTTTTTTAAATATTTTTTTTAATAACTGTCACGACTTGGCCTTTTGCCCGTTTTCGGCTTGACGTTGATTTCTGGGACACGTTGTATATATAGATATATATATGCATAAGTGCATAAGTACATAGGTACAGTAAACGCTCAAAAGTCCATAAGCATGCTAAGGATTACATTGCTATGAACTGTGCGAGCACGAACCAGTACGTGTGCGCGTATGAGCCAACATTCCGCAGATAACACACACTAATGAATTGTCGCATGTCGTCGTACTACGCGAAATAACATTATATTTCTGTTGAATTTAGAATAACTCGTCATAGTGGCGACCTGCTCTTACCATTGCATTGCTAAAATTCGCATAAACATAACATGTGCTGGTAGCTGTTTGGGCTAAGCAATGGTTTCGCGATCAATGAAGTCTGAGTTCGAATCTTAATCACAATGTTGAACTGTTTTTTGTTTCTTTGGAACCATAATAATATATTTCTATTTTAAGCAAAAACTTGTTAGATGTTTATGTTCATTTATTGTTTATTTTTATAAGAAGTTAAATATTAATTATTGTGCTTTTTAATTTATCTTTTCGGTGTTGGAAAGTTTAAATAAAAAAGTCGTGCTGAATGGTAACAAAAATATTAATTCGTTTTATTTACTTATTTATAAAATTAACAAACTTAAGAGAATTGTGACGTTACATTCCTACTAGATAAAAGAAGTTTCTTTGATTTGTTCATAGGATTTTTTGTTGTATACCCACTTAGTCAATTAATAATAACATAACAAAGAAAGGATATTCTAATAACACATATATAATTGTCAATACCTATTTAGTTTTCTATGATCTACCTTTCTAACTTTACGAAATGAGTGACCAAGCGAACAAGATAAAGAATATTATATTTCTGTCCCATTACTTCCAATCAAGTAAAAACTTACAAAAAGTCAAGTACTGCGTGAGATTTGAACTCACGGCTCACTGATTCACGCATTTATCTGCACGCGCTTAACCGCTAGGTCATCTTTACACATGTTATAACTTTGAAATTATGAACTACAATCAGTTGTTGACGACAATAATTTTGCATGTATATGTTCTTGGAAATAGAAGGTCTTAAATCAAACTAAACGCCATGCTATTGCTTTGTGAGTTTGCTTATCGACTTTTGCTCGCGACTGTACCTATGTATAGTTTGTACATGTAAATAAGTAGGCTACATAGACAACACAACTTGAAGTAGTTTAAACTGTAAACTATAAAATGGAAGCAACTTCTTTAAAATTCTGTCTCGTTGATCTAGTAGTCGCAAACGCTACGGCTAAGCTTGGGTTGGAAAAGTTTTATTGCGTTTTCCATCAGGATTATCTCAGTAACATCCCGGAGTCTAGATCTGCGCCCGGCTGATGTAAATATTCTTGCCCCTTAGTACATGGGACTTAAACATATGGCGAAATGAGGCTGTACTAGCTGTAGTTGGTACACCTCTGCCTAACCCTTCGGGTAATGAAGGCATGATGTTGATCATTTTGAAATAAGTACAGATAGTATTGGATTACCTGGTATGGAACTGAATAAGGGGATCATTGGTGATGTCGCTCATATCAATCTTGACGCCCTGTTTCAGCACGTCAGGGTGCTTCTTCATCATCATCCATCCGACGTGAGAGAAGAAGAACCCGCGGTTGGCGTCGTGTGGGTCTGCTGACGTTTCAGAGTACTTGTGGTGCACGCGATGGTCTCGAACCCAGTCGTATATAGTTTTCTGTTTACACGAATATACATAGATATGGAATAAATCCAACCAGGCAGAATGGCAGAAGTATGTTTACTGTAAATGTCATAATCAAATCAAAACAAATGAAGATGACAAACGTTTTCTTTCTTTGCGAAATACTCGTATCTTTTTGTGACATCACACGTGCTTAGCGTGCTACATTTTTTCGATACTAATCCAGTTTAGTGTATTTAGTTTAGCTTTGAATTTGTTTATGTTGCTTTTATTGAATAGTCTTTTATTGACAATCCAGATGGATTGTTTAGTTTTTTGTTTTAGGAACATATGTATGTATGTGTCACTGTGGTCGGAAAATCCTAAATCTTCTACCGTTGTATACATATTAGTATGCAGAGTTTCCAATTTATCTTTGGTTAGCCAGGTCTCGCACATGCATATTGCTTTATAGGTGGGATTATCGTTGATAAAACCTTCTAGAAGTTAGTTAAATCTATTGGATGTTTTGAAACATAATTTTAAATTGTAGATCTAGGGTTTCGAAATGAACGATGGTTGCTATCTTCATTTATATAGTATTGAGTTTGGTTTTGTTCGTTTTGTACTTGTTTATTGTTAGTACATGTATTGTTTCGAAAGGACTTATTTTCAGCGTCTTGGCTGGTGTTAGGTAGGTCGCAATTACGGTCTATATTGTAGTTATTTGTTGTTGTTGTTGAATTATTGTTCTGGTCTGTTTTGTATGTTTTATCTTTTAGGTTTATTTCCTGTCCTTCAATAAACAACTGATTGTTTTTGATGAGTGCAAATATCCCGTTTCTTCGAGCTTTTAGCATTTCTTATCGCAATAATTGTCGCTAGAAATTCCGAAATAAACAAGCGCGTACCGTAAAGATTTTGGCTAATGCTTGTATTTAGCCACTCTTTTACTAATTAGTTCAATGACAAGCGGTCTATGGTTTTTACTTTTGTATCTGCCGACTCTATATGTCTTTTCAATGTAACCTATCAGGTCTACGTTCATCGTGGTGTGGAATAATTCAGTAATTCTGTTATGTAGGTTAAATTCCGCTTCTTGGTAGTACTCAGCAAATCCGTAGGGTACTATTTTCTTTGTGTTTATTTCAGTGCAAGTCATGACTGGGGTATCCATTCTGTTTTCTTTATATCTATAATATCTTTTTCCTATTTTTCGTTTTCTTTGGTTGGGTATTCAATTTTCATGTTTATTTTTCCAATTTCTTCATTTCTTAGTTTATTTTGCTTATTTAGGGCCTCTGGCTTATGCTTTATGTCTTCCTTTAATTTAGTGTTAGCTTCATATGATGATCGCTTTGATTATATTTTTTATTTCAGTTATAATAGATGTATTTCCTGCAGGCGCACTATTATTATTTCGCTTAAGTTTTGTAGCGTTAGTTTGGTTCGAATGGCGGTTTCCCTTTCCTCTGTGTTCATTGTACCACCTAGAATACTTTGGCCTTCGGAATCATCGAAGTATTTTTTTGTATTAAAGGCCCCTTTCCTGATGGTGACACTACATACTTCAGGGGGTGATTCTGTCTGTTGAGATAGTTCACGATCTTGTAGACATTTAGGAGTATCTGAGTTTCCGACTTTGGGAGTTTTGCAGTAACAAGTTTGGCATTTCCATTTATTTTTATGCTGGAGAGTCATCAATTTTTTGAAGTGCTGAATTGACTCATTAGCATATTCTAGATCGTATGTGCATTTTCAATGTGCACAGGTCAGGTTTTTTATTTCCGGTATTTCCTGATAACATATCAGGAGGTGCTTCTGTATAGAAGCCATTTTTGGTGTTTGACAGGTGTAAGACTAATAGCGCCCTACAGCAGTGGTACTATTTGAAGTATTGACGATTTATTATTTCCTGTACTAGACAATAGATGGCGTTGTTTCAGGTATGGGCTTTAGTAGTTTTGTCGCTTCTCAAAAGACAGATGGCACTGTTTTCAATGACCCAAATTGCCGTTCTACTTTTGATTTTTATTTAAAGGACACAGACGTATAATTATTTTAAATTCGCCTGCCTACCTTCTTGAGGTTTGCAGTCCTAATAGCTGTTTAATATTCACCGATGAAACTTCACTGTTGATTATGTTGTTGTTGTTATTGCAAAATGTACCCTGTCTCTTTAGTTAGTTAAGGATGCTCTTAATTATGTTTCTTTTATAATTTTTATCCGACTTCTAAAAAAGGAGGTTCTTAATTCGACATTATTTTTTGGATGTACACACATCAACGAAAATCTGCGAAATAAAGTAGAATAACTTCGTCACCTCACTCTCATTTGTCGTTTTATTAAGTAACGCATTTATGTCGCTTGAACAGTAGCAAGTCGACTGACATTTTCGATCCCTCAGCGCGCAATTATGTGGGTATGCGCATTCACGGGCGGCCGCCACGCCGCGCCGGTTCGATACTATGGCGTCACGCCACGGCGCGGCGCGATGGTTTATGGAGCGATTGGAAATCTAGAGTTTTACATCACGCTAACAAATTGTAACATTCACGATCAAAATTTGACTGTATATCATGCCATTTGACGCAATGGCACTATCGTGAATGCCCACCTTTAGGTATGGTACCAAAGTAAAAAAATCAGTTTGTTATTTCAGACAAAAAAATTAAACACGTGGCAAGCCAGCATGCTACATGCACCCATGTAGCATGCTGGCTTGCATTTTGCATGCTGCATGCTCGTTTGCATTTTGCATGCTGCATGCTTGTTTGCATTCTGCATGCTGCTTGCTTGCTACATGCATGGTGTATGCTTGTATGTTTGCGTGCTTGTATTATAGTTCTACTTTATAATGACTATCGACATGAAATGTTTGCCAAAAGACGATTCTGACTGTGAATTTCTGCGATATGATGGCTCTACTTTTTAATCGTTATGGATATTTATGCCAAAAATTATTCTGACTTACAAAATTATGAGTTTTTAATGTATGATAAATGAGTGTTTGCCAAACGAATTTCTGCGAAATGAAGTTTATGCTATCCGCTGTTATGCAAAATAATATTATGACATAAAAAGTTCTGCTATAAAGGGTAGCCCCATACTGATACGTTAAAACTACCCAGTAAACCCACGCTGCTATTTGCATCTAACACAGAGATGCTCAAAGAGTGCAATAAAGATAAAAGTGCAAGTCAAAGGGGATACTACCTGACCAGCCACCGAATAGCATATGATTAGGATCCATTGTAGGGGCAGTTTAGCTTTGTATGAGTGATGACTCCAGTACCGATGTACCCCTCCTGTCACCCCGAACCCAGCAAACTGGCCCATGAAATATGCTGAAACATTAAGAAATAGAAATATATATCAAGCGGATTTCACACATCTACCTATAGGTCAACATCATCATCTGCATAGTCTTTTCCCAACTATGTTGGGGTCGGCTTCCAGTCTAACCGGGTGCAACTGAATACCAGTATTTTACATGGAGCGACTGGCAACAATACGATACCCCTTGGCAAGACAAGTTATCAGAGTTGCGGTTGACACATCCACTTATACTACGTTACATACATCTAAAGAGGTAATCTATATAACTGTCTCTGATCTATCGACTACTCTACTTTTATCTTCTAGGAGATTCACTTGGATACGTCGATTACTAAGCAGTTCTCAAAGAATTTATGTACGCCTAGCATTATCAAACGGTGCGCCGACTGTGGTCAGTGGCAGACATGTTTTATGTTACTTTATTTTGCTCAATTTGTATTTAGAGCATTAACTTGTGCAATATTAACTTATAATATGTTAAAAATAAGGACTAAAGTGGAGTGAACTGTTTTGGTGAAAATAATACGCGAGCGTGACATCTCGCCGTCCGAAAACGCCGAGATAGGCTCTTCCTCACCAGAGACGGGCTGCGAAAAAGACATAATTCGTCTCTGTCGCGCCGCTGTGAACCGCGAAGTGCTCGGTTTGATCATCAAAATGTGAATTGTTGTTCGCGATACCTACTAATAATAAAAATGTCTAATAATTGTGGCGCTTGTGCTTCACCCATAATTGATGATTACATGGAATGTGCCAATGATAAATGCATGAAGAGGTATGATATAGCCTGTCTCGAAATAAACAAAGAGGCGTTTAAGGCGTACACCCAGACATATTTATAAAGAAATGGTTATGTCCGGAATGTATCTGTGCTAAGCCAAAAGTACGCAACAGTAAAACCCCGGTCCGCATTAACGTATCAAACCCTAATGCCACCACACCGGTAAACAATGTAAGCAGTCAGCGCGGAAGTCGGACTCATTATTCACCCATACCTATGGATTCTGATTGCGTACTACTCCAAGAATTGAGAGAGTTTAAAGCTGACGTGATAGCTCGCATGGACAGTCAGGCAAATGCGATATCGCTTCTATTTAATCAATATTCCCAAACAAAAACTGAGTTGGCCAACATAATTAAAATGATGGGGGTACTCAACGGAAAAAGTAGAAGCTCAGTTAACTAAACTAACTCAGTACAACCAAGCCCACGAAATAGCAGCTGATGTTCCCCGAAATCCTCCTTCTCCATCTTCTTTTGCTGAGGTCGTAAGTCAGCAGAATAATTCTATCGTTTCCAAGAAATCGCTGCATACCTACGTCGAAACTCAAAAGGTAAACAAATGTGGAGCCACGAAATCGGCTGAAATTGTACCGGAAAAAGCTTTGTGTAGTACTAGCTCACTGGTGACTATTGAACCACCTAACGATGAAGAGGAGAAGATCGAATCGAGATGGGTGACTGTTCGAAACAAAAAAAAAAAAATAACAGGCAACCTAAAGAGGTCAGAGTGGGTACAAATACAGAGTTGAAGGCGATTCAAGTTAGTGATCGTAAAAAATATCTGCATGTTTGGCGACTGCATCTGGATACCACTCTTGAAGCAATAGCTGATCACGTGAAAAATGTATGCGGACTAGATGTTCAAATAAAGGTGGACAAAATCAAACACAAAATCGTGAGAGATTATTCGTCGTTTGTTGTTGGAGTACCAGAAAAGTGTTTTGTCAACACACACGTACCTGTACCTGTACCTGTACGACAAGTACCTGTCGCGCCGCTGTGAACCGCGCAAGACAGGTACTTGTCTCGGACGCGTCGATAGACGCCTGCGTATTTGAAATTGTTTGTGCAACGGTTCATTTAAAGAATAGATTTTTGTTTTTATGTTGCGTTGTTTATATTCCACCTGGGAGTTCGGAGAACGATTATATGATTTTGTTTAGGGTAATAGAAAATAATATATGTGTAATAGATATAGACAAATGATTGTTATTGGAGATTTTAATTTACATTCTTGTCCGGTAAATATAAGCAATTATTATGAATGCTTTATGTCATATTGCGAATTCACTCAAGGTAACATGGTACCAAATGTCTTAGACCGACACCTGGATTTGGTTCCGAGTACGGGTTTTAGCGGAGAAGTGTCGGTGGTGTTGGCGGACGGGGCGCTCGTTCCGGTCGACCCGTACCACCCGCCACTAGCGGTGTGCGTGCGCCCCGCGCCCTCAGCCTCCGCGCCTTCCCCGCCTTCGCCCGCTGCCGAATCCCTCTTTGACAGCGCGTGCAATAACAGACCGCAGTGGAATTTTTATAAAGCTGATTATCAATTATTGTATTCGAGGTTAACTTCGGCTGACTGGAGTGCAATGTATGAAATGCATGACTTGGAAGATATTTTGAATTTATTTTATGTGAAATTAGGCCGTATTCTGGACGAATGTGTACCAAGGAAAAAGTTTACCCAGGAAAACTCACGTTATGTGTATCCTGAATGGTACACCGGAGAAATTATTAAAGAGATCAAAATTAAAGCAAAACTTCACAAACTGTTTAAAAACTCAAAACGTGATTGTGATTACGAAGAATACGCGAAATGTAGGGCCCGGATAAAAAAGTCTATAGAAATTGCACACAGAAACCATAAAAATAAAATTCAAAATCAGTTCGCTAAAGATCCAAAATCATTCTGGCAATATACGAGTATATAAAAAAAGTATAGTAAATAGGCAAAGTATTGTAAAAGATGGGCAAAATCTCACTGATGAGCAGTGTGCTAGGGAATTCGCAGAATTTTTTGAGTCGGTATACAGTCAGGAACCACCGCAACTAGACGTTCAGGCGGCGATGGCAGAGGTCAGCAGTGCTACCAGTGCACGGGTACATATAGAGACCTTGAGTCTCAGGTCCAGATGTCAACGGTTATAGACCAGTTGCAGTGTTGTCGACACCGGCAAAAGTTTTTGAAGGCGCTATTCAGCGCTGCATACAGGGGCAAGTCCGAGCGCAACTGAAGGACGCGCAGCACGGCTTCCGGCCCGGACGCAGCACTTCCACCAACCTGCTTAACTTCATGGCACAGGTTATGTCGGCAGTCGACGCTCTGGAGTACAGGTAGACGCGGCGTACTTTGATTTTAAAAAAGCCTTCGACACCGTGGACAATGATGTCTTGTTAAGAAAGCTGGCAGATGTAGGATGTACGCCGCACTTACTGCAGTTCTTTGTCAGCTATATGAGAGACCGTCAACAGTACGTGGACTACAATGGGTACGAGTCGAAGCCGTACTTCACCAGGTCTGGAGTGAGCCAGGGCAGCAATTTGGGGCCTCTTGAATTTATCATAATGATAAACAGCTTGCCGGAGGTCGCCAGACATGCCTCATGTTTGTTGTTCGCAGATGACCTCAAGTTGGTGCTCGAGGTAAGGGATGAGTCAGACTGTGAGCGACTCCAGGGTGACGTTGATAGAGTGGTGAAATGGAGCCATGACAATAAGCTGTATTTCAACGTGCCCAAATGCTCGGTAATATCTTTTGGTCGTGCGCGCACCCCTATCCGCCAGGAGTACAAAGCAGAGGCGATACCCATGCAGCGAGTAACGCAAGTGCGGGATCTAGGGGTATACCTCACTCCAGATCTTACGTTTCGCGAGCATATCATTAAGATATGTAAGAGAGCGTACAGAAACCTCGGCTTTGTACTTAGGCAGTCACAGGGGTTCACTAATATTACGACTGTAAGGGTATTATACGACGCTCTAGTCAGGAGTCACTTGGAGTATGGTGCTGTCATATGGGCTCCACATGAAGCCAAGTACTCTGTCATGCTGGAGCGCGTACAGAATAAGTTCACGCGTCACTTGTACTTCAGACTGTACGGGGTTTATCCATTGTACCCGCTGATGTACCCCACCCTGTTTGTACTGAGCATGGTCGGGTACAATGAGTTAAGAGTGCGACGACAGTTTACTCTTGTCGTCTATTTAATTAAATTACTCTGGGGTAAGGAGCACAATCCGGGAGTGCTTCAGTGCTTGCGGTTTTCTGTTCCAGACCGCTACGTGTGGAGGCGGCGGCGCCCGCCACTGCTGGATGTGCCAACTGCCAGAACCAACCTGCTGGCCAAAGCACCTCTCACGCGAGCAATTCGTACTGTTAACGAAATTCAGAATAGGTTGGACATTTTTTCGTGTTACTTTAGTGAACTTGCAAGAGTAAGTTTATAAATAATATGTAAAGAGAGCAACAATTAGTGTAATGTTATGTTTATTGTTTATTGTTTCTTTTATTGTTATGTTTATGTAAAACATATGTATGTTAGTTTTCTGTGAAGATTACATTGTCAGAATTATAAGGTTGTAGTGTTTTAGTTATAAGTAATTTGGTGTTAATGTATTGTGTAGTTATTTGTAATTGTTAGTAATAGTGTTATTTAAAATGGTTAATATTATAAGTAGGCTTAGCTATCGCATTAGGTTTCTAAACCTGTAATGATAGTTTAAGAAAGTTAAATAAATAAATAAATAAATCTGTCAGATTGGTAACTTTCCATAGCAAGCGAATATTAACGGTGTCGTAGGCTGCTGACAAGTCCACAAATACTGCACCCGTCACTTTGCCTGCTTCAAACCCATTCTCAATTTGTTGCGTGAGGTTGAAGACCTGGCTACAACAGGACTTGCCTGGTCTAAATGCTCTGGTATTAGCAATATTAGGTTGGATTCCACAAGGTTGGTGAGACGAGCTTACAGTACTCTTTCAAACAGTTTGTAGGGTCGTTATGACATGTTTTTCCAGGTTCGGGTATACCTATTATTTTTGATTTCCCCCAAAGGCTTGGTACGCTGGCTGACTACAAATAGTATTTGAAAAGATGCAAGGAAACAAAATACGACACAAATATACTGCCGCCGTAAGCAAAAATGGCGTATTGAAATGGAGAAAAAAAATTTTTTTCCTGTTTAAACTATAAGATACACAAAGGCCAGATGCGTCTTTTAATAGTAACAGTATAGTTTCAGGGAGATATTTGTCTAGCGCAAAAATCAGCGGGGCCGAAGTTCGTTCCTAGAGGGAGGCCATGGTAGAGCGGACAGATTTGACCTTAAGCTTTGTCTCCCAGTGGGGTGATGATAATCTGGTCTCTTTTAACGCCACCAAAACACAGGCGTGTCTTTTTACCGCTAAAAGGAGTCATTTCGCTCAAACTCCTACTTTTCGGGGTACATCTGTTCCTGTAACTGATTAGCTTGAGCTCCTAGGCATGGAGTTGACATCTGGTCTCAACTTTGGCGCCACCATCGAGTACAAAGCCCAAACTGCGGCTAAGATACTGGGCATCCTAAACAGGGTGAAGCGATACTTTACGCTTGGACAGCTTTTAACTCTTTACAAAGCACAAGTCCGACCCAGCATGGAGTATTGCAGCCTCCTTAGGGGTGGATCAACTAAGTACCAAACCCATCTCAAATAAAAAAATAAAAAAACAATTATTAGGTTTTCGTTATTTTTATGCCAATTTAAAAATACTGGTAAATGCGTCTTTTTTTGCTGATTGCGAATATGTAAATAACTCTATTTCGAAAAACTGTCAGATACGTATTTTGTCATTATGACGGCAGTATACTGGACCCAGGTTTTTAATAAGTTCTACCTATATATCATCCGCCAGGGCCCTAACTCACTATATGACCACTTTACAGTTCCTCACTTCAAAACCACGTCAATTAGTACATTATTTACATTACATTAATTTTAAAATTTAAATATTATTTCAGTTATTATCAACTTCCATTTTTACCATATTATTAAATAAAACGGTAATGTATGGATTTAAACACGGTCAATTACGAACTGAGGTGCATTTATTGTATCAATCCCTGCTATATATGAATGTGGGTAGAATACAAACATTCGTCTATACATGACACTTTTCTCCCCTTGTAGTTAACAACTAAATCTTATTACATAATCTGTTTATTTTTATTCTAACTAATTTAATAACAACACAAGAACCTTAACTGAAATTACCAAATGCCTACTTAATTTTTTTACTAAATGTCTACTTAATTTTGAAGTTAACAATAATGAATGAACTTATTTACTATCATACAATAGACAAATTATGTTATTATCTTAGACTATTTTTTAAGTTACGTAAAGTATAACATGGTAGTAACAATTAAACAAACAACTTAATCGTTATCACTAAAACAATAAATGTGTGAATGAGATGCATAAAGAAACATAATGCTAATGTGTACATATAAGTTGCTCACGCATTAGTAAACAATACACAATAATAACTTCTGGTACCATTTCTGTTTACACGTGGTCGTAAAATCATTTTGTGAGGACTATAATTATATCCGTTGTCTGCGTTCTCAACTAAGAGTACTATGACGACTACGAGTACTGCGTTTCCGACGATTCGTAGTAGTATTTTGATCGGGTATATTTAGTTCAGGCTGTGCCTGTACAACGCTTGTGGCTTCCGACATCCCAGCAGTGCCGACATCGTCGTACTCTATCTCACACAGTTGTGTTGGAGATGCACCTTTGTCATATGTGGAAAAATCTTTTGTTGGAGTGGACCAATGCTCATCGTTTTTCTCAACAATATCAACTTAACTGTGACTAGTGTTTTCCTGCACCTGTGTATCATTTCAATTAACACTTGACCAAGACTGCCTCGACCTTTTGGTGGTTTTATTTAAGATCTAATCTACGTGACGTTTGTGAATACGACCGTCGTCTAATGTCTTGACTTTGTAAGAAAGAGGGCCTGTTATACTAACAACAATACCTTTTCTCCACTTACGAGGACTGCCTCCCGAGTAGTTTCTAACTAACACAGAGTCACCGGGCATTGCCTCACGCATGACGCCGCCGTGCCTAGTCTCTTGTTCAGTATGCCTGTCGCGAACCAGGTCCGTAAGCGGTGTCCTAACAGGGCCACCGCTGGCTCCTTTTTCGTTGTTGAATGTTCTGTATTTCTGTATGAAATCAAGAATTTACACAAAGCGGCATTGTAGTTCTTGTTCGCAACGGTTGCTTTTTGAGTACTTGTTTAACTTGACGCACCGCGTTTTCCGCGGCTCCATTACTTGATGGATGGTAAGATGCTACTAAAACGCGTCAGATTCCGTTTTTATTCAAATATGAGAGATATTCTGCTGAAGAAAAAGGTGGTCCATTGTCACTGACTATGCTTTTTGGCAATCCAGACCTAGCAAATATTTTACGTAAACAAGCTATAATAACCGATGCTGACGTACTGGATAAACATTCAACTTCTAACCACTTAGATTGCGCGTCTATTATGATGATTCTATTAGATTCTGTCCCGGGATTCTATTGTTATGGTCATGTTTGTCCTGACTATAAATAATATGATTTCACGGTCCACGTAGTGCTTTTTTTGACACGGTCACTTAATCTCTGCATCTTCACACACACGCACACACACACCACACACACACACACACACACACACACACACACACACACACACACACACACACACACCTTCTCCTAAGCCCAGGCTTCTTCTGGGTAAGCTCACTCTATCGCCGACTTTGTCTCTGTCACCTCTGACCTGGACTAGAGTCAAGAGCAAACCCATCACAAATAAAAAAAATAAATAAAGAAAGCACTGCAGCTTCAGCAACTATATTGACCCCAAGACTTGTAAATAATATGAACTTAAGCAATAGTACTCTTTCACAGATATGTATATCTACTATAAAGACGACGTCAACAAAACCATACCTCAACAGAAGAAGGTCATTGTTTTAGATGATGACCAAGGGCAAAATATTCGACACACTTTGCAAGCCCTGCTAAGCAATGAATTTCAAGTATAACCTATGCTTCTGGAAACCTGGTGCAAAAACAACAGATGTCGTAATAGATTCTTATTACTTTGATTCTCTAACGAAAAATGACTATGTTATTATCTTGTCAAGTAATAATGATACCAATCCTCTGGATTTTCAAATTGAGCTCGGTGTTTGGTATTAGACATGCCAAAATTACTTTATCAGACGTCCCTTACAACAATCATTTAAATAAACTGTGCTTGAATAGTTTGCTACGCCACGTATGTAATAAATATATTATAATTGTATCAGGTTGGCGTTGGCGTTGAGACAAAGCTGGCTTTGTTAGTGGACTGTTTGGGGCTGCCCAGGGTGCGCCAACCGTAACAGAAGACAGGAATGTACGTCACTTGGGGAGGCTCCTTTCATGCACCCCTCGTTAGTCTGCTGAGCATGGTAATTACGTATATGTACCTACGTTAAGTATAAGTAATTATGTAAATTTTCTCTTTGACCATTTAATTGTAGAATATTAGATGGCTCATGTTTAATGGTGGAATTACACGTTGGTGTGATAATGATAGAAATAAGATACCTTAGTACTGATTGACCTGCATAGGCAGTAATTTTGCTTACCGAATATCAAAGTCTGCCATTTATATGGTTGAGTGCTGCCGAGATATTTATAAAGCCATATAAGGGCTAGAACGTGGAGCACCGTAAGGAATATTGTATTGACCCATATGATTGGAGTTACAAATCCCATGCTTTTCTCCCATTTTCGTATCGGTGCGAGGAACTTTGGGTCATTTCGACTTAGCATCTGGTCGTAAGGACTGATCTGGTACAGTGTACCATCGGCTCTGGTCTTGCTGGTGTTCTTTGCTAGGTGATGGAGCTTGTTCTCTATGCAGTCGGTCATGTGAAGCGGTTGCTCCAATCCAGTCTCCGTAAAAGTTATTGGAGCCATTGCTTCTAACTGAAAAAAAAAAAAAAAAATCTCAAAATCAGAACGTTTGACAGTGACAGGTGATTTTTAGGAGGTAGGTTCGACACTATCGTATTAAATAGCGTGATGATACTATCATCATCGTAAACGTGTCAGATAACACAATATTAAAATAATATAAATATTCTATACGCCAGGGAAGTGAACTTTAAAAAATACCTATAAATCAATATTAATTTGCATTCAAAATAGCTCAAATTAATTATTAACACAGGTCAAAAAGTCATTGCAAACCTTCACCTCGACGCATGTTACCTTAATAGGTAGCGTTAATAATGTATCTCACGAAGGCACTCGATAGATGTGAAAGTTCAACCATGCAAAGTAGATAAGCTTTAGCATCATTTTTGATTATTTAAGCAGTGAAATAATAGTCAAAATCGATACTGTAGGTTTGAATTAGCAAAACGTGACATATTGATGAGAATGACAATACATTCCTATGACAACGAGATTAAGATAACATATATGTATGTATGGTCACAGAAGTATTCTTCTGTGACCATACATACATATATGTAGTGGTAAATAGGTTCACCGCCAGGTATCGAGTAAAAACTTCGGCGGGTTCCGTGATCTAGTCGACCTCCGTGATTTCTCCAAGACTGGGGGCTCAATCCCGTCCGAGCTCATTGGTTCCGGTAACCCTTGCGAAGCCTCCGATGGTGACGGTGACGATGGAGTCGCCGGTAGCGAGACAGGTGGCGACTATGTTGTGGGTGAGGAAGACGAAGTTGTCGGTGGTTAACATGATGGTGATGGTGACTGCGATCTTTGGGGTTCGGCATCCATAAACTCGTTAATTCCAGGGATATCATCTCCGTTGCCTCCTAAAGGTGCTAAATGGCAGTTGGACACAGTAGTCTCGCGACCATCCATCGGTCGAACGTACGAATAGGTGCGGTTAGTCTCTAGTACCTCCACCTCCTCGGCTAGTGGTTGATATTTTGTTTTCCGGTCAAAGCGTCGCATAAATACTCTGTTTGAGCCCGTTAGCCATGTTGGAATTGAATCTCCATTCATCGATCTCCGAGACTGGCAGAACATCCTTTCATGCGGCGTACAATTTGTATTAGTACAAAGAAGTGAGTGTATGGAGTGTAATGCTTACGGTAGGACACCCTCCCAGCTCTCTATCGGCAGGTTCTTAGTTTGCAATGCTAACTGTACAACTGTGTAGGCTCAATTCTACGGTAGAATTGTGCCTTTCAACTTGGTCATTGCCTTGAGGGTTATATGGCGTTGTACGACTCGTCGCTATTGCCTGGAGAGAAGAAAATCTTTTACATCAGCCGATAAAAATGATGCTCCTCGGTCGGAGTGCACGTAACATGCCAAACATGTTGAAAATGCTGTTAAAATGTGAATATCTGTGCTGGCGAACGGAAAGCGGGAATATTCATCGATTACTATTAAAATGAATCTGTTACTTTATTAAGATGGTACTGGTCCCTTAAAATCCATGCTCAGACGTTCAAAAGGCGCTATCGCTTAAATCAGTTTATTTTGCTGATCAGCTTTAATGAATCTAGGCTTAACCTCAGAACAGATGCGACAGAGAAGAGATAAAGAGTATGACGAAAGGTCATACTCTTTATCTCTTCAATCGAATAGGCCAAGTTTTTGGAACGCACCCAATGTGCCTTTCTGGTTACACCCGGTTAACAAAGGGCTTCGTGAAGTGATCATAACTTTTCAGGCGTTTCGACAATAGCACAGACACGAGAGAGGGCGTCCGCTACATGGTTCTACACGCCAGGCCTGTATACGATGTTATATTTGTATGGAGATAGTTCCAATCGCCAGCGCTGTATCTTCTCGTTTTTGACTTTACTGGTGTGCTTAGCATCAAACATGAAGGAGACGGATCGCTGGTCAGTGACGAGCAAAAATGATTTCCCTATAAGAAAATGCTGCCACTTCTTAAAGGACTCGACGATTGCGTAAGCTTCCTTTTCAATGGCTGTATGATTCTGCTCACTTCGATTAAGTGTTATCGAATAGCACGCTACAGGCTTGCCCGCCTGCGAAAGGGTTGCGGCAATCGAGTGCTCCAAGGCATCAGCTTCTACAGTATACAGTAGCATAGTATAATCAATGGCTTGAACACAAGACTTGACTATGGCACTCTTAAGTTCTTGGAAATCTTTAGTCATATTGTCACTCAGCGGAAATTTCTTGGTCTTTGATAACTCATGTACCTTTTCGGAGAAGTTCGGTATCCACTTTGAATAATGTGCGAACATAAACAGGGCTCTTCGCAAGCTGGGCAAGTCTTGAGGTGGAGGTAAGTTTAGAAGAAGTTCTAATCGATCATTGTCAAGTTTGATGATATTATTCGCGATCATGTAGCCAAATATGTTGATAGAAGTTTGCTTAAATATGATTTTAAACGACTTCAAAAAGAAGGAGGTTATCAATTTGACACATATATTATTGGAACTGCAATATATTCACTTATGATAATCTATTAGGGCTTTCAAACAAATATACAAAAATTTATAGATGTATGTATGTTTGGCCACGTCTTTCTCCGAAACTTTTAATCAAATTGTGACCATTTAATTTTTATTAACTTACATTTACTTCAACTTAGGGAATAGTTCAAGTTTCATCAAAATCGGTTTAGGAGTTTTCAAGATAATGGACTAATACGGGTAAGTGTGACGGTCTGGCTTTATTGATACAACCTACAGGTGTGGTATCAAAGGGAAAACATCTCAAAACCTTGGTCAAATTCTAGTGCAATATTTATAACAAAAGTATTAACTATTTATTACAAACAAATATTCCAGTTTGTACAAAAAAATAAAAATTACGAAATAAAAAGTCGGTGGCAAAAAAATGAAATACCGATCCAAAGACACCGACTTCCAAAATTAAAGTTATTTCATAATTCATCATCATTCTCCTGCCCTTGTCCCAATTTATTTGGGGTCGGCGCAACATGTCTTTTTCTTCCATACTTCTCTATTAGTCGTCATCTCGGTAGTCACTCCCTTTCTGGCCATATCATCTTTCACACAGACCATCCATCGTTTCTTTGGTCTTCCCTTACTCGTATAGCCCTCAACGTTCATACTCAACACTTTCCTGACGACATTTTCCTCATTCCTCCGCATCACATGCCCATACCATGACAACCGATTTCCACACAACTTTTCAGTCACTGGTGTCACTTTCAGACTTCCTCTTACATACTCATTTCTTATTCTATCTATTCGCGTAATACCACACATCCCTCTTAGCATTCTCATCTCGGCTGCATGCAATTGCCTTTCATTCATTCTTTTTATGGCCCAACATTCTGATCCATACAAGACAGCAGGTCTAACCATTGTTTTATAAATCTTCCCCTTGAGTTGGAATGCGGAAGTCGCAGATTGTTCCCGTGACCTGCCGCCATTTCATCCATCCAGTGTTAATTCTGTGCTTAACAGTCCGGTCTACTTCGCCATCGCTTTGCACAAGTGAACCAAGATACCGGAAGTCGGAGCAGACCGGGAGAAGCGCGCCATCAAGCGCTATGGCTCCAGCACTGGAGAGACCGCCGAAATCGCAGAACATATACTCGGTCTAGGTTCTGCTGATTTTCAAGCCGACATTCTCCAGTTTCCGTTGCCATTTCTCCAATCTGCTCTGGATCTCAGGTCCATCTTCACCGACAAGAACGATGTCGTCGGCAAATAGCATGCACCAGGGTGCCTCCTCCTGTATGTCCGCTGTCAGAGCGTCCATAATCAACATTAAGATGTAAGGACTTAAAGCCGACCCCTGGTGCAAGCCTACCGCCACACTGAACTCGTCGGTGTTGCCAGCAGCCGACCGGACGTAGGTACAAGATTGACTGTACATAGCACGAATTAACTCTACATACTTCCCGGGCAAACCTTTCTCTTTCAAGGCCCACCACAAGACATCCCGAGGTACCCTATCATACGCTTTTTCCAGATCAATGAACACCATGTGCAAGTTATTGTGTGCACGTCTGTACTTCTCGCACAATTGGCGGAGTGCAAAAGTGGCGTCCACTGTTCCTCGACCTGGCATAAACCCAAACTGGTTTGGGGTAATCTCACTCTCCTCTCGCAATCTTTTCTCTATTATTTTCTCCCATACCTTCATACTATGGGACATAAGCTTTATCCCTCGATAGTTGTTGCAGTCCTGTACGTCACCTTTATTCTTGAAGATGGGCACTAGCGAACTATTGCACCATTCTTGTGGGATCGCTTCTTCATGCAACAACTTATTGAAGAATAAAGTCAGCCACATACATCCATCTTCTTTTAAACACTTCCATAATTCTACTGGTATGTCATCTGGGCCCATGGCCTTTCCATTTTTCATACTTTGAACTGCCTTCCTTACTTCATCCATGCTAATTTCCCTCACCATACCCATATTTGTTTGTACCTCTTTGAGCACACCATTCCATTTATTCTCTTCGTTCATTAGCTTTTCAAAATAAAACTTCCATCGTTCTTTTATGTCGTCATCTTGGGACAGAACCTTACCAGCTTCATCTTTCATACACTTATATGAATTATAGTTATAAGTTATTTCATAATTATGAGATTATTTCTTTTTGAAGTAGATTTAATTTTTTTTTATTGGTTCGTACATTTGAGCTCTATTACTTCAAAGACGATAGAAAATCTATTTGATTAGGCATCGTACAAAATGAAAAGCCTGCCTAAGTGCACTTTTAATGTATCCGAAGGTCGTGTAGACCACGATATCTGTTGATAAGCGTGACCTGGTTCTACACCCAGAAATAGCTCAAGACGAAGGAACAGGAGTTCCTTCGTCTTTAGCTATTTCTGGGTTTTGACCGTTGAGGACAACGGTCAAAAGTACAGACACTAAATTTCGTATACGGTTAAACTATGACAGTCCATTCTAAAGTCTACCATGACCTGGCTGCTGTACCCAGAATTGGCTTCAGAAATGGGTACTTCTCTACGGTGAACAGTAAAAACACGAAATTTTAAATACGCTTTAATTATGATCGTGCGTTCTAAAGCCCATCATGACCTGGCTGCTGCACCCTGGATTGACTTCAGACGAGGGAACTCCGCAAAGTTCAACAGTACAGACACGAAATTTTAAATACTTGTAGGATGAGCATTTGCAGTGTCCTTCTATGAGGAATGGAACGCAACGTGTATGAGAGAGAAGAAACGACAGTGAGAGGGAGAGAGGAAATGGTGGTTGAGAGGAGTTGGAAGGCGACGTGAATTGGAGTTGGGTTGAAGTGAATACGCTAATAATGTACAATTATTTTAAGATGATTAAACTGTACCTATCGGTGTTAATAAAAATAAAACCACGAGTAATTATTTATAAAGCATTTTACTTGCCCAGCATTGCCTAATCCCCATCCTACATTTTTGAGGGCTGGTCCGGGATAGTGGGCACGTAGTTTGAAAAAAAAAAACGAAAAAAGACGATCGTGATACAGAAATGTGGAAAAACGACGAATAATCACGACGAAGACGCATTACAAGGACGGAAGACGCTATTTGAAGAAAAAAGACGCTATTTTAAAGCGATTCCAATGAATTTCCCCATACATACTCACGACAACGAACGACGATGGCGGGCAATAAGGACAGCAAAAACGCATTTTTCAACAAGTTTGAAGTGACTCAGTTCAGTGGTGAAGACCATTCCTGTGCATCCACGAAATGGGCTCAAGATTTCGATGACAATGCGGAGATATTTAGACAGTCTGCGCAGCAGCGGCTTATCATTGCTCATATGTTATTAACGGGAACAGCAGGGCTGTGGGTGAAGACTGAAAGAGTGCACAAAACATACGAAGAACTAAAGGCAGCCGTGCTGAAGGAATTCCCGGACGCCGCGAACATTTAAGAAATGCACGACATGATAGCTACACGCAAGAAACGCAAAGACCAGTTATATTATCAGTATATGTTAATAATGAAGGAAATAGGGAAGCGAGCCAAATTCCTCGACTACATTGCCATTTAGTATATTAAAGACGTAATTGCAGACCTGGAATCCAATAAGGCAAGGCCAATGTAGAAATCCGATGTTTTTTATATGGCGCGTCTACATACCCAGCATTGAAAGCAAAGTTATCGGTGTAAGAAGGAAGAACGACCTGCAGAACAAGCTTCTTCATCAGGAACTGGTTAGTCGTGCTATAACTGTGGCGAGAAAGATCATAAAGCAAGCGCATGCCAAAACGGGCTAAAATGTTTCAAGTGTAACCAATCCGGCCATATTAGTTCTAAATGCACAACAAGTTCAAGCACAGCATGAAGCGGTGGAAGTTCGGTCTAGACAGCAACGTCAGTAAAACAGCCACGAGCGGCTGGATCGACCAATCAGCAGTCACCGCGGTTGCGTCCGTCGGTAAAGCAGTCCGACGCCAGTACGAAGAAACATTTTTTTTGAGTGGTTTTTGGAATCTACCTCCTAGTGGTCCACCCCGGGCAACGGCACCACTTGCCTGTGGTACGGCTGAACGATCCAAGTTAGCGGTGGTAGGCTCCGCAAGGGGCAGTCTGGCTCGCGACCACTATTCCGCCGGAGTCCGGAGCCAAGCAGCTTGTTATGTTCCGTCGGTGTGTGGGAGTGCCAGTGCCTTTGGGGGAGAAGGAGATTGTCAGTTGCGCGTTTTGGAACCGGTTGTGGTCTCTGAGTCAGCTAACCGGGTAACTCGTTTTGAAGGGTAGCGGGATCCGAAGCACGGTGCCAGCCGTTGGCCGACCGCAGTCAGTAGGGGGCCCAAGTAGCACGCCAGCCACGTGCCAAAGGCTGCCCCGCCAACTCACGAAAAATCCCGGTATGCTCCACCGTGCCAGCCGGCGTCTGGATGGGAGGACCCGGTGGCCATATCCGGGGGGTTCGGGCGTCCCCACAGTCTCCAAATGAGTTCCCCGTAGGTTTGGTTGGCTCCAGTCTTCCACTTGGATCACCGAGAGGTGCCTCGACAAGTCGACTTTTTCCCCAACAACTCCACTCCATATGATCAAAGCGAAGAAAAATAAGGTTAAACAACGGCTGCACTTCCTCCCACTAAAAGTGCACCTCACTAATATCAGGGGGTTGCACTCCAATCTCGATTCGGTCAATCCCCACCTTGAGACCGACAAGCCGCACCTGTTTTTCCTAACGGAGACGAAGATAACAACCCCGTCGGACGTGGCGTACCTCAACTACCCGGGTTACTCTCTTGAACACAAGCTTGACTCGGTGGAACGCAGAGCCAAGAGTCTCATTGGCGACGTAAAACTGGTGGATGTCAAGCTTCATAGCTTGGCTCATCGCCGCAAGGTTGCCTGCTTGTCGGTCTTCTACAGATTGTACTTCGGAGAGTGTGCTCAAGAGCTCCAAGACCTCATTCCACCGGCCCCCTTCTACCATCGGACATCTAGACGCACTGCCAGTTACCATCCCTACCTGGTTGCTATTCCACCAATTCGCACTAAGCGCTTCCAAATGTCTTTTATAATGCGCACAGCAAAAGAGTGGAACTCACTACCTGCGTCTGTGTTTCCGAACGTATACAACCCTAATCTCTTCAAAGTGAGAGTGACCAGGCTTCTTCTGGGTAAGCTCACTCAATTGTCGACAATGTCTCTGTCACCTCTGACCTAGACTAGAGTCAAGAGCAAACCCAACAAATAAAAATAAAAAAAATTGGCTATGTTCGGGATGACGATGGCACCCGAAGACGGATCGGGTGGCCCTGAAGCAGATTGCGAGATGGCGGATGAAGTAGATGTCATGCAGATTATAAGCAAACTGAGTGACCGGTGGCATAATCAGGCGATAAAATCCGTAAAAATAAATAACAAAACAATAAGTGTGTTGGTAGATACGAGCAGTCACGTTAATCTAATATGTGAGAACCTGTGAAACTAGTTAAATGTGCCGCGTAGTAATGATAATCCGGACTTAGACTGTCGAAAATAAGATCATGCGGAAATATTATGTCATAATACAAATAGACAATAAGAGTTATTCAGATGTAATATTTCATATCCCGCCTACGCGGACGAGCGAGAAGCGTGCACGCGTGCGAGGGAGAAGCGCGATCAACTCGGCTGTAGATTGGTCGGTGACGTTTGAGTTCCAGAATCCATAGCTGCTGGGCGTTGTCCGCCGAATTTAAACATGGTCCGACGCTATCCATCCACCATTTTATAGTTTTGTAGTGTTCTATCAAGTGAAAAACGTCTTACTATATTTTATTTCAGCATTAAATTAGCATCTATATATGCGCAAAATTGCTATTATTGCAAGTTTTTATATTTGTGTAGATACACAATTTCTTAGCCATCATGGCAAACAATTTAAAACGCCTAATACTGGCCAGATATCAGACAAAAGTAACTATAACAACCCTATGTAAGTTTGCCAAGTCCGAGGATGTCGACAAAGCCTCTATAAAGGCGCCTATGGTCAAGAAGGACAGATTGGTCACCCCGTATTCAGAATACAGCTCATTTAACATTGATATATCTCTTCTAGATGAAAATAACGATGAAGACTTTGGTCACTATGAATCCATATATTTAAGTGCCTTAGCCGCATTCGAAGATGCCATCGACCTAAAATCAAGCCCAAGTAAATCTCCGGACCCCGGAGCAGAGCATGATGAGGAAGGCAAAGACGCTATATAACGCCTCCCACCCATAAGTATTCCCAAGTTTGGAGGAGAGGTAGGTGAGTTCCACGACTTCATTAGCCTATTTAAAAGTGTTATCGACAAAACCACTAAAACTTCTATTATATAAACCTATTTAAGTAGCGAAGCCGCCGAATTAATTAAACATTTATCACTTACTGCACATAATTATGCAATCGCACTGCAGTTGTTTAACGAGCGTTATGATAACAAAATTAAGGTCATTAATTATCATGTTAATTCTATATTAGACCTATTTCTAAGAGCACTGCTTTATCTTTAAAAGAAATCATTTCTCAAACCAGACAGAGTCAGAGTCAGAACTTTATTTGCTATGAATGTACAGGTATAAGATGTTGTACATAACTTAATAAGTTAGTTAGACAGCATTTAGCTGCTTTAAAAAACATACGTGTTCAACACTGGGATACAATTATTGTATTCATTTTGCAACGCAAGCTTGACATGCACAAAGATGCTTTCATCTAGAAACAAAATCAGTTGCTGTCCCTGACTTAAACTCACTTCTTAAATTTTTAGAACAACGTGCAGCAGCACTGGAAATTGTGGCAGACAGCCAAGCATCCTCAAATGGTGCAGTGAACAACGGTCGCAGGACAGGTGTGGTAGCCACAACAGAGGTTAAAAAAACGACACAAGTATGCTAATTTTGTTAGTTTAATCACCACCAATTATGTAAATATGAAAAATTTAAACTTGCCTCGCTATCTGATCGTTTCAACTGTGTAAAGACAAACGAGTTGTGTACCCTATGCCTAAACAAACACCTATCTGTAGTAAATAGTGTAAATTTACTTTTAAGTGTTCAATTTGCAAACAAAACCATAATAGTTTACTGCATCAAAATTAGCCTGAACAGGAGTTAAAGCAAGTTTCACTATCTATGAATAAGAGCGAAGATGTATTATTGCCTACTATAAAGGTAAACATACCGGTTCGGTAAACAATTTCAAGTTAAAGTTCTTTGTGATTTGGGTAGTCAGGTTTCCTTTGTGTTACTTTTTGGTTCTGCAAGGTCGCGAGTTTCATCTCCAAACTGAACGGAATGATAATGATTTTAGGCGACCTTAACTTAAAAAGTGCATCTGTGAATGTGAATAATTATTACTGTTATTTATTTCTTAAGCTTTTGTAGTCTGGCTGAGATGAATGAAGTGGTGAATATGCGTGGGAGTAAGTTACACGTAGTGCTGGCTAAGGAGGGTACATAAGTAAACAGCGAGCATATCAAGGGTACAGAGCTTTGTAAACGGGGACTACGCACTTTTAAACGAGCTAATTCGTTCTGCTCCATGGCAAGACTTTCTTCACTGTAATGACGCGCCTTCCGCTCTTGGTAAGTTTTACAGTTTAATATATGACCTATTTGATTCTTCCATTCCAAAGAAGAAGAGAAGGATCGCTGGAAATAGGCGGTACCCAGTCTGGTTTACTAAAGACATTGTACAACGATATTAACAATACAATCTGTAGGCTCAGCCTACAGAATGTAATACTTTAGAAAATAACATAGGTAAAATCCCGCGACAGTTCTGGCAGCATGTTTCTAGCCTGCGGTCAAAGGGTGGCTTCGAGCCGAACATGGTGTACAATGGTGCGACTTGTTCGGGTGTCAAACCGACCGTATTTTGCTCAGTATTTTGATAGCGTGTCCGATACACCTGAATTGGACCCAATAAAATTAGATGTGAGTAATGCGGAAGATAACATTCCTCTTCCCTTTTTAACCCCATCGGATGTAGTTAAGGCGATTGCTAATCTCAAACCCTGTAGCTCGGTTGGCCCTGACAACATTCCAGCCTTTATTCTTAAGGGGTGCTATGATATCTTGGCAGCCCCTCTATGTCATGTCTTTAACCTAGCCCTCCAGTCGTATACCTTGCGTAAGTAAGACCTTGCGGGGTCGAACCGACTGCCCAGAGCTCCGTGACCTTTTCTGCCGTTTATTTAACTAAGGGTGGTGGGGTGCTAATTGCCGCGCGAAGGGAGTTATCCGTAGTCTCTCAGACGCTCTTTCTTTCTACGGCAGAGGACCTTTGGATAAGTATTCGTTTGAAAAAATCGAATAGCCGATCGTATTTAACTCTACATCTCTGTGTTATCTATTTATGTGAACAAAACCTGGGCCTTTCTTTTTCTAACCAACTTTCTAACTTCCTTCAAAAATTAAATCAGTGTATTTTTAGTAATATGTCAGACACATTTTTAATTGTTGGTGACTTCAACATGAGTGGAATAAACTGGTTGCCCTCAAATAACAATCTATCTTGTGCGTGTAGACCATCCAATCTCAAGCCTCGTGATGAATATCTGTTTATTGACGATTTGTATGCTTTACATTTGGACCAGTTCAATAATGTGGTCAATAAACAGGGTAGAATCCTCGACTTGGTTCTGTGTAATAACTCTGTGAATGTAGTTGAATGCTTAGATCCATTAGTGCCCATCGATGCCTTTTACCCCGCATTACTAATAAAAATGGACTTTGCAGAAATTGTTGCACTAGATTATGCGCCGCGATTAAAGTATCTATTTAATAAAGGAGATTATGATTCCATCAACGAGAAGGTCAGTAAAATCGATTGGGGCCATGAGTTTTCAGAGCGCTCGGTCGATGATTCGGTTGACTTTTTTAATAGATCAATCTCGAATCTTCAAGCTTCGAACAACTGATGATATTAAAGCAAGAAGTTGAGAGAAAGCGGCCGGAATTAATCAACAGAAGGAGTGTGGTTTTTCATTATGATAACGCTAGACCTCACACATCTTTAGCCACTCAGCAAAAATTAAGAGAGTTTGGCTGGGAGGTGTTAATGCATCTGCCGTATAGTCCTGACCTTGCACCTTCAGATTTCCACCTGTTTCGGTCTCTTCAGAATTCTTTAGGCAGTGTCAGGTTAACATCACGAGAGGACTGCCAAAACCACTTGTCGCGGTATTTTGACCAGAAGTCCCAAAATTTCTATAGCAATGGGATCATGTCCCTACCTACAAGATGGCAAAAAGTTATCGAACAAAATGGTACCTACATACTTTAGTTAAATGTAAATAAACTGTATTAAAAAATGTTTTGAATTTTCTTAAAAAATGCGAAGAAACTTTTTCCCCAACCTATTATATACCGCGAAAGCTTACCCGTAATCTATCATTTTCGGTACAGCACTTGTTGGAGCGATTAAGGAGAAAATACAAATATTTCAAAAAATTTAAGACCTACGGTAACAAGTCTGATGAGTCAACTTTTAAGCTCTTACGCAATCGAGTAAAAGTGTTAGAATCTCAATGTTATTCGCGTTACCTAGAACTAACAGAGGATTCAATTGAGGATAACCCTTAAAAATTTTTGGACATTCGTGAAAACACGTCACAATTCAAATGTTGTGCCAAGTACATTACCTTACGTATAATAACCAAAGTTTGACATCTGGCGAGTCTATTTGTGAAGCTTTTTCTTCCTATTTTCGCTCTAACTTTCTGGATTCTTTTTCTAATACCACTTACGGTTGCGTATCGTCTTCAGAGCTAAATGGCTCGTTTGATATATCCAGCATATCTATTAATGTAGACCGCGTCAGTAAACTGCTCTCAAAATTAGATACATCAAAGGCGGCGGGTCCAGACAATATTTCACCAAAATTTCTCACACGATGCGCTAAAACTCTAGCTCACCCCATTTCGATCTTAATTAGAAAATCGCTGTCCTGCTCTGTTGTTCCAAAAATATGGAAATCGGCCTTTATAACACCCATCCACAAAAAAGGCGATAAATGTGATATAACTAACTATAGACCAATATCTAAACTGTGCGTTATCGCTAAAATTTTTGAAAGGATCGTCTATGACCAGGTGTATGCTGCTTTTAGGAACTCATTTAGCCCGTTTCAGCATGGATTTACTTAGAGGTAAATCCACTGTCACCAACCTTGGCTTGCTGAATGATTTCATCACGGCTGCCATGGACAAGGGTGAACAAGTCGATGTCGTTTACAATGATTATAGCAAAACTTTTGACCGTATTGATCACAAAATCCTACTGCAGAGGCTAAACAGTATGGGTATACGGGGAGACCTGCTGAGATGGTTTTCCTCTTACCTGGAAAATCGATCTCAAGCAGTAGCTCTTCATAATTACCTCTCTGGTTGGATTTCTGTCCCTAGTGGTTGTCCCCAGGGAACTTTACTGGGACCCTTATTGTTCACGATCTATGTAAACGACATCGACTCATGTCTGAAGTCTTCGAACTTGCTATGATTTGCCGACGACATGAAAATCTATACCGCTATATCATCAACGGATGACATGTCTGCACTTCAGGCTGATCTTCAACGACTTGAAGATTATTGTAAAGCAAGTAGGCTGGATCTTAATCCCGCGAAATGCTCGGTCGTAACGTACTCTCGTAAACGTTCTGTCTTAACTACTTCTTACACAATGAATGGTCAGGTACTACCTCGGTGCAATTCTATCCGTGATTTAGGGGTTTTTCATGATTCTAAACTCATTTTTGAGTCTCACGTGGATGCCATAGTGGCCAAGGCATCTAAATCGTTGGGATTCATCATGCGACTGTCAAAGTGTTTCACTAAAGCAAAAACCCTTAAAATCCTATATTGCACTTTTGTGAGGAGTACAATAAACATGTCGATAGAATAGAGGGTATCCAAAGAAGGTTTATCAAGTATTTGTGCTTTCATCAGAGGATCCCGCATCATTCAGAGAACTACCACAATCTGTGTAGAAAATTTCATTTACTTCCATTAAGTACTCGCCGTGAGATCTCTGATTGCGTTCTAATGTTTAAAATTTTAAACAATGAAATTGATAGCCCCGATCTCTTATCCAAAATTAATTTAAACGTTCCGTCTAAAACTCGGTTTAATCCGCCATTACGGGTGCCGTTTAGCTTAACAAATTATAGGCAAAACTCATGTATTGTGCGTGCATGCAGAACCTTTAACAACCAGCGTAAGCAGCGCGATCTTGATCCCTTTACCACCAGTGTGGTCACAGTCAGAAGACGCCTAAGCCTTGACTTCTTTTCAAAAAATAAATTAAACTGTTAACATTAAATTAAACTGTACAAAGTTGTAATTCATTGACCGTTGTCTATCTCATTGTGTTTAATGTTGCCTTATTTATGCGATTATCTGTTACATTTGTAGTAAACATAGACTATATGGAGGTAATCTATTGTGTAAGGTGTGTATTTTTGGTATTTGAACTGTTTTCTTTTTATATTATGTATGTGTTCGCTTAAATTTTTTTCCCGTTTCTAATCGTGAGGACTTATTATTGGCTCACTGTTTATTATTCCATTACTATATTGTTTTAATGTAGCTGTTAGTCCTCCATATTTGTTAAATAAATAAATTTGTGCCCGAAAAATACATCGGACACCGACAGAGCCGCCGCACAATCTATTTGTGCAACTGCCATCCAAAACTGTAGCCAGAGCCGAATCCCCAGTCTGTCGAACTCTAAAGATTCTAAATGCCCTTCTGACTGCACACCCTGAATGTGATGTGTTTGCGGATGAATGGAGTAAAATTATACGTATATGTCTGGTGTTCTGTGAGAGAAAGTATGCAAGGGAATCCACTATTCCATGTTAGTTTTAAACTAAATTGTCAACATAATTTTTGTCAATGTTGTAATTGTTTGTATGTTAATTAATGTAATTGGTGTTGAACCGTTTTAATTAAAACGATACAACACCAATTACAACAACCAGAGACAATTTATTTATATATTTATGGTTAATTAACTATAAATAAATAAATAAATTGTTGGTTGTTCTCGTCTGGCTAACGGCGAGTATTTGCACAGGCATAATCAAGTGGCAAGGATTACTCACCAGCAACTTGCTTTGAAATATAAACTTGTGGATTCTGAGGTACCGTATTACAAGTATGTGCCCGACCCAGTTCTCGAAAATGACCATGTCACGTTGTACTGGGATCGGTCTATCATTACTGACAGGACTATTGTCGCCAATAAGCCTGATATAGTGGTGATAGATCGATTAGTACGCCGCGCAATGATGATACCATTCCACATGACGAGAACCTCGTGAAAGCTGAGAAAGAGAAACAAGTGAAGTATCTCGACTTAGCGCACTAGGTTGTTAACTAGTGGAATGTGAGCTCGGCTGTCATTGTGCCGATTGTAGTAACGGCCAATGGCCTGATGACCGAAAGCCTCGATCAACATTTCTCGGTTGGACCATGGGCCAGATTCCATAGGTACACACAGCATAATATATACACACAAGAAACACAATATATGTAATAAAATAAAAAATAAAAAATCAATCTGGGGAAAGGAGGAACTGTCCACTGTTCACAGTACAGTAACTGTGTGCAAGCGTATCCAGTGGCGCAGCAGTGGAGAGTCCCACCTATCCACTGTTCACAGTGCAGTGACTGTGTGCAAGCGTATCCAGTGGCGCAGCAGTGGAGAGTCCCACCTATCCACTGTTCACAGTGCAGTGACTGTGCAAGCGTATCCAGAGGCGCAGCAGTGGAGAGTCCCACCTATCCACTGTTCACAGTGCAGTGACTGTGTGCAAGCGTATCTAGTGGCGCAGCAGTGGAGAGTCCCACCTATCCACTGTTCACAGTGCAGTGACTGTGTGCAAGCGTATCCAGTGGCGCAGCAGTGAAGAGTCCCACCTGTCCACTGTTCACAGTGCAGTGACTGTGTGCAAGAGTATCCAGTGGCGCAGCAGTGGAGAGTCCCACCTATCCACTGTTCACAGTGCAGTGACTGTGTGCAAGCGTATCCAGTGGCGCAGCAGTGGAGAGTCCCACCTATCCACTGTTCACAGTGCAGTGACTGTGTGCAAGCGTATCCAGTGGCGCAGCAGTGCAGAGTCCCACCTGTCCACTGTTCACAGTGCAGTGACTGTGTGCAAGAGTATCCAGTGGCGCAGCAGTGGAGAGTCCCACCTATCCACTGTTCACAGTGCAGTGACTGTGTGCAAGCGTATCCAGTGGCGCAGCAGTGGAGAGTCCCACCTATCCACTGTTCACAGTGCAGTGACTGTGCAAGCGTATCCAGAGGCGCAGCAGTGGAGAGTCCCACCTATCCACTGTTCACAGTGCAGTGACTGTGTGCAAGCGTATCCAGTGGCGCAGCAGTGGAGAGTCCCACCTATCCACTGTTCACAGTGCAGTGACTGTGTGCAAGCGTATCCAGTGGCGCAGCAGTGAAGAGTCCCACCTGTCCACTGTTCACAGTGCAGTGACTGTGTGCAAGAGTATCCAGTGGCGCAGCAGTGGAGAGTCCCACCTATCCACTGTTCACAGTGCAGTGACTGTGTGCAAGCGTATCCAGTGGCGCAGCAGTGAAGAGTCCCACCTGTCCACTGTTCAAAGTGCAGTGACTGTGTGCAAGAGTATCCAGTGGCGCAGCAGTGGAGAGTCCCACCTATCCACTGTTCACAGTGCAGTGACTGTGTGCAAGCGTATCCAGTGGCGCAGCAGTGGAGAGTCCCACCTATCCACTGTTCACAGTGCAGTGACTGTGTGCAAGCGTATCCAGTGGCGCAGCAGTGGAGAGTCCCACCTATCCACTGTTCACTGTTACTTTCAAAAAGGTATGACCTCATATTGTGAGATTTATTCCTGGCGTTAGGTAATTATTCTCATAGGCATTAGGTTTAGCTTGAGTACTCGAATGTCATGTTGTGAATAAAGGTCTTATTTAGAATTAAGACTCTGTCAAGACCTCAATAAAAAAATACAATTGAGATCTGAACGAGCCACCTATTTTCTTGAGCCTTGTAGTAGGTACAACAAAGTGTCTGATTCTATTATTTATATTATGATATCCATAATAAAAAAAATACTATTACTAGGAACAAACACTGACGTTTAAGTTTAAACAAAAGTGACGTGTCATCCGAAAACAAGGTAAGGCAAGTCGTTAATATAAATAAGAATCCAGAAAGGACCAGGAATTGAGCCCAATACATTTCTGTGCGGTCGCGGTTTTATTGCCGTGCTCGGAATGATGGGGACTAGTAGTGACTCGGCAGAACAGAAATATCTAATTACACTTCTAGGTACACGTCTGCATAGCCCTTTGGGGATTAATAATAATAATAATAATCTTTTATTTCTCTCGTAATCACAAACACAGTACAAAGTCAAGGTAACACTTAATAGAGACTGGTGTCTGTTGTAGGTAAAACCTGTATTACATACATAATCATGATCTTTTGTTTATCTTATTTGATTTGCATTACAAAAATCCAAAATCCTCCAATAGCCTTAATACCGGTATTATCAAAAGTCTTTGAAAAAGTAATTTACAGTACCTTAAACTCATTCTTTGAAATAAATGGCATACTTGCGAAAGAACAATATGGCTTTCAGAAAAATAGAAATATCAACACCGCAGTCTATGCTGAAATCGTTAGTAATGTTGAAAAAATCCTTTTGCCGCAGTACTTATGGACATGTCTAAGGCATTCGATCACGTGGATCATAAAATACTACTGGGTAAGTTAGAACGTTATGGTGTCCGAGGAAACATATTAAGCCTTATCATGACTTATTTAAGTGGAAGAGAACAAATCACGGTTTTAGATAGAATTTGTCCTAGTTCTAAGAATAAAGTTGCTCATAGTTCGTCCATTCGATATAAAACGTGAGGTGCACCCCAAGGGTGGTGTCCTTGAGCCCTTGCTGTTTCTCATATTTATAAACGATTTGCCAAAATGTACAGACTATCAAACCGTCCTGTTTGCCGATGACAGTACACTTATTATACCGTGTAAAAACTTAGAATCATACGAAAATGAGATAAATAATTCAATTAGTTGCATAATAACCTGGTTACATAACAATGGGCTGGCAATAAATTTGGATAAGACACAGGTAATGCCGTTCCAATAAAGAGTAAATAAACTAAATTTCAATATATCATACGCAGGCCAAAAAATACCGGAAAGCAGCAGTGCCAGATTTCTAGGAATTTACTTGGATTGTCATCTAAACTGGAAATGCCAAGTAGAAGCTGTCTGTAAAAAAACTAAACCAGTATTCTTATGCGCTTTATAATCTTGCAAAAATAGTAACTGAGTCTGTAGTTTTGATAGCATAGAAACCTTATGTCACTTCAACGTTACGTTTTGGAATAATGTATTGGGGAAATTCCACTTACAGGGAAATTGCTTTCAAAGCTCAAAAGAAGTGTGTGCGTGCTGTGTTTAAACTGAAAATGACTGACAGTTGTATTCCGTTTTTTAAGAAATATAAACTTCTTACTTTGCCCTGTACGAGACAGCAGTATTTGTAAAATCTAACCTCCATTTATTTCAAACATTGAGATCAAAGCGACGCAACAGAGAGATATGTCCTATTCCACATAAAACTGCACTATATTCAAAAAGTATTTTAGGAATGGCACCCAAAATATATAATAAGACACCCAATCCAATAAAAGATCTTGACATACACCATTTCAAAAAGGCTGTACTTAATTTATTAAATATATAGCCATATTACACAATCAGTGAGTACCTAGACGACAATGCTCTATTAAATTAAATTGAATGTTAATTAATGTGATAGTGTATATTTCTATATTGTTATTAATTACCTTGAATTTTGAATTGTTATAACTCAGTTTATTTATCAATTATGAATGTTTTTGTTTTATTTATTACCAATTTAGTAAAATTAATAATAAGAATATTTGTGCGCCGTTGACGGTAAGACATAGCGCTCATTTTATTGATATTGATATCTGTACTTTTTGTTTACCTATGTTCTACAAATAAAAATATTTGAATTTGAATTTGAAAAAAAAATCAGCTAAGTCTAAAACACAAAGTAAAAGTCACAACTTACGAATCAGTACAAAACACTAGATTTTGCTCCAACAACGTTGCTAAGTCACGCTTAGTAAAGGAATGATGCGTATCCGACTACGGCGAATCCCGAAAGGAGAGTTTTTTGACTAAAGTTATCTATATAAATAGAGAATTCAGACTGCAATGATTAGGTACGACAAAGTAAATACATTTTGAAAATCTATGCAGACAACAATGTGTATAAATAAATATTTTAATGATAAAAATACCGACGTTCTAGAAATATATTTAATTATTACATATTATAGAATAGATTATTACATAGAATAGAATTACAATAAAATACTTAGACAAAAACCGGCAATGAGCGAGTTGAACTCGTCCACCGAGTGTTCCCAACATTAGTAGGCAAAATTTAACGGATTTTTTAGGGCAATATTGTGTGGTAGTGGTGATTAAATTAGTAAACTTCGATCAGGTACTACGTTGGTACACCGGTACTTGATATGAATAAAATCACTTCCATAATGCTAGCCCGCGAAATTAAAATCTTCTTAGGTTTTTTTTTGTAAATTGCAGGTCAGTGTCAGGTTGTATTTTGATCAAAATGTGATTCGCGACTATATCAAATATGTATTTACATAATAATTGTAACCATAAGAATCATGAATACACTCTCGAAGTTAAATTTGTTATCTCTAAGTTTGATTTCGGAAATCATTAGATTTTGGAACAGATATGAGAGTAAATAAAAGGTTTTCAGGGTTCCGTACCTCATAAGGAAAAAAACGGGACCCTTATAGGATAACTCGTATGTCTGTCTGTCTGTCCGTCCGTCTGTGAAAGCCAATCTAATCCGAATCTAATTGACCGATTAAGTTGAAATTTAGTACACGTATGTATTTGTCTGACCCAAACACGGACGTGTAACGTAAATAAATGAATTTTGAATATGGGCGTCAATTTTGGGGGCAAATAAGAAAATGAAAAAAATAAGGTTTTGCGAATTGTACTGTGTGACATATCAAATGAAAGGGCTTACTGTGGGTATCTCAATAATATTTTTTTATAGTTTAAAAATAAATCATTTAAAGTTATTAAAGAAAATAGACGAAAATTGACAATTCCTCCCTTACCTCCGAAAGTACTGAGCCAAAAAATTAAAAAAATATATATAGATAATAGTTCAATACCAGACTACAGAAAAACTTATAAAAAGGTTTAAAAACAACATGGTAAATCTCTCAATATTGTGCGTACAAACTAACATTCGCAGTTGGAATGTATGGGAGAACATGTTTTTCAACTACAATGTTAAGTTTGTTCTTGGGATTCATCCGAACTACGGAACCCTTTATTGTGCGTAGTCCGACACGCACTTGGCCGGTTTTTAACCAACTTTCAAAAAAGGAGGATTTTTTTATGTACCGATTTCTCCGTCAATTGTGGACCAATTTCAAAACTTCTTTTTTTGTTGGGAAGGGTATGCTTTCGAGATGGTCCCATTGTCACCAAGTCAGAATCTGATATGGGGATCCCATGGAAATCGAGGGCAACCCTCAAATTTTATAGGCACACCTATAGCAATTTGGATATTTTTTTATAGTAACTCGTGCATTTGCTCTCAGAAAGCACCATTTGGTGAAGTGAAACTGATGGCCATCGGAACTACTCAATAATAAGTATTTCACGGGTTGCCATTCGATTAAGTACTTAGTTATATGGTTGCTAAGCAATGTATACTCGTCACAAAGCATTTGGTGAAGTGGAGCTAATAGTGACTTCACCATCAGCTCTAGTTCTCCTGGTTCTTACTAAGAGAACTCCTCAACAATTAACGTTCCTACATCGAGAAAAGCAATTTTTAGCAAAAGGTGATGAGCAGTTGACATTAGGCTGTTGTAACTTAGATAAATTATAAACTCACCCACTAAAAAGTGGAAAATAAAAAACTTTTTTACAACAGAAAAAAAACACCGACTTCCAAAAAAACACTACATAGTGAAAAATTACTTTAATTTATAAGTCGGTGGTAAAAAACTAAAATACAGATCTCAGGACACCGACTTCTGAAAGTAAAGTTATTTTTCACTTTGTAGTGTTTTTGTGGAAGTCGGTGGTTTTTTTTTTATAAAAAAAGTTTTTTTTTCTAATTGCAAATAATACCTAAAACTACATGAAATACATTGGTGTATTAATTAATTTGTAATGTCATGAAAGTTAATCAAATAAGCAAAGACAAACATTATACTGTACCTAATTACCTTTAAACGACATTACGAGTAGTTGAATACAATTATAACAAAAATTTAAATAAAGCGGTCAAATTTTCAAGGGCCTTTTTAACATTGAAAATGATTTTTTCGATCGCTTAAGTATAGCCCCCATTTTCGCTCAGAGTGTGACATCGCCGTGGTGCCGTGAATTTTAAAGTTACGTGAATGGTTGAGGTCTCAAAAGACGCGTATCAACAAGGGCTACAATATGGTGAAAAAAATTAAAAAATCAAAAACTTTTCTTGAAAATCGCAAAAATGTGAAAAATTCGATCAATTTTTTAAGGTCTTATGTCATAAAATCAAATATATCTCGAAACTGGGCATTGAGTTAGGCTACATTTAAAAAAAAAAACTGGACCTCTGTATCACTAGTTGTCTAGGCAGAAGGGTGCCCTTTATGTGGCGAAATTTCAGGGAGCGCGCTCCTTAGATGTGTGTCGCGTGATTGAGTTGTTATGGGAGTGTTTAAAAGTTTGATCGTGAAATGTATGAGTATTTATTTGTAAATACGTATTTAATAAAATTTAATAATAATGATGTTAATTTTAATTATTGTTGTTTTATTTAATTTTGTTTTGACATACTTTGAAAATACCTCAATTTACTCATTAGAATTTTATGTTTGAGACTAAAAGAAAAGACTAAATGATTATTTCTATGTTCATAACTATTTTGTATCGCTTCGTTGTTGTTGTGTTACACAAAAAAATGATCTTCTTTCAAAAATAGTCTTTAGAATATTTCATTAAAATTCAAAATTGCAGGGCATAATTTTTACCTTACGGATTTTTTACTTCGTGCATTTGAGCTCTATTACTTCAAAGACGATATAAAATCTATAAGGTCTAAATCTATTAGATTAGGCATCGTACAAAATGAAAAGTTTGCCTAAGTGTATTTTCAATGTACCCAAACGTCGTGCAGAACACGAGATCTGTGAATTTTCGACCGTTTCAGTATAGCCCCCATTTTCGCTAAGTGTCGCATCGCCTTGGTGTCGTGAGTTTTAGGGCTACATGAATGGATGAGTTCTCAATAGACGCGTATCAACAACAGCTACAATATGGTGAAAAAAAAATTAAAAGTCAAAAACTTTTCTTGCAAATCGCAAAAATGTGAATTATTCGAGCAATTTTTTAGGGTCTTAATTTTTAGGGTCTGTCATAAAATAAACTAGAAATATCAAAAACTAAAAGCGACATCGAAAAAATGAAAATTGCCCTCGGAGTAAGATTAATAAAAACCGGACCACTGTATCACTAATAATCTAAGAAGGAGGGTGTCCTTTGTGTGGCGTAATTTTGAGGAGCGCGCTCCTTAGATACGCGTCGCGTCGCTGAATTGTTATAAGAGTTTGATCGTGAAATGTATTTGTCTTTGTTTGTAAATACGTACGAGTATTTTGATTTAATATTATAATTATGTCAATATATTTTTTTTTATTGATTTTGTTTTGTGATACTTTGAAAATTGAAAATGCTTCCAAGTGACTATAATGCGCACAGCAAAACGGTGGAACTCGCTATCTGCGTCTGTTTCCGAGCGCATACTACCCTAATCTCTTCAAAGTGAGAGTGAACAGGCTTCTTCTGGGTAAGCTCACTCCATCGTCGACTCTGTCTCTGTCGCGTCTGACCTAGACTAGAGTCAAGAGAAAACCCACCATAAATAAAAGAAAAAATAAAACTAATTAAAACTTTATACATATTTGAGACTAAAGTTATTATTTCTATGTTCATAACTATTTTGTATCGCTTCGTTGTTATTGTGTTAAACAAGAAACGATTTTCTTTCAAAAATGGTCTTAAGAATATTTTAACCTTAAATAACCTCTCTTTTAACTGTGTAGTCCTTGTTTCAAACAAGTTGAAATGTAAACAACGTTTAGATTTAGTGAATCTTACTATCGAGCGCACTATTGAGTAGTCATCATCAACTACCAACAACAACCATCATATACTAGGTACATTGATTCCATCCTTGCATTTTGAACTTTGCAAGTTATCAAGTTTCTAGCTCCACGATTCCATATTTAAAGCCATCAAATCAAGACGGCTTGCTGGAAGAGTGCATTGATATCGCTAATCGGATAACATTCAACAACATCTAAAGACGAGTGGGACATGATATAGTGAATGATGAATAAATGAATGGTGTATTGGAGTGACCTGGAATTGATATTATGAATGAAAATAATAGTAGAATTGGGCGAACCTGGATCTACTTGATCCAGGTCGCCCAATTCTACCCTACTACTGACCATGCTGGGTTGGAGGCGCGCAAGTTTGCTATAACGCTAGATCTAACCCAGATGGTGAATGTGGTAACGCGGATACCGGATGTTGACAGCCATACACCCAATTGCTTGTACCTTCTGCTGGCATCTGATCCGGACAGTCATTCAGTATCGGTCTCAGCCCCGCTGGGAACATCTGACCACTGTCTGGTGAAATCCATATCGACCTGCTCTTCTCCAGATGAGAGTCCTAGAGGCACGAGGCGAGTATGGCGATATGAGTCAACAGACTGGGATAAGATGCGGCACTTTTTTGCGTCTTATCCATGGCGGCAGGTGTGCTTTTCCTCGGGTGACCCTTCGTGCTGTGCTGACGTGGTTGCGGACGTGATTCGACAGGCGAACGGAATAAAATACTCCATTATTTTATTCCGTTCTCCGACATCCCGCTTGGTCACAAACACCCGGCCATGGTATAATGCGGATAGCGCCCACGCTGAGGCTCGAAAACAGTCTGCTTAACAAGCCTGGGTCAAGGCCCGCGACCGCAAGGTTCGAGCGCGTAGGGTTCGCGTGAAGAAGAGAGCCATTAATTCTGCTGCCAAGTTCTGCAAGCGGGTTTTACGTAGGGCACGTTTTGACCATGTCGGACGTATTGGGGCCAGGCTGGCTTCGCACCCTCCGGGTAGTAAACAGTTCTGGTCCCTGTCCAAAGCGGCTGAAACGAATTTCTGTCGTCCCACTTTACCTCCAATGGTGAAACCTGATGGGTCGCTGGCTCACTCTGCAAGTGAGAAAGCAAATTTATTTGCATCTCTCTTTGCAAGCAATTCACATCTGGTCTCTGGCTCCAAGCAACCATCTACTGTACCTCATTGCGACTCCTCGATGCCGGAGATCGCAGTTCACATTAAAAAGGTCCGATGAGTATTGTGCAGTCTAGACGTGAACAAGGCCAGCGGGCCTGACGGTATCCCAGCGAGAGTGTTGAGGCAGTGTGCGCCTGAACTGTCTCCTGTGTTGACAAGTTTGTTTCGCCTCTCTCTTAATAATAGAACGGTGCCGAAATCCTGGAAGCTTGCAAATGTACAACCAGTGCCCAAAGTGACTGTGCAGACCCTGCCCATTACCGTCCTATCGCCATTACCTCCATTCTGTGCAAGGTTATGGAAAGGGTACTGAACTGAATGGTGTTCTCAGTGACCGTCAATATGGCTTTCGCCGGGGACGGTCACAGATTTCCTTGACGGTCGATCAGAGTAGTCGTAGACGGCTGCTCCTCTGACCTTATTTTTTTTTTATTTGTGATGGGTTTGCTCTTGACTCTAGTCTAGGTCAGAGGTGACAGAGACAAAGTCAACCATGGAGTTAGCTTACCCAGAAGAAGTCTGTTCACTCTCACTTTGAAGAGATTAGGGTTGTATACGTTCGGAAACACAGACGCAGGTAGTGAGTTCCACTCTTTTGTTGTGCGCATTATAAAAGACATTTGGAAGCGCTTAGTGCGAATTGGTGGAATAGCAACCAGGTAGGGATGGTAACTGGCAGTGCGTCTAGATGTCCGATGGTAGAAGGGGGCCGGTGGAATGAGGTCGTGGAGTCTTGGGCGCCTTTTCCGCGTATCCCTTCTGGATGAGCGAGTCGATCTGTTCTGTGTATCTGTCTCGAAGAGCTGGTTTGTTGTCCAACTTCTTATCTATTGAGACAAGCCTCTTGAGTGCTGTCTCGTAACTATCTGGCATTTCCAGGCTTTCATTTTTCTACAGCATAGCTGTTTCTATGTGTCCATCTTCTAACTGTTGAGTATGACGAGTCAAGATATCTTCTGCTCTCTTCTCGGGATCGGAGTCTGGTCATCTTGGGTTGATAACCAGTGATTCTATAGCGAAAAATTCACGAAGCTGTTCATTGTGATCTTCATTGCTAGCTGTAAGTCGATTGACGTAGTGCACCTGCTGACCCAAGATTCTGGTGTGCGCGCCGTGAAGTGTCCAGCCCAGTGTGGTTAGCGACGCAACAGGCTGGTGTTTCGGTCCTCTTCGGATCTCGCTGGCTAGTAACAGGTGCCAGTTATCTTGACCGATAAGTATCTTCGGTGCGCCTGCGTCGTAAATCAGCTGCTACCTTAGGTCATCTAAATGCTTGCAATGTGCAACGTCCTCTTCAGCAACTGTCTGCGGTGCGAGATTGAGCTTCGGTATGGTGCGCGCTCTGAATGGCACCCTATTCTTCAGCTGACTTGCAAGAGTGACGGTGATTCTCCGGGAACAAGGGGTGTCGATTGTGGTGTTTCCGATCGCACTTATCTTCAACGGGTCGATGTGGCCCTCTGCTCCGACTTGCTTTGATATTTCATCGTCGATCAAGGAAACGGTAGATCTATCATCGTGAAGAGCAAACGTAGAAACTTCTCCCGCCGGTCCTATGACTCGAGTCGGTATTATCTTGAGGTAGGCATGGCTTGACGTCGTTCGCGAGCTGGCCACCGTTTCTTGAGCCTCCTTCTTGTCTACTTCTCGACATCCGTTGCTGTAGGCTTCTTATGGTGAAGAAGCTGATGGTGCGTGGCTGTACATCCCTTGATGTCACACTTCTTTGCTTTGCATGTGTGACCACTGCGACGGCTTCGTAGGCAACGGAAACAGACATTGAGTTTCTTCGCGAGTTCCAATCTCTTGTCACTGGATCCCTCTTTGAACTTCTTGCAATCAGAAGCGTTGTGTCCCTCTTTCTCGCAGACGCGAAATTTATTCGCTGTCTTGTCTGTAGCAGCGTGAGTTCTCTGCATGACTCGCTTGGACGATGTTGCTTCAACGGGGCCGATTCTCTCTGGCGGGGCGAAGGCACTGCAGAAACGATCTTGTTCGGTAATGAACTCGCTGAAGAGTGAGAGATCTGGTAGCGACTGGTACTTCTCGGTGTACCACTGTACACGCAGGGAGTTCGGCAGCTTCTCTGTCAGCACTCGCATCAGCTCAGCGTTGATCAAGTAATATTCTTTCTTCAGTGCGCGCAGAGTGACTACGCCGCTTCTGACTCGACTTGCGAAATTGCAGATATCTTTTGGTGATTCGCTGCAGCGCGGCAACCCACGTAGTCTATCTGTTTCAGCTTGAGCGATTGAATCTGGACGGCCGAATTGCAGCTCGAGTTCCCTCATGATGTCATCAGGTCTGGCATTTCCAATTAGCTCTGAGCTTACTGTTTCGAACGCACGTCCACGCAGCGCTGTGTTCTCAACATCGTTGAAATATCTTCTTGTTGTTTTGTAGATGGCACGAAATAAAAGCCATTCTGTATGTGCTCCGCCGAAGTTCGGTAAGGTCATGATGGCCTTTGACGCCGAGGGCTGGTTCGATGTCCACTGTTCTGTTTTCTTGTCGGCGAGCGACGCTATAGCGGACGTCAACTCCGTTATAAAAGGACGGAGTGAGTCTTTCCCCCTGGTGTCTTCTGTTTCTTCTTTAGATGGCACAATGTTGTTCTTCACTTCATTCACTGTAGGATTTGACAAAGGTACTTGCGTATGGAGGCCCACTATAACATCGGCATCCACAGGGGGGGGGGGGGGGGGGGGGGGCTGTTGCACACGGCTTCTATTTCTATTTCTATTGTCCCCCTAGGCGGAGTTGGCCCCTTTCGGCGGCTCTGGTTCTGGTGCCTCTTCAAGCCATGAACGCACGTACTCATTGTTTTCTGTTCCATTATCCATATAATCGCCGTCGGAGTCTTCTTCCTCGGCTCTCAGAAGTGCTATTTGAGCAAGTTCCAACTTAATCTTCAATAAGTCTTCACGTGCTCTTGAAATTTTTCTATTTGACCGCGTCGTTCTATTAGTAGTCGACGGCGGCTTGCTATGTTCGGTACGGGCGTCACCCCGGGTAGTCATTGGCATGGTTCGGCTGCGGTTTTCTTCTGATTCCTTTTCTATTCTAGTTGGCAGGATTGTTCTATGACTTCAATGTTTCATCTGAAGTTCCTTCCGACTGGGTTCCTTCTTCTGATGTATACTCGTACGGTTGTTCTTCAGATCGTGCTTGTGCAGGTAGGTGTTCTCTCCCCCGCGGGGCAGGGCGCTGTTCGGTTCCTTCAATGGTGGACGGCGACCGTGGTGACTGCTCATGACGGATGCCCGAAGCACCACGCTCTCTGCCCACCTCCGACGTCGAGGATTCTGGTGCTCTGCCTTGTGATCTTGTGAACCTCATCTTCTATATTCGGTGGTCCATCTTCAATCTTTGGAACGAATTTTCAGAATTAATTTTCTATCTTCAAAGCTTGAGTCTTCAATGTTCCGACTTGAGCCTTCAATGTTCCGCCTTAAGTTTTCAATGTAAACTCTTCAGGGACAAGGCTTCAGGAAGTCTTCAGTCTCCAAGCTTGAGTCTTCAATGATCAGGCTTGAGGCTTCGATGTTCCGCCTTGAGTCTTCAATGTTCTGGCTTGAGTCTTCAATGTAAACTATTCAGGGATAAGGCTTCAGGAAGTCTTCAGTCTCCAAGCTTGAGTCCTCAATGATCAGGCTTGAGTCTTCGATGTTCCGGCTTGAGTCTTCAATGTTCCGGCTTGAGTCTTCAATGTGATTTCTTCAGGGATAAGGCTTCAGGAAGTCTTCAGTTTCCAAGCTTGATTCTTCAATAATCAGGCTTGAGTCTTCAATGTTCCGGCTTGAGTGTTCAATGTTCCGGTTTGAGTCTTCAATCAAAATCAAAAATCAAAATCAAAAGTCATTTATTCAAACTAGGCTGAGAATCAGCACTTTTTGAACGTCAAAATTACATAAGACAGTCCCCCAAAAACGCCCGCCCTTCACCACTTCCTAGTGCTTTAGCTGGGGAGAAGAAGTGGCGCAACAAACTCCCCAGCAGCACAGCTGTCTGTTCAGTTAAAAAAATGATTCTATATAACACTGCGCATAATAATTTAGGTACATTACGCAACACAAAACATTAAATTAAATTATTTGCTATAAGTAAGCTAGCACACGCAAATATACCAAAAAAAAAAAAACGAACACTATACTCAAGCAGAAACAAAATACAAAACTAAAAACGTAAGCAGAACTTTATACCTAAATAAAAGCCTCCAGTAATAAAGGGCGTGCCCACTTACATATAGCCGTACATGTAGTCGTAACTCAAAGTCACACATAGGGATAAACTAGGACCATCGAAGTAAAATCAACAACGAGTTAAATTACTAATAACAAAACAAAACCAAGGTCAGCAAGACGACCTGTCACCACAAGCAGCACCCGTTCACGAGTATAACGCAAAGATCAGCCATTACCCCCCTCGCCATATTTGAGGGAAGGAGACAACCCGACCCCCGACGCTACCGCAAGCAGTGACATCTAAGGGAGCATGACGAACTTGCTGCCGGTTGCTCGGGCAAGAAAAACTATGATCAATTGTCGAGGTCACTAGCTAACCACATACTGCAATACCACTCATAAAAAAAATAAACATTGAAATGAGTAGATTATGTCAATAATAAATAAAAATAAAATTAAAATAAATTGACCTTGAGAGTCAAAGAAAATAAATAATTATATGAACTCATATAACCTGTCAGTAGCTATGCTAATTCTGGAGAAAGAACATAAACATTGTCTTAAGCTAAACACAGCGACCAACTATTCTTATCGTTTAAGTAAGAATCGTTGATAGAATAGTATGCCTTTGAACAAAGGTTAGATTTTACTTTAGCTTTGAACGCATTAAAGGGCAAATCTAGCAAAGAAGAGGGTAGCTTGTTATAAAAAATTATACCAAGCCCAACAAATGAGTTACTGAGTAAGGCTTCAGGAAGTCTTCAGTCTCCAAGCTCGAGTCCTCAATGATCAGGCTTGAGTCTTCGATGTTCCGGCTTGAGTCTTCAATGTTCCGGCTTGAGTCTTCAATGTAAACTCTTCAGGGATAAAGCTTCAGGAAGTCTTCAATCTCCAAGCCTGAGTCTTCAATAATTAGGCTTGAGTCTTCAATGTTCCGGTTTGAGTCTTCAATGTAAACTCTTCAGGGATAAGGCTTCAGGAAGTCTTCAATCTCCAAGCCTGAGTCTTCAATAATCAGGCTTGAGTCTTCAATGTTCCGGCTTGAGTCTTCAATGTAAACTCTTCAGGGATAAGGCTTCAGGAAGTCTTCAGTCTCCAAGCTTGAGTCCTCAATGATCAGGCTTGAGTCTTCGATGTTCCGGCTTAAGTCCTCAATGTTCCGGCTTGAGTCTTCAATGTTCCGGCTTGAGTCTTCAATGTATTTTCTTCAGGGATAAGGCTTCAGGAAGTCTTCAGTTTCCAAGCTTGATTCTTCAATAATCAGGCTTGAGTCTTCAATGTTCCGGCTTGAGTGTTCAATGTTCCGGTTTGAGTCTTCAATGTAAACTCTTCAGGGATAAAGCTTCAGGAAGTCTTCAGTCTCCAAGCCTGAGTCTTCAATAATCAGGCTTGAGTCTTCAATGTTCCGGCTTGAGTCTTCCATGTAAACTCTTCAGGGATAAGGCTTCAGGAAGTCTTCAGTCTCCAAGCCTGAGTCTTCAATAATCAGGCTTGAGTCTTCGATGTTCCGGCTTGAGTCTTCAATGTAAACTATTCAGGGATAAGGCTTCAGGAAGTCTTCAGTCTCCAAGCTTGATCCTTCATTGATAACTCTTCAGGGATAAGGCTTCAGGAATAAATCTTCAGTAATAATCCTTCAGTCTTCAAGCTTAATCCTTCATTGATAATTCTTCAGGGATAAGGCTTCAGAAATAAATCTTCAGTAATAATCCTTCAGTTTTCAAGCTTAATTCTTCACAGGAACAGCAGATGGGCCCCAGCTGTAGACATCCGGCTCGAATGGACCAGCGGATGTGCCGGACGGGCGTGATCGATGGTCACTGTAGGGTAAAAGGAGGGTGTATCCCTATTCCAGGCGTATCCCTATACCTGGTCTAGGCCTCCTAGCCCAAACGGCGCTGAAGTCCTGCACCTATAGGTTCGGACTGTCTACAGACTGATGGCCGGTGGCTATGAGTTGAAGTCTTGACGGGAAAGGGTTTCTTGTTGACGAAATAATAACAACTGCTCGATAAGTCATCAGGAGTTTTCAGGAGACAGCTTGCGTAACTCTTCAGTATTAATTGGTACCATGCCGATGGCTACGAAGCTATGTATTTCCGCGCGCGCTTAAGTTCCCCGCTACTTTACCGTAACGAGGACCGCAAATTGTCTCCTGATTTAAACTTTATTTTTGACTATATTTTTATTATTCAAATGTTACAAAACTGCTTATAAATAGCCTTAATATCTAAATAATCATAACATGTGATATACTGTTAGAATTGTCATTAGAATACCCAGCGAGTGAGATACCTGTGGTTTCTGTAACATTTTCCACTGAAAATATTTTACAGTGTAAACACGCAAAACATAATTATTTTAACTAAATATTATTTTCCAAGTTGATTTATTTGAAAACCCATGAAGCTATTTCAGTAAACTAAACAGGTATCTCAAGCTGTTCCAATGACCCAACACAATATGATATTTACAAAATCGCAATCTTGTTTTTCAGGGCGGGACACGCCCTGAAACCCAAGATTGATAAAACAAATTAACAAAAACAAAACAAACTAACATTTACGACCCTTATAAACCCAATTAAGTGGGCTTTTCAGTAAGACTAAACGACTAATCTTACGTCCAGGGCTAGATCTTTATCTAGGGTACCTGGACGCACTAACAAACTATAAATCACGGCTATGTAGCCCACTCAATTGAAGTTTATAAAGGTTGTACTTACGTTTTCTTTAAGAAACACTATCACTTTTTAACTATAAATACACTATTGTTTCTGAGTCTAAATTATAAACAAAACACTAAAATATTAACACTTTTTGGTGACGCATCGTCCCGAACCTAATTCATAATAGAGCTCAAGGTGCTATTTAAGTCATCTTCATAAGTATTTTTGTCTCTACGTTTGACGGTAACAGTGCTATCATCCGCAAATAGAGCTATAGGATTATCTGTGGCGTTGGGTAGGTCATTAATGTATATGATGAATAGCGGTGGAGCCAGAACGCTACCTTGAGGTACACCGTAGTTTATTGTTCGTTTATGTGACATAAAGGTTTCTTCATGTTTAGTAAGAGCATTCACTTTAGTAGTGACACACATCTACGAAATAATTATTAAAAACATTGGAAATTTCACAAGAGTGTCAGTTATATATAGTTCTATCATTCATTTTAATATATATATAGTTCTATCATTCATTTTAATACTAGACACAGTACCCTTTGGTACATTTTCTTTTGCTTGGTTCATAATTTTCCATGCCGTTCTACTTTTATTGTCTGACGTATTAATTGAATGATTATTTTGTGCGCGTTGAATTAATCTTATTATTTTGTGATAATGTAATATTGTGTCAGTTTAGTTTTATTTACCTCACTTGGTTTTTTTCTGTATTGCCATAAAAGGTCACTTTTTTATACTGCAGGCCTTGAGACCTCGCGTTACCCAACGAGCTTTATGATAAGTATTAATAGTAAAATATTATATAATAAGTATTAATAGTAAGTATTAATAGTAAAATATTATAGGCTACATTTGGATAACAAGTTGTGTACATTTCCGAAAAAGACACTTTTTCTATGTAAGTTTTAAACTTCTTAAGATTTTCCTCACTGTAGTCTCTACGTTTAATTTTCCAATTCTTAATCAGGCATAACCACTTCTGCTTTGCATTCATTGTGATAGTTGTGAACAAAGTTGTCGATACACTACAGATGTGGCTAATTATTCTGGTAGGCTCTGTTATCTTAAGCCTTAGATTATAGTTGAGTAGTAAACATTCAAATTCAGATGTGGTGTTATTTCGTTTTAATATATCAATTACCTCCATTCTGTGCAAGGTTATGGAAAGGGTACTGAACAATAAGTTGCTGACCTACCTTGAAGACAATGCTCTCCTCAGTGACCGTCAATATGGCTTTCACTGGGGACGGTCAACTGGCGATCTTCTTGTGTATGTCACGCACTGCTGTGGCAAAGCCATCGAGAAACACGGCGAAGCACTTGCTATATTGCTTGACAACTCGAAGGCCTTTGACAGGGTTTGGCACGCTGCTCTGCTCAGTAAGCTTCCTGTTTATGGCATCCCAGCTGATTTTTGTAGCTGGATATCAGACTTCCTTAGTGAACAGTCGATCAGAGTAATCGTTGATGACTGCTTCTCTGACCTTATGGCTATTGATGCCGGAATTACTCAGAAGTCTGTTCTCTCTGCAACTCTTTTCCTGCTGCATATCAGTGACCTGCTTCAGCCTGGTATTGTTGGATGCGCAGATGACAGTACAGTTTCAGAGAGATACTTGTCCAGCGCAAAAACCAGCTGAGCCGAAGTACGCTCCTTGAGAGAGGCCATGGTAGAGCAGACAGATTTGACCTTTAGCCTTGTCTCCCAGTGGGGTGATGATAATCTGGTTTCTTTTAACGCCACTAAAACACAGGCGTGTCTTTTTATCGCTAAAAGCAGTCGTTTCGCTCAAACTCCTACTTTTCGGGGTACATCTGTTCCTGTAACTGATTAGCTTGAGTATTGCTGCCATCTTTGGGATGGATCAGCTAAGTACCAACTAGCCGCGCTTGACTCGGTGGAACAAAGAGCTAAGAGGCTTAATGGCGACGTAGAAATGGTGGATATGAAGCTTCACAGCTTGGCTCATCGCCACAGGGTTGCATGCTTTTCAGTCTTCTACAGATTGTACTTCGGTGAGTGTGCCCAAAAACTCCACGACCTGATTCCACCGGCCGCCTTTTACCATCGGACATTTAGTCGCACTGCCAGTTATCATCCCTACCTAGAAACTTTTCCACCAATTCGCATAAAGCGTTTCCAAATGTCTTTTATAATGCGCACAGCAAAAGAGTGGAACTCACTACCTGCGTCTGTGTTTCCGAGCGCATAAAACCCTAATCTCTTCAAAGTGAGAGTGAACAGGCTTCTTCTGGGTAAGCTCACTCCATCGTCGACTCTGTCTCTAGCGTTTCCGACCTAGACTAGAGTCAAGACCAAACGCATCTTAAATAAAAAAAATAATAAAACATATTTTTACTGTGGCATTTATTTAACTCATCGCAAAAACAGATCATAATACTTTTTGAGCTGCTTTCATTAGATAACACAATAGAAATGTGGTTATAATAATTACCAATTAAATTAATATTATTTACTATTTCTTCAATTGATTACATTTTTCAAAAAGCATATTGTCATTTAACAATCTTACAAATTTTGTCCCGTGTGAGCGAGAGTTGTGACAAAATGTGACATGACATTTGTCAATAAGTTAAACTAGAAATGCCAACAAATTCAATTAGATTGTCATAAATTCAATAACAAATGTCAACAAATTAAAATTCTATTATTATTATATTAAACATAACATCAAGTTTATCCTTATTCTACACTATTCAATTTAAGGTACCACAATACATAATTTATTTGATACGGGTATTTGACAATACCAGTAACTAGTAGGTCTGTATCAACTTGATCTATGGTATCTAAATGGGCTTATCAAATGATTGCTTCATATGTCAGTTAATTTAGTCATCTTCATCTCGTGGTTCACCCCGGGCCTTTGCTACCGACCTCACGAGGGACGGCGAAGCTTCTTTCATGTCGTACGCCCAACCAATTCTCGCAAAACAATTTAAAAGTGACGTAGTCATGTTGAAGGGTACTCCGAGTTCAGCTGCCTTGTAGTCCCAAGGGAAGGTGTGGTGGTAGTTGTGCCAGCCCTCACCCATCGCTAGTATAGAAACCCCCCAATTTTCAACTGGCATTATGTTCCTGAAATGAAAAGTCCGTAATTAGGTACGGGTTAGGGCCACGATGTGGAACCTATCTCAGCATCTTGTATCGCTTGTACCTATTGCCAAAATTTGTCTTTATAATAGTTGTGGCTTGGTATAAAAACCGGCCAAGTGCATGTCGGACTACGCACAATGATGGGTTCCGTAGTTATCCCAAGAATAAACTTAACATTGTAACTGCAAATGTTCCGTTTCTTCCTTTTGAGGTACGGAACCCTAAAAATAGCTTAAAGACCGTGCGGATTTTTATGTCAATTTTTTATTATAATTTTTGAAGAATCCTATTTCTTTTGTTATTGATATTAGCCTCCGTATTTTTTTTATATTTTAATGTGTAATGTACGATTCTCTCAAAATCAAAATTGTTAAAAATAAACTAGATGTTACATCTAGTTTATTTTTATTTTTAGTGATTCACAAAGGTTTTTCAAAAATTAAAAATTAAGTAAGAGCTAAACTTTGAATTGCATTTCAAAAAAAAAAAAAAACTAAGGAGACTTAAATTGGTAGAGTACCAATTTAAGTCTCCTTAGTTTTTTTTTTTTTTTTTTTTAAATATTCTCTAGTCTGTCTTCTTTCCAATAATATGCAATAATGGCATGTTCTATTTCTCCTTTCGCAGTTCTGCTGGAAGAAATTTCTTAAGAAATAAGCAGTACCTTTGTACTCCAAATTATAATTATGTATTTTTACTATGTATTTTATTATGTGTACATAAATAAATAAAAACCTTTAACAAGGCATGTGCTCGAAAAAAACGTTTTACAAGCAGGCAAATTGTGTGAAGGTGTCACTTTTTCGCACTAGTGCTTTTTACTTTTTTTTTAATTTTTAACTCCGTCGTCGGCCCGACGCAAAGAGTTTTTATTAGGTAATTGAGAAAAGTTTGTCAAATTATTCAAGAACAGATTATCATTCATATAAAAGGTACAAGAAAACTAATACTTCATTAATTAGGTACTGTAGATTTAGATTTTTATCAATAAATTAATTTTAAATATTCATTGCATATGTTTGGCAGAATGTATATTTTGTTCGTGCCTTTTTGCGATATGCCTTGGCAGCTATTTGCACATGCGCAGTAGTAGACATGCTAAGCGCGTGTATTTAAAATAAGCCCGCCATTTTACTAATTGCTTGCTTAGTTCTGAGTCGATCTGTGTAAATCTGCTAAAAATGTCGAGTTCAATTGACGAATCAATTAATTTAACACTGGAAAATCTTATTCAAGAAACACAAAATGCCAACAACCGCCTCTTACCGGCTAAAACAAAAGACAAATAGTTTGTGTATATATATATTTTTAATTATTTACTCGCACAATGCATAGTAAAACGTTGTATGATACACTTGCGTAAGATCATTTTACCTACTTTCCGCACTTGTAGCATAAATAACTATTACTAACTTCACTAATTTACTAATTAGAGTTCCGTACCAAGATGGTAAAAAGGAAACCTTATGGTTCGACTCAGTTTATCTGTCTGTCACAGCTATATATATACACACAGATTAGAGTATCATATGAAAGAATGCTGATTGCACAGACTCAAACATTTTCGTTTTTTTTTAGTCCTAATATTAGGTTAGGCCCACACTAAAATTCAAATAAAACAAAAACTGTTTTGTTTCATTTTATAATTATAGCAACATAGGCTAGAGCTACCTTTAGAATTTATAACTGCTTGCCAGCACTTAGGTAATTTTCTAACGGACTGGAATCTTCCATCTTCGTTGCTAACCTTTATCTCCATGTCTAGGGCAGCGCGTAAGGATCCAAGGTCAGAATAAACACGGCCGCCTATGTTGCGTTTTAACTGATGGAAGCACCCATAGTCGGGAGAATAGGGTGGCTGAACCCAGCGCTCAGTGTGGCCTGCACTCATCCACTCGTCCACAGCGGAGTGACGGTGAGGCCGAGCATTGTCATCCAATGTCAACAGCCACACTGAGTGCTTACGGTTCGGAGCCCAACTGTTCATCAAATTGTTTAAAATTTGAATATAGCGTTGGTGATTCATTTTTTCGTTGTGACCCAATATTTCATAATAGCAGATGCCGTTGTAGTCCAACGCTAGCACCAACGGTAACTTAGGTCCAAACTTTTCTGCTCGTGCCGCTGTTGGTTGTTTTTCGCCCTGGTATAGCCATTGTTTGGCTTGGTCCTTCTCAGGTTGTCGGTATAGGCTGATCCAGGTTTCGCCAATATGCTTTAAACGGCTTGATTGCTGATTATATGCACGTAAATTAATTTTTGCGTAGTCCACACGCTGATCCATCTGGTCTTGAGTCAATTAACGCGGTACCCACTTTGTGTTAATTTTGTGCATTTTGAGTATTTTCGTCATAATTTCATAACAAGTGGTTCTAGGTATGCCAGTGTGAGCCGACAGCGAGGTAATTGACCAAGCTCTAGACTCCTGGAAAACATTTTGATTTCCTTCAAGCGTTCCTCAGTTTCAGGTCCAGATTTACGGTCAACTCCACGATGTTCCGAAACATCATAGTTCCCAGCCCTGAAGCGCCGGTACCACTCTTTTACTGTAGTTGGAGAGAGTGCATTAGACGTCATCACTCTGACCAATCTTCGATGGGCTTCGGCCGCTGTGAGTCCCTCCAGAAACAAAACTTCACGATTGGACGCTGCGCGACGATGTCGATGGAGTTTCTTCCTTCTGTATTTACGTTCGAAGCCATAGCAACAGTAATCACTACAAATTATGAACAACAAATGACCACGCTACTAGCCGGACAAATAATTATGACGCAATAATTACTAACAATTGCATAATATTTTTTTTTTGAGCGGGCGGGTTTGATCCGAATGACATAATAGTTTTCGACATCGATCACTAATAAACAACTAGATACACAATGCCGTACAAAAATTCTCTTAAAACGGTCGCCAATTGTCCTTACCTACTTCTAGTTGAAATAAATATACGTTAATGTAAAATGTAAAAAAAAATCATAAGTAGTACTTTAATAATAATAAAAAAAGAAACGATAGCGTCTCCACAAATGGAACAGAATCCACGCACATAACCCGAACAATTTAAGTGGGCATGCGATAGTATGATTACTACGTTTACTGAGAGTCTTTACAATTGAGATGCTTTATAACTCCTCCTGTTTATTACGACTTAATTAAAAAAATGTTTTTACGACGATTTCCTGACAAAATATCAGTATTTACAATACAGTGATAACAATTATATATTGATAATATTAATAGTTACCGAAAATATCAAACTCCATCTTTTTTTGCGTCCTGGAAGTGTGATTTTTGAACTTTTGAAACGAGCACTGAGGCATGCTTACTGTCGGAGCGTTCAAATACTAGTAGAGTAAAAGTACACCCAAATGTTAAATTGGGTGGACTTTCGGTGAGGACATTTTTTGCCGCTGATTGTGTATCTAGTTGTTTATTAGTGATCGATGGTTTTCGACCAAAGAAACGATGGATGGACTGTGTGAAAGATGATATGGGAAAGGGAGTGACTACCGAGATGACGACTAATAGAGAAGTATGGAAGAAAAAGACCCCAAATAAATTGGGACAAGGGCAGGAGAATGATGATGATGACAGTCACGAACCGGGATTGTTGAGCCACTAGCTTATCATCTTAACTTGGTTGTGTTACACGAATGCCGCCCGTTTTTCATTATTGAAATGTCACATGTCAAATTTCACGGGCGGCATTCGTGTAACACAACCAAGTTAAGATGATAAGCCAATGGCTCAACAATCCCTGTTCGTGATTGTACCTCAGTTGTGGGCTATCTCCCTGTCTCTGTGGGCTTTTCTCAGAGGTTTTGATGTATTGAATTTTTTGCCCCCCTGGTATACTTCTACTATAATTCTACCGTTTACTGAGTACGTCTTTCATTGGCTTGAATGTGCCCTGGTGGTTGAGAGTTTATGCTCACTCAAATGTCTCGCTGGTGGTGGCGTATGTGTTGGATAAATAAGTTACCTTCAAAATGTTTGAGCTAAATGGTGCTTATCCATGCGTCATGTTCGTGAACGGGTGCCGTCAGTATCTACTGATCATCCTTTAGCTGCCACAGCTTATTTTAATTAAGTTGTTTTTAGTTTTTATCTTTTTTTTACAGACGCTTTTATCGTACACGTCTTTCAACATTGTTCTCATATGTATATTTTCAACATGAATGATGTAACCAATATTTTGTAAAACAATATTTTGATATAAAAGAGTGTCCGTGGAGTTTCCTGTCCGTTTTTCGCCATAGGAACCTACTACGCTTTGGATTTGGTAAACTAGCTTTATCCTTCTAACCCTACTTCTAACTAGCTACCTTCTAACTAGCTTTATCCTTCTACCCTTGACAATTCAAGTGCCTGTAATTGTTTTATTTGAAATAAATGCTTTGAGTTTGAGTTTTGCAAAGGGTGTGATTAATGAATCGTATGTGACTGCGTACCTGTACATACTACTGATGATAAATAAAGTGTGCAGAATGGAAAGAAAGGAAGGAGACTTTTGAACTGCCGCAGAGGACACAATAAACTAAAGAAAATAATAAGGAAGGGATCATACTTGTCATAAGGCTTGTTGCCCCACAAATGCGCGAAGCTGTTGACCGACCAGGTAAAGTTAAGGCTAATTGCGTGTCGTAATATAACTTGTGATATGATGGACGTTTCCCAGCTTACGTTCCAGCACAGGACAGGGATTATTGACGGCACTATCCAGCAGCATAATATCGTGAATAACAGGAAATACCTGAAACAGTTAAAGAATGGAATGATTTGTTAGGACCTTTAGGTCGAGCCTGATGACGATGAGATATTTATGATCAAGTACTGAAAAATGATACATTCTTTCTTTTATAATTTACTAGCTTTTGCCTACGGCTTTTCCCGCGTGGATGTTGGCAACCTACTACCGGTATTAAAAGCACCCTAGGTGTTAACCCAGGTAAACGATGTTTTAATTCCATAGTACATTATTTTTATATAACTTTATTGTCTGTCAATAAAGCTCCCAGTTAGCATATTTTTTTTCCGACATATTCAACAATTATCGTCGATCTAGACTGCCAGGTTCTTCTTCTCTTGCAACCGAGCGGGTGGGCAGGTTGCGGATAGCCCAACTACGGGTGCTGGACCGACGATATAACGTCGATCCCGCACCCGGAGCATCTGTAAAGAGATCCCGGACAATAGAAGTTCCCGAAGGCCAAATCCCAGGCTTAGGGTAACCTACGAACCTTTTCCCATGTATCCATAATCCAACCAAATCATTTCCTTCCTATCCATATTTTCCCATCGATCCTAAATCCCAGGCCAATTCCCAAAAAACCCTTAAATTCTTCATCCACAAATGTCCCTCCCTCCCATCCCTATAATAATCCACCGCCCGTATCTCTACGTTGACGTCCTGGTGGGGCACACGCGCTCCTATGAACCCTGGATCTGCGCCGGTAGAGTTGACTTTACCAACGCAGATCTAGTGTGAAGAGCCAGACCAAGAGAGATGCAATCCAAGCCAAGGTCTCACACGCCGAGGGCTGCATGGCTAGGGGAATGCGCTAGTCGCTAGTGTGCCAACTCTGGATAATAGGGGACCTCCAGTTTTACTTACCCTTACCACAGTGAACGCAGGGCTCTGCTGTGGTCGACTTTGTTAATCCCTAGCTACTCGTGGGATTAATTATGATAACAAGATCTAAAGCAAAAAAAAAGTATTCAGGCAAATATGCCTTTTGTAGATGAGGAAACATCAACGGTTTCATCATCAACCTCTCCGAGGTCAGTATGTTCATCAATCGCATCATCACCACCTTCATATCTATCACGTTCATCAAGATCATCATCAACATCATCATCAACATCATCACCAACGTCAGTAAATGTTGTGTCGGAGGCTAATTTAGCTAATAACCCGTCACCCACTACTGGCTTAAAAATTACGCGAAAAAAAATGGAGTAAAGAAATGAACGAATTCATTTGCCGATCCTGCATGGAGTATTGCAGTCACCTTTGGGATGGATCAGCTAAGTACCAACTAGCCGCGCTTGACTCGGTGGAACGCAGAGCTAAGAGGCTCATTGGCGACGTAAAACTGGTGGATGCCAAGCTTCATAGCTTGGCTCATCGCCGCAAGGTTGCCTGCTTGTCGGTCTTCTACAGATTGTACTTCGGAGAGTGTGCCCGAGAACTCCACGACCTCATTCCACCGGCCCCCTTCTACCACCAGACATCTAGACGCACTGCCAGTTACCATCCCTACCTGGTTGCTATTCCACCAATTCGCACTAAGCGATTCCAAATGTCTTTTATAATGCGCACAGCAAAAGAGTGGAACTCACTACCTGCGTCTGTGTTTCCGAACGTATACAACCCTAATCTCTTCAAAGTGAGAGTGAACAGGCTTCTTCTGGGTAAGCTCACTCCATCGTCGACTTTGTCTCTGTCACCTCTGACCTAGACTAGAGTCAAGAGCAAACCCATCACAAATAAAAAAAAAAAAAATTTGGCGTACCTGTCTATCACAAATTTGGAATCTGACATAAATGCATACTTAACATCATTACATCAACAATTCATAGAAAAATTCCCAAACATGAAAGACCCTAAGCAAAGAATTGGAGATCAAATCATGAAATTTGGAGGCTGTCTTATTTATGAAGAGTAGGTATTTGGATACCTAAGAAAGGGTTTTAAAAATTCTCCCCCTACAGGGGTAAAATAGGAGAAGAAAGATAGTATGAAAAATCTTATTCCTTGAGTTACTAGATTGAAACTTGATACGTACCTATACTTACGTAAGTAGATTATATAGTTTGATATTTTTAGTTTTCCTAAACTATACAGGAATTTTATTTAACGCGCGGTCCGATTAACTCGAAACTCAGTATTCATATTCGAGGCCAAACATAAAAAATAATGTGTAACAGGGCTCTTCGAAAATCAACCTCTAAAAATAAATGGGTTTATCAATTTTACAGCACAGCTTTTATTTACAAACAAAAGTAGTGTATGTATTATATCAGTTATCTGGTTTCCATAGTACAAGCTCTGCTTTGTTTGGGATCAGATGACCGTGTGTGAAAAATGTCCCAGGATATATTATTATTATTACTCGTATATTATTATTATTTTATTTTTTCTTACATATCTCGGGACCCTGGGGTCCCAGACCTTTGGAAGGCATACGAGGGGCCGAATCCAACTCGCAGAGGCCCCTTAGATAATTTTAATTGATGAGGAGGCACCAACCGACGATTATCCCTATATGCACTATGCAAGTGCACCCAAGGACCCCCGTTTGTTGCAGGACTATTGTTGTACGTGGAAGCAAAACATATTGGGCTATGGGTTTGGGTGGCTAAAGTGGATTGGGTAACTTGAACTATGGAAGAACTATATCCCCTGCCTGACCAAAGTTATATTATACACTGATAAAATGGCAGGGTGTGACTTGCACATTCAAAAATGGGCCCCCGGAAACGGCCGCTAGCAAATAGTGACGTAGCGAAAAGGGGGAAACACTTCCTGAGGTGCTTGAGGCGTGGAGAGGTATTCCACGGCTATCAGGACAATCCCGGAAGTACGGTCAAGATCCCTACCAGCACCTTACTGGAATATTTCCTTCCTCCAAGCACGTTCGCTCTTGCGAATTTCCCCTCAAGCCGGCCAATAAAGGCAAGAATGAGGTGGGAGCTCTGTTCCTCGTCAGAGTTCACTCCAGCTGGCCAATAAAGGCAAGCCAGAGATGAGGACAAGATTTCCCCCGGGAGATAGGGTCCGTGGGGTCGCTACTACCCAACAGCTCGCCACATGCTGCCCTGCGGGTTTCTGTATCTCTCTTGGTCTGGCTCCTCATCCTAGATCTGTTCCGGCAAAGTAAACTCTACCGGCACAGACCTAAAGTTCGGAGCGCCCAAGCCCCACCACGACATACACGTAGAGATACAGCGGTAACTCTAAAAATTGTGTAAATAAATCTTTGAGTCAAGTTATGGAAAGTCCCCTAACGAGTTTTAAAAATTCCACCCCTGTGGAGGTGAAAAGAGGAGATACAGTTTATAATTGTGAAAAATCTTATTTCCTTGGCTAATAAACTTGAAAAATGGCACAGTAAATAATAAAGATTGACACTAAGCTTTTCAAACCAATCCCTCACAGTAGATTTAGAGGGTGTCAAATTTAGTAAGGTAAAATTTTAACGCACTGTAAGATTAACTCGAAACTCGGTACTACTCGTAATATTAAGGCAGTTTGAGTACTTTATGCAGCTTACCCAAATTTCCTTTCTTTGATATTGTTCCTCGATTCCTTAGGTCCTCGAGGTCCTTAGGTACTGAGTTGAGCAATACAATTACTTACAAATGCTTGCACTGACTGGACAGATCCATTAAAATCAGTGTGATTCGTATCTCAAAAGATGATTTCAGACGCTAATCTACATGATTCTCACGTGATCTAACGAAGATTATGTCTGGACTTTAAAGGAGACTTTGCCCTTGAGTTTGTTTCGCCATATGGGCCCTATCAGAATACCAGCGCTGCGGTATTTATTTAAATATTGCAGCTTTATGCTGAGATAGGAGCCTTTTTGGCCTCGCACAGGGATTTTTTATTGTTATATTTTGTATTTATTTTGTTTAATTTTTTTAATGTTAATTTTGTTAGTTTCCTATGCTCTTTTTTACTATTTGTATTTCCTGTGCGTGTCCCAAATAAAGTATTTTTCTTTCTTCTTTCTTTCCATTTATTATCACCGAAAGTCAGATAGGAAATGTCGAATTTGTCATTTTTGTATTGTTTGAACGCGTTAATTACTGGAACTGTCTGTCGAATTTGAAAAACTATTTTTGTATTTGATAGCCCAATTCTTAAGGAAGGCTATAGGCATATTTAACATCATGCTAGGACCCTTTGGTACAGATCAAAGAGAAAAAAATCTGAAAGAATGTTAAAGAAAACGTAGTAATATCCTGGACAGGCAATAGGGAAGAACAAGAAATTTCACGCGGACGAAGCAGCCGGCAGAAGCTAGTCTCAAATAAAAAAAAAAGCTTCAAGTACCTACTAACATACATTTGTTTTCATTCGATTTTGTCGCTCCGAATTTTTTTAATGGGATAAAATCAAGTAGGTAACAAACATTTTCTATTTTAAATCATGTGTAATATATAGTTTGCACATGTAAATAAATAGGCTACTTAGTTACAACAAAACTTGAAGTACGAGTAACGTAAACTATAAAATAGGAAGGAACTTCTTGAAAATTCTGTCTCGTTGATCTAGCGGTAGCAAACGATACTGCTAAGCATGAAGGCTTGGGATGGAAAAGTGTTATTGCGTTTTCCATCAGGATTATCTCAGTAACATCCCAGAGTCTAGATCTGTGCCCGGCTGATGTAAATATTCTTGCCCCCTATTACATGGGACTTAAACATATATGGTGAAATGAAGCTGTACTAGCGGTAGTTGGTACACTTCTGCCTAACCCTTCGGGGAATACAGGCATAATGTTGAGAATTTTGAAATAAAAAAAGACAGTATTGGATTACCTGGTATGAAACTGAATAAGAGGATCATTGACGATGTCGCTCATGTCGATCTTGACACCCTGTTTCAGCACGTCTGGGTGCTTCTTCATCATCATCCATCCGACGTGAGAGAAGAAGAACCCGCGGTTGGCGTCGTGTGGGTCTGCTGACGTTTCAGAGTACTTGTGGTGCACACGATGGTCTCGAACCCAATCGTATATAGTTTTCTGTTCATAAAGTAAATAAATAAAAAAAATAAAAATGTTTATTTCAATTACAATGGGCATTTAGATACATATTTTTGGAGATCTCCTTTTAAGCAAGGAATTGCTTGTATTAGGAGTCTCCGCACTTCCACAATTGAAATGTAGACAAAGTAAACAAAGTAAACATGCAAGAATAGAAATAAAAATAAAAGCGGTAAATTAACATTATACAAACGGCACTACGAAAGATTAAGAGTTGTACAGGAAAAAGCCAAAATCCAAATCGCGCGAGTACGTGTGATGCGTGTGTTACGAGTGAGTATGTTAGTGTGGAGTGAGTGAGTGTGGTTGTGGGTGTAAGTGAGATTAGTGAGGTTGTATGGTGGGTGAATTTATAATAAGCGATGTTTAGTTCATTTACCGTGAATGAATATCCTGACTATCACTAAATACAAAAGTGCGCCCATTTCGCGTTATGCGGGTGAGACTGGGATGCTAGTATAGGTAGTTACAAGCGTACGCTAAATTGTAGGTCGTTAATTGTTGGCTAGCCCTACGAACGATGTCTTGGGATCGAAAGAAGCAAAATAAGTCTTCTTTCACTAACCATGCGGAAAACGACCTGAGTGTAACCACGTTGGCTATTGTAAATTAGATACAATAGACTCAATATCGTCATAGGATTTAGTTTTAAGCCACTCGGTTACAACTTTTTTACAGTCCCGGTAGTTCATGGAATGCATTCGTATTTCTTTATTTAGCAAATTGTATAGGTAAGATGATTGCCTGGGGTATTATCTTTTAGCGAAAGCAGATCTAACCTTGACAGTTTGAGCGACTAAGTAGCTCCTTCTGTTTTTAGGCTTAGAGGGATCATACGGAAGGGTTGTGTGCTTTCTTAGAACAAGTTGAAGCAAATAAAGCTTTCTTACAGACAGAAGATCTGCTAATTGGTAGAGGCCTAGGGTGGGGTATCTGTAGGGTTTAAAGAACATGACTTTAAGTAAGGTACGCTGCGCCCTCTCAAGTTCCAAGAACTTTATTTTTGTTGTCCCTCCCCAGCAAGGCAGACAGTAAATGAGGATAGATTGGGCCAACGATATGTATATTTGCTTCCATATCAACTTCCTAACTCTCTTCATTAGAAGTTCGGTGTGCGTGTGCCAGGATAAGCGCTGGTCAATCATTACACCCAGATATTTAATATGTTGAACCCTGTCAATTTTTGAGCATGGACAGTTGGGGGTGAGGGGGTTGGGACAGTTGTGGATTTTTATTTGGAAACCCCAGGACGGTTGGGAGTTATTATACTTAGTGAAGCAGATGTAATTGGATTTGGAAGTATTTAGCGTGAGGAGACTATGGTTTAGCCGGGCTGCTATCTTGGAAAGGCCGCGTTCGGCCAACCTTGCAACATCAGCCCAAGTCTTAACAGTAAAGACAATGGCAGTATCGTCGGCATACGAAAAGATGAGCCCGCCATCAATCTTCATGCTGCAGAGGCTATTAATGTAGACAAGGAACAATGTCGGTCCAAGGACAGTGCCCTGACAGACTCCGAAAGTGATGGTTAACTCAGAACTGGTGTACTTCGCAATTTGAACCGTTTGCTTGCGGTTGCTGAGGTAGGGTTTAAGACGCTCAAGAGCGAGGGTCCCCTTATGCCGACGCGTTCTAGCCTTTGTAAAAGTAAGGGCACAGACACTGTGTCAAAGGCCTTTTTGAGGTCAAGAAAAACAGCCAGACACTTGGCTCCACTATCCACACCGTCCAACAGAGCAGAAGTCAGTGACAGAACTGCATCCTCGGTAGACTTCCCCTGCCTAAACCCAAACTGAGAAGGCGACAGTATGTTATATTTAGAGAGGAACTTAATTAGCCGTGAGTATATAAGTCTCTCAACAATTTTTGAAACGGAAGGTAGGACCGAAATTGGTCTATAGTTAGACGGATCAGATTTGACTCCTGACTTATACACAGGCGTTATGAGTGCAATTTTCAGAGCGTCGGGGAAAAGTCCTTGCGCGAAACATAAGTTAATCAAGTGGGTTAAAATTGGTACAATTTGTTCGTGTGCAGATTTTAGAAAGTTGACTTGTATATTGTCCCAACCGGGAGCGCTATCCGATTTTAAGCACATAAGAGTGGCTCGAACTTCGTCAGGGTCTGTGTCAAGAAGGACAAGAGATGAGGTCAAAGGATTATCTGCCGAGAATAATAATAATAATCTGATCCCAAACTAAGCAGAGCTTGTACTATGGAAACCAGATAACTGATATACTACGAGTACATACACTACTTTTTTTTGTAAATAATAGGTTGGGGAAAAAGTTTCTTCGCATTTTTTAAGAAAATTCAAAACATTTTTTAATATAGTTTATTTACATTTAACTAAAGTATGTAGGTACCATTTTGTTCGATAACTTTTTGCCATCTTGTAGGTAGGGACATGATCCCATTGCTATAGAAATTTTGGGACTTCTGGTCAAAATACCGCGACAACTGGTTTTGGCAGTCCTCTCGTGATGTTAACCTGACACTGCCTAAAGAATTCTGAAGAGACCGAAACAGGTGGAAATCTGAAGGTGCAAGGTCAGGACTATACGGCGAATGCATTAACACCTCCCAGCCAAACTCTCTTAATTTTTGCTGAGTGGCTAAAGATGTGTGAGGTCTAGCGTTATCATGATGAAAAACCACACCCCTTCTGTTGATTAATTCCGGCCGCTTTCTCTCAACTTCTTGCTTTAATCTCATCAGTTGTTCGCAGTAGAGTTCAGAATCGATGGTCCTGCCTGGTGGTAACAGCTCATAATGAATAATGCCCTTCCAATCCCACCACACACACAGCATCACCTTGTTGCGAGTTAACCCGGGTTTCGCCACAGTCTGTGAAGCCTGAACACGACCTTTTTCGCACGTTCTTGTCATACGTGATCCACTTTTTATCACCAGTTATCAGCTTCTTCAAAAATGGTTCGGTTTCATTACGTCGTAATAAAGAATCACAAATGAGTACACGGTTCATTAGGTTTCTTTCAGTGAGCTCGTGAGGTACCCAAATGTCGAGCTTTTTTGTGTACCCAGATTTTTTCAAATACGCCAAAACTGTTTTGTGGTCAATTTCCAGTTCTTCAGCTACGTCGTAACTACTGATATGCCGATCTTGCTCCACTTTTTCAAAAATGGCATCCATTTTATCCGTAATAGGACGACCAGAGCGACGTGCATCTTTGACATCAAAATTTCCGGATTGAAAACGCTTAAACCAAATTTGTGCTACTCTCACAGACACTACACTAGGTCCATAAACATCGCAAATTTTTTTCGCGGCTTGCGTTGCATTTTTACCTTTTTTGTAGTAAAATTTTAAAATGTATCGAATTTCTTCATTAGATTCACTCATCTTGACGGTACGAAAAACAAATGAAAATCACACATTTTCCTAATTTGAATTTGGAATTATGTTCTTTAAAATTTAAACTTTCAATGATACCAAAACCAGCCAGATACAAATAGTATAGCCAAAGAGATTTTATTACAAGTTCATGCATACTATAATGCGAAAAGACTTTTTCCCCAACCTAATATATTTTAAAAGATTAAGTTTAATGAATTTATAAAAATACACTTAACAGTTTAAAATCAAAATTCAAAATAATTTTTTTCTCACAACATTCCAATTAAAGGTGCAGGCTATTTACACGCCTCACCACATTTTTTGGTCCTTACGAGACGGATAAATAACCCGGTACCTAGATTTTTGCGTAATTGTTTGGTGAAAATCATATTATTTGGTCCTTGAGTTACCGGAGTTATATCCCGTTACCTAGATTTTTGCGTAATTGTTTGGTGAAAATCATATAGGTTCAATAACGTGCAATAGGTATTTATTTATTTACGTAAACTTTTGGTAAATTAGTTCCTATAAAACGCAGCGCAATTGACAATAGATTTACGTAGTTTGTTGGTGAATCTGTTCAATTATTTTATTAGTTTACATAGAACCACATTACGTACTCGTATTCATTGGTAAAGTTCATTCTATGTAGGTACGAGTATCCGCATTTAAAAACTCGCTTTGATATTAAGTTAGTAGGTAGGTAGTTACCAACGCATCTTGGCTTTGTGCGTAATAATAATTAGATAGATACCTACTCATAGTTGGTAGGCGCGTTAACTATTGCAAACTGTCTGTTAGGTATATTTTTTCTGTTATTGTTCATTTGTGATTTAACAAAATTACGAATAAACAACCGAAGCCGGAAGATTTACTAACGATTCTTCACGAAAAGAAAGGATTGTTATTTAAATGCATTAATCGATTGTATGATTTATCAAAAAGTATATCGTCGTTCGATTCGAGGAAAAATGAGAGTTTTATGACTGAGTCAGAGACAATTGATGACAGTCGAGATAAATTTGAATCGTTTGTCGACCAAATTAATCAAATAAATATTAGTTTAAAACCTGGTTCAAGTGCCGACTATGCTTGTTTAGAATCCTTTGAAGATTTGTATATTCATATTAAACGTGTCCGGAATAAAATAAACTGTAATCAATCGCCACCAACACCCAGTAGTAACACAAAGACTTTTTTTGAACCGCTTAAAATAATGTTGCCTCCTATCGCGCTCCCGTCTTTCGACGGGAAAACAGAGAATTGGCCAGTTTTCTATGAGTCGTTTAAGTCGAACATTCATGATAATGATCAGCTGACTGGCTCGCAGCGTGTGCAGTACTTGGTAGGTAGGCTTACACACAACGCTTTGAAGGTTACCGCTGGAATTGTGCCTACGGGTGATACTTACAAGTTTTTATGGAATAGTTTAGTTAAAAAATATCAAGACAAGCGCTCCCTAGGTACGCATTATTTAAATAACATATTGGATTTAAATAGTTGTTCTTTTAACGCTAATGGTCTCGATTCTTTCATAGAAACATTTAGTGCATCTAATTCTACCTTGAAACATCTTGGGATTACGGATCTGGCTGATTTTATTCTCTTGCACTGTGCAATGAGAAGAATCGATTCACAGACTATTCAATCGTTTGAACTCTCCATTCGAGATGTTAAAATTCCCACCACGAAATTATTGATAAGCTTCGTTCAAGATCAGGCAAAGATATTGGCACGCTCGAATGCGTCTCATTCGAACGCGAGGAACTTAACTAGAAACCCCGCTTCCGCACCTCGCGAGTCACGCACACAGACAAAAGCGTTTGTTGTGAGCAAGTCAGCTGACTCGTCCGCTTGTTCATCCGCGATTGCGGTTCCATGCTGCGCGTACTGTAATGATAGCGCTCATGTTCATTTGTTTAATTGCGCTAAGTTTAAATCCGCGTTGACTCCTAGAACAAGGTTCCAGTTTATTAAATCCAACCGTGGGTGTGCGAATTGTCTGAGCACATTGCACGGATTGAGTAACTGCAAGTCAACATCAGTCTGTGATTTATGTAAAAAACGCTATCATACACTATTACATTTTCATAAAGAAAATAAACCACAAACAGCTTATGTTAAAGCGACGAATTGCAATACAGTCGTCGCGTCGCCTCACGCGCCGCTCCCCCTCGCGCCTTCCGCGCCCCTCTCGACTTCCGGTACATCTCTGTCTGCCCCGGTTTCCGCCGCGATGCCGAGCTCTTATATTCATTGCGATAAGATCGATACTTCCGTGACGCCGGCGTCTTCGGCTCACAACTCGGCCGTGTTATTAGCAGCTGATGGAGCGAAGGCTAGGGAGATAGTGCTGTTATCGACAGCTCAGGTTTATGCGCGAGCTAAAAGTGACAGTGCGGGTCACAAAACAATAGTGAGGTGCTTAATTGATAATGGCTCGCAGAATAATTTAATAACTACAACCTGTTGTAGAAAACTTAATTTACTGATAATTCCTTTGAGTAATTCTTTTGTTAAAGGAGTTGGTTCTGTATCGCGACCGATAATAGGATACTTACATTTAGATATCGAGTCTCGTGTGTATCCGGATCAAAAATATACTATTCGAGCGTTAGTAGTTGAGTGCATTACGGGCCAGCTACCTTCGCACCATGTTAAGTGGGATAGCCATGTAGACTTCCACGCGCTTCCGCTCGCAGATTTAAGCTGAAATATTCCAGGGGATATTGACTTAGTGTTGGGCGCTCAACTGTTTCCGTACATTTACTTGGGGAATAGGGTCAATCTTGGTTCACGCGCCCCATCTGCATTATTGACCACATTCGGGTATGTATTATTATTATTATGTATATGTATTCGGCAGGCCAGCTGGCTTGGTTGGTTAAGACACCACCTATCATGTCGCTGGTCGTGGGTTCGATTCCCACCCAGGACAAACATTTGTGTGCATGAACATGTCTGTTTGTCCTGAGTCTGGGTGTAATTATCTATATAAGTATGTATTTACAAAAAAAAAAAGTAGTGTATGTAGTATATCAGTTATCTGGTTTCCATAGTACAAGCTCTGCTTAGTTTGGGATCAGATGACCTTGTGTGAAATGTCCCGGGTTATTATTATTATCTCCTTTATTTATTTTTTAAACTTATTTTATTACATTTTTAAATATTTTTATAAAAAACATTAAAAAAAACATTTAAAAATATAAAAAATAGTGATCCGCCGGTAGCGGGTGCAGGGTCCAAGCTACCGGTGGTTAGGGCCCCAGAGACAGGAACCTCCTCACAATACGCGCCGTATCAAGGAGGACTGCCTTCTGAATCAGGCCCTTGATCCAACCGCCTAACGAGAGATGTTGATCGAGACTTTCGGCCATCAGGCCATTGGCCGTTACGACAATCGGCACAATGACAGCCGAGCTCACATTCCATATGTCAACAACCTCGTGTGCTAAGTCGAGATATTTTATTTGTTTCTCTTTCTCAGCTTTCACGAGGTTCTCGTATTATTATTATTATTATATGTCTTGAGGGGCGATTTTCCGCATAGTAGGGATAATTTAAATTTACCTAACTCTTGTTTCACGGCATTGGCTCTCAATGACTTATCACAAAAGTTTTGGGAATTGGAAGAAGTTGAGAATAAACGTTTTTTCTCTCCTGAGGAAACCGAATGTGAGAATATTTTTTCCTCGACCGTGTCACGGGACGATGTGGGTCGTTATACCGTCGCGTTACCTTTTAGTAAGGATCCCGCCGAGTTGGATTCCCGCGCCGCCGCGTATCGTCGGCTTATTGCGCTTGAAAGGAAACTCCGCCAATCGCCGATGTTGCGAAAAAATTATGATGCAGTAATCAAAGAGTACATGGACAATGGTTACTTAAGTCAAGTCGACGAATCTGCCATTTACGATGACGGGTACTATATCCCTCATCACACTGTCATTCGGCCAGACAAACCGATGCCGCGCATTGTATTGGATGCTAGTTCTAGAACTCATACAGGATTATCTTTAAATGACGTACTCCATATTGGTCCAAATTTACAAACAGATTTGTTTATTCATTTAACAAATTTTAGATTATTTCCCATCGCTATAAACGCTGATATTAAACAAATGTATTTACGCGTTGGTGTACCCGTTGACCAGCGTAAATACCTACGCATTTTGCTTCGATTCAATGAGAACGAACCTGTGTTAACCTTTACTTTTAATCGCTTACCTTTCGGACTTAAGTCGAGTCCTTACATACTCGTAGCTATGCGCACTGTGCGACAGCTGGCCTCTGACAGTCCGCACAAGACAAATGTCTTAACAGTGACCACGCAAGTAGAACAACCCCTTCTATATCAACTTGCTCAACGTACCTCATCATGGGATAAATTGTTGCGCATTGTTTCCTATATATTGAAATTCGCTAGACCACAGGTTCACTGTGAACCTCGTTCTATTCAGGGCTCGTCAGTTGCGGAACGAGCAATAGTCAGTGCTGTGCAATCTGTTCATTTTGCAAATGATATTAAGGTCATCGAATCTGGGAAATTGCTTCCAAAGAAACTGCAAAGTTTAGCTGTCTTTTTAGATGAAGAGGGAATATTACGCATCGGCGGAAGGCTTTCGAAGTCGCACCTTCCGTTTGACGCTAAGCATCCTTTTTTACTTCCCAAACATGTCCATATTGTGGATCTAATAATCCGTCATTATCATGTGATGAATTGTCACACTGGACCGGGACTACTCATGTCCTACTACACTAAGACAGCGATTTTGGATACTAGATGCCAGGACTGTCATTATGTCCAAGTTGCGACAATGCAACACATGTTTTCGGGTAAATCCGACGCATCCCATTCCAGTGATGGCAGACCTGCCTGAATACCGAGTGTCGGAAGCAAAGGCGTTTGTCCACACTGGAGTGGATTATGCTGGTCCCATACGCATAACCCTCACTCGTCGCAGAGGCCAACACGCCCAGAAGGCGTATATCTGTTTATTCGTGTGCTTGGTAATCAAGGCTGTCCATGTAGAGTTGGTCTCTGATTTAACCTCTGATGCCTTTTTAGCCGCGTTTAAACGCTTTATCTCGCGTCGAGGGCCAGTATCTTATCTTTATTCGGACAATGTTACCAATTTAGTTGGTGCTAAGGCTCAACTAGATGACCTTTATAGATTCTTATTAAATTCAAGTTTCAATTCGACTCTTTTACATGAGTTGTCAACCCGCCGCATAACGTGGAAAATGATCCCACCTCGCTCCCCACATTTTGGCGCCATGTGGGAAGCGAATGTTAAAACATTAAAAACGCAAGTTTATCGCGTGATCGGAAGTCAGCTTCTCACTTATGAGGAGTTACAAACTGTACTCATTCAAATAGAGTGCATTATGAACTCACGCCCTCTGAGCGTGTTGTCTTCCGATCCCCATCCCGAAGTTCTTACTCCCGCTCACTTTTTGATGTCGACTCCATTACAGTACCTGCCGGCAGCCGATTTCTCTGGTCAGCTCATTAATTTGTCACAGCGCAAACAGTTTTTAGATAGTATGATCCAATCCTTCTGGAAGAAATGGCACCTAGAGTATCTGCATACGCTGTAAGTCAGGCAAAAATGCGCAACTCCGGACAAATCCATAGAAGTTGGAACCGTCGTACTTATGGGACAGGATAATTCAGCTCCTCTAAGTTGGTCATTAGGAGTTATAACTGAGGTTTATAGAGGCACAGATAATGTCTCTCGTGTTGCAATGGTAAAGACAAAGTTCGGTAACTTTAAGCGTGCTGTCGCTAAATTATATCCTATTCCAACGCAATAAACGTCAACTCTTATATGATATTCATAGTCTTAAGGTTTAGGATATACATTAAATAATTTATATCGTTTGTTTCTCGCATTCAGTCATAAAGCATAAACTTTTTGTGATCATAATCTAGGTCAGTAAATACTTATAATTTTCTCACTTTCCTTTTTGAAAGTACTTGCGTCATTCCAAAGAGGGGGAGCATGGTGAAGCGTCAATGCTTTTCTCAATGTAAAAAATAAAATAATAACATTTTAGGATTTGGGCCTATAATCTAATAATGTTAGTGTTTCGAATTAAATATTTTCATTTCTCAATTGATGAATCCTCGCGCCAATATTCGTTGTACGCAGCGCCCATGTATCGGAACGTTCCTTAGTTTTCTCACAAAATGACCGACAGATGGCGTTTGCGCAATTGAGTGTTCTTCCGACCGAAAAAGAGACATGGCGGGTTGCTAATCGCTCCGCCTTTTGAATATTCCTTTTTTGATGAAACCTTGACGATACTCGTAAAATAAATGGACCTGCATCTGTGCATCATTGAGGACTTATAGTGCAGTGTTGATTTTTGGAGTTTCAACGATTCCACCGGTGGATATATTATGAAGATTTGATCGCCGGCCGGCAGCTTCAAGCCATCACGTGCGCATGAACGAGATATCTTCTCATTGCCCTGGGTTTGAATGGGATCTCTGGATTGTGACAGGTACGTGGGCATGTTTAGCTGCTATTAATTATATGGTATTGGTTCCTCGAGGATTCATCAAAGGGGAAATTATTTTATTTTTGAAGTCCGCCATTACGTCTTTGAGATAATTTTTTTCTCACAACATTCCAATTAAAGGTGCAGGCTATTTACACGCCTCACCAGTCTCCTTGTAAGAAGTGATATGCTCCGCAACTACAAATATGTAGTAGTAGGGTAGGTAAGTAGATGCATTTATAGTTCAAACGTAAACACTTAAAGATAATTAGTTAGATTTTTTTTACTAATAAGTAGGTATTATACATAGTTTGTTGCATTCATAACCTCTAACGCTGTTATGCAAAGTTATATTATAACATAAAAAGTTCTGCTATAAAGGGTAGACCTGATGCTGATATGTTAAAACTACCTAGTGAACCCACCCTGCTATTTGCATCTAATATAGAGATGCTCAAAGGAGTGCAATAAACATTAAAAGTGCAAGACAAAGGGGACAATACCTGAGCAGCCACCGAATAGCATATGATTAGGATCCATTGCAGGGGCAGTTTAGCTTTGTATGAGTGATGACTCCAATACCGATGTACCCCTCCTGTCACTCCGAACCCAGCAATGAGGCCCATGAAATAAACTGAAACATTAAGAAATAGAGAAATTAACAAGCGGATTTCACAAATCAAAATTCAAAATCTTCATCTACGTAGTGTTTTCCCAACTATGTTGGGGTTGGCTTCCAGTCTAACCGGGTGCAATCAAATACTAGTATTTTACATGTAGTCCAATCAACAAGGATATTTGTTGTATGGAGACTTCCGAAAAATTCCCCCGCCTATAAAATTTGACATGTGGTGAAGTTAGGTAATACAGATTACAGATGTATAATAATCCAACAAATTTTATTACATGTTAGGTATTTTTACCTTAACATGAAAATCGCTTATAACTCTCTGTGAATATTTCCTCAGACTGAAATACTTTCTGTATACGTACGTATGTTAGAATAAGTATGTAAAAAATCCAACATTTTTTCGATTTCAAAGACACCTTCAAAAACTTAATTTAACATTTTGCGCTATATCTTCTACAGAAAAAATGTTCTGTTAATTTTTTTTTTTTTTTAATGATTTTATATCCTTAAATACATAGCTTTGTTTAGTTATCCAAAAGATTTTCCTTTTTAAACATTTTTTATTTTTATTTTTGCTTAACTACGTAATGGGAAAAATAACTCATACCTTTATTAGTTATATGATTTTATATTAAATCAGATTTATCAATTATCCAACAAATTTTCGAACGTTCTATATTTTTTAGAATATATGTTCGCTGATTTAAGCTAGAGCTGACCTTCACTTAAGTAAGGGTTGACCTTCACTTGACCGCTCGGAGCTGCTTTGCCACGCGCACTTTTGGAGTAGTGTAGGCGAGTTTGGTGGCCACCTTTATTATTATTCATAATTAGAAGTCTTATATTCTAACGTTATATAATTTTTAGGGCTAATTTTTCAATCGTCAGATAACTTTTATCTATAGAATAAATATGGCGGTTTCACAGCTCAGCTAGCAGTTTCTTCAGATAAAAATTATCTGACTATTAAAAAATCAGCCCTTAGACTGATAAGATGTAACTGGCCTATGTGGAACTACGAAAAACACAAAGGAGAATGGGCATTCCGTGGGGTCAGCGGCCAATAATGAAATTAGTGTCAAATGAAAGTAGGTATTTGATATTAGTTAGGAATAACTTTTACTACGAGCGTTACTTTGCTTTGGTTAAGTAAAGCGATGTTTAACACTTTTCATCCACTTTTAACGTTAAAGGGTTGGCGTAAGGTGCAACAAATCGCATTGACTTCATTAAATCACTTACGGCTGCATTTACGAATAAAGTACAGTAGCGGTCAGAACTCCAACGCCAGCATTACAAAACTATCGCATCATTACCCGTCGCACTCGAGACCTTCTTCTATTTAGGTATTTCACACACACTTACACACCCATATATTGCACTCTTTCATCACGAACCAAACAGAAAAAGCGCGGTATAAGGTCATCATCATAGGCCTGTCGCGGCACGCAGTCGTTTTCTAGAAAAAGACAGCGAATATTTTAATCTAGTCACATAAAAGGTGAGGGAACATTGTAGCCTTGCATAAAAATGGGTGTAATATATCTGAAATATCCAATGAAACCAGATTTTGTGTAAGTTATTTTGTTGTTTTTGATTTTATTTGTTCTCATAAGTGACGCTTCAAAAGGTGTAACAAAGATTTCTTTTTTTTAGAGAGATACTGTGAGACGTTGGGTGAGGAGATATGAGGAAGAGAGGAGAGTCTTAAGAGCCGTGTAAGAAGTGGTAGGCCGCCACTTATTAACCAGTGTCAGCGGTTTATGGTTAGTGAATATAAAACGAACGGTTTCATACATACAAGACAATTTGCTGAAGAATTTGATACGTCATTGCGTACTGTTTGCCGTGCACTCTATGCCGAAGGCATCCGTCATTGAACATCAGCGAAAAAACCGTTTTTAATGCAAAGACATAAGGAGGAACGTTGCGTTTTGCTCGAGAATATTTAGACTTTGATTGGGAGACTACTGCAGTGCTATTCTGTACAAATCTAACCGTGAACACATATGTGAGGTGAACGTGGAGTGAGCTGTCAATAGTGTCAAACCATCTTCACCTCACATGGAATTACAGCTCTATTCAAGCTCATTTTACCTAAGTTTTCACGTTGAGATTTTTACAGAATAGACAGGCTGTATTTACTGGCGAGAAGACATTCAAGTCGTGTCAAAAAGAAAGACTTCATTTGTGGCGCAAAGACAATACACGTTGGTCTGACAGTTATAAAATAATACGGAGTCAGGAAGAATGGGGAGGAAAACTATCTTTTTATCACGATAGATGGCGCACAATCGACTGTACCTTGTTTTGATATATTGACAGTCAAATCGTATGGATTTTTGCAGTGTACTAAGTTTAGCTTTCCTATTTTCCGTAATTTTGTCCGAAATGCTTCAAAGTAGTGCTTTATATTGTAAAAACAGAGAAGTACATTTGTATCATAAAGAAAGTAAGCACTGAAAACAATGGGAATTGGCGTTACGTATTAAAAACTTTAAGGCAATTAGTAGGTACTGCACGATTGTGTGCTGCGCATTTCACAGAAGAGGATTATATTCAACTTTTAGTTGAGGCACAGTCATAAACGCGTACATATTTTAGTCGAATTACACTTTCAAATCTCATAAAACAAAGGTAAACAAGGTACAGTCGACTACTGTGACATCTACATACAGCTTTGAGTGTGGCTCCTCATTAGTGTGAATATGTGAGGGTGGATTAGTGCTCAAGGGCTGGGTGAGTTGGCATTTATACCGACGCGGGCCAACAGCTCCGATTACGTCGAGGCTTTGAGCGATATAATGCTACCTACTGTTCGCAATATTTATCCAGTTGATGAAATTGGTGACTTTTATTTGGTTCAAGATAATTGTCCGATATATCGTGCCAGGGGGTCTACTCCCTAACTCCGTCAACGAAGCAACGGGCCCGTCTGATAGTAGTTCGATATGTCAGAGTGAACCCTAATGATTTCGGATTCATCAGAACGGAACGGAATCCTAGACTCATTATAGACTATTTTCGTGAACGACAGACTCATGACGATAGAGTTGCGCTATTTTCCCGGTCGAATACCAGTTTAGTTACGAGTATTTTGTGATTTTCGAGCATAATAAACAAAATACATATTTTTGTTGTTAGGAAATTACCACATTTTTAACAATATAAGTTTTATCATGTCTCTAAATATAGAATTGAATTATTTTGTCAGTTTTTTGGGAAATTGGCCCTATCCATTTGATACCTCTGCCTTTTTTCTTTTTGATGATAATGTTCTGTATATAATGTTCTGTGGATATGACAGAGCTTTTTGTTTACATAGTAACCGGAAATTTTAGTAAAATTAATTTGATTAATTTTGTTAAATGACCTCATCCGCTCCAACAGCAACTCACGCGCAAATGGAGGCCCTCCGCAATTTTATGAGCGAGATCAAGAGTTGGCTACTTACGGTGTTCCACAAGGTAGCATTCTTGGCCCTATGATATGCCTAAAGTCAGTAAACATTAAATGGTCTTATTTGCTAATTACAGCACCCTTTTATTCTCTAGTAATGACATAATATTCTTGAAAATTCCTTAAATGACGAACTTAAAAATATAATAAATTCATCAGTTAATATAATTTTAACAAAACTAAGAGAATGACATTAATCAAAGAACAAATAAACTGAAACTGAATATCAAATATGGTTTATTTTCTGGTGCAACTCCATTGACAGTAATTGCTTTTAAAGCTCAGAAGAAAGCTTGCAAGCGTTTATCAAATTACAATCGATTAATAGTTGTAAACCATTGTTTAAGGAACTTAGTTATTTCACTCATATATGAAATGGGAGTGTTTGTTCGCTGTACCCTGCATTTATCTGAAAAACTGCGCTCTCGCCGTTATTAGAATACCCTTCATGTTCATTTCATATAACCACATTTTTCGGCAAAAGTGAAAAAATAATGTGAGTATACTAGCAGCTATTAGAAATATAGAGTGTCTGGGATCCTTTAAGAGGTATTTGCTTAAATTCCTTTTAGATAGATGTTACTACTACATCACTGAGTTTACTACTGATAAACAGAGGTATGACGATTCCGACTTGCTAATTAAACACTTATGGTTTTATTTATTGATTAAGTATGAATGTGTTTATTTATCTAAAATTGTAATAACCTGTTTACCTAATTGACATCCTTGAAATTGAACTCTAACATTGAAAATGTTTTTCGATCGCTTAAGTATAGCCCCCATTGTCGCTCAGAGTGTGACATCGCCTTGTTGTAGTGAGTTTTACGGCTACATGAATGGTTGAGGTTTCAAAAGACGCGTATCTACAAGGCCTATAACATAGTGTATATGTAATATATTGACATGCCACTTTAATAAAATTGTAATCGCTTGTTTATGATGATTTTGTACGCCATATATTGGCAAAACCTAGTGCACATATTTAAGACAATATACTTTATCAATAACCATACCTATGTTTTACAAAATAAACAACTGATTGATTGCTTGATTGAAATTGTTAGGCGTTTGGAATTGGTAGGGAGTACCTGGAGGTTTATAAATGGATTTAACTGTGCAGTTATTAAGGTCTAAAGCTAAAAATTATGCTAAGCTATGTCATTTTCATTGGAGCATTTCGCAGAGATTATTCATGTGGGGCCTGTTTTGGATGGAATCTCGATGGGTCTCCTGGACACATCCGTCATAGTGTGTCTCGCGGGATAGATCAGAAAGAATTTCTGCTTTATCTTGGGAAAACCCTTCGATGGTCATCGAGATTACACATAAGGCTTGCTTTGCTAGTAGACTGTTTGGCCCTAAATAGGACCATTTGGGACTGCCCAGGGTGCGCCGCAAGTAACCGAAGACAGGAATGTACGTCACTCGGAAAGGCTAATTTCATGCACCACCCCTCGTTAGTCTGCTGAGCAAGGTATAGATACCTACGTTAAGTAATTATGTAAATTGTCTCTTTGACCAATTAATTGTAGAATGGTAGATGGCTCATGTTTAATTGTGAAAATACACGTTGGTGTGATAATGATAGAAATAAGATACCTCAGTACTGATTGACCTGCATAGGCAGTAATTTAGCTTACCAAATATCAAAGTATGCCATTTATATGGTTGATTGCTGCCGAGATAGTTATAAAGCCATGTGACGGCTAGAACGTGGAACACCGTAAGGAATATGGTATTGACCCATATGATCGGAGTTACAAATCCCATGCTTTTCTCCCATTTTCGTATCGGTGCGAGGAATTTTGGGTCATTTCGACTTAGCATCTGGTCGTAAGGACTGATCTGGTACAGTGTACCATCGGCTCTGGTTTTGCTGGTGTTCTTTGCTGGGTGATGGAGCTTGTTCTCTATGTAGTCGGTCATATGAAGCGGTTGCTCCAATCCAGTCTCCGTAAAAATTATTGGAGCCATTGTTTCTTACTGAAAAAAAAATGAAAAATATCTCAAAATCAGAACGTTTGACAATGACAGGTGATTTTTAGGAGGCAGGTTCGACACTATCGTATTAAATAGCGTGATGAACTATCATCATCGTTAACGTGTCAGATAACACAATATTAAATGTAAATATTCTATACGCCAAGAAAGTGAACTTTAAAAATTATCTATTAAATCAATATTAATTTGCATTAAAAATAGCTCAAATTAATTATTAACAGAGGTCAAAAAGTCATTGCAAACCTTCACCTCGACGCATGTTACCTTAATAGGTAGCGTTGTTAATGTATCTCACGAAGGCACTCAATAGATATGAAAGTTATAAGCTTTAGCGTCATCTTTGATTAATAGTCAAAACCTATACTGTAGGTTTTAATTAGCAAAACTTGACATATTGATGAGAATGACAATACATTCCTGTGACATCGAGATTAAGATAAAATTTATGTATGTATGGTCACAGAAGAATAAAGTGGTAAATAGGTTCACCACCAGCAGGGCTAACATGACAAAAGCGAGATCGCTCTTTTTCTCGATTTGTCGAAATTTGTCTACGATTCTGACGTTATTATAATGCCTAACATGACCGTTAGGCTCGAGTAAATGTGAAAAATTCATTTTGACACTTCTTTATCTCGTGACGAGAGACCGATGTAGCAAGTTATTAAAAACAAATCATTTTTATCATAGCAACATCGGCTTGAGGTTCCGTCTCATTCATTCGATTTTACCCATGGAATTAGTATGTACTATATTTATTTTACGGCCACCTCTTTTAATTTATGTTAAGTTCTTTGTGTAACTGACTTTTTTGATTAAAATTAAATGTTTTTCTTTTGCATGCCGAAATTAAAGTACAAAACGACGGAAATGAAAATTAGTGGCACATAATATACTCACAAGATATACCAAGATCCCTTCGTGCCTAGAAAGCACGTTAAGCCGTTGGTCCCGGCTGTTATTCGTGGATCTTTGACAGTCGTTACGGGTCGTCAGAAGCCCGAAAGTCTGATAACCAGTCTTACCAAGGGGGGACACCCCTTGGTAAGACTGGTTATCAGACTTTTCAGAAATACGATTGTATTTCCCAGTTACCGGGTTGTGGAGGTCAGATAGGCAGTCGCTCTATGTAAAATATATTCAGCTGCATCCGGTTAGACTGGAAGCCGACCCCAACATAGTTGGGAAAAGGCTAGGCAGATGATGAATATACTCACTAGATAATAACCACAATTTGACAAAGCGAAGATTGTTATAGTAACAATCACCATAAAACACATGATATTGCAAATTTTATTAATCACCACAGTTGCCAAAATGACTGGTTTTCAGATAAATATGCAGCTGGGGTAAATTTCGCTATTATAACCAGAAATCACTAAACGTTTTTAATTACCACCCTTAGGAAATGAACTGGGGATTGTATTAGATATTGCCATACAGCCATAATCCCTAGATTTCGTTAATCACCATAATTGGCAAAGTCACTGATTATTACTGAAAGTGTTACTCATCTACGTTGCTCCCCTCTGCCACAGTTACTCCCGCGGCCGCCGGTGGAACTTCGTTCCAATATAAATAGTAGATTAGAAGTAAGTATTTTCATTATTAGTATTTTCATTGTAAAATAAAAATATAATATAACAAAAATAAGTAAAATTATGAAACTACCATGGTAATTTTTTTTTTTTTGTATCATAATTTTGTCTACTCAGCTCGTCGTCAAAATCGAGGACGACTAAATGACAGAAGAATCGCAGATTATCTCGTGTTGAGCTGTCAAAACTCGAGATAACTTAGATGTCATGTTAGGGGTTGTCGAGAAAACATCAGCTTTGACAGAACGAGTCGAGTGTTTTGTATAGGAGCGCTGTCAGAATACGAGAAAAGTGTTGCGCTGTCAGAAAGTTAATCACGCGAGAGTGAGTAATTGTCGCGTGTGTCATTTTAGCCCTGCAGGTATCGAGTAAAAACTTCGGCGGGTTCCGTGATCTAGTCGACCTCCGTGATTTCTCCAAGACTGGGGGCTCAATCCCGTCCGAGCTCATTGGTTCCGGTAACCCTTGCGAAGCCTCCGATGGTGGCGGTGACGATGGAGTCGCCGGTAGCGAGACAGGTGGCGACTATGTTGTGGGTGAGGAAGACAAAGTTGTCGGTGGTGAACATGATGGTGATGGTGACTACGATCTTTGGGGTTCGGCATTCATAAACTCGTTAATTGCAGGGATATCATCTCCGTTGCCTCCTAAAGGTGCTAAATGGCGGTTGGACACAGTAGTCTCGCGACCATCCATCGGTCGAACGTACGAATAGGTGGGGTTAGTCTCTAGTACCTCCACCTCCTCGGCTAGTGGTTGATATTTTGTTTTCCGGTCAAAGCGTCGCATAAATACTCTGTTTGAGCCCGTTAGCCATGTTGGAATTGAATCTCCATTCATCGATCTCCGAGACTGGCAGAACATCCTTTCATGCGGCGTACAATTTGTATTAGTACAAAGAAGTGAGTGTATGGAGTGTAATGCTTACGGTAGGACACCCTCCCAGCTCTCTATCGGCAGGTGCTTAGTTTGCAATGCTAACTGTACAACTGTTTCAACTTGGTCATTGCCTTGAGGGTTATATGGCGTTGTACGACTCGTCGCTATTGCCTGGAGAGAAGAAAATCTTTTACATCAGCCGATAAAAATGATGCTCCTCGGTCGGAGTGTACGTAACATGCCAAACATGTTGAAAATGCTGTCTAAATGTGAATATCTGTGCTGGCGAACGGAAAGCGGGAATATTCATCGATTACTATTAAAATGAATCTGTTACTTTATTAAGATGGTACTGGTCCCTTAAATCCATGCTCAGACGTTCAAAAGGCGCTATCGCTTTAATCAGTTTATTTTTCGGATCAGCTTTAATGAATCTAGGCTTAACCTCAGAACAGATGCGACAGTCTTTCGTCATACTCTTTATCTCTTCAATCGAATAGGCCAAGTTTTTGGAACGCACCCAATGTGCCTTTGTGGTTACACCCGGTTAACAAAGGGCTTCGTGAAGTGATCATAACTTTTCAGGCGTTTCGACAATAGCACAGACACGAGAGAGGGCGTCCGCTACATGGTTCTACACGCCAGGCCTGTATACGATGTTATATTTGTATGGAGATAGTTCCAATCGCCAGCGCTGTATCTTCTCGTTTTTGACTTTACTGGTGTGCTTAGCATCAAACATGAAAGAGACGGATCGCTGGTCAGTGACGAGCAAAAATGATTTCCCTATAAGAAAATGCTGCCACTTCTTAAAGGACTCGACGATTGCGTAAGCTTCCTTTTCAATGGCTAAATGATTCTGCTCACTTCGATTAAGTGTTCTCGAATAGCACGCTACAGGCTTGCCCGCCTGCAAAAGGGTTGCCGCAATCGAGTGCTCCAAGGCATCAGCTTCTACAGTATACAGTAGCATAGTATAATCAATGGCTTGAACACAAGACTTGACTATGGCACTCTTAAGTTCTTGGAAATCTTTAGTCATATTGTCACTCAGCGGAAATTTCTTGGTCTTTGATAACTCATGTACCTTTTCGGAGAAGTTCGGTATCCACTTTGAATAATGTGCGAACATAAACAGGGCTCTTCGCAAGCTGGGCAATTCTTGAGGTGGAGGTAAGTTTAGAAGAAGTTCTAATCGATCATTGTCAGGTTTGATGATATTATTGGCGATCGTGTAGCCAAATATGTTGATAGAAGTTGCTTAAATATGATTTTTAAACGACTTCAAAAAGAAGGAGGTTATCAGTTTGACACATATATTATTGGAACTGCAATATATTCACTTATGATAATCTATTAGGGCTTTCAAACAAATATACAAATATTTATAGATGTATGTATGTTTGGCCACGTCTTTCTCCGAATTTTTTAATCAAATTGTGACCATTAAATTTTTATTGGCTTACATTTACTTCAACTTAGGGAATAGTGCAAGTTTCATCAAAAGGTTTAGGAGTTTTCAAGATAATGGACTAATACGGGTAAGTGTGACGGTCTGGCTTTATTGATACAACCTACAGGTGTGGTTTCAAAGGGAAAACATCTCAAAACCTTGGTCAAATTCTAGTGCAATATTTATAACAAAAGTATTAACTATTTATTACAAACAAATATTCCAGTTTGTACAAAAAAATAAAAATTACGAAATAAAAAGTCGGTGGCAAAAAATGAAATACAGATCCAAAGACACCGACTTCCAAAATTAAAGTTATTTCATAATTATGAGATTATTTCTTTTTGAAGTAGATTTAATTTTTTTTTATTGGTTCGTACATTTGAGCTCTATTACTTCAAAGACGATAGAGCGTTCTAAAGCCCATCATGACCTGGCTGCTGCACCCTGGATTGACTTCAGACGAGGAAACTCCGCAAAGTTCAACAGTACAGACACGAAATTTTAAATACTTGTAGGATGAGCATTTGCAGTGTCCATCTATGAGGAATGGAACGCAACGTGTATGAGAGAGAAGAAACGACAGTGAGAGGGAGAGAGGAAATGGTGGTTGAGAGGAGTTGGAAGGCGACGTGAATTGGAGTTGGTTTGAAGTGAATACGCTAATAATGTACAATTATTTTAAGATGATTAAACTGTACCTATCGGTGTTAATAAAAATAAAACCACGAGTAATTATTTATAAAGCATTTTACTTGCCCAGCATTGCCTAATCCCCATCCTACATTTTTGAGGGCTGGTCCGGGATAGTGGGCACGTAGTTTGAAAAAAAAAACGAAAAAAGACGATCGTGATACAGAAATGTGGAAAAACGACGAATAATCACGGCGAAGACGCATTACAAGGGCGGAAGACGCTATTTGAAGAAAAAAGACGCTATTTTAAAGCGATTCCAATGAATTTCCCCATACTTACTCACGACAACGAACGACGATGGCGGACAATAAGGACAGCAAAAATGCATTTTTCAACAAGTTTGAAGTGACTCAGTTCAGTGGTGAAGACCATTCCTGTGCATCCACGAAATGGGCTCAAGATCTCGATGACAATGCGGAGATATTTAGATAGTCTGCGCAGCAGCGGCTTATCATTGCTCATATGTCATTAACGGGAACAGCAGGGCTGTGGGTGAAGACTGAAAGAGTGCACAAAACATACGAAGAACTAAAGGCAGCCGTGCTGAAGGAATTCCCGGACGCCGCGAACATTTAAGAAATGCACGAGATGATCGCTACACGCAAGAGACGCAAAGACCAGTTATATTATCAGTATATGTTAATAACGAAGGAAATAGGGAAGCGAGCCAAATTCCCCGACTACATTGCCATTCAGTATTTTAAAGACGTAATTGCAGACCTGGAACCCAATAAAGCAAGGCCAATGTAGAAATACGATGTTATTTATATGGCGCGTCTACATACCCAGCATTGAAAGCAAAGTTATCGGTGTAAGAAGGAAGAACGACCTGCAGAACAAGCTTCTTCATCAGGAACTGGTTAGTCGTGCTGTAACTGTGGCGAGAAAGATCATAAAGCAAGCACATGCCAAAACGGGCTAAAATGTTTCAAGTGTAACCAATCCGGCCATATTAGTTCTAAATGCACAACAAGTTCAAGCACAGCATGAAGCGGTGGAAGTTCGGTCGAGACAGCAACGTCAGTAAAACAGCCACGAGCGGCTGGATCGACCAATCAGCAGTCACCGCGGTTGCGTCCGTCGGTAAAGCAGTCCGACGCCAGTACGAAGAAACATTTTTTTGGAGTGGTTTTTGGAATCTACCTCCTAGTGGTCCACCCCGGGCAACGGCACCACTTGCCTGTGGTACGGCTGAACGATCCAACTTAGCGGTGGTAGGCTCCGCAAGGGGCCGTCTGGATCGCGACCACCATCCCACCGGAGTCCAGAGCCAAGCAGCTTGTTATGTTCCGTCGGTGTGTGGGAGTGCCAGTGCCTTTGGGGGAGAAGGAGATTGTCAGTTGCGCTGTTTGGAACCGGTTGTGGTCTCTGAGTCAGCTAGCCGGGTAACTCGTTTTGAAGGGTAGCGGGATCCGAAGCACGGTGCCAGCCGTTGGCCGACCGCAGTCAGTAGGGGCCCAAGTAGCACGCCAGCCACGTGCCAAAGGCTGCCCCGCCAACTCGCGAAAAATCCCGGTATGCTCCACCGTGCCAGCCGGCGACAGGATGGGAGGAGCCGGTGGCCATATCCGGGGGGTTCGGGCGTCCCCACAGTCTCCAAATGAGGTCCCCGTAGGTTTTATTGGCTCCAGTCTTCCACTTGGATCACTGAGAGGTGCCTCGACAAGTCGACTTTTTCCCCAACAACTCCACTCCATATGATCAAAGCGAAGAAAAATAAGGTCAAACAACGGCTGCACTTCCTCCCACTAAAAGTGCACCTCACTAATATCAGGGGGTTGCACTCCAATCTCGATTTGGTCAATCCCCACCTTGAGACCGACAAGCCGCACCTGTTTTTCCTAACGGAGACGAAGATAACAACCCCGTCGGACGTGGCGTACCTCAACTACCCGGGTTACTCTCTTGAACACAAGCTTGACTCGGTGGAACGCAGAGCCAAGAGGCTCATTGGCGACGTAAAACTGGTGGATGCCAAGCTTCATAGCTTGGCTCATCGCCGCAAGGTTGCCTGCTTGTCGGTCTTCTACAGATTGTACTTCGGAGAGTGTGCTCAAGAGCTCCAAGACCTCATTACACCGGCCCCCTTCTACCATCGGACATCTAGACGCACTGCCAGTTACCATCCCTACCTGGTTGCTATTCCACCAATTCGCACTAAGCGCTTCCAAATGTCTTTTATAATGCGCACAGCAAAACAGTGGAACTCACTACCTGCGTCTGTGTTTCCGAACGTATACAACCCTAATCTCTTCAAAGTGAGAGTGACCAGGCTTCTTCTGGGTAAGCTCACTCCATTGTCGACTATGTCTCTGTCACCTCTGACCTAGACTAGAGTCAAGAGCAAACCCAACAAATAAAAAAAAAAAAAAATGGCTATGTTCGGGATGACGATGGCACCCGAAGACGGATCGGGTGGCCCTGAAGCAAATTGCGAGATGGCGGATGAAGTAGATGTCATGCAGATTATAAGCAAACTGAGTGACCGGTGGCATAATAAGGCGATAAAATCCGTAAAAATAAACAACAAAACAATAAGTGTGTTGGTAGATACGGGCAGTCACGTTAATCTAATATGTGAGAACCTGTGGAACTAGTTAAATGTGCCGCGTAGTAATGATAATCCGGACTTAGACTGTCGAAAATAAGATCATGCGGAAATATTATGTCATAATACAAATAGACAATAAGAGTTATTCAGATGTAATATTTCATATCCCGCCTACGCGGACGAGCGAGAAGCGTGCACGCGTGCGAGGGAGAAGCGCGATCAACTCGGCTGTAGATTGGTCGGTGACGTTCGAGTTCCAGAATCCATAGCTGCTGGGCGTTGTCCGCCGAATTTAAACATGGTCCGACGCCATCCATCCGCCATTTTGTAGTTTTGTAGTGTTCTATCAAGTGAAAAACGTCTCACTATATTTTATTTCAGCATTAAATTAGCATCTTTATATGCGCAAAATTGCTATTATTGCAAGTTTTTATATTTGTGTAGATACAAAATTTCTTAGCCATCATGGCAAACAATTTCAAACGCCTAATACTGGCCAGATGTCAGATAAAAGTAACTATAACAACCCTATGTAAGTTTGCCAAGTCCGAGGATGTCGACAAAGCCTCTATAAAGGCGCTTATGGTCAAAAAGGACAGGTTGGTCACCCCGTATTCAGAATACAGCTCATTTAACATTGATATATCTCTTCTAGATGAAAATATCGATGAAGATTTTGGTCACTATGAATCCATATATTTAAGTGCCTTAGCCGCATTCGAAGATGCCATCGACCTAAAATCAAGCCCAAGTAAATCTCCGGACCCCGGAGCTGAGCATGATGAGGAAGGCAAAGACGCTATATAACGCCTCCCACCCATAAGTATTCCCAAGTTTGGAGGAGAGGTAGGTGAGTTCCACGACTTCATTAGCCTATTTAAAAGTTTTATCGACAAAACCACTAAAACTTCTATTATATAAACCTATTTAAGTAGCGACGCCGCCGAATTAATTAGACATTTATCACTTACTGCACATAATTATGCAATCGCACTGCAGTTGTTTAACGAGCGTTATGATAACAAAATTAAGGTCATTAATTATCGTGTTACTTCTATATTAGCCCTATTTCTAAGTGCACTGCTTTATCTTTAAAAGAAATCATTTCTCAAACCAGACAGAGTCAAGAGTCAGAACTTTATTTGCTATGAATGTACAGGTATAAGATGTTGTACATAATTTAATAAGTTAGTTAGACAGCATTTAGCTGCTTTAGAAAACATACGTGTTCAACATTGGGATACAATTATTGTATTTATTTTGCAACGCAAGCTTGACATGCACAAAGATGCTTTCATCTAGAAACAAAATCAGTTGTTGTCCCTGACTTAAACTCACTTCTTAAATTTTTAGAACAACGGGCAGCAGCACTGGAAATTGTGGCAGACAGCCAAGCATCCTCAAATGGTGCAGTGAACAACGGTCGCAGGACAGGTGTGGTAGCCACAACAGAGGTTAAAAAAACGACACAAGTATGCCAATTTTGTTAGTTTAATCACCACCAATTATGTAAATATGAAAAATTTAAACTTGCCTTGCTATCTGATCGTTTCAACTATGTAAAGACAAACGAGTTATGTACCCTATGCCTAAACAAACACCTATCTGTAGTAAATAGTGTAAATTTACTTTTAAGTGTTCAATTTGCAAACAAAACCATAATAGTTTACTGCATCAAAATTAGCCTGAACAGGAGTTAAAGCAAGTTTCACTATCTATGAATAAGAGCGAAGATGTATTATTGCCTACTATAAAGGTAAACATACCGGTTCGGTAAACAATTTCAAGTTAAAGTTCTTTGTGATTTGGGTAGTCAGGTTTCCTTTGTGTTATTTTTGGTTCTGCAAGGTCGAGAGTTTCATCTCCAAACTGAACGGAATGATAATGATTTTAGGCGACCTTAACTTAAAAAGTGCATCTGTGAATGTGAATAATTATTACTGTTATTTCTTAAGCTTTTATAGTCTGGCTGAGATGAATGAAGTGGTGAATATGCGTGGGAGTAAGTTACACGTAGTGCTGGCTAAGGAGGGTACATAAGTAAACAGCGAGCATATCAAGGGTACAGAGCTTTGTAAACGGGGACTACGCACTTTTAAACGAGCTAATTCGTTCTGCTCCATGGCAAGACTTTCTTCACTGTAATGACGCGCCTTCCGCTCTTGGTAAGTTTTACAGTTTAATATATGACCTATTTGATTCTTCCATTCCAAAGAAGAAGAGAAGGATCGCTGGAAATAGGCGGTACCCAGTCTGGTTTACTAAAGACATTGTACAACGATATTAACAATACAATCTGTAGGCTGAGCCTACAGAGTTTCCGATATTTCGGCACTGTTGCAAGTGCCATGATCACGGATAACTGAAGTTATTGCGGGTGGATGTTTACGAGCAGACAAAACGGTCTACCCTCTTTCTTGTTCGTTTAGTGCGATTGACACCGCTACCATTGTCACTTGTTACACTCACAACTCGATTCTGTTCTCGACACACAAAACTCACTGTGTCCGCTCGCGAACTGTTTTCGGTACTCTTGCGGTCTTTACACAATTGGACCACTGGATTCCAGGCTCTCGACAATTGAAACCCATCCTCACGGTTGAAGTCCTTATATTTAGTAATCTCAATCGCTTCTGTCACCAGTCTAGGTATGCAGTGACTTTCTGTCGAGATGACCTGAGGGTTATGTAACTCAATCCAGTGGTTCGATCCGGATTCTATAAGATGTTGAGCTATGGCCGATTTCTGTGTATCGTTGTTTCTCACCGCCCTTATATGTTCCAATATTCTACACGCCACAGTACGCTTTGTCTGGCCAATATACGACCTTCCACAGCTGCAGTCTACCTTATAAACACCGGGTTTTTCCAGGGGGAAGTTGTCTTTCGGCGAACGCAGCATCTGACATACTTTCTTGAACGGAGTGAAAACAGTTTTTACGGCATATTTCCGAAGAATATTTGCAACCTTGTCTGTCACTCCCTTCACATACGGCTAAAATGCCGGTTGCCTCTCAACCTCGCACTTCCGATGTTTGGAAATAGGTTTTTGTCGACGCTGTGCGATCTTCCTTATATATCCATTCCTCCGTAGGACATTCTGCACGTGTGTTAACTCATCCTGTAAATGTTCCTCGTCGCATAAGTCATATGCGCGGTTGGTGAGCGAAGTCACTACAGAGTTCAGCTGTCTGGGATGGTGGTGCGAGTCGGCATGTAGATATCGATCCGTGTGAGTTGATTTCCGGTAGACTGAGTGGCCTAGAGAGCCATCAGCACGAACTAGAATTTTCACGTCCAAGAATGGTATGGTCCTCTCATTCTCCATCTCGTAGGTAAAATTAATTTTGCTATGTATACTGTTTAGATGTGCCAAGCATACTTTTACCTCTTGTTCATCTCCTTCAATAATCCCAAACACGTCATCAACATACCTCCTCCACAGTTTTATTGATGTAGATGCAGTGGAAATAGCCAACTCTTCAAAATGCTCCATCCAAATGTTGGCTACTACAGGAGCCACAGGACTGCCCATTGCTACACCATCAATCTGTAGGTAATACTGACCTTGGTATATGAAGTAACTGGTGGATAAAGTATGCAAGGGAATCCACTATTCGATGTTAGTTTTAAATTAAATTGTATACAACATAATTTTTGTCAATGTTGTAATTGTTTGTATGTTAATTAATGTAATTGGTGTTGTACCGTTTTAATTAAAACGATACAACACCAATTACAATAACCAGAGACAATTTATTTATTTATTTATAGTTAATTAACTATAAATAAATAAATAAATTGTCTCTCTCAATTTATTTATTTATTTATAGTTAATTAACTATAAATAAATAAATAAATTGTCTCTGGTTGTTCTCGTCTGGCTAACGGCGAGTATTTGCACAGGCATAATCAAGTGGCAAGGATTATTCACCAGCAACTTGCTTTGAAATATAAACTTGTGGATTCTGAGGTACCGTATTACAAGTATGTGCCCGACCCAGTTCTCGAAAATGACCATGTCACGTTGTACTGGGATCGGTGTATCATTACTGACAGGATTATTGTCGCCAATAAGCCTGATATAGTGGTGATAGATCGATTAGTGCGCCGCGCAATGATGATACCATTCCACATGACGAGAACCTCGTGAAAGCTGAGAAAGAGAAACAAGTGAAGTATCTCGACTTAGCGCACGAGGTTGTTGACTAGTGGAATGTGAGCTCGACTGTCATTGTGCCGATTGTAGTAACGGCCAATGGCCTGATGACCGAAAGCCTCGATCAACATTTCTCAAGGCTCTCGTTAGGCGGTTGGACCATGGGCCAGATTCAGAAGGCAGTACTTCTCGATACGGCTCGCATTGTGAGGAGGTTCCTATCTCTGCAGCCCTAACCACCGGTAGCTTGGACCTTGCTCCCGCTACCGGCGGATCACTTTTTTAAATATTTTGAATGTTTTTTTTAATGCTTTTTTTTTAATATTTAAAAATGTATTCAATAAGTTTAGAAAATAAATAAAGGACATAATAATAATAACTTAGCACACGAGGTTGTTGACATGTGGAATCTGAGCTCGGCTGTCATTGGGCCAATTGTAGTAACGGCCAATGGCCTTATGACCAACATCTCTCGAGGCTCTCGTTAGGCGGTTGGATCAAGGGCCAGATTCAGAAGGCAGTACTTCTCGATACGGCTCGCATTGTGAGGAGGTGCCTGTCTCTGCAGCCCTAACCACCGGTAGCTTGTACCCTGCTCCCGAAACCGGTGGATTACTATTTTTTTATATTTTTAAATTATTTTTTTTTATGATTTTTATTAAAATAATTAAAAATGTATTGAATAAGTTTAGAAAATAAATAAAGGACATAATAATCATAATAACTCCACCGCTGTATCTCTACATTGACGTCGTAGTGGGGCTTGCGCGCTCCGAACTATAGGTCTGTGCCGGTAGAGTTTACTTTGCCAAAATTGGCCTAGGGTGAGGAGCCAGACCAAGAGAGTTGCTTAAACCCGCTGGGCAGCATGTGGCGAGCTGTTGGGCAGTAGCGACCCCACGGACCCTATCTCCCGGGAGAAATCTTGTCCTCATCTCTGGCTTGCCTTTATTGGCCGGCTGGAGTGAACACTGACGAGGAACAAAGCTTCCACCTCTTTCTTGCCTTTATTGGCAGACTTGAGTGGGAATTCGCAAGAGCAAACGTGCTCGGAGGAAGGATGTATTCCAGTAAGGTGCTGGTAGGAATCTTGACCGTACTTCTGGGATTGTCCTGATAGCCGTAGAATACCTCTCCACTCCTCAAGCACCTTAGGAAATGTTGCCCCCTTGTCGCTATGTCACTATGCGCTAGCGACCGTTTCCAGGGGCCTATTAAAGAGTGTTCAAGTCACCCCCTGCCGTTTTATCCGTGCTTTGGTCAGGCAAGGGACATAGTTCTTCTATAGTTCAAGTTACCCAACACATTTTAGCCACCCAAACCCAATATGTTTTGTTTCCATGTACAACAATAGTCCTGCACAAATCGGGGGTGGTCCCTAAGTGCACTTGCATAGTGCATATAGGGATAATCGTCGGTTGGTGCCCCTCATCATTTAAATTTATCTAACGGGCCGCTGCGAGTTGGCTTCGGCCCCTCGTATCCAAAGGTCCGGGATTCCAAGGTCCCGAGATATGTATGAAAAATTATAATAATAATAATAAATAATAATAAGGTGCCCGTCTGCCATACTGAGGCTGAATGAATGCGCGATGTTGAGCGCGTGTGTGACGCCATACGTGATGGAGGAAGTAATAATTACTTCCTCCGATGTAGCCAGTGCAGCCCGTCCGATACCGAACTGGAAATCGCCGGGACCGGACGGACTGCACAATTTTTGGCTTGAATGGCTGCAAAGTTCACACGCGTGCTTGGCATCGCAATTCTAGTCGGCATTAGAGTCTGGGTCGCTGCCACAGTTTATTACAACAGGGGTTCCCCTCCTGCTCCATAAGTCAGGTGATGCCGCGGAACCCAAAAATTATAGGCCGATCACTTGTTTGGCGACGGTCTATAAACTTCTTACATCTATTTTGAGAGTGAAAATTAATTCTCATTTAGAAAAGAATATGTTTGCCTCTCAAAATGGATGTAGAAATGGGTCCCGCGGCACCAAGCAGCTACTCCTCATTGACATGGTCATAAACCAACAGGTCCGTCGATCTCGAAAGAATTTGTCGACATGTTGGATAGACTATAAGAAGGCCTATGATTCGGTGCCCCATACATGGCTCTTGAGGGTGTCAGAGTTGTACAAAACTGATACAACTCTGAGCACCTTCCTGACGACGTGTATGGGGCAGTGGAGGACGGTCTTTCGCTATCCAGGATGTCGACAAATTCGGGGGAGCGACGAACCTATTAGGATTAAGCGAGGTATATTCCAGGGCGACAGTCTGAGTCCACTGTGGTTTTGTTTAGCCTTGAACCCTCTTAGCACTCTACTGGGGGGTACAGGGCTGGGCTATCCTTTGCGGAGAGGGGGTCAGGTAATACGAGTATCCCACCTGCTTTATATGGATGATTTGAAGCTGTTTGCCACCAACAAATTGCGACTGCTGGAGTCACTAAAAGTAACTAAAACTTTTAGTGATTCCATCAGGATGGAATTTGGTGTAGATAAATGTGCAGTCATGCATGTAAGGCAGGGCGGGATTGTGGAATCTGAGGGACTACAACTCTCAGATTCTATAAACCTGAGATAACTCTCCGTTACTGATACCTACAAATACCTGGGTATGTCAGAGAGGTTAGGCATTAACGTGGCTGACATGAAACAATCGTTGCAGGAGCGCTTCTTCGGTCGCCTGAAAAAGGTACTTAATAGTTCTTTGTCAGGCGGCAACAAGGTGCGCGCCTTTAACGGTTGGGTCATGCCGGTCCTGATGTACTCCTTTGGCATACTCAAGTGGACCCAGACGGAACTAGACGCCCTGGATATGATAGTCCGGTCACTGCTGACCGCAAACGGGATGCATCACCCACGTTCGTCCGTCATGAGGCTGTACATTCCGCGGAAGTGCGGGGGTCGAGGTTTTTTAAATGCTAAGACCCTCCACAACCGCGAGGTGTGCAGTCTCAGAGAATATTTTCTCAAGGCTGACGTGGGTATGCACCAAGATGTGGTTGCAGTGGACAAGGGACTCACCCCGTTGTTCTTGGCTAAAGAAAACTGGCGCAAACCTGTGGTGCTTAGTACCAATGACCGCAAGGAAGTATGGCAAAGCAAGGAGCTCCACGGACGCTTTTTCCGGGCCCTTCATGGGCCCGACGTAGATTTCTTAGCGTCCGTGGCCTGGCTGCGCTTCGGTGACCTCTTTGGGGAATCCGAAGGTTCGGTCTGTGCGATTACGGATGAATTTATGCTAACGAATAACTACCGGAAATATATAATGAAAGACGGGACGATCGACATAATATGTCGGGCATGCCATTGTCCCGGTGAGTCTATCAGACATATTACTTCTGGGTGTTCTCGTTTGGCTAACAGCGAATATTTGCACAGGCAAAACCAAGTGGCCAGGATTATCCATCAGCAACTTGCTCAGAAATACGGCCTTGTGGACTCTGAAGTACCGTATTACAGGTATGTGCCCGACCCAGTTCTCGAGAATGACCATGTCACGTTATACTGGGATCGATCACTGACAGGACTATTGTAGCCAATAAGCCTGATATAGTGGTAATAGATCGATCAGTGCGCCGCACAATGATAATTGATGTCACTATCCCGCATGACGAGAACCTCGTAAAGGCTGAGAAGGAGAAACAATTGAAGTATCTCGACTTAGCCCACGAGGTTGTCGCTATGTGGAATGTGGACTCGGCAATCATTGTGCCGATAGTCGTTACGGTCAATGGCCTTATTGCTAAGAGCCTCGACCAACATCTCAAGAGGCTCTCGTTGGGTAGCTGGGTGCAGGGCCTGATTCAGAAGGCAGTCCTCTTTGATACGGCACGTATTATGAGGAGGTTCCTGTCTCTGGAGCCCTAACCACCGGTAGCTTGAACCCTGCTCCCGCTACCGGCGGATCACTATTTTTATATTTTTAAATGTTTTTTTTTTGTTTTTTATAAATATTTAAAAATGTAATAAATAAGTTTTAAAAATAAATACAGGAGATAATAATAATAAATCTTTATTTTAAGACATTTGTCCATAGGTACACACAACATAATATATACACACAAGAAACACAATATATGTAATAAAATAAAAAATAAAAAATCAATCTGGGAAAAGGAGGAACTGTCCACTGTTCACAGTACAGTAACTGTGTGCAAGCGTACCCAGTGGCGCAGCAGTGGAGAGTCCCACCTATCCACTGTTCCCAGTGCAGTGACTGTCTGCAAGCGTACCCAGTGGCGCAGCAGTGGAGAGTCCCACCTATCCACTGTTCCCAGTGCAGTGACTGTATGCAAGCGTATCCAGTGGCGCAGCAGTGGAGAGTCCCACCTATCTACTGTTCACAGTGCAGTGACTGTGTGCAAGCGTATTCAGTGGCGCAGCAGTGGAGAGTCCCACCTATCCACTGTTCACAGTGCAGTGACTGTGTGCAAGCGTATCCAGTGGCGCAGCAGTGGAGAGTCCCACCTATCCACTGTTCACAGTGCAGTGACTGTGTGCAAGCGTATTCAGTGGCGCAGCAGTGGAGAGTCCCACCTGTCCACTGTTCACAGTGCAGTGACTGTCTGCAAGCGTATCCAGTGGCGCAGCAGTGGAGAGTCCCAACTATCTACTGTTCACAGTGCAGTGACTGTGTGCAAGCGTATTCAGTGGCGCAGCAGTGGAGAGTCCCACCTGTCCACTGTTCACAGTGCAGTGACTGTGTGCAAGCGTATTCAGTGGCGCAGCAGTGGAGAGTCCCACCTATCCACTGTTCACAGTGCAGTGACTGTGTGCAAGCGTATTCAGTGGCGCAGCAGTGGAGAGTCCCACCTGTCCACTGTTCACAGTGCAGTGACTGTCTGCAAGCGTATCCAGTGGCGCAGCAGTGGAGAGTCCCACCTATCCACTGTTCACAGTGCAGTGACTGTGTGCAAGCGTATTCAGTGGCGCAGCAGTGGAGAGTCCCACCTGTCCACTGTTCACAGTGCAGTGACTGTCTGCAAGCGTATCCAGTGGCGCAGCAGTGGAGAGTCCCACCTATCCACTGTTCACAGTGCAGTGACTGTGTGCAAGCGTATTCAGTGGCGCAGCAGTGGAGAGTCCCACCTATCCACTGTTCACAGTGCAGTGACTGTGTGCAAGCGTATTCAGTGGCGCAGCAGTGGAGAGTCCCACCTGTCCACTGTTCACAGTGCAGTGACTGTCTGCAAGCGTATCCAGTGGCGCAGCAGTGGAGAGTCCCACCTATCCACTGTTCACAGTGCAGTGACTGTGTGCAAGCGTATGCAGTGGCGCAGCAGTGGAGAGTCCCACCTGTCCACTGTTCACAGTGCAGTGACTGTGTGCAAGCGTATCCAGTGGCGCAGCAGTGGAGAGTCCCACCTATCCACTGTTCACAGTGCAGTGACTGTGTGCAAGCGTATCCAGTGGCGCAGCAGTGGAGAGTCCCACCTGTCCACTGTTTCTAGTGCAGTGACTGTATGCAAGCGTATCCAGTGGCGCAGCAGTGGAGAGTCCCACCTATCTACTGTTCACAGTGCAGTGACTGTGTGCAAGCGTATCCAGTGGCGCAGCAGTGGAGAGTCCCACCTATCTACTGTTCACAGTGCAGTGACTGTGTGCAAGCGTATTCAGTGGCGCAGCAGTGGAGAGTCCCACCTATCCACTGTTCACAGTGCAGTGACTGTGTGCAAGCGTATTCAGTGGCGCAGCAGTGGAGAGTCCCAACTATCTACTGTTCACAGTGCAGTGACTGTGTGCAAGCGTATCCAGTGGCGCAGCAGTGGAGAGTCCCACCTGTCCACTGTTCACAGTGCAGTGACTGTGTGCAAGCGTATCCAGTGGCGCAGCAGTGGAGAGTCCCACCTATCCACTGTTCACAGTGCAGTGACTATGTGCAAGCGTATCCAGTGGCGCAGCAGTGGAGAGTCCCACCTATCCACTGTTCACAGTGCAGTGACTGTGTGCAAGCGTATTCAGTGGCGCAGCAGTGGAGCGTCCCACCTATCCACTGTTCCCAGTGCAGTGACTGTGTGCAAGCGTATCCAGTGGCGCAGCAGTGAAGAGTCCCACCTATCCACTGTTCACAGTGCAGTGACTGTGTGCAAGCGTATCCAGTGGCGCAGCAGTGGAGAGTCCCACCTATCCACTGTTCACAGTGCAGTGACTGTGTGCAAGCGTATTCAGTGGCGCAGCAGTGGAGCGTCCCACCTATCCACTGTTCCCAGTGCAGTGACTGTGTGCAAGCGTATTCAGTGGCGCAGCAGTGGAGCGTCCCACCTATCCACTGTTCCCAGTGCAGTGACTGTGTGCAAGCGTATCCAGTGGCGCAGCAGTGGAGAGTCCCACCTGTCCACTGTTCACAGTGCAGTGACTGTGTCCAAGCGTATTCAGTGGCGCAGCAGTGGAGAGTCCCACCTATCCACTGTTCACAGTGCAGTGACTGTGTGCAAGCGTATTTAGTGGCGCAGCAGTGGAGAGTCCTACCTGTCCACTGTTCACAGTGCAGTGACTGTCTGCAAGAAACTATAAAACCGAGCAATATAGACTTACAAAGTGAAAAATAACTTTAATTCTGGAAGTCGGTGGCAAAAAACGAAAATATAAAACCAAAGACACCGACTACCGAAATTAAAGTTATTTTTCACTTTGTAGTGTTTTGTTTTGGAAGTCGGTTTTATTTTTTGCTAAAAAGTTTTTATTTTTCACTTTTTAGTTGTGGAACCTACCCCACACAAATTCGAATATATAATTGAGCACAATAATTGTAGATATAGCCATGTAAATAACAGTGATAGGAAGTTATTAAAACATCATCACATCATCCACATAAAATAAGTGGGAAATATATGTATTATTGAAGCTAACTCAAAAACTCCCCAAGCAAAATTAATAAAATTTATATGGGTGGTCCCTTTCAAACAATAAAAGAATTTTCCAAATCGGTCCATCCATCTTTGAGTAATCGCGTAACAAACACACAAAATAAAAATAAAAACATACAGACGAATTGAGAACCTCCTCCTTTTTGAAGTCGGTTAAAAATTGTGCGTCATGAAGCATGATATGCGTGCCCAGTGTTGGTCAAGCAGAGTGTCCAAAATTTTTGTTACAATAGTGGTTAGTGAGATTGGTCTATATTTTAACACATCAGAGGTATCTCCAGTTTTGTTTTTAACTATTGAAACAAAAACAGGGTACATTAAATTTATCGGGTAAGTATGAATGAGTAACACAAAGATAAAAAAACACATGAACAATACCCTCGGCAAGTGACAGCCTGCATGTTTATGATTCCAGGATTTTATAGGAGGTAATAGCCACTCTATGTTACTTATTTAATCGAAGTCTAGGTAAAATAAACTCAACCTATTCTGACCTCTGAGCAAGAGTCACAGAACAATATCAAATTAAATCAACCAACAAAAAAGTACTTTCATGTTTTTAGTAAATACGAGTATCTAAATAATAAATATTTATGTAACAATGCGACCCAATTGTATTTTATATCTACGAGCATAAATTTGAATCCAATTACCACTTGAGCTATTTAGAATATTAATTTTCTGATATATTTAAACGAAGCTAATAAGCCTATAAGTAAAAAATATTATTTACAAATATAATTTTCGAATTTCAATCAGATGAAAACACATTTAACCTGAATATTGGTCCTTATATTTCTTTTTTCAATGAATGTGATTTTTCATAAAACGCACAGAGTTAAAATGGAAATACGATTTTAATAAAAACTACAAATTAATTGATAAACCTACACCTCCGCAATTCTCTATGCCGTTGATTATTTAAACACATCAAAAAAAGTTTGTGATAACTAGCAAAAGATGATATTTTTAACTTTGTCAAGAAAAAATGTTTACGTTATATCTTTTTTTAAATAGAAAAACACTGTAATTAAAAAATAAAATTCTTATTTATTTCATAATAACAAAAATTGCGTAATTCAATCCTAATGTAATTGTAACAGAAATTTGATGGAAAGAAAAAGATTGTTAAACCAAATTTATACAACAATTTATTAATAGATGGTTTTTATTCTATACAATACAACTCCTCCACTGGCTCGAACACATGCGGAGATCCTCCTGGGCATGCTGAGGATAAACTTATCCAGCATTTCTTGCGGTAACCTGTCCCATTCTTGAATAGCGGCTTCCATTGTCTGTGGTACTGTCTGGGGAGGTGGGTGACGGTTCCAAACAGCTCGCTTAAGAGCATCCCATGCGTGCTCTATTGGGTTTAAGTCAGGCGAGCCGGCAAATCAGTCTAACCTTGTGATGTCATATTCTCCGAAACAGCGTTGTTTGTTGAGCTCAATGCGCCCGGCATTAACATCGACCAGTATGAATTGGTGCCATTGGTTTACTCGGAAAGGTCTGACAATTTCATCAATAACGACTGTTTTGTACCTCTCTGCCGTCATTGAGCCTCGATACGGGATCAAAGGCGTTCTAGCTTCAATCATAATTCCATCCCAAAAGGACACCTATTTCCGACTTTGCTGAACGGTTCCAGTGGCAGTTCTTTGCCTTTCAGAGTCTCCAGGTCTTCTCAAGACACGGGCACGTCGGTTATCTGGATGAGTACTGATTCGCGATTCGTCAACAAAGAGAGAGTTTCGCCAATTTCTTCTTCATTTTCCGGAGCCTAGCCCACTGCAATCTCCATCGTTGAAGTTGCCGTGAATTCAGAGGTGCTCGCCAAGACCTCCGTGCTCGTAGTCCAGCCTGGCGTAACCAACTCCGAATGGTCTGAGTGCTAACTTCAAGTCCAGAGGCGGCCCGCACTTCTGCTTTTATTGTAGTAGTGTTGATTGTTGGGTCACGGGCTGCCAGCAATCTGATATAGCGGTTCTGAGCAGCAGTCAGAACAGTTGGGCGACCACTGCGGGGTCAGTCAGCTAAATTATCGATGCCGTGGTACCTCTGCAGCGTAGCCACGACACAGGATTGGGATACAGCAACTCTCCGTGCTATTTCTCTCGTGGAATATCCTTCTTCCCTCAAAGTTACAAATTCATGCACGTAAAACTTCTGATAATCCTCTTGACATTTTTTCAATCACAACTTTCCTCGAAAAAATATCTTAAATCAAGTCAAATTCTGAATGAGCGTAAGCTTGGATTTAATTTATTTTTATATGCAAAAACAAATGATTTTGTTTTATTGTTTTATATTCTAATTCTACATTTTTATATCAAAAATAGAAAAAGAAGAAGAAATTATAATATTTTCTACCGTAACAAAAAGATGTCAATTTTTCGAACTGATCGAAAACGTTTTTTGATGTGTATATATACGATACAATAAAAATAAAAAGTTGAAGAGTAGAAAATTCAGAATAATCAGAAATGGTTTTGTTAGTTTTATGAATATGTTCGGTTTTATATAGCTTCATTTCAGTCATTATTCTGATTTTTGCTTTGTTACACTTTCAGTTTACATTCAGGCCTACCATGAGCAAACCTTTTGATGTATTGATAGACAATTGTCTATTGTGCGATGGTAAAAATTACAATATGGCGAACCCTAGCTCTCTTTTTAATTCCGTACCATTCTCATGACCCATGATGGAATGAATGCCTGAATTGAAGCTATATAAAACCGAACATATTCATGAAACAATAAAACCGAACTACATAGACTTACAAAGTGAAAACTAACATTAATTTTGGAAGTCGGAGGCAAAAAACTAAAATACAGATACAAAGACACCGACTTCCGAAATTAAAGTTATTTACTGCAAAGTATTTTTTTTTTTTTGGTTGTCGGTTGTTTTTTTGTAAAAAAAGTTTTTATATTAAAGAGATTTTTGATCCACTAACCTCGACTGGTAAGTTATAGTCAGCGAAGCTGGACCTTTTATGTCTTGTCAAATGGTATGTATACTTCTGTACTGAAGTCTGGCTAATCAAGAAACGAAAGTAACACTTGTCCGAAAGTTGAACATTAACTAAATAATATTTCAGAATTCTTTGTCTATCGTTAATGAAGTGGTAGATAGTTGGACCGCGTCAGGTTTCCGGTCAAGCGGGACACGGATGTTTGAAGTGGATTCCGTAGAATTAACCTTACCAATAGGTAAATTAAAAGTTTGCCCTTTAACCCACACTGGTTGTCTAGTAAATATTATTTTCGATAAACAAAAAACTGTTTTTTTTTTTATTAATTTACTGTAATATCGTTAAATTAAATTAATTATTTATTTAGTATTATATAAGCTCATTTTTCTGGGGGACTTTAACGCACATCATAAAGAGTGGTTGTTCCCGTACCAGAAAACTGATCATGCTGGGTTGGAGGTGCGCAAATTTGCTATAACGTTGGATCTAACCCAGATGGTGAATGTGGCAACGCGGGTACCGGATGTGTTACCAATTGCTTGGACCTTCTGCTGGCATCTGATCCGGACAGTCATTCAGTATCGGTCTCAGCCCCGCTGGGAACGTCTGACCACTATCTGGTGAAATCCATATCGATCTGCTCTCCTTCAGATGAAAATCCTAGAGGCACGAGGCGAGTATGGCGATATGAGTCAGCAGACTGGGATGAGATGCGGCACTTTTTTGCATCTTATCCATGGCGGCAGGTGTGCTTTTCCTCGGGTGACCCCTCGTGCTGTGCTGACGTGGTTGCGGACGTGATTCGGCAGGGGATGGAGTATTTTATTCCGTTCTCCGACATCCCGCTCGGTCACAAATCCCGGCCTTGGTATAATGGGAATGCGCCCACGCTGAGGCCCGAAAAGAGTCTGCCTACCAAGCCTGGGTCAAGGCCCGCGACCGCAAGGTTCGAGGGCATAGGGTTCGCGCGAAGAAGAGGGCCTTTAATTCTGCCACCAAGTTCTGCAAGCGGGTTTTACGTAGGGCACGTTTTGACCATGTCGGACGTATTGGGGCCAGGCTGGCTTCGCACCCTCCGGGTAGTAAACAGTTCTGGTCCCTGTCCAAAGCGGCTGAAACGAATTTCTGTCGTCCCACTTTACCTCCAATGGTGAAACCTGATGGGTCGCTGGCTCACTCTGCAAGTGAGAAAGCAAATTTATTTGCATCTCTCTTTGCAAGCAATTCACGTCTGGTCGCTGGCTCCAAGCAACCACCTACTGTACCTCATTGCGACTCCTCGATGTCGAAGATCGCAGTACACATTAAAGAGGTTCGAAGAGTATTGTGCAGTCTAGACGTGAACAAGGCCAGCGGGCCTGACGGCATCCCAGCGAGAGTGTTGAGGCAGTGTGCGCATGAACTGTCTCCTATGTTGACACATTTGTTTCGCCTCTCTCTTGATAAAAGAACTGTACCGAAATCCTGGAAGCTTGCAAATGTACAACCAGTGCCCAAAAAGGGCGACCGTACAGACCCTGCCCATTACCGTCCGATTGCATTACCTCCATTCTGTGCAAGGTTATGGAGAGGGTACTGAACAATAAGATGCTGACCTACCTTGAAGACAATGGTCTCCTCAGTGACCGTCTATGGCTCTCGCCGGGGACGATCAACTGGCGATCTTCTTGTGAATGTCACGCACTGTTGTGGTGAAGCCATCGAGAAACACGGCGAAGCACTTGCTGTATCGCTTGATATCTCGAAGGCCTTTGACAGGGTCTGGCACGCTGCTCTGCTCAGCAAGCTTCCTGCTTATGGCATCCCAGCTAATTTTTGTAGCTGGATATCAGATTTCCTTAGGGAACGGTCGATCAGAGTAGTCGTAGACGGCTGCTCCTCTGACCTTATGGCTATTGATGCCGGAGTTCCTCTGGAGTCTGTTCTCTCTGCAACTCTATTCCTGCTACACATCAATGATCTGCTTCGGCCTGGTATTGTTGGGTACGCAGATGACAGTACAGTTCCAGAGAGATACTTGTCCAGTGCTAAAACCAGCGGTGCCGAAGTTCGTTCTTTGAGAGAGGCCATGGTAGAGGGGACAGATTTGACCTTAAGCCTATTCTCCCAGTGGGGTGATGATAATCTGATGTCTTTTAACGCCACCAAAACACAGGCGTGTCTTTTTACCGCTAAAAGGAGTCGTTTCGCCCAAACTCCTACTTTTCGGGGTACATCTGTTCCTGTAACTGATCGGCTTGAGCTCCTTGGCATGGAGTTGACATCTGGTCTCAACTTCGGTGCCACCATCGAGTACCTGGCAACCCCAGCAATGTTTACATGAGCTGCGTATTTAATATTAATATTATAATTAAAGTTCTGATTATAAAAGTGTAAATAGTGGTGCGTCCGAGTGTAAGGATTATCATTCTCACGTGACGTTATTTGTATCGACTTACGACAAGTGCTATAAAATATACCAAGACATAAAGACGTTACTATATGTCAGTGCTAAACAGACTAATAAACAATAAATTTGTGTTCATAATACTACAATAACACTTAGACGCCCAATGTTATTGATAAATAATGCCCACCAGTGAAGTTTTATAAGGTTTAAACCAATTCTTTAAAAAAAACAAAAACAACAAGGACCGTTAATTACAAAAATATCAGATTATGGACTTTGGACCCATTTCATTGTATGACAACTAGCGCCAAATTCGCCCCTAGTAGTGAATAGGCGAACTAATCAGGACAGCTACTAGCCGACAGAGGGCCGAATACTTGCCGATAGTGTTACCATAGTTAAAAAAAATTATAACTTGGTAGAAAATTTAAAATATTCGGGAACTTTACTACAAAAATGAATATGGACGAAAATGTAACCTACCGCAACCGAAAATTATTTAGGACAAGCTCATTGTGTGACATTAGTGCAGATGGTTCCGCCCTATTTGATGCGACCATGATGAGTTTGCCAAATACCTCATTAAATAGCAGCCAAACGATAATCGATCTACAGGAGAAAATTAAACAGACGTCCACTGATTTACAAAGCGCGCATCACGAAATAGATAATTTAAATTCTGAAAACTTCAGACTTAAAACAGACGTACAAAAATATATAAAAATAATAAATGCCTATAAGGAAATAAATGCGACCAACACAAATAATTTGACTCCTCGTTCGGTGCCCAAATGGATATCTAACCAAAACAAGAAAGGTACGCCTACGACAAATATGCAGCAATCAGTCACAACTGTGCGGAATACAAAATGCAATGAATTACTGTACGAAGGAAAATTAATATCCACTAAAGACATTCAAAATGAAAAAGGTAATCATTTGAGCTTAGACCCGACTACAAACACTAGTCTAGTTCACCACAACGTCAAGCAGGCAAATACATTGGCAGAAATTTCGCAACAGAAAAGCTTATCAAAGTCTGTAAGAAATATCAATCCATTAGAGCCTAAACAGTCCCCAGAAACTGGATTGAACGTTTCCTCGTGTAAAAGTGCCATTCATTGTCAAACAATACAAGACAATAAACTAATAAACGTGGAAAATAATACGGAATGCTTTGAAATAAATAAGAAAAACGTGATCATAATTGCGGACCAACAGGGACGTCATATTCAAAAAAAATTGCAAAGACTCATCGGTACAGATTATCAAGTCAAGTGTTTCTGGAAGCCAGGAGCACCCCTTAAGGGCCGCTGGGGTCGCGGGTTGTTTGAAAAAGATACCGTGGCCCTGGCATGGGCAACTGAAGGAACACGGGTGGGTTTTAGTCAGTAAAAGTCTGACACGCCCTTCCGCTCCACCCAGAGCGGGAGAAGTTATTTGATGATTTCCCATCCACAAAAAAAAAAAAAAAAAAAAAAAAAAAAAAAAAAAAAAAAAAAAAAAAAAAAAAAAAAAAAACCCCTTAAGGAAATTTTAGTAACGGAAACAGCTGAAATAAATAAACTAAATAAAAATGACTTTGTAATTGTTTTAGGCGGTATAAATGACAAAAATCCAGAAGAAACTCAACTCTGTCTTAGTAACTTTTTAAACAATACCAGAAATACGAATGTTATGATATCTGAAGTTCTATTTAATAATTATTTAAACGAAAGAAAGTTGAATTATGTAATTAAATTTATCTGTTCTCACTACAAACATACAACATACGTGGACATGAATTTTTCATCTTATGTACCAAAATATCGCTTTTTATCATTACATACATCACAAATAATATTAAAAGAAATCTTAAGCAAGGTATACAAACAAAAATATGACAGATATACTATAAAAAAGACTGAAGATACCAATATTATTTCTACCTTTGTTGACAAATGCATTCAGACAGAAATTAATGAGCTAGAAAGGGAACACTCTCCAATCAGTAATAGTTTTTTTCGTGTTTAAACATGTAACCATTCTACATCAAAACATTAATGTGTTAATGACTAAATTAGATGAGCTTACTGCACATTTACACTCATTGGGAGGTAATAATGATAACAATCCAATTGACATTATATGCATTACTGAGCATAGCATGACTATTGAAGACACCAAACTACTTAAACTGCCCAATTTCATATTAGGGGATAATTTTTCACGCAGTAATAGAAATGGGGGAGCATGTATATTGTTAAAACCAAAATTTAAATTCAAAATTGTAACAGAGGCCAAAACCCTTAGTGTCGATTATATTTTTGAATGTAGTGGCATAGAACTTTGTGATCACAGAATTATAATATTATGGGTTTATCGACCACCTAAAAGTAGACTAGACCAAATTGACTTATTCTTTACTCGACTTGCAGAATTACTAATGAAAATAGGTTATTCTAACAAAAAAATTATAGTGTGCGGTGACTTCAACATAGACAGGGCAAAAAGTAACAAAATATCTCAACAATTCGAGCAGTTATTAGCGAGTTATAACTTAAAATTAAGTATTCATCAACCGACAAGGTTGAGTAGCATGACATGCATTGACAACATAGCGCATAACATAAGAGGAGCCAAATCTACTGTTCTTGAACTTTCGTTGTCGGATCATACAGCTCAATTATTAAAATGCCCCGTAAAGAAAAGCTACAACATTGAATACTGGTATAAATATAAACGAGATTATTGTGAAGAAAATACTAAAATATTTAGCAAATTCATTAAGAGTCTTAGTTTTACAGACTGTTACTCAAGTAATGACCCAGAAATAGCTTACAATACTTTTTACGATCTATTTAAGTTATTTTACGACTTGTGTTTTTCGATAATACGAGTAAAAATACCAATTACTAAAAAGCCAAAATGGCTAAGCAAGGGAATTAGGTTATGCTCAAAAAGAAAACGTCAATTGCTATGGAAGTATAGGCTAACGTCAAATCCAAAAGACAAAATACACTTTAAAGAATATACTAAAAGACTACGAACTATAATAAACAAAACGCAAAAATTACAAAACGATTACTACATTCATTCAGCGACCAATAAAGGTAAAGCAATGTGGAAAATCATTAAGAGTAACAAGACTGTAACACCTAAAGAGGAAATAAACCAAATAAATAGTAAATGATAGAATAGTAACTAAACCAACAGACATAGCTCAGTCATTTAACAACTTTTTTATTGACGATGTAAAACCGACTCCTAGGGACAGTGGTGTACCTCTAAAAACACTGGCATATAATAACTCCAATTCAATTTTTATGAAACCAACAAACCCGCTTAATGTAGGCCAAATAATAAAAATGCTAAAAAATACTAATAGTACAGGGTACGATAATATCAACACGAAAATAGTTAAAAGTGTATCGCATTTCATTGCTCCAGTACTTAGCCACATTATAAATCTGTGCCTTGAACACGGATTGTTTCCTTCGAAGCTGAAATTAACTGTTATAAATCCCATATTTAAAAAAGACGACAAAGAAGAGATGAAATCTTACAGACCAATCGCGTTAATACCAGTCTTCGCAAAAATATTTGAAAGAGTAATTTATAATAACTTATATAACTACTTTGAAACTAATGACATATTTGCAAATGAACAGTTCGGGTTTCGTAAAGGCAAATCCACTAGCAGCGCTCTTTTTAACTTTTTAAGGACTGTAATGACAGGGCTGGATAACAAGGAACATATAACTGTCATTTTTATGGACATGTCAAAAGCCTTTGATCGCGTAGGTCATCAAATACTCTTGAACAAATTAGAAAAATATGGGGTAAGAGGTAAGGCACTACATCTTCTAAAGTCGTATTTATCAAACAGACTTCAAGTTACACAAATAACAAAAATAACAAATGATAAAAAGTTGGAACAAACATATATGTCAGATCCTAGACCTATTCTGTATGGAGTGCCCCAAGGAACTATTCTTGGACCTCTTTTGTTTATCATCTACATAAATGACCTACCAAAAATTATAAAACAGGAAATGGTACTATTTGCAGATGATAGTACAGCTATTTTTACAAACCAAGATAAAGAGAATTATGAAATAAACATTAATAAATCACTTGAAGATATTAGAAAATGGTTGAATGTAAACAATCTAAAAATAAATATTGAAAAAACAAGTTATATGACATTCACAAATAAAAATACTAATTCGGAACAAAAATTACGAGTACATATACATTATAAAGGCGAACAAATAAAAGAAGTGAACAACACTAAGTTTCTTGGTATTCATATTGACTCTGAACTAAACTTCAAAATGCAGGTTGATCATGTTTGTAAAAAATTAAACCAGTTTTCATATGCCCTCTACATGCTAAGGAAAGTTGTTAACGAGAGAACATTACTGAGCGCTTACCATGCATACGTAGGTTCTACAATAAAATATGGTATTCTTTTTTGGGGAAATTCAACTAATAGAGAATATGCATTTAGGGCACAAAAAAAGTGTGTTAGAAGTATCTGTGGTCTTAAACAGACTGATTCATGTAGAACAGAGCTTACAAGATTACACATTTTGACATTACCTTCACTATATATTTACGAAGCAGCAGTAATGATAAAACGCGATTTAAATAATTATGACACATTGAGAAGTGCACGGTATAAAAATGTATTAAGCGGAATTAAGTGTAGGACAGTTAAGTTTAAATCTAGCATATTTGGGATAGGAGTAAAAATATATAACAAACTTCCAAATTATATAAAAAGCAGTGTAACCTCACATAGTTTTAAAAAAAAACTAAAGCAATTCTTGATAAGTAAAGCCTACTATTCAATCAATGACTATTTTAATGACAAAAATACAGGTAACTACACCTTTAGATAAGCTGCCTTAATGATTAATTTAATTTGTATGACATAAGTGAGAAATTTAATGAAATCAATGAATAATTTAATTTGTATGACATCAACCAATAATTTAAATTTAATGACACTAATGAACAATTTAAATTGTACGGTATAATTGAGTAATTTAATTTTAATGAAATTAATGAATAATTTAATTAGTATGAAATCAATGTACCTATTGCTTATTTATCTGACTGTGAATAAACACTTATATTAATGCATGACGAATGATGGACGTTTACTTAGGACGAATAATGACTGTAATGTTAAATAAGTATGGAACAAACATTAAATATTGTACACCTTATAGGTATGTTACAGCGACCCTTTATAATAATCATAAGAACTGATATTTCACTTGTGACAAACAATAAATGAATTTGAATTTGAACAAAGCCCAAACAGCGGCCTAGAAGCTGGGCATCCTAAATAGGGTGAAGCGATACTTTACGCCTGGACAGCTTTTAACCCTTTACAAAGTGCAAGTCCGATCCTGCATGGAGTATTGCAGCCACCTTTGGGATGGATCAGCTAAGTACCAACTAGCTGCGCTTGACTCGGTGGAACGCAGAGCTAAGAGGCTCATTGGCGACGTAAAACTGGTGGATGCCAAGCTTCACAGCTTGGTTCATCGCCCCAAAGTTGCCTGCTTGACGGTCTTCTACAGATTGTACTTCGGTGAGTGTGCCCAAGAACTCCACGACCTGATTCCACCGGCCCCCTTCTACCATCGGACATCTAGACGCACTGCCAGTTACCATCCCTACCTGGTTGATATTCCACGAATTCGCACTAAGCGCTTCCAAATGTCTTTTATAATGCGCGCTGCAAAAGAGTGGAACTCACTACCTGCGTCTGTGTTTCCGAGCGCATACAACCCTAATCTCTTCAAGGTGAGAGTGAATAGGCTTCTTCTGGGTAACCTCTGACCTAGACTAGAGTCAAAAGCAAACCCATCTCAAATAAATATATATATATATATATATATATATATATATATATATATATATATATATATATATATATATCTATATATAATTATATCTACGTTAACGGGCTCGTAAAATCTCCTATCTGCTAAATCAGCAAATACGTCACCGGGAATTTTCAATTCATTTACATTAATCTTTACATTTGGCAACATATTCGTGATTTTTGGTAAGACTATACAGTTGATTTCTGCCGAAAAATCATTACGAGTTGATTTGATTACAAAACTACAACTTTCTGCGAATTGTAACTTAGTATTTCCTATACCATATACATTAAGATTGTCCTTAGCACGTTTGCAGGACAATCCTAATTTATTTAAAAAAATCTTTCTGTTACTATTGACATCTGACTACCAGAATCTAATAATGCGCGTGCTACATAATGTTCATTATTGTTTCATTAACTACGTTAATGAGCGCTGTTGACAAAAGTAGTGTATAGAGAGGCGGTCGTAAATAAGGAAACCGGTTCTGACGCGGGCGTAGAGCGCGCATGTACAGCGGCGCTCGCGACGGTCGGGTGATGCGAGGATGTCGGTTCAAACTCGATAATGTAACAAGTAGAAGGTGGGATGAACATAAAAGTAATAATATAATAATAATAATATTTATTCAAGTTATGAAGTAATACAGTAAATACAGTTTTGCTTAAATCTATGTCAAGTTCACCAGTGTTATTTGCCTGAACTAGGACATCCTGTGTTTCAGACGAGAGGAGGTAAAAAATTATTAGATAATCACTGTAATTATATAAAATAAAATAGTCATCTAATAGGTATGTAAGTAAAAATATATATATACCTTAGTATACTAACTTAGTGAAAAAGTTAAAAATAATAAACCAAAATAATCTTTATTTTAATACAACTAATAACTTCTCTGTATCTTCATAGGACATATTTTGAAGAGCTACCTTGAGAGTTTTCTTGCAATTTCCATAATTTAGGGAATAGATGTTTGCTTTTGAATTTAGTCTGTTATAGAGTAGTGGTCCAAGGAAAACATAAAATTTTGCTGTGAAAGCATGTCTCGTACTGTTTGTGGGGCAAACAATGTCTTTTCGTCTCTTTTTAGTAAGTTCAGTGCTGTAGCGAAGGGCTGCGTGTTGTTTTAGTACAATGCTCATTATGAATAATTGTCGAACTGTTAGTACTTCACAACATTTATAGAGCAGGTTAGTGGGAAAGAGGAAAGGGCGGCCAGTAGCCACCTTGAGAATCGCTCTTTGAGCTCTTTCGATGGGTAGTAATAATGTTTTACATACTCCACCCCATGAGGTAATGCAGTACGTCAAAATAGACTGACATAGAGCAAAGTAAACTTGCCTAATTATTATTGGGTCTGCAATATATCGTAGCTTTTTGAATATGAATATCAGCTTACGAATTCTATTATTTAAAGCTTCCATATGTTGTTTGAACGTCAGGGTGTCATCAATTATAACACCTAAGTATTTAATTTTATTAGACTTATTAATACTGGGACACATAAACGGGCAATCTGCAGGTACTGTACAACAATGAGCATACAACTTTGAAGGAATGTTAGAAGCTTGTTTGCGCATCGAAAACTTTATATAATTTGTCTTGTCTGCATTTAGAGTTAGTGAGTTATGCTGAAGCCATTTATTTACAACACTGAAGCCGTCTTGGGCGAGCTTGTAGACATCATGTTCCGATTCAGCCGAAAAAAGAAGAGCAGTGTCATCAGCGTAAGATATTATTGTGCCATGCTTTAGCTTTATATTACAAAGGTCATTTATGTATATCAGGAACAAAGTGGGCCCTAAAATACTTCCTTGGGGAACACCAAAAGACGTGTTTTTTTGGTCTGCGCTGAGAACACTGCCAATCTTCACGCATTGAGTACGGTCTTCTAAATAACTTTTGAAGAGTTTCAGCTGAATGCCTCTTATGCCCACTGTCTCAAGCTTGCGCAACAGAATAGGAATGGACACTGTGTCAAAAGCCTTGGCGAGGTCCAGGAAAATTCCTATTGTATGGTTACCCTTGTCAAGTTCTTGAGCAAGATAGTCAGTCAGATGATGAACAGCATCGGCAGTTGAAAGTTTAGGTCTAAATCCAAATTGTCGTTCCGACAAAATTGATTTGTCCTCCAGATATTTGAACAATCTTTTATTTATAATTTTTTCCAATATTTTAGACATAGAGGGCAGAAGAGAAATAGGTCTGTAATTTGTTACTTGCTCTTTACTGCCTGATTTATATATAGGGACAACAACTGCTTTTTTAAGGCACTCCGGAAAAATACCCAGAGATAAACACATGCGAAAAATATAAGCCAGTGGTGGTACTAAAATTTTCCTGAACTTTTTAATTATTTTATTTGATATATTATCCCAACCAACTGCACAGTCGTCTTTCAAAGTCATGATTATACTTTCTATCTCAGACTCGTCAGTATCTAGTAGTGCAAAGGATGTTAAAGTGGAGCTACCTGTAATAGAAGTGCTCGTTAGATAAGGTGATTGACCCTGATTTTTTTCTGCCAAACATTTCCCAACATTAACAAAGAAATTATTTGCCATGTTAGCAGATGTCAGCTGCGATGAGTGCGCTTGTAATAAACCTGAAGGTGACTCATTTTGTTTCGACGAATATGTTCTATTTTTAATACATTTCCAGATCTTTTTACTACTTGTTCCAGCCTTTTCTAATGCAGTTTTATCATAGTTGCTTTTAACTTTTTTAAGTAGATCATTACAGAAATTACGATATCTTTTGTATGACAGTTGCAATATAGCATTATCTGGGTGAGATTTAGCTTTCATGTGCAGTCTATCTCTATGCTTCATACATCGGATAAGACCTGTAGTGATCCAGGGTTTTATGTTGCAATTTTTGTTGCTCAATTGTGATATAACCGTATTTTTATGAATTGCATGTCGTACATTTTCTATTACATACAACATACAAAACTGTGGGTCATCGGAATTATAGACTGAATCAAAGTTGATGACGCGCAAATCTTCTTCAAGTTTATTTATATTTAATTTCGAAATTGTGCGAGTGTTTTGTTTAGGTATGTTACAATCTAGAGTTAGTAGGGCAGCATTGTGATCGGTTATTGTCGAGTTAACAACAAGTGCAAGTGAGGCGTAATTTGATTTTAACATGACATGATCCAAGCAGGAGCCACTTTGATGTGTAGGAAAGCTATGTGCAGGGAGTAAGCCATGATATGCGCATAGGTTGAGGTAGTCCTGAGCAGATGCATCAGTACTTCCTGGATGAATATTTATATTAAAATCACCAATTACAATCAAGTTTTTGATGGCTGACAGGTTCTGCAAGACATCATTCAGCGATTCAGTAAAATTGCTAACATTTTTAAAGGAGGGAGGTCGATATATTGCTAATATTGCAAAGTTTGATCCAATCTTTACCACTAAACTATTGCAGTCGTACATATTAGGTTCCTCAACAGAGACCTTCAGATGATTCCTTACATAAACTATCACCCCATCATTTTGATTGTAATTCCTATTACTTTTGTACATATTATATCCCGGTATTAGTGGTATGTTATATTGCTTGGCAAGCCAGCATTCGGTTAAAACAATAACGTCACAATTTATGTCTAACCGTTGTTGAAAAGTGGAAAAGCTATCAAAATTCTTAAAAATACTGCGAATATTTTGTGTTAGTATGGTTAACGGAGTTTTGTAGTTGGACAGATATTGTTTGCAATTTTCAGGTTCACAAACGTTTGACTCGGATACAGAGAAATTATCTAACTCATTAACTATATTGTTAATCATATCTTCTGTGCAAATACAAATATAAATATAGGAAGAAAAAATATAAAATATCTTAAGTGGTCTAAATAAATAACTTATTAACGGCGCTCTTAGGCGCCTGCATAATCAATAGAATTAATATACCTTTTTTCGGCCATTATTTTCGCCGGGCAGTCAGCAGCACCTGTGTTGTGCTTGTCTGGCTTTTTGTAATGAAAGCAAGTAGCGCATTTTGGCTCATCTCCCTTTTTTGGACATTCTTTGATTGAGTGACCTTGATCGCCACAGTGACCACAAGTATAGGACGTCTGCCGACAAAACTTGGCTGCATGACCATACTGCTGGCACTTATAACATCGTGTGACCAATGTGAAATCCCTTACAGGGCATGATGACCAATTCACAAATACTCGGTCTTTTGAGATCAGGGCTTTACGTATGACTGCAGGTACTTCAACTACATAGTTGCAGTTCTCGGCGTCTCTTTTTCCTGACTTATGGCTTAACTTAATTGAGGTCAAAAACGTCTCAAGGCTGCAGTCCTGTAGTTTCTCGGCAAGATTTTGGTGGTACAAACACGCAAAAACCTCATTTTCTGCCATAGCTGTCGGCACTCCTATGATAACAACCCTAGGCTTCCTTTTATAAGGCTCGTCGACTGTTAAGCCTGATTTTGTTAGCTGCTCCAACTGCCTCAGCTTCTCGATGTCGTCTTTCGTCTCGGTGCTGATGATAACACCGCCATTTTTGGTCTTGCGCAGGCCTCTAACATGAAGCTTCATCTGTTCGGGGCAGATAATTTTTTGGACGAGAGATTTTGTCTCATCACTGGTCTTCAATTTATCTTGTGGATAAATGGCCACAGAACTTACGTTTGACGGCTGGATATAGTTGTTGGTACCTCTTTTCACCATGTCAGAAAACGAAGTTCCCAGTGTAGGTTTACTTGCCTCTCCGACTTTCATCTTGAGCTCCTTTATTTGCTGCGCAAGGTCGAGTTGGCTTTCGAGTACTTTCACAGCATTGTGGGATTGTAAGGCTGTATATTTGATGGACTGGTACTGTACGGCCATCTGCGATGTTCCATGTCCAACCTTCCGGCATAAGGCATTGATGCGCATTTTCTGGTCCGAGTTCAGCTTGCCTTCTGCTGCAATAGCACATACCTCTTGAAGGCTTTGGTTAATGGTCGTCATCCAGTTCTGAATTTCCGGAGTTGATATTCCTTCGAAGTCATCGTGCCTATGGCTCGGCGCTTGAGGAGCAGGAGCAGGTACGGCTTCGCGCGCGGGTGTAGGCGGCGGGGAGCGAGCACACCTACTTCTCGGGCTGAAGGGACTATCCTCCATTGTGTAACAGGTTATTTACTTGTTAATCAGTGATCATCTTCATAAATTCACCTTACATAACCCAAAAGTATGACTCGGTTTGCTTTACTACCGGCAATTTATAAAAACTAGGTCACGATTTCGCAAGTGATTATTTGTTTATATTAATATAGTTTGATACGTCCACTCACTACGATCTCTGTATATGAAAGTATATTAGGAGAAGTTCCTACCCTCGAAGAGCTTTTTTAAGTTTTTACGCGATCGGGCGGATGTATATATATATATATATTATATATATCTACGTTAGCGGGCTCGTAAAATCTCCTATCTGCTAAATCAAAAAACTTGATTTACTATGCTTAGATGTTTCTAATACATCCGCCCGATCGCGTAAAAACTTAAAAAACTCTTCGAGGGTAGGAACTTCTATATATATATATATATATATATATATATATATATCGTCTATTTAAATAATTAAAATGATAATTTGATTGTTTAAAATTAATTCACAAAATAATGATTGATTATTACGATGTAAAATTAACAATACTACTTAAAACGTTAACAGAATAATTGTAATTTACATAGTTCAATACTTAACCTAAAAATGTGCACGTGCGACGATCCCTATAAATACGGCCGCACTGTAAGCGCTAAGATCTCAAGGCTGAGCCCTCTAGTTACCGCCCCATCAGTCTGCTCAATGTGCTCGGCAAAATCTATGAGAGGCTTATTTATAAGCGACTCAGAGACTATGCCGAGACAAAGGGTCTCATCCCTAACGAGCAGTCTGGTTTCCGAACGCAGCATTCCTGCGTTCATCAGGTCCACCGCATCATCGAACATATAAGCGTTGGCTTCCAACGTGGTTTGATGACGGGTGCTGTCTTCTTTGATAAAGCGAAAGCGTTCGACAAAGTCTGGCACAACGGCTTATTATATAAGCTCTACCAACTTGGCGTGCCGGATCGTCTCGTACTCATCTTACGAGACTTTTTGTCGAATCGCACCTTTCGCTATCGCATAGAAGGAGCGCTATCCTCCCCCCATCCCATCCGTGCAGGAGTCCCACAGGGCTCTGTGCTCGCTCCCCTCATCTTCACGCTGTTCACCAGCGATATCCCGAAAAGTAAAAAGGCGCAGTTAGCTCTGTTCGCAGACGACACGGCCATTTACTACTCGGGCAGGGACCAACACCCGTTATCTCGCACTCTCCGAACCGCAGTTGATAACCTCGGCGCCTGGTTTAGGATGTGGAGAATCGAGGTCAATCCCGACAAGAGTCAAGCGGTCCTCTTTCTGAGACCGCGTCGCACTCGACTCCCCCCCCCCCCCCCCCCCCCGACCGATCACCATGTTCGGCAAGCCGATCCCTTGGGAGACGCGAGCCAAATACCTCGGTGTGACCCTCGACCACCACCTCTCCTTCGCTGAGCACATAAAGCAGGCGCGTTCGCGCACCGCTTTCGCTCTCGGTAGACTCCACTCCGTTCTGAACGCACGTAGCAAATTGTCACTTAGGTGCAAATTGCGCATTTATACAGCGTGCATTCGCCCCATCATGACCTATGCGGGTTCAGTGTTTGCGCACGCAAAACCTCACCTCATTCATAGGATGCAGGCCCTCCAAAACCGTTTCCTCCGAAAGGCAACGGGAGCCCTTTGATTCGTTCGGGACGATATCCTCCACGTAGATCTCGACATTCCCACCATCTCCCAGTTCTTGAAACGCAATTCCAAGCGTTTCTCGACTCAGCCACCAACCATCGCAACCCTCTGGTTGTCGAGGCGGCTAGCTATGTCCCCTCTCGTATTAGTAAGGTCCGCCGCCCTAGGCTTGTCCTCTCAGATCCCGACGACCCCGTAGGAACCAGTAGCTTTAAACTCCCCTGACAATAATAATCATTCTAATCTGATCCAGCCTGTCCCATCTTGCTGTCCTCCCCCCAGCGACGCCCTAAGCCTAGGCCTGTTCCCCACAGGGGGAGCCCTTAGCGTGTAGTCGCTTAGTCTGTAAATTTTATGCCCCTGGCTGGAGGCTTTGAGTCATCTTAAGGCAGCCATAGGATAGTCCGGTTAAGCAGTCACGACCTCTCTAGGTCAACTACGAGATGCTATACATAAAAAAAAAGCGCTAAGATCATTCTTGTTCGAGCCGCCGAACAGTGCAGACCTCTCTGGGACGTCGCCACGCTGTCAGTTGAATAAACGAAGCCTTGAAACAAGTCGTGAAGTTTTGTTTTGGAAATCGAAGATGAGTGATCACCACGAAGACGATATCAGTGACGTCACCATAGCTGACGTCACACTTTTTGAAAATACTATGGAGGTTCTTCTTCCGTCATCAGAAGTGGGATAAGATCCACTCCCACCCCTTAACCAAACAAATGCCACCATGACCCAACATATGTCTCTTTTCTTCAAAAGATGAACCCGAGTCTGATATCACCGAATGGTGTGCCATAGGTGAAGTGCTCATTCTGCAAGTGAGAAAGCAAATTTATTTGAATCTCTTTGCGAGCAATTCACGTCTGGTCGCTGACTCGAAGCAACCACCTACTGTACCTCATTGTGTCTCCTCGTTGCCGGAGATCGCAGTTCACATTGAAGAGGTCCGAAGAGTAGAGTTGGGCAGTCTAGACGTGAACAAGGCCAGCGGGCCTGACGACATTCCAGCGAGAGTGTTGAGGCAGTGTGCGCCTGAACTGCCTCCTGTATTGACACGTTTGTTCCGCCTCTCTCTTGAAAAAAGAATGGCGCCGAAATCCTGGAGCCTTGCAAATGTACAACCAGTGCCCAAAAAGGGTAACCGTGCAGACCCTGCCCATTACCATCCGATCGCCATTACCTCCATTCTGTGCAAGGTTATGGAAAGGGTACTGAACAATAAGTTACTGACCTACCTTGAAGACAATAATCTTCTCAGTGACCGTCAATATGGCTTTCGCCGGGGACGATCAACTGGCGATCTTCTTGTGTATGTCACGCACTGCTGTGGCGAAGCCATCGTGAAACACGGCGACACTTGCTGTGTCGCTTGACATCTCGAACGCCCTTGACAGGGTCTGGCACGCTGCTTTGCTTAGCAGGCTTCCTGCTTATGGCATCCGGGCTGATTTTTGTAGCTGGATATCAGATTTGCTTAGTGAACGGTCGATCAGAGTAGTCGTTGATGGCTGCTCCTCTGACCTTATGGCTATTTATGCCGGTGTTTCTCAGGGGTCTGTTCTCTATCCAACTCTTTTCCTGCTGCACATCAATGACCTGCTTTAGCCTGGTATTGTTGGGTACGCAGATGACAGTACAGTATCAGAGAAATACTTGTCCAGCGCAAGAACCAGCGGGGCCGAAGTTCGTTCTTTGAGAGAGGCCATGGTAGAGCGGACAGATTTGACCTTAAGCTTTGTCTCTCAGTAGGGTGATGATAATTAGGCCTCTTTTAACGCCACCAAAATACAGTCGTGTCTTTTTACCGCTAAAAGGAGTCGTTTCGCTCAAACTCCTAGTTTTCGGGGTGCATCTGTTCCTGTAACTGATCGGCTTGAGCTCCTAGACATGGAGTTGACATCTGGTGTTAACTTTGGCGCCACCATTGAGTACAAAGCCCAAACTGCGGCTAAGAAATTGGGCATTCTAGATAGGGTGAAGCGATAGTTTACGCCTGGACAGCTTTTAACTCTTTACAAAGCGCAAGTCCGATCCTGCATGGAGTATTGAAGCCACCTTTGGGATGGATCAGCAAAGTACCAACTAGCCACGCTTGACTCGGTGGAACGCAGAGCTAAGAGCTCATTGGCGATGTAAAACTAGTGGATACCAAGCTTCATAGTTTGGCTAATCGTCGCAAGGTTGCCTGCTTGTCGGTCTTCTACAGATTGTACTTCGGAGAGTGAGCTTAAGAACTCCACAACCTCATTCCGCCGGCCCCCTTCTACCATCAGACATCTAGACGCAATGCCAGTTACCATCCCTACCTAGTTGCTATTCCACCAATTCGCACTAAGCGCTTCCAAATGTCTTTCATAATGCGCACAGCAAAAGAGTGGAACTCCCTACCTGCGTCTGTGTTTCCGAGCACATACAACCCTAGTCTCTTTAAAGTGAGAGTCAAGAGCTTCTTCTGGGTAAGCTCACTCCATCGTCGACTCTGTCTCTGTTGCCTCCGACCTAGACTAGAGTCAAGAGCAAAAGGGTTGACCTTATAATCGCGCTGACACACGCACTTTGTGATGATAAAATTCGTCGTGAATTAAATTCAGTTGTCATTAATTCAACTTCATTCATTCATTCATTGTCATTGCTTCAACTGGTCCGAACACTGAGGTTTTACACTGAAACGATGCAATGACGATCCTAGAACCTCCGAGAATCTTCGAGAACCCTACGAGAACCTCAGAGAACCCTTCGAGAACCTCCGAGAACCCTTCGAGAACCTCCGAGAACCCTTCGAGAACCTCCGAGACCCTTCGAGTACCCTTAGAGAACCTCCGACAATCTCCGAGAACTCTTCGAGAACCTCCGAGAACCCTTCGAGATCCTCCGAGAACCCTTCGAGAATCTCCGAGAACCCTTCGAGAATCTCCGAGAACCCTTCGAGAACTTCCGAGAACCCTTCGAGAACCTCCGAGAACCCTTCGAGAACCTCCGAGAACCCTTCGAGAACCTCCGAGAATCTAAATACCTTAATATTTTCAAACATGCAAGACAGTTGTGTGATTATGTTACAACCAACAGAAAGCAACGCAAGTTGCCTAACAGATATCCAACTCAGAGAAAATTTTTCTATGCTTACAGGTACTTACAAGTATCACAACGAGAATCAACGAGGCTGGTGCAGAGCGCGCACCGCCTGTCAGTATGGCCGTATCGGCGCAACTACTCATCGTGTTCGTCTATTTAAATAATTAAAATGATAATTTGATTGTTTGAAATTAATTCACAAAATAATGATTGATTATTACGATGTAAAATTAACATTACTACTTAAAACGTTAACAGAATAATTGTAATTTACATAGTTCAATACTTAACCTAAAAATGTGCACGTGCGACGATCTGTATAAATACGGCCGCACTGTAAGCGCTAAGATTCCACTCCGTTCTGAATGCACGTAGCAAATTGTCACTTAGGTGCAAATTGCGCATTTATACAGCGTGCATTCGCCCCATCATGACCTATGCGGGTTCAGTGTTTGCGCACGCAAAACCTCACCTCATTCATAGGATGCAGGCCGTCCAAAACCGTTTCCTCCGAAAGGCAACGGGAGCCCCTTGGTTCGTTCGGAACGAAATCCTCCACGTAGATCTCGATATTCCCACCATCTCCCAGTTCTTGAAACGCAATTCCACGCGTTTCTTCGACTCAGCCACCAACCATCGCAACCCTCTGGTTGTTGCGGCGGCTAGCTATGTCCCCTCTCGTATTAGTAAGGTCCGCCGCCCTAGGCTTGTCCTCTCAGATCCCGACGACCCCATCTCCCCACTCTTCTCCAGGAGAGCAGTAGGGACCGTAGGAACAAAAACAAATCGACATTCCGACCTCGCCGCCGAAGTCCCTCGCGACGACCCCGTAATAATCGTCCTCCCCCCCGTCCCTTGCTCGGGTATGATGTGCCAGCTGGTGGCGTAGCTGAGCCAGTAGCTTTAAACTCCCCTGACAATAATAATTCTAATCTGATCCAGCCTGTCCCATCTTGCTGTCCTCCCCCCAGCGACGCCCTAAGCCGAGGCCCGTTCCGAGGGGGAGCCCTTAGCGTGTAGTCGCTTAGTCTGTAAGTTTTATGCCCCTGGCTGGAGGCTTTGAGTCATCTTAAGGCAGCTACAGGATAGTCCGGTTAAATAGTCTCGACCGCTCTAGGTCAACTACGAGATGCCATTTATAAAAATAAAAAAAAGCGCTAAGATCATTCTTGTTCGAGCCGCCGGACAGTGCGGACCTCTCTGGGACGTCGCCACGCTGTCAGTTAAATAAACGAAGCCTTGAAACAAGTCGTGAAGTTTTGTTTTGGAAATCGAAGATGAGTGATCACCACGAAGACGATATCAGTGACGTCACATTTTTTGAAAATACTATGGAGGTTCTTCCTCTGTCATATATATATATATATATATATATATATTTATTTGAGATGGGTTTGCTCTTGACTCTAGGTCAGAGGGTGACAGAGACAAAGTCGACGATGGAGAGAGCTTACCCAGAAGAAGCCTAATCACTCTCACCTTGAAGAGATTAGGGTTGTATGCGCTCGGAAACACATCTTCACGGTAGGTCAGCATCTTATTGTTCAGTACCCTCTCCATAACCTTGCACAGAATGGAGGTAATGGCGATCGGACGGTAATGGACAGGGTCTGTACGGTCGCCCTTTTTGGGCACTGGTTGTAAATTTGCAAGCTTCCAGGATTTCGGTACAGTTCTCTTATCAAGAGAGAGGCGAAACAAACGTGTCAACACAGGAGACAGTTCAGGCGCACACTGCCTCAACACTCTCGCTGGGATACCGTCAGGCCCGCTGGCCTTGTTCACGTCTAGACTGCACAATACTCTTCGGACCTCTTTAATGTGTACTGCGATCTTCGACATCGAGGAGTCGCAATGAGGTACAGTAGGTGGGTGCTTGGAGCCAGCGACCAGACGTGAATTGCTTGCAAAGAGAGATGCAAATAAATTTGCTTTCTCACTTGCAGAGTGAGCCAGCGACCCATCAGGTTTCACCATTGGAGGTAAGGTAAGGTGGGACGACAGAAATTCATTTCAGCCGCTTTGGACAGGGACCAGAACTGTTTACTACCCGGAGGATGCGAAACCAGCCTGGCCCAATACGTCCGACATGGTCAAAACGTGCCCTACGTAAAACCGGCTTGCAGAACTTGGCAGCAGAATTAAAGGCTTTCTTCTTCGCGCGAACCCTACGCTCTTGAACCTTGCGGTCGCGGGCCTTGACCCAGGCTTGGTAGGCAGACTCTTTTCGGGCCTCAGCGTGGGCACATTCCGCATTATACCAAGGCCGGGATTTGTGACCGAGCGGGATGTCGGAGAACGGAATAAAATACTCCATCCCCTGCCGAATCACGTCCGCAACCACGTCAGCACAGCACGAGGGGTCACCCGAGGAAAAGCACACCTGCCGCCATGGATAAGATGCAAAAAAGTGCCGCATCTCATCCCAGTCTGCTGACTCATATCGCCATACTCGCCTCGTGCCTCTAGGATTTTCATCTGAAGGAGAGCAGATCGATATGGATTTCACCAGATAGTGGTCAGATGTTCCCAGCGGGGCTGAGACCGATACTGAATGACTGTCCGGATCAGATGCCAGCAGAAGGTCCAAGCAATTGGTAACACATCCGGTACCCGCGTTGCCACATTCACCATCTGGGTTAGATCCAGCGTTATAGCAAATTTGCTTACCTCCAACCCAGCATGGTCAGTTTTCTGGTACGGGAACAACCACTCTTTATGATGTGCGTTAAAGTCCCCCAGAAAAATGAGCTTCGCTGTTGGGTACCGTTGCTGGGCTACGTCAGTCGACTCCACGAGGAAATTGAAGAGCGCTGTTGGCTCCTGGTCACCGCTGTGCGATCGGTAGACGCCGATGTAGAGATATTTCTCCACGCCAGTATCCACAAGTAGCCATATGGCAGAAAAACCCGATTTCTCAAACCAACGGAGACGACGACAACAAATGTACACACAGACCCCAGCTTGCTTCTTGAACTTGTGTTCAAGAGAGTAACCCGGGTAGTTGAGGTACGCCACGTCCGACGGGGTTGTTATCTTCGTCTTCGTTAGAAAAAAACAGGTGCAGCTTCTCGGTCTCGGTCTTGGTGATGGACCGGATCGAGATTATGTGCAATCCCCTGATGTTAGTGAGGTGCACTTTTTGTGGGAGGAAGTGCAGCCGTTGTTTAACCCTATTTTTTGGCCATAATTGTGTGGAGTTGTTGGGGAAAAAGTCGAATTTTCGAGGCACCGCTCAGTGAACGAAGTGGAACACTAAAGCCAAAAAACCTATGGGAAACTCATTTAGAGACTGCGGGGACGCCCGAACCCCCTCGGATATGGCCACCAGGTCCTCCTATCCATCCAGCTGGCACGGTGGAGCATACCGGGATTTTTCGCGAGTTGGCGGGGCAGCCTTTGGCACGTGGCTGGCGTGCTACTTGGGCCCCCTACTGACTGCGGTTGGCCAACGGCTGGCACCGTGCTTCGGATCCCGCTACCCTCCAAAATGAATTACCCGGCTAGCTGATTCAGAGACCAAGATCAGATCCAAACAGCGCAACTGACAATCTCCTTCTCCACCAAAGGCACTGGCACTCCCACACACCGACGGAACACAGCAAGCTGCGTGGCGCCGGACTCCGGTGGGATGGTGGTTGTGAGCCAGGCGGCACCTTGCGGAGCCTACCACCGCTAAGTGGGATCGTTCAGCCGTAACCACAGGAAAGCCTGTGGTGCCGTTGCCCGGGGTGGACCACTAGGAGGTAGATCCCAATCCACTCCATATTAATTGGAGCGGACTGAAGACTAGGTAAAGGTCTTCCCGTATTGCAGAGTAGTAAATTAGGTTGGCTTGTCACGGGTCCCATAAATATTTGTAAATCAAATCATGAAGTAATGTGTGACTTAATTAGAAGTAGTAGTGAACAATTAGAGAAGTTTTGGAAGGTTAAAGAGATATTAAGCATAGATCATGTACTGTATAGTAATGAAGAGGAATTTTGTGAAAAACACTTTGTAAAAAATAGGTATAGAACTGAGAATGGTAGGTTTTGTGTTAAGATTTCCCACACTTCGTCTTCGGTACTTGGAGATTATTTTGTTAAGGCGAAGTCGCGTTTGATGAATTTAGAAAAAAGATTGAAGAGGCAACCTAAAGTGAAGGAGTCCTATGATTTATAAATGAATATGAGCACTTGAATCATTTGTCAGAAACATGTAAGCCTGAGTTTGGATATTATTTACCGCATCACCAGGTTATTCGAAATAAAAGTGAGACCACGAAACTTCGGGTTGTTTTTAATGCTTCGCAAAAAAACGACAGTGGTTGCTCATTAAATGATATCCAAATGGTTGGACCAGTGATTCAGGACGATATATTTAGTATTTTACTTCGATTTAGGCAACATAATTATGTTATGACCTCGGATATTGAAAAAATGTATAGACAAATATTAATATTTGAGAGTAAAAGACATCTGCAAATGATAGTGTGGAGGGATAATGAGCATGAACCCTTAAGGTATTTAAAATTGAACACAGTGACCTACGGAACCGCTTCCGCGCCGTATTTAAGTACTCGTTGTCTTAATGATCCGGAAGTCCGCGAGATAATGAAACATGATTTTTTCATGGACGATTTGATAACGGGTTATCAGACCGAGGAAGGGTTAAATCGTATTTGTAGACTGATTACTCAGATTTTAGATTCGGGTTGTTTCAAGTTACGAAGGTCTAATGCCAATCGGTTGTTTATTGAAAATAAATTACATGAAGCAATCAATTACAGAATTTAAAACAACCACGAGGTCTTTAGGGTTAACATGGTCTCCTCAGTCTGATAAGTTTAAATTCTCCGTCCATGTAGATAAAACCGAAAGGATCACTAATCGAAGTATATTATCTTCTATTGCAAAGATTTTCGATCCTTTGGGACTTTTAAGTATATTTGTTATTAAGGCAAAGTAATATTACAAAAACTATGGATAAGTAAATTAGAATGGGACGATCCAGTAGTCGATGAAGTACAGATTATGTGGTTTAATTTTAGAAAAAACATGAATTCTCTAACTTGTGTAGAAGTTCCAAGGCATGTCATGTGTAAAAATGCATCACATATTGAAATTCATATCTTTTCAGATGCGTCTATGTGTGCTTACGGGACATGTGTTTTTGTTCGTTCAATAGATCCTAATGGGCAAATTCATGTACAATTACTCTGTGCTAAATCTAGGGTCGCCCCATTAAAAGGTTTAACAATACCTAAACTCGAGCTATGCGGAGCGCTGCTGTCCGCTGAGTTGGGGGAAAAGGTGACTCACTCCCTTTTTTTTTTTTTGTGGATGGGAAATCATCAAATAACTTCTCCCGCTCTGGGTGGAGCGGAAGGGCGTGTCAGACTTTTACTGACTAAAACCCACCCGTGTTCCTTCAGTTGCCTATGCCAGGGCCACGGTATCTTTTTCAAACAACCCGCGACCCCAGCGGCATCGGCCCTATTGAACCCCATCTTTTGCTGACATCTCTTTGAGGCGCGCGTGGAACACAACGCGCCGTCGACCCGGGCCTGGTCCTCACCGGACGGCGAGCTACCCACTACTCACCGTCCGCAAGCCCGCGCCTACGGTGGCCGGGAATCGGCTATCGATTCCCGCCGCCCAGGGCGTCTCCTGCGGCGACTGAGGGCGTGAGGCTGCCTCTCCCTCCCGCGTTCCGCCTCCTCCTTCGCGAGCATTACCGCTTCGCAGAAGGACGTTACGGCCTCCCATGCACTCTCGCTCCGCACCATGGCCTGGACCAGGCTCGGACGCGAGAGATCGCCGCCGCCGATCGCCTCGGTGAGAACACGGCGGTGCTCTGCCCAAGCCGGGCAGACCTCCACTGTATGCTCCACCGTGTCCTCTGGGCGATCCACACAATGGTGACACCCGGGCGTTTCCTCCCGCCTTATGCGAAACAGGAACCTCCCGAAACAACCGTGTCCGGTGAGGACCTGCGTCAGGCGGAAGGTGAGGACGCCGTGGCGTCTCTCTAACCACTCCTCAAAGAGGGGACTTATCGCCGCAATTGTGGCGTGCCCAGTGACTCACTCCCTGCGATGTACTGTGGCTCCGTGTGTATACTGGACAGACTCGACGGTTGTGCTCGGTTGGTTACGTACTACCGCCGCTCCAAAACAATTAAAGGTATTTGTTTCAAATCGAGTAAATAAAATTAATAAGTTAACAAAGGGTACTGAGTGGAGGTACGTACCAACAGACCAAAACCCAGCAGATCTCATTTGCAGAGGAGTAGATCGTATGAATGAAAAGGTTCACAGATTGTGGTGAAGTGGGCCTCCCTTTTTATCCCTAAGCGAGTCCCAATGGCCTAAGGTAGATAGTAATAAGTTAAATAGTGTATACTTACCTGAAGTTAAGATCGTAGGTGCATTTTTAACAAGTATAAATAATAAAAAAATGATTGAATTTGAACGTTATTCTAGTTTACATAAGGTACAACGGGCAATGGCCTATGTTCTTAGATTTGTTAAAAATTATAGAATAAAAAATAAATAAGCTAGACTTACCAGTAGTTATTTAAGTGCCGATGAGTTAAACGATAGTATGATGTGTTTAGTAATTTAGTAAGATTCTCTCAGCTTGATTCATTTAGCGAAGAATATATTAGTTTATTAAATAATAAGGCACTAAGCAGTAAATGTAAGATTTTATCTCTTAGCCCCTTTTTAGACAGTCAATCTAAAGTTATACGAGTGGGAGGTCGTATTCAAAATTCAACTTTATCGTATAATAAAAAACATCCTTTACTTTTAGATTGTAAACACCGATTATCAAGGCTTATTTGTGAGAGTGAACATAGCCGGTTACTGCATGCTGGGCCTCAGCTGTTGTTATCGGCTATTAGAGAAAAATATTGGATTGTTAATGGTAGAAAGGTGGCTAGAAGCGTGTCAAATAATTGTATAGTATGTAAGTGATTTAGATTTAAGCCTATATAGTTCCTATTATGTGTAATCTACCCAAACAGCATTTAAGTCCAGGAACGCCCTTTGAAACATCTGGGGTTGATCTGGGTGATCCCTTTTTAATCACAGATAGGAAAGGTCGCGATTGTAAAATAAGTAAATGTTACATGTGTTTATTCGTATGTTTTACAAGCAAGGCTATTCATTTAGAAGTCGTAAGTGACTTAAGCACAGAAGCATTTCTATTGTCATTAAGGAGATTTATTGCAAGACGTTCTAAACCCAGATTATTATATTGTGATAATGCGACAAATTTTTTAGGGGCTAGTCATGAACTTAATAAATATTTGATAGTAAACAAAGATAAAATAAATAAATTTTGTGCTGATGAAGGTATGAAGTTTACATTCGTACCCCCATACGCCCCAAACTTTCGGGGCTTGTGGGAGGCAGGGGTAAAGTCTGCAAAATATCATATAAAAAGAATATTAGGAGACAGGCATTTAACATATGAGGAACTTTCAACTTTATTTGTCCAAGTAAGAGCTATATTGAATTCCCGGCCTTTGTTCCCCATGTCATCCGATCCCAATGATTTCCATCCCCTGACTCCCGGGCATTTTCTCGTTGGTAAGCCGCTGATAGCTCTTCCCTCTCCAGTACTGACCAATATTAACTGTAATCGACTTCACAGATATGAGCAATTGGAAAGAATGAGACAGCTTTTCTGGTTGAGATGGCAACATGAGTACATTACGGAACTTCAACATCGTACGAAATAGCGCAAACCTGCGATGGAACTTCGCGTTGGAGATATGGTCATTATAAAAGAAAACAATTTGCCACCATTGATGGACCACTCCACCAATGGAGGATCGGTCACATAGAAGCCCTACAAAAGGGCAATGATGATGTATCCAGAGTAGCAGATGTGAGGACGGCCAGTGACACTATCCGTCGAGCGGTAAATCGCCTGTTTCCTCTGTTCGAGCCTGAAGCAGAAGAGTTGAAGGATGCCCTTTCAACGGGGGGAGTATGTTAAGGCCCATCCCCCGTAGGGTGCGGGGGGCCGGGCCGGTGTCCCTACTCCAGGGTGCTGAGGATATAAAAAGGCGCGCGCGCAGCTCGCGAGCGTCGGACCTTAGAACTTGTAACAGTCGGAAACAAATACCTACGTATATACTCGTATAGCATAATTAAAATTTTCATAATAAGCAAGAGTACCTATTGTAAAGAAAATAAAAGTATAGTTATCAAGTCTGAGTTTAGTATTTCAGCTCCACACACTTACCTGACACCACACAAGGCCATAAGCCTAAACAGTAAATGAATGGCTTAATTTAAACAAATTAATTATTAATATAGACAAGACCAAAATAATGAATTTTAAAATAAGAGCTCGACGTACGGGTATTTTAAATATCAAGTATCAAGATAAAGACATCGAAGAAATAGAAACAACTAAATTTCTAGGGTTACACGTGGATGACCAAATAAACTGGAAAAACCAAGTTGACTATGTCTGTAAAAAGTTAAGTAAGTTCTCATATGCCCTTCACAGACTAAAAAAAAACTGCAAATCTACCAACACTAATAACAACATACCATGGTTACATCAGCTCTAACCTTAGATACGGTCTAATTTTCTGGGGCAATAGTGTTGATAAAGAACGCGCGTTCATTGCACAGAAACGATGTGTCAGGGCAATTTTCAACCTACAAAAAACTGAATCCTGTGAACCATTTTTTAAAAAGATGAACATATATTATTAACATTACCGTGTCTATATATTTTTGAGGTCGCAGTTTTTATCAAAAATAATATTGATCTATTTAAATACCGAACACGTGTATACGACATCAGGACAAGCTAGACATAGTGGCTGGTAAGACGCATTTCCTGCACCAAAGTGTTTTCTGCTCGGCTCCGCGTATTTTCAATAGCATTCCAAAGCCTATAAGAGCAATTACTGAAATAAAATCATTTAAAAAGAATCTCCATAAACTGTTAGTAAACAAATGTTATTACTCTGTGAAAGACTTCTATGCCGACAAATCACTGTTAGAATACAATCTGCCTAGGTCATGATGCGTTTTGTGGGTTTTGTTTTTAATATTTAACGGTCTATAATTTGTAATGTATTGTTATAATATTATTGTAGACATGCATGTAAACATTTTATATGATATGTACCTACATTTATTGTACGCCCTAAGAGCAGGACATAGCTGTTCGCAAAGCAGTAAATTAACACCAGTAGTATTATGTACACTTTCCTATGATCCACAATAAAAATGAATTGAATTTAATTGAAATTGTTTTTCTCAAGAAAATAAATTAACATATATTTATTTATTTATTTATTTAAACTTTATGCACAAGTAAAAAAACAAATACCGTACAGAGGCGGACTTAATGCCTGAGGCATTTTCTACCAGTCAACCTTAGGGTGATGCAGAGAAAACATGGCAGGTGCAATATAAAGGATAGATAACACGAAAATAACTATAAAATAAAAGAATAAATACATCAATATATACATACATATAATCAGAATAAACTTTGTCACGAGAAATAACGATCGGTAGAGGAGAAATAACAATCAGTAGAGGAGAAAAAGAATCCAACAAATCAGCGCAGAGATGCTTCTGCCAACTTCTTACGTATATGCTCACGTATCTTCACTTTAAAAGACAACCGATTGGTTGCCGTCCTGATGTTCAGAGGGAGCGCATTCCAAAGAAAGACCGCCTGGACAAAGAAAGAATAGTGAATGAAACCGGAGCGGTGAGAAGGACATCGTAAAAGACGATTGTTGGTAGAATGAAGATTTTTACTATGGGCAGAGTATAAGTATGGAACATGGGAAGTCAGGTAAGAAGGAGAAGTGGGTTGGTCGAGAATAGAAAACAACATAGATAGAGCTCTCACCTCTCTGCGCTGACGAATGGGTAACTATTTTAAAAGCAATCAGTGCCCGGATACTTGGTCATACTTACGAAGATTGAAAACGTATCGAATGCAGTTATTGAGAAGGCGGTCAAGTTTATTGAGGAGGTCTGCATTCAGGTCATATTAACACACATCACCATAGTCAATTATGGGAAAGATTAGGGACTGTACAAGCATTGCCTTTATGTGTGATGGGAGAAGGTTTTTCAACCGATAGAACGACCGCAACGTTCCAGTGACTTTGTTACTAACAGTCGTGACCTGCTTTCGCCAGTCAAGACAAGTGTCAACATGCAGACCAAGATCCTTACCATCGGAGCATAACGGAATGACGGAGCTGTCAAAGATTACAGGTGGTACGGTTAAGCCATCCAGTTTTCTTATGCTGTAAGAGCTCCCAATTATGATAGCCTTGTTGGATATTTCGGCTGAAATAAAAATATTTAAACGGAGATTTGATGGGATTTATTCGTGACAACGATTACAATTTCAAGATGGCTATCCAGAACAATATAACACCCATAAGACACGGCTAAAACCTCTAGACAGGAGGTATCAAACTCGAATGACACATGTCATGTCACACGTTGTCCTTTTAGGTTGCGTTTAGGAACCCGTATACAAATTCCAATCCAACACTGGCTCTTAAACACAAACTAAAACTATATTTCCACTATTATAAAAATAACGCTTTAATTCTCTCTTTAGATCATTAATCATACGTAGAGTTACACAGCTAACATTAAATTCGTAAATCCATAATGTTTTTCTTTACAGAGTGATTTAGTTAATACATCAGCCAACATATCATTAGTTGATAAGTATTTTACTTCAACTATACCATCATTGACTATTTCTCTTATGAAATGATGACGAATATCTATATGTTTCGTCCTAGAATGGAACATAAAGTTTTTACAAAGTTTTATAGCAGATTGATTATCATTAAATATAATAACTTTAGTCATGATACCAAGAATCTCAAGTAAAAGTTTTCTTACGCACAAAGCTTCTTTACACGTGTCAGACAACGCCATGTACTCTGCCTCAGTACTAGACAGTGCAACAGTACGTTGTTTTTTACTCTCTCAAGATATAACGGACTTCCCCAGAAAGAACACATAGCCCGTATACGACCTACAATATATGTTGTTTGATGCCCAATCTGCATCAGCATAAGCTTTAATATTCATACCACTTTTCGTAAAAACCAGACTCAAACTCAGTGTACCTTTTAGATATCGTAACACTCTCTTTGCGGCCTTCCAATGAACTTCACTGAAACAATTGTTAAATTGACTCAAGTAACTCACCGCATAACTGATGTCCGGTCTCGTACAAACTGATATGAACATAAGCGACCCTACTAAACCTCTGTAATCATAAGTATCATCCTTTTGAGTATCTTTCGGTAACTTCAGACCAGTCTCCATCGGTGTTCCTGAAGGTTTACAATCTTCCATCCGAAACTTCTTCAGCAATTTTAGAATATAGTTCGACTGATTAAGAGAGATTTCATTACCTTTTCTAGACAGTTTCATACCAAGAATCTGTTGAGCTGGCCCTAGATCTGTTATATCAAATTCTTGCTTCAATCTTCCTTTAATTTTATCTTTTTCTTGGAACGTTGGAGAGCAAAATATTATCAAATCGTCGACATAAAGTGCTATTAGCATCATTGATTGATTTTCCAACTTATAGTAAACACATGGTTCAGAAGTTAAACAGCAGAAGTTCAACTTATCACATAATACCTTGTTGATTTTATCGTACCAACATTTTGATGCCTGTTTAAGACCATAAACAGCTTTGTTGAGCTTGCATACCGTATTTTCACTCCCTTTAACTTCAAAACCCTGTGGTTGCTGCATAAAAAGCGTTTCTTCCATGTCTGCATTCAGAAATGCTGTTTTAACATCCAAGTGTTCAATACTCATTCCATATTCTGCTGCTAAAGCGATCAACAACCTTAGTGTGGAGTATCTCACGACTGGGGAAAAAGTTTATTGGTAATCAACACCATATTTTTGGGTGTAACCCCTGGCTATATATTTCAACAACTCACCGTTGACTCCATATTTTTTCTTAAATATCCATCTGCACAACACTGGCTTATGATGCTGTTCGCGTTCTGTCAGAGTCCAAACTTTATTTTTGATAAACGAATTATACTCATCAGTCATCGCCTTACGCCAACTATCTGATTCTGGTCCATTTAATGCCTCAGCTGGAGTTTGAGGTTCATCAGGATCACTGTATTCCATCTTAGTCACGAAGTTGGTCATGAGATGCGACTCTGAAGCATCATCATAGCCTTTGTTCTCATCTTATTACATTCGCAAAATATTATATTCGCAAAATATTATATTCTCGAATTATTATATTATCAAAATATTACACAAAGAACAATCACAGCGAAAAATGTTTTTAATTTGAGGGAAAATTTGTCTCGGATGGGAATCAAACCTACAACCCCTTTTTTTAAGGTTTAACTACCTTCTGTAAAATAAATCTAACTAATGATTTTATATCACCCAGTAGTAGGTAATCCTGAAGATATGCATTAATCCTAATATTATGTGTATTTATATTGAAGTTTTAATAGATAAACTCTTTGCTAGTAGTTCCTGTCAGATTACAATGAAAAACCTATGTTTGTACTAGTGTCAGTTTTTATTTATCAATTGTTTTTGATGTATAATGTGACATTGTGAAAAATATTTATTGGGAATAAATTTTGCATTCTGATAAATAAATATTAAAATAAAAATGTCTGACGATAGTGAAGCCAAGTTTATAACGAGTCAAAAAGGCAAGTCTGTTTTTTTATATACCGGTTACAAATACAACTTCTTCATGAAAAATAAAAATGGTACAACCAACTGGAGATGTTGCAACCAAAGGGAGTGCAAGACTTCGATTACATTAAGTTTGGATAAGAAAGTCGTTAGACAGCCCAAACATAGTTGCAACGTTGATTTTGAAAGAAATATAATTGATATGGCAATGGAGGAGTGCAAAAAAGAAGTGTGCGAAAATTTTGAACCCATTCCAAAAATATTTGAAAAGCACTTCTTGTGAAAACAAATATTTCAAAATAAAGAGTATCTGATCCCATCATTTACGTCCAAAAAGGATACGCTGTACAGGAAACGAAATAATTTTTTGAATGTCGGTACATCAAAGACTACAAGTAATGTGAGATTGCCACACATTGTGCAAGACTTTTTTTTTATTTGATGATTATGATGGTGAAACGGATGATAGAATTATAATATTTTCGATGTTACCTGCTCAAAAGCTACGAGAATTATTCCAGACAATTGATATTGTATACGGAGATGGTACATTCAAGGTGACACCGTCGCCTTTTTACCAATTGTACACCTTACATATTGATATCGCACGAGACCAAAACACAATTAGTTTTGTACCGATTGTCTATGGCTTATTACCAAATAAGAACACAAATACATACAAAAGGTTCTTTTCTGTACTTAGAAATCAATTTCGTATGAATATTAGTTCATACAAATGCGATTACGAAATTGCTGCAATTAATGCTATACGTGAGGTATATCCAGAAATAAAAGTAAAAGGCTGTTATTACCATTTTTTAAATGCTGTGTTTAGAATGAGTAAAAAATTGAATTTCAACGAAACTCACTTAGGTCGCAAAATCACACAGTTGTGCACAAGTTTGGTTCTGTTACCACCCAATCTAATTCCAGAAGCATATCTTGCTATATATGAAATCGCACCAGAGACGGAAGTTTCACAGAAATTTCTAGACTATTTTAATAAGTGGATACAAACCATTACCAAAGATATTTTTAGCTGTTATGGTGAAAAGAACCGCACTACGAATGCAGTGGAAGGATGGCACAGATGAATTAACTCTCGAATTCCATCTCGACCAACCATTTTCCAATTTTTAGTAGCATTAAAAGTAGAAGCTCAAATTCAAAATAAAAGATTGCTAAAAAGTGCTTTCCACTGCCCTGATAAATAAAGATCTTTAAAATACATTGAAAATGATAGAAAAATTAATTGCATTATCACAGACTGTTTATCCAACAAAATTCAATCAATAGAATGCTTAACCATGTTAGCGGCGTTGAATAAGCTCTCATAAATATTCCATGATGTATATACTTTTGCAATTTTTATTGTTGAGCGGCTGTACCGGAAACAGATGCCACTTTTGGAAACTTGTATGCACTTGATCACTCGGGATTTGTTTAGTTTCAGTTATTATTAATTATATTTTATTAATGATTAATGCAAATAATTTTGCAATACTGTATGATACCTACTGCAATTAATTTTTATTTTAATATTGTATACGTTCGAAAGTGTTTCCATGTTGTATTGGAATAAAGAGATTTTGATTTAAATTAATTAATTTTTATTTTTCACTGTGTTTGATTGTACTTCTAATATTTTGAGAATATAATAATTCGAGAATATAATATTTTGCGAATATAATATTTTGCGAATGTAATAATATGAGAACAAAGGCATCATAGCTACAGTCTTCTAAAGACTCTGTCTCAGAATCTTCTTCTGGAAGATAAGTTGGATCCAAGCGATTATCTGACTTATCACTTGACCTTTCACTGTCGGAATCATCTATTGTGATTGTACTCATTCTTTGTTCAGTATTCTGTGATAATCTCTTGTCATCTGATTCAGATGGTTGAATTTCATTCTGATTCAAACGTAGATCAACAGGCAGTTGTTGATCACCTATTTCTTCATGTGACATTTCTTTCTTATAAAATTTATTTTCAATGAAAACAATATCACGCGAATTTACACAATACCTAGGATTATCCGGGTCAATGAGTCTATATCCTTTAGATTCTTCATTATATCCCACAAATATGTATGGTTTACTTTTTACATCAAGTTTCTTTCTGTTCTTCACCATAACATAAGCAATACAACCAAAAATTTTTAAATGGTCAAGCTTTACCTTTATTCCGCTCCATTTTTCTTCTGGAGTTGTACCAGGAACTGCCTTAGTTGGACTTCGGTTTTTTAAATAGACAGCAGTATTTACTGCTTCTGCCCAAAATTCCATACCGAATCCAGCATCTCGAAGCATACACCTGACCTTTTCCATAATAGTTCTATTGGAGCGTTCCGCAACACCATTTTGCTGTGGAGAATCAGGTATAGTTTTCTGATGTTTAATGCCATTAATCTTGAGGAAATCCTGAAATTTAGAACTCATGTATTCTCCACCTCTATCACTTCTAAGTGTTTTTAACTTGTTTCCAGTTTCATTCTCTACAAAAACCTTAAATTCCTGAAAATGCCTAAAGGTTTTATCTTTTGTTCTCAGAAAATAAATAAAATGTTTTCTTGTATAGTCATCAATGAAACTTAACACATACCTAGCACCACTTAAAGAGGGAGTTTGAATAGGACCACATAGGTCCGTATGCACCAAACCCAACACATGTGTAGCTCTAGTATAGGACTTCGTGGGAAAAGGCAATCTAGATTGCTTTCCTTCAATGCATGGTATACACTGTTGATATTCAGACGCACTATAATTAATACCAGTTGCCATACCACACTGTAGAAGCTTCATGCTCCTTGCGTTGAGGTGTCCCAGACGCCTGTGCCACGTCTCTTGTGATGTCGAGTCTCCTACCGCTGCTGCTGCTGCTCCTGACGTAGTTACCTTATCTTCAGTACAGCCATTTTCTGACATAGTGTCGAGTTGATAAACACCATTTACTTGAGTACCAGTAGCTAAAACATTAGAACTATCATACACAGTACATGAGGTACTATCAAAAGTAACTATATAACCCTTTTTGGTCATGGCACTGACAGACAATACATTTGTACTTAAATTAGGTACATAATATGCATCACTTATTGTCTTTACACCATTTTTTAAATGAACTTTCACTTGTCCTAGTCCAGCAGTCAACAATTTTTCTCAATTTGCAATACTCACTTCAACAGTTTTATTAGAAATATTGTTTACCATTTGTTTGTCATTATTACACATATGGTTTGTTGCTCCGGAGTCTATATACCACACATCACTATTCACCTTCACAGAAAAAGCAGCAATAAGAGCCTTGTCCTTTGGTTTACTCTTCGGCTTGTACCTATCTCGACCATGACTTTGACTCTGCGTCTCCTTTTCTGCTCCAGGTTGTCCTGTAGTTTGTTTATCAGGACAATTCTTCAAGAAGTGGCCAATACGCTTGCACTTGAAACATTTGGGTTGCTTCCGAGCGATCAGTGCGGTTGTACTATCCCTCTTGTCCTCTCGTCTCCGTGTCTCTTCCAACAGTTTCCCTAAGACGTGTTCAGTACTTAATTTTGTACCTGCATTTTCAATGGCCATAATCAGCGGATCAAAGTCTTCAGTTAGACCACTCAACATTATAACAGCTACGAATTCATCATCCAGTGGTGACTCAATTTCATTCAACTGATGTGAGGCTTCCTTAATTTTGTTGAGGTAGTCTTCCATCGAGCTGCTATCACATAGTTTTGTCCCAAACAAACTTCTAAGAAGACCTAATCTTCTACATAATCCGCGACCTTCATACGCCTTCTTCAGGTTATTCCATGCTTCATAAGCACATTTTGCGGAGCGAATGTATGGAATTACTGCTGGTTGAACTGATAAGGCAATTCGTGCCAACGCCTTTTCCGCCTTCTTTTTTATCGTCGTTCACGTCTTTCTCAACAAATTCCCATAGTTCTTCATGAATTAACAACATTCGCATCGAAAACTTCCAAGTTGAATAATTTTCTGACCCCTTGAGTTTCTCAATGGAATTCATGTATGTTGAAGAAGCCATTTTTCAACGTTTTTCAGTGACTTGAATTTACTTACCGTTTTTCTTCGTCAATCTGTCCGAAATACAAGCGTTTTTGAATATTAGCAACCACGCTCTGCTACCATGTTGGATATTTCGGCTGAAATAAAAACATTTAAACGGAGATTTGATGGGATTTATTCGTGACAACGATTACAATTTCAAGATGGCTATCCAGAACAATATAACACCCATAAGACACGGCTAAAACCTCTAGACAGGAGGTATCAAACTCGAATGACACATGTCATGTCACACGTTGTCGTTTTAGGTTGCGTTTAGGAACCCGTATACAAATTCCAATCCAACAAGCCTGACACTTGGCAGGGTTAACCGCCACCCCAAATCGATCAGACCAGTCTCTAACCACACCCAAATCCCGGTTCAGCTCATCAATCGCATCAGAAATGTTATCAACACTTGCCTGACTTAAAGCTGCAAATCGTCGGCATAAAGATGATACGCAGTGCGAAGCACGGTGGTAATGAGATTAATAAAAACGGACAATAAAAGAGGAGATAATATACCGCCTTGAGAGACGGATATACCCTTCGCGCTTCCCGCTATGGAAGCACACTCACCTTTTAGACCAATTGGACAAAATTATCCGGCATACTTTAACTTCGATCTTAAATATGGCCATGGACGACCGAGCTTTTCTTCTATTTTACAACTATTATTGAAAAGAACACCCCCAAAAAGTAGAAGATATCATATTTTGCCATCATACAATCAAAATGTTACATAAAATATTTTGGCTGCCCATGACCATCCCACTGTCTCAGCTATTGGCAGTCACCAAAACCTGTACTAAACAGCTCTCTCAGTCTGCGTGAACGCATAATTTTAGTCAAAATATTAAAAACAAATAAAGTTTGACTCACCGTGTTATTTGATGTAGACAGACAGGAACAATATATAAGAATCTTATTGCACCAAATCGTAATCCATAAATTCAAGCTCAGGTAGTCGTATTAAGAAGATCCAATAAACCAAAAAACGTGTAATGGTCAAAAACAATATTCACAGAAACAATACAGGTAGATGCGCACTCAACAGACCAAGGTACAGGAGCGAGAGTAACCTGGGCGGTGTCGAGGGAAGGTATGTAGACCACCCTCCCCGCGCCGCACAGGCATGCGACCATCGCCGACGAGAATGTTTTGAATTTCTAAAATTGATAACGAAATGCGCAGCTCGTAAACCGTTTACATGTAAAAAACCGTACACGTTTTGTGGACCCTATCTGTTTTCTCGCTCGCGCATGACGATGTTTTCAAAGATTTTTAAAGTTTAATTGTGTTACTGAAAAATGTGATCCGGCCACTATTTTATATTATTTATTAATATAAGATAAAAGACAAAGACCTTTCGTTTTTAAAAATGATTATTCTTGTATCTCCGTCCAAAACACGTATAGATAATGCTAAAATGATAAAAAATTCTGTTTTATTATTTTAAAAACAATGGCCGGAATATTTTTTTTGAATTATACACTTGAACTTTAGAAATCTCAAAAAACTTGGTCGAGAACGAGCGAAAAAGCAGATATTTACTTCAAAACGTGTAAAGCTTCTTAAACAACGATTGCGTTTAATAGTTTTAAGATCAAAAAGACATTTACAAAATATTCTCCAAAAAGTTTCAGAAAATTTGGTGGTTGTAACGACTCTGTGTTGTTATCTCTAGTCGCAAACTTTAGATAAACGTAGACCAATGAATTATTCCAATTAAAATTAATTTTTAATGTACTGAAGCGATGTCCGGAATCTTGGGTCAGATGTCCCAGAAAAAATATTGTCGTAAGGAAGTCTCCGATTTTTCTCTCTGTTCCTAGAAGTTTAGGTTAATAAGCCCTACCTATTCCTATCACTGCTGATTACTAATGACTAATGGCCACCATGCGAATCTTTTTCCTGGTCTTAGGGCTAGATCCCAGACGGATGATGCCGTGTGGTATGGCATCACCCGCCATATTTTACCCGCCGGTATTTTAACACAGCATCACGCGCCTTGGATCTACCAAGGCGGGTGATGCCGTGTTAAAATAAAATAAAAAAAAACAACAATATATATAATATAATAAACCCTCAAAAAATGAAAATGGATGGTTCATACACAGTAAATGACCAATAAACACATTGACATTTAATGCTTGCTGCTTGGATAATATCTATATATATAATACTTTTAATGTCTTATTGCGAAATTCTCTAACACATGCATATACATGCATACTTAGAATAATAACTAGTTATTATTCTAAGCGTAATGAGGAGCATCTGTTCAAAAGGTTATAACTACAGCCTAAATAAATTTAGGAAAACTGGAAAAAAGGTTTTAAAATGAATTTAAACAGATTTTTGTACATTTTTTCTTTTAATAGTATCATAAATTAACTTAGGTTATCCCTAGTGTATTAAGGTTACAGAATGATTCGCTAGGGTACCTACGTGGACCAGTATCTTCGTAAACAAATAAGTCTAAAAAAACAACAGTAATGAAATGGAACTGTAGACTTAACCCGCCACTTGTGACGTGAATTTGACTGGCGGTTTTTCAACCACACATTTTCCTAATAAACAATACTTCACGCTACTTTTGCTCGGTCAAATATTAAATAGACATGTTTGTTTAACAATAAAACGAAATTATATCATCCATAAAACACATCTCTCTTAGTAATCTTTACACTTATTCACTTAGAACACTATAAATTATCAAGATTTTCAAATCACTTCCTCCTCGGGCATGTGGCGAAGCGAAAATCGGCAGCTTCGAAGACCACGATCTCGTGGGCAAGCACACGCAGTGACTTGCCGACCACTTGACTATAAAATGAAATGAAACTTATGGCAACGTTGGCTGCAAGAATACCTCGACGGGAAGAAGCTACGCCACAGACCTACGAGTTGGAGACGTCGTATTGATCGTCGATCACAGCCTACCAAGAAACACCTGGCCACGAAACAGGATCCTGGCCTCGGGACCAGGATCGTCGACATCGAGACGCGAGGAGGAGTGCTGCTAAGACCCAGTTCGAGAGTGGTGCTGTTAGTGCCGGGAGTTTCGCCGAGTCTGGAGGATGGTGCAACGCACGAGGGGATCAGTGCGGGATGTCGCTACACCCCCGTAAGGGGACGTGGCGTGCGGTCTCGGGGAATGGCCCCCCGCCCGCGGAGGCTATACGGTGGCCTGTATTAGGCGTGCGGCATACACGCCCAGGTAGAAAAAGTTTCTGTAATTTGTGTCTGTAGGCACGCCACTACGTTGATGCCCAATGCCGACTTCTTCACTGTATCTAGGCGGTCCACCACTACCGGGTGAGACACTCGCCTACATGAGGGAAGCCTAGCAGATGGCGACCAGTGACTGAGATACGGACTCGACGTTCCTACAGATAGGGTTCCCCCCCTTCCGTTTTCGAATCGAGCGGAGCCCGGGACGGGGGGAGACACCGTGTTCTGAGTGTGTGGGCGGCATTGTACTGTGTAACACCGCCCGGTATATACGCGAATCGCCTGCCCGCATAAAAAGAGCCGCGCCTTCGCGTGTGAGTTTGGGTGCCTGTGTAGAGGTGAATGTCTGATTGCGATGTGGGGAGGAGGGGGGTTGAATAAACACTACGATGTGTACTTCTACATGACTCCACTGAAGAGTGTTCTATTCCAATAAACTAATGAACATACTTTATCTATCTTAACTTAAACTATGTGCTATATGTGAAATAAAGTATTTGTTTTTTCAAAAATTCACACTTGGACGAATTTAGTTTAGGATTGACTTTCTTAAGGCGAGAAAATACCGACACAAGGTTTCGATTGTGCTCATCCAAGCGACGCACAAATATAATTAAATCATCTAAATAAACTAGACATTTGTTATAATTCAATCCAGACATAGCTACAGGCATTAACCTGCTAAAATAACTCGGACTTATCTTCAACCCCATTGGTAACCTATACATCTGATACTCGTACTGTCCCTTATTCGTCGTGAAAGCAGCGTATTTTCTACTATTTTTATCTAAAGTACACTGATAATAAGATTGAGATAGATCACAGTGGCTAAAATAAACAGCACCCGATAGCGAATCTAAAATTTCATTAATATTCGGCAAAGGGAACTTCATCCTGTATCTTCTTGTTCAACTGCCTGTAATCTACTACTACGCACCATTTTTTCTCCCCATTACGATCTGCCTTTTTGGGTACAACCAAAACAGGACTAGACCACTCACTAACCGCTTCCACAATAATATTACTATCCAGCATCTCCTGTACTTGCCTATCAACTTCCTTTTTTTTGTACACATTTGCACATATTTGCTCGACTGACAACTGTTCCTCGGCACTCAAATAGTCGAGTTTAAGCAAAGAAAATAATTCCTTGACACGCTCAACGTTTACCTCCGTTTCCGCAAAATTTCAACAATCAAAATCACTTAATGGATAGACTTCTACACCGGTCATACTACACACAACTTTCTCAGAGGTTGTGTTTAACACCCTAATGGGCATCACCCCATTCCTAGGTCTAGCTACTGTGTTAGGTAAGAAAACCCCTTCACGCAATTCTTTCCTAAACACTACACAATCTTCTGCTCTATTAACGGGGAAATACGCAACAATTTCACAACGCGGAGGAATAGTTAACGAGTAGGGATATAGGATTTAAGTGACATCGAAATCGTCCGCCGCTCACGGTCCTTAAGAGATAACCTATTCCCTGAAAAATATATAACAGCATTATATTTCTGCAAGAAATCAGGTCAGATAGGCAGTCGCTCCATGTAAAATACTGGTATTCAGCTGCATCCGGTTAGACTGGAAGCCGACCCCAACATAGTTGGGAAAAGGCTAGGCAGATTGATTGACTTCTGCAAGAAATCCTGGCCTAATATGCCATCCAATCTACAGGGTAAATAATCAAAAATATAAAACTTATGTACGAACGGACATTGTTCGCATTCTAACTTCAAATACTCATAACCTATAGCTCGTAAACTACCCCATACACCATTACTCACTAACTCCTCCTTAACTATCTTACAGCACAAACCATTACCCCTCAAGAAATCGCTCTTTATTGCTGATATCGACGCGCCTGAATCAACTAACCATTCGGAATCTACAACTATTTGCTAGAAAATTAACCCAGTTAATACTAGCAAGCAAGCTAAAATATGCCTAGTCCGCAAAAAACTGAGTCTCATTTTGCCTGCCACCGCTACTCCGTGACATTGACATTGCGGCTAAGTCAGCATCGCCACACGTTTGCTCCAAACATGCCACGCGCCGCCGCCCTTACTGAGTCCGGCGTTCATTATTGCTACGACCGCGCATTCCACCATTATACCTTACGTCGTTATTCCTGTATGTACGTTCTACAGCCGGTTTTTGTTGCGCATACCTATTCCCTACAGCGCGCCATCCGTAGTTATTTCCACGACCACTACTGCTCATAGAAAACCTACCCCTCGTGGGCCTAAGCTGGAACGCCATCACTTAACCCGACGTTTTTCAACACGACAATTCTCATCCTCCGCCACCCTAATAGCATCTTTCAGACAAGTCAAGTTCCGTGCCGTTATAATCGTAGCAAGACGCTGATTACGTAGTCCGTCAGCAAACCTTTTAATCGCATATTTATCGTTCAAAGGCCGCAAAATTTTATAGGCTTCCGGATTTTCTCCGGCTTGAGAAATAGTCTAATCAATCATCAATTTCTCTACCTCAGCCCCAAAATCCGTGACCGACTGATCATTTTACGTATAGCGCGAACAAGTTTGGCTTGCACAGCAACGTTTGATTTTACCATCAACAAATGCCTCCTCTTATCCGCTAGCAGACTTTCTACCGTCACGTAACTAGAGGACAGCTGCATCGTAGCACCCTGGGTAAGCCGTGTGGTCAGCACAAAGGGCAATGCCCGAAATAGTATGGAAGTAATCGCTTTTTTCAAAATCACTGCGCACAAACTAAACTTGTCAGGCTTTAAAGAGGATGTTATCACAAACAAAAGTTGCTATGAAAACTTTGCTCCAAAACGTAACCATTCGGAGATATAAGCAATAACATTATGTGACTTATTATTTTATTGATTATGTTAGGACTTTTTTGGTAAAATTATTTTTATTTTTGTTATCAAAGCATATTACACGGAAGAGAACACTAAAAATAAAGTTTTAATCATTCTCATCAGTGTGTGCGCCCCATTTTCAGTTAAACGCTTCTTTTGTGATGTCATGACTCACAGCGTTCTATTTTATTTTTACCCAAATTGTTAAAAATGGGACAAACTGGGTTCTTTTGACTGCACACCTAGTCACTACTTATCATACAACATACAAGTTACCATCGAAGATTAGCTCCAAACTAACTAACAGTGCTGTCCTAACTGACTGACTAACTGTTCAGATACCTATACAAACAACTGTAGTATTTTATTTTGGTTAAATACAGTTTCTCTAATATTTTTTTTAATATATTAGTTGTATAAAAGCGCTATTTGAGCCTATTTTTAAAAGTACTAAATTGATTTCAGCTTGTTCTATCTGATTTTTAACTGTAACTACAGGATTGTTGCGTATTAAAACCAAACTCGTTTATTCTTTATAATTTAATTGTCTTAACACAGTGATTCTTAAAGAATGAAGATCAGAAAAATAAGGTTACAAAGATCATGATATTGTAGATATTATTATATATTATTTAATTCAGGCATTGCCTCGTCGTAAACTTTATTTTCTACGTCATGTCGAATCATGGTATCTAAGAATGGAGCCGGTGGACATAGATTTTCTTGATGCCTTCCCCATCCAAGGTAGCAAATAATCGATATATCGTGGGGACAACTTCCTAATGTCTGGGTTCCGATGACACAACTACAATAGTAGCCAATAATTCCGTTCCTTTCACGAACGTTTTCGTTAAATAAAATATATACATAGTATTGTTTGGCTTGTCTATGACGTGATTGCAAGTGTCCTCTTAGCAACCACGGATGTAAAGCAATTACTCGTATCCCATATTGGTTAAGATTATCGATATTTTCTGCCTCTCTGTAAACTTCAATACTATTATATATGAACCATTGGCTCTGGTGTGCTCGCCGTAGTAGCTGCGAGCTTGCTTCAGTTGATAATTTGCGAGTGAGAATATAATTAGATCATCTTCAATTAGTGTCGGCAAGCAATCCAGAGTTGGGTTGTCCGCAGTTATTGATGTGAATGTTAATTGCTGCTCGGCGACTGTTCATATTATATGCTAACACGTAGTTTAGTAACAAGTTTTCATTTATTTAGAATCGTTCTGCTATAGATGCCATGTGAGGGATTCATTTATAAATATATACGCATGAACATTAATATCGCTTTTATTTGACACGACTATTATTGGTAACTAAGGTAAAACCATAAAAAACGCCCGGGTGTCACCATTGTGTGGATCGCCCAGAGGACACGGTGGAGCATACAGTGGAGGTCTGCCCGGCTTGGGCAGAGCACCGCCGTGTTCTCACGGAGGCGATCGGCGGCGGCGATCTCTCGCGTCCGAGCCTGGTCCAGGCCATGGTGCGGAGCGAGAGTGCATGGGAGGCCGTCACCTCCTTCTGCGAAGCGGTAATGCTCGCGAAGGAGGAGGCGGAACGCGTGAGGGAGAGGCAGCCTCACGCCCTCAGTCGCCGCAGGAGACGCCCTGGGCGGCGGGAATCGATAGCCGATTCCCAGCCACCGTAGGCGCGGGCTTGCGGACGGTGAGTAGTGGGTAGCTCGCCGTCCGGGTAGGACCAGGCCCGGGTCGACGGCGCGTTATGTTCCACGCGCGCCTCAAAGAGATGTCAGCAAAAGATGGGGTATAATATATATACCCCATCTTTTAGAGCAATAGAGCCGATGCCGCTGGGGTCGCGGGTTGTTTGAAAAAGATACCGTGGCCATAGGCAACTGAAAGAACACGGGTGGGTTTTAGTCAGTAAAAGTCTGACACGCCCTTCCGCTCCACCCAGAGCGGGAGAAGTGATTTGATGATTTCCCATCCACAAAAAAAAAAGGTAAAACCATAAACGACATGCAGTGTCAATTGGTACTGGATGGCCAGTACTAACACTACAGCCAGTACTCACGGCATCATCATGGTCATCAGGAGTATTCAGGAAACTTCTAAGCTGCTCCGCAGTTTCAACAGCCGCGGGCCGGCTAGGGCTTTGGTCAGGATATCTGCCTCAATATCTTCGGTTCGCAGATATCTGTCTTGTATTGCTCTGTCCATTATGCAATTTCAGATGAAGTGCATTTTTAAGTCAATGTGTTTGGACTTGGAAGTGACCATTGTGTTCTGACTTAACTCTAGGGCCGCTTGGTTATCGTTTAATATAACTATGCTGTCATAGTTGGCCCCAAGATCTTTGAATAGACTTTTCAAGTGAATAGCCTCCTTTGCAGCTTCGGTCAAAGCGACATATTCCGCTTCGGCAGTCGATAGCGCTCCAGTCTTTTGCTTCTTCGACATCCAGCTTATGGCCGTTCCCGCATACTTAAAACAGCAGCCCAAAAAGGACTTCCGGTCGAGCTTGCATGGACCCCAATCTGCGTCAGCCATGCCATATAGTTCTTGGCGAGTTTTTCTAAATATAAGACTGATGCTTTTGTTCCCTTTAAGTATCGCAGTACTCTTTTTGTACACTTGAAATGCTCTTCTCCGTAACAGTCGTTAAATTGGGAGACATTATATCGGGTCGAGTTGCCACTGCCAGATACATGAGAGAGCCAATCAAATTTTTGTAGGGCAAATCGTTCCTTTCATCTCTTCTTCCTTTTTCTAGTTTAAGACCTGGTTCTATGGGTGGCCTTGCAATCTTCCATTTTGAATTTTTTAAGAGTGTCTTCTATGAACTTCTCCTGGTTGAGTTTGATTTCATCTCCCTTGTAGGTAACATCTATCTCTATTAGCCGTTTAGGTGTTCCTAAGTCTTTTAACTCAAATTTCTTATTTAACAGTTCTTTAATTTCTTGGAGCTTTCTAGGACACGAATAGGCAATTAATAAATCGTCGACATATATGATTATTATGACTTTTACTCCTCTTTTCTCTAGTAAGTATAGACATGGGTCAGCTTCCGATGCTTTGAAACCTATGTTCTTTTATTCTGTGTCGAGTTTCTTATACCATTGTCTCCCTGCCTGTTTGAGTTCATATAAAGCTTTTATGAGTTTACAAACTTTCCCTTTTGGATTGTTTTTTATGTCTTTTAGCATACTTATTGTTTTTTCGTACAAAGTTAAATTTTCTTGTTTACTTTCTTCAACCATGATTTCAATCAGATATTCTTCTAAATAGTCAGGGTACTTCATAACTATCTTTTCTTCTAGTTCGCCATTCAGGTACGCCGTTGTAACGTCCATCTGGTTCAATTTCAAGCCTTCTTCCATGGCTATTCCAATAACAGATCTTATCGAACTCAGTTTAGCTACAGGAGCGTATGTTTCATTGTAGTCAATGCCTGGTCGCTGAGTGAAGCCCCGTGCTACAAGTCTGGCTTTCTTTGTGATGTTGTTGTTAGATCCTATTTTGTTTCTTAGAACCATTTTGTAGTCCTCTTCTTTCATGTCTTTGTTCTTCTTTTCTATTTTTCAGGTTCCATTCTTAACATGTGCTTTAATCTCGGCTCTTATAGCATCATGCCAGTATTCATCATCATTATTTTCATCCGATATATAAGAGATCTCCGAGAGTAGGTGACTTTCTTCAGTCTGGTCCAGTATAAAATCTGTAGTCCACGCGGGCGGACGCCTCTCTCTTTGCGGCCTCCCATTTTCAGGTATTTCGACAACATCTGCATGCATCATCGTAAGATTCTATTTCTTCTACCGAAGAAACTTCATTTTCTTGCTCGTTGGAATTTTGTAACGTATTTTCTTTTTCTGTAAGCCTTTGAGGTCATCGAGTACCCCATGAATACGCCTTCTTTGGCATTCTGGGTAAGTTCTGTGCCTCGTTTATTCTTTTTCAACACAAAGGTCTTCCTTCCATACGTGTAAAGCATCATATTCACACGTATGGAAGACGAAAGAAATGGCTAGGCCGAACACATGGTGTTCGGCCTAGCCATTTCTTGAAAGGTGTTTAGAAGAAGAAGAACCAACTGTTTTAATAAGGTAGCTTTCCTCGCAGGCCCAGTGCTTTGATAAGTAGCTTTCAACTTGTCCCATACAGCTTTAGATGTCGCGCAGACTTTAATTAGTTTTAATTCTGATGGTGACAATAAAAGTAGGATTTCAGCCCTTGCCTTTAAGTCCTCTTTCTTGAACGCCAATCTCGCCGCCGCATCCGTAGCTGGTGGTAATGTTTTCTCGCCGCTTACGATATCCCAATAGTCATTTTTAATCAGGACCGCTTGTGCTTGCAAACACCACGTATCATAGTTTGACTTGGTCAAAGGTTCTATGTTACGATAACTCGTAGTTGATGCCATTTTTCATACTTGCAAATAACGATATAAATACCTTGTAAACCACGCTCTGCTACCAATTTGTGAGGGATTCATTTATAAATATATACGCATGAACATTGATATCGCTTTTATTTGACACGACTATAATTGGTAACTAAGGTAAAACCATAAACGACATGCAGTGTCAATTGGTACTGGATGGCCAGTACTAACATGCCATAATGTCTACCATAAGTCCATGGTCAGTTAATTTCCGTCTAAAGAAATTTAGTAGCGCGCCGGCGATTTTAATTTCTTCAAACAGGTGTTTGAGAGCCCTGTTATTTGCAAAGTGTCGCAAATGCTTAAATTGATTTTTAAGCCGACCATTTATAGTTTCGACTACCCATCGGCACATTGTGACTTTCCTAGAATTGTTAGCTTCTTCGGTACTAAGTTGAAGGCGTCGCCTATTAGATTTTGTCGCAGGCAACTTAGGAACGTACCCAAATGTTTGGAGTAGCATTAATGAGTCTCTGAATCCTTGGTCGAGAATAAATACATCATGCTCTTTGTACCCCTAATGGAATGGATCAGTGCGACTTTCCAACATTTTGTTTAATATAACAAAATTAGATGTAGTTGCGTCATACGGCCCATAAATGTCAATCACGTGACCGTCAGGGCACACCATTAAAAAAGGCTTATAAAGGTTTCACCACTTGTGCATGCTGTAAGATTTTCTTTCAAAATAGTAATTACTACTTTTCTGTAGATATATATAAGTGCCTTCAAAAATAATTATGACATTTCTTTCTTTGGGTGTGTCATAACTATTTCCAAATAAAGCGTTGGAAATGGCAAGACAGCGGTGAATCATTTCTTCCCTGCTGATGTGATTATATCCCAAATGCCTCGGTACAAACTCTCTCATTAGGCAATCCCGTGCTTGATTCATTTTTTAGGCATTTAATTAAAGGAGCACTATCAGCCTCCCATAACATAGAGCTATATAAATCTACGGCATCAATCAAATCTTGGGTCGCTTGCTCATCCCCATTCATTTTCGGGAGTAAGCCAACCGCCGTTTTCAACAAAACCTTTCCGACGCCATCTCTTGCCTGGTACCGCTCTTGTTCTCAAACTTAAACGTATCTACATATTAGTTTTCTATCTTACTCACTAACTGTGCTAACTCCTTCGAAAATTTGCTAGACTTAGAAACTATACATTTAAATTTACCGTAAAGGGCTTTCACCTTCTTTTTCCTCCTACTGGAACCTAATTTAACAATAGCTTCCCTTAACAACTTAAGCTGTATACTTAGCTGTAGTGACGTCCGCCACGCCAAAAATAACAACCGCCAAACACATGGCGATGAAAAACAGTATCGCGTTTATAGCCGATAACTGCTCCAACCACCCGCCACCGTCTGCGCGATAATAACTTCCTTCTTCGATGACGAGCTCCCCATGGCCCGCTTCAATCCAACTAACGTGGAGCTGCTTGACTGAAGCTGATTGTAGTGACGCCAACTAGCCCCTAGCTGAGCAGCTATAACGCCGTCCAGTCGACTGGCAGGGTCGTCATGCGATGTGGGGAGGAGGGGGGTTGAATAAAAGCTACCATGTGTACTTCTCCATGACTCCACTAAAGAGTGTTGTCCCTTTAATTATTAGTGTATATACGTATATACATAGTACGTGCGTGATACTATTCCAATAAACTAATGAACATACCTTATCTGTCTTAACATAACTACAATCAGAGCTGGGCAATGACATTCAGCCGAATGCGGCTCCCAGTTAATTATGAATACAATTTAAATAACAATACTATCATGAAAACAACAGTCATGAAAGACCCGGGAGTCACATTCGACCGAAAGCTCACTTTCCACGACCACATTGCTACGATAGCTAAGGAATCCTACCAGAGGTTGGGTTTTGTTCTGCGTAATTGCCGCGATTTTCGCTCTGCACATGCCATCAAAATAATATTTAATGCTCTCGTGCGTAACAAATTGGAATCCAGCTCCTTCGCCTGGAATCCTACGCGCTTTTATTGGAAAAGGCACAAAAAGCGTTCTTTAGGTTTCATGGCTATTATCCATACCCCTATCCGGCTAAATTTCAACTGGGATGCCTCGGATATAACTCGTTAGAGGTAAGGCGAGCAAAAGACCAGCTCACCATAGCCTGTAAGACGCTCCGTGGCACTATTGACGCGCCTGATCTGCATGCTGTGCTGGCTCGCTTCTTTGTCCCAGACAATTACTGCCGCAGCAGAAAGCACAGGCTGTTTGCTGTGTCTCCATGTCGAACCGTTGCGCGTGCTAAGTCCCCAGTACCACGTACTCTGGCTCCACTTAATGACCTCTTGGACTCTAATCCAACAAACGATCTGTTTGCGGACAAATGGGCGAAGATTTTATTGTCATGTCAGAAGTACTGTGAGAGGAATTTATGAAAGTGTTGTTAGATGATTTTATATTTTCTCTTTTATATACAAACTGTGTGTTTAATTTTTGTAATTGGTTTTAAACCGTCTTAATTAAATAAATTAATAAATCAAACTATGTGCTATACATGACGTGCTGATGTACGTGACATCACACTACATGAGATTTGCTACGTGACACGCCTATATTAACCTAGCACGCGCCACGCAACAGATGCATGTATTTGTGAGGAGTCAGTGTCACAAATAAGCCGTGTGTAGAATGAGAGCGACTCATTTGGAAGTCCAGTCCGGTGCGATGAGGTCAATCGTCTGCAAGCAGGTCGCGGGGGAGGGGTCTCGCGTCGGCACGCGCGTGCATTCCCCTCGTGACGCGGCACGCAAACTCGTCCAGGCTCTCAATCCCGAGGTCGTGTTGCAGGACGAAGCAAGGCGCATCGACTACGGTCCGCAGCGCATGATTTTGCTGTGCGGGGAGCGTCTTTCGGCTCGTCTCGCTCGTGAGGGCGAACAAAGCCGGTGCGGCGTACGTCAATATTGGGTGCACGTACAACTTGACGCGCGCCGGGAGGCGGGACGAGAGCACTGGTTTGAGTAGGTTGCGGGTGACCTTACCCTGTGCGGTGACCTTGCGGACGTGCGGCCCCATCGTAAGTCGACGATCGATGGTGACACCCAGGTATTTGACCCAGGGCGACCACTCGATGTCGGCTCCTTGAAGCCTCAGGGGTGGTGGTAGTCGCACGGCTCCGGTGACCATCACCTCCGCCTTACCCACGTTCACCGATAGCTGCCATTTTGACAGCCAGTCGGGAAGGAGGTCGAGGGCGCGCTGCTTCTTGACCGCCGCGTGCTTCGCGTTGAGCGAAGTGGTGATATACGCGGCGTCGTCAGCGTACAGCGCGAGCGTCGCCTCCGCTGTGGTGGGGTTGTCATCTGTGTAACGTGAGTAACACGCCGGCGATATGCAGCTGCCTTGTGATATATTTGAATTGTTTGATGTTGTCATATTTTTTTTTTGCATTATACTCACATACAGAAGCAATAACAATAATGTACGCAGGATTTTGTAATATCTTGATTTAAAAGAGTGTCCGTGGAGTTTCTTGCCCATTCTTCTCCATAAAGGTCTACGTTTTGGAATGGGCGACTAGCTTAAGACTTTTTCTGACTAACGACTATAATAATAATAATAATAATATTCCACAACTATCACACAACGCCGTCTAGCCTCAAGCTAAGCAGAGCTTGTGTTATGAGTACTAGACAACTGATAAACATATTATTATTATATATTATTATTTATATTATTATTATATATTTCTAAATACATACATATATAAATAAATTACACCCAGACACAGAACAAATGATCATGCTCATCACACAAACATTTGTCCTGGGTGGGAATCGAACCCACGACCTCCGGCATAGCAGTCAGGGCCACTAACCACTAGACCAACAGGCCAGTCGCTGACTGACTGACTCTTTGTTAATTCAAAATTGCAAATGTTTAATTGAGAATTACAAATGTTTAACTGTAAATTGTTTAATTGAGTTAAATGCTTTGAGTTTGAGTTTGTGTAACCATACCATCATGTCATGACTAATGGACATTTCATTTTATTTTTCTCATTTGTATTATTTTATATTCTGGCAAGAACAGTGTATGAGTTATAGAAAATAACATGTAAATAACTACAAGCCAAGTGTTAGATTGTAGATGCTAAAAAGCTTGCGTGTCCATGAGGACAGCACGACCGTCAGGATGAACGAGTGTTGGGGTGCGTGCAGAAAACCTCCTCGTGTGCCTGATACCTGCTCGTCCCTTATGGATACGTTCGAGGGGAAGAGCAGTTGTCGGGCCGGTGCACCCTGGGCATGGACAATAATCTCTTCTGGAAAAGGTGCTGGGGTTTTTCGGAGAGGGTATTGTTTGTGGCGAATTTCTGCGGGCGGGGGAGCAATATGCTCCACGTCGTTCTTCCACGTGTCCCTCTGATTTGCAGAGGGTACAGTGGAGGAGCAAGGGATGTGGGTCGCTCCTGATCGATCGACGTTCGTCGATTGACACTGGACGTGACCCTGCCGCTACGGTGCAGGCGCACCAACGCGGCTGTTGTTTCTCCCTCAGGAGCAATCTTGAGGAGAGAACTTTCGGCGGGTTCGCTGAGTCGGGTTAGCCGGACAGCGAACGGAGGCATGCATAATGCCGCCGTCGGGAGCTTGGCTTAACCGCCCGGCCCAGAGGAAGGACACCTCTAAGATAAAAAACCACCTAATCCTAAGCTTTGAAGCGTGGCGAGAGGATGAGTGGCTGGTGGGGGACCAGTCGCTAGCGCTTCCCCTGTAGATACCTGCCGCTCTCTACAGTATATAGGCTTACCTAGTGCAAGAGGCTCTGCCTAGGTGGACATTTATTTCCTCATTACTCGTGGGAACAGAATGGACAAAACACAAAATGAAAACAAAAAAGAGAAAGTCGTGCCAAATTTATTGGCGGAGGTGCCGTTTGCCGGCGACGGCAACAAGAGTCGAGGAGGCTCCCGTCCCTTAAGGGACCTAAGTATGTCCGATCAGGACTCGCGCGGGCGTTCCAAGTCTTCTGGAAAGCGTTCGCGCGATGAATTTATTCGGAATACAGTTTCGGGCCGAGCGGGGTCGATGGAACTCTCCTCAAGCGAGGAGAACCTGTCGACCGCTAAAGTTACGTCGGCGAAGAGAGGACGGGGTCGCGTTGTGGCGGATGGAGCTTCCGCTCCGATAGCAGGGCGCGACGTTCGGGGTCGCTTCAAGCGGCCCGATACGCCGGGAATCGGCGGGGAGAGGAACCTTGGGGTCTCATCCGAGGTCTCGACTGAGCCGGGAGGGGTGACCGTCTCGCAGGTCCAGGAACGGCCCAGCGAGCCGAGTCAAGTCAGCCTAGCCGAGTCGGCCCAGCAAGCCGAGAGGCTTGCCACGGAAGGGCACCACTCTGAAGTGACCACTCATAGGGCGGCCCTGTCAGAGACGTCAGGTAGCGAGCCGGACGCCGCTGGCAGCTCCAATTCAGAGCGAGCGGCCAGGTTTGCGGAGGTCGTGGAAGCCGCAATCAAGGGTGTGGCCTTGAAGAGGATCCAGTCCTCTAAAGACAAGGCCATATCCGCTGCCACGGCCTCCATTATGGCGGCAGCCAAGGCCATTCACTTCGGGCCTCCGTCGGACGGAATGTCCGAAGTGAGGGCGGAGGTCACCCGCTTGACAGCCGCCATGGAGCTTCTCCGAAAGGAGAATGAGGAGCTCCGAGCGGACCTGGCCCGGCTCCGAGGAGCTGCTCCCCGAGAGGTACCACAGGGGGGGGCGCGGCATGGGCAGGGTGGGCCCGTGCCTGCTGAGGACCGGGTACTGACCCTGGTGCGGCAGGAGCTGGCTGCCTTCCAGAGTCGGTTTTCTGCCCTGGAGGCCATTGTCCTGCGCCCCCCGCTAGCGGCGAGCCGGCCGGCCTCGGGCCAGCGGAAGGCAACCTCATATGCCACCGCCGCATCTGCCACCACTGCGACTGCCACTGTTGCGGCTGCCACCGCCGCAGTTGTAACCACCGCGGCTGCCACGATCAAACCGGGCTCGTCGGGGCAGTCAAAAAGCGGGGCCATGTCGGTACCCGTCAGGGCCCCAGCCCTGGCGGCGAGTCAGTCGCCCTCACCTCCTATATCTAATCCGGCCGACGCCGAATGGAAGGTAGCCGGGGAGATTCGGAAGGCGGCTAAAGCAGCAAGGGCGGCCAAAAGAAAAGAGAGGCGGCAGCGGCGCAAGGAGCGAAGCGTCGCGGCTAGGCTCCGTGCCCCGAAGTCCGCAGCTGTAGTGCTCACACTACAGCCGGAAGCGGAAAAGAAGGGTGTGTCCTACCGCGACGTGCTCGCCAAGGCGAGGGCGGCGGTGAACCTCGAGGAGCTCGGCGTCGCCAATGGCATCCGGATAAGGGTCACTGCGACTGGGGCTCGGATGCTGGAGGTCCCTGGTGCGGCCAGTGGCCCGACCGCTGACGCTCTGGCCGCTAGGCTTAGGGCGTCCCTAAATGCGGATGAGGCCCGAGTGTCCAGACCCACCAAGTGCGCTGACATGCGCCTCCTGGGCTTGGACGACTCTGCGACGGAGGGAGAGGTGGTGGCTGCCATCGTTGGTGCTGGGGGTTGCTCTGCCGAACAGGTGAGGGTAGGCACCATCCGTCCCAACTTTACGGGGATGCGAACCGTTACGGTAAGCTGCCCCGTGTCGGCAGCCCGGAAAATAGTCGGGGAGGGCCGTAGGCTCAAGGTCGGCTGGGTGTCCGCGCAGGTGAAACTGCTGGAACCCAGACCTCTGAGGTGCTTCCGCTGCCAGGTGGGCAACCACGTGGGAGTTAAATGCACCTCGGAGGTGGACCGCAGCAGTCACTGCTTCTGCTGCGGTCAGCCCGGTCACAAGGCCGACTCGTGTAATGCCACGCCGCACTGCTTTGTATGTGCGGCAGCTGGCAAGCCGGCCAATCACCGGGCGGGGAGCAAGGCCTGCGCTCCACCCGCCAAAGCCAGGGGCAAAGGCAAGGCCTCCGCCACCACCATCACCGCTGCAGCCGCCGCCACTGCCGCCGCCGCTGCCGCCTCCACTGTCGTTGCCGTCGTTACCACCGCGGCAGGGCCCTCACAGGGGGCCCGGGAGGGGGCTGATATGGAGTGTCAATAATGGCCCCATTACGCCTCCTCCAGGCGAACATCAACCACTGCGCCTGCGCTCAGGATTTGTTGCTCCAGAGCTTGGCGCAGTGGTCGATTAACATCGCCGTGGTCGCTGAGCCGTACTTTGTCCCACCCAGGGATGACTGGGTGGAGGACCTGAGCGGCTCAGTGACCCTAATTTCGTCGGCCGCCGCCGGTACCCCGTCCCTCGAGGCTGTCAAGAGGGGACGGGGCTGCGTGGCAGCACGGTTCGGGGAGATTGTTGTGGTAGGGGTATACTTCTCCCCGAACCGAACTCTCGCCGAGTTCCACAACTCCCTTGCGGAGTTGAGAGTCGTCGTCGTCGGGTTCGGTTCCCTCCCCGTGCTCGTCCTTGGGGACTTCAATGCTAAGAATGTGGCTTGGGGTTCCCGGTATACGGACACACGGGGCAGGATGGTGGAGGACTGGGCTCTGGAGACAGGCCTGGTCGTCCTAAACCGGGGCTCGGTCCCCACGTGTGTGCGGATGCGGGGTGAATCAGTAGTGGACATTTCGTTCGCCAGCCCCGCTCTGTCGCCGCATGTGGTCGACTGGCGCGTCATGGAGGGGGTGGAGACTTATTCCGACCACCGGTATATCCGGTTTGACGTCTCCGCCCAGACCTCGAGCGCGCCGGTGGCCCCGAGTGGTCCGCGCTGGGCGCTGAAACAGCTGGACCGGGAGCTCCTCCTGGAAGCCTCAATCGTGCAGGCCTGGGTGTCACCACCGGACAGGCCTGCTGACATCAACGACGAGGCAGAGTGGTTCCGGGAGGCCATGTCTGAAATATGTGACGTGGCAATGCCCCGGGTCCAGCCCGGGCGCGCCTGGCGCCAGGTGTGCTGGTGGTCGCCGGAGCTGACGACTCTGCGCAAAGCATGCGTTGCTGCACGACGCCGGTACACCAGGCACCGCAGGCTCCGTATTCGCCCTCCGGATACGGAAGCCATTCAGACGGAGCTGTACGAGGGGTACAGAGCGGCGAAGGCCACCCTCCGAGCGGAGATCCTGCAGGCCAGAGGTCTGGCCCGCGAGGTGTCGCTGGGGACTCTGAACAGGGACCCGTGGGGACGCCCCTACAAAATGGTGCGTGACAAACTCCGCCCATGGGCTCCCCCGCTGACGCAGAGTCTCCGGCCCCAGCTCGTGGAGGATGTGGTGAGCACTCTGTTCCCTTCGCGAGGGGAACATACTCCCCCGCCCATGGCTCCGCTTCCTGCGGTGCCCGTTGCGGACCACATCACCGACGACGACGACGATGCTCCGGAAGTGACCGAGGTAGAGTTGAGAGCGGCGGTACGTAGGCTGAGTGCCAAAAATGCCGCCCCAGGACCCGACGGCTTACCTGGAAGAGCCTGGGTTCTGGCCTTTGGGGCTCTCGGGCCTCGACTAGGGGGGCTCCTAAGCGCATGCTTGGAGAGGGGCCAGTTCCCACTTCGTTGGAAGACGGGGAAACTGGTCCTCATTAAGAAGCCGGGGCGCCCTGCGGACTCTCCGTCCGCTTACCGACCCATCGTGCTGCTTGACGAGGTGGGCAAGCTCTTTGAAAGAGTTATTGCAGACCGCCTCGTCGGGTGGCTGGTGCAGGAGGGGCCGGATTTGGCGGAGAGCCAGTTTGGTTTCCGCAGGGGGCGCTCTACAGTGGACGCCATCATGCGCGTGCGAGCCCTCACGACGGGGGATGCTGTGGCCCGGGGTGGGGTCGTCTTGGCGGTGTCTCTAGACATCGCCAACGCCTTCAATACCCTGCCCTGGAGTTGCATCAGGGAGGCACTCCGGTATCACCGCATGCCGACCTACCTCTGTCGAGTGGTTGAGGCCTATTTGACGGATAGGGCCGTCATCTACCCCGGTCATCAGGGAGAGTGGAACCGGCGAGAGATGTCGTGCGGTGTCCCACAGGGATCGGTCCTGGGGCCGCATTTAGTAGATAGTGTCGTTAAAATATAAATCCAACATGGCACCTGCGAAAAGATTCGTACATTTTAAAAAGCTAGGCTGTATTTAATGCTATACGGACTACCAGTAGCACGGACCGTACGGTTAACGGTTTAGTACTCCACGGACCAACGTTCTTATAGATCGGACGAGTTAGTCGCGCAAACATGTATCCATTTTTAAATATCATAATTACTTCCTACAACCCAAATCGACTTAATTTCTTTTTGAAGTCAATTTTTTTTTATTTATTTAATTTACCAGCTACCTACACCATAATACGTTGATCTCTTTTATACAATGTATTTCATATTTGTCTACAAGCAATTTGCCTAGCCTTTTCCCAACGGTGTTGGGGTCGACTTCCATTCCAACCGGATGCAGCTGAATGCAGTATTTCAAATGGAGCAACTGCCTATCTGACCTCCACAACCCAGTAGGTAATTGGGATTGCCCAGTTACCTACTGGGTTGTGGAGGTCAGATAGGCAAATGAGAGAGGTAACGTATTGACGTTACCCCTTGGTAAGACTGGTTGTCTGCCTTTCGGGCTTCTGACGACCCGTAACGACCTAGTTTTTTTGAAGTTGGTTAAAAAGAAGAATAAGAGGGGGTACCATGTCCACGAAATAATAATGATTATTAATTGAACTTTTTGCATATCTCGAGACCCCGGGGTCTCGAGATATGCAAAAAGTTTAATTCCGGACTTTTGTAAAGCGTAGGAGGGGCCGAAGCCAACTCGCAGAGGGCCGTTAGGCGCTTTTAATGAAATGAGGCACTAACCGACGATTACCCCTGTATGCAATATGCAAGTGCACCCAAGGACAACCCTCGGTTGGTGTAAGACTATTGCATGAGATAGAAACAACGATATATGGATTTGGACGGCTAAAGTGGACTGATTACATCGAAGTATGAATGGACTATGGTCCCTGCCTGATCTATGTTTTATTATACACGAAAAAATGGCAGGGGGTGACTTGCAGACTTAATAATGGGCTCCGGGATGGGATGTACAGTCTCATCACCGATGAACGTGGGTGATGCATTCGGTTTGCGGTCAACAGTGTACGGACCCTCCTATCCAGACCGAACTTGACGGTCTGAGTCCATTACGAAAGAGTACATCAAGATCTTTTAGATAATCTTCAGAGTTATTCTCAATATGCGTATTAATTTTCGCTCTAAAAATGGATGTAAGAAGTTTATAGATCGTCGACAAACATGTGATCGGTCTATAATTCTTGGATTCCGCGGAACTACCTGACTTATGGAGCAGGTGGGTAACGCCTGTTGTTAGAAACTGCGGTAGCGACCCAGACTCTAAGGATGACTGGAATTGAGATGCCAGGCGAGTGTGTGAACCAGTTACCCATTTCAACCATAAGTTGTGCAGTCCGTCCGGTCCCGGTGATTTTCAATTCGGTTACGGACGGACTGCTCTGGCTACGTCTAATGGTGTAATTAAAACTGCTTCCATTTCTGGTATTGTTCCACACATTTGCTCAACAGTCTGCATCGGTCAGCCTCAGAGTGACAGACGGGCACCGACCAGATGCTGTGCCAGAATGCACTCGTGGCGGCATCATTCGGGCGGCACACGTCTGTCAAATTTTGTTCAGGTCGCTCCCAAGCTCTATATACCCACCTCTCATCGCTCTGGAACATGCGATTCTGTGTGTATCGATCAACCCGCCGCTTATACCGCCGAATACGGCTCGCCCATGCATAAACTTTCTGCTTCAGGAAGTCGATGCGCTCTGTGTCACTGGATATGTATTCTCGAGGGCTGATTCCAGTCCCCGAGAATGCTCGCCTTACAAAGCGGATCTCGTTTTATTTTTTCTCTCAGTTATTTTTAATCATGGTCTGGCAGTTTGAGTAATTTATGCGGCCTACCCCAATGTCCTTTCTTTGGTATTGTTCGTCGAATCGTTGAGCTCCTTAAGTTCTGAGTTGAGCTGCGCGATTACTGACAAATGCGTGCACTGACTGGACAGGTCCTCTCAATCTGTGTGGTTCTTTCCTCAAAAGACCATTTCAGACACCAATCTACATGGTCTTCACATGAAGTGACCAAGATTATGTCTGGACTTTATAAGAGACTGTGACCTCTGAGTTTGTTTCGACTTTTCTTCTTAGAGTAGTCAGATAGGAAATGCCGACCTCATCTAGTTTAAAAAAAAAAAGAAAAAACATGATTGACTTGTAAAAGTGTTTGTACAAACCTACTTACAGAAATAAAAATCATTTATCATTTATCACTCGTGGTCGTGTATTACCCTCCCTGAAGCAGTATAGTTTGCCGATGAGTACCCTGGCCCCATCGTTACAACGCTCGATCCTGCGTTGCCAAGCTGGTACGGCTGGTTTTGGTCGAGTAGCTCCGTCACAGCTAGGAAACTTGACGTTAGCTAAACGACATGCCGCAACAGCCGCGCAATACAGAATCGAGTGTGTATCAACGAGATCCTTGCTGCTTTCGAAAAATTTCTTAAGCTGCGAGTCCAAGGCACACACCAGCGCCCTATTTTTCTTATGCATGGGTAAGCGTGGTAATCGGGGTCTAAGTTCGGTCGGAGTGGACCTATACTCTCGAAACGCATCCTCCAGTGCGCTCTTCAACCGGGTGTTGTATTGGCTACTTACTGTGGCAACCCTATCCTCCTCTTCTTCAACATGATTGAACCACGGCGGGCTTGCATCTATAGTCGACGCTTGTACCGCGGTTTGTGCTGGAGTCAAGACGATATGTTGGCTCAGTACCTCTGAGCGCATAAGAATAAGAATAAGAATAAGAATAATTTTATTTTTGCAAATATGGGTAGATGATACATCAATAGGTGTTAGTACAGTACAAGATCAGCCATATTTTGCTATTCAGCATGCAAATATTTACATCAAATTATTATCTATAGGTCAATTATTATTAAATTAAATACCATTAAATTAACCATTATTAAAAATTATAAATTTAGAGTTCCTTATATATAACGAATACTAGACAAGTCAACTAATCTTTTTCTCAGATAGGAACTCAGTCACACTGTAGTACGTCTTCTCTATCAAAAATTTACGTAGTCTATTCTTAAACAGCAATACATTTAAATCTTTCCAATCTCTCGGTAATTTATTATAAATAATTGGGGCCATGCAATAAACACTCTTGCGCATCCGACACACGGGGTTGCGATAGTCGTCGAGAGGATCCGGCGATTGGGACTCGAGGTGGCCCTGCACAAGTCCGAGGTAATGTGTTTTCATGGTCCTCGGAACGCGCCACCGTCGGGTTCCCAAATAACGGTAGGAGGGGTTCACATCGGCGTCGAGCCGACGATGAAGTACCTGGGACTCGTCCTCGACAGCCGGTGGAACTTCGTGGAGCATTTTCGACGTTTGGCTCCCAGACTGGAGCGGGCCGGGGCTGCCTTGAAGCGGCTCCTGCCCAATCTAGGGGGTCCAAACGCCTCCTGCCGGAGGCTCTACGCGGGGGTCGTGCGGTCCATGGCCCTTTACGGGGCACCAGTGTGGGCGCGTTCTTTGGGGCGGCGACCAACCCGCCGGTTGAACGCGTCCCAAAGGGTCATGGCCATCCGGCTAGTTCGGGGATACCGCACGGTCTCTGGTGAGGCGGCGAGCCTCCTTGCCGGATTGCCGCCATGGGATCTGGAGGCAAAAGGCCTCGCATACACATGGGAGTGGCGCGAGGAGGCAAAACGCCGGGGCGTAACTCCGCTGCCGCGAGAAATCATGGCACAGCGGACAGAGCTCCGGCGGGATCTCATGGCGACATGGAGAGTGCGACTGTCGCAACCCAGTGCTGGGCACGCCACAATTGCGGCGATAAGTCCCCTCTTTGAGGAGTGGTTGGAGAGGCGTCACGGCATCCTCACCTTCCGCCTGACGCAGGTCCTCACCGGACACGGTTGTTTCGGGAGGTTCCTGTTCCGGATAAGGCGGGAGGAAACGCCCGGGTGTTACCACTGTGTGGATCGCCCGGAGGACACGGTGGAGCATACGGTGGAGGTCTGCCCGGCTTGGGCAGAGCACCGCCGCGTCCTCGCGGAGGCGATCGGCGGCGGCGATCTCTCGCGTCCGGCCCTGGTACAGGCCATGGTACGGAGCGAGAGTGCATGGGAAGCCGTCACCTCCTTCTGCGAAGCAGTAATGCTCGCGAAGGAGGAGGCTGAACGCGTGAGGGAGAGGCAATCTTTGCGCCCTCACGCCCCTAGTCGCCGCAGGAGACGCCCTGGGCGTCGGGAAGCGATAGCCGATTCCCGGCCACCGTAGGCGCGGGCTTGCGGATGGCGAGCAATGGGTAGCTCGCCGTCCGGTAAGGACCAGGCCCGGGTCGACGGCGCGTTGTGTTCCACGCGCGCCTCAAAGAGATGTCAGCAAAGATGGGGTCCAATAGGGCCGATGCCGCTGGGGTTGCGGGTTCTTTGAAAAAGATACCGTGGCCCTGGCACAGGCAACTGAAGGAACACGGGTGGGTTTTAGTCAGTAGAAGTCTGACACGCCCTCCCGCTCCACCCAGAGCGGGAGAAGTTATTTGATGATTTCCCATCCAAAAAAAAAAAAAAAAAAAAAAAAAAAAAAAAAAAAAAAAAAAAAAAAAAAAAAAAAAAAAAAAAAAGGATGAACGAGTGTTAGGTTTTAAAATAATATTAATAATTCGTTAAATTGTCTTAGTCGCTTATTGAGACGTTGTATTTCATAAAATGGCATTACTTGTTTTAAAAATGACTATATTAGTAGATAGCTTTTGTTTTGTGGAGATTATATTATTATTGCCGGGTGCAATTGCCAAGTCACTCTACTTATTAAAGAAAAAAGGAAATGTTATATTGATATGGTAACTGTAAAACTTTGTTAACTAACTAACAAGGTCTCAATTCATGACAAAATGATTTAATAGCAGCTATCAGCTAAATATCTATGGGAGCAGCAGCTGCTTCCATAGATATTTAGGTACTGAATTAACCAACTTGGTTTACTTGATTTCACAACTTTTTACGTCAGAAAAATTACGTTGCGAGACTTGGCATTTTTGTACATGTTATGTTTTTGATGGGACCTAAGTTCTATCAAACACTATGCTCTCTTTTTACATGTAACTGAGTAGGTACCTTAATTAGTCGACAAGACTCCTGTTACTATCAAAAAGTTTACGCTTGAGCAAAATAAGTGTTAATTATCTACTATTTTCATATAACAAGAGCAAATATCCATAAAAGTGGTTTTGATTTTTAACTACAAAAAACTTTTTAACAAGAAATAAAACCGACTTCCAAATCAAAACACTATAAAGTGAAAAATAACTTTAATTTCGGTAGTCTGTGTCTTTTGTTTCGTATTTTCGTTTTTTGCCACCGGCTTCCGAATTTAAAGTTATTTTTCACTTTGTAGTGTTTTGATTTGGAAGTCGGTTTTATTTTTTGTTAAAAAGTTTTTATTTTTCCCTTTTTATGGTTCACATGTGCTTACCCCTTCATAGCGTACCGGTGTGATGTTATGTTACGATCTGGTGTAAACAATAGACAGACATGAGATTTCAGCAATCCCGGGCCATTTGCTATCATTTATTGAGGAGTTCCGTTACCTATCTCCGAAGTTCTTCATCAGATCTTCACCAAATTGAAATGGGACCACTTCGAGAAAGTGCTCTTTCAAAAACTACCCAAATCGCTTCAAGTGTGCCTATAAAATTTGAAGAGTTCCCTCTATTTCTCCAGGATCCCATCATCAGATCCTGACTCGATGATCATGGGACCACCTGGAAAGTATACCCTTTCAAACAAAACAAAAAGGGACCACTTCGAGAAAGTACTCTTCCAAAAACTACCCAAATCGCTTCAAGTGTGCCTATAAAATTTGAAGAGTTCCCTCTATTTCTCCACGATCCCATCATCAGATCCTGACTTGATGATCATGGGACCACCTGGAACGTATACCCTTTCAAACAAAACAAAAAAAAATCAAATCGGTCCAGCCATCATCGAGTAATCGGGGCACATACATACAAAAAGAAAAAAAGGTTCCGACGAATTGAGAACCTCATCCTTTTTGAAGTCGGTTAAAAAAGAAAAACGCATTGTTTGTCCGAGCAATTTGTTTTCAATGTATAATAGGTACGAATACTGATTAGCTATTGTGTAAATAAATAAATATGTATTTATTTGCTACACGTGCGTCAGTCCGTGACGTTGTCAAAGAACATGACCTTGGCCTTTTTGTTTTACGCAACTTGTGTAACAGTACCTAGCACTAACAATACGGTTAAACTTTAAATCATTTCATTTGGCACGAAGTTCTTTAGTTTTGTTCTTTAAGCAGCTTGCGGTAGGAATCATCACGTGAATAAGCGTTGATACACGTTATGCCCCCTCCATGCGACTTTCTTCTTTCGAATTCACATTTTCTCTCTCTCATTTGTGTGAATTTGGTCTAAATGAAAATCCAAGATGGCGGCTGAGATTTTTTTTTTTCATCATGGGTGTCGTTTTCATGGTTTTCAAGGGTATTTACAGTAGATAGTGTCGTTAAAATATAAATCCAACATGGCACCTGCGAAAAGATTCGTACATTTTAAAAAGCTAGGCTGTATTTAATGCTATACGGACTACCAGTAGCACGGACCGTACGGTTAACGGTTTAGTACTCCACGGACCAACGTTCTTATAGATCGGACGAGTTAGTCGCGCAAACATGTATCCATTTTTAAATATCATAATTACTTCCTACAACCCAAATCGACTTAATTTCTTTTTGAAGTCAATTTTTTTTTATTTATTTAATTTACCAGCTACCTACACCATAATACGTTGATCTCTTTTATACAATGTATTTCATATTTGTCTACAAGCAATTTGCCTAGCCTTTTCCCAACGGTGTTGGGGTCGACTTCCATTCCAACCGGATGCAGCTGAATGCAGTATTTCAAATGGAGCAACTGCCTATCTGACCTCCACAACCCAGTAGGTAATTGGGATTGCCCAGTTACCTACTGGGTTGTGGAGGTCAGATAGGCAAATGAGAGAGGTAACGTATTGACGTTACCCCTTGGTAAGACTGGTTGTCTGCCTTTCGGGCTTCTGACGACCCGTAACGACCTAGTTTTTTTGAAGTTGGTTAAAAAGAAGAATAAGAGGGGGTACCATGTCCACGAAATAATAATGATTATTAATTGAACTTTTTGCATATCTCGAGACCCCGGGGTCTCGAGATATGCAAAAAGTTTAATTCCGGACTTTTGTAAAGCGTAGGAGGGGCCGAAGCCAACTCGCAGAGGGCCGTTAGGCGCTTTTAATGAAATGAGGCACTAACCGACGATTACCCCTGTATGCAATATGCAAGTGCACCCAAGGACAACCCTCGGTTGGTGTAAGACTATTGCATGAGATAGAAACAACGATATATGGATTTGGACGGCTAAAGTGGACTGATTACATCGAAGTATGAATGGACTATGGTCCCTGCCTGATCTATGTTTTATTATACACGAAAAAATGGCAGGGGGTGACTTGCAGACTTAATAATGGGCTCCGGGATGGGATGTACAGTCTCATCACCGATGAACGTGGGTGATGCATTCGGTTTGCGGTCAACAGTGTACGGACCCTCCTATCCAGACCGAACTTGACGGTCTGAGTCCATTACGAAAGAGTACATCAAGATCTTTTAGATAATCTTCAGAGTTATTCTCAATATGCGTATTAATTTTCGCTCTAAAAATGGATGTAAGAAGTTTATAGATCGTCGACAAACATGTGATCGGTCTATAATTCTTGGATTCCGCGGAACTACCTGACTTATGGAGCAGGTGGGTAACGCCTGTTGTTAGAAACTGCGGTAGCGACCCAGACTCTAAGGATGACTGGAATTGAGATGCCAGGCGAGTGTGTGAACCAGTTACCCATTTCAACCATAAGTTGTGCAGTCCGTCCGGTCCCGGTGATTTTCAATTCGGTTACGGACGGACTGCTCTGGCTACGTCTAATGGTGTAATTAAAACTGCTTCCATTTCTGGTATTGTTCCACACATTTGCTCAACAGTCTGCATCGGTCAGCCTCAGAGTGACAGACGGGCACCGACCAGATGCTGTGCCAGAATGCACTCGTGGCGGCATCATTCGGGCGGCACACGTCTGTCAAATTTTGTTCAGGTCGCTCCCAAGCTCTATATACCCACCTCTCATCGCTCTGGAACATGCGATTCTGTGTGTATCGATCAACCCGCCGCTTATACCGCCGAATACGGCTCGCCCATGCATAAACTTTCTGCTTCAGGAAGTCGATGCGCTCTGTGTCACTGGATATGTATTCTCGAGGGCTGATTCCAGTCCCCGAGAATGCTCGCCTTACAAAGCGGATCTCGTTTTATTTTTTCTCTCAGTTATTTTTAATCATGGTCTGGCAGTTTGAGTAATTTATGCGGCCTACCCCAATGTCCTTTCTTTGGTATTGTTCGTCGAATCGTTGAGCTCCTTAAGTTCTGAGTTGAGCTGCGCGATTACTGACAAATGCGTGCACTGACTGGACAGGTCCTCTCAGTCTGTGTGGTTCTTTCCTCAAAAGACCATTTCAGACACCAATCTACATGGTCTTCACATGAAGTGACCAAGATTATGTCTGGACTTTATAAGAGACTGTGACCTCTGAGTTTGTTTCGACTTTTCTTCTTAGAGTAGTCAGATAGGAAATGCCGACCTCATCTAGTTTAAAAAAAAAAAGAAAAAACATGATTGACTTGTAAAAGTGTTTGTACAAACCTACTTACAGAAATAAAAATCATTTATCATTTATCACTCGTGGTCGTGTATTACCCTCCCTGAAGCAGTATAGTTTGCCGATGAGTACCCTGGCCCCATCGTTACAACGCTCGATCCTGCGTTGCCAAGCTGGTACGGCTGGTTTTGGTCGAGTAGCTCCGTCACAGCTAGGAAACTTGACGTTAGCTAAACGACATGCCGCAACAGCCGCGCAATACAGAATCGAGTGTGTATCAACGAGATCCTTGCTGCTTTCGAAAAATTTCTTAAGCTGCGAGTCCAAGGCACACACCAGCGCCCTATTTTTCTTATGCATGGGTAAGCGTGGTAATCGGGGTCTAAGTTCGGTCGGAGTGGACCTATACTCTCGAAACGCATCCTCCAGTGCGCTCTTCAACCGGGTGTTGTATTGGCTACTTACTGTGGCAACCCTATCCTCCTCTTCTTCAACATGATTGAACCACGGCGGGCTTGCATCTATAGTCGACGCTTGTACCGCGGTTTGTGCTGGAGTCAAGACGATATGTTGGCTCAGTACCTCTGAGCGCATAAGAATAAGAATAAGAATAATTTTATTTTTGCAAATATGGGTAGATGATACATCAATAGGTGTTAGTACAGTACAAGATCAGCCATATTTTGCTATTCAGCATGCAAATATTTACATCAAATTATTATCTATAGGTCAATTATTATTAAATTAAATACCATTAAATTAACCATTATTAAAAATTATAAATTTAGAGTTCCTTATATATAACGAATACTAGACAAGTCAACTAATCTTTTTCTCAGATAGGAACTCAGTCACACTGTAGTACGTCTTCTCTATCAAAAATTTACGTAGTCTATTCTTAAACAGCAATACATTTAAATCTTTCCAATCTCTCGGTAATTTATTATAAATAATTGGGGCCATGCAATAAACACTCTTGCGCATCAAAGCGGTTTGACAGCTCAACTGACATAACCTACTGTTGTCACGTCTATTTCTTGGAGCTACATCAGCCATACGTTCGAAACGACTTGCATTGTGCTTTACGAACATAGCTACTTCCAAAATATAAATACACGGGAGTGTCAGGATATTGTACCGCTTAAAATATGGCTCGCAACTGTCGGTCGTTTTTAGTTTAAACATTGCTCGTAGACATCTTTTTTGAGCTTTAAATGCTGTGTCTTTGTCAGTTGAGTTCGCCCAAAAAATGACACCGTAGCGCAAGTGAGACTCAACTATACCGTGATATGCCGTAAGGAGTGTGCTTGTGTCTACTATAAATGATAATCTATATAAAACATAGGAAGATGAACTTAATTTTTTACAAAGTAAATCTATATGCGCTTTCCAATTTAAGCTGTAATCTATTTGTAGTCCTAAAAATTTGGTATCACCTACTTCGTCAATATCGTCATTTTTATAATGTATGTGGAGGTTCGGCACACCGTTTGTACGCTGTCTAAAGTGCATTACCTTGGTTTTACTTAAATTAATAATCAAATTATTTTTATCTAGCCATTTAATTATAGAGTCAAGAGAATTATTTATGTCATTTCCATATGTATTTGGGTTTTTACATGGGATCGTTATGGTGCTATCATCAGCAAACATAGTCAAAGGTTGTTCAATGTAAAGGGGCATGTCATTAACATATAGTATAAATATAAAAGGGCCCACAACACTTCCCTGTGGTACACCAAATGCAATTTCACGCTCTCGTGACCGTGATATTTCTTCCCGTTTACTATCCATACCAATGCGACTAACTTCAGTTATTTGTGTTCTATTTTGTAAGTATGATTTTATCAGGTCAAGTACGTTACCCCTAATGCCGTAGGCCTCTAATTTATTTAATAAAGTATTGTAATGGACATAATCAAACGCCTGAGTCATATCACAAAATAAGGCACATACTGGAGAGCGTTTATCCATATTTTTAACAATATTATATAAGAAGTCATAAATTGCCATATTAATGGTTCTGTGCTGCCTAAATCCTTTTTGTTCTTCACACAGTATTTTATTTTTTTCGATGTAGTTATATAGTTCTTTGTACATGTATTTTTCAAATACCTTTGAAATTACAGGTATGAGTGATATGGGTCTATAATTTTCCATCAACTCCTTATCTTCTTTCTTAAATAAAGGTTTTATTATAGATATTTTAAGAGCTTCTGGATATATACCTGTACAAATACTGAGGTTGATTATGTAACTAAAATGACTGCATATTTCAGCTGCTACTGACTTCAATATTTTAGTTGTGATTCCATCATAACCTACACTAGTGGTATTTTTTAATGACAATATTATTTTATATATGTCATGTGGTGTGCTAGGTGCCATAAACATTGATTGGCACTTTGCAGATGACATGTCTGGCTTTGGCTTATATTTAGGATCTATTTTTGGATGTATTTTATCAATAAAATAGTCATTAAAAGCATTAGCGATATGTAAAGGTTTATGTATAATTTCATTTCCAACCTTAATTTTTTCAATTTGTTGTTTAGGGATATTGTATTTTGCCTGATTAATTACTTGCCATGTCGTCTTCGATTTATTTTTAGATTGTTGTATTTTGTGATTATTTTGTGCTCTTTGTGTTAGATTGATAATTTTATTGTAAAGTTTAGAATATGTAGCAAATTTCTTTTTATTTTCATAGGTAGGGTTTAATCTAAATTGCCATAGAAGATTTCTTTTTTTCTTACTACATAATTTAACGCCACGCGATAGCCACTTCGGCTTATTTAATATGTTAATTTTTATTTTTTTATACGGAAAGCATAAGTCGTAAAATAATATAAATGTGTTAATAAATTCATTGTAAGCTACATTCGGATCATCAGTTAGGTAGATCTCCGAGAACTTTAGACTACTTATACAACTTTTAAACTTAGTTATATTCTCGTTACCATAATCCCTTCTAGTCACGTAATAGTATTTTAAGCTACATACCTTAGATACTGGGCATTGAAGTAGCTGTGCTGTATGGTCTGATAATGCAAACTCCAGTACTTGCGCTTTGCAAGTCTTTTTAAAATTATGCGCAAAATTATCTATGCATGTCCTGCTAGCCATTCGAGTTGGTTGTTTAAGCGCAAGTTTCAAATTGTAACTTTGTAGCAGATACTCCAGTGTAATTGAGTTATGATTTCGTTTTAAAATATCGATATTAAGATCACCTGCAATGACAATATTCTTACCGCGCTTGATGGATATATCTTTGAGTAAGATTTCAAGTTTATTAAAACAGTCATTTATATTCCTAGCATTTGGTACTCTATAAATACATACTACTATCAATTTAAAATTTATAAGCTCAACAGCACAACACTCAAATATTCCTTGAGCTGACAACTTCGCTATTTGAGGTATATCCCTCCATATGTGACCATTTTTAATAATTATACATGCACCTCCTCTCTTTTGTCCCTGTCTACTATAACATGTCGCTAAACTGTAATTTGGTATATAAAGCTGTTTTTCGCAACCTTTCATGATGAAATGCTCGGTAATACATAAAATATCAACCTTTATCTTTTTGCCAGATAGCTCGTCTAAACTTACTGTAAGAGCATTCGATTTATTTAATAAACCTGCGATATTCTGGTGTAGTATGTTGATACATTTATTGGAGAAAAAACAGTTCTTTTGGTTCACTATTTGTGTTGCACTTATTTTCCTCCAAAATTTCCAAATGAAGGTTGTGCAGGTCTTCAAATATAGTTTTCATGGCGTAGTTTTTTAAGGCTCCCGACCTTGTGTACATAGTATACTATGTTCGTAGCTTAAGTTCAAATTTGAGTCCAGAATATATGAGTATTGATGCGTAACATTGTCCAAATATAGCATGTTATTGAATGTTTCCAGCCTTGAGTTATACAGAATATTATAGTTATCACTATCTTTGTATGTTGGTAAAGTAATGATTATGTTTGTGTTCTTTATGTCACGCAACGCATTTCGCAAGTATGTGATTATATCGAAATAGCATTTCGTTGTTTTAAAATCTTCCTCGCCGATCATTATTATGCAGAAATCATTTTCTGTGTAATTTCTGAGTTTAGTCTGTATATCCCGTAAAAGGTACATAATACTAACATTTGGTGTTAGGTAATGACAAACTTGAAAATTATCTTGAAAATACTGTTGTGCTAAAGCTAATATATTCCTGTTAGTGTTATTAGTACTCAAAATACATACGTTATGTTTGCGTTTTAGGTTCAATGTTTTTTCTGTACTTAGCCGGTTATTACTGCAAGCTGTTGATACTGCGTTTTGGCATTTTAATTTTGCTGGTGTTTGAGCCATGGGATTATTAGTTTGCGTCTCCTTATTCGAAGTAGCTGTTTGGTTATTTTTTATTGGAGTTGATGTTAGTCTACTCACTTGAGGTTTTGTTTTTGAGATCTTACGTTTTGAACCTGGCGTGGAACACTTGGGTTCTCCAGTACCAACTTCCTTATATAATTGTATAACACGATTTGATTTCGCTAGATCTGACTTTAACTGTTCATTTTCACAAATTAACTTGTCGATTTCATGGTTAGCACTTTGCAACTTAATTTTTAATCCATTGATCTCTTCCTGTAGTTCAGCAAAGGATTCATTGTCCTGCAGTGAAGTGTCAGGCATACTCCTTACTGTGGCATCGAACAATGACGTCTCTGAGAACGATGTAAAGACGACGGGTTTTTTTCTCTGCGTAATATTTTCATCCGCCATAGTGGTAATTTTTTCCACCAAATACTAAATACTTTTTTACTGTGGTATCATTAATCGCCCTCTGGTGGCGAGTAGCGTTAGTTTTTAGTTTCCCTATTCACCACTTCTGACGAGTATGGCGCGAGTTGTCATACATTACGTTGGGGTCAAAGTCCACTTTTTAAAATATTTTTTTTCTAAACGGTGAAATAGTGTAATATGTTATTGCTTTTATTCACTGAAGTTAATAAAATTGTCACTCAATGCAGTTATATACTGGAGATGTTTTGATGATAGATAAAGCACCGATTTATTGTTTATAACTGGTTTATCACTGATAAAGTTCCCTTATAAAATTGTTGTCATAATTGTTATTTCACTGGGTCAAAATTGTTACAAGTAATATCACTGCATCAAAATACTTATTACACTTTGCTACACCACTTTTTAACTAATTTAAGTGATTATATTTATTATTTACAAAACTTAAATATGCGAGGAAATAAACAGTTCCGAGTGTTGCCAGGTCTCCTAGTAAATTCCGCAGCCTATCAAGTGTTTGCAGAAAGGATAGAAGGGCGTACAATGGATAGATTTATCAAGCTGCATGTTAGACGTGGGACTTGATAAATGTTCCTCTAATCTTGGCTGTATTTTTATTGTGTATTTGTGTTTTTATTTTTGTTTTCATGTGTGCCTAACTGTTACATACTAACATAGTTTTTAAGATTGTACTGATTACTAACACGCTATGGGCCGTCGACGCCTGAAAATAAATGATTTTTTATTTTTATTTATTTATTTAATGTTTTTTTTATAAAAAATATTTAAAAATGTATTCAATAAGTTTTGAAAATGAATAAAGGACATAATAATAATAGCTGCTGAACCCAAAAATTATAGACCGATCACTTGTCTACCGACGGTCTATAAAGTTCTTACATCCATTTTGAGAGCTAAAATTAACAAACATAGACAATAACTCCATCATGTCTGCCTCTCAAAATGGATGTAGGAATGGATCCCGCGGTACTAAGGAGCTGCTCCTCATTGATATGGCCATTAACCAACAGGTTCGTCGTTCCCGAAAAGATGTGTCGACATGCTGGATGGCTTATAAGAAGGCATATGACTCGGTGCGACATACATGGCTCTTGAAGGTTCTGGAGTTGTATAAAGTAGATGCAACTCTGCGGACCTTCCTGATGTCGTGTATGGGGTAATGGAGGACAGTCCTTCGCTATCCAGGATGTCTACATATCCAGAGGAAAAGCGAGTCGATAAGGATTGAGCCAGGTATAATTCAAGGCGATTGTTTGAGTCCACTTTGGTTCTGCTTAGCCTTGAATCCTCTAAGCACACTGTTGGAGGATTCAGGTATAGGCTATCGATTGAGAAGAGATGGTCAGGTTATATCTCACCTTCTTTACATGGATGACTTGAAACTTTTTGCTCCCAGCAGTTTTCAACTGATGGAGCTACTGAAGGTAACCAAAACTTTCGGTAGCGCCATCAGGATGGAATTTGATGTGAACAAATGTGCGGCCATGCATGTGAAGCGAGGGGGGATTATGGAATTCGTAGGAACCCAACTCTCGGATTCCATACACCTAAGACCCCTCTCCTCACTCACTCGAAAGTTACAAGTATTTGGGTATGTCGGAAGCGTTAGGTATCAACGCTGCTGACATGAAGCAATTGCTGAAGGAGCGCTTCTTTGGCCGCCTGAACAAAGTATTTAATAGTCTTCTATCAGGCGGAAACAAGGTGCGCGCCTTCAACGGTTGGGTCATGCCGGTTTTGATGTACTCTTTCGGTATACTCAAATGGACTCAGACAGAACTTGACGCCTTGGATAGGAGGGTCCACACACTGCTGACCGCAAATCGGATGGATCACCCACGGTCATCGGTGATGAGACTGTATATTTCGCGGAAGTGTGGTGGTCGAGGCTTCTTCAATGCTAAGACCCTGCACAACCGTGAGGTATGCAGTCTCAGGGAATACTTCCTAGAAGCCGACGTGGGGATGCACCGAGATATGGTCTCAGTGGACAAGGGCCTCACCCCGCTCTCCTTGGCTAACGAGAACTGGCGCAAACCTATAGTATTAGATACTAATGACCGCAAGGAGGTATGGCAGAGCAAAGAGCTTCACGGGCGCTTTTACCGGGTCCTACATGGGCCTGATGTAGACCTCTTGGCGTCCGTATCCTGGTTGCGATTCGGTGATATCTTTGGTGAAACCGAAGGTTTTATCTTTGCGATTATGGACGAAGTTATAATGACGAACAACTACCGGAAATATATTGTGAAGGACGGCACTGTTGACATCTGTCGGACATGCCACCGTCCGGGGGAATCTATCCGTCACATTATTTCTCGCTGTTCTCGTCTGGCTAACGGAGACTACTTGCATAGGCACAACCTTGTAGCCAGAATTATCCATCAGCAACTTGCTCTGAAATACAATAATGTGGAATCCGAAGTACCATACTATAGGTCTATAGGAGAACTGGGTCGGGCACATGCCCGACCGGTGGGCTACTATTTTTTATATCTTTAAATGTTTTTATTTATTTTAAGTTTTTATAAAAATATTTAAAATGTAAATCATATGTATATAATGAAAAATAAAGGAGATAATAATAATAATAATAAGCTGGCAACACTAACATCGATATCTCAGAAAATTTGCTCTCATCAATTTTATAAGTATTTAGGTACTCATATTAGCCGCAGTATTTTATTAATCAGTTATATAAAATAAATATCAAACCTTTGTAATCAAATAGAAATCATATTAAAGGCCAGAAGATGAAACCAAAAATAAAAATATACCGAATCGGAGGTGACATCTGCCATGTCACCTCCGATAAATTCATACCTCGGAAGAAAATACGCATGAGAACAAGATGTTGACAAGAGCAGCTTTACGAGCACGCCCACCACCTCCGGACTCTTCGCTCAGCTCCGCCTCGCCGCCGCCGGTACCCAGCCCCACCGTGAGCGCTGCGATGACACCGGCCACGGTAGTTGCGTCGAGCTCGAGCGACGAGTATTTTTCCCCGCCGACGTCGCCAACACCTGTACGTCGGCAGGGGAGAGCCCGGCCACCGAGGAGCTTGGGACTTAGGGGCCATCCGGCCCCGAGCCGGGTCCCCGCTGCCGGTGGTTGTGTGCAGCGCATGAGATGGACTCAGTCTATGAACGAGAACGTCATGCGCGCATATTACAGGTCTACAGAGGGAGGAACTAACCTCACTGCGTACCGTTTCAGGAACTAGAGCCAACCGTCAACGTCTCGGCCCAACGACTATCGGATCAGGGGGTCTACTCCCTAACACCGTCAACGAAGCAACGGGCCCGTCCGATAGTAGTCCGATACGTCGGAGTGAACCCTACTCCCTAATGATTTCGGATTCATCAGAACGGAACGGAATCATAGACTCATCATAGACTATTTTCGTGAACGACAGGCTCATGACGATAGAGTTGCGCAATTTTACCGGTCAGTTACCGGTTTAGTTATTTTGTGATTTTCAAGCATAATAAACAAAAATTCATATTTTTGTTATTAGAAAATGAGCACATTTTTAACAATATAACTTTTATAATGTCTATAAATATAGAATTGAATTATTTTGCCATTTTTTTGCGGATAGAAGCCCTATCCATTTGATACAATAGTGTAATATGTTCTGTGGGTGGATATGACAGAGCTTTTTGTTTACATAGTAACCGGATTTTTTTGTAAAATTAATTAGATTAATTTTGTTAAATGGCCCCATCCGCTGCAAATAGAGGCTCTCCGCAATTTTATGAGCGAGATTAAGAGTTGGCTCTATTGAGGCGTACCGACGACGGGGGAATACGATCAAAACGGCTGTGGTTTCGAAAGCCTGTGCAATTCAATAGAAAGTTGCACAAAGTCCGTGGAGCAGTGGCAAAGGGTGAGTTTAATACAATATTACTCGTCAATATTAACAAGATTTTAAGGTCTTGTCATCAGTAAAGTGCATACAATGATAATAATCAGTCATCCTCCAAATACTTATCTGTAGGTGACCTTATGAGTACACTGGTAATAATTATGTTACATGGAGCCTTTGCCGAGACTTTTTTTTATTAAATAATAATAAATCACAGATACCTACACAATTCTACATTTGTCAAACATTTCTATCGATGATATTTGTTGTATCCGTCAATTATATTCAATTTTTGTTATACAGGGTCTACCTGTAGTTACAAAGACCCAGCAGCCATCCCATACCCACTCAGGAACAGCCTTCAACGTCCACTGAAGCACTGGAGCTGAGGTTACTAATGAAAAATCAAAGTAAGCGAAGTAAGTATTATTGTTGTTCAGTAGAAAAGATAAAGATATTACGTAAATCATGTTTCACAAAGTTACACTGACTAAAATTATTTATTTCTTTTGTTTACAGCATTATACCCACGTCGTGCACGTCCACGTGTTCGGCGACACGGCACTGCCGACTGAGCAAGAAGTAGCAATAATTTAAGACTACAATAGATAAATAAAATTAAATCTATGTTTTGATTGTTATAGTGTGTTTGTTGATTGTTAAAATGATTCAGTTTTATTTGGTGCTAAATAAAAAAACAACCATTTTGTTAATAAAAACAATAATAATAATAATAATAATTCCCAACGACTTTCGGATCAGGTGCGGGTCCCAACGACTTTCGGATCAGGTGCGGGTTATCCAACGGAATCACAGATTGGACGACGCCGCGCTTGATAGGCTGCGCTCAGAGGTACTGAGCAATCGTATCGTCCCTGTCCCGTCACAGACCGCGGTGCAACCTCTAGTCAGTGACATAACCCAACCGCGGTCTTATGTTAATGATGAGGAGGGGGGCGATGAGATTGTTACGGTAAGTAGCCAGTGTAACGAACGATTGAGGAGCGCGCTGGAGGATGCGATTCGGGAGTTTAGAACTGCCCCCGTCCAACTTAGACCACATTTACCTCGCTTGCCTATGCACAGAACGAATAGGGCGATGGTGTGTGCCTTGGATTCGCTGCTTGGTTTTTATTTTGAAAGCAGCGAAGATCTCGTAGATACGCACTCGATCTTGTATTGCGCGGCTATTGCGGCGTGTCGTGTAGCCAATGTCAAATTTCCAAATTGTGACATAGCTACACGACCAAAACCCGCTGTTCCAGGCTGGCAGTGCAGGATCGAGCAGCGTATCGAGGGGACCAGGGTGCTCATCGGCAAACTATACTGCTTCAGGGAGGGCAATACTCGCCCTAGAGTGATGCGCTTTGTGAGGCGGGCGTTCTCGGGGACTGGAATCAGTCCTCAAGAATATATGTCCCGTGTCACAGAGCGCATTGACTTCCTGAAGCAGAAGGTCTGTGCATGGGCAAGCCGTATCCGTAGGTATAAGCGACGGATTGAGCGGTATACCCAGAATCGCATATTCCAGCGTGATCAAAGGTGGGTGTATAGAGCATGGGAGCGACCTGAGCAAAATGTGGCAGACGTATGCCGCCCGGATGATGATGCCACTAGCATATTCTGGCGTAACATCTGGTCGGTGCCCGTTTGCCATACTGAGGCTGAATGGATGCGGGATGTTGAGCGCGTGTGTGACGCCATACCGGAGATGGAGGAAGTAATAATTACTTCCTCCAATGTAGCCAGTGCAGCCCGCCCGATACCGAACTGGAAATCTCCGGGACCGGACGGACTGCACAATTTTTGGCTTAAATGGCTGCAAAGTTCACACGCGTGCTTAGCATCGCAATTCCAGTCGGCCTTAGAGTCTGGGTCGCTGCCACAGCTCTTTACAACAGGAGTTACCCACCTGCTCCATAAGTCAGGTGATGCCACGGAACCCAAAAATTATAGGCCGATCACTTGTTTGCCGACGGTCTATAAACTTCTTACATCCATTTTGAGAGAGAAAATTAATTCTCATTTAGAAAAGAATTCTATTATGTCTGTCTCTCAAAATGGATGTAGGAATGGGTCCCGCGGCACCAAGGAGCTACTCCTCATTGACATGGCCATAAGCCAACAGGTCCGTCGATCCCGAAAGGATTTGTCGACATGTTGGATAGACTATAAGAAGGCCTTTGATTCGGTGCCGCATACATGGCTCTTGAGGGTGTTAGAGTTGTACAAAATTGATACAACTCTGAGCACCTTCCTAACGACGTGTATGGGGCAGTGGAGGACGGTTCTTCGCTATCCAGGATGCCGACAAATTCAGGGGAGCAACGAACCTATTAGGATTAAGCGGGGAATATTCCAGGGCGACAGTCTGAGTCCACTGTGGTTTTGTTTAGCCTTGAACCCTCTTAGCACTCTGCTGGAGGGTACAGGGCTGGGCTGTCCTTTGCGGAGAGGGGGTCAGGTAATATCCCACCTGCTTTATATGGATGATTTGAAACTGTTTGCCACCAACAAATTGCAACTGCTGGAGTCACTAAAAGTAACTAAAACTTTTAGTGATTCCATCAGGATGGAATTTGGTGTAGATAAATGTGCAGTCATGCATGTAAAGCGGGGAGGGATTGTGGAATCTGAGGGACTACAACTCTCAGATTCTATAAACCTGAGATCACTCTCCGCAACTGATACCTACAAATACCTGGGTATGTCAGAGGGGTTAGGCATTAACGGGCCTGACGTGAAACAATCGTTGCAGGAGCGCTTCTTCGGTCGCCTGAAAAAGGTACTTAATAGTTCTTTGTCAGGTGGCAACAAAGTGCGCGCCTTTAACGGTTGGGTCATGCCGGTCCTAATGTACTCCTTTGGCATACTAAAGTGGACCCAGACGGAACTAGACGCCCTGGATAGGAGAGTCCGGTCACTGTTGACCGCAAACCGGATGCATCACCCACGTTCGTCTGTCATGAGGCTGTACATACCGCGGAAGTGCGGGGGTCGAGGTTTTTTAAATGCTAAGACCCTCCACAACCGCGAGGTGTGCAGTCTCAGAGAATATTTTCTCAAGGCTGACGTGGGTATGCACCGAGATGTGGTTGCAGTGGACAAGGGACTCACCCCGTTGTCCTTGGCTAAAGAGAACTGGCGCAAACCTGTGGTGCTTAGTACCAATGACCGCATGGAAGTATGGCAAAGCAAGGAGCTTCACGGACGCTTTTTCCGGGCCCTTCATGGGCCCGACGTAGATTTCTTAGCGTCCGTGGCCTGGCTACGCTTCGGTAACCTCTTTGGGGAAACCGAAGGTTCAGTCTGTGCAATTATGGATGAAGTTATGCTAACGAATAACTACCGGAAGTATATAATGAAAGACGGGACGATCGACATATGTCGGGCATGCCATTGTCCCGGTGAGTCTATCAGACATATTACTTCTGGGTGTTCTCGTTTAGCTAACGGCGAGTATTTGCACAGGCATAATCAAGTAGCCAGGATTATCCATCAGCAACTTGCTCTGAAATACGGCCTTGTGGACTCTGAGGTACCGTATTACAGGTATGTGCCCGACCCAGTTCTCGAGAATGACCATGTCACGTTATACTGGGATCGATCTATTATCACTGACAGGACTATTGTAGCCAATAAGCCTGATATAGTGGTAATAGATCGATCAGTGCGCCGCACAATGATAATCGATGTCACTATCCCGCATGACGAGAACCTCGTGAAGGCTGAGAAGGAGAAACAATTGAAGTATCTCGACTTAGCCCACGAGGTTGTCGCTATGTGGGATGTGGACTCGGCAATCATTGTGCCGATAGTCGTTACGGTCAATGGCCTTATCGCTAAGAGCCTCGACCAACATCTCAAGAGGCTCTCGTTGGGTGGCTGGGTGAAGGGCCTGATTCAGAAGGCAGTCCTCCTTGATACGGCGCGTATTGTGAGGAGGTTCCTGTCTCTGGGGCCCTAACCACCGGTAGCTTGGACCCTGCACCCGCTACCGGCGGATCACTATTTTTTATATTTTTAAATGTTTTTTTTTTAATGTTTTTATAAAAATATTTAAAAATGTAATAAAATAAGTTTAAAGAATAAATAAAGGAAATAATAATAATAATTCATGGGCCCGACGTAGATTTCTTAGCGTTCGTGGCCTGGCTACGCTTCGGTAACCTCTTTGGGGAAACCGAAGGTTCAGTCTGTGCAATTATGGATGAAGTTATGCTAACGAATAACTACCGGAAGTATATAATGAAAGACGGGACGATCGACATATGTCGGGCATGCCATTGTCCCGGTGAGTCTATCAGACATATTACTTCTGGGTGTTCTCGTTTAGCTAACGGCGAGTATTTGCACAGGCATAATCAAGTAGCCAGGATTATCCATCAGCAACTTGCTCTTAAATACGGCCTTGTGGACTCTGAGGTACCGTATTACAGGTATGTGCCCGACCCAGTTCTCGAGAATGACCATGTCACGTTATACTGGGATCGATCTATTATCACTGACAGGACTATTGTAGCCAATAAGCCTGATATAGTGGTAATAGATCGATCAGTGCGCCGCACAATGATAATCGATGTCACTATCCCGCATGACGAGAACCTCGTGAAGGCTGAGAAGGAGAAACAATTGAAGTATCTCGACTTAGCCCACGAGGTTGTCGCTATGTGGAATGTGGACTCGGCAATCATTGTGCCGATAGTCGTTACGGTCAATGGCCTTATCGCTAAGAGCCTCGACCAACATCTCAAGAGGCTCTCGTTGGGTGGCTGGGTGAAGGGCCTGATTCAGAAGGCAGTCCTCCTTGATACGGCGCGTATTGTGAGGAGGTTCCTGTCTCTGGGGCCCTAACCACCGGTAGCTTGGACCCTGCACCCGCTACCGGCGGATCACTATTTTTTATATTTTTAAATGTTTTTTTTTAAATGTTTTTATAAAAATATTTAAAAATGTAATAAAATAAGTTTAAAAAATAAATAAAGGAGATAATAATAATAATAAAAAGGCCTGGCAACACTGATACGTCAATAACGTCAATTTTTTTCGTCTCGTATTTCGCATTTTATTTTATTTTAAATTCAACATATAAATAGTTAAAAACACGTACAACTATCCAGAAAAATAGATAAAAAAAAATCCAGATAAAAGTGAAAATGAAAAATAATAAAAACCCGATAAGAAAAAAACACAAAAATATAGACATATGTCATAAACATACAATGCGAGGAAAATCAATGATGTGAATAGATGCTGACCAGAGCAGCTGTACGTCGCGCACGTCTACCACCCCCGGACTCGTCGCTCAGCTCCGCCTCGCCGCCGCCGGAACTCGGATCACCAGTCACACGGGCGGCTGCAGCCGCGTCGAGCTCGAGCGACGAGTACTTCTCTCCACCGACGTCGCCACCACCTGTACGTCGGCCAGGAAGAGGCCGGCCACCGAACGGCATGGGATCTAGGGGCCAACCGGCCCCGAGCCGGGTCCCCGCTGCCGGTGGTTGTGTGCAGCGCATGAAATGGACTCAGCAAATAAATGAGAACGTCATGCGCGCATATTACGGGGCAACAGAGGGGGGAACTAACCTCACTGCGTACCGCGATAGGATGCTGTCTCTGTTTCAGGCGCTTCAACCAGCCATCAACGTCTCGGCCCAACGACTGTCGGATCAGGTGCGGGTTATCCAACGGAATCAAAGATTGGACGACGCCGCGCTTGATAGGCTGCGCTCAGAAGTACTGAGCAACCGTATCGTCCCTGTCCCATCACAGACCGCGGTGCAACCTCTAAACATAATCCAACCGCGGTCTTATGTTAATGATGAGGAGGGGGGCGATGAGGTTGTTACGGTAAGTAGCCAGTGTAACGACCAATTGAGGAGCGCGCTGGAGGATGCGATTCGGGAGTTTAGAACTGCCCCCGTCCAACTTAGACCTCGTTTACCTCGCTTGCCTATGCACAGAACGAATAGGGCGTTGGTGTGTGCCTTGGATTCGCTGCTTGTTTCTTATTTTGAAAGCAGCGAAGATCTCGTAGATACGCACTCGATCTTGTATTGCGCGGCTATTGCGGCGTGTCGTGTAGCCAATGTCACATTTTCAAATTGTGACATAGCTACACGACCAAAACCCGCCGTTCCAGCCTGGCAGTGCAGGATCGAGCGGCGTATCGAGGGGACCAGGTTGCTCATCGGCAAACTATACTGCTTCAGGGAGGGCAATACTCGCCCTAGAGTGATGCGCTTTGTGAGGCGGGCGTTCTCGGGGACTGGAATCAGCCCTCAAGAATATATGTCCCATGTCACAGAGCGCATTGACTTCCTGAAGCAGAAGGTCTATGCATGGGCAAGCCGTATCCGTAGGTATAAGCGTCGGGTTGAACGATATACCCAGAATCGCATATTCCAGCGTGATCAAAGGTGGGTGTATAGAGCATGGGAGCGACCTGAGCAAAATGTGGCAGACGTATGCCGCCCAGATGATGATGCCACTAGCACATTCTGGCGCAACATCTGGTCGGTGCCCGTCTGCCATAATGAGGCTGAATGGATGCGCGATGTTGAGCGCGTGTGTGACGCCATACCGCAGATGGAGGGAGTAATAATTACTTCCTCCGATGTAGCCAGTGCAGCCCGTCCGATACCGAACTGGAAATCGCCGGGACCGGACGGACTGCACAATTTTTGGCTTAAATGGCTGCAAAGTTCACACGCGTGCTTAGCATCGCAATTCCAGTCGGCCTTAGAGTCTGGGTCGCTGCCACAGCTCTTTACAACGGGAGTTACCCACTTGCTCCATAAGTCAGGTGATGCCACGGAACCCAAAAATTATAGGCCGATCACTTGTTTGCCGACGGTCTATAAACTTCTTACATCCATTTTGAGAGTGAAAATTAATTCTCATTTAGAAAAGAATTCTATCATGTCTGCCTCTCAAAATGGATGTAGGAATGGGTCCCGCGGCACCAAGGAGCTACTCCTCATTGACATGGCCATAAGCCAACAGGTCCGTCGATCCCGAAAGCATTTGTCGACATGTTGGATAGACTATAAGAAGGCCTTTGATTCGGTGCCCCATACATGGCTCTTGAGGGTGTTAGAGTTGTACAAAATTGATACAACTCTGAGCACCTTCCTAACGACATGTATGGGGCAGTGGAGGACGGTCCTTCGCTATCCAGGATGTCGACAAATTCGGGGGAGCGACGAACCTATTAGGATTAAGCGGGGAATATTCCAGGGCGACAGTCTGAGTCCACTGTGGTTTTGTTTAGCCTTGAACCCTCTTAGCACTCTGCTGGAGGGTACAGGGCTGGGCTGTTCTTTGCGGAGAGGGGGTCAGGTAATATCCCACCTGCTTTATATGGATGATTTGAAACTGTTTGCCACCAACAAATTGCAACTGCTGGAGTCACTAAAAGTAACTAAAACTTTTAGTGATTCCATCAGGATGGAATTTGGTGTTGATAAATGTGCAGTCATGCATGTAAGGCGGGGCGGGATTGTGGAATCTGAGGGACTACAACTCTCAGATTCTATAAACCTGAGATCACTCTCCGCAACTGATACCTACAAATACCTGGGTATGTCAGAGGGGTTAGGCATTAACGGGGCTGACATGAAACAATCGTTGCAGGAGCGCTTCTTCGGTCGCCTGAAAAAGGTACTTAATAGTTCTTTGTCAGGCGGCAACAAGGTGCGCGCCTTTAACGGTTGGGTCATGCCGGTCCTGATGTACTCCTTTGGCATACTAAAGTGGACCCAGACGGAACTAGATGCCCTGGATAGGAGAGTCCGGTCACTGCTGACTGCAAACCGGATGCATCACCCACGTTCGTCTGTCATGAGGCTGTACATCCCGCGGAAGTGTGGTGGTCGAGGTTTTTTAAATGCTAAGACCCTCCACAACCGCGAGGTGTGCAGTCTCAGAGAATATTTTCTCAAGGCTAACGTGGGTATGCATCGAGATGTGGTTGCAGTGGACAAGGGACTCACCCCGTTATCCTTGGCTAAAGAGAACTGGCGCAAACCTGTGGTGCTTAGTACCAACGACCGCAAGGAAGTATGGCAAAGCAAGGAGCTTCACGGACGCTTTTTCCGGGCCCTTCATGGGCCTGACGTAGATTTCTTAGCGTCCGTGGCCTGGCTACGCTTCGGTGACCTCTTTGGGGAAACCGAAGGTTCAGTCTGTGCGATTATGGATGAAGTTATGCTAACGAATAACTACCGGAAGTATATAATGAAAGACGGGACGATCGACATATGTCGGGCATGCCATTGTCCCGGTGAGTCTATCAGACATATTACTTCTGGGTGTTCTCGTTTAGCTAACGGCGAGTATTTGCACAGGCATAACCAAGTGGCCAGGATTATCCATCAGCAACTTGCTCTGAAATACGGCCTTGTGGACTCTGAGGTACCGTATTACAGGTATGTGCCCGACCCAGTTCTCGAGAATGACCATGTCACGTTATACTGGGATCGATCTATTATCACTGACAGGACTATTGTAGCCAATAAGCCTGATATAGTGGTAATAGATCGATCAGTGCGCCGCACAATGATAATCGATGTCACTATCCCGCATGACGAGAACCTCGTGAAAGCTGAGAAGGAGAAACAATTGAAGTATCTCGACTTAGCCCACGAGGTTGTCGCTATGTGGAATGTGGACTCGGCAATCATTGTGCCGATAGTCGTTACAGTCAATGGCCTTATAGCTAAGAGCCTCGACCAACATCTCAAGAGGCTCTCGTTGGGTGGCTGGGTGAAGGGCTTGATTCAGAAGGCAGTCCTCCTTGATACGGCGCGTATTGTGAGGAGGTTCCTGTCTCTGGGGCCCTAACCACCGGTAGCTTGGACCCTGTTCCCCATGCCGGTGGATTTCTAATTTTTCTATTTTTTATATTTTTAAATGTTTTTTTTTTAATTCTAATATTTAAAAATATAACTTATATGTAAAAAAAATGAATAAAGATCATAATAATAATATTCCACAACTATCACACAACGCCGTCTAGCCTCAAGCTAAGCAGAGCTTGTATTATGAGTACTAGACAACTGATAAACATACTTATATATTTCTAAATACATACATATATAGATAAATTACACCCAGACACAGAACAAATGATCATGCTCATCACACAAACATTTGTCCTGGGTGGGAATCGAACCCACGACCTCCGACATAGCAGTCAGGGCCACTAACCACTAGACCAACAGGCCAGTCAAAACAATACTTTTATTGTGCCTATATCTATTTATATTTCTATACCTATTTCTTCCAGCAATTACACTAATCTGTCTCTCGTTCTTTGCGGCTTTGTAGTCTCATCTCTCTGTATACTGCGCTCTAGTTGTAGGTCTTCCTCGTTGAGGGAAGGTGTTTAAGTCAGCCCGATGGCAAAAGAAGTATTATATCCTTACACAAGTCCTCGAACAATTCCCGAGTAAGTCTATAGTTCCCTATGAACTCAACGTTGGGAATACTCGCCAACCGAAAGTTTTGGCGTAAATGTCGTCGGCGTCACATCCGCTCTTCCTGTAGACCTTCTTCGAGCATTAAAAAGCAGCCATAGTTTCGAATTCTTCTTAAAATTGTTACTTTCGTCGTCAGCACGATAACTATTTTGTTGTCGTATCAATTGACATAACGAGCCGTCCAAACAAGTGTCAAACTTAATTTTTCGAACGGGCAAAAACACATCGGTAGTAGGGCCAACTGTCAAATCGTGTCGTCATTCATTCTTCGCTCGAGCCCCGGACGAATCGTCCGTCCGTCGGTGATAGGGAGTAGGAAAGGCCCGTTACGAAGGCTGAAACTACGGACTTCGTGCTTAGGGAGTAGGCCCCCTGGTGCGCGTCATCCAACGCGATCATAGGTTGGACGACGACGCACTTGATAGGCTGCGCTCAGATGTACTGAACAACCATATCGTCTCAACTCCGACACAAACCGCGGTACAAGCTTCAACTAATGATGCAATCTCGCCGCAGTCCAATCATATTGTTGAAGAGGAGGACGACAGGGTTGCCACAGTAAGTAGCCAGTGCAACGTCAGGTTGAGAAGCGCACTGGAGGATGCATTTCGCGAGTATAGGTCCACTCCGACCGAACTTAGACCCCGATTACCGCGCCTACCTATGCACACAAAAAATAGGGCGCTAGTGTGTGCCTTGGACTCGCAGCTTAAGAATTTTTTCGAAAGCAGCGAGGATCTCGTTGATACACACTCGATTCTGTATTGCGCGGCTGTTGCGGCATGTCGTTTAGCTAACGTCAAGTTTCCTAGCTGTGACGGAGCTACTCGACCAAAACCAGCCGTACTAGCCTGGCAACGCAGGATCGAGCGTCGTATCGATGGGGCCAGGGTACTCAACGGCAAACTATACTGCTTCAGGGAGGGTAATACACGACCACGAGTGATGCGCTTTGTAAGGCGGGCATTCTCGGGGACTGGAATCAGCCCTCGAGAATACATATCCAGTGTCACAGAGAGCATCGACTTCCTGAAGCAGAAAGTTTCTGCATGGGTGAGCCGTATTATAAGCGGCGGGTTGATCGATACACACAGAATCGCATCTTCCAGAGCAATGAGAGGTGGGTATATAGAGCTTGGGAGCGACCTGAACAAAATGTGACAGACGTGTGCCGCCCAAATGATGCCGCCACGAGCGCATTCTGGCGCAGCATCTGGTCGGTGCCCGTCTGTCACTCTGAGGCTGACTGGATGCAGACTGTTGAGCGAATGTGTGGAACAATACCAGAAATGGAAGCAGTCTTAATTACGCCATTAGACGTAGCCAGAGCAGTCCGTCCGTTACCGAATTGGAAATCACCGGGACCGGACGGACTGCACAACTTCTGGTTGAAATGGGTAACTAGTTCACACACTCGCCTGGCATCTCAATTCCAGTCATCCTTAGAGTCTGGGTCGCTACCGCAGTTTCTAACAACAGGCGTTACCCACCTGCTCCATAAGTCAGGTAGTCCCGCGGAACCCAAGAATTATAGACCGATCACATGTTTGTCGACGATCTATAAACTTCTTAAGTCCATTTTGAGAGCGAAAATTAATACGCATATTGAAAATAACTCGATTAATATGTCTGCCTCTCAAAATGGATGTAGGAACGGGTCCCGTGGTACTAAGGAGCTACTCCTCATCGACATGGCCATAAGCCAACAGGTTCGTCGATTCCGCAAGAATCTGTCGACATGCTGGATAGATTATAAGAAAGCCTACGACTCGGTGCCACATACATGGCTCATGAGGGTGCTGGAGTTGTACAAGATAGATGCAACTCTACACACCTTCCTTGAGTCGTGTATGGGGCAATAGAGGACGGTCCTTCGCTATCCTGGGTGTCGACAGATCCAGGGGAATGATGAGCCTGTATGGATTAAAAGGGGAATATTTCAGGGCGACAGTTTGAGTCCACTTTGGTTCTGCTTAGCCCTGAATCCTCTAAGTACACTGCTAGAGGATTCAGGTCTAGGCTATCGGTTGAGGAGAGGCGGTCCGGTCATATCTCACCTCCTCTACATGGATGACTTAAAACTCTTTGCTCCCAACAAATTGCGACTACTGAAAGCAACTGAAACTTTCAGTAGCGCTATCAGGATGGAATTTGGTGTATGTAAAGCGAGGTGAGATCTTCCTGAGGTGAATTTCCACAGATAACTATAGGTACATATATTCTATGTAACAAATAGACATTCAAAGAAAGCTATTTTAACATTTGACATTTAGCAAAAATAAAAGAACATTGTTGTTTATAACAAAAAATAATAAAACATAAGAATACTTCTTTTCACCAAAGAGGATGTTCTACATTTCTTGCAATGTTCAAAGTACATAGAGTTTTTTTTTACTTACTCCACCCATCGGTACAAATAAATTTTACTTTTACGTTTCTATACAAACTTGCCGATCAGCTGATCCTCTTTAGTATGGAGAGGTGAACATTTTCCCTTACTTCCGGACCGTCCTTAGGGAAATTTGTTCATATTAACGGGTAGAATAAGCTCTGAAAATATTCGTACTTCATTTTGTTACACCTTATAGGTAAGCCGCATATTTTTATATATATATATATATATAAGTATGTACTTACATTAACAAGCGTAGGGCCAGTAATTTATTTATAGATACAAAAAGGTTATCTATCTTTCATGCCATAACATTGCAAATTAAAATATCGATATTACTTCGGTCGATGTTCAATCCCTACAAACTTTGCATTCGAGCATCCGCGATAACGGAGTCTATAATATCGCTGAAATAATAAAACATCAAAAGAGCAACTGCAAAATGGAGTGGTCAAGCAAATGTTGATGGTGGGTGACGAGGTTGTGGACATGGAGGGAGCGCTTAAAGACGGAGATTCGTGGCCACAGATAGTAGAAGCGTGTGTGTTGACTCGCGCGGTTATTAGGTCGTGTGCCGAACTCGGTGCAGTACTCACGCGCGCTCATAGAGATCGCACTGGCGCGTAAGGAGCGCGCTTTCGGCTATACGTGGCGGCTGGTGCTGCTGCTCAAACTCTGCAGTGTCACTCGCAGCGACCAGTCGCCACACACAAGCTAACCGCACCAGTAGCACACGCGACTTATGGCATTAGCTGTGCGTCTGAGATTAATGAGTGCTTAGATCAAGAGATATTAGAATCATTTAAAGAAATAAATATTTGTGAGGCATATCTACGTATCCCTTGTAGTTTTATTATTACTGGTGAAGACTAATAAACTTTTATTTAGTTACATGTTTGTTATCTAAATATTTTAAATTAAAATAAATTATATCTGGAACAAGCGTTGCATTTTTATTTAAAAGAAGCTCTCAATAATCAATAATCATTTATTATTTGTATAGCATAGGTAGTCAATACAGTTCTTATAACAGAGTTCATAGGTCGCTATGTTATGCCAAGAGGCGTACAAATATGGTTGCATGCGAAATAAAATATTGGTCATGCGGGAGGTAAATTATTTGGTAGGTATGTCAAAATTAATATAATGATGATAAATAATAAAAACAAAAAAAAAATATAGATGTCACAAAATGGAATAGTTTCTACAGTCAATGCATAAATAAATAATCATAAATTACAATTAGTCACATTATTCAATTAAAAATGGTTTCTCCAGTGAAATAAGTAAATAAGCCTAGATTAATATATCATTTAAAAATTAATTCAACAAGTAAGAGTTTTAATTTTTTTTTGAATTGTATAACATTCTCAAATCTCAAATTACCAGATACTCTTTATAGTATCTGGTAATTTATTGTAAATGCGCGGTGCCATGCCCAAAACGCTCTTTCTCACTAAGACAGTCTTACAACGCTGATTGCTTAAAGAGTTTGCGTATTGGCTACGAATCGCGACATCTCGTAACGTTGACACTTTTTCAAATAACCTCATGTTTGTTTTGACGAAAACACAAATTTCAAAAATATATAATGAGGGTAAGGTAAGTATTTGCAGCGATTTAAAGAATGGTACACAGCTATTATCAATTTTCAGACCACACATTGATCTTATGCATCTTTTTTGTGCCTTAAAAACGATATCTTTATCAGTAGAAATGCCCCAAAAAATAATACCATATCGCAAAATTGAGGCTACTAAGCCATGATATGCAACAAGTAGCGCATCCATATTTATTTTTCTAGCAATTTGGAAAAGTGCGTATGCTGATTTATTTATCTTCTTACTTAGGTCATCTATGTGGGCCTTCCAGTTAAGTTGGTTATCAAGGAATAAACCTAAGAATTTTGCTACTTTAACTTCTTCAATGTCACAGTTACTATGTCGGATATTTACTTTTGGTACTTCAATTCTTTGGTGAAAGTGCATTATTTTGGTTTTCTTTAAGTTTATAACTAAATTATTTTTATTAAACCAATTAATTATGTCCGATAGTGTATTATTTATGTCATCTTGATAAATATTGCGATCACTACATTTCACTATGGCAGTACTGTCGTCTGCAAACATCACCATTTGATGTTTAGTCACCTTTGGCAGATCATTTATATAGATTAAGAAAAGAGGTGGCCCTAGGACGCTACCCTGTGGGACACCAAACTTTATCAATCTATAATGAGATAAAAAACTCTTTTCAAATTTTGTTTTTTCACATACCCTTGCGATCTCTGTACATTGCAATCTGTTGGAGAGATAGGATTCCAGTAGTTTTAAAATATTGCCTCTGATACCATAGCTACGCAGCTTATCTAATAAGACATTATGTTTTACGTAATCGAAGGCTTTGGTCATATCTGTGTAAACAGCACAAATAGGAGCTTTTTGGTCTACTGCTAACATAATGCTACGCAAAAAATCAAAAATAGCCATGTTGATCGTGGTATTCTTTCTAAAGCCATTTTGTTCCTTGCATAATAAGTTAAATTTATTGAGATAGCAATACAGACACTTATAAATATTTTTTTCGAAAATTTTGGAAAATACAGAAATTTTAACTATTGGCCTATAGTTCTTCATATCGGTTTTGTTATCTTTTTTATGAAGTGGTTTAATAATAACTTTCTTCAAGTCTTCAGGATAAACTCCGTCAACAATAGCAAGGTTCATAATATGCACCAATATGGGTGCTATAAGTTCATTCACAAATTTTATCACCTTTGTTGACATACCGTCAAATCCTACAGTACTTGTATTCTTAAGTGATATTATAGCTGAAACGATGTCCGTTATTATAACAGGCTGCATAAACATAGATTGCCTTGTCAAATTGTCTAATTTATTGTCGAATCCCATATTAGTTTTTATATTATTTTCTATAGTATATATAATTTTAGAGTATTTGATTCGAAGAGAATTCAATATAATTCTAGAGTATGTGATTCGAAGAGAATCAATTTTCTGGAACTTTTTGAAATCACAATGAATTTAAATGGCGCTGCATCCCGTTTGACTGGAATCCGACCCCAACATAGTTGGGAAAAATTCTAGGCAGATGATGATGAATGAATTTACATGAATCGATCTCAATGCAATGTTTTTTTTTTTTTTGCAACTTAGCAGCCGATTTAAAAGTACAATTTATTAGCTGTTCAAGTACCTGGTCCCTTTAAAAAATTTATTTATTTTCTTACTTTCACTTTCTTTTGCATACGTGATGGGTATAGTATATATATATCTAAACACGGCAAAATAAAAATAAAAAAAGATTTGATGATATTTTTTTTTGTCAATTATCGTTGGTAGAAATGTTACTTAAAGGGTGCTATGTAAGTTGATAAAATCTGTTTTATCCTGTTGAGATAATACCCATCACGTCTGTGAAGTTTACACAAAAAAAAAAGATTTTTACACATATTTTAAGTGACTACACTACTGGCGGATAATGACCCAAAAGAAAATTATCAAATTAATGTCTTATTCGTCTTATCATGTTTAGATATCGATAGCCATCACTTCTGTGAAGTTTCGCTAGCTATTTTCATTTGACCCTGTAGATTTAAATAGTAATTCAATTTCAACTTTAGCCTTGACCACATATAATTGAAACACAGCTATAGTTCGTTCGCGTTAAGAATGCAGTGAGTCATCACTGCAACTGCAAGATAAAGGTGTATTCAGAGTGGTGTTCAATTCAAACAAATTAAGTTTAATGAATTTATAAAAATACACTTAAAAGTTTAAAATCAAAATTAAATATCATATTTTAATCACTATCACTGGTATCCTCGTTAGTATTTATAAGCGTTCGAAGCAATGCCTTCAACTGTCATTGTGAACTTGACTTTGTAATTTGAAAAGATTTGATTGGTTAGGGGGCGACGGGGCTAGGCCGACGGACAATGATGACTCACTGTATTCTTAACGCGAATGTAGTATAGTTAGGCTTACTGGCTACAAATATGAACGCGTATAATGACCAAGACACTATAACGAACCTACGCGTCCGTAGACAGTGGGCCTAATTGGCTGTTTATTATTGCCTGTGTTCAAGGGCAAAGTTAACCTCGAATAACTTTTAAAATCCCTATTTCTCATAAATTAAATTGTCGTCAGTATTAATTTTTGGCCTTAAACGATACTCGTGGTTGCACATACTGATGCCATTATCATGATACTATAAATTCCTTCATGTCTGCACTAATTTATTTTTAGCCCCATCAGGCATATCTCTATTAATTAAAGCAACTATTATTTTTCCCGTTCAAAAACTTTGTAGATATTGTTTTTTAATACCCATTCGTCATCAGTTTCGCTAGATAAAGCCCTGAGTGTGTGTTTGCTATTTATCCCACCATCTGACTTTCTAAACAACACGAATGTCCTGTTACCATGTCTTAATGCATCGTACAAATTATTTCTCAAGTGGCCTTCTTCATCGCTGTAGCTAGAAGCTTCTCTTATTTCATGAAGCCTACCATTTTCTATAGAAGCTTGAAAATTTTGAGAATGATTGTAAATTTCGTCTTCCAAAGATGGAATATTGAATCGTCTATTTCTATAGAAGTATTGCCTTTGTTGCTTATTGCTCAAGGTACGAATTGCAAGCTGCTTTAAGTACTGTGGATTATCCTGGTAAGGTTTAGTAGTTGACCTTATTCCTTTGAGAAGATTCCATTGATTTTGTTTTGCATTATGTTGCTTTTCAGTATATTGGTTTAGTTTATCAAGTCGTATTTTACTTTTTTCTGTACGTTGTACTTTGTTTATGTTTTTTTGTTGATAAACTTTAGAATTTTCGTGATAAAATGCACTACTTTTGCTAGAATCTGCCTCAACTTCCTCATTTTCTGGTTCATAGCTAGTTTCTGTATAAACCCTTTCTTTTGTTTGCTCACGCTCGTACAAACGTCCATGTCTTAGATGTCCACCACGGCTTTCACTATAGTTAAGATGACGCTTCCGTGTATGAGAGGAGCGATGATGTCCATTTTTCTTGTCATGTTTATACCGTGGTTTTATTTTTCTAAATAATTTAGGATGCTTTACTAGAAAATGCTTAACAATTTTTTTGTAATTCATACTTCGTCTTTCTGGAATTGCTGGCTGGTTACGAACTGAAAAAAAAAAGAAATCTTTCGTCGTGTACTTACTTACATCTATCTATATAAATAAAAATCAATTGCCGAATTTATGTACGCGCATAACTTCAGAATGGTTACACCTCTTTGGGTAATTCTTTTTTTGTCGTGTTTTAATTGTCAGGACAAGGTTTGTATGTAAGAAAATATTGGAAATGTGGCCGGAAAAATGGAAAAATTCGGGAAAACTGAAAGTGCATTTTCTATGGGAATTTTGTATGCATTATTGATGACAGGACAACGTTTGTCGGGTCAGCTAGTTAGTAGGTAGGTAGCTAGTAGAAATCAAACTAGTTTTTTCGAGACAAAACAAATAAATGAATATTTATTCAGAACAAATCCACTACACATTCAAAATATAGAGGGTTACAAATAAACATCGTTTATTTGTAACATAACATAATAAACATAATACCCCCACTTATCAAAATAATCTAGACACCTAGTGCCTACATACCAATTCACACAAAAACGATAAACTAAATTTTAATCTCCTGCACACCTAACAAATGCATAAAATGATAATGCTTGGCACTACCCAAACCTTTTGTAAGCAGGACTGCGGGCATTTTAGCTGTTTCCAAATATTTCAAATCTACAATTCCATTATTATAACATTCTTTATAAAAATGGAATACGTTTAGTTCTTTTATTAAAACTATTATTTGAAGACAGCTTAAGTGCACCCTAGTTGTCATTAAACAAAGTTATGGTGTATGACTCAGCATTGTTCGCGTCAGGGGGACGTTGTGCAACAGTTAGTTATACCGCGCGGAACCGCAAACAATTTGGGCTGTCGTCGGCGCTGCACGTACCCATCGGGCACACACAAGCCTATCCCTGAAGCAAACCCGGATTGTTTACGTTACCCCGGAACACTCCAATGATATACGACACCCGTGCTAGATTCCTCCTTGTTTCCAACTTGTTGTATCCCACTATGCCTAATAAAAACAAGGTAGGATACATCAAGGGGTAGAAAGGATATACTCCATACCGCCTTAGGTTGCGCTCCAACATGAGACTATATTTAGTCTTATGTGGAGCCCATATTGCCGCATTACCCTCCAACTGACTCTTTATTAAAGCATCATACAATGCTGAAACGGCTTTAATATTTGTGAATGCAGCCGCTCTGCGAATTGTTATTAACAAATAAAAAAAAGATGGCATTTCGTTTTTTGTTAATTACTTAAAAACTATCAGTATTTGAGAAATTTTGAAAAAGATCCTTAAAAACGACGATAAAAATGGAGGAGGTTCTGAAGTCGAGGCGTTTTTTTTTTTTTTTTAATGTATGACCACGCATAACTTTTTACAGAGTAGTCCGATTTGAAAAATTCTTGTTTTCTTCGGGACGGTATATTCGAAGCTGGTCCACCTTTTTGTAAAATTTAATAGCTTTGCTTGGGTAGTTTTTGAGTTAGCTCCAATGATACGTATTTTTTTCACTTATTATATCTGTCGACGCGAGACTCTGCGTATATCAATTAATTAGAACAAATAATTATCTATACCAGGTAGATAATGATTATAAGGTGAACCAATCGTATGTTTGATAAAGGAATTGTCTTTAGAATCTAATTGTAATTTTAGAAGTTTAAAAGGACGATTGTTGATTGATGTTGTTTTTATGAAGTAGGTAATTTCTTCTACTTATTTTAAATGCATTCTCATTACTCGTTATGTAACTGTAAATTCTTATATTGATTTATGATTATCTATCATTGCATTTTGATGAAACGTTTCAGTCATTAGAATTTTAAGTAAACATTGTTTCCTTAAGTTATTCCAATAAACATGTGTTGGTTGTATTGGTTGAAATAAAAGTGGTTTAAGTGTTTTAAAATAGCAGGTTAATTTTAATAGGAATTATCACAATGTTTAACGGTTATTAGTTAGTTCGATTTAATAAAGTGTTTGTATTTGACTAAGTACTCTGAAAGGAGCGCTGTCATGGCGCGAAGCATAGTAATGGCGGGAAGCCGCCATGTTGACCTAAATGTATTCGGAGTGCTTGAGTCACATTACTTTTCGAGCGACCTAGCTGGAGGGACATATTATAAAAACTGTGTGAGTAACTTGATTATTTTAGTTATTTTATTGGTGTTCTAATTTAATTGTAATTAATAAACAAGTGTGTACCTATAGTTTTCTGGTGTTATTTCGTGACTTGTGATGAGTGAGCTACATGATGGGAATAGTGACGTCAGCCCTGCTGACGTCACTGTTTTTAAAAACTCGGCTGACAATCCAGCGCCGTTATCAGAAGTGGGATTACCACCCACTTCCGGCAATTCTGGCTTAACTACTGAAAATGCTAACGCTTCTGTTAGCGGCGTGCCAACCGAGTTTTTCTCACAAATGTTACAAGTCATGAAGAACATGTCTGATCGTATCACGACGCAATCTGAGCCTAAGGTCAAAATCAATGACATATTTTTGCCGTCATACGATCCAGACGCTAATATTGGAATACGTGAGTGGTGCCAACATGTTACCTAGGCCATGGAAACTTATAACCTGAGCGACTATGAGGTTAGAATGAAAGCGGGTAGCTTGCTCAAAGGTCGTGCAAGGTTATGGGTTGACAATTGGCTGGTGTCTACCACCACGTGGCAGGAATTGCGTGATGTTTTAGTTACAACATTTGAACCCGAGAATAGATATTCCCGTGATATCGTTCGTTTTCGAGAACATTATTATGATAACACGAAAGATATTGCGCAATTCTTGTCACAGGCTTGGGTGTTGTGGCGACGTATCACCAAAGACAAATTACCCAACGATGACGCGGTTGAGGCTGTAATCGGTTGCATTGGGGATGAGAGGTTGAGAATAGAATTACTAAATGTACGAGCCTCGTCTGTCCCTGAACTAATTTCAGTCGCGTCTTCTATACGGCGGGTTAAACGACCAAACCCCGGTATAGCAAACGTTCAACAAGGCCCTAGTAAAAAACCTCGATTTACGGATAAAAATTCTCTTTATTGCCAAACGTGTAAAAAGCCTGGTCATGATACCCGGGATTGTAGATATGGTAACAAAATTGAAAACTCTCAACTACGTCATCCTGAGAATAAAACCTTACCTAAAAATGTGGAGAGACCTACATGTACGTTCTGCTCGAAAACTGGTCACACTTATGACACATGTTACAAGCGTGAGCGTGCGGTTGTCTCAAACGTAAATTGTGTGGGTATGCCCAAATTAACTCCGATGCAAATAATTGTTGGTGATTTAAAACTGCATGCAATTTTTGATAGCGGAGCTGAATGCTCATTAATACGTGAGTCAGTGGCGGCTAAATTACCGGGAAAGAGAACTAACATAGTTAATTATTTAAAGGGTATTGGTCAATTTACAGTCGTTTCACTAACAATGCTCACAGTGGTTTGTGTTATCGACAATCTGCGAGTGGAACTTCAGTTTCATGTGGTACCTGATTATGAAGTGTGTGCAGATGTTTTGATAGGTGTAAACCTTGTCGAGGACACAAACCTCGGTGTACTCGTAACTTCTCGGGGTGCTACATTGTACCATCAACCGTCGGTCAACCACGTGCGATCTCAAAGCGAAAAATTCGATAACCTGGATTGTGACTTAACGGATGTTAATCAAATCAACGAGTTAAAGACACTGTTGAATAAGTATGAACGCTTATTCATCCGTCCCAGCACACGTGTTAATACGGGCGAACTTGAGATACGGCTAAAAGACCCCACCAAGTGTGTAGAACGTCGGCCGTACCGACTTAGCCCTACTGAACGGGAAAAAGTACGCGACATGGTTAACGAATTGCTGGAACAAAATATCATTCGCGAAAGTAAATCTTCGTTTTCAAGTCCAATAATTTTAGTCAAAAAGAAAAATGGTAAAGATCGCATGTGCGTTGACTACCGCGAGTTGAACAGAAATACCCTGAGAGATCACTATCCATTACCGATCATTTCTGATCAAATAGACCAACTGGCTGGAGGTGTTTTCTATTCTACATTTGACATGACAGCGGGATTTCATCAAATTCCAATTTCTGAAGGTTCTATTGAAAAAACCGCCTTTGTGACGCCCGATGGGCTTTATGAATACCTTGCCATGCCATTTGGTCTGAGTAACGCTTGTTCCGTTTATCAACGGTGCATCAACAGAGCTTTGATGCATCTACTGAGTGCACCTGAGCAGGTGTGTCAAGTGTATGTCGATGACGTTTTATCAAAATGTAGAGACTTTTCTGAAGGCCTTGCTCACATAGAGCGAATACTTATTGCTCAACAAAAATCTGGGTTCTCCATTAACGTAGAGAAAACTGCCTTCTTTAAACGCTCTATCGAGTACTTGGGCAATCTGATATCAGACGGACAAGTTGGTCCAAGCCCAAGAAAAGTAGAGGCTTTAACGAAGGCACCCATCCCGACAACTGTGAAACAAGTCAGGCAGTTCAATGGCCTTGCCGGGTACTTTAGACGTTTCATTCCCAATTTCTCGCGTACCATGGTACCGCTCTATGAATTAACTAAAAAGGACGCCAAATGGGAATGGAATGAAAGGCACGACAAGGCCCGAAATTATGTTATCCAACACTTGTCTACTGCGCCTACCCTTGCTCTATTTCATGAGGACGCGCCGATCCAGCTATACACCGACGCAAGCAGTCTTGGCTACGGAGCCGTCCTGGTCCAGATCATCGGAGAGCGGCAGCATCCTGTCGCGTACATGAGTCAGCGCACTACCGACGCGGAGAGCCGCTACCACTCCTACGAGCTCGAGACTCTGGCGGTGGTGAGAGCCATAAAGCATTTTCGCCATTACCTTTACGGACGAAAATTTAAGGTAATCACAGACTGTAACGCTCTCAAGGCATCCAAGAACAAGAAGGATCTGTTACCCCGAATTCATCGATGGTGGGCGTTTCTTCAGAATTATGACTTCGAAGTCGAATACAGAAAAGGTGAGCGACTGCAGCACGCAGATTTCTTTAGTAGAAACCCATTGACAGAAAACGCGGTAAATATTATGGCGAGAGACACGGACTGGTTGCAAATAGAACAGCGACGCGATGAAACTTTGCGACCCCTGATAGACAGCATGAGCAGCAATAACCCAGCTGCAGACTACGAACTGGAAAATGGGGTACTCAAAAAGACCCTCACAGACCCTATACTCGGTTCACGTAAGGTAATTCTAGTACCCAAATCGTTCCAGTGGAGTTTGGTTAATTCCTACCATACATCTCTGCAGCACCCAGGTTGGGAGAAAACTCTTCAAAAGCTAAAAGAATCTTATTGGTTCAACAACATGAACACAATAGTCAGAAGATTCGTTGATAATTGCGTCATATGTAGAACCTCTAAAGGACCTTCGGGTGCAATTCAAGCACAGCTCCATCCAATTCAAAAACCCACTGCAGCGTTCCAAGTGATCCATATGGATATCACGGGTAAGCTTGGCACTAGGAATCCTGAAGGACGCGATGAATACGTCATCGTAACGATCGACGCATACACGAAGTACATACTACTCAGCTACTCTACAGACAAGAGCCAGAGCAGCAGCCTCGCAGCACTGAAGCGCCTCGTACACTTGTTCGCAACGCCAATACAGGTAGTAGTAGACGGAGGCCGAGAATTCCTAGGTGAATTTAAAGTTTACTGCGATCGTTTCGGTATCAATGTTCATGCCATAGCCCCAGGAGTAAGCCGAGCGAATGGACAGGTCGAACGAGTGATGAGTACATTAAAAAATGCTCTCACTATGATTAAAAACTACAACACTGAAAACTGGCAAGCAGCGCTGGAAGCCTTACAATTGGCATTCAACTGCACTCCACATAGGGTGACTGGCGTTGCGCCACTTACTCTTCTGACACGTCGACCACACTGCGTTCCGCCAGAGCTCCTGAGGTTAGTCAATATTGATAATGAATCTATCGACTTCGATGCGCTCGAGCAACATGTACACCGGAAAATGACTGAGGCGGCTCAATATGACAAACAGCGTTTTGATAAAAACAAAGCAAAGATACGGCCGTTTCAAAGAGGTGACTACGTAATGATAAAAAATAATCCACGAAATCAAACGTCTCTCGACCTCAAATACAGCGAGCCCTATGAGATCCATAGAGTACTAGACAACGACCGCTACATGGTAAAACGAGTGACTGGCAGAGGACGACCACGCAAGGTCGCCCACGATCAATTACGCCGAGCACCACAACCAGGCGACCAGGCGACCGTGTCGACGGGATTCAACGACAGCGAAGAGCAACACAGCGCGACATCCCAGCTGACCACAACACAAGAGTCGCGACCACAGCTGCAGCAGACTCCTGACTCACCAAGTGAGCCGCTACCTTCCACATCTCAAGACGCCCCAGCGTTGGATGCCTAAATGAAACGGTTAGTTCATTCCAATAATGTTGGACATTATTTTGTTTACCTTCCGTTGAGGAGAGTAAAATAATACTTAACTTGGCTGGTGAGACTGTACAAACGATTTACTTTCCCTAGAATCCTTCCCTATTTCTGCCATTTTTAGAGCCTCTGTGGACCACGGTTATAATAATAAGGCCCAGACCACAGCATCGACCTAGTCCCATTGCTTTTAGAGCCTCTGTGGACCACGGCGTACGAGACCGCCCAGACCACAGCATCAATTTCCAGTGAGCTATCATCAAATAACACTGTCAATCACTAACATTATTTTAGAGCCTCTGTGGGCCACGGTCATAATAATAAGGCCCAGACCACAGCATCGACCTAGTCCCATTTCCTTTAGAGCCTCTGTGGACCACGGCGTACGAGACCGCCCAGACCACAGCATCTGTCATCAAACAACACTAACATTATTTTTAGAGCCTCTGTGGACCACGGTCATAACAATAAGGCCCAGACCACAGCATCGACCTAGTCCTATTTCCTTTAGAGCCTCTGTGGACCACGGCGTACGAGACCGCCCAGACCACAGCATCATCCTTGTCTACGAGAACCTATATAAAATAATGCAATTATGCGTGGAGCATTTGTGTTAATATCATAAAAACAAAACTACTTGTGCAAAATGCGTGGAGCATTCGCACCAAACATATAATCAACTTTGCTCATTCCTCTGTACAGCACCTATTGCTTAATATAAGCATGAATACTTTGATTACATGTGTTAATCGCCTTATAGAAAGATTGCTTTTGCAAATATCTTATGGTACTAAGTTAGCTGATAACTTTGTTACTACCTTATCACTAATAAAAACTGACTAATTGAGTCTTGAGTATTTGTGAACTCAATATAATTAAATTATATTCGCACAATAAGCGATCACAAAACTAAGCTATCAGCTAGCGTACCGGTGTACGGATGCCTAGTTCAAATCAAAACTTTATATTTCAGAAACCGCGGCAGGTGCAGAGCGCGCACCGCCTCGCAGAATGGCCATGTCGACGCGAGACTCTGCGTATATCAATTAATTAGAACAAATAATTATCTATACCAGGTAGATAATGATTATAAGGTGAACCAATCGTATGTTTGATAAAGGAATTGTCTTTAGAATCTAATTGTAATTTTAGAAGTTTAAAAGGACGATTGTTGATTGATGTTGTTTTTATGAAGTAGGTAATTTCTTCTACTTATTTTAAATGCATTCTCATTACTCGTTATGTAACTGTAAATTCTTATATTGATTTATGATTATCTATCATTGCATTTTGATGAAACGTTTCAGTCATTAGAATTTTAAGTAAACATTGTTTCCTTAAGTTATTCCAATAAACCTGTGTTGGTTGTATTGGTTGAAATAAAAGTGGTTTAAGTGTTTTAAAATAGCAGGTTAATTTTAATAGGAATTATCACAATGTTTAACGGTTATTAGTTAGTTCGATTTAATAAAGTGTTTGTATTTGACTAAGTACTCTGAAAGGAGCGCTGTCATGGCGCGAAGCATAGTAATGGCGGGAAGCCGCCATGTTGACCTAAATGTATTCGGAGTGCTTGAGTCACATTACTTTTCGAGCGACCTAGCTGGAGGGACATATTATAAAAACTGTGTGAGTAACTTGATTATTTTAGTTATTTTATTGGTGTTCTAATTTAATTGTAATTAATAAACAAGTGTGTACCTATAGTTTTCTGGTGTTATTTCGTGACTTGTGATGAGTGAGCTACATGATGGGAATAGTGACGTCAGCCCTGCTGACGTCACTGTTTTTAAAAACTCGGCTGACAATCCAGCGCCGTTATATCTTAGTTGCGACTTTAAGACTTGAAGATGTGTCACTTTTGGGAAAATCACTTTTTTACGCAAGCCGATTGTGTACATTTTGAAGCTCTATCAAATGCGAAAACTCTTACGTGTATACGACGTTTCAATCGTAATTTGTTTACCAAACTTCAAGATCTTTAATGGGCTTGCTAATTAAAAATAAGTAGACGGTTTTTATCGATTTTTTTATAAGAAAAACAAAACAACCTAGTTCCACAAAAATCACTAAGTAAATAACTAGAAAGTGAAAAACACCTTTGATTTCAGAAATCGGTGGCAAAAAACGAAAATACAAAACCAAAGACACCGACTTCCAAATTAAAGTTATTTTTCACTTTGTAGTGCTTTTTTTTGGAAGTCGGTTGTTTAATATTTATTTGTATAGTAACGAAATCACCAAACGGCTGGTTAACACTTCTGTGACCCAAGAGCTAGCTTTTACTTTGGCCAGAGGCTAAGCACTGCTATACAACGTGGCAATGCCACCAGTTTCTTGGGTACATTACCAGTAGACAGCGATGCTGAGTAATTTTTTGTCTAAATATTTTAGTTTTTGGATAGTTTTAGTTAGGTTAGGGCATTATATTTTAAAATAAATTGAATAGGTCGTGATAAAAAAATATAACTAGTTAGTCATTTAATTTAGTATCTAGTGTAAATACTTAATTGTGTAAAACACGTATTGAGCAGGTTAGTGTATAATATCTACGGTTAAAAATCAATAGCGTAAGTCTCAGTTTTTTACGTTTTTTACTTTTTAATGCAGATAGATTAAAGGATAATTTGGCTTGGCCTTTTTAGGCACTATCTCAAAATTCACAATTTTTTTGTAATTACTCGTTATCGTACCTATTTCAGCATATTTTTTCTATTTTTAAAGATATAAACATTTCAAGTATCTTTCTAATCAAAGCAGAGAATTTCTTTTTTATCTCCTGTAAAGTTAACTTTATTGAGATAGACACTTTTGATTTTTAACAAAAAAAAAAAAAAATATGCGTAACAAACAGATGAAACAATAAAATCAGTATTATTTTCATGTTACCCAATAACTGGGATGTGGAGGTCAGATCACAGATGATATAAAGTACGGGTATTCTACAGCATCCGGTTAAGACGCTACCGAGCGCACAGTGGCGTCTGCATTTTATTTTTAAATTAAAAGAAATAACAAAATAAACTCTGAGGGCGCCACTGTGCGCTCGGTAGCCTCTTAAGCTCATCACGTAGTTGGAAACAGGCTGACAGATGATGATATATTGGAATAAATGATATGATGATAATGATTACCTTTCGTTGTGCGATTCGCGTCAGTGTTTTCGAGTGATGACATTATCTGTGCTCGAAATTGCGGATCTAGGTCATGCGCAGCCATGAGAATATGTTGAACGAGTCTTTTTTGTTTTCTTTTGCCTTCTGATTTAATGTATGGAGCTAACGCCGCGTCAAATATTCTGTCTCCCATTGATAGAAAAGATATATTTCCTGGGAATAGAAAATTGATTAAGCTGAAGAGATATTGGAAGATTTCAATTAATATAGGGTGGCACAGTTATAATAGTAATAATCTGATTTTGTTAAAACCTGAGTGTAAAAGCCCGGCTACACTCAGCGACTTTACAATGATGATAAAAATGACACAAATGTTTAAAACTTAAAAGTATCCGTTTCTTGAGTGTTCATATTTTAGAGCTTTGGTGTATGCGTTTGACCCACACTGAAACTTGGTTCTTCAAACAATACCTACCTATCAAGTTATTTTAAATAACTACTTATTGTGTTATTGTCTTGCTTTGAAGTAAAAATGTATATGCAATAAAGCGTGTTTACCTTGAGGATATATATAAAAAGGTTCCAGCGATTCGAACAGTTCTTCTCCCTCTTCTTTCGTGAACATATTATCATAGAATCTCAAAAGAGATTTTATGTCATCAGACATAGTTCCGTCAAAGATCTTGATGATAAAGTGTAGCACTCCTGCCTGTTCTGTACCAATTCCAACTATATTAATATGAATTTACTTAGACTGCGTTATTAAATTAGGTACATCTTTTTCAGACAAAATCTGATATTTTACATGCTTTAAGTAGGTATAAAACAAGAGCAAAAAAAGGACGAGTGACGAGGCATCTCCTCGCTCGTTCCATTGTAGACCTAAACCTTCTCTTTACATCAGGCGAGATCGAAGTCAAGCAGGTCTATTCAAGAATAATAAATATAAAACTATGTTCCAGGACAGTCACTAAGTCGTCAGTCCACCTAGACGCACGCATGCAGTGCAGACCGGTAGGTAATTACGGCAATACAAGGGGGAGCCCTATGTCCAGCAGTGAAGCATTCGGCTAATAAAATGATGATGGTAAGATCTTTGTATTCATAGGGGGTAGGAAGGTATACCGTGAAGTTAGTTTATTATACAGGGTTATTGGTAAAACACCAACAACCTCTTAAGAGATCATTGTACTCGTCATTATGAACAACTTTTACTATGGGACCAAACCTGAAATCACGAAAAAAATCAGCTGTTCAGTACATTTATGTTAGCATAATTCGTCAACATGTACTGAACAGCTGATTTTTTTCGCGATTTCAGGTTTAGTCTCATAGTAAAAGTTGTTCATAATGATGAGTACAATGACCCCTTAAGAGGTTGTTGGTGTTTTACCAATAACCCTGTATACACTGTAACAATCCAACTTACCTTTTATTAGTCGAGGCGACAGGCTTTCAAACCAAGCAAATTTCCCTGCAAGTGCGCCAAGTAAATCCACACCCAAACTTTTGAACATTCCGTCGTCTGCATTTCTGTAGATAATGTTAAAATAGTGGCAGCTCATGGTACCTAGCTATTATAAATTGTATTCGGCTTTTAAAATTTATAGGTAGGTACAGAGTACATCTCGCACAAAAAAAAACATGAGCTTTGCGTTGGTGTGCGCCGAAAACAACTGAAAATCAGTGTGCTTCAAGCTTAGTTTATAGAAAAGTTCTTTCTACACCCGCGGCCACGAGCTACACGCTGAAGCTGCAGACAACGTATTGCGAGAGTGACTGCGGAAAACAAAATAATGAAGTTGTTGACAGCATGCCGGTGACTCGCGGCATGCTGTCAACAACTTCATTATTTTGTTTTATTTTTTTTACCGAAACGCGATTTGCGGAGTGACGAACGGAAACACAAGACGCGCGCTTGTATAAATAAGCACAACACGGGACAACGACTAAACTCACCACAAAATAATAGGTTCGTTTTGACATGAGGGTGTCCCTCTTTTTCCCGCTGTTTGTCTCTCTTTGGCATATGAAACGATATGGGCTGTCAAAGCGGACCTATTATTTTGTGGCGAGTTTAACCGCAGCAAGACGAAGATAAGGAGATCCTGTGCCATCAAGCAACCGCGTAATAATGTTCTCGTAAACTAGTCACCACGTAACTATTCTGTTATCAACATATTGGGTTGGCTAATAAGTAATGAGCGACATACAACAATTTTATTTGTATTTATTTATTAAATGAATAATTGTTAATCATTAATAATATATTCACCGTCGTTTTCTACTACCATTCGCCATCGATCTGGCAAAGAGTGAATGGCGTCCGCATAGAACTTCGTTGGTTTTGAATTGAAGAAGTCATCTATGTATTGTTTCAAGTGTGGTTCATCGTCAAAGCTTTATTCCCGTAAATTATTACTAAGTGATCGGAACAAGCTGAAATCAGTTGGTGCTACGTCCGGCGAATATGGAGGGTGGGGTATTATTTCCAAATTAAGCTCCAGTTTTAGCCTGGTACTCTTAGCAATATGCGGCCGGGCATTGTTGTGGACGTTTGCGATGGATATCAAGCTTCAGTTTTTCGAGTTGATCACAATATACTGTTGCTGTAATCGTAGTATTAGTAGGAAGGAATTCCCAGCTTATTGCTCCATGTATATCCCACCAGACAGAAAGCATTACCTTGCGAGGATGAAGTTCACCTTTTGGCGTTGGTTTTCCCTGTTCTTTACATCCCAGCCACTGACGCTTGCGTGTGTGATTAACATAGAGAACCCACTTTTCATCTCCAGTGACAAGATGATCTAACCAATTAACTGTGCGGCGGAAAGATAAAAGTTGTACACAAATCTTAGCTCGGTAGGTCAGCTGATCTTTACTTATATTGATGGGGCACCGAAACACTATATTTGTACGTCTTTCCCAAACCATGTAAATGATTTTCTATGGTGCCATGAGAGCACTTGAGCTGAACAGCCAAATCGCGTGTAGTTCTTCGAGGATCTTCTTCGATTAAAAGTTTTAATTTATCGATTTCTATTTCCACAGGGCGCCCAGACCTTGGTTGATCGGTTAAGGAAAAATCGTTATTGCGGAACCGTTGGAACCAGCGCTTTGCTGTTGCTTCGGAGACTGCATCGTGAGCTATCCTTTGACATATATTACGTGTGCTTCTGCAGCAGAATGCCCAGATTGAAACTCATATAATAAACAATGTCGTACCTGGGTTGTAATATCACTAATTTCTTTGTGAACTTTAACGCACTAACAGCCAAACTATCAATAACGCGCATAAGCGCGACTCGCTCTTTATATACCCTCTGCTATAGAACGTTCTCAAACCTTTCCGAAAATTCTAGAAATTATAAACTAAAACGCTCATTACTCATTAGCCAACCCGATACCTCAACAAGATAAGGACATCCTGTCATAAAGCAACCGCATCATTGTTATTGTAAACTAGTCATTTCACATCAAACAGATTCCATCCTAGTGGGTCTTCACTATTACCGTAGACTATAGCAACGACTTCAATGTATTCTAGATTTTCCAATATAATAAATTCCAAAGAAAGAAAGATTTTCCAATATAAGCATTTGTGTAACATAAATTATTAAAATAAAATTATATTTTATTTTATTTAAATTTGGGTCTCACTTCAATAACTGGCAACCAAGTAGTAGGCAATTTCGAACTCTACACTCCTGTGTTCAAAGTATCAAATCTGCCTTCAAAATCTACAAAAGCAGTTGATGACAAGGCATCGCCTGCACAAAGATAAACCCAGAGTGCTCAGCCAAACGGAGCCTCTGAACTTACGTAGCAGCGCAAAGCTCATCGAGATCAAGAGAGGACGTACGACTACACTCGATTCCGACGATACCCGATGAATTGGAAGAAGTTACTGATGTTAACCTGCATCAGAAAGAATGCATCGAAGTACCGATAGCCTGTCTAGCAGATGAGTCCTGGGGTGGAGACTGCGTATTGGCAAGCCAACGACCTTAAATAAACATAGAAGAAATAGTCATAGAAATACAAAGCGTACAACCTAATCAAAGTAGACTTATACCTTTTATTCACGAGATTAACGAACTAATCTGCGAAGGAAAAGTTTGTGTCTCTGGAGCAAACATATTTCTTGAGCTTCTCAAATATACGCCATCCGCGTACGAATACAATTATGTAAATTAGAACCGTACGAACTAATATGCGACAAACTAAATTCGCGTATAATAATTTTAGACAGCCACCAAATTTTAATCAACAAAGGCAACCTTTTATACCCTTTGTTCCGCGTTGCATACCGAATAATAACAGTGAACTAAATAGACACACGTATCCCCCATCATCATAATTCACTAAAAATAATTTAATAATAACTCTCAACAACTGACAAACACCCAAAATCAACATAGACAAAATGAAGATGCGCACCGCAAGTGCCAAACCTTTCTAAAACCAATACGTGACACAGTGTTTAATATCGAGGAATAACCACAAGAAGATTACAATCAGCCAAACACATTAACTTACGACGAATACATGCGTCAGTGATTAGAGCTGTACTTTCAAAGCCCAACATCAACATACACAAAACGAAGATGTTACTATGCGCACCGTAAGCGCTAGAATATTGTTAAAACCAATACGTGACACAATTTTCCATAACAAGGTAGAATAACAAGAAAATTAAGATCAGCCAAAGAACAACAAGAAAGAAATTTAAATTGAAATAAAACACAAAACAATGTTTTTAATATCCATGAAATTAGCTTTATTTGATAGATAATTTTAAAGGTTTCCTGTCAGTTAATCTAAAATTCAATTATATACCCGATACATGCGTCAGTGTGAAGAGCTGTACTTCCATAGCCATTTCTATAACAATCAAGAAGAAAGCGAAATGACTCATGATTTATCCTCGACCCTTATTCAAAAAGCACCCATACACTACCGTCACTATAAAACTCCACAGTTGCCTTACATTACCATACTAAAAGCCTTACCAAGTTTTTTCTTCCATGGACCTAGCAGCAGGTCCATCAAATCAAAATACACCCCGATTCGATGCCCCCTAACAGCGTTTTCAACACCTGAAGGACACTACGAACATACCCGTTTGCTATTTAGCATTAAAACTGCGCCAGCAACCCTTCAACGTATAATGAATAATGTTTTGCAAATCCATCTCGAACAAGGACACTGTCTTGTATATCTTGATGACGTAATCATTTTTGCCCCAAACAGGAACATCACAAAAGATTACAAGAAGTTTTCGACACGCTACAACAATATAAACTCCAAGGAAATGGAGATAAACGTCTCCGTAAAACTCTTAGGATATAATATTATATTGACCAGCAATGGCCTACAATAATGCCCTGAAAAGATAGAAGCAATTTAAAAAATTCCCCTTTCAAAGACAGTGTAAGTAAATCAAATTCTTTAAAGATAAAGATAAAGATATTTTATTTGCTTAAAACATGGTATAAAAGGTGTTATTGAAAATAGATTGATCAAACATGTTTTGCTTAAAACTAAAGCGTGCAAACTTATACACTAAAATATTATGTCAAAATTGAAATTAATTACATTAAAAATTCATTTTATAAGTCATTAATACTATAACAATTATTAAAAATTAATTTTAAAAAGTCATTAATACTATAATAATTATTATTATTGAACCATTTATACAGTTGCATTTTGAATAGCTTACAATTTAATGTTTTAAAAATACTTGGTAATTTATTATACAGTCGTATACACATAGCCAAACAGTTTTTATTATATTTTGCTGATCTAGGGAGGTCTTCCAGCACAAGCCTATATTGGTCACGACGACTTCGAGAGCTTTTAAATAGTTCTTCTGCTGTTCTAAATAATTCTAAGTGCTTTCGAACAAACATACATGCTTCATATATATATAATGAAGGTAACGGTAGCAAACCAAGTTCCTTAAATATTGGTTGACATGATTCGTCCGATGGAATCTCGTATACAGCTCTTAGACATTTCTTTTGGGCAACAAATGCTCTATTGCGGTCAGTACTATTTCCCCACATAATTAGTCCATATCGTAGTGAGGACTCCACATATGCGCGGTATGTCATCACAGCCGTTTTTATATTAGTCACTTTTTTTATTTGTCTCAAAGCATACACAAACTTATTTATTTTATTGCACACAGTATCTACCTGTGCTTTCCAGTCTAAATGTTCGTCAATTACTACTCCTAGAAATTTAGTTTTTGTCACTTGTGTAATTTTCGGAATATCCATTTTAAAATTAAATGTATTATTATAAGTTTGATTAAATTGTATATATACTGATTTATTTAGATTAATTGATAAATTATTATTATTTAGCCAGTTAATTAGATTATCTATTGTATTATTTATGTCCGCTTCATGATCTGTAAGTGATTTATGTTTTTTATCGGTAGTAACGATTATGGAAATGTCATCGGCAAAGAGGAAGCATTGATGATTAGTTACATTAACTATGTCATTTACATAGAGTAGAAATAAGATAGGGCCCAATATGCTACCCTGGGGGACGCCCCTTTTTATACTTCTATATTCAGACGAATATTCTGTCATGTTCCTACTTTCATTTAGTATAGTAACAGTTACTTTCTGTTGTCTGCTAGTTAAATACGACGATATCCATTGTAGTGGCAGTCCTCTAATACCAATAACCTCAAGTTTTTTTAATATTCCTTCATATGAAACGAGGTCAAATGCCTTAGACAAATCAAAGAATAGCCCTGTTGTTAGCTGTTTGTTGTTGATATAGTCAATACCGCTTTCAGAAGTGAAAAGATGGCAAGAGATGTGGACTTGTGTTTCTGAAACCCAAATTGTTCTTTTTTATAATATTGTACTTTCCGCAGTAGTCGACTATTCTTTGATACATGCACTTTTCATAGATTTTTGACATGATGGGTATCAATTTTATGGGGCGATAATTATTCATGTCACATTTTTCTCCCTTTTTAAATATCGGTTGGACAACAGATATCTTCAAAGCGTCAGGAAAGACTCCTTGTGAAAAGGAGAGGTTAATGAGATGGGTCAATACTCCGCTTATTTCACTAACACATGCCTTAATAATTCGGGTACTGAGTCCATCACAACCTACAGAATTGGTATTTTTCAATGATAAAATGTGTTTTCGTACCTCATTTTCGCTTATAGGTGTTGTTCGAGTTTTAATCGAACACTCAGCGAAAATGCATAATTGCCTCGAAAGCAAGTATGCACATTCGCTCGTTCACCAAAACGTGGGCCAGTTCGCGTTCAGCTCTCATTAGAGACACCACGACTCAAAACCATTACCAATACCATTTTTACCATACCTACATTTTACCAATCACTTAGTCATATAGTTGTTCACCATTATCAAACCAATTCTTGTAACTAAGTTTTATAGTGATTTAATACAGCTATTTGCCTTAAAATCCAAGATTTTGACTTTTACCACATTTACCATATCCTATCAATACGAGAAAGGTGTGTTAGGTCACCATAGCGCCGAACACTACTTTCTACATGGTCCTTCGAGCATTTAATTACCAGTGACTAGCAAGTGAGTGACACAGTGCCACGCGAACCAGAGGTCGCTGCAAGTTGGAGAACCTTGGATTGCAGAGACGGTTGGTTGGAGCATATAAGGTCAGATCGAACCATTTATTTATACTAACCATTACCAAATATTTTCAAAGCAACTATAAATATGGATTCCGATTCTCTGTTCATCAACCAAACGGAGCTCTATGAAATCCTGAATAAGTTTTTAACCAACATAAAGAAGGATGGATCCGAGAGGAAGACCATCGATAATTACAAGCGCAGGGCTAACATGTTGGAAGCATACTGGCGTGATTACCAAGAAAACCATAAAAAAATGTGTCAGTTGGCAAATTTCGACCACATTTACTTCAAAAAGGGTTGTTTCGATACAGCCCAGGAAGTTTATTTGAAAATTAAGGAGATTATTGATGACACTCTGGGGCAGTTAGGTACAACACAGCTGCAGGAAGAAAGCCCCCGCAGAACGAAAGTGGAAGAAGCACAACCATTACCTGTTATCCAGGCTAGGCAACAGCTAAGCGCTGACCATCGCCGGCCGGAAGATGAAGCGGCGCAGCCACAACCAGGTACGTCGTCTCGCTATGAGGAGTCGTCGCAGCGAGAGAGTTTTCTCTATACAGAGAGAGGGTCCAGCAAGCTGAACGGGTTAGTCAAAAAGCAGAATATTAACTTCAAGGCGTTCATGAGAACCGTGAGCAATATGCAAGTAGATAAGTTCGAGAATCAATGGCAATTCGAGAACGCTCTAAAATCACTGGATAGCCGATGGGGTGAGATTGACAAACTTCATTGGGAAATTGAAGGTGAGGATGGAGATGATGATATTACGTACCAAATGGAATTCTGCAAGCACGAGGAAAAGTACAGTGAGTTGACAAACGAGATCAACAAAAAGATGTGGGCAGTGAAGCACCGTGAAAAGTCAGCTCCAAAGATGGACATCCCCGTGTTCAATGGGACTTATAACCAGTGGGTTCCGTTCAAAGACTTGTTTAGCGAAGCGATTGATAAAAACCCGTCGATGTCTAATGCGCAAAAAATGCAGTTCTTGAAGAGTAAGGTAACTGGGGAAGCAGAGCGTCTGATTCACCATTTACAGATAAGCTCTGACAATTATAAGGTATGTTGGGAGATTTTAAACCACAGGTATGGTAACAAGAAATTGATTTTCACGTCCCATATTAACATTTTACTCGGACTTCCCAACATACAACAACAATCGCTGGCCACGATTAAGAAATTGCATGACGTAACCAAGGAGACGTTACACGCTATTCAGAATATGGGAGTGGACATAACAACTTGGGATCCACTTTTAGTGCACCTACTATCACAAAAGCTTGATAACGATACCTTCACCGAATACATAGAATCGGTTAAGAATCCTAGAGAGCTACCCGATCTGCAGGAGTTCCTGGAATTCTTGGAGATGAAATTTACAGCGCTAGAAGCGTCTCGTCGCAAGCAAGAACCAGCTAACCAAAAAACCACGCCGCATCAACCATTGAAAAACAGCAACTACAACCAAAACCAGAAGAAAAGTTTTCACCGAAATAATCATCAATCAGGCAACAAAGATAATTCTAAGTCTAATATGAATGCATTACATGTGTCGCGGTCGATAACCTGTGCATTGTGCAATTCTGAACACGGATTGTGGCGTTGCCCTGAATTTTTGCAAATGACGCATGAACAAAGAGTAAATAAAATTGAACAATTAAATTATTGCAAAAACTGTCTATGCAGCCATAACAATAAATCGTGTCAATCAAACAAACGATGTCGTAAATGTTTAGCTACGCATAACACTTTACTTCACGAAGCATTGGCGAGTCAAAGTCCAACTGCGTCAGCAGAAGCAGCTACCAACAGTGTCCCAACCAAGAAGAGCACATCTAGGTCATCTCACGTGTCTTGGGATGACATGTCTGAAATACTTTTAGCCACCGCTATCATAAAGGTAAAGGGTGCTGATTGAACTCAGCATAAGATGAGAGCTTTAGTTGACCAGGGTTCTCAACTATCGTTAATCAACGAAAACGCAGCCCAAGTCTTGGGATTGAAGAGGGCTCATTTCAAGGGTCAAATATTCGGTGTTGGTGAAAAAGAAAATAACACTAAGGGAATGTTACAGGTAACACTACAGTCCGCTAATAGTGAATTTACTTGTGACACGAACGTTATTGTTATGAAGAATTTGATCAAACGACTGCCAAACAACACGTTTATCAAACCAGCTACGTGGAACCATCTCCAAGGGATACAATTGGCCGATCCGGAGTTCCATATAAGCAGACCCGTAGACATGCTTCTAGGTGCAGATGTTTACAGCAAGATAATGCTAGGAGGAATCTTGAGAGGAGATAAGGACAAGCAACCAATCGCTCAACAAACGGAACTAGGATGGCTACTCTGTGGATCCATGAAACCACACTACCAATGCAACGTAGTTCTTAACAATACAGAAGATCTACTGCAATATTGGGAGAACGAAGACATAAACCAGAAGATAGAGATGTCCAACGATGACCATGAGTGTTTAAAGTTTTTTATTAAGACCACTAAGAGGCTTGAGGACGGAAGATACGAAGTCCGACTACCACTCAAACCGGAACACAAAGATAAATTGGGCGCAACCAAACCACAAGCATTAGCTCAATTTCGACACTTAGAGAAGAAATTTGAGAGGAACAACGAATTGAAGGCGGGCTACAAAAAATTCATGGACGAATATTTAACATTACACCACATGATACCATGCAACATTAACCAAGCGCCCGAATGCTACTTACCGCACCATGCAGTCATTCGGGCTGAATCTACCACAACCAAGCTAAGAGTAGTATTTAACGCTTCAGCAAAGTCATCAACAGGATACAGTCTAAATGACGTCATGTACAGGGGTCCGAATATACAGAAAGATCTTCAAGAGCTCATCCTGAAATGGAGACAATACCAATTTGTATACACTTCCGACATCGAGAAGATGTACAGAATGATCCAAGTGCACCAAGAAGATCAAGCTTACCAAAAGGTACTATGGCGAGGATCAAATAACCAACCTATACAATCATTTCAACTCGTCACGCTTACATACGGAACCAAACCAGCAGGATTCTTAGCGATGATGTGCTTGAAACAATTAGCGTCTGATGAAAGACAGAAATTTCCTGACGCAGCAAAAGAATTGGAAGACAGTTTCTATATGGATGATTTTTGCGGAGGGCGTCATTCCATTGGAGCAGCAAATAAACTGAAATCCGATCTCATACAATTATGCCGATTAGGAGGATTTAATCTTAGAAAATGGACCTCGAACAAACCAGAGCTATTAACAGATTTAGAGAGAGAGCAATGCGACCAGTCAACATACGAGTTCAAACAAAACGATTCTACCAAAACATTGGGTCTCCGTTGGAACCCACAGAAAGATAATTTTACTTTCAACTCAAAAATAGAACCCAAATCACCCGAAATTATTACCAAAAGAGCTCTACTTTCGGACATTTCCAAACTGTTCGATCCATTAGGGTGGTTAACCCCCTTGAGCACTACCATGAAACTACTGTTTCAAAATGTGTGGTTGTCTAACTTAAAATGGGATGACTGCTTACCAGAGGCAATGAACTCCGAATGGACTAAATTAAAACAAGAATTTACGGAAATAAACAGTATGGAAGTCAACAGATGGTTAGGAATGGGAGAAAACCAAAATATAGAATTGTACGGATTCTGCGACGCCTCAAACAAGGCATACGCGTGTGTGATCTACTGCAAGGTAGGAAATAAAGAAAGTACAACCATTACATTAGTTGCGGGGAAGGCCAGGTTGGCACCCATAAGCAAAGTCTTATCGATCCCGAGACTAGAGTTATTGGGCGCTCATCTGTTGGCTCAGCTAATGCAAAAAGTTCAAGGTTGCTTGGCAGACTACCCTACAGACGTCTACTGTTGGACTGATTCAACTGCAGTACTAGGATGGATACAAGGAGATCCAGCCCGATGGAAACCATTCGTAGCAAATCGAGTGACAGCAATCACCAAAACTATACCATCAAAACATTGGCAATATGTGAAGACGACAGATAATCCAGCTGACTGTGCAAGTCGTGGTTTGACTGTCAGGCAACTCAAAGACCACAAGTTATGGTGGCAAGGGCCGTCATGGCTGCCATCATACACAAACCAAGAAAACCATCAAACCATATATGAGACGAATTTAGAAGTAAAGCCGTCTATTTTAAAACAAACCAACGCGGTAGTAATTGCACAACCAAGAGAATCGCGGACTACCGAAATTATTAATCATTTGATAAATAAATATAGCTCTATTACAAAAATCATACGTATTTTTGCATGGATATTGCGATTACCTACTTCGAATAAACAAGTTCGCCGACCGTACCTCGAATTACACGAGCTTCGTCGCGCTAAACAGCTGATAATCAAAAACGTTCAGCAGGCAGAATTTGCAAATGACCTACATTCTATAAACAAACATGGAAGAGTGCACACCAAAAGCAAGATTTTGAGTTTGAATCCAACCATAGATGAACATGGGATTTTACGTGTGGGTGGGAGATTAGAAAACGCCCACATGAGTCTTGAGATGAAACATCCCATCATCTTACCTCACGATAATCGGTTAACCACATTAATCATCGATCAAGCCCATAAATTGACTCTTCATGGTGGAGCGCGTCTAACGTTAGCGAACCTTCGACAACAGTTTTGGATTATCGGTGGATATATGGCAACTAAAAAGTTTATACGAAAATGTGTCACATGCAGAAAAAATAATCCAGTACGGCGGCACCAGCTCATGGGAGATTTACCAGAACCAAGAGTGAATCCAGAACATGCATTTTATCATTGCGGCGTAGATTACACAGGTTTCGTAGAAGTGAAAGCTAATAAAGGACGGGGAATCAAAACTACGAAGGGTTACATAGCAGTTTTTGTATGTATGGTCACTAAAGCGGTTCACCTAGAACTCGTGTCAGACCTGAGCAGCTCCGCTTTTTTGGCAGCCCTAACCAGAATGGCAGCCAGAAAAGGGGCACCACGGCATATGTACAGTGACAACGGCACTAACTTTGTCGGAGCAAACAGGATGATACAGGAAGAATTTAACCAGCTCCATAAAATATTCAGTGATAGCTTCATAACCGAGATAACAGAGATGGGCATAGAATGGCACTTTAACGTACCTAGCTGGCCTAATGCCGGCGGTCTATGGGAGCGAGCAGTACGCAGTCTAAAACACCATCTCAAGAGGGTCATCGGTCAACAAAGACTAACCTTCGAGGAGTACACCACATTATTAGCGAGGCTAGAAGCGTGCCTCAACTCTCGACCTCTTTGTGCGATATCTGAGGATCCTGATGATGTAAACTTCCTTACACCAGCTCATTTTTTATCAGGCAGACCAGGAACAACTGTAATAGAAACAGAGCAAGATGCTAGAACCAGATGGCATCTAACCAACAAATTATTTCAAGATCTTTGGAAACGATGGAAGACAGAATACTTGGTACAACTCTCATCTAGAAGTAAATGGATGGAACCACAGAAAAACATCGAAATTGGAGATCTAGTGGTGATACATGATGAGAATCTACCTCCAGGAAAATGGGCTCTTGGACGTGTGGTCGACACACATCCAGGAAACGATGGCCTAACTAGAGCGGTTTCATTAAAAACCAAAAATGGGGTCATGAAACGCCCTATTGTGAAACTCTCAGTTTTGCCCGTTAACCAGAATAATGCAACGATGTCAAAACCAGATATAAAACCAACAACCAAATCCACAGAAAGGAAAAGAAAACCGAGATCAAAAATCGCAACTGCAGCAATTGTTTTAATGAGTTTTTTCATGCTGATTTTTCCTACTTACGGTTTAGACGACGTCAGACCATTACCAAGCAACCAGACGCTTTATTTTGACCCTATTTCAAAAGTACAACTAATCAGGGATAAATGGACATTAGTCATGTACTACGACATGGGACCCTATTGGACAGGCATAACCACCTATAATAAAATAGCAAATTATCAAGAACAATTATGTGCAACCATTGAAACACAAAGCCATTGTAATACGATCGTGCAGCAAGCCCGGCACGAGTACCAGGAACTCGAATACTACAATGAACTTTTGCTAACACAGCACTTTGATGTTCACGCTAGACGGCGGCGGCGACGCGCCACAGGGAAGACGGGTCGGCACCGACGAGGCTTAATCAACGGTATCGGATATCTAGCGAATGACTTATTCGGAGTGTTGGACTCACGTTTCGCAGACCAATATGAAAAGGACATTGAAACCATACATCGCAATGAGAAACACCTTTCTAATTTATGGAAAAATCAAACTTCCATAATTGAAGCCGAGTTCAACCTTATGAAGAGAATGGAGATCACTGTAAACAAACAGCATAAGTTAATAAACAAGAAGCTTATGGATTTGCAAGAAAACGCGAGCACTCTCCAACGAGAAATACATAATATTTCATATATCAATGACTTCACATTGTCAGCGATGTCTGCAAACAGCTTGTTGCAGGGATTAAGGCGACTTCAAGAGACGTTGCTTGATGCATTAACAGACATCTACCACGGTCAAATTAACATACATTTATTGCCACCAACGCAACTTAAACGTGAGCTCCAAACCATATATGGCCAGATGCCAAGCGATCTCACACTACCAATCACTAATTTAGACACTGATCTTCAGTATCTTTACAAACTACTGAAGGTCAAGGCCAGAGCAACGCAAAAATTTGTTATTATTGAAGTTACTTTTCCACTAGTATCCAGAGAAAGCTTCAAACTGTATAAGATAATACCTGTACCACACCAAACAAACACCATTATGACCACAATAATACCAGTCTCCGAATATGTGGCAGTCAACCTAAAGAAAGATTCCTTCTTTAGCATGTCCGCACAGGAACTAACAGCTTGTCTACACCATGGACCAACTTACATGTGTCAGCTGCTAAAACCAATTACAGACCTGAAAAATGACGAAAGCTTTTGCAACAAGAACTCGGCAACCAATAAATGTAAAGTAGAAAAAACCAACTGCACCAATGTATGGCTTGAATTACATTTAACTTCTCAGCACTTTTACTTTTGTTGTGACACTTACACAATAAAAATAATATGCGGCGATCATGTAACAGTTCGTCAGCTGAGACAAGCCGGGGTCATTGGCATAGGTCAAGAGTGCGTCATCAAAGGAAAGGACTTCTCCTTATATTCAATACGTCATCAGTTCAACCAAATGAACATTTCACCAACCATTTACATGCCTGAATTCGATCAGATTAATCACCTGATTAACATCAAAATCCCTGAAGAAAGACAGTTAGATGACGGAAACCTAACCATATCTATGACCAGTCTGGGGGAGACGATAGAAAAGCTCAAGAAAAGCGATTCGGAAATAGAAAATATATCACCCCATGATATCCACCAATACGTAATCTGCTACATGTTGATGTCGATCGCTCTATGCTTAGCAGCAATCTGGACATGGCGGACTGGGCGATGTCGCCTGTGCCGGAAGGCTACCGATGAACATCGTGGCGAGGGATCCCGCCGGCAGCAGGCCGCGGTGACCCCGCCGCCTCCGAGACCTCGACGCCGCAGCGAGAGTCGCTGTCAACGGGAGTTAGCAGCGGCTCCGCTAACACCGAAACAAACCAGAAGCCACGAACCATATTATAGTGAAGTGCTCAGTGCCAGGGATCTAAAGGACAAAAGTGAAACCGGTTCTCGTTTACACAATTATGCCAAACGCTGGCCTAGCGCGAACTACAGTGCGAACAAACGGGGCAAAAATACGGACACAGGCAATCAAAATATTGCTTTTACTGTGGAAGACTCAATAGTGTAACTTTGAATGCTTTTAATAATTCTAATTATTTATGTACACCAATAATTATGGTTTTATATTTTGCTTTATCAATGTTTTTATACTTACCAGTTCTAGCATCGAATGTCTTTATGTAGTTTAATGTTTTTGTACATACCATATCATAGTTTAGGTTTAAGCTATCATCCCGCATTTCTTCTCGCTCTCGGGAATATGTTCGAGTTTTAATCGAACACTCAGCGAAAATGCATAATTGCCTCGAAAGCAAGTATGCACATTCGCTCGTTCACCAAAACGTGGGCCAGTTCGCGTTCAGCTCTCATTAGAGACACCACGACTCAAAACCATTACCAATACCATTTTTACCATACCTACATTTTACCAATCACTTAGTCATATAGTTGTTCACCATTATCAAACCAATTCTTGTAACTAAGTTTTATAGTGATTTAATACAGCTATTTGCCTTAAAATCCAAGATTTTGACTTTTACCACATTTACCATATCCTATCAATACGAGAAAGGTGTGTTAGGTCACCATAGCGCCGAACACTACTTTCTACAGGTGTAAGAAACATAGAGTTAGCAGTTAAGGTATCACTGCGATAACTATTTGTACAATTTTGAGTAGGAATAGAATTTATAAAATAATCATTGAAGGCAGAAGCTATTTCTACTGGTTTGGTAAGTACAGAATTATCAATTTTAATACATTCAATGTGGTCTTTGGGGTCCGTATTATGTATTTCATTTTTTACGACTGTCCATGCGACTGTATTGTCATTATTATCCATAAACTTTATGTTAGCATTTCGTTTAGCCTTGTAGATACACTTTTGTAATTATTTTGAATATGTGATATATCTACTTTTGTTCATTATATTTTTATTTTTGTAATATTGGTATCGTAAGAAACGCTTTGTTTTAGAACTTTGTTTGAGCCCCTTACTTATCCACGTTCGTTTTTTATTGTTTAAATTTATCTTAACCCTAACTTTTGGAAAACAGAGATTAAAAAATAAACATACTAATTCATGGAAAACGCGGAATGCTGTATTTGCATCGCTTTCCATGTAAATATCTGTCCAGGATAGATTTTGTAAGCATTCCCTAAATTTACGCATATTATCTAGACTGTAGTCTCTTTTGTAAATATGGTATAATGCGGTCTTTGCTGTTTGAAGTGTTAAAGGGAAGCTTAGCATTTGTGCTGTGTCGTGGTCAGAGAGATGTAGTGGTAGTACTGTTGGGATTGCATTAGGTATGTTGCTCAATATATGGTCTATACAAGAAAGTTTCCGAGTAGCCACCTCAATATGAATTTCCATATTGTGATTAATTACCAGGTCTTGAAATTCTTGAGTGATTTTACTTCTTTTTAAGGTATTAATATTGAAGTCACCAGTCAAGACTATACGTGTGCCAGATTTGTATTTCTTGTGTAAATCCTGTAAGACTCTATCTAACTTAATTAAAAATTGATTAGGGTCCGATTGAGGTGTTCGATATAAGCAAACAATCACAAATTTTTTATTTTCTATTTCTATACCACATGCTTCGAACGTATTTACCGATGCATATGTTTTTATAAACTCTAATTTTTTGTAGTGTAAACCCTTTCTGACTAGAACTTTCTGGGTCTGCCGTCTAATGTCATACTTTCGTTAATTCATACCTAATCTTTAAAAATATTAATTTCACCTCACTATCGGGAGCTATCGTCACCTGTACCATTATTGTTTCTTTCAGTTTCGTTCCATGTTACATTCTAGGGTCTTTCTCAAATGTCAAAATGGGCCTTTTTTTAATGGAGTTTAATAGGTTTAAATAGGGGATGAAAGTGTGTAATTAGAAGTTCATATTTTTATCCGATGGAAAATCCCTTCGAGAACATGGATTGTATTCAGATAAAAGAGCGCGACGGTCGCGTACTGGCACTACGATTGCTTTCGGTTAGGACGCGGTCTGATGGACCGGTCTACTGACCAGTCCATCAGACCGCGTCCTAACTAGGTACGCGCTTGCTAGGTACTCCTAGCAAGCGCGAGCTCACTCTGTTCACTTGTTTCCGTATCCGATGCTACTGTCACACACACATTGGCACAATATTCAGCCGTACAAGAATATTTTGGCGCGTGGCCCAAATCGGAACTAACGCCGTCATCTTGTATTTTCAATACGTTTCACAAAAAAAAGAATGCACAAATGTTTACCAACAGCGCCCCTTATCAACATCATTCAAGCGCCAAAAGATTCTTGTGGCAGTGTACCCTTTTCTAAGGTTTTAACTATCGCAGGAAAGAGACTGACATTAATTTGAAGTTGACAATGAATCCTAGCCAGGGGCTGAATAACATAACTTAATTTCCTCGGATAATTATCAAATCGGGCAAATCGGTAAGACTCGTTTGTTTTCGTTTTACCTTAATGCGACGACATTTAGTTAGGCATCTTATTAATAATTTGTTACTGTTAGACATTTTTAGGAATTCAACATTTCTACACAGGTCTAAAGAATTTTATCGACTATCCATAACCACATTTAAATAAAACAATTGTTTGTCATTATTATTTTATTTAAATATTTTATGTAAATTGCTTGTTCAGCACATAATACAGGGTGTCCCTGGAAGTATGGATCAAATCGAATAGGGGCGTGGGCAAGGTCATTTCCAAACTTTTTACCCTGAGAATGTTGGTGCAATTTTTTACGGTTCAAAAGTTGTGACCAATTTTTGTTTTTTTCAATCACATATGCATAGTGCTCAATGAAAAACATCATAAAAAAAAACTAGCAAAGCTATCACTACTTGTGCCTATGTATTTTTCTATAAGACCTGTACATATTTCTGTGTAACTTATGCCTAGACTTGATTATACTTAAGCTCATAACTACATCTGGAGTATCATTTACACTACCTAAGCGCTACAGTGGTGACCCCGACGTGATACTGATTTTGTGAAGACCTCCAGATCAAGTATTTACCATGCCTAACGAAGGAGAACCAGAAGTATCAGGTGTGTCGACGTCACTGCGCATTCCACCCATCTGACGTGACAGAATACGCTTATGGTTTGCGCAATTCGAAGCCATCATGTCTCCGCAGAAAAAGGGTGATCAAGCCATGTACGAGTTCGTTGTCGGACACCTTGAGAGGCAAGACCTGGATGAAATATCGGACATCATTCTCCATCCACCAGAAAACCAAAGGTAGGCGACACTCACGATCGCGATTGCGTTCGTCGAGCCGGACCAACCACGATCGCGCGCGAAGCGACCAATCAGCGATCTGTTTTTACCATCGCAAGTTCGGCAAAGAGGCGAGAAGGTGCACGCGGCCGTGCAGCTACGAAGACAGCAGCGCCCGCTCGGAAAACTAACACCTGCGTTGGCCGAGGCGGGAACCGGCGCAAGCAAATCATCTTAACGCCTATTTATAACGGACAAAAACTCACGTTTATCTTTCTTGATTGATACTGGCGCCAAAGTATCCGTGATACCGAAGAGAAAAGGCGGGAACGCAGCACCAACCGATTTCTGTTTATATGCCGCGAACAACACAGTGATTCCAACGTATGGTGAGAAGACACTACAACTGGATCTCAACCTACGTAGACCTTACACGTGCAAGTTCATCATCGCCGCAGTCACCAAGCCCATCATTGGCGCCGATTTTTTAACGCACCATCAACTTCTTGTCGACGTAGCCGGCCGATGTCTCGTCGACAAAGTTAGCAATCTAACCGCCAGAGCACCAGTTACCTACTCCGCCGAGCCTACTGTGAGAAGTATCGATGTTGATCAGCCTTATCACCGGTTACTCAGCAAGTACCCCGACATCCTTCGACCGTCATGTATGAAGGACACTCCAAAGCACCGTGTGGAACACCAAATCGAAACTACCGGCCCACCAGTGTACAGCAAGACCAGACCATTACCACCACATCGATACCTGCCCGTGAAGAAGGAGTTCGAGACGATGATGCAGCAAGGAATATGTCGTCCCAGTAAAAGTCCATGGTCCAGCCCGTTACACGTCGTACCAAAGAGAAACGGTGACATTCGCGTATGTGGCGACTACCGCAGACTCAATGACGTCACTAAACCAGACCGCTATCCAGTTCCACGACTCAAGGACTTCACCTACCTACTTCACGGCAAGAAGATATTTACTACGCTTGACCTGAATCGTGCGTACCAACAACTGCCTGTATATGAACCGGACATCGAGAAGACCGCCATCACCACTCCATTCGGTCTATTTGAATTCCCTCGAATGTGTCCAGGTCTCAGGAACGCCGGACAGACATTCCAACGGTTCATTAATGAAGTACTCATCGAGTTAGATTACGCATTCCCATTCGTTGATGACGTCATCGTCGCATCAGATAATGAAGCATGCCACATCGAAGACTTACAAAAGGTGCTACGTAGATTAGACGACTATGGAATAACAAACAATAAATCCATCGAAATGCGTGTTCAGCAAAGAAAATGTCAAGTTCCTGGGCTACGAAGTGTCAAGTAACGGAATTAAGCCACCACATGAAAAGGTCACTGCAATCACTGCCTACCCCCAACCAGTGACAATTCATGACTTACGTCGATTCACCGGAATGGTAAACTTCTATCGCGACAGCATTCCAAATGCCGCACACATACAAGCACCACTCAACGCGTACCTGCATAATGCCAAGAAGCGTGACAAAACTAAAATTGAGTGGAATACAGAAGCTTTACAAGCATTCGAGTTGTGCAAAGCCGGCATACAAAACGCAGCCTTGCTCGCTCATCCATTCCCATCACCGAACGACGCCATCTCCCTAATGTGTGACGCATCGAATACCTGCGCAGGAGCCGTACTACAACAACTTGTAAACAAGAAATGGATACCACTGGGCTATTTCTCGAAAAAGTTCTCCGACACACAACAGCGATACAGTACATTCGACAGAGAATTACTATCCATCTACATGGCGATCAAACACTTCAGGAAAATGTTCGAAGAAAGAGAACTCATTGTTTACACCGACCACAAGCCGCTGACCTACGCTATTCGCAAGCCGCCGTCAGACAACGACACACAAAGACGCACTCGGCAATTGCTATTCATCAGCGAGTTCACTACGGACATTCGTCATGTGAGTGGAGTAAACAATGTTGTCGCCGACGCACTCTCACGCATCGAAACCGTCGACCTACCATCGCCAATTAACTACGATGACGTATCTCAAGCACAAGAAAGGGACAGCGATATACCCAACTTATTGAAGCAAACAAATATTCAACTCAAGAAAATCGTCATGCCCGCTTCAAACAAGCCGATATTTTGCGAAACGTCTACGTCACACATTCGACTGTACCTACCAACTGACTTTCGTCGCATCGCATTCAACGCCGTGCACAATCCAAGTCATTCCGGGATACGAACTACACGCAAGCTCATGCAACAACGCTATTTCTGGCCCGCAATGAACACCGACATTGGCAATTGGGCGAAAACGTGCATATCTTGCCAACGCTCGAAAATTCAACGTCACAACCACAGTGAAGTTGCAGCGGTCCCACCAAGCGAACGATTCCAACACGTACACATCGACATCGTTGGTCCGCTACCCACTTCGTCGTCTGGACATCGCTACCTGTTGACAATGATCGACCGCTGCACACGATGGCCCGAAGCAGTACCTTTACGGGAAATCACTGCCGATATCGTCGCCAAAAAGCTATATGAAACGTGGATATCTCGCTACGGGTGCCCTGCAAGAATAAAGACTGACCAAGGACGACAGTTCGAAAGCTGTCTATTCCGAGACCTCGCACAACTACTGGGAGTCGAACGAACCCGTACCACTGCCTACCACCCACAAAGTAGCGGCATTGTCGAACGCTGGCATCGAACACTAAAGACTGCATTTATGAGTCGCCTACAAAATGGCAACAAATGGATCGCCGAGCTACCTACAGTGCTAATGGGATTACGAGCCGCCGTGCGTACAGACACCGACACCAGCGCCGCGCAGCTCACCTACGGCCAAGCATTGCGACTGCCTGGGGATTTCATAGCACCATCACCAGCAGCGAAGTCAATGGATCACAACTTCGTCAATCAACTACATGACGTCATCACGAAGTTAACACCAACATTCAAATCGCATTCCAACAAGCGATGTATGTTCGTGCACAATGATCTACAAACTTGTAGCCACGTGTTGCTACGCGACGACACCGTCCGCAAACCGCTACAACAGCCATACAAAGGTCCGTACAAGGTCATCGAATGCAACGAAAAGTTCTTCACCATCCAACTACCAGGAAGAGCTAGCACGATATCGATCGATAGACTCAAACCGGCATTCACTATCAGCATTGAAGAGCACGACCACACGAGTAGTGAAAAGTCCCAGTCAGCTGCAGCTACCAGCGAAGATAACACCAGCCTACTCCCGGCCAACACCAACGAGCGCCGCACCAGATCAGGGCGATTAGTAAAGATGCCTGTACGTTTTCACTAGGGGGGGAGTACTGTAGCTGCAGGTCAAGTCATACATCCGTCCGCTGCCGCTGCCAACCGTGTACTGGCGCAGAGCGCGCCGAGAGGGGATATTTATACGCGGCGCAGTTTAGCGCGCCCGAGGAAAGCGATCTACAAGTGCGACCCGTGCGCCACCACACGTATTATTGAACAACTACATTTTGTCTATTTTGTAAATACAACTTAGGAAACCCACTACTTGTGCCTATGTATTTTTCTATAAGACCTGTACATATTTCTGTGTAACTTATGCCTAGACTTCCCGACCGATCACCATGTTCGGCAAGCCGATCCCTTGGGAGACGCGAGCCAAATACCTCGGTGTGACCCTCGATCACCACCTCTCCTTCGCTGAGCACAAAAAGCAGGCGCGTTCGCTCTCGGTAGACTCCACTCCGTTTTGAATGCACGTAGCAAATTGTCACTTAGGTGCAAATTGCGCATTTATACAGCGTGCATTCGCCCCATCATGACCTATGCGGGTTCAGTGTTTGCGCACGCAAAACCTCACCTCATTCATAGGATGCAGGCCCTCCAAAACCGTTTCCTCCGAAAGGCAACGGGAGCCCCTTGGTTCGTTCGGAACGAAATCCTCCATGTGGATCTCGATATTCCCACCATCTCCCAGTTCTTGAAACGCAATTCCAAGCGTTTCTTCGACTCAGCCACCAACCATCGCAACCCTCTGGTTGTCGAGGCGGCTAGCTATGTCCCCTCTCGTATTAGTAAGGTCCGCCGCCCTAGGCTTGTCCTCTCAGATCCCGACGACCCCATAACTCTTCTCCAGGAGAGCAGTAGGGACCGTAGGAACAAAAACAAATCGACATTCCGACCTCGCCGCCGAGGTCCCTCGCGACGACCCCGTAATAATCGTCCTCCCCCCCGTCCCTTGCTCGGGTATGATGTGCCAGCTGGTGGCGTAGCTGAGCCTGTAGCTTTAAACTCCCCTGACAATAATAATTCTAATCTGATCCAGCCTGTCCCATCTTGCTGTCCTCCCCCCAGCGACGCCCTAAGCCGAGGCCCGTTCCCCACAGGGGGAGCCCTTAGCGTGTAGTCGCTTAGTCTGTAAGTTTTATGCCCCTGGCTGGAGGCTTTGAGTAATCTTAAGGCAGCCACAGGATAGTCCGGTTAAGTAGTCTCGACCTCTCTAGGTCAACTACGAGACGCCATTTATAAAAAAAAAAAAAAATGCCTAGACTTGATTATACTTAAGCTCATAACTACATCTGGAGTATCATTTACACTACCTAAGCGCTACTATATAATATAGTTTTATTTGACTAACAAAATGACCTACAGATTATTATGGTCGGAAAATATTATACAGGTGGCAAAATGAGTTAGGGTTGCACAGCACACACTTTTCCGAATAGTTGCGACCCAATCAGTGCGGCCGAAAGTCGACTCTACAGGCACCTGTCTCCCACAGGAGAAAGTTGTTTTTAGTTCTACTGAAATCAGTATTTTATTTATGTAACCGTTTATGTACACACAAAGAAACAGACAAGAATAAAGGAACAGAAAATTACGTACAAAGGTGATGCTTATTTCTAAAGAAATCTCTTCCAGCATACCTGCGATAGGACAGAGGATAAAAAGAGATGTAGACACCGTGTGTATGAATAAAAGAGAAAATAAAAATACATAAAATCTAAAAAACAATTCACTAAGCAAATAAAACATATAATAAATACTTAAATACATACATACTTCTAGAATAAATATCACTAAAATAACTACCACGAAATGGAAAGATAGTGTTATTTCACTCTTCTTTTAAATACTGCAACAGTTTGGCAGTCCCTAATGTCAGGTGGAAGTGAATTCCGAAGTAAGTTTATATTCGTAAGTGAAGTATGTATAAATATGGTTCTTCATTTGTGGTGAGAAATAAATGAGTATTCTATTCTATTATATTCTAAACACGCAGTAACAGCAGGACCCATTTGCATGACATATGGACACGAGCCAATAGTTGAAATCGAATCCACCTGCCAAGCGTGGAGTTTATGGCAATAACTTCCCCTTTTTCGGGAGAGGCTATTAGTATGGAATGTGACCTCCACCGTTTTCCAGTATACAAGTCATCCTGACTCGCATATCCTCCACCATCTTCCAGCATATTTCGCTGCCTCTTAACGATTCTCAAGTGGAATACACCAGAACTCGTAGATTGGTCTGATTAGTGATTATGTACCTCAGTGGGATCACAATTGAGAATCATTTGTGCCCAAAGAATCACAAAGGGATTAAAACAGAGACTTTTTGCTGGCCATTGTATGATTTCGATATCACGATGAATTGTCAACCATTCTTGCACAACTTGAGATTTTTGAATGTCACTATTGTCCCGGGCAAGATAAAAAGTGCCTTCAGGGAAGCCAAACGAACGATCGGTAAATGATAAATGATAAATGATGATAAATGATTTTTATTTCTGTAAGTAGGTTTGTACAAACACTTTTACAAGTCAATATTTTTTTTTTAAACTAGATGAGGTCGGCGTTTCCTATCTGACTACTCTGAGAAGAAAGGCCGAAACAAACTCAGAGGTCACAGTCTCTTATAAAGTCCAGACATAATCTTGGTCACTTCATGTGAAGACCATGTAGATTGGTGTCTGAATGGTCTTTTGAGGAAAGAACCACACAGATTGAGAGGACCTGTCCAATCAGTGCACGCATTTGTCAGTAATCGCGCAGCTCAACTCAGAACTTAAGGAGCTCAACGATTCGACGAACAATACCAAAGAAAGGACATTGGGGTAGGCCGCATAGATTACTCAAACTGCCAGACCATGATTAAAAATAACTGAGAGAAAAAATAAAACAAACAAAAAAAAAGCAATGACCTGCATAGTCTTCACATTCACAATAAAGTAAAATAATATAATACTTACAAAGTAAATATTAATGTCAACATTCAGTATGCAAAAATAAAAATAAAATAAAATAAAATTGGAGCAGTTCAATCCCAATCCTTTTTGTCCTCAATATAATCTTTAACGGTATAAAAAGCTTTCTGACACAACTTGCGTTTAATGAATGATTTGAATTTATTAAGACTCAGATCTTGAACGTGGCTTGGAAGTTTATTATAAAAGCGTATACATTGACACCTGAATGACCCACCTATTTTCTTGAGCCTTGTTGGAGGTACAACAAATTTGTGTTTGTTCCTAGTATTTATATTGTGGATATCACTGTATTTTTTAAACAATTTAATGTTTTTATGGGCATATAAAAGATTTTCAAAAATGTACTGAGAAGGCAAAGTCAGTATATTAATCTCCTTAAATTTCTCTCTGAGAGATTGTCTCGGACTTAATTTATAAATGCATCGAACAGCTCTTTTCTGCAAAACAAAGATAGTCTGAATGTCGGCTGCATTTCCCCACAACAGAATACCGTACGACATTATACTATGAAAATAGCTAAAGTACACTAAACGGGCTGTCTCTATGTTGGTTGAATTACGAATTTTCCTAACAGCGTATGCTGCAGAGCTTAGCTTTTTTGACAATTTATCTATATGTGGGCCCCACTGAAGCTTAGCATCCAAAGTTAAGCCCAAGAATACTGTGCTATCTTCAGGATTCAACTCTTCGCCCTTTATCAACACGTTAGTTTTCACCTGCCTAACGTGAGGTAGTGTAAACTTAATGTAAAAAAAACATCCCTAAGGAGTTCCCTATATTAATGTCCATTATCCGGTCACTCACTTTAACAACTTCGCCTGCACCCCTGGAATTATCCAACCCCAAAAACCTAGACTTATTCTTCCACTTGACCTATTAGGTAAGTAGCTTCTGTATAACATTTGCTTTCCCGCCTGTATAATATTTTCAGACCATGCTTGTCGTATTTGAAAGTTTTTCGTCTACAAATATGACTATATCATATTATTAATCCAGTCAAAACTGTAGTATTGAAGGCAGAAAGCTATTCTTGCTTGTGTAGCTAAACTTTTTCGAGCTGGTATATGTCGGTTCAGACCCCCTTCATTTAGGCAACGACGTACTGTTTGCTTTGAAATCTGTAACAAGCATTAAGACTTAGTATAATTTTCAGTGAAGTAACAATACCGACAGCTAGATATTTGTTTTATATTTATATATTAACTTACACGTTGAGGGTGGCAGAATCACGAGTGGGGTGGAAAGAATCCTGCAAGTGGCTAGCGACTATGGCGGCGTCTTCAGCTTCCGTTGTGACATGTCCTCGAGCACCACGAGGACGGTCGCGTAGGGCTCGCCAACTTTCTCATAACATCGCAGCCACGTGTATATCGACCGTTTCTAAAAACAAGATTAGTGCTTCTAAGAAAACCTCTGCTAAACCTAATCTTACTTATTGTTAGACAAATACCGAAAAACACTAATAATAAAATTTGGTGTAAAACTTACGTGCGAATTTATTTTTCGTGATATTTCGGCAACTCTCACATCCATTTCTTTTAAAATTACAATTCGGATTTTTTTTCTGCAGCGGTTAGCCGTGCAGGCATTTTATCAAAATATTGTAACAGATTAAACTGAATTGAATTTCTTGTAGACTAGCGACCCGCCCCGGCTTTGCACGGGTGAGAGCATAGACATATGCCTACATTTTTTGCATCAGCTTGTTGCGTCGAGTATGGATTAGATTTAAATGATTACCATACTACTTGGAGTATTTTTAAGTATAGGGAATCGCGCGCTTTATCGCTCAGCTTATACAACAACAGGTGACAGCGGGTGGTGGAGCGCGGGCGGGGTGGCTGCATCAAGTGAATCCCGCAGGCTTACTACATATCTTGCAGAAGCCCAGCGATAACAAAATTTGCGCAGTAATTGCTTTTCAATCGCAAATCGGTATTATTTATCAACGATACGTCATACTGACTTGCAATTGACAAGCGACTGAAAAATAATTTTTGCGCAAATTTTTCTATCGCTAGGCTTCTGCAAGATACGTAATAAGCCTGCCGTCGTCACGTCGCATCGCGTTGGTGCGAGACCGCTTGACTTTATTTTCTCGCGCGTAAACTAAAACTAAACGTTATTCCAAGTTATACACAATATTTGAGTATAAAACTTAACCCTATTGATTGGATTTGGATTTGTACTTTTTACGTGTTACTGGAACAAGTAAATCTCACACAGACAAAAATTCTAAAAATGGTAGAAATGTCATCTGTTGGTGATTCTTTAACACCCCAACTATTTTTTTTTTATATTTTCAATGTACAGAAACGCCTCGTCTACAGATTTATTATATGTATAGATTTCAAAGTTACTTATTCAAATTGTTTATCTAGAAAACGGGACAAAAAATTCGGAATGTCAGAGTTTGTCCTTGCTTTATAGGCTAAACCATAACTATTCAAAATTTGGAGCTTGTGGGTCTGTTAGAAGTATCATAGAATTTTGATGATCGGTAAGTCAGTGATAAAATTAAGGAACTTTGACTTGCACTAATTCTTAAACTGCGGGCTCTAATTTGGAAATATATCTAAAGATATAATGCCCTCTTGGTCACTGAAAATTTAGGCTTCTAGTTTTTTCCACAACGATGTTACAGGTGTCAAAAATGACCCGAATGGCTTCGAGAAAAGGATGGTATGGCCGTGCCTTTGTTTTGCTCAACTTGGCGGGGGCACTTCCATGCCCCCAGATTTCTCTCAGTTGCGTCTTTAAAGGGCAGTTAAGTGTATTGCTGTTTGTACGTATCTACCATAACCAAAGGCCACGCGCACTCTTGAATTGCAATATCTGCACTAAGGCTGACCTGGGTCAAGAATATTGTCTCACTCACTTCTTTAATAAGAACGCCAAACGATACACCAGAGGATATGTCTCAGACTCATTCTTTGTATATACCAATTCCGTGAATCGTTCTGCGAAGGTTGTGAAATAACCGTGGCGGCTCAATGCCATATTCTGCTTCATATCTGCTACGAAGGGACTTTCCGAAGCTGTTGAAAAAAATTGTCTATGAGTATTGGTAAAGAAGGTATGATATTTACTATTTGCTTATTGAGTTGGCATTATAATACGTAGCGTGTTCTGAAAGTCTAGAGATACTTAAAAAACTTTTTAGCAAAAAATAAAACCGACTTCTAAAACAAAACACTACAAAGTGAAAAATAACTTTAATTTCGGAAGTCGGTGTCTTTCGTTTTGTATTTTCGTTTTTTGCCACCGACTTCCGAAATTATAGTTATTTTTCACTTTGTAGTGTTTTGTTTTAGAAGTCGGTTTTATTTTTTGCTAAAAAGTTTTTATTTTTCACTTTTTAGTTGTGGAACCTACCCCACACAAATTCGAATACATAATTGAGCACAATAATTGTAGATATAGCCATGTAAATAACAGTGATAGGAAGTTATTAAAACATCATCACATCATCCATATAAAATAAGTGGGAAATATACGCATTATTGAAGCTAACTCAAAAACTCTACCTGCAAAGCTAATAATATTTATATGGGACCACCTCGGAGGTATACCCTTTCAAACAAAAAAATAATTTTCCAAATCGGTCCATCCGTCTTTGAGTAATCGCGTAACAAACATACAAAAAAAAAAAACAAAAAAAATACAGACGAATTGAGAACCTCCTCCTTTTGGAAATCGGTTAAAAAATACTAAGGCGGATGGTCAACGCGAGCACGTAGTTCTATTGTTTATGTTATGATATACGTTAGTGTCAGTTGTCATTTGATTGCATTCAGTATTGCCGCAGATTATGTTCGAACAATTTCACTATAATAGCTTCGTGGATGACTATCGAATATCGCACAATTTTGCGTTATAACTTATTACGTGGATTAAGTCCAGAAAACTGTTTAGAAGGAATGGAGCGTATAATTGTTGACTTTACCTCTCGTGCAACCGTGCACAGTTGGTACAAACAGTTTGAGCGTGGCTGTTTTAACCTAGAAGACGACCCGAGTTCAGGACGACCGGCGGAAGCAGTTACTCCAGAAAATATTTCTGCAGTTAAAAATTTAATTAAAACTGACCGGCGAATAACCTACCGGCAAATAGCGTGCTTACTGCAGATTGGCTCAGCAGTGTTACATTCAATTAGTCACCATCATTTAGGTTATAGAAAAGTTTGTACTCTTTGGATTCCACATAAACTTACCGATGAACAAAAGGAACAGAGAGTTGACAACTGAAAATCTAAAGACATCATTTCAATCGTCACGGGCGATGCAACGTGGTTTTAATATTACGACGTGCCCACAAAGCAGAAAAATAAAATATGGGTGATAGAAGGCGAAGAAACTCCGACTGAAGTAAAAAATCTAAGTCGATAAAAAAGAAAATGATAGTGGTTTTTTTCGGTAGTCTGGGAATTATTGAACAAGTAGTTCTTCGTGAGCAGAAGACTGTAAACGCTACTTGTTACACCACTGTCGGCCTTCCTTAACTTATTCAGGAATTCAAGAAGCTCCACCCAAAGTCACAACTCGGCACCTGGTATCTTCATATGATAAAGCTCCGGTATATCATTCTGACGACACATGCCAATTTTTGCGAGATGCCGGCTTGAAACTTCTTGAACATCCGCCTTACAGCCTAGACTTGGCGCCATGTGATTGTAGACTGTTTCGTTTCGTGAAAAGTAAATTGAAAGGGCAAAGATTTCGGGACAAAAGGCTTTACTTTCGGCTTGGGACAATATTATTATGTGCGGAAATTCCTGAACAGAAATGGAAATAGATTTTTAGTGATTCGTTTATAAGGATGCAGAAGTGTTTTAATTGTGGTGGCAATCATTTAAAAGAAACTGTGAAAAATAAAGTTAAATCTCTTGAGTTTAGAAAACCCTACTTATATTACTTGTGCTTTCATAATAGAAACCAGAGCAAGTCATGGCGCGTGCGTCTTCATCGTCGTAAAATTGGCAGACGTTGGGAGTCCGCGTAGGCTTAGTAATAGATAAATTAAGAAACCGGTCACCCATCCTTGGCCTGACCGCGGCAAGCATAAGCTAATCTTGCAGATCAGTCGATCAACGCGATTGACTCGAGCTCCTCAAAATATACTACTTATATGCCAAGCGACGTTATTGATCATCAACTCCTCACAGTGGCTTTTTGAAACGCTTATAATATTATGGTAGGCACTTACTGGTTGGTAAATTCCAGTTTGATGGATGTGTTGCAAAAGTATTCGTCAATGGTGGCCTTGGAAACAATGAGGGAGTAGTTTTAATTGTAATCGTAATATTCCCATATTTGCCTGGTGTAGCTGTAGCTGCTGTAACTGCTGTAAGTAACGTACAGTTCACTCTCACACATCACTGAAAAATTAAACTTTAAAAAAAAATAATCTACGACGGTTCATATTGTATTTGTGGTTATCAGAAATTAATAGAAAGATTCGCCCAAAGTTTAATATATTTTCTACCATGGATTAAAAACTAGGTAAAAATAAATATACTAAAGCTATAAGTCACGACGTCAGACGAAAGGACAAATGTACGAAGATAGTCAAAAGTTTTGACTATCTTCGCACATATTCTATTCTATTCTATATTAACGGGTTTTGACTCAAAACCCGTTAATATTCTCGTCAATGTTACCTGCACCATCTATGTGATGTCCAGTTGAATTGGCCGAAGTCCACCAAATGTCTGTAACGCCATCGTAGTCTGGATAAGTCAGGAGTAATCCATCGGAATTATTGTGATTCAAATTGATATCAATCTGCGACAGTAGTTTCCTTTCCTGTTCTATTTTGTGTTCCATGTCGACCAACATTTTACTAACGTGTGTTAGTGATCTTGCAAGTTGATCTTTTAACGCCACATTTTTATTTCCTGTAGTAGGAAGTACGGCTTGACGGTTATCTTCATTTGATTATGTAAAAGAGACTATTACAATTTTCGCTTGATTCTGTTTTATATCTACGGGAGTATTTTCATCTACCCACGTACCCACGTGGGTACCTAGAGAAAACCTTTTACTACATTTTGAGATCGCCAACACGCACGTAGGTACCGTAAAATGTTGCAATTTTGGCAACTACGAGTACGTCCGAGTTTACCTATTTTATTTCAATTACGATATTTCGCGTTTGCTTAGGGTCGGTTTTTTGATTCGTAGTTAACTCAACCAATGGTTCTAAACTCAACCAACGTAGTAATTAATGGTTGAATTTTTGCTAAATGTGTTTGCCAAAATGCCATTAATAACTATTTTTACATGAATGAGTTATATGAATACGTTCATGTTATTTTGTTCATGTTTAGCCTTTCACATTTAGCCAAAATTCAACCTTTAGTTATTATGTTTAGCCATTGGTTGATTAACTACGGATAAAAAACCAGCCCTTAGGTTTTATTTTTATTTTCTACCTAACTTACAACTAACAAACTAACAACGTATCTTACAACTAACTAACTTTACATTATTAGTGCAGCGTATTTTTCATTTCTAAGGTTCCGTACTCGAAGGGTGCCATACGGAATCCTATTAGTAAGCCTCCGCTGTTTGTCCGTCCATCCGTACGTCTGTCAGTCAGCGGGCTGCATGTCATGAACCGTAATAGACAGACTGTTGGAATTTTCACAAATGTGTATTTCTATTGCCGCTATGATAAAAAATAAAAGAAAGTTAAAAATTAAAGGGGGTCCCAATAAAATAAGCTTTTGATTTTGAAAAAAAAATTCTTACCATGGCATGTGGGATATCATTTTCTAGAACTCATCAAGTAGAGTACAGATATATATATATATTAGGTTGGGGAAAAAGTCTTTTCGCATTATAGTATGTATGAACTTGTAATAAAATCTCTTTGGCTATACTATTTGTATCTGGCTGGTTTTGGCATCATTGAAAGTTTAAATTTTAAAGAACATAATTCCAAATTCAAATTAGGAAAATGTGTGATTTTTTGAAGAAATTCGATACATTTTAAAATTTTACTACAAAAAAGGTAAAAATGCAACGCAAGCCGCAAAAAAAAATTTGCGATGTTTATGGACCTAGTGTAGTGTCTGTGAGAGTAGCACAAATTTGGTTTAAGCGTTTTCAATCCGGAAATTTTGATGTCAAAGATGCACGTCGCTCTGGTCGCCCTATTACGGATAAAATGGATGCCATTTTTGAAAAAGTGGAGCATGATCGGCATATCAGTAGTTACGACGTAGCTGAAGAACTGGAAATTGACCACAAAACAGTTTTGGCGCATTTGAAAAAAACTGGGTACACAAAAAAGCTCGACATTTGGGTACCTCACGAGCTCACTGAAAGAAACCTAATGAACCGTGTACTCATTTGTGATTCTTTATTACGACGTTATGAAACCGAACCATTTTTGAAGAAGCTGATAACTGGTGATGAAAAGTGGATCACGTATGACAAGAACGTGCGAAAAAGGTCGTGGTCAAAGGCCGGTCAGGCTTCACAGACTGTGGCGAAACCCGGGTTAACTCGCAACAAGGTGATGCTGTGTGTGTGGTGGGATTGGAAGGGCATTATTCATTGTGAGCTGTTACCACCAGGCAGGACCATCGATTCTGAACTCTACTGCGAACAACTGATGAGATTAAAGCAAGAAGTTGAGAGAAAGCGGCCGGAATCAATCAACAGAAGGGGTGTGGTTTTTCATCATGATAACGCTAGACCTCACACATCTTTAGCCACTCAGCAAAAATTAAGAGAGTTTGGCTGGGAGGTGTTAATGCATCCGCCGTATAGTCCTGACCTTGCACCTTCAGATTTCCACCTGTTTCGGTCTCTTCAGAACGTTTTAGGCAGTGTCAGGTTAACATCACGAGAGGACTGCCAAAACCACTTATCGCGGTATTTTGACCAGAAGTCCCAAAATTTCTATAGCAATGGGATCATGTCCCTACCTACAAGATGGCAAAAAGTTATCGAACAAAATGGTACCTACATACTTTAGTTAAATGTAAATAAACTATATTAAAACCTGTTTTGAATTTTTTTTTAAATTGCGAAGAAACTTTTTTTCCAACCTATTATTTACTCTTCAAAACCAAAGAAATAGTGGGCGCATAATTTGTTCACCCACCATTTTTGTACGAGCTTTATCGCAACAACTAAACAATTAAGGAATTTGAAACTTCTGTATATACCATATTTATACTGTATTATTTTTTTTTTAAATACTAAAAACGCCAATTCATAATAATAATAATAATAAAATAGTTTATTGTCACAAAAAAAAATATACATTAGTATACACTGTTTAAAATGAAGCTAATTAACGCTACAGTAGTTTGTATACAGATATTGTGAGCCCTGCCTCTCAAACTAGGATAACCTGTATCTTAAGAGACAGTGTTCAGCTGTGGGGTTATTTAAAAATAGGGATCAAACAACTGCGGACTGTGCCAGCTTATAGTAGGTATGTGGTAACAAACTTAACAATCTTATTACTTTTAACAAAAACATAAACATATAAAAACATATAATAAAAATAATTTGACAATTTTATCTAATGAAAAGAAATAACAATTTAAAACGTATGTGTGTGAGTGGGTGAATGTGTATGAGTATTTTTGTATGATTTATGTATCTATGTGTGGTGAGTTTTTGTATGGGAGTAGTGAGTGTGATGTGCTATATGTGAGGTAGTAAAAGCAAAAAGTAAGGCAATATTAGGCAATACATTTTAGCAGAGATTCAGTTTGTGTATAGTCCTGTTGAAGTAGCCATTCCATCAGCTTAGCTTTCAATTCAAACTTATTGCAATCCAATATATTTAATTCTTTATGAATTTTCTTGTAGATCAGTGAACTTAGGGTGAAGTATTGGTTTTTGGCAAAAGCAGTTTTGTGTCGTGTAACTGGGGGAATGTTGATTCGTTTGGTGGGATCAGACGGTGGGACACTGGAGTGTCTTCTAAGAATGGATTGCAACACGTAGAGCTGTCGAACTGTTAGTACCTTACAATCTGAGTAGAGTTGAGTTGTTGGATAACGATAAGGTTTCCGTAGCATCACTTTCAATATTGCTCTCTGAGCTCTCTCCACTCCAAGAAAAGTAGTTTTAGCTGCACCACCCCATACATTGATGCAATACCCAAGAACTGACTGACACAGAGCATAGAATACCATTTTTAGAGTATCAGGATTTGCGGAAGCTCTCAGTGACTTAAAGATGTGTATCAGTCTCAGCGTTCTCGAGGTTAGGGCATCAATGTGTTTATTCCAGCGTAACCCGGCATCAATTTGAACACCCAGGTATTTGACGTGATCGGTACGCGTAAGTGTTGGACATTGGCATGAAGATGACTGTTCTAAGCAAGTGTGCGCTATTATTGAAAAGGTGTGGTCAGGTGCGGTGTTCTGACGAATGGCGAAAGGAATATATGAAGTCTTATTACAGTTTAGGGTAAGCAGGTTTAGGTTGAGCCAGTTTATTATTTCACGTAGTGCCAATTCCGCGTTACTTTTAACACAATCCCATGTTGACCCGTCAACTACAACCACGGTGTCATCGGCATATAGAAAGATCGTCGAGTTTGGGAGGGACATTCTGCATAGATCATTCACATATATTTGAAATAAAATAGGTCCTAAAATGCTACCTTGGGGCACTCCGTAGGATAAGGTATCATCATCACTGAATAATATATTTTGTTAAAATATGGGCGATTTTCTTCAACTGCAAAAAATAACTTTGTAATTCACAGTATCATTATGAAATACAAAGTTATCTTTGCGATTGTTAAAATTTAAGATGAACACATATAACATATTATTCGTTTTATAATTTCATAAAAATAAAATAAAGTTATAAATAAAGGGTCCCCATATAAGACACGTGTTTGTATAAACTGAAGTGGTTTTTGTTAAAGCTTGTACGGAACCCTTTGCGTGCGAGTCCGACTCGCACTTGGCCGGTTTTTTTTTATAATGATAACTCCATTAATAGGTATTGTGTCAGTTGTGCGACAAAAACCTGTGCGAGTGATCGGCTCAGCCTCAGCCGCTACGACTCGTAGTATGGTGCGTGCGCTTTATTACAACGGGCGGAAGCTGCCCACCCTGCGCGCCTCCAGCTCTAAAAAAACACTCTCGAGGTAAGGCAAACAAATTCCACGTGGAGTCGGGACTGGCTAACTCGAGTTTGTGACAGTTTTTAAACCTAATCAATCCTAAAACGGCTGGTCAACAGTCGAGCTATGCTATTCTCTAAGGATGCAGCCTTGTGTGCAGCGCTGACGCAGCGGTGAAACTCAGTTTAGTATTTACTAAGCGGCGTAAAGCTACACTAGCGCTCAAGGCTGTGACGGTCATGAGATAAAACTACCCAACGGAGGGCAAATTGACAGTTCTTCATACATTTTGGCTTTTTTGGTATGCCCAAAGAAAAAACAGCAACGAATACGGTTACGACCTCGCCCACAGCCTCGCTTTTAACTGTCAAATCCAAAATAAAAATAAAAAATCATAAAAAAATGTTTAAATTATTATTTATAAAAGAAATATACATATATCACAAGAGTAAAAATCGTTTAAAAGTTTAAAACCGTACATGTTGCTTAGACTTTTTTGATGTGTTTACGAGTATACGTGTAAGTCGGACAATACTAAATCATAAGTCATGGATTGCGACAGTGACGGCGGGATGCACTCCAGTGAGGGGAAAAAGTCAATACACTAGGCAGTGTCTTTCTGATATTTATTTACTTGAAAAAAAATTATATAAGCATTTAAATAGTTTTAAAAGTGTGATTGCATCATTTCGCGTGCTGCTGCATGTAAACTGTAATCATCTTTTGGAGAGATACAAAGTATAATATAATTTCCGAAGACAAGAACGGTGTCTCAAGTAAGCACACGGAAAAATACTGAAAAGATCAACATATATCGGGTCGTGACGACATAACGACATTAAATGAAAATATGATCCCCACTAGTCAACCAAAACACTTTACCATTACCAAATTAGGTATTACATCAAAATTCAAAAATCTAATTTTTCAAACAAACTAAATGCGAAACTAATCAGAATTTAAAACAACATCCTTTATAATATTGTCCACTAACCTCATCTGACCTTGTACACACTGCACGTAAGAGCGGCAACGTCGCACCCGTTTCGTCCGTTTTAGGCGCAGTTTCATTCATGTAAGTACAAATGTACAAAAAAAATGGCGCGCGGCATCTATCCCCGCTCCGCTCACCGCTTGCCGCCCGCCAGCCCGCGCGAATGTTCTATCAGTAGGTTCACGTTTTAAAAACACTTAATTAAACATTAAATCAAAACAATTTAATTTAGTGTACCATGACTGAAGTACAATCATGGTACACTAAATAAATTTTTAATTGCTGAAATTGTCCACCATTTACTCTAACACACATGTGACAACGTCTTGTGATATTGTTTCTTACTTTCCTTAACAAGTCACTACTGATAGCCGTAGCTTTTAATTTATTAAAAGCGTCAATAATTCTATCTCGCAGTTCCTCTACGGTATTCATATCACAAGCATAAACCCCCAATAATAAATCCCCAAACTTAACTTACAACGAAATAACTGTGCTGTGCTGAATCCCAGTACTCAACCGCGCGCGGGGAAAAGATTATGTCATCCAGCCCCGCGGTAATCTTGTAAACAAAACCGATTGCTTCTTGGAATTTTGTGACCGTTGAATGTTTTTTAGAATGCTAGTGAGTAGAACTTTATAGTAATATACGTTTCGTTTGAAAGTATGACTTGTTTTCATTTTCAAAATTGGTTGAAAAAATAACAAGCCAATTTTTAGTTACACTTTCAAAGAAATGACTCTAGTAAAAAAAAAGCGATGACCTATATGTTTTATGGTTTTAAATGCATGGTGTATTTATTCTTAGTATTCTTAGCACGAAACATGAATAAAACCACTTACCTTAATACAATTTTCATTAATTACAAGCATTCCAATTTGAACAAAAACCTTTTGTTTACAAAAAGATTTGCAACTACAGACTAAAAATAATCTTTCCATAGACGATTGACTAGTCGCATAGAGGGTTAGCGTACCTCAAATTCCTCGGAAATAGATAGTGCATCAAGCTAAATGTATGGAATTAGAAAGGACTCCTTAATAGTAGTGGAACAAGGTTCAAACCAAAAGCAGAATTGCGTGGGATGACTTTACTCCCACGAACCACTACTTAAATAAAAAATGGGATGAATTTCATCCCATGCGCAATTAGCGGCAGGAAGTAACTATCAGACTATGGTTTACACATTATGTAGGTACCGTAACCTACCAAACTCTACTACACTTAAAACTTATACACAATCGAATTATCTGTCAATAACACAACAGCGAAACTATTAAAGCTCTGCACTGTATGAAATTGCAACAAAACAATTTTCAATTTCACACAAAATCAATGATTGTTAATGCGCTATCACCACTCTTAAAAAAAAAAACGCTCTCACAAATGTAGCACGTCACGCACTAGACAGTGGACCAGGAGCAAATTCCAGAGAAAACCCTAGATGTATTTCTTTCTTTTTCTTGCACAATAAATCTTTTGAATGCGGAAGTGATTACGAACTATTGCTGTGTAACGTCGAACTGGCAACGGAACTGGAACTTCTCTGTTTTCGAAACGAATTGCGCCTTGGCAATCTTTGTTTGCTTATGATAATAGGAATTTTGTCATCATGGTTATTAGGTCTAAATTCAATCAGCAATACAATACAATATTGTATTATTTCTGAGTAGCGAGCCGCACCATTGCATTAGGTTTTATTTTAGCAAGTAGGTAAATGAAATTGTTTTGATGTGAATGACCTAAATGAAACTTGCGTGGTATTCACATCATGTGTTAAAATTGTCAAAAAAAAAAATTCCTGCGGCTATACCCTTGATTCTAATTTGATAATTTTTGGTATACGTACTACTAACGCGATACCCAGTATGTGGTTTCAATTAATGTTGTAATATCCCCACCACCCGGTATATATTTATTGAGATATCCTTCTAGGCGAAGTGGTACCTTTTACCTACAACTTTGCCTACGACTTTGGGTGCTTCTCATTTAGAAAAAACAAGATTTCAACAGATTTGTGTTCTGCCTGGCAAAGCATAAGGTCTATTTTCCATTCATCATCGTCATTTTAAATTCATAAAAAGCCATAATAATAAATAGGTTCAGAGAGATAATAATATTAGTTCATAATAATTTTATTTATTCAAACATGGCATGCAAAGGTATTTAAGTACCTAAGTAAGTATATATAATAAGCAAAACACATTTAATTTTTTAGTTAGGCATTAAAATTATACACCTAATAAAATTATTAAATAAGTAATATAACCACAAATCAATTATTTCAATTAAAATATAACACGCATAGTTCATGTAATACGTAGTCTGGTTATAAGTTTTGGCACATATGGAAAGTTAAATAACTGACACAATGAGTTACGCACTGCAACCATTTATACATCAAATGAAAGGGTAGAAAATACAGATTTACACCACATTAAAATTATTTGAAGTGTCCTCCTCTTGCTTCGATACACGCCTTCAATCTGCAAGGCCAGTCATCAATCAAAGCACGCACGACGTTCATGTCAGTATCGGTGACTGCTTTAATCAGGGATGCTTTAAGTGACTCCAAGTTGCGATGGAGTTTAGCGCAGACCTTCTCCTCTAAGTGCTGCCATATTTTGTAATCCAAGGTATTCAAGTCTGGACTGGATGAGGGCCAATCCTCATGCCTGATAAAGTCGATTCCACGGGTCGTGAGCCAGTTCTAAGTACTTTTCGCCTTATGAGCCGGTGCAGAATCCTGCTGGAATACCCAGTGCTTGTTTTCGAACATCGTTTGTGAAAGTGGTTCGACAATGTTTGTTAGGACTGTGTTTTGATATACAAGGGCACTGGTTTTCACTCCTTTTTCACAAAAAAACACCTGCGTTGGACCCAAATAGGACACCCCAAGCCAAACCATGAATGCCGAAGGTTGATGACAACAACAACAACAACAACAAATTCCACGTGGCACACGTCTGCTCGCTTCTTCACTAGAGTGTACACTTTATCATTTTGTTTGTTGAAACTCTCCTCAACATTAACATTTTTTTCGTCTGAAAAAAGCATTTCAAGGTATTTTTTTGCCACGTACCGCCTTAACAAAACCCAGCTTCTTTCGAGTCCGATTTTCCTCAGCCGTCCGTTACGAAGATATGCTGTTTTTTTCTATAAGCACGCAGTCCTAGGTCTTCATTTAACACCCTTTTAACAGTAGTTCTGCTTAGTCCCATCTGCAGAGCCAACATTTTTTGCTAGCAGACAGGATTTCGTTGGATTCGCGCCTTCACTGTTTTGATGACCGCTGGAGTCATAACAGTACGAGGTCGATCGCTCCTTTGTTTATCTTCTAAGCTTAAATCTTCCCGGAATTATTTGATAGTACGATAAATAAATCTCAGTGGAATTTAAAAATTTTTCAGCAGTTTGAAAATCTCAGTTGGCGCGTGACCGCAACGATGCAATGCAATTACTGCGACTCTGTCTTCTTTGCGCGTTCACTCCATTTTACAAAATGAACAAAATTCCAGAAACCCTTTGTTTTTATTTTCTTTAAATATTCAAATTTCGAATGCCAGTAATATTTTCCTCGGCTTTCATTCTAAATTCGAGATTTTACCTATGTGACAGAACTTATGGCCCGAGTACGTATACACCTAAATAAAGTAGTACTCAAAATAAATAGGTCAAAATTATAATATGCCTGTGATGTCCCACTGCAGGGCAAATGCGGGAGGCCTTTGCCCTGCAGTACTCTCTTTCCACTTCTCTCTGTCTATAGCTGTTAGCTGCTAAGGACCAGTTCTTAAATGTAAAATATTATAGTCTTCAATGTGGAAATTATAATAGTCATTCAAAATATTTTTCACATAAAAATCATTAATTAATGGTGTAATAAGCTCTTTCTGCTAAATTTTTTTTAACTTTCAATTTAAACTGATACGAACAAAAAACGTTAAAATCCACGCAAACTTGCAGCATTTTACGGTACTGTGGTTAAGAATGCTAAAGCTTTCTCTATATTAGAAGAGGATTTTCTACTGGGTGGACAGTTACTGGTTGACATGTTGCTTTACTAGTGCATTTCTTTAATACAGCTCTACTTACCTCGGCTTACCGCAACGCTTAAAACTAAAACAAAACTTATAAACGAACCAAACATTTATTACTAACTTACATTGGAAAATAAGTGTATACCAACCAATGAAGTACATAAGTCTTACAGCCAATAAAATAAATTGAAATCCATAAAATATATTTTCAATGCCTATTTTAATTATGATGAAATAACAAACTAGAGAACTACGCCATGTTGTTTCATAGTTCCGTATTTGAATACTTACTGGAGTCTTCCTTCTAACCTTCCTGCAGTTTCTCCTAACTCACTTATTTTGCTGTGCCCGACAGGGTCCACATGATCTAATTATAAGTTTACCACCTAAGAATACCTACATGTGGAATGCAATAAAAGTATTGAGTATTGAGTACACGGTGTTGGGTACCAGAGTACTGACATCTCAGTTAGTGCTGACATCTCTTTGGGGCGCGCGTGGAACACAACGCGTCATCGACGCGGGCCTGGTCCTTACCGTACGGCGATCTACCCATTGCTCGCCATCCGCAAGCCCGCGCATACAGTAGCCGGGAATCGGCTATCAATTCCCAACGCCCAGGGCGTCTCCTGTGGCGACTAGGGGCGTGAGGGCGCAAAGATTGCCTCTCCTTATCGCGTTCCGCCTCCTCCTTAGCGAGCATTACTGCTTTGCAGAAAAAGGTGATGGCTTCCCATGCACTCTCACTCCGTACCATAGCCTGGACGGGGGCTGGACGCGAGAGATTGCCGCCACCGATCGCCTCCGCGAGGACGCGGCGGTGCTCCACCCAAGCTGGGCAAATCTCCACCGTACGCTGCACCGTGTCCTTCGGGCAATCCACACAATGGTAACACCCGGGCGTCTCCTCCCGCCTTATCCGGAACAAGTACCTCCCGAAGCAACCGTGTTGGCTTGACCTGATCCTCACCTGTAATCATTCCCTAGTCTCCTCACACGGTCAACATACTGCTCCTGGATTTTCCGATTTGACGTCTCGTTGATTAGTTCATATACTTTTTGCATACGTTCTCTATGTGTTTCGGTATATTGTTGTAGTAGGTGTCCGGTCAGGTCTATGTCAATCGGGTCTCGTGGGTCAGTGTGCCCTAATATCAGATCGTATGGTTTACATCGTGTAAAGGAGTGGATTGAACTGTTGTACGATATGATAGCATATGGCATTAAATGAATAACTGGCTCATCCTTGTATTTTAGTTTCAACATACTAAGATGTTCCAATATAGTGGAATGGAAGCGCTCAATATTCCCGTTAGCGTTTGGTGAGTATGCTAGTGTTTGGTGATCAATTATTTTATGCACGTTGCAGAACTCGGAGAGCATTTGGTTCATTCAGTCCCTTGATCTGTAATAATGGTTAGTGGTAAGCCATGATGCGTGCTGAAAGTTAGTAAAGCTTGAATGATACTGACTGCAGTTCCATCTCGAAGGAGGTAAGCTTGACCATACTTTGAAAAGGCGTCTATGAATGTTACGTATTTTTTGTTTTGTGTTGAAAAGGTATCCATGCGTACTATTTCAAAGGGTTTGGTGGCAGGGGGTGCTATATTAAACTTTTGCTTTATAGGGTTCCTATCGTACTTAGCTTGTCTACATAGTGTGCAGTCACTTATGAATTTAGTTATGTGTTCTCGCATTATAGGCAAGTAATATTTCACAGACAACGCTAGAATGCATTCGTTAATACCACGGTGGTTAGTCTTGCCTTCATGGTAGTGGCGAATGATTTCCTGCTGTCTCAGGTATTCTTTTATAATATATTTTCAAGTTCCTTTTTTGCTAATACCAACTTAATAAATGAACGTTTAAAATGTGTTTGTATCAAAGGGATTATTTTGTACATTGCGAGTGGTGGATTTATTAACAGAGCAGTTTTGATTTTGGGGTGGACATATTCCTTGATAGCGTTAATCAGATGTTCTTCAAGGTTGGATTCAGATAACTGAACGGATGTTCGAGTGTGGGTCTCAAATGGCTTAGTCACAGTGGTACGTTTTTTAAAGTCACTCACAACTCCTTTTCAATTGTGCTGTAATTTACTTCACTTTCATTAAGTGTCCGTGAAGCGTATGCTACGGGTTTGTCCGAGCCAATTGAATCTTATGAGAGTATTGCACCGATTGCAAAATTAGAGGCATCCGTGGTTAAGATGAACTCTGTCAAAGTCGGGATATTTAAGGATAGGGTCGTTTATCAGTAGAGTCCTACATCTCTCAAAACAGTTAATGTAATCTGAGTCTAAGGTTATTTTATTTTCTTTCTTTAGGCATTGTGTCAGGGGCTTAGTAATACGTGAAAGGTCTGGAATGAATTTTCGGTAGTAATCGAAGAGTCCGAGAAACTGTTTAATTTCTTTAGGTGTTTTAGGTATGGGGTTAGGCTTTATGCCTTCGGTACTGATGAAATGACCTAGGTACGGGTACTAATTGGATTTTGAAATTAGATTCTCTCAATCTTTTGAACACTTTCTCCAGGTTGATCATGTGCTGCTGGAGAGAGGTACTGAATATAATAATATCATCAAGGTAGACGAGACATATAACGTTTTGGAGCTCTCTGAGTACGTTGTCCATTATTCGTTGGAATGTGGAAGGGGATTTTTTAAGTCCCATGGGCATTCTCAAAAATTCAAAGTGACTATGTTTAACGTTGAAAGTGGTTTTGGGAATGTCGTTGGGGTTCATCTAAACTTGGCTGAATCCTGATGCTAGGTCAAGTGTACTGAAATATTGACACTTGCCTAACTTGTCCAAGTTGTCTGTAATATTCGGGATAGGATATTTGTTATCAATGGTTTTTTCGTTTAGCTTCGGAAAGTTAACGACTAGGCGCCATTTCTGTTTTCCAGAGGCGTTAACCTTCTTTTGAACAACCCAAATTGGTGAGCTCCATGCGGATTCAGAAGGCCTAATGATTCCCTGATCTAACATCTTTGCTATTTGGTCACTAACTCCTTGACGGTGTATAAATGGGTATCTATAGCTTTTAGTGTAGATTGGGATATCGTCGGTTGTCTTAATATTGTGCTTTATCTTGTTGGTGAAGGTTAAGGCCTCGCCTTCAATGTAAAAGACGTCGGCGTACTTTGAACATAGTGCCAGTAAGTTTGCTTTTGCCTCCTCGTTTAGATGATTGGTGCGCAATCGGGATGTAACATCTTTAGCGCGTGGTAGCATTTGCTCAGTGCTAATGCACTCAACATTGAATATCGTCGCTTGAGTAGCATGGTCTAGTGAAAAGATTATATCGTTGTTGTTAGTGGCGAATCTAGTTATCAAAGTAAGGTCTTTTAAATCTAATTTAGCCTCCCATTTTGTCAATAAATCCATTCCTATCAAACCGTCAGAATGTTCGTAGATGATCTGTATACGAATAATTTAATTGATTCTATGTCACCGAATTCGGAAAAGCAGGGTAAGTTAATGGAGTAGTCATTTCTGCTTGTGGCATGAACGTTAGTAACTTCGAATGGATCGTAATTAAGAGGTATATGCGGGAAATAATTCTGGACTGCTTCTGGACTGATGAACGATTGGTTTGCACCGGTATCTATGAGTAAGTTTAGATAAGGGTTATGTATACGAATGTACGGTAATTGTCTTTGGGTTTGTAAATTTAATTATATCCTGAGTTGTTTGACTTCGGGGCTTTCTGAAAATCCTGACTAGTCGAGGGTTGCTGCTTGGCGGTCGTTCCTGGTTTGTCCTTGTCGTTAATCTCGTCAGCCTGTTACGGTGTGACGTCGTAAGTACAATCGTTGTAATAAAAGTAGTCAATGTTGTCATAGTTATTATATAGGGGTCCATGTAATAGAAGTTATATTGATCGCGGTAGTAATAGTCATCCCCATAATTTTAACACTCGTTCACATTGACATCGCGGGGTTTGAGATAGTTGGAAGGTGGTAATTTCCCTGTAGGGCCCAATTCCAGCTGTTAGTAGCAGGCAGGGGCCTAGACACAAAGTAGCTAACGCCGCTCATGGGTTTGGGACCGTTATTCGGCGGATAAGGGTTTCTCAGGGGCATTCTGTATCCAAAACCACCCTGATTATTATTAGACGGTGGTGCGCCAAATACTTGTTGCGTACGAGTCGGGCCACGTGGTTGCATGTTCTATGGATTAAACGGTATTCTAAATTGGTTCTGAGGTGGGAAAGGTCGTAACATAAATTGCGGGCTCTGCAGTCTAGACGGGCCAGCCATGTTAAAATAATTAGGTTTTAATGGGACATACATGTTATTTGGTTGGATCGGCATTATGAAATTCATTTCGTTCCGTTGATTTGGTGGTATCTGAACCAGAGATTTTTTATCCTGTAAGCCATCATTCCTGTTCTGCAAATACATACCGTTACTCTCCTCATGCACAAACTCCAAAGCCTTTTCAATGGTTTCCGGTCTTATACATCTGATACGCGAACCTAAGGGATCTTTCAATCCGCGGAGATAGGCCCGCAAGGTCAGTTTACGATATAAATCGCGTTTGGCTGATAGTTGACTCCAGGGTATCGTGCAATGAAACATATGTCATGACGGTGCTGATAAGATTCTGGCAACGCTCATAAAATTCCTGCGGCGTCCCGGAACCTTGTGTAAGCAAGGCCAAATCGTTGTAGAGAGCGGTCTCATCTCGTTGATCGGCAAAATTATTAATAAGAGATCCAATCATTAGGTATACCATTTGCATTAATCAACAGGCCGTGGGTCCCGTGACCTTATTCAATACACCGTTTAAGAACGCTATTCGATTTATATCCGGTTGCCCTTCCTGAATAAATTGGAGTGCTAACTGATCGCACAATTTAATTAATCTGGTAAGTACGTTCGGGTTCCCGTCAAAATCGGGAACTAAGCGGAGGGCTTTAAATATACTATCTAAATCGGCCATCTCGGGTTTAATTTCAGGGTTAATATTACGTCTAGAATCTACACTTCTATCCCTACTGCTAATTAGCCTAGGTGTACTCACTCTACGTGGATAAAAAATGTTGGAAATAATATATAGAACCTACACACAAAAAGGAAGTAAGCAACCACTAAGAAAATTCAGCGTACTTACATGAACATTCTGGTCTTCGTTGAGTGGTATCGATATCTGAATCTCCGGCATAGTCTCGTCGTACCGTCAGGATCTCCCGGTACGACGTTGAAAGTCTATCGTAGCGAACGCGGTGCGATATACCGGTAATCGCAAAACGACCCGGGAATCTTACCGACTGCGCCAATTACGTAGGCTACTGCCGGAGGACTAAAAAAAAACTGAAAGTTTTTAAAAACGAATTAAAAAATATTTAAATGAAATTACAATTATTATAATTAATGGAAAAATCAAATTGAATCGATCGATGGTGGATACGAAGTGCGCGGCCGCGGTCACGTAGGCAGGGTCTTCGGGCCTCACGTTCTGTGTCAGCAGATTCCCCCTCATAGCGGCGGTGACGATGCGCACGCGTTGTGCCTCGTGCCTTTGTGTCAGCGCTTTCCTTAATAGTGATGTGCGTAACATGTCTGTATGTATGTTTGTATGTATGTTTTCTCTCTGCATCACCCTAAGGTTGACTGGTAGAAAATGTCTCAGGTATTAAGTCCGTTTTTGTACGGTATTTATTATTTTACTTGTGCATAAAGTTTTAATAAATAAAAAATAATGTACTAATGGGGAAGAAAACTGACCAATTAAATCCACGTAGATGGCGCTAAGTGGTTTTTACAAACGAACTGTCAAACTTCAAAGAAACCCCTGAAAAAAAATGGCTAAGCAAACTTAGGGATCAAAGTCTCTTTTAAAGCCCAAACATAATCTTCGTCAGACCATGCGAAGACCATGTAGCTATAGCGTCTGAAAAATGTTCTTTTGAGAAAAGAATCACACAGATTTTAATGGACCTGTCTAGTCAGTGCAAGTATTTGTCAGTAATCACTCAACTCAGTACCTAAGAAGCGCAATGACTCGAAGATCAATTTCAAAGAAAGAACATTTGGATAAGCCGCATAAAGTAATCAAACTACTACCGTACTATATTGGTACGGAGTTTCGAGTTAATCCGACAGCGCGGTAAAATTTAGCCTTACTAACAACTTTAACGCCACTAAATCGTCTGTGAGGGGTGGTTATAAAAATATTTGCCTCAGTAAATAATAAAGATTGACAATCTTTAATATTTTCTGAGGCTTTGTATCTCCTGTTGTTGGTATCTCCTGTTCGTAACACTAAAAGTCAAGTTGTTATTAGCGAGTTAGAACAAATATTTAAGATTTTTGGTAATCCTAAGCTTCTTATATGTGATGCTGGGAGTTCTTTCAAGTCTAAGTTATTCGTTAAGTACTGTTAGGAAAAATATACGATAACATGTTACAGCTACTGCTGTTCCACGCTCAAATGGTCATGTGGAACGCTTTAATCGCACCATCTTTGACGCATTGAGAAATATGGGTGCTAATACCAGCTATGACAAATGGGACATTCCTATTACCAGGTTACGGTTTACGGTTTAAGACATTTTATTTCACTCAAAAATAATACAATTATTCACTTCTATTAGGGAAAACATAATAGTTTAGGTAAAAATAAGCAACGGTTTCGCCTGGTTATAAAACTAAAATTAAAATACAGTAAAAACTTACAATTTAAACACTATTCAGAACATGGTGCTTTGATAGCCTTTTAAAACTTGGAAGTGATTTTGATTCCCTAATTACTTTAGGTATAGAGTTATAGAGTTGAGCCCCCTCATACACAATAGTCTTTCTACCGTAGTTTGTTCTAGGTGCTCTTAAAATTAAATAGTTAGCTTGTCTCGTCATGCACTTTTGAATTTGCATTCTTTTTGTAAATGTTAGGTATATGTGTGTGTATGTCTCTATTAATTATTTTACGTACAAGTATACAAGTGTTATATTTATAAATTTGACCAATATTCATTAATTTTGTTTATTTTAAAACCTTTTGAGAAAATGTGAAATAATCATAATTGAATAAGACTTTAATCATTTTAATCTGCGATGTTTGTAGTTTTTCAATGTGGGTTTTGGCAGCACTTCCCCATATTTCGATTAAATAATCGAGATGCGGTTTAACCATCGAGTTATAAATAATATATCTGACCTGCAGTGTGAGACATCGGAAAATTCCTCTTAGTGCACCAGTCAAGGATGATATCTTTTTTCTTACTTTCTCAATGTGAGGTTTCATTGTGAGTTTATCATCAAGATTAAGACCTAAATATTTTTCAGTATCTGTTTTTAATAAGGATTGTCCATTAATATTTAATTCACCCTGAGTATAAAGTTTTTTATTTTATTTTTTGCAGTAAATATCATGTATTTGCTTTTACTATCATTTATAGTAAGCAGATTGCATTGGAACTATATAGCTAGTCGACTAAGATCACTTTGTGCTTCTTTAAAAATTTCTTCTATATTACTGCCAAAGTAAAAAAGACTGGTATCGTCGGGATACAGTAACATATCTCCCTTAAGACCGATTTCATTAATATTGTTGATGTAGAAAAGGAATAATAGAGGGCCTAATATAGAATCTTGTGGTACTCCACATGGGTTGGGGTTCACTTCGATGTTCACCAATACCGACTACTTGGTACCTATTTGTAAGATAAGAGTTTAATATTTTTAATGCAAAGCCAGTAATACCGATACTTTCCAGTTTTTTAAAAAGAAGTATGTGATTACGGTGCAAATGCCTTTTTTAAATCAATGAAAATTCCAAGAGCTATTTGTTTTTTTATCAATTTTAGTCTTTAAGTTAGTAATAAGGTCGCAGAATAAGTCGCAAATAGAGTGTTTGATTTCTGTCGGAAGCCATATTGGTTTCTGAAAATAAAATGTATAGTATTTAAGTAAGCTTGTAACCTACGAGTATTATGAATGATTTTTTCGTAAATTTTAGAAATAATCGGTAAGACCGATATTGGACGATAATTACTCACATCTGCATTGTTTCCAGCTTTATGTATTGGTTTGACTTTGGCGATTTTTAATGTGTCCGGAAATATTCTTTCCTGAAGGCTTTTGTTAATGCATTTTGTTAAGTCTTCTAGAAGTAAATCTTTAATACATTTAATTATTTTAGTACTAATGCCATCGATGCCTGTGCTAGTGTTAGTTTTCAATTTAAATTTAAAGAAACGTGAATTGTCATACACAAACAACATTATATTATTATCATTAATTCGTTTTGATGAGTCTAATAAATTTCTCTTAGTGTCGAGGGTCTTGATGGAGCCAAGAGATGGATAGTGGAACTCTTTAGTGGCTATTAGTAAACCCTTCTAATTTCGGGTCATATGATTCGTTTTAATGAGTACAATAGATTGCACTGGGTGTTGAGGGTCTGATGACGGAGCCAGCACCCTAATTGCGTACCTAACACTATCAATCAGAATCTTAATCATTTTGAAAAAAAAGAAAGCAGGAAACTTGTTTTGATAAACTCTCTCACAGGGACCAGGTACTTGAACTAATATATTGTGATTCAAAATCTACTGCTTAGTTAAGCAGAAAAACAAAACATTATATTGAGTTCGATCCATGCAAATTCATTGTGATTTCAAAAAGTTCGAGACGATTGATTAACTTCGCATTACATCGAGAGCTTCTTTTAAATAAAAATGCAACACTTAACCGAGATATAATTTATTTTAATTTAAAATATTTAGATAATAAATGTGTAAGTAATCAAAGTTTATTAGTCTTCACTGTGAGCAATCATAAAAGTATAAGGGTTAAGTAGATATGCTTCGCAAACATTTTTCTCTTTAAACGATTCTAATATCTCTTGATCTAAGTACTCATTAATCACAGACGCACAGCTCATATCATTAGTCGCGTGTGCTAGTGGTGCGGTAAGCTGGTGTATGACGACCGGTTTCTGTGAGTGGTGCTGCAGCTCTTGCGCGGTTGACGTCACGAACGCTGACGCGGCGCGCAGCAGCACCAGCTGAGACCGTAGCGCACGCACTGGTGCTACGTAGTTGCGAGCGCGCTCGATACGTGCCAGTGCGGCCTCTATGAGCGCGCGTGAGTACTGCGCTGAATGCGGCACACGACCTAACAAAGTCCGTACACATGCGTCCACTTTTTGTGGCCACGAATCTCCGTCTTTAAGGGCTCCCTCCATGTCCACAACGTCGTCACCCACCATCAACTTAAACATATGCTTCAGCACTCCATTTTGCAGTTGCTCTTTTGTCTTATATTCTGCAATATTTTGTTCAATCACAGTTTGAACCTCGCTCGGTGCACATCCTAGGCAATATACAGTACCGGTTAAACCTAAAAATTAGAAATAAACGTCATTAGTTTTGTTAAGTGCTAAAATATTTTTTTTAAATACGGTTGTTAACTAATATTTCTAACCATGATCCTCGAGGATAGCTGCCATTTCTAATGCGACCAGAATACCGGTTTCATAACCCAATAAGTAGAAAGTATTTTTCAATCTTGTCTTGTTCAGCAGCACCTAATAATATGAGAAAGTAAGGTTAGGTTAAGTTGTACTTCGTACATAATTAATTTCATTACTGGTTTTTTGTTGTGATCTCATACCTCAACGTATCTCTGTGCAGTCTCCCGCACGGTCTCCGTCGGGCGGTCGAGTCCCGGCTGCAACACCAGTGCCGGCAGCTTGAGGCGCTCGCACAGCACGTGGAACCTCTCGTGGTGACCCTCCATACCCGGCACTATGCACAAATACGTCTGGCTCGCGTCGAATTCGTCTTCACGCTAAAATATATATATTTTTTTTTAATATTAGAACACTATGAATGGAGTGTATGCGATAATATGGCCAGATAGAAGATGAATGCCTAAGATGATGGCATATAGAGAGGTATGGAAAAGATAACTATGCTGCTCCGGCTACAAATTAATTGAGTTAAGGTCAGGAGGTGATGCATCTAATAGATCTAATCTGACCTGTTACTTCAAATTATCAAGTGATTTAAATAATACGCGATATGCAAAATATAATTTGTAATAATATATTTACCAATACGTCACCGCTTGCGATTGTAGGCATGCATACTATTTCTGAAGTCGCAAGTAGCTCGTCAGTGTCCACGTAAGATATGAATGTCGCTAAGCCTTTAACATCTTCAAAGGCGTTTTCTGTTTTGTCCAAATTCAGTATTCTGGTAGTCAAATAAAACCGTTAATTCCATAATTTTGGCAAGATTTTTAAAGTATGCGACATTTAATTTTGTAAAATAAAAGAACTTACGTTCCAACTGTTAGCTGTGGTATCTCGTGTTCGGAGAACTCAACGTTATGGTTAATTCTCAAATAACTAGCAACCAGTAGTAGTTTATCATCTTGAATTCCGAGTTCTTCTAAATTCATTGTTTTTGGGGTGTTCTTTTTCAAGTTTATATCTGGAAAAATAAAATATATTTATTTAAAATACAATGAAAGAATAAGTTGTATAATAGAACTTGAAAGTTAAATCAAATTATTGAAAAAAAAAAAAATCTACATTGTTAGTTTTCTCTTTAGACCAAGATTACACTACTAACCAGCCAATTCCGCAAGTTGTTTCAGCAGACTAGGTTGTTTTCTATGAGTTATCTGTGCAACCACCAAGGTGTCTATACCGCAAAGTGCGCGTTCTACCGCGTCCACTGCGTCACCAGCACTCGACCCCTGAATGGAAATTAATGTAGTTATTATTCTTGTTTATTATGCTGATTCGTTGTTGAGCGCCTATCAACGAATTACGTTGATCTACTGAAATAAGAAGTAAAAGGTATCTATGATTAAATTGAAGTGCTCAGTGATCTTTATAAAGCATTTGAATTGGTTCATAGACACGCTTCCTAGCAAATTCAGCCTAAATCATTTCGAGCACATTACACTTGACGTCATTAGTTCTTATTACAATGGAAGAATAAAATGTGTGAAAAGAATGTAACAGGAATTGTACTGGTTTAATGGCACGATAAGGTATACCACAAGGCTCTCTTTTATTGCCATTTTTGTTTATCTTTCTCAAACAATGACCCTTGAATCTAAAATTTGTCTGTGAAAAAGTTTTATTTGCAAAGCTTACATAATTTCACGGATTTTGTCGATGATCTTATACTACTACTTACGTTTTTCAGTTGAGGTAGATTTATCAATTTAGCTGGTAATTTATTTTGAACACGGGAAAGACACGTTGGTTTACCAAGCATAGTCTCACCAACATTTATCACCGCAAAGTATCTGAAAAATGGGAAGACAGTATAAGAAAGATTAGATGCCAATAGCTAGAAATAGCTAAGCTTAGAAGCATTTAAAAGGAAATTATAATCTTTTTTAGCTAGTAAAGCATATTATGAGGTAAATGAATTTTTAATGGAATCGTTTTAAACTGACATGTTATTTTATTTAATGATTACTGATACTGATTAATGACTTAATGATTACTGATAATGACTTAATGATTACTGATACTGATTAATGACTTAACGATACTGAATGATTTTTTATGGAATATTATGGACCTACGTGACATTATGGTGTGACATTATATTAGGTTTTTATTTTAAATATGTAATTAATATTTGACAATTTTGTATGTAATTCCGATCTATTTCTATATGAATTAATTATGTAATCAATCAAGTTAATTTTATTTATTTATGTTAACATTGTAATGAACGTTGTTATTAATGTTATTATTTTAAATTCTAAACATATAAGTATTAATATTTGCACACCATGACAATATGGTAAACATGTTAGCACAACTCCATGTTCTTGTGACACCTTGCACGCATTTATATATATATTTTTTTTATAACTGTATGTACACACATGTTTGAGCAAATAAAGTTATCTGAATCTGAATCTGATGTAGATTGAAAAGATGAAAATTAGTTTAAAATGTTTCAAAGAAATGAACACAAATAACTATAATGTTACCTTAAATCTGGGCAAAATCTTCTCGAAACTGCATCCAGACGAGCAAATAATGTTTCTTGAATCATTTTATCATCATTTGTAGTGGCATATATGGCTTGAATAGGCCCCAATTCAGTAGCACCCTTAAGTAAGTCTACTACATCAGTTTCGTTGTTTAAATTCTGAGATGATATTTGAATTTGCACGCCGATCTTTTGCCAATTCCTAAATAATCAAAAAGTTCTTTTTTGTTAAGCTATGTTAAAACAGAACGTCATCATCATCGTGGTCATTTGGATTATTGACATTAGTAGAATTGATCATTTGCTTACCGTAATTTAAATTGGAACTTTGTAGTTGTATGTGCTTTCCTATGAATGTGTAATTTCCTCGCACCTCGAGCAACTAATCTGTCGACCATCTGGAGTCCAAAACTTTCTTCATTCAATACTACAACTTGGCTGTGATTTGGATTGCAAGATATTCTGCAAGCAAAATAATAATATTGTAAATTTCTATAAACTATAAGGGCCACCTTAACCAAAAGGGATACGCTACACCGCAATTAGTAATGCTGCCTAATAAAACGACAGTCAAAGCTAAATCTCAGCCCTATAAAATTGCAAAACAAAAAATAGGTCTCTCTTTACCTGGGCTTCGCTTGTGTCGAATGTTCCTGCATGTTCAGCAGTACTCTGCCGCGGTGCCTGCTGGCCGCGAGCAGCATAAAGGCGCGCGTGGCGTCGTGCGGCGCGTACGTCACGCGTGACAGAGGACGCACGTAGCCGTGACTAATTCCCTCGCTCAACATCGTCTGCAAGGCCTGTGGATTAAAATAAATGTTCCAATGAGATAACAGATCCATGATCTATTATAAAACGTAGACATCATCATAGACTGGTTCGTTTTTAAAATGGTCAACCTACTAGTAGAACCTGTTTGCATATATCGCTAAACATAGAGCAATGATATTAATAAATACTATGGCGATTCAACAAATTTATTCGTTTAGCTCGTCAAAACTTCACCCAACCCTTGTTTTGTGCATCTCTTGATCTGATTTATTTATGATTACCTATGTAATTAGGTACGTAGTATTTAAGAGTTTCGGTTGGTTTTCTTCATATACTTACTTTCATTTCCTCGGGACTATCAAATATCGTTGAGAAATCGAGAGCAGCATAAGCCCTTTCTTTAGTGAGGTTGTACAATCCATAAGAAAAATCTTCATCCTGATTGTGAAGTTGAGAAACATCAAAAACTGTGCCCAAGTAACCAGTACAGTGAAGTATAGTCTGAAAAAAATAAACAATCCAGTGTAACTACTAACTGGTAATAACATAAAGTAATTACAACTTAAAGTAAATAAAACAAGTTACACACTTTCTTCAAGTTTCCTTTTGCTGAGCTTATAACAACGTTACAACCCTCCCCTTTTCTGGCATTAAGAATCATATCTTGAAAACTTTGATCCCGAGAATTGCCAATATGATCAGCTGAAAACATATTAAAGATAAAAATTTACACTCAGAATAAAAAAGTAGGTATAAATAATCGAACATCACACATGTATACCTTTCAAATCTGGGAATAATTGAAGTAAGAAACGTTTTTTCCGCACGTCACTAACAGTCGTGTATACTTCACAGCCGTGCGCAAGGACTATTGATATCAAAGCTTGGCCCAAAGCTCCAGCCCCTCCATGGATAAACACAGAGACATCAGACTTCAGCTTCTTGCCATATTTAATTCCCTAAAACGAATCAAAATGTTTCATGTTAGTTTTTTTTATTACATAGGCTGCTCTTGACCTCGATCTCGCCTGATGAGAAGCGACAGATTAGAGGAAATAGTCGTAGGGAACACATGCACTGGCAGAGGGTTCCACACTTTGGCTGTGCTGAGAGAAATTATACATGTAGATCCCGACAAGAGGGTCGGGATATCAACCAAGTGCGGTAGCTACCCTGCACGTCTGGACGTCAGGTAGCAAAAGGTACATGGTGGGATCAGTTTAATAGTTAATGGTGAAATTATAGTTCAAGTATCTTGAGAGTAAACTCACGAGACAGTAGAGTGCGTGTGCGTAAGCAAGCGGCACCGTGGCAGCGTCCTCCAGGCTCCAGTGTGCTGGAACCGGCCACAGCAGCTCCGGCTGCGCGCGCACCACACTGCCAGCCGCGCCGCCACGTACCAGCCCCATCACGCGCTCACCACTGTAACATAACACATCTCATGTTCTTTATAGCTCTTTCACAATCGATTGATAAATGTTACCTATGCACTTGAGAATCTTATGATTCAGCTTTTTCTCATCATTCTGTTTGAAACATTTTTTTTTACCTCTCTGTTATTCCACTGAAATCCATGCCATAATTGTTTTCTCCGCCATGTTTTGATGTTATTTTTCCAAATGCTTTTTTAATGTCAGTGTTGGATAATCCGACGTAATGGACCTGAAAATTCACAGTTTACAAATTATTTTCAATCTTAATAAACTCTGTTTTTAAGGGTACCCCCCTTGGTGTCTACACCAATGTCACTAATTTAAAATAAATTAAGTTAATAATTATGTATATTATCATTTACAATAAATGTAAGTACCTTCACTGGTACTCCAGAGCCACATGTCTCAGCAGCATCGACCCACTCCAAAGAATTCAAATCTCCTACTTGTGCGCTTTGTAATGTTACATTGCTGCTCACTTTCGCACTATCCTGTACTGGCACGTAATACTCTCCTCCCCATTCTCCCTAAAATTAAACGTTTTTGGAAATATTAGAGTTGAATTGAAGTACACTTAATAAGGCATTCACTTCTAGAAAGAGACGATCCCTCACAAAGATTGCACAGGTAATGCGATAAAAGACGTTCTACAAAGCCGAAGTTATCTAAAACTCGATTTGCCAAATTATGCTGAATACTGTACTTATAGGTATTTTAAGTTCACACTTACATGATCCAAAACACTGAACGCTAGATCGATGTCCGGTAGATCGTCCAAGAAGAAATTGTTGCCTTCTTCGTTATTGACAGTTAATAGCTGAACATTGTTACGTTGGACGTCTTCCCTCCAACATTGTACTAATTGTTTGAGGCCAGAGGGAGCTGGGTAAGAGGCCAGGATGAGCAGGCGATGGTGGGGAGAGAGGTTGGCGCGGGCGGCGGTGAGGAGAGAGAAGTCGAGATGTGCGCGTACTGTAATGGCTGTAGTGGGCATGGCCACCTTAGTTGGCCGCCAGCGCACCAGGTCCAAGCGCGAGCTAGCGTTGCTGTGAGCTGATAGCTGACGATACAGAGACGTCGGCCGAATGCGACCTCCGTACAAATCGTCTTCTTCGCTCACTATAAAGGAGTCTTGTTGTAGCGCAAAATGTAGCAGTTGACACATCTGTTGATTTTAAATTATTTCAATTACATTATTTCAAATTGACTTAGATGTAATAAATAATTTTAAAAACTGTCTTACGTTATCATCGGTGGAAAGGTTACGAACGATGGCAAGGTCCGCTTTCTTAATTGAGAGGCCACTATTCTTTGTTGAATTTAAGTCTACCAGATTGAATTCCTCATAACTAATGTTGACACCATAAACACTAGATCCAATGTTCTTCATTGCTTCAAAGACAGATCCTTTCATTTGGTTGTTTAAGATACCAACAACTTTGATGCAGTCTTTGTTAACATTTTCAGCAACCACTTGCAAGAAAACTTGTAGTGATGTAGAAACCTGGTAATCAAAATGACACATTCTATATTCCTAATTTTATTCAAATCATCATCATCCAATCCTTATTATATTTGTGTCATTTCAGTCATCACACCCTTTCTAGTCATATCACCTTTATTCATTATCAATACAAGTTTTGGAACTTAATGTTACTTAAAGGTCCCACTTACTTGTTGGTTTACTTGAAAATTGGAAACGAACTTCAGTGTTTGTAACGCCATGTTCCTTTTATCAATAGCTGGCAAATTGCGATATCTTATATTTTCCATCATTAGCCCTCCACATCTGCATAATTATGGCGAAAAATTCAAAAATTAAGTAAGATACTTCAATAAAACGTGGTTTACCAAATGGTCATGTGTTAGCAAATGTTTTGGTTTACCTTACGAAATCATGTTCTTCTAAAACTTCAGCTTTATACAAAGCTTTATCTTCTTTCGTGGTTATTTTCATCTTAGGATGCTTCTTGACATCCACAGATATTTTCCTGATGTGTGTGGGCAGGGTGACTCCATCGTGCCGTTGTCGCAGCATGTTCAGCTGGAGCAAGCCGTCAATAAACGTGACCCAGTTGTCACGCCACAACAGTGAAGCTTCATTAAGAGAAGCGCTAGCCGCTTCAATAGTGCGAAAGTCACCACTGTGAAGGTAAATTATTATTAAATTTATCTTTCTAAGGTGAAAACTGAAAATTATACACAACCCAAATAACGTATTCAAAACTTGAGTCATGGACCCTATTGCGAAACTACCGATCTTTTGAATCCTCTCGATATCTTTTCTTTCCAAGTTCTTTATCATATCAATGTGATTCACCAAGTGATAGAAAAAATGATAATGTCCGTTTACGTCGATTTTCCAAAGAACCTTTGCTTTTATCTTCATCGTATCTAACTAGATCCGGATTCTGTCTTTCTGACTGTTCTCTATGGTTTGCTTTATAGCACACTGCTGCACTCTTAACTCACATATAATACTCGTAGTAGTTTATAAAACTGTTGCTTATTGAGGGTTATTAAAATACGAGTGTGTTATTTGTAAACAAATTGTTTTATAACATTATTTTGTTACAGAAAAAGTGTTATAATATGATTATATTTTAAAATATCGGTATTGTGTTTTTAACGTATGTCAATATAATCTTGTTTCTTTTTTTGAGATGGGTTTCTCTTGACTATAGTCTAGGTAAGAGGTGACAGAGTTGACTCGTTTTAAATAATTCTTATTTTACGATATGAGAGGAGACAAAAAAATTTATAACTACACATGTACATGATAGATCAACTATACATGATAATCTTCCTTACCTGTACAAGTAGTCTCGCTCACGCAACAAGTCATAAATATCTTCAGCAGTGAGGTTCATATCTTGGGATTCTTTAAGTTGAATTTCTTCTTTTTTATCGTTTGGTTTAAAAACAGCGATCACGCCTGTTGCTACTTTAATTTTATCATCAAATACCTGTGGAATTGAATACTTATAACAGTCTTGCATTCATACTGGAAATAAGGAAGAGCTAATGTCACATGGTGCAATAGCAGAGCCGCGTGATGGTGAGTGATCACCGCCTTTGGTGGAAATTAGCAATGCCAAAGTCAACGTATGTCCATTGCCATGTTTCGTGTGCGTGTCTTACATAATACACAATTGGGGTATGGATAGATAAAGTTATGTCAAAGTAGTTTCAGTACATACCTCAAAACATCCAGTTCCTCTTTGCAATGCAACTCTAAGTTTCAGTTGATTCTGTGTGTTCATCACAGGTTGTGCGTATAAGTGAACGTCGCAGAACTCCACCGCCAATTGCTTCGTGGGAACACCCAGAGTCATAGCCAGGGTGTCCCAAACTGCCACCAGGGATGATGCAAACGGAAATACTGTTTTTTCTAGAAAAGTCATAAAAAATAAATCATTACTGACCATTACAAAAAGACCAAGGATCGTATGATCATATTAGAGTTTCAGTGATTGAGAGAGATGACGCTATACAAGATAAATAGCATCATTCCTTTTTGTAATGGACAGTGACACCTTTGATACTGCAAAATTAATTCAGCCAAAGCTGTTCAGTTTTTTCCGTCCATCGTGATATAAAAAACAAAAATGACATCAGGTAATCAAGATAAATATGCTGTTTTTTTATTAGAGTAGGTACCTCTGATAACATGTCCTTTCAGATACTCATGTTCCTTATCGTACAGTGATATGTTATATGTGCAAGCTGCACCCTTCCTCCTGCTAGCAGTATGGTAGAGAGGCAAAGCCCTGAAAAAATACATTCAAACATGTAGTGGCTACCTACTTACTACTGAGAAATAAAGCACTTAACAAACATAGTAAGGCTACTTTCTAAAGCTCTTGAAAATCTCGTTTTACAAAATACTATAAAATCTGTAAGCACTTTTATTCATTGTTTACGAAAAGTAATTTCACTCACCATTTTTCTCCATGGGCCCACTCGATCAGATGGGAAAGGAATGGTGTCCCAGTGGATACTGGCATTTCTATTTTAGGGTAGAGGATTTGAACCTTTGGGTGGTATCCCTCCATGTATAATCTATAAATAGTAATAAGTTTAGATAATGACCGAATAAAGCAACAAAAAATAAAGTGGTATTCGGCTACGTGTTTGTTTCGGGTGTGCTCGACTAGTTTCGAACTCGAAAAGCCGGCTCCGAACGAACCAAAACTACCCAGGTAAATAAACCAGACAAAAACACGTGCGTCGAAGTTATGTAAAATATTGGTATTTAACGTCAATCTAACTTCCAGTCTAACCGTGCATTTGGCACGGTTAGACTGGAAGTTGACCACAACATATTTGGGAAAAGGCTAGGTAGACGAAGACGACGCCTTAAGACGGAAGTAAATAATTAATGTAATTTTTGTTACGTACTTGCCAATCGCTTCAAGCAGCAAATATGTGTTATCAGGGTGAGCCCGCCTAGTCAATGCTATGTTCCTACAATCGGTAGGAAGGGACCGCTTCAAGATAGCTTGCAGTAGACCATGAGGAGCCACCTCCACCAGCACCGCGTTGGAGGGTATATGCTTCAAAGTCTCCTCGAATAGCACCGGGTTCTGAGAAAAAAGGCAACACTAATAAGATCAGGCAATATCAACCTGTATAGAAATTACCTATTCAACTTTCTTGAAACACGCAATGAAGTTAATCATAAAAACAAAACGGTCAAGTGCGTGTCGGACCACGAACAATGAAGGGTTCCGTAGTTTGGATGAATTTATCCCAAGAACAAACTTAACTAACTTAACTATAATAGTTGAAAAACATGTTCTACCATATATTCCAACTACAAATGTCCATAGTTAAACGAAAAAGATCCAACCCACATTACACTATCGTATAATCATATTAGAGCATTATTGTTCCAGTGATTGAAAGAGATGAAGCAATAGAAAAGGCGCAAAAAATCAATACCACTTGATATTTTAGTAGTAAAATGTATATTATGCATTGTGAGTTCTTACCAAAAGGTTATTAGTGTGGTACTCAGCCGATGAGTATTTAGCCAGGGGCTCCTCCCATCTATCTATCGGTACCGAAGTCGAAACCCAGCGTTCACTTCGAGCCCTCGGGGTCTTTATTACTTCGCTCAAATATTTCAGCAAGCCGGGACCTGTTATTAAAATGTTTAATTTATTCAATTGAAGACATACAAATATATTTCCTGGATGTTTGTGAATGCTAGCGACCCGCCGATGATACACGGGTGAAATCTACTATGTGGTGGCATGTCAAAACACAGAGATTTCTGTGCTATATCTAAATTAAATATTAATGTATTATACACAACACCTAAAGGCTCCCGCAGATAGGTGCAACGCGACGGTACGTCTCGAGCCTGGTAGAACAATTTCTATGAAGTTTTCATAGAAATTGTTCTACTAAGTCGCGTCATGCTGTCACGATGTGCCTAACTGCGGGAGCCTTAAACCTTCCAGAATAAATTCTGTAAACTATCGTGAAAACCGCATGAAAATCCATTATGTAGGTAGCTTAGAAGAATTAAGCTCTCATACAGACTGACACGAAAAGCAACTTTGTATTATAATATTTATAGATATAGAAGAGTAATATTGTTTACCAGCATCAGCAATATAACGTGAGTGGTAGGCGATGTTGGAGCATGGAACTTCCTTAGCGAACACGCCCTTAGCAGTCAACTCTGCGACGAATTCCTTCATGATATCTGCAGGTCCCGAAATGGTACTAGATTCAGGCCCGTTGTGACAAGCCACTTCAATTTCGGGAGGACACATTTTTGAAATCTGTAGATAAATGTATGATTTGAATACTAATGTTAAATCATGAAAAGTATTGTTCAGAAGAAGCACGGATCAGTAGGCCACTGACCAAACCTTTTTGCGCAAATAAGACTTGCACTTTTTTTTAGTACTGGGATCTGAGGCCCCAGTGTCCTTAAGACGAGAATTTCCCATTTTCATGATAAAAACATTGTAAAACATGTACACACAATAGAACTTTAAACACACTCATACCTTTTCATATCCCAGACCAATAGCAGCCATGGATCCTCGAATAAATGGAGTCTCAAGCGACACCAGGCCGCGGCTGTACGCCGACAGTATCATCTCTTCTGCCGTCAAACAGCCGTCAGCGTACGCGCATCCCAGCTCGCCCACACTGTGACCTGCAAAAGAGTTATTGTGAAACAGGCTTTACTTGAAGGTTTACTTAGGAGTCTATAACCGCCATGGGCCAATAAAATAGGGTATCATACCCTATTTACCCTACCTAAATAGGGTATAATACCCTATTTTTTTCAAGAGGTGGAAAGAGTCACCCAGTATATTATAGATTTATATTAGTGAGTGATTAAAATTTTAATTTTATTTTAGATGTACATTCCTACATAATAATATGGATCTTGGATTGAAATAAATGATTTTTGTATATTTTTTTATAACAGAAATGAGAATAATCCGCCAGATGAGCGCGGATTATTCTCATTTGCCAGGGCATCTTGGGACCTATGGGTGTCTGTACCGAATGATGCTTTGACTGAACTGAAATGATGAAGACAGAAATGTTATGAGTATTACCGATAATGCCATCAGGCACCAATCCGAGTTCCCGAAGCACATCAGTGAGTCCTATTTGAATAGCAGCTATTCCAACAAACGAGTGAAGAATGTTGTCAAATATTGTCTTATCGGGCGATGTAATTATATGGACAATATCGATTCCTTTTGGTTCTAAAGTTTGTCGGCACCTGGAATTCGGACATAATTGTTAAAACATTAGATTAATTAAGTTGACAAAAAATAAAATAGAATGGTGTTTTGCAATATATTTGCTCTTTCAGGAATAAAGAAAAATCTGCCAAAAAATAATCAGTTAAATGTTAGTTTAAAATTAATTTACCGTTCTATAGCAGCAGCGAAGATCGGTATGCGCATGAGTTGCGCGCCCATACCAGCCCACTGCGAGCCCATCCCACTGTACACAAACCATAGTGGCCGCCGAGCGTCGTCGAAGTACTCAGCCTTCTCACATAGACTCACTGTCTTCTGTTTTTCGTCCGATTCTAGAAAAATAAAATAAACCACATTTTGGTTAACACACTGGCAATGTCATTGGAATGCAAGAATTTGCAAGTTGAATTGGCAATGAACCAACCATAGCCATTGATCCGATGACCATAGTCATCGTTTCAAAGTATTGATGTGTTTTTGAGTGTGTACCGAGAAACGGCAAACGTAGGTTGAGACGCCTCTCAGGCTAAGTGAAATGACGATCTTTGTGAGGTGACTAGCAGCAGTTGAATGATTTCAGCCGAGAATTGAATTTAATGGTTCTTAAGCAATTAGCCGCTGTGCTGAACCGCTGTGCTTACCCGCGCGCGGGGAAAACCGTTGAGCGCCCCACCCGCGGTAATCTTGTAAACAAAACCGAATTGCATCGTATCTTCTTGGAATTTTGTGACCGTTGAATGTTCTTAGAATGCTAGTGAGTAGGGCTTTAAAGTAATGTAGAATTAGAAAGGACTCCTTAATAGTGGTGGAACGAGGTTCAAACCAAAAGCAGATTTGCGTGGGATGACTTTACTCCCACGAACCACTACCTAAATAAAAAATGAGATGAATTTCATCCTATGTGTAATTAGTGGTTAGAGTGTAGTATGTCTAGCCGTAGATTGCTATCCGCTTATGAATTTGTTGATAAATTAAGTACTTGAAGATTTTCGTCACCACACTTACTTAAAATGATGAATCCTCTGCCCAAATGTCCAGGAATGCTCGTCTGGTGAATGTTGTGCAACAAAGCCAACTCCTCAGGATCTATCGGGCGTGACTTTAAATTTTCAAATATTGTCTGCACAGTAGTGTCTTGTCTCGCAGATATAGTCACGAGATGTGCAATACTACTATTGTAGCGTGACAGATCCTGGAACAAACGGAAAATGTTTCTCGGTAAAAAATGACTAAGTGTTATCAAAGATTTTGTAGTAAGCAACAACAAAAGGACGTGGTGATGGCCGATGGAGTAACCAAATGGTTTTGACCTAATGGTGGCCAAGGTCGGGTCAAAGAAATCTGGGAAGTCGGAAACTACATTGGATTGATTATAAGTGGCATTGTCGGTTTCAAGTAAAACTAGAACGAGGGATGTGGAAATTGTGAAGACTAGCAGAAACAAAAGGTGAGCTATATTCAGTATTGATCCCGGGCTGAGAAAATAATAATGAACAGAAAACGTCATTCTTGCAAATTATCACGTCGTGTACCTTGGGCTTATAGTGTCCATGCAGCAATACGTGTGAGTTGACGCCGGTGACGGACATGCCGTTAACGGCGACGTAGGAGCGACGGAAGCTTTGGTGCTCAGTGACGACGCGCATGCGCCCCTCGCGCATTGCTACCACGTCCTGCCGCGGTTTGTTGCAGTGCAGGTTGGCGGCTATCTCACCACAATGGTAGCCTAGTAACACCTGTTGATATCGAGAAAAATATGAATAACTAGATAACGGAATCAAAATTACGAAATTGGAATTCGACGAACGAACACGTTTATTTTGAAAGATTTCATTAAAAAAATAATTTAAAAAATTAAATCGACTTCAAAAAGAAAATAACTCAAAATAATGAAATGATTTTAATTTCGGAAGTCGGTGGCTTGCGATCTGTATTTAAATTTTTTGCCACCGACTTCCGAAATTAAAATTATTTCATAATTTTGAGTTATTTTCTTTTTGAAGTCGATTTAATTTTTTAATTATTTTTATTTCGTAATTTTGAGTTTTTAGTGAAAACTGGAATATTTGTTTGTAATAAGTAGTTAATAGTTTTCTTATAAATATGGCACCAGAATTTGACAAAGGTTTTGAGATGTTTTCCCTTTGACACCACACCCATAGCTCGTATCCATTAGCCAGGCCGTCACACTTACACGTTGAAAGCTAGGTCATCCTAACTATTGCCATTACTGAGGACCAATAAGCACTTACCTGGTCATCATCAGACTTCAGAAAGTATCATGTAGTAGCACCCGTGCTCAATTAGATAAATGTTGAAAGCTAGGTCATCCTAACTATTTCCGTCACTGAGTACCGATAAGCACTTAACTGGTCATCATCAGACTTCAGAAAGTATCATGTAGTAGCACCCGTGCTCAATTATATAAATGTTGAAAGCTAGGTCATCCTAACTATTTCCATTACTGAGGACCAATAAGCGCTTAGCTGGTCATCATCAGACCTTCAGAAAGTATCATGTAGTAGCATCCGTGCTCAATTATATAAATGTTGAAAGCTAGGTCATCCTAACTATTTCCATTACTGAGGACAAATAAGCGCATACCTGGTCATCATCAGACCTTCAGAAAGTATCATGTAGTTGCAACCGTGCTTAATAAATGTTAAAAGCTAGGTCATCTTATTTTCGTTACTGAGAACCTTGTTTTGAGATGTTTTCCCTTTGACACCACACCCGTAGCTTGTATCATTAAGCCAGGCCGTCACATTTTAGGTACACGTAATAACACGTATTAGTCCAGTATCTTGTAAACTACTGAACCGATTTGGATGAAACTTTCACTGGGCCCTAAGTTAAAGTAAATGTAAGCCAACAAAAAAAGAATGGTCACGATCCGATTAATAGTTTCGGAGAAATGCGTGGACAAACATACATACATACATCTATGAAATTTTGTATATTTGTTTGGAAGCCCTAATAGATCATCATATGTGAATATCTCGCAGTTCGAATAATATTAAATACATACGTATCAAATTGATTACTCCTTTTTTTGAAGTCGTTAAAAACAAATGACCGTGCTCCCGAATACTACAGTCCTACCAACTTATCTGTGAACTGAAAGAGGACGGCACCGTCGATTCAGTGTTGCTAATTAATATAAGGTGCCCAAAATTGAGTAAGTTTTCAAGAAGGAAATTTCACATAAGACATAATCGTGTAATAAGAATTACAGTTTTTACAAATTAAAAACAATGCTACCTATATAAAAATAATAAAATAAATAAAAAGAATTTGATAATTTACAGTTACGTAGGTACGCTAACAGTTTAGTCTCTCAGCAATAAACAATGGCTTTATCTAAAAAGTAATCCAATGAAGTGGAAATTCAGCAGATTAAAATGCGAAGTTAAGTAGGTACCTACCATGCAAGAGGTACCTGGATGTCTAGCATTTAGTTATGACCGTACCTAACTCCTAACACCAGATTTGACTAATTATAATTACGAGAAGCAGTGGTACCTAGTGGTAGTGTAGTGTAATAAAAAATAATAAAAAATGCTTTACAATAATTATTTGAAAACCAGGTTTACAGTAATTGTGATCTTTAGATGAACCTGCATACATAACTTCTTCCTGGTTGTGAGGCCATACTCCGCTTATTTCAGTGCCACTATCATCATTATCACTATCGCTTTCGGTTTCAGTGTCACTTACCACTTCTATAATAAAAGGTTTATCTAAATACAAATCATGTTTTAAGTATTCTCCTTCTAACCTGCGAACGTGTTTACAATGCTGTGTCCACTCATGAACTGTAATAGCGTCTAAAGCTTCTCTAACTAGGCGGGGAATTTCAGCATTTTTGTGCTCAATATTTACATCAGCAACTTTTCTTTTCATTGTGCTCTATGAGTTTAATGAGATTGAGATCACAGTGATAAGGTGGTAAATATAAGCATTTGTGTCTATTGTCTTCTAAAATTTTTTCAATCTTATATACAGGTTCAGGCTTGTTTCTCTTAATTATTTCTAAAAGCTGAGGTTTAGTCAAATTCTCTCCGTAGTCAATTTTATTTTGGGTCAACCATAATTGCATATCTTTTTTTAAGGAATTCGTATTTGGGACTTTATTCACACAAATACGGTGATAAGGAGCATTATCCGTCACTATTATGGATGGATCTCGTAAATTAATCACAAGTTTTTCAATAACCTACTTTTTAAAGTTAATACTATTCATCTCGTCATGATAATCACCACTTTTTGTGTTTGATTTAAACACAAGTAGTGCATTTATAACAAATCCAGTATCTCCTCCCGCATGAACAATAATATATCTTTGCCCTTTCGATACAGGCTCCAATACTCCGACTTCACCCTCTCCTTGCCAACATTTACCCGATGTATGCGAAGAGTGAATATAGGTCTCATCTAAATTAATTATGAGCCACTGCATGCAAGTACTTAGCTCCCCAAGCTGATATTTCATTACGCTCCATAAGAACCTTCCGACTGGATTGAGATTTTTTAAAACGAAATCCCACCTTGTGAAGCAGCTTTCGCAGACTCTCTCGCTATCCTGTGTAATTTATGACCTCTAGAAGCTGTGTCTTTAAGACCTCTAGAAGCTTTTTAACAGTAAGGATCTCTAGTTTGCAGAATAAAATTCATGTACTTTCCTCCGTATAACTCCCACGTCAAAATCATCAACATGCACAAATCCACCTTTACGTTTTCTCTCCTTGCCTGGTGTCCGAATTTTTGTACCAGTTTCTTGTGCTGTGTGCCCTACGTGCGTATTTTTGAAATTAGTCCTTGACTCACACCTCAAATATAAGATAATAAAATAAAATAATGTTAATAGAAATTTGAAATCTGGCAGGTTAGTTTGCTCACTCACTTAGCAGGTTATCTATGTATTAGATGTACGTTACCGTTACGCTAACCTGCAGCAAGAATAGAAACGAATATTTCGTGGACTTTAATAATTAGTTAAGTATCGGGTAATTTATAACAAGAAAGTTGACAACACTAACCTGTCGCTGCCGAAATTCATTTGTATATTTGATTAAATGGAATAATCGGAGACGCCGCCCGAGCTTCTTCTTCAAAAAAGGTTTTAACCTTTAGAATAATATTTCGAGCATCACTTTTAATAGCTTTCGGAATATTTAACTTTATAAATTCAGCAATATCACGACAAAACAACCAGAGAACCCGAATGTGGTAGACACTGACAATCGAATGACATTTCAACATGACGGCCGTAGTTCCAATTTTCGCCATTTCACAGATAAGTTGGTAGGAGTATATGTGCAGTGAGCATTGATGACATTATAAGACAAATATGAATGTATATTAAACGTACATACGTTTAATATACATTCATATTTTACACACATAAACCTTACAGAATAAATTCTCTAAATAATGATAAAAAATGCATCAAAATTCGTCGCATGCAGACGCGAAAAGCGACTTTAAATTATAATATGCTTAGATAATAATAATAATTATATGACCACAATTAAAAGGTTACCTTTGTTATAGCGGATATACCCGATGCAGCTTCTCCGTATCCAATGTTGGAAATGACGCTGCCAACTAAAAGTGTGTCTTCTTTTCCCTTACAGAACACCCTTTCAATGGCGTCCAGTTCCGCTTTGTCAGCATCTGGCGTACCTGTAACGAAATTATGCAAAAGGTAACTAAACTATTATTTTTACAAAAATATTGTTTGCTAATAACTGCCTCTTAGGTCTTACTAATCGTGATCGTGGAATCCTGGGTAAGATCCCCATCTCATTTTTCAATTAGGAATTGTAGTCTGTGGCAGCCCGGAGTCTGGATTAGTGCAGTTTAATTAGATAAGCTCCGCGCCTCAGTACATGAGATTTAAAAAATCTAGAGAAATTCAAGTTTAATATTTATCTATATATCCCTCATTTACTTCGATAGAGGTGATCTAATGTTTCTTTCGTAAACTATCAAGTCAAAAATGAATACCTGAACCAAAAGCTTCGACATATTCCACAGCATGCGGTGGGACCCTCGCTTCCTCATAGAATTTGGTTAAAAAGTTAACAGTTTGGTCAGGATTCCTAAAGTATCCGTACTGAGGCCCCGTTTCTCCCGTTAGCAAGCCGGTATATTCTGTCTTCGCGTGCATTAAATCTGCGTAGATCCTGTAGATTACACAAAAACACTATAGTTGTCTTTGAGAAAAAGCTTCTTGTAACAAGTAGATGTTCCAAATAGATGGAAGCTGGAATGTGGGTGGAATATTTACACTATTGTGAAAAAGCGATGGTGCAATCGGTCATGTATAACTCCGTCGCTCTCGCGCACTGTAAAATGGTGGCATTAATACTTTATAAAACCTACCTCAGTGCATCTTTAGCCTTCTGCAGAAACAGAACATTAACGGCTTCCGATTTGACGCAGCCATTGGCATTCTGATCAAATGACTTCGTTTTACCATCCATTGCCTGGCTTATGATCCTGCACATAAAACAAAAATTGGAGTGAGTGCTATTGGATTTTGTGGGCTCATGATTATGACGAAAATAAACTCTAAATGGGAATTCCGTCTCTTTTTTAATGGCTCTTAGAAGTGTTGGGGTAAGACTTTATCCAGCAGTGGACGTCTTTTGTCTGAAATAATGACGATGAGTAGAATAATCAGATCCTAATAATATCTCCTTTGTGCATCTGAGTATCCATCAAGAGTCAAGATGCTACTACAAACTTTAAGCGGATTTTAAGCCCTCGACAAACAAATCCAACAGATGGTTTGTTTACAAAATATGAGAATATTATTAAAATGGCATTTTCATAATTATGTGTTCACCTCCCGTAGTGCACAGAAGACTGTGGATGCAAACACAAGTAGCAGCCTCCAACGATGGCTGCTTCGCAATCGCCTCGACTTATAGCGAGGTATGCCTGCTCCAGCGCCGCGGTGGAGCTGCAGCAGGACTCGTCGATCGCCATCGAAGGACCCTTCGCATTCAGCCAATAGGAAATGCGGTTGGCGAACATTGCCTTACAGCATCTAAAAATAAAAGGTATTACGACCAATGATATACGAGCACGCTGCATGTATATTATGCAGTTGGCCAATCTAGTGGTAGCAAGAGCAACTCCAGAGTTTGATCTTTGGGTCAGGTAAAGTGTTATCAGGTTTCTCTTTCAAGAATTCCTGCGGGTAATTGCGTACCACACTCACATTGACAATGCCTCTTATTTTGACTGTTCAGCAACATTCATTTCATTATTTACGTTGTTGAGCAGACGAACTTTTGGAATGTATGAAGCAATGGATTAGGAATTTCCTTCGAAGTCCTTCGGATTGTGACTGATTGCTGGGATTGGTAATTGGGATGCTGGTTTTGTGCTCGCCGCGGTTAAAGTTAAAGGCAATTGTCATGTTACCCCTACCACATGGATATTTTTCATACCTTCATCACATGTACTTCCTGACTTTTCGGGGCAAACAAACATGATGTTTATAAATTAAGGAAATTATTTCTTACCCAGTTATACCCAAGCCTGATCTAGAGCCAGCGTCATAAAAGGAAGCTTTTTCAGCTTCCGAGAAACAGGTTCCGACGAACACACCTACTTTTCTGCCAGATAAATGCTCAGGATTCACTCCTATCGACAACAAAAAGTATCAAGTTATATGGTTGACATATATGACATGATTCACATATTAAGGTGAGTTTTTCCGTGATCATCTGCCTAGCCTTTTCCTATTTTGGGGTCGGCTTCCAGTCTAACCGGATGCAACTGAATATATTTTACATGAAGCGACTGCCTATTTGACCTCCACAACCCAGTCACTGGGTAATATGGCACGTCTTGGTAAGACTGGTTTGGAGACTTTCGGGCTAAAAGTCCGGCTTACTGGCTAGTCTTTTGTAAAGGCCTGTATACTGGGTGGCAGGGACTTCAACGCGCCACCTGTACCATGGATTCAGTACATGATTCTGGAACCCCAGTGTTGTAATATTTCGTCGGTTATTAAAAAAAATCAGCGGTTTCCTACAAAAGTGCAACACTTACGTGGTCAAAATGAAGGTATAGAAAAGCATTTTGTTTTATAATAACCAACAAAAAATTTCAATGCAGGGGTCCATGATCATAAACTGAATCCATGATAATAAGGAAAAAAAAAGGTTGCGCGTCAATGTCCCTGCTTCACTGTATACAAAGTAAAATTAAATTAGCTAGCGAAACTTCGCAGGTGTGTTGTGTATCGGCAGTTTTTTTGGGTCAAGTAACAAGTCTTTGTTTACACAAAAGAAAACCTGATTTTTTAACTGCTATTTCAAGTAACTTCACAACTTACGGTCGTTGACCCCAAAAAAATGTCGTCAAATATTTTTTTAATTTTTTATTTAATCCTGTTTACATATCGATACTCATCGCTAGTTTCGCTAGTTACTTTAGTTTGACCCTGTATTGTTTGTTAGTAGGATTATGATGTTTCTTTTTTTTAAGTGAAGTAAGCTTGCCGATGTTTTCTTTTACTTTTTGTTTTATGGAGACAATAGCTGAACTTAATCATTTTGAAAATGGAAAGCATACTTGGTTAGAACAATGACATATCGAGCCATATATAATTACATTAATATTGATTGCGGTTGTGGTCATTACTGTGAGTCCATAATGTAACATGGTTATTTTTTGAGAGGATGAAAGGCGACTCACAAACGGTATTTACAAGGTGTAGATGAGTGGAAACGCTGCGAAGGGACGCCCTAGAAGGACATAGTGACCTTATTGATCATGTTCTTCAGGAAGGTTAGGGGCGTAGTATTTGCACCCGGCGTGCGTGTATGAACAGATGTACGAACGTAAACGAAGCAAAAGGATCGTAACAGGTGGCGTTCTGTAGTTTCTGCCTACCCCCATGGGATCGAGGAATGACTTTATGTAGATATGTACCTATATATAAAGTCACCGTGCCGTAATACACATCCACCGAAACCGCTTCATAAGCAGTTAGTCCATACTGAAAACTAATATTGAAAATCGATAGTCTAATCTAATTCCCAAAAATCCTAACTTAATATTATAAATGCGAAAGTAAGTTTGTTTGTTACCTTTTCACGCCTAAACCACTGAACCGATCATCCTGAAATTTTGCATATATGTTGTCAGGTTTACGAAAACGGATATAGGGTACCTTTCATCCCGAAAGAAAGTACTGTTCCCGAGGAAAACAACAATAACCTTCTTATGATAAATAGATGGCGCCACGTGTCTTTTATTATTCGTGTGATTGAATTATTACGCTTTCTCGCTAAAACTGCTGAACGGATTTGGATGAAATTTGGCACATGGGTAGACTATCACCTGGATTTAGACATAGGATACTTTTGATCCCGGTAGTACGTTCCAGTGGGATAATTTCCGACAACCACGAGCCGCGAGCAAAAGCTAGTCATTTAAGGTAATAATTGAGAATAATTTATGTCAGGCCTACATCAGTTTTATTCAGTTTCTGTAAAATAGGGTAACATGGATTTTTCGGCTTTTGAAATTTTACTTACTCCTCAAATGTTACATTGGCGCATTCTGAGAAATTAGCCAATATTGTTACCATAGTTAGAGCTCTTCTTATTAATACTCGTAGTTAGTCATGCGTTTCACTTTCAATCCAAGAATTGATAAGAAATGCAGTCAAGCCAGCAGCAACATCCCAGAATCTTGTAATCTTACCTGCATCATAAATAGCGTTGTAGGCCTGTTCAAGGAGTTTACGAGACATGGGATCCATGCAGTTCCCGAGGCGGTAGTGCACCTTGAAAAACTGGGCGTCAAACCGCTCTAGGTCTGGCACTGTGCCCATGTGCTGAGACGCTTCGGGGTGGCTGGCTTGCCAGCGCAACTTCTCTGCAGTCACTGGGTTCACCTGGAGATAAGTTATTGTACCGGTTACTTTTCTACTCAATTTTTTTTTTTCAAGTTGATTAGCGTGCGGTTGGAGAGGCCTAGGTCCAGTTGTGAACAATATTGTGATGATTATTCTACTGGCAGTCTATAGTTATTCTACTCTTTGCGGCAGTCTTTATGATATTATTGTCTAGCCTGACATCATTTGGGTTTATTGTTTATTTTTTTTCTCCTTTCACGGCTTCACACGGTTTGTGCATTTAGCCAATGTCATTTGGGCTTAAAAGGCTTACACAATATTGCGTTTTGACAGATTAGGTATATTGGAGCACGGCGACGCATCACATTATGTAGCAACTTGGCAGTTGTAATTACGTTTATTTTTGGTCGTATATATTTTTTTGTGTTTAAGAATAAAATTTATTTTCTTTTAAACTAAAGTTTATTCTGGTATAAATTTAACGTTATAATATAAATGCGGTAAGGAGAAATTTACAGTTAATTCTGAGCAATTTTAGTAGTTTTATGGTTTCGAATGCGATTTTTTTTTATAGATATTCCATACATATTTTAAAATTTTGAAGGCCACTATGAACTAAACTACTATTTAAGAGATATTATTATATATATTTTTCATATCATTTGCTTATGTCAGTAGTTCAAACAGCAGCAGTCAGACTTTATGAAAAGTAAGTAATATTTTTACGTACCTTTAATAGGCCTTTAGTTGGCCGGTGTCGGCTCAAACTAGAAGGTATGCGTACGTTCAAAGTACGACTAACACTACTCTAACCCACACATTTTATTAACCAGAAAATAAGTAAGGTCTGGCGGCCCTGAGATCTTTATCTACAGGGTTATTGGTAAAACACCAGCAACCTCTTAAAGCGTCATTGTACTCATCATTATGAACAACTTTTACTATGGGACCAAATCTAAAATCGCAAAAAAAATCAGCTGTTCAGTACATTTTGACGAATTATGCGAACATAAATGTACTGAACAGCTGATTTTTTTTTCGCGATTTTAGATTTGGTCCCATAGTAAAAGTTGTTCATAATGATGAGTACAATGACCCCTTAAGAGGTTGTTGGTGTTTTGCCAATAACCCTGTATAATATGGGTAGAGCACAGCAAATTGAAAAAAGAAATGCTTAGCTTAAAAATCAGTAAGGAATGTTCGTTGCCACAGACAAACCATAAACACAATTTTGTGAGGCATAGTTTCAAGTACTAGGCTACTGTAAACTCTTTTTAATAAATAAGTAGTAATGATATGAGACCGTCAGGCTAGCTAACAATTTCCAAACCCTCACCTTATTGTACAAAATGTCCGACAACTCCTTAACGTGATGCGAGGAGGGGTAAATCCCCGACATCCCGGAGATGACGACCCTCTCGCCGTCGGCGGCTGTAGTCGACGCCGGCGCAGCCTCGCCCTCCATTACTGGACGGGGTTGGGGAAGGGCGAGCTCTTGCGGGGTTGGCGTCATGGTGATTTAGGTTGTAGTGACTATAATATTTAAGAGTGGGTTTAACAACGATGTATGGATTACATAAACAAGGGCTGATCCAATAATAATAATCGGTTAATATATTTTTTACATTATTACTATTTTTCTTGCTTATTTCCCCATTAAGTCAGCTTAAAAAAATCATATAAATAAATCACAATCCCCGTGAGGTATTCATTTGAATAGTTTTATTTTTTATCATTACTTTGGATCAGCCTAGTAGTATTTTGAATTGTGATATTTTAAACACATTAATTACTTAATAAATGCGGATAGTTCAGAAAGTACCAGCCTAAAATTAAATGGATATGTAATCCAGTGCCAGAAATTTCAAATAAATATAAAAAATATAATATCATAGGTAAAAACAAAAATAAAAATAGTTAATGTTTATAAAAATTACAATACTATTTTTAAATACAACAAAAATATATTTGTATAGAACTGAATACTTACATGTTTATTTTTTAATAAAAACTTTAAAAGATATTCCACACCAAACGCTAGCGACAATTCGGTGAGAATGATTTCAAATCGAACTATCTTCTATTTATATAAATAAAGAAACGTAAAAAATGCTTTAATTAGTATTGACCGCATTTGAACTCGCCCGTGGTTATCATGTTACCCAGTAACTGGGTTGTGGAGGTCAGACAGGCAGTTAGAGTGGATGCCGACCCCAATATGTAGGGAAAAGGCTAGGCAGATTGATTGAACTCGCCTATGTTACGCTGAACGATATTATTCGGGTGCTTTACACTTTAGACTACGCTAGGTTAGTAGGTTAGGTTATTCATTGAAGTGTAAATACCTTGTGTTCTACTAATTATAAAGTATAAAGGTAAGTTTTTGCTCTACAATTCGTTCTGAGCACCTGCGCGTTTCGTCTCGTATCGGAAAGGGATGGATCAAGAAGATTTTTTTCTATTATTTTTTTTTTTTTTACCTCTTACAGATGAAGGGTTTCGTGGCTTAGTAATAACGGCCGCATCGATCGATCGATCAGGTTAAACTACGCTTGCTGCGGTCAATCTGTGGATTGGTGACCATCTTTATATACCAAGACCCCTCCGTGCCTCGGACAGCATGTTAAACCGTTGATCCCGGCTGTCATTCGTGGATCTTTGACAATCGTTACGGGTCGTCAGAAGCCCGAATCTTTCAACCAGTCTTACCAAGGGGTATCGTATTACCCAGTTACTAGGTTGTGGAGATCAGATAGGCAGTCGCTCCATGTAAAATACTGATATTCTCGAAGCCGACCCCAACATAGTTGGGAAAAGGCTAGGCAGATGATGATTACTCGAGTTAATTATCTTGTTTATATGCACGTGTTGCTGTGACAAATAAACTTTTCTTTTCTTTCTTTCTAACGATGAATTTTTGTCCGTTTGACTGTTTGTCTGATATATGTTCTGGATTGGCGCAAAAACAGCTAAACGGATTTGGATGAAATGTGGCACACAAATAGTTTATAGCCTGGATTAACACGTGTACTCTTAGTACACGTACGTGGTACGTTCCGGTGGGATATTTTCCGACATCCATGCGGCCGATGCCGCGGACAAAAGCTAGGCTAACATAAAAAGATGGTGTATTTTCAGTCATGGCCGCTTAGTGATCTAGCAGATTTTCAATAATACTTTATTATTATTCATCTCAGAAATACGTACTCACCTAATAGTCGACAAAGTTTGATTATTTATCAAATTCCGAAAGGGCACTGCTCTGTCATCAATTTGAATAATTTTCCAAACAATGCCTACAGTTTTGGGTGCACCTATTAATTTATTCTCTAAGCCTAAGGTAATCGTACTCAATATCCATTTATTTTAATTATTTACAATAAATGTTTAATACAGAGATTTGCTTCCATACGATTATGTTTGTTTATTTATTAGGTGAGTATAACTTTAGGCTTGATTAATTAAAAATCAGTTCGTTCACCGACACATGAGTAGGTAAGTAGTTATTACTGTTTCATTGTTCAATTACTATTTTGGCGCTCGTATTAATTTAAACACCATCATGCGATTAGCGATGCCTAGGGGAGACCAGGGATGAAAGTAACAATTTGCAATTTTCTCAAAATATCTCACAGAGCTTTTTAAATATCAAAATTATAATCGGTACCTACACATGGTAGATTGGTCTTTTAGCTATATATAACGCAACAGATAATACAGATTTTGAGAAAAATGACCAAATGAAAAAAGTGAAATTTGTTACAATCATCCCTACGTCAAGGGCTGGTTGTAACATTTTAAATTAAAACAAAGTTACTTTTATAATCAACATATTTTAACATTCTAGAATATCAGTATATTATTGAAAAAACAATCCAACATTGCTTTGAATGAAGCTCGTCCCTCGGGCAATACTTGTTGCTTGCGGGGCTCTAGACTGGCAGCCGGAACGTCAAATTTTTTCGTGTTAGAATTAAATTGTAAAATTAATATTTTTCATGTATAATTATTGGTAAAAGTGTTTAGATTCGATAGATGTAGTCATAAATATTAAGGTCTAGTATTTGTGAGTAATTTCTCTGCAAAATCAAAGCAAAATCAATTAAATAGTATCAGCTGTCATCCAACGGACGGATTTGAAATCATCACCTATCCCGGGGAGTATTTGTTTTAATTTTAAACATATTTATTACTAAACAGTTAGTTCCCAATACGCCTTTTCCTCATTAACGTTTATATTGTTCGTCCCTTTGAGCTGCGCCCTAAATAAACCTCTAGTTCTCCATAATTTTTACTGCACAATATGTTCATGCCTAATTAGGATAAAATCGCATCAATTACGTTAAGGACCCCACAGGAATCACTGCCTTTTAGTATTAGACATCCTCTGTTATGTTAAATTACTGTATTAGTGCAAATTGTATTGTTTGTCCTGAGTCTGGGTGTAATTATCTATATAAGTATGTATTTACAAAAAAAAAAGTAGTATATGTAGTATATCAGTTATCTGGTTTCCATAGTACAAGCTCTGCTTAGTTTTGGATCAGATGACCGTGTGTGAACAATGTCCTAGGATATTATTATTATTATTATTATTATTATTATTAATTAATGTTAATAACTGGATTTAGATACACTTAAAATAGTAGTACCTACCCCGAACCTTTTTGCTAACGTAATTTTGAGTGTTTTTCAATAGACATACCAGTGAATTAAAATATAAATTATAATCCCATAATTGAGATTACATACTCATCATAACTTTTATTATTTTGTTTGTTCTAAATTATTTGTAATCCCAGTAGGCTCTTTGCCCTAGTAGGTATTTACTATAGGTACACATCTTATCCTGCTTTCTTATTCCTTTTACTCACTTAGCTTTCTCTTATCTTATTCCAGGGTGCATCTAGGGTTTGCTTGTAAATATGTTGACCCGTAGAACTGCATCCTTGGAGGAAAAACTGAGGGATACATTAAAAGAGTTGGAATATAGTAAAAAGCAATGCGATCAGCTGCTACAGGAAAGGGAAGACAGCGAGGTGGAAGTACAGTATATTAATAACAAGAATACTGAACTTAAGAACCAGTTGGCTGAACTACATACACAGCATATGGTCACACTTGACCAGCATCAACATCTCCTTCAACTCGTGTCAAATTTCCAACAATGTAGTGACACCCATGATCTGGCTTTGAGACGGATATCTGAATTAGAACTGGAATTAAGCAGGTCCCACAACACAATAACCCGTCTGGAATCCCACAAAGCCAGTGAAGAGTCTGCGATCACATGCAAACTTTATGATGAGTTGGTTGGTAGCGGGTCCGGATCCACATGTGTTGAGCCAATTGTAACAATAGACTTAACTGATGACACTGTTACTAAATGCAAACTGTATACTAGCCATAACAAGATAAAAAAATATATTAAAATTAATAGATTAATTAGAAAAATTCATAAATCATTAAAACGCCATAAAGTTAATAAAATGAATACAAAACTTAGGCAAAAAAATCTAAATTTAATTCAAGAATTAAAAAAGAGTAATACTGAGTCAGAATTATGTAATACTATGTATGATACCGACACTCAGCACCTTCAGGATGAATTGTTTGTAAAGGAATTTGCTCTAAAGGAGATCTTTAGTAAATATGAGGCTACTCAACAAGACCTGAGTAAGCGCTTGCAGGAGGCCAATGAGTTGGCAGACCTGGTCAAGTACAATGCGGAGAGGTATGAGTCTCTGACTAATAACCTCTCTTTTAGCTGTGCCTGCTCCCAGGAGCCCCAGCCTCAACTTGGTACACCCACACTCTCAGTGGCTCAGCCAGTAGGTAGCTGTATGTATGATGATAACAATAGTATGAATAATTTGATTAAAACAACATATATATTTTCAGACAAATCTGGTCAAAGTTTTGGTAGTATATTTAATCAGTGTTCACAACAATCTGTAATTAATCATTGTTTACCCGGTGCCAGTATTAGCCAATTAATTAGGAAAATTAAATTGACAAAAATAAACCCCAGTTCCACTGTTATATTATTGTATGGGGATTGTGTAACTGTAAGAAAAAAGGAAATAAATGAATGTGTCCATTCGATGTTGCATCTTAACAAGACCAAGAATTGTAAATTTATTTTCTGTGCCTTACCTTATTCGCATTATTTGTCTGATGAGCAAAATAGGCACATTTATAATTTAAATATGTTAATTTATAATAGGACTTGTCATCACAGTGATGCTATTTCATATTTCGACTGTAATCAATTTATTACTGATTACAAACTGACAAAAAATACAATGTATTTGCCACCTAGTTGTCGGAGACTTATTGCTAATCTTTTAGCATACAATATACAAAGTGACACCAGTACCTGTAGTGTACCATCGAATACTGTTAGTACTGGTACTAACACCACTATTGACACACCTTGTAGTTTAAACTATTAGGTGCGACAATGGGTCAGCCACATATATTGAATGTTGTACATCAAAATATGCAGGGTCTGTCCGGCAAAGAGCTAGAGTTATGTTTATTTCTGGAGAACTATAATGTTCAGGTCTTATGTATGACTGAACACTGGTTGAAGGAACATGAAGTATTGTTTATAAATGATGATTATTTTACTGTACAAAGTGCATTTGTAAGGAAAAGTGCTATTCGCGGTGGGTCTTTAGTTCTTGTTTCAAACAAGTTGAAATGTAAACAACGTTTAGATTTAGTTAATCTTTCTATCGAGCGCACTATTGAGTTGTCTTGTGTTGAACTCGAGCGATACGTTATAATTTGCGTTTATCGACCCCCTTCTGGGGATTTTATTCATTTTGAATCGGTAATGGAAGATGCTCTCAATAGGTTAAAATCTAGTAATAAAAGTATAATTTTATGTGGAGATTTTAATATTAATATTTTAGATGTTACTCCATTAAGTATTAGACTTATCAATCTTTTTAGGTCTTGTAATTTATTTAACTTGTTTTTTTAAGCTTCCAAGAACACGGCATCTTCGTCAACATGTCTTGATAATATATTTAGTGATTGTGATGCCAAAAATAAATTAGTGCTTAGTGACTTAAGGTGTGACCACTGTGGTTTATTAGCTAGCTTCCCTATGCCATTACATAAAAAGCCGCATAAAATAGAATGCAGGCCTTATACAGCTAGTCGTTGCAACAAATTTAAAAATGATGTAGCCCAAAGAATTAGACCATCTATAGTAGAACATGACAATCCTAATGGAATCTGTGGAGCCCTTTTTGATGTTGTACAAAAAGAGTACCAATCTACCTTCAAGACCAAAACCATTAATATTAATGGCACTACCGTTGGCTTTAACCAATGGGCTACTCCAGGTATTTATAAAAGTAGAGCGAGACTATACGAATTATATGGTTTGAAAAAGCACAGGTTTGATACTCCTTTCCTTGAGCATGTCAAAAATTATTCAAAATTATTCAAAAGTAGGTATTTATGTTTGTGCTAAATCTAAATTTTTAAGCGATACAATTAAACATTCCAATAACAAAGTAAAAACCACATGGAAAATTATTAACAATGAAACGGGTAAGTCGGTTAAACAAGACAAACAATTTGAAGTTATGGTCGACAACAAATTAGTTAATAAAGCAGCAGACGTTGCTGAGGCATTTAATGAGTTTTTTGCCAACATACCTATAACTACGACTCGCTCCTTAAATTCATCCCCGTCTAAAGCTGAAAACCTTTTGCATAGTAGTGTGCCTAAATGTGGTCGCTTATTTACCTTCGAACATATAACACCTCGTGATGTAGTTAATGTATTTAACACACTTAAGTCTAAAAACACTGGATTACTGGGGCATCTCCATTAAACTGTTAAGTAATATAATAGACATAGTAGCCCCCTATCTAGCTGTTACTTTTAATAAATGTATTGATGTAGGAACTTTTCCTAACCTCATGAAAAGTAGTAAAGTCATACCTTTATTTAAATCAGGTAATAAAAATGACGTTGGCAATTTTAGGCCTATTTCTATCTTACCTGCATTTAGCAAAATATTTGAAAAGTTAATACTCAAGCAGTTGCTAAGACATTTTAATTTAAATGGCTTTACTAAAGGTCGTTCGACTACAGATGCGGGTGTTGCTCTGCTGAAACATATATTTAACGCATGGGAGAACTCGCAAAATGCTATTGGAATTTTCTGTGACCTTTCCAAAGCCTTTGATTGCGTGCATCATGACACGCTTTTGCGTAAACTACATCATTACGGTGTACAAAACGAAGCTCTTAAAGTAATAAATTCATATTTACATAATAGGTTTCAACGTGTAGATGTAAATGTTGTGAAATCTTCCGGGCTACCAGTTCAGTTAGGTGTACCTCAAGGTTCAATACTGGGTCCATTCTTGTTTTTAGTGTATATCAATGACTTACCATTCTATTTAAAGGGTATCTGTGACGTTGTACTGTTTGCAGATGACACCTCTCTTATTTTTAAAGTAGACAGGAATAGTCAAGATTTTGACGACGTAAACAGTGCACTCTCTATGGTTACAGATTGGTTTACGACAAATAACTTAGTTCTCAATGCTAAGAAAACGAAATGTATAAAGTTTGCCTTAGCGAATGTTAGAAATCTAGGACCCAACATCGTTTTAGATAAAGAGATGCTTAAAACTGTAGACTCGGCAGTTTTTCTGGGTATAACAGTAGATGTCAAACTTCAGTGGGGCCCACATATATCAAGCCTAGCGGGAAGGCTCAGTTCAGCCGCCTACGCCGTCAGGAAAGTAAAACAATACACTGACGTTGATACAGCTCGGTTAGTCTATTTTAGTTATTTTCATAGCGTTATGTCATACGGTATTCTGCTCTGGGGCAAAGCCGCTGACATTCAAAATATATTTGTTCTTAAGAAACGAGCTGTTACCAGCTCGATGCCAGAGTTTCTTTCAGAGATTTTTTTAAACAGATTGGTATTCTCACGGTGGCATCACAATTCATCTTCGCCAACATCTTATATATTAGATAAAATATACATTTATACACTAAAAACAGTGATGTTCACAATGTTAACACCAGAAATAAGGACAAATTACGTGCTCCATTTCACCGGCTTCATAAGGTTCATAACTCATTTGTTGGGGTTGGTATATCTTTTTATAACAAGCTGCCCTCTTCTTTACTAGATTTGCCCTTTAATGCGTTCAAAGCTAAAGTAAAATCTAACCTTTGTTCAAAGGCATACTATTCTATCAACGATTACTTAAACGATAAGAATAGTTGGTCGCTGTGTTTAATTTAAGACAATGTTTATGTTCTTTCTCCAGAATTAGCATACCTACTGACAGGTTATATGAGTTCATATAATTATTTATTTTCTTTGACTCTCAAGGTCAATTTATTTTAATTTTATTTTTATTTATTATTGACATAATCTACTCATTTCAATATATTTTTTTTTATGAGTGGTATTGCAATATGTGGTTAGCTTAGTGACCTCTACAATTGATCATAGTTTTTCCTGCCTGAGCAACCGGCAGCAAGTTCGTCATGCTCCCTTAGATGTCACTGCGGTAGCGTCGGGGGTCGGGTTGTCTCCTTCCCTCAAATGTGGCGAGGGGGGTAATAGCTGATCTTTGCGTTATGCTCGTGAACGGGTGCTGCTTGTGGTGACAGGTCGTCTTGCTGACCTTGGTTTTATTTTGTTATTAATAACTTAACTCGTTGTTGATTTTTCTTCGATGGTCTTTGTTTGTCATCTGTGACTTCGACTTACGACTACATGTACGGCTATATGTAAGTGGGCACGCCCTTTATTACTGGAGGCTTTTATTTAGGTATAAAGTTCTGCTTACGTTTTTAGTTTTGTATTTTGTTTCTGCTTGAGTATACTCAAAAAAAAAATCGTTATCGATTTTTTTTTTTGGTATATTGGCGTGTGCTAGCTTACTTATAGCAAATTTTTAATTAAATGTTAATGTGTTTAATTTAATGTTTTGTGTTGCGTAATGTACCTAAATTCAATAGAAACATTTTTTTTTTAACTGAACAGACAGCTGTGCTGCTGGGGAGTTTGTTGCGCCACTTCTTCTCCCCAGCTAAAGCACTAGGAAGTGGTGAAGGGCGGGCGTTTTGGGGACATAAGACAGTCGTCTTATGTAATTTTGACGTTCAAAAAGTGCTGATTCTCAGTCTAGTTTGAATAAATGACTTTTGATTTTGATTTTGCTCTTATTGATAATCTCGGATTCCGACGCACAAACAATCTCAGCCAGTCGTCACCAGCACATTCGCTGGACCTCCACGACCTGGGAATTGTATTATTATATTTAATTGCTATTTGAAACGCTAGCTTTCGTACATCTTTAGTTGTTAATCCGTGATTAATTTGAAAAGAATGAAGTAGCCAGTCACACAACCAGCCCTCGGCCAGTATATTTTCTTCCTCATAGGTACAAACTCTTTGTTTCGATACGTAGTCTACATTTGGAAGACTTGTTGAACCTTCATTAAACATTCTTTTTTTTTTTTTTAATATCTATGTAGGTATACAATAAAGTTACATGGCACAGCTTATATGAATTCGCAGTGTCTTGAAATGGTATTGTTCTGAGAAGTACTTCTTCTGCAGCCAAGTCCATTATTTCTGTAGTAACTAAACATTTACTGGTCGTTATTTTATGTATAGTAGGCATTCTGTAATAAGAAAATAATTCTGTATTACTTTAAAAAATAAAAAAGTACAACAAAATAAGCTTATAGCATCAAGATCATAACCGGGATGAAAGTAACAAGTTGTTAGTTTCATCCATATCGTTAAATTTTAACGAATATGCCAAACATGCCGATAACCTAAAAAAACATTTGAAAGATACGGTTCGGAACGCCAAACTGTACGAGAGCTACGCTACTTTATTGATACTTGACATGCGAGCTTAAACTTACCATATTAAAAACAAACACATTTGATAAAAACGGACAAAACTTACTTTGGAGGTATTTTTGCGGCACCAACGCGCTACGTCCACAGCCTTTTTTTTTCGTGGAGAAATGCTCATGCATACTGCACTACCACGGGAAGATAGTGCAGTTATATGGGACTCCAACCCACTAAAACTCCACGGTGTCCTCCTCTGCCGCTTGTGGCGGGAACTTGGGCACGCGTTAGCACTCACCGCGAACCCGCCGCGGCTGTTCGTCAACAGACCCTCCTCTGGGGAGCACCCCCATCACCGGCGCACAAGAACACATTGCGTGCCGTGACCACCCCATGGACAAAACCAGCATATGGGCGCTAGACGACCCCGTGTCTAGGCACCCTTGGTCCATCTGCGACCGGTCAGATCAGTGGCCAGGCCGCCTACCACTTTTCGGCCGCAGAGGATAGGGAGGGCGGCCAACGAAATACCGATACTCCTCCTCCCCTGCGGCTTCACCGTGTCTGCCATCAGACGGTGCCTCCCATACGACATTGCGGCCCGCCTCAGTTGCGATGTCGCCCAAGCGGCACCGCAACCTACCTGTTGGCCGCTAGGTCGTCGACTTCCTAGGAAAAGCCCTGACGAGCGGCCCCTCCTCGGGTTCCTCTTTGTTTCACCGTGGGTGACCAAGCCACGGCTACTGAGCCCCCCCCGCCTCGACAATGCAGGAACCCACCAGGGGGGAGGTAAGTCCACAGCCTGACAGCACTCCGCCGTGAGCGCAACTAAGGTGGGTTCAAAATGGCGCATATCGGTGATACAGCTATTAGTGCATCCAACATAATTCATTCAGAAACTTATTTGTTACGTTTATCCCCTGTTACTTTTTTATATCTGGTTTCCCCTACCTCTTCGATGATTCATTGTGATGAGTAATGAAATAAAAATAGGAATAGTGTTTATCGGTGTTTATCTAAGTAAGATTAGGTTCAGCTGAGGTTTTCTTAACAGCACTAATTTTGTTTTTATTAACGGTGAAACCCTACGCGGTGTTCGAGGACGTGTAACGACAGAAGCTGAAGACGCTGCCATAGTCGCTAGCCCTTCCACCCCACTCGTGATACTGCCACCCTCTAATATGATACAAATATCTAGCTGTCGGTATTGTTATTCTGTCTCTGAGACCCTAACCACCGGTAGCTTGGACCCTGTTCCCCATGCCGGTGGATTTCTATTTTTTATATTTTTAAATGTTTTTATATATTTTTATTCTAATATTTAAAAATATAAGTTACGAGTATATGTAAAAAAGTTGAATACGAGTAATAATAATAATAATCGATGTCACTATCCCGCATGACGAGAACCTCGTGAAAGCTGAGAAGGAGAAACAATTGAAGTATCTCGACTTAGCCCACGAGGTTGTCGCTATGTGGAATGTGGACTCGGCAATCATTGTGCCGATAGTCGTTACGGTCAATGGCCTTATCGCTAAGAGCCTCGACCAACATCTCAAGAGGCTCTCGTTGGGTGGCTGGGTGAAGAGCCTGATTCAGAAGGCAGTCCTCCTTGATACGGCGCGTATTGTGAGGAGGTTCCTGTCTCTGGGGCCCTAACCACCGGTAGCTTGGACCCTGCACCCGCTACCGGCGGATCACTATTTTTATATGTTTTTTTTTATGTTTTTATAAAAATATTTAAAAATGTAATAAAATAAGTTTAAAAAATAAATAAAGGAGATAATAATAATAATAATACTTTATTTCAGACCATGTTGTCCATTTTGTTAGTAACAATGTTCTTATAGACTAGTGTTAGTAATACTTAAAACTACCCACAACAAAATATATAAAAAGAAACTCAACATTCACTTTTGCGCCATTCCGTGACAAATGGCGCAGCAATGACTGATGTAAGTACAGTCCAGCCGACTAGCGATCATGCTAAGGATGCTGTTGGCGCTGCCACGAACTCTATGCACCAGGGATGTGCATCTTTTACGCATCGTAGCATAAAAGCAGTCTACGCGATGTTCAGCAAACATCCCTGATGCACTACAGAATCGCCGCAGCCCCATCAGCACCCTGAACGCATTATTAAATTGGACTCGGAGGGCACTGTAAGACTTTTGAGTATAGTATAATGACCGCTATTGCAACGCTAAAACGATTCGGATATACATGAAAGAGAAAGAAAAATTTACATAATATAACTTGAATGTTTATTGAAAATTTTTTGAATGAAGTGTTTGTTTTCTCTGTAGCCAAGATTACACTACTAACAAGCAAGTTTTTTAGCAAGCTAGATTGACGTGTATGAGTTATCTGTGCAATCACCAAGGTGTCTACACAGCAAAATGTGCGTTCCACCGCGTCCACTGCATCACCAGCACTGGACCCCTAAATGGAAATTAATGTAGATATTGTTGTGTTTTTGCTTTGCGTTCGCACTAGCGAAAAATTCGCAAAAAAAAAATAAAATTAAATGTGTAGGTATAGTTAATATTTTAGTTTAAGACTTCGCATATTCATATTTTTCTCTTCTTGTTCTCACACATCTACATTTTACTCTACATTTCTGTTTCATTTCTCCTTTCATAGGTCTGCCGGAAGAAAATTCTTAAGAAATAAGCAGTACCTTTGTACTCCTAATTATAACTATGTATTTTGTTACTTATTTATCTCGGAAGGAGCTCGTGGCTAAGTAATAACAGTCGCACGGGTCGATCCATTAGGTTAAGCTACGCTTGCCGTCGTTGGTCTGTGGATGGGTGACCATCTTTTCATACCGAGACTCCTCCGTGCCTCGGAAAGCACGTTAAGCCGTTGGTCCCGGCTGTAATTCGAGGATCTTTGACAGTCGTTACGGGTCGTCAGAAGCCCGAAAGTCTGACAACCAGTCTTACCAAGGGGTATCGTATTACCCAGTAACCAGATTGTGGAGGTCAGATAGGCAGTCGCTCCATGTAAAATACTGGTATTCAGCTGTATCCGGTTAGACTGGAAGTCGACCCCAAATAGTTGGGAAAAGGCTAGGCAGATTGATTTCTGTGTGTACATAAATGATAAAATAAATAAATTAATTAAAATCTGTTTCCTGTCAATGTACCATCTCGCGTTCGCATTGTCACACAATTTGTTGACGCGAAATATACTTGACGTTTCATATTTCGATTTGTTTTTATGATACATTTTTCCGATTTTGTGATGTGACCATACTGATGTAGACAAATAGTTTACTAGTGCATTTAAAGTGTATTTAAAGCATACCAGCTAGACTGGGCCACCTCATCTAGTCCAACCCCTAGATTTTGGCTTTTAGTTTGTTTAATTCCCTTAAATTGTGTTTTCAAAGATGTAATTATCCTTTCCATCGGGATATCACTATCCATGTCCATTTGCTAAGCTCGTAAAGAAGATTGATGCTTTAGCCTTTTTATTGTCCAAACCTTTTGTAATCCTAACATGGAAAGTCATGGCAAAGCTCTATAAACCATACCGTGTCTGTCACTACGTTTCAATGTTTGATGATGTTGGGGATTTCTGCCGGTTTAGCCGCAACGCCTTGATTGTAGATTGTAGTAAAAGTATGTTGACAGTAATGCCAAAACCACCGATATTCGTTAAAAGGTTTATTTATTGAATCGCACTTATTTTTATTTTTTTTTTTATTTGTGATGGGTTTGCTCTTGACTCTAGTCTAGGTCAGAGGTGACAGAGACAAAGTCGACGATGGAGTGAGCTTACCCAGAAGAAGCCTGTTCACTCTCACTTTGAAGAGATTAGGGTTGTATACGTTCGGAAACACAGACGCAGGTAGTGAGTTCCACTCTTTTGCTGTGCGCATTATAAAAGACATTTGGAAGCGCTTAGTGCGAATTGGTGGAATAGCAACCAGGTAGGGATGGTAACTGGCAGTGCGTCTAGATGTCCGGTGGTAGAAGGGGGCCGGTGGAATGAGGTCGTGGAGTTCTCGGGCACACTCTCCGAAGTACAATCTGTAGAAGACCGACAAGCAGGCAACCTTGCGGCGATGAGCCAAGCAATGAAGCTTGGCATCCACCAGTTTTACGTCGCCAATGAGCCTCTTAGCTCTGCGTTCCACCGAGTCAAGCGCGGCTAGTTGGTACTTAGCTGATCCATCCCAAAGGTGACTGCAATACTCCATGCAGGATCGGACTTGCGCTTTGTAAAGGGTTAAAAGCTGTCCAGGCGTAAAGTATCGCTTCACCCTATTTAGGATGCCCAGTTTCTTGACCGCAGTTTGGGCTTTGTACTCGATGGTGGCGCCGAAGTTGAGACCAGATGTCAACTCCATGCCTAAGAGCTCAAGTCGATCAGTTACAGGAACAGATGTACCCCGAAAAGTAGGAGTTTGGGCGAAACGACTCTTTTTAGCGGTAAAAAGACACGCCTGCGTTTTGGTGGCGTTAAAAGAGACCAGATTATCATCACCCCACTGGGAGACAAAGCTTAAGGTCAAATCTGTCCGCTCTACCATGGCCTCTCTCAAGGAACGAACTTCAGCCCCGCTGGTTTTTGCGCTGGACAAGTATCTCTCTGAAACTGTACTGTCATCTGCGTACCCAACAATACCAGGCCGAAGCAGGTCATTGATGTGCAGCAGGAAAAGAGTTGCAGAGAGAACAGACCCCTGAGGAACTCCGGCATCAATAGCCATAAGGTCAGAAGAGCAGCCATCAACAACTACTCTAATCGACCGTTCACTAAGGAAATCTGATATCCAGCTACAAAAATCAGCTGGGATGCCATAAGCAGGAAGCTTGCTGAGCAGAGCAGCGTGCCAGACCCTGTCAAAGGCCTTCGAGATGTCAAGCGATACAGCCAGTGCTTCGCCGTGTTTCTCGATGGCTTCGCCAAAGCAGTGCGTGACATACAGAAGAAGATCGCCAGTTGACCGTCCCCGGCGAAAGCCATATTGACGGTCACTGAGGAGATCATTGTCTTCAAGGTAGTTCAGCAACTTATTGTTCAGTACCCTTTCCAAAACTTTGCACAGAATGGAGGTAATGGCGATCGGACGGTAATGGGCAGGGTCTGCACGGTCGCCTTTTTTGGGCACTGGTTGTACATTTGCAAGCTTCCAGGATTTCGGCACCGTTCTTTTTTCAAGAGAGAGGCGGAACAAACGTGTCAATACAGGAGACAGTTCAGGCGCACACTGCCTCAACACTCTCGCTGGAATGCCGTCAGGCCCGCTGGCCTTGTTCACGTCTAGACTGTACAATACTCTTCGGACCTCTTTAATGTGTACTGCGATCTTCGGCATCGAGGAGTCACAATGAGGTACAGTAGGTGGTTGCTTTGAGCCAGCGTCCAGACGTGAATTGCTTGCGAAGAGAGATGCAAATAAATTTGCCTTCTCAGTTGCAGATTGAGCCAGCGACCCATCAGGTTTCATCATAGGAGGTAAAGTGGGACGACAGAAATTCGTTTCAACCGCTTTAGACAGGGACCAGAACTGTTTACTACCCGGAGGGTGCGAAGCCAGCCTGGCCCCGATATGTCCGATATGGTCAAAACGTGCCCTACGCAAAACCCGCTTGCAGAACTTGGCGGCAGAATTAAAGGCTCTCTTCTTCGCGCGAACCCTGCGCGCTCTAACTTTGCGGTCGCGGGCCTTGACCCAGGCTTGGTAGGCAGTCTCTTTTCAGGCCTCAGCGTGGGCACATTCTGCATTATACCAAGGCCGGGATTTGTGACCGAGCGGGATGTCGGAGAATGGAATAAAATATTCCATCCCCTGCCGAATCACGCCCGCAACCGCGTCAGCACAGCGCGACGGGTCACCCGAGGAAAAGCACACTTATATTTACGTTTCACAATCACGCGTGACGTACGATACGCTGTGTTGTTAAGTTACGACTAAAGTAGGTTATAAAACTTAGGTATAAAGTAAAAATGCTGAACGAGCGATATTGGCTCGTACATGCTCCCGAGGGATAGGAAAAGGAACAAAAATAAAGTATAAAATATTCAAGCAATTAACAATAAGCAAAATAAAGTAACAAGAAATAAACTAAGGTATAATTTTACATTAAGTAGTAGGTATCTTTGTTTACAGTCTGAACCCCGCGTGAGTCATTGGTTTCGAATCGGGAACGCTCTCGGATTGTCCTCGTCTAACTTCAGCGTAGGGGGCCATGTCCTGTAGTTTGATATCCTCAGTCTTCGTCGAAGTTGGATTGGTAGCAGCAACCTAGAGACGTTTTCTCAATCGCCATGTTATAATAGTGACAGCGATTCCTCCCACCAGCAATAGTGAGCTTATTGTATAATTGCCGATGTCGTGGACGGATAAGTCACTCGGAAGGTGCTCTGCTCTCTTTTGTGCTGTAATCTGATCGTCTAGCAACAAATGATCATTTGACATGTTTAATTTCGGTAGAATGGTATGTATGTGTTTATATGTATCCAACATGTCATTCGGGGAATCGATAGTCGGGACTTCCAAACTTATACCGATCTTGGTTTTACTACTAAACACATTTTGCGAGTAAATTGTCGTGTCTTGGTATTGTATTACACAATCCTGATCTGTTGCTAGGAGGCCCGTCTTCGTTAATATTGTTGGTGAAACCTGACTCTCACACACTACGTGTTGGGCATGCCTCGATGCAATCATAGAGCCATAAGTTAGGTTTTTGTAACTTTATCCATTGGTCGGAGCATGGTTGCTGTACCCAATCACAGGTAAAGTTTACATGTTGACTCAGCATTCTAGCCTCGCAAGATGCGGTGGCTCCATGTAGGTTTCTTATCAATGTGGAGGCGTGGCATATGTAGTTATTAGTCACCAACGCTGTACATTGATGAAGATCCGCCTCTCTCATCTGGATGTAGGTATTTTTCGCAAAATTGATTCCAATATACTTCGTTATTGTCTTGATCAAGTGGCATTGGTTAGGCACGCTTCGTCGAATAGGTATAGGTTATACAAAGTATATTCGTCGTCGCTCAGTAGAGGTATGTGTATGGTATGGGTGTGTAGGTATGTGACATAGATTAATTTGTAAATATTTTCAATGCTCTCTCCGTGTTTTACTTGTATGGGCAGTGTCAATCGCTTAGGTATGATTCCGGCTATGCAGTGAAGTTGTTCCGACAGTTGCTCTGGAGTGAAGAGATTCATGTCAAGATGTCCTCTGTGTAAGTCTGTGATTGCATTTAAGAGCATCAGTTGGTTTCTTCTGAGTACCGAGAAAAGTAAACCCGCTGTTAGCGCTCCAGCGTTGACGTCATTCATTGTTTTCATAATCTGAAAACGGTTTTCTAATACTTCAATATCGTGTTTCGTTTCATTCATATATTGTTGAATGATGCCCATTTGTTGTGTAACGAAGTCCTCATTTTTCTTTATAATATTGTTTTCTGCCTCGATAATAAGTGTCTGATTTCTTATCAGCTGTAGTAGGTATTGGTCATTTGTTTGGATTTTTTGTATGTCCTGAGCATATTTTTCTGCGAATTCGGTATCGAGGACACCAAACAAAGTTCTCGCAATGTTTCCGACGCCGTTGATGTAGCTACGGCGCCAGCGACTTCGTTGTTGATGTTGAGACAGTAACAATTTGTTGTATTCGTCCAGTTGATTGATATCGAATTTCAATTGATGTAAAGTTGTATGACATTGTTCGTAAGGCATTGTTGCGCATATCTGGGTTAAGTGGTTGATGAACTCTTCTACCTTTTTAGTGCTTTCCCAAAACGTTGTTAGGTTGTAGTAAACCAAAAGTTTCCATTCATCATGGATTACTTGCACGTTGCCAACTGGATCGAAGTAGATACGATGATTTTCTGAGAGGTTTGTTGTTTTGAAATGTTGTACAGGGGTTGCTATTCCGCAGGATATGTTAAGAAATACGACTAGTAGCACCATGAGTAGGCTGTTCGCATTCTTGGTTTTTGTCGAAGGTTTACATTCGCCTTGAGTTACCGTTTCAGTAATCGGTTTCAGTTTTTCTGTACCCTCACAATCTGCGTTTACAGGTAGTGGTGCTAGTTTTGTTATTGGCCATTTTATCTCTCCATTTTGCGTTTTGAGCGTGACTACACGAACTAAACTGTCAGTGCCCGGGTGCAGCTCTACAACCCGGCCCATCGCCCATTTGCCTGGAGGTAAGTTGGTTTCTTCCACAAGAACCAATTGTCCTTTCTGTATGTTTTCCTTACTCTGTTGCCATTTATCTCTGTTTTGTAGTTGATGTAAGTATTCTTTTGACCATTTTTTTTTTTTTGTATTCTAGTATTCTTATTCTTTTGACCAACGATTCCAATAGTGACGGCGCATGAGTTCAATTAGTTTCCAGTTGTTTCTAATGTCGACTGATCTCATATCTTCAGGTTCGTTGATGGATAGTGAGAGTATCGGGCCGCCGGTTAAGAAGTGACCTGGTGTCAAGTAATCAAGGTCATCTACGTCTTCTGATAATGGGCTCAATGGTCGACTGTTCAAACAGGCTTCGATCTGAGTGAGCAGAGTCGAAAATTGTTCATAGGTAAGCTTTTGATGCCCTATTACCCGTTTCAGATGGTTTTTCATCGAACAAATGGCTGCTTCCCATATCCCACCAGCCGCAGGATTTAGCGGACAGTTGAATTTTCACTCAATCTCAAGTTCATTGATTTCTTTGAAGAACTCTGAAGAAAGTATTGTATATTAAAAACTCTTCTTTCAGTATCTTCGCAGCTCCCACGAAATTGGTTCCGTTGTCTGAATACATATACTTGGGAGTGCCTCTTCTAGCACACATACGCTTCAGTGTTGCGAGAAAGGTTTGCGTCGACATGTCCGAGACCAGCTCGATATGTACGGCTTTGGTAGACATACAGATGAACACGGCAATATAGCCTTTACAGGTTTTTATACCGCGGCCTTTGTTTATTTTCACCTCGACGTGTCCCGTGAAGTCCACACCGGTATGTAAGAATGGCCTTGATGGTGTTATCCGTTCTTTAGGAAGATTGCCCATGAGTTGTTCTGTTCTAGATGTAGAGTATCGACGACATCGAACGCACTGCCGCAGTATTTTCTTAACAGTTCGATTGCCGCTGACGATAAAATACTTGTTCCTTGTGTGAGCTAGCGTTAGTCTCGCTACACCATGTAAAGTCAATAGATGGGACTTTTCTACAATGAGTTTCGTCAATCTTCCATCAGATGGGATGAGTATGGGGTGTTTAGCTTCCTCTGGTAAGGCTGAATGTGCTAAGCGCCCTCCGACACGCAGAATTCCTTCCGAATACAAAAAAGGGTTGAGCTTCAAAATAGAGCTGCTCTTAGGAAGTTTTCCGCCGTTACTGAGAAATTTCAACTCGTTCTCAAAGTAAGTCAATTGAATTGATTTAATAATCACACTTAATGCGTTATTTATTTCTGTGAAATGCAGGTAAATGTACTCGATTGAGCTCTTGCGTTTTAACGTGTCAGCGAAACGTATCACCCAGGCGAGTATTTTTGTAACACGATCTAGGCTGCTATATCGCTCAATTGATGAATCAATTAATTCATTTTTATTGATGATGGGTTCCGTCGACTTAGTTGCATAACAATTCAATTGGCTTTCCTCTTCAGTGATGTAACTCTCTTGAGTTTCTAATAATTGTTGCTCTCGATCCTTAAGCCATTGAGGTCCTTCCCACCACAGAGAAAAGTCGACAAGTTTTGATGGTGAGAGTCCTCTCGTAGCACAGTCGGCGGGGTTTTCTTTACTCTTTACGTAACCCCAATGTTTAGCAGGAACGATGTTTATTATTTGTGCAGTTCGATTGGTGATATATTTTTCATATTTTGTTTGACTTCCTTGAATCCACGCTAAGACGACTTTAGAGTCTGTCCAACAGGATATCGTTAGATCGTAGTCTTCTAGGACACTGCGAATCTTATCTAGGAGTTTTGATAGCAGGACTGCAGCGCAAAGCTCGCGCCTAGGGATTGTAGTTTTCTTGTTTAGGGGTTCCACTTTGGTTTTCGCGGCTAGTAAAGTTGTTACGTATGCGCCGTTTGGTAACATCGTGAGGCTATAGATGACGCATGCGTAAGCATGCTCGCTGGCGTCACAGAAGGCATGTAATTCGAACTTCTTGCTTGCGTTTTTGATCCATCTAGGTAATTTGATTTTATTTAGGTTAAATAAATCAGTTTTTATTTTTATCCAATCTTCGGATATGTTCTCGGGAACGTTTTCATCGCAGCCGATGTTTTGGTAGGATTCACTCCATAGTTTTTGGAAGATTTGTTTAGCTCGAATCGTCATCGGAGCTAACCAACCGAGTGGATCATATATCTTACTGATCTCTGATAACAATCTACGTTTAGTGTATCTTGTAGTTCTGTTATCGTTTTGAGGCTCGTACATAAAGTGGAATGAATCGTTGGAGTTGTCCCATGTTAGACCGAGTGTTTTGCTAAACTCTTGTTGTTTGAAGTTGAAGCTACTCGTTTGACTTTTCTCTTTCTCTTGCAAGTCCTTGAGAATAGACGGCTCGTTGGTAGCCCATTTTCGTAAGATGAAGCCACCTTTTTTCAGTAAGTGGTACAACTCCTTTTGTAGGGCTGTTGTAGCTTCGATAGTATTCGGTTTCCCGTGACGACATCGTCCATGTAAAAGTCATTTTGTATAGCTTTTTGCGCTAAAGGATAGTCTTTGCCTTCATCTTCAGCTAGATGGGAAAGAGTGCGCATGGCGAGGAATGGTGCGGCTTTTGTGCCGTAAGTCAGCGTACAGAGTTGCATCTCTTTCAGAGGTTCGTTCACGGAGTCTCTCCAAATTATTTTTTGAAGATTTTGTTGATCTTGATGGATAAGGATTTGCCGGTACATTTTCTCGATGTCCGTTTTTATAACTCCTCCATTTTACGATCAGAGTTAAAATATCCTTTTGTAGGTTAGGTCCTTTTTCCATCAAGTCGTTTAAGCTGTAGCCGGAGTCAGTCTTCATGGACCCGTTAAAGACGGTACGTAGTCGGCTCGTCGTAGAACTAGGCCTCAGTATTCCATGATGTGGTAGGTATACTTGAAGTTGACTCTCGGCCTTTTTTGCTTTTTTCATGTGACCTAATTCAACATAGTCACGTATGAATTGTTTGTAAAGAGCAGCGAAATGTTCTTGTTTCGCCAATTTTCTCTCTAACTGACGAAATTGAGCCATAGCTTGAGGTTTAGAATTGCCTAGGTTTTCCTCAAAGTTTGGTTTCATGGCATTTTCACGACGTATTTCCCGTTCTCCAATCGCTCTGTCGTTTGAGAGTAATATTTCTCACAGTATTCATCTGACTTTGTCTTCTGGAGTTCTGAGGGGATATCTTCTATTTCCCAGAAGTGAGATAAAGTATCCAGCTTTTTGAGAGTGACGAGACAGTTGTATTGCTTCTTTGTAGCTCCGCTGAGGATCCAACCTAACTTTGTCTGTTGAGCTACTAGCGAGTTGTCGCTTTGTTTTCGTACTCCCTCCATGATAACATTCGAGTAAATATCTGCACCCAGAAGCAGATCGGTGGGCCCAGAGATGTTAAAACTTGGATCAGCTAATTCGAGGCTGTCTAGTAGTGACCAGTTTTTCGTGTCGAAAGTGGAGTTCGGCAAGTTATTGATCAGTTTACGCATTATCAGTGCCTCAGTGCGGAATGTGTAATCTGAGTGAATTGATTTGCAGTTGAGCTTGATCATTCCTTTGCTTGTACCCATGATAGTGCCGACACCTGTCACGGTGGCGTTGCTTTTGCTCCGCGGTAGATTCAATCGCTGAGCGGCGTTTTCTGTAATCAAAGACACTTGAGAACCTTGATCCAGTAACGCCCGTAGTGGGATGTAATCACCTTCTTTGTTTTTTACTTGAAGTTGAAGAGTCATTAAGAGGATCTCTTGTTCACCGTTTACGTGATTTGATGATCTCGCCGGCGCTGTTGACGTAGTTGATTTAGGATGATTTCGCTTCAGATTATCGTCGTGGAGCATAGTATGATGCTTATAGCGGCACGTGCGATATCTTTGTTTCGAAGTACATTTCGATTCTTCGTGACTAACAAGACAATTCTTGCAAATATTCAGATTACTTGCAGTTTGATTTCGTGTTGTAATATCCATATTTGAAAATGTAGGACAGTGCCACAGCGTGTGTTCGTTTTTGCAAAGCGGGCAAGTTCTAATAGCAGCATGATAGGTATTTGTACGCTTTTCTGCATTGTTTTTGTTCGATTTGAAATTCGAATAATTATTGGTATTTTTATTTTGAACATTCCCAGAATTATTTTGTTTGTGAGGATTTTTCTTAGTGCGGGATCCTGTTAACGCCATGAACTTCTCCTCCAGGAACTTGAGAAATTCTTCCAAATCTGGTAGTTCTCTGGAATGTTTGACCGACAGGAGATAATCATTGTCAGTGACGTCATCTAACTTTGCCTGTAGCAAGTACACGATGATTGGTCCCCACACAGGAATATCTATGCCGAGGTTTTCTAAGCCGTTTATACACTCCCTCGTGGTGTCGTGTAGCCTTTTCAAGTTGTTTAAGGTGGGAATATCGACCGCAGGTTGATGGAGAAGTGTATCCAAATAGGACTTAAAAAGTATGCGCTTGTTCTCGTAGCGATGCTGGATGATATTCAGGCATGACTCATAGTTTGCAGCACTCACGGGTAGATGTTTTATCAGTTTTTCAGCTTCACCTTTAGCTAGACTTCAAAAACTTCATTTTCTGGGCGTTGTTGAGAGTTGGGTTATCGTGAATGGTTTCGAGGAATAGATCCCTGAACGATTCCCAGTCTTTGTAATCACCGTGGAACTCGGGTATTTCGATTCTTGGGTTGGTTTTTTCGTAATGAGAAGTCTCGTACATCTTCTTGTTGATGTTATCTGTGATATTATCGTAGGCCCGTTCCCAGTGATCGAATGTTTGTTCGTAATCCTCGTTAGTTCCTTGTAGCAAGTAGTGTAGTTGCCAGTGGACTTTGTCAATGGATTCCCATTTCGCGCGTAGTATGCGAAGTTGTTCCTGAAGCTGCCATTCGGCTTTCAGCTCATCGAGATGGACTTTGGAATTGCGCGTTCCTAAGCGTTGAAATTGCAAGTTTGAGTACGTAATAGCGTTGACAAGTGCTCGTCCGCATCCTCGGGGATGTTTAAGTTTATCCCCGTCGTGTCAAACTGCACACTTTCCGGTTGTTTCAAGGGTCCAGGTTTTGAGAAGTCCCCTAAACCTTTGTTTGCTGGAATTTGAGGATCCACGGTTTTCATTGTTGTTTTGATCTCGTGGCTGTGTCATAGATTGGAAAGATTCTTCATACATTTGTAACGTTATGTTGAAGACGTTGTTTTTGAAGTAGTCATTACCTCATTGGGTTGACGCAAATTTATTCAGGATGTCGTTACCTATTTGTTCTAAACTCATCCCAGTGAGATTGTAGAGCATCCAAACGTTTGTTAAGGTAATCTAAAGATTTCCTACTCACAGAATTCTTTTTGTAGTTTGTATGGATTGTCTTTGTTTGCTCGTAGCTATGTTGTTCATCCGGCTCGAAGGACCAAAAAGATGTTGGGGATTTCTGCCGGTTTAGCCGCAACGCAGTATCCTTGATTGTAGATTGTAGTAAAAGTATGTTGACAGTAATGCCAAAACCACTGATATTCGTTAAAAGGTTTATTTATTGAATCGCACTTATATTTACGTTTCACAATCACGCGTGACGTACGATACGCTGTGTTGTTAAGTTACGACTAAAGTAGGTTATAAAACTTAGGTATAAAGTAAAAATGCTGTACGAGCGATATTGGCTCGTACAGATGATATGATGTGATGGTAGGACGGTAAATCTAATTGGAAAACACTAAGCATCAAGTAATATTCAAGTTGCGAGACATAACAAGCAATAGTTCAAACGCAAATGTAACAAATATCTATACAAAACATGTCCATTGTACAGACGCCAGCGCGTCAAGCTAAACCCTATACATATCTATAACTACGACGCACCATGGAGCGTTAGAAAGAAAGTATCCTTGGCGTGATTGGTGGAACTTCCAACGTTTCTAAAATTGACCAATGGTTGCACATACTAATAATTAGGAACCAATCCGCGCCCCTGCGCGTTCCCACCGCTCCCGAGTTGTTCCGACTCATAACGAAATTAAACGAACGTCAGTTGTCAGCAGTCACTGACAGTCAGTTCAGTCAGTGTTTATTGTTGTGTCGTAGTGTTCACGAACTTTAAAATGGCGGCAATTGGCGCGCCATAGCGCGTTCAGAATAATATAATAGTGTTCTGTGGTAATAGCGCTTTGATTGAGTGAATCTGTCATAACGGTGAGTAATATTTTTTGTAATTCTAATTTTTTAATAATAAAGGCTAATAGTCAATCAATGGTATTTTTTATAGAATTTGCTAAATAAGTAAACAGAAGAGATAAGTAGATATCTTCCTTGTGTTATTTCATAATGACTTCCCAATATCGTGTTATTAACGCTGCGCGCGCTGTTCAAGCGTCATTGAAATGTAGAGGAACAGAATTAGATGAACCATTAATTTAGTCATGAAACATTTTAAATATTAGTTAATCCAGTGGGTAGTGATTGGATTATAAAGTAAGTAAATACCTACGCAATGACGCACTTTTGTTTTGTCTGTGGAAACTGTAGGAGACAAGCAGTAATTCAACACGTGGACCCAGTTTAATCTAGTTATATACTACCTACGCTATTGCATGGTGTATGTTTGTGTGTAAATAAATAAATAATTTAATAATAATAAGTTAGCAATTATTGTAGGTAATTGTATAAGTATTAATACGTCTTTGCCTATATGTATATAAATAATATGTATTAATTATGTGCGCCTGAATGGCTGGTTGTCTGTATCGGTTTGCGTCAGACTGGTGACCAAAAATTGCTACCTACTTTTTACTACCTATAATCAATAAAATTGCTACCTAACTTTTGAAACAAAATAAAGGGACAAAATAAATGACCAGACATTCTCATATCAGGCTAGCTGGTCAACTCTCCGTTTGTGTAAACTATTGAAACGTGTTATTATTTTTTTGAGTAATTACTATGTTCTAGCCAGGACCCACCGGGCCTCTCACGGGCCCATAGATGAAAGGCCAACAAGCTGGTTATCCGGACTAGAGCAAATCGGACGCGATACGCGCCAGCTAACCCTACTTATACCTAATCTTACCTCTGCTTCGAGTCGATATCACTCCGTGACCACTCGCAAGTTTTGAGTTAGTGTGTATGTGTATTGTGAGTGTTTGTGAACCTTGCGATGGCCTCGCAGCAGGATCCGGGCTCTCCAAGACGACCCGTCTTCCTCAGCTCGCCGACCGACCACGGCGACCGCGCCTTATTCACACCACTTCTCGTGCAACTTATAGTCCAAACACAAGGCCTCGGTGCTCCGTAGTAGCACACCCGATACGAGGCAAAACCGTACCGATTTCTAGTATCTAAATTCCCGGGCGCCCGTGCAATGACTCCCAAGTAAATCTAACCTCAAAGCGCGCGCATACTCTCAACCCGGTTCCATAATTACGACTGATTTTTGTGACGCGCACAGCACCTACTACCGTCCCGCTCGTCCCGCATAGTGGCATCTCGCTTGCGCTGCCGACCGAACACGACAGCGGCCGAACCCACACGGCGCGGTAGTATCTGTACTAAAGGCTTGATTTCAAACAATCACCCCCCCTGGACCGACCCGTTGTTGGTCCGCTCAAACTCCCGGTAGTCGCGATAACGTTGAAACCGCCCGTCTAAGGATCGAGTCCCTCACCTGTACGTCTGCGATCCGTGGAGACCCATCCTTGCCCGTAATCAGGTTAACAATGCGCCCCCGTCGCCAACACAACGGTGATAGGTTAGCATCCTTAACCAGTACGAGGTCTCCAACGCAGGGTGGGGTCGTCCTGTCCGTCCACTTAACGCGTTGCTGTAGAATATACAAATACTCCAGCGACCATCGCTTCCAAAAATTTTGACTCATTTGCTGTAACATCTGATACCGTGACAACCGGTACAACTTTACATCTGTATACGGATATTCCGGCAAGGCGTTAAGTGGTTGGCCAATTAAAAAATGGCCTGGGGTAATGGCCTCAAGGTCATTCGGGTCAGCGCTCAACGGGCACAAAGGTCGCGAGTTTAAGACCGCCTCAATTTTGCAAAACACCGTAGACAACTCTTCAAAGGTGAGGATCGTTGAGCCGATGGCCCAATACAGGTGAGTCTTGGAAGACTTAACTACTGCCTCGAAAATTCCACCCCAGTGGGGGCATCCAGGTGGACTAAAATACCACGAAATGCCCCGACTGGCGAGGCCCGTGCCAATCTCTCGCTCATTTTGGCTCAAAAACAATAAAATTTCCTTTAAGCAACGGTCGGCGCCCTTGAAGTTGGTACCACAGTCCGACCAAAGCAGTGACGGTAATCCCCTTCGAGAAACGAATCTATCCAACGCTGCCAGAAAGGCCTCCGTAGAGAGATCGGCTACCATTTCTAAATGAACTGCCTCGGTTGCCAGACACACGAAGACGCACAAATATGCTTTAACCGACTTCGCGTTTCGAAGGTGATATTGACGTCTTGACCATGAAAGGCCCCGCGAAATCTGTTCCTACGCCAGCAAATGGCCGAGCCTCCGTGACTCGTTTCGGGCGGGAGATCTCCCATTTGTGGCTGCATTGTTTGTGGCTGCCTTGAGTCGGTAACAAGGCAAACAACGAAACACAACGCTCCGTATTACTCTCCGTGCCGATAAAATCCAGAATTCACGCTGCAAAATGCCCAGAAGGGTGTTACAGCCTGCGTGTGAATTCCTGGTGTGACGGTCCCGAACCAACAACTCCACCAAAGCTCCCTTCTTGGGGAGAATTAGAGGATGTCGCGCTGCATAGGGCAAGTCGGCATTCCGTAGTCGTCCTCCCACCCGGAGCATTCCGTGCTCATCGATGAACGGGTTGAGGCGGATAAGACCTTTTTTCAATCGACCTGCGCCAGTCCTCAAGACCCTAATTTCGTCCTGGAACTCATTCCCCTGAACAACCTTCACCCAAAGTGAGAGAGCCTTTTGTTGTTCCTCGGGCCCCATTACAGGCGACATGTTTCGCTGCGCGACAGGGCTTCGACAATTATGACAGAAACGCATTATCCATCCCGTGACTCTAAGTATCTTCCCCAGTGAGCTATATCGATCCAAAAGAGTGTGGTCTGCGGTGGCGAGCTCCACTGTAGTCACATTGAGCCTCAAGCCTTGGTCCGGGGGTAATGAATGCCGACCGCACTCATTAAATGGCCACTCCGCATGTGGCCGTTCCAACCATTGTGGCCCCCACCAAAGAGAATATTCAACCAAAGCAGGCGCCGGACAGCCGCGTGAGGCGCAGTCAGCCGGATTAAACTTGCCTGGAACATGTCTCCAGACCAGAGGAGTCTCTGAATGATTTATTTGTGAGACTCGGTTGGCCACAAATACCTCGAGCGTGTGGACCGAAGTCTGCAGCCAGCACAACACGATTCGGCTGTCAGTCCATGCATAAACCGTCTCGTTCAGATCCACCGTACCGCGCATATTCTGCACCACATGGTTCAGGAGCCGCGTCAGGAGGGCTGCACCCGCCAATTCCATCTTCGAAATCGTCCAACGGGTCCGAACAGGCGCAACCTTGCTCTTGGCCAGGACCAAGCGTACAATTCCCACACCAGCGGTCTCACTTGTTCTCAGGTAGACTGCGGCCGCGTACCCCTTCTCGGACGCATCACAAAACCCGTGCAGGGTGACCCTGACTCCTGCCTGCGGGAGCAGTTTGCGCGGGATCTCAATCTCCGAGATCTGAGGTAAGGCGGTGACGAATGCCGACCACTCCCGAGCCAGCTCCTCTGTGAGCTGATCATCCCAACCTAGTTGGGCCAACCAAAGCTTCTGAATGAAGCACTTTGCCATGAACGTGACCGGCGCGATCCAACCGGTTGGATCGAATGTTCGGGCGATGGTCGAAAGGACCGATCGCTTGGTCCAGGTCTTTGACAGCAACTCGGCCTCACAATTGTACGTGAAGACATCCTGACTCGGTCGATACTGGACCCCTAAAATTGCCAACGCATGAAGATTTTCCGAGTCTTCAAACAAATGGGTCTTGTTGGTACTCAGCTGGCAGTCCCGCCAGCACCTCTGGGCAGTTTGACAGCCACTTCCTGAGTTCATAGCCACCGGAGGCCATGAGCGCCACCAATTCATCCCTCAAGATGAGCGCCTGCTCAATACTATCTGAGCCCGTACAAATGTCGTCTACATAGACGTCCCTATCAATGACAGCAGCCGCTCGGGGATTGCGAAGCCGTTCCTGTTCAGCCAGTTCTCGTAGCGTACGCATGGCTACATACGGGCTGGGCTTTAATCCGTACGTGTTTGTGTTGAGCTCATACGTGACCATCGGTTCTTCTGGGCTCTCTCGCCACAATATCAGTTTGAACCGACGGTCGTCTGGATGGATCTCCGTTTGGCGAAACATCATCCTCACGTCCGTAACGAAGACAACCTGGTGTCTCCTGAAGTCCGTTAGAATGTCTGCAATGTCTCTGGTCAACTTAGGACCAGCATGGAGACATTGATTCAGGGACACTCCGCTAGATGTCTCCGCGCTCCTGTCGAACACGACCCTAATCTTGGAGTCAGGTGTCTTCAGGACTGGGGTGCGTGGACAGGAAACCTCCCCGAGTGCCCGTGGGCTGGAGTTCCCTTACGGATACGTCCGGGGGGAAGGCCAGTCTCCGGGACGGTGCACCCTGGGGTGCGGGCAATGGTTCCCCTTAGGCACGTGTGCCTAAGGGGTTTTGTTGCCCGTATGCCAATATCCTGTCGGAGGTACGCTCCAACGTGTGTCCCTCTGCTCTAAGCAGAGACGCACAGCGGCGGAGTAAGAGCGGGCTCGGTGTGCACTAACCCTGTCGCCGGGCAGGCAGGAGGAAGTCATTTCCTTCTGCCACCGTTAGTCTCGTAGCCCCGAAGATTGTTCAAGGTCATGTCTCTGACTTTTGACGGGGGTCGAGGGTCTTGGCTTAACCGCCCGGACCGCGAGGAAGAAAACCTCTATAAAAAATTACCCCAAACCTTCAAGCGGCGGCGCACCGTGAGGGAGGTTGGTAGCTTGATTAATGGGTAGCTGAATTAATCGCTAGTGCGAACCACAGTTTTGAGCCAGTGATAAAGTTTTTACTCGTGGGAACTAATATGGGACCAAAGAAAAACGATGAACGAGAAGAGGAGAGGGAGAGGAGTGATGCGGGGTCGGAGTCCGACGCCGCATCGGGAGTGAAGGGCGCGAAGGGCACTTTTAAGAGACCGGAGTGCGTAGTGGTGGGGGCCGCTGGAAGGAAAGCCGCTTTCCTGAAGCGGAACCTAAATCCGGGAGATGCCCAGGAGTCTTCCTCGGACGGCGGTCTTAAATCGGCTCCCAAATATGCTCGCCGGGGCCTAGGCCGGAAGAGCAAGAGCCGGGTAAACGCCGCAACGGAGGACGGCTCAGCCGGGTCGGCCGAGGGGAGCGCCGTGGAGGCGTCTGGCGATGAGTCGGACGCCGCTGGTGGCTCCAATTCGGAGCGGGCCAGGTTTGAGGAGGTCGTGGCCGCTGCAGTCAAGGGTGTGGCCTTGAAGAAGACGCAGTCTTCTAAAGACAAGGCCATACCCGCAGCCAAGGCCTCCATTATGGCGGCAGCGGAGGCTCTACTTCAAGGGCCTCCGTCGGACGGAATGTCCGAAATGCGGGCGGAGGTCGCCCGCTTGACAGCCGCCATGGAGCTTCTCCGAAAGGAGAATGAGGAGCTCCGAGCAGACCTGGCCAGGCTTCGCGGAGCTGGCGCTCAGGAGGGGGTGCAGCAGGGGCAGGGCGGCCTCGGGCCTGCAGAGGACCGAGTTCTGGCCTTGGTGCGGAAGGAGCTGGCTGCCCTTAACAACCGGTTCTCGGTCCTTGAGGGAATCGTCCTGCGGCCCCCGCTAGGCCGACCGGCGGCCTCGGGCCAGCCAAAGGCGGCTTCGTATGCCGCCATGGCTGCCACGGCCAAACCAGGGTCGGCAGGGCAGGCGAAGGGCGGGGCCGTGGCTGCGAAGGCGCCTGCGACGGCGCCTGCGAAGGCGCCCACGAAGGCGGCCGCGAAGGCGCCTGAGAGGGCCCCAGCTGTGGCGGTGACGACGCGGCTGCCCCCGCCTCCCAAATCTCCTCCGGCTGACGCCGAATGGCAGGTAGCTGGGGAGAAGAGGAAGGAGGGCAAGGCGGCAAGGTCGGCCAAGCGGAGGGAGAGGCGGCAGCGGCGCAAAGAGCGAAGCGTCGCGGTGAGGTTACGTGCCCCAAAGTCCGCAGCTGTAGTGATCACACTACAGCCGGAAGCGGAGAAGAAGGGCGTGTCCTACCGCGACGTGCTCGCCAAGGCGAGGGCGGCGGTAAACCTGGAGGAGATCGGTGTTACCGAGGGCATGCGGGTAAGGGTCACTGCGACTGGGGCTCGGATGCTCGAGATCCCCGGTGCGGCCAGTGGCCCGACCGCTGACGCTCTGGCCGAAAGGCTCAGGGCGTCCTTAAATGCGGACGAGGCCCGAGTGTCCAGACCCGCCAAGTGCGTTGACTTGCGCATCCTGGGTCTGGACGACTCCGTGACGGAGCGAGAGGTGGTGGCCGCCGTGGTCAAGACTGGGGGGTGTGCCTTCGAACAGGTGAAGGTAGGCACCATCCGTCCTGACCTCACGGGGATGCGAGCCGTTACGGTGAGCTGCCCCGTATCGGCGGCCCAAAAAATAGTTGGGGAGGGCCGGAGGTTCCAGGTGGGCTGGGATTCCACGCGGGTGAAACTGCTGGAACCCAGACCTCTGAGGTGCTTCCGTTGCCAAGTGGGCAACCACGTGGGGGCAAAATGCACCTCGGAGGTGGATCGCAGCAGTCATTGCTTCCGTTGTGGTCAACCCGGTCACAAGGCCGGCTCGTGCAATGCCACGCCGCACTGCTATCTATGTGCGGCAGCTGGCAAGCCGGCCGATCACCGGGCTGGAAGCAAGGGCTGTGGTCCACCCACCAAAGCCCGGGGCAGGGGCAAGCCCTCCGCCTCCGCTACCGCCGTCACGGCCGCAGCGGCCGCCACGGCCGCCGTCGCTGCCGCCTCCACTGCCGTCGCCGCCGTACTCACTGCGGCAGGGCCCTCACAGGAGGCTCAGGGGGGGGCTAATATGGAGTGCCAGTAATGGCCCCATTACGCCTCCTCCAGGCGAACATCAACCACTGCGCCGCCGCTCAGGATCTGTTGCTCCAGAGCATGGCGCAGTGGTCGATTAACATCGCCGTGGTCGCTGAGCCGTACTTTGTCCCGCCCAGTGATTACTGGGTGGAGGACCTGAGCGGCTCAGTGACCCTCATTTCGTCGGCCGCCGCCGGTACCCTGTCCCTCGAAGCCGTCAAGAGGGGACAGGGTTGCGTTGCAGCACGGTTCGGGGGGATTGTCGTGGTAGGGGTATACTTCTCCCCGAACCGAACTCTCGCCGAGTTCCACAACTCCCTTGCGGAGTTGAAAAACGTCGTCGTCGGGTTTCGTTCCCTTCCCGTGCTCGTCCTCGGGGACTTCAACGCCAAGAATGTGGCTTGGGGTTCCCGGTATACGGACACACGGGGCAGGATGGTGGAGGACTGGGCTCTGGAGACAGGCCTGGTCATTCTAAACCGGGGTTCTGTCCCCACGTGTGTGCGGATGCGGGGTGAATCAGTGGTGGACATTTCGTTCGCCAGCCCCGCTCTGTTGCCACATGTTGTTGACTGGCGCGTCATAGAGGGGGTGGAGACCTACTCCGACCACCGGTACATCCGGTTTGATGTCTCCGCCCAGACCTCGAGCGCGCCGGTCCGACAGGCCCCGCGTGGTCCGCGGTGGGCGCTGAAGAAGCTGGACCGGGAGCTCCTCCTGGAAGCTTCGATCGTGCAGGCCTGGGTGTCACCACCGGACAGGCCTGCCGACATCAACGACGAGGCGGAGTGGTTCCGGGAGGCCATGTCCGAAATATGTGACGTGGCAATGCCCCGGGTCCAGCCCGGTCGCGCCTGGCGCCAGGTGTATTGGTGGTCGCCGGAGCTGGCGTCTCTGCGCGAGGCGTGCGTTGCTGCGCGGCACCGGTACACCAGGCACCGCAGGCTCCGTATCCGCCCTCCGGATACGGAAGCCATTCAGGCGGAGCTGTACGAGGGGTACAGAGCGGCGAAGACCGCCCTCCGAGCGGAGATCTTGCGGGCCAGGGATCTGGCTCGCGAGGAGTCGCTGGAGACTCTAAACAGGGACCCATGGGGACGCCCTTATAAAATGGTGCGGAATAAACTCCGCCCATGGGCGCCCCCGCTGACGCAGAGTCTCCGGCCCCAGCTCGTGGAGGACGTGGTGAGCGCTCTGTTCCCTTCGCGAGGGGAACATACTCCCCCGCCCATGGCTCTGCTTCCTGCGGTGCCCGTTGCGGACCACATCACCGACGACGACGACGATGCTCCGGAAGTGACCGAGGTAGAGTTGAGAGCGGCGGTACGTAGGCTGAGTGCCAAAAATGCCGCCCCAGGACCCGACGGCTTACCTGGAAGAGCCTGGGTTCTGGCCTTTGGGGCTCTCGGGCCTCGACTAGGGGGGCTCCTAAGCGCATGCTTGGAGAGGGGCCAGTTCCCACTTCGTTGGAAGACGGGGAAACTGGTCCTCATTAAGAAGCCGGGGCGCCCTGCGGACTCTCCGTCCGCTTACCGACCCATCGTGCTGCTCGACGAGGTGGGCAAGCTCTTTGAAAGAGTTATTGCAGACCGCCTCGTCGGGTGGCTGGTGCAGGAGGGGCCGGATTTGGCGGAGAGCCAGTTTGGTTTCCGCAGGGGGCGCTCTACGGTGGACGCCATCATGCGCGTGCGAGCCCTCACGACGGGGGATGCTGTGGCCCGGGGTGGGGTCGTCTTGGCGGTGTCGCTAGACATCGCCAACGCCTTCAATACCCTGCCCTGGAGTTGCATCAGGGAGGCACTCCGGTATCACCGGATACCGACCTACCTCTGTCGAGTGGTTGAGGCCTATTTGACGGATAGGGCCGTCATCTACCCCGGTCATCAGGGAGAGTGGAACCGGCGAGAGATGTCGTGCGGTGTCCCACAAGGATCGGTCCTGGGGCCGCATTTGTGGGACATCGGGTACGACTGGGTGCTGCGCGCCGACCTCCCTAGCGGCGTCAGCGTGGTATGTTACGCTGACGACACGCTGGTCCTGGCGCAGGGGAGGTCGCACCAGGCGGCGGCTGAATTAGCGACACGCGGGGTTGCGATAGTCGTTGCGAGGATCCGGCAGTTGGGACTCGAGGTGGCCCTGCACAAGTCCGAGGCCATGTGTTTTCATGGTCCTCGGAATGCGCCACCGTCGGGTTCCCAAATAACGGTAGGAGGGGTTCGCATTGGAGTCGAGTCGACGATGAAGTACCTGGGACTCGTCCTCGACAGCCGGTGGAACTTCGTGGAGCATTTCCGAAGTTTGGCTCCCAGACTGGAGCGGGCTGGGGCTGCCTTGAAGCGGCTCCTGCCCAATCTAGGTGGTCCAAACGCCTCCTGCCGGAGGCTTTACGCGGGGGTCGTGCGGTCCATGGCCCTTTACGGGGCACCGGTGTGGGCGCGTTCCCTGAGGCTGCGGCCAGTCCGCCGGTTGAACGCGTCCCAGAGGGTCATGGCCATTCGGCTAGTCCGGGGTTACCGCACGGTCTCCGGTGAGGCGGCGAGCCTCCTTGCCGGATTGCCGCCGTGGGATCTGGAGGCGAAAGTCCTCGCGCACGTGTGGGAGTGGCGCGAGGAGGCGAAACGCCGGGGCGTAACTCCGCTGCCGCGAGAAATCACGGTACAGCGGACAGAGCTCCGGCGGGATCTCATGGCGACATGGAGAGTGCGACTGTCGCATCCCAGCGCTGGGCACGCCACAATTGCGGCGATAAGTCCCCTCTTTGAGGAGTGGTTAGAGAGGCGCCACGGCGTCCTCACCTTCCGCCTGACGCAGGTCCTTACCGGACACGGTTGTTTCGGGAGGTTCCTGTTTCGCATAAGGCGGGAGGAAACGCCCGGGTGTCACCATTGTGTGGATCGCCCAGAGGACACGGTGGAGCATACAGTGGAGGTCTGCCCGGCTTGGGCAGAGCACCGCCGTGTTCTCACGGAGGCGATCGGCGGCGGCGATCTCTCGCGTCCGAGCCTGGTCCAGGCCATGGTTCGGAGCGAGAGTGCATGGGAGGCCGTCACCTCCTTCTGCGAAGCGGTAATGCTTGCGAAGGAGGAGGCGGAACGCGTGAGGGAGAGGCAGCCTCACGCCCTCAGTCGCCGCAGGAGACGCCCTGGGCGGCGGGAATCGATAGCCGATTCCCAGCCACCGTAGGCGCGGGCTTGCGGACGGTGAGTAGTGGGTAGCTCGCCGTCCGGTGAGGACCAGGCCCGGGTCGACGGCGCGTTGTGTTCCACGCGCGCCTCAAAGAGATGTCAGCAAAAGATGGGGTCCAATAGGGCCGATGCCGCTGGGGTCGCGGGTTGTTTGAAAAAGATACCGTGGCCCTGGCATAGGCAACTGAAGGAACACGGGTGGGTTTTAGTCAGTAAAAGTCTGACACGCCCTTCCGCTCCACCCAGAGCGGGAGAAGTTATTTGATGATTTCCCATCCACAAAAAAAAAAAAAAAAAAGGTGTCTTCAGGACTGCATGATGAGGCAAAACGTAGTGCTCCTCATGACGACAGTCGACCCTGGACACCGACATGTGGCCCAACGCCAGGTATTCGCGCATGAACTCCACATACTTCTGTCGGAAGTTGTAGTCCCGTTTCATGCGCCTTTCCATTGCCACTAACCGTTTCTCTGCCAGACTCCAAGAGCTCCCCAGCGGAGGTCGAGTTGATAGAAATGGCAACCGAGTCATAAATCTACCCGATGGGAGGCGCACCGAGTTACATTGATAAAATATCTTGCATAGCGATGCGCGATGGCGAGAGGTTTTATTCGATTGTTTCGATTGTTCGAACATCTCGATGGTTCTCGATTGTTTCGACTTGGACTCGAGTCCGACTCGGTCTGTTATTGCGACTGGCGCATGGCGCGTTCATTCAAGAGTTGTTCCTCGATGGTATCGAGTTTCGCGAGTTCTTGACTTGCGTTGTGATTGCGAATCCAAACTAATTCTTTCAACAAGAGCAATCGAAAATAATCAATACCGCGACATGCACCTCGGCTCGATGCATGCAATCTACTGACCCCAGTGAGTGACCGAGCGAGACTCGGTGAGGGAGAATGACTGATTCGAACAATCGAAAACTAGTGGTCGATTCCGTGGACTCGAAACAATCGAAAAACATCTCGATTTGTTTTGTACAACGGCGAGTCGATGGTTGGCTCGGAATCGCCCATCGCTAATCTTGCACTCCTCGTCAAGCGGGCTAGTCCTAGGAGCGGTGGGTGGCTCTTCCGTTGCCCAGAACCTTTGCAGCTCGGGGGAGCCTGGATCGTCTCAACGCCTATGTATAGGTACATCAGCGGTGAGACGACCCGGACTGCCAGGCACTTCTTCTCTTGCAACCGAGCGGGTGGGCAGGTTGCGGATAGCCCAACTCCGGGGGCGAGATCGGCGGATAACGTCGACTCCGCGCCCGGAGCATCTCGTTAGAGATCCCGGACAAGAGAAGTTCCCGAAGGCCAAAACCCAGGCTTAGGGTAACCCATGAACCTTTTCCCATGTATCCATGATCCGAATAAGCCGATTCCTTCCTATCCTTATTATCCCGTAGATCCTAAAATCCCAGGCTAATTCTCAGACCTGGGTAACCTTTCAAAACCCTGGACCTTATCCACAAGATATCTTCCCTCCCATCCCTATATCCCGTCGTTCCCAGAGGAGGGGCAACCTCCATTCCAAAAAAGCCCACCACCTATTACCATGAAGCAGCAGGATAAAGTTTTTACCCAGGTGGGTCCCGGCCAAGCCGTGGAATCCCACATCGCTTCGGCGGTCAGCCCCCAACGTAATCTGGGGGGGGGGGGGGCACCCCACTGCAAATTGGTGCCGCGCTCTTCAGCGCGGCCGGCTGCTGAACAAGCGCCAACAACCCAGGCTGCTGAACAAGCGCCAATAACCCAGGCTGCGACTTACGCGCCAACAACACAGACCACAGCTGCGACTACCGTGCCAATAGACCCTACTCCGGCTGCGACTCACGCGCCGTCCACGAGTCTCTGGCAACAGAGTATCGTGAGGAAGAGTGTAACATATAACCCTGACAATGACCATGCTCCCATTACGAGCCTGGACAGCGAGCTTCGCACGTTGGCATCCCAACGTGAGAGGATCGAGGTCAGGCTAGACGACCTAACACACGCACAGAAAGGGTCGGGGAAGGAGGACGAGCCTAGCAGCTCTACCACGCTCCCGACTGATGAAGTACGCCTGCTGCGACAAAAGCGCGAAAAAATCAGGGCCCGGGAGAGAGAATTAGGCTACCGAAAGCGCAAAATCTCTGTAGGCACTAGCCGGCGCGGAGCGCGATCGGACGCCGAAGGGGAAGTACGCGACCAGCCGCAAGTACGCGAAGGGGACACCCAGCGCGAAAAGCGGCCGGACGCGGAAACACGTGGGCGGGGACAAGTCCGCGTATGGAATACCCGGCGCGAAAAGTCCCCGCATATGACAGAGCATGCCGGGGTAGCCAGCCGACCTCAGGACCCTGACAGAACCCAAGACCGAACTCGACCCAGACATAGGAGGAAAAGGCGGGCTGGAGCCTCATAAAGGAGTTTTTTGGCAGCCAACACCTTGCCAGGCACCTCAAAGCCGCAGCCAGGCCCAAGCGGTCCGGGGCCGGTAAAGAGGGAGCGCCCCGACGACACGGCTTCTCCGAGCACGATCCAAGGGGACGCAAAACGTGTGAGGGTCCACTCTGCTCAGGGAGAGCGGAGAACCTACGCGCGATCCACGAAGGATATCCCTGCGAGGCTGGCCGTAGCAATCTGCTTTCCGCCCCCCTCCAAAGACCTGACAAAAGAGAAAGCTGATTACATCAAGACTTACCTCGAGAACATGCTGATGGACACTGACGCGACCACACCACTCCCGGCCTTTCGCGGATACCCACGGGTAGCGGAGGGCACGGTGCAGATGTGGTGCGAGGACGACAATGCCCTAGCATGGTTGACCCAGAATGTACCCAAGATTAGACTACCTGACACTGACCTCACACTGACAGTACTGAAACAGTCTGACGTACCCACTCGTGCCCGAGCCTCGCTTTTCGTCCCTCGATACCGAGGTGACGTAGCTCGACTCCAGAATATTCTGGTTCGCCAGAATACTTGGTACGACATCGCCAGATGGTCACTCTACAGGGCAACAGCCGTCGGTGGTGACAACTATGGGACATTTTTGACCCTGGGTGTGCCACCGGAGGAGGTTGAAAGGGTTTTGACCCGGGAGCGACGGATATCGTACCTACTCGGGTCGATATACGTACGCTTCTGGCAAACGACCCAACCCTCTGACATCCAGACTGACAGCACGGACACACAGACGTCACAACCGACGACAAAGACGAATGACGTGGCCATTGCCCAACTTGAGGAGGACATGGCCCGAGCGGCAATGGCTGACATAGACCCCACACCGACTGCATCACCCGACTGGAGCGAGCAGCTCTTAGCCTCGTCGCCGGGTGACCCACATGAAGACCAGAACAGGGTAGAGTTAGAGGGAAAATCATTCGATGGATCCAGCTCCGACTAACTCTACCCCACCGCCGTCATCACCCCTCAATATTATCCAAACCAACCTCCAGCACAGCCAAACTGCCACAGCTAGCTTACGCAGGGCACTGGAGGTAAAGCCCCAAACCATTGCACTGATCCAAGAGCCATGGATCAGGAACAACAGAATATGTGGCCTCGGTAACATCGGAGGTAAGCTAATCCTCAACACACACGGCTCAGACAAACCAAGAACATGCGCATACATACCCAAACATATTCCCAGCACACCACTCACCCAATTCTGTTCCAGAGACTTGACAGCTGTCAGGCTCCAGACTGCAGGTGACATCCCAGACATAGTACTGGCCTCGGTATACATGCCGGGGGAGGACGCACACTGCCCTCCGAAGGAGATGGCCGACCTGGTGCAGCACTGCGAGCACGCCAAACTTGATTTAATCATCTGCACTGACTCGAACGCCCATCACCCGCTCTGGGGCAGCGACGCACCGAACCCCAGAGGAGAGGTATTATCCACATATTTATTCTCTACTAACCTTAACATTGTTAACCGCGGCTCAGAACCCACTTGGGTCACAGTTCGAGGTCAAACAATCATAGACCTGACACTTGCTACAGAAAACGCGACTAACCTTATCACAAATTGGCACGTATCAGACGAGCCCTCTTGCTCAGACCATAGAAGGATCCGATTTACACTAACAGCCAACACAAGGAAACCAGAACCGAGACGCAACCCACGGCGCACCAATGTTCCAGGGTATAAACGCCTACTAGCCTCACTACTAGCTAGGCACCTATCACAAATAACCATAAAAGACCAAGCACAATTAGAATATCTAACATATTACCGTGACAAAATTATCAGAATATCTAACCGAAGCTTACTATGCATGCTGCAAGCTAAGAGCGCCACAACTCAAGGGCGAGAGAAACCCTTGGTGGAACGCTGAACTTAGCAAACTCAGAAATGCACTACGTAAGCAATTCAACAGAGCCAAAAACACTAGACTCCCGGATGATTGGGAAATATATAAAGAAACCCAATACACATACAAAAAGCAGATCAGAACCGCCAGGAGAACTGCGTGGCGTAAATTCTGCGAATCCATTGAGACGAACAACGAAGCTGCGAGGGTAAGGAAGATCCTATCAACCGATCAGGACCGAACCCTTGGCGCGCTAAAAAAACCCGATAATTCATATACATTAACCGACCAAGAAACCAGTAAAGTCCTTCTGGAGACTCACTTCCCAAACTGTAAACTCTTGGAGGACAGGACGTGGGGGGCTGAACCAGAATGGACCCCAACAGATCACGATTGGACTAGAGCCCACAATATAGTAACAAAAGACCGAATAAAGTGGGCCATAAATACCTTCCAGCCATACAAGTCCGCAGGACTGGATGGCATCTTCCCAGCCTTACTGCAGTGGGGGGTAGATCATCTGATGCCATGGCTGGTGGAAATATACCGCGCCTGCTTAGCATTTAGATATATACCCCTCGCATGGCGCGAAGTGAAGGTCATTTTCATACCCAAACCTGGAAAGACTGACTATACACAACCCAAGTCTTACAGGCCTATAAGCCTCACATCCTTCTTACTGAAAACCCTACTCGGAGGTAGCGTGTTCTCCAGCGCGGTCGAGTAAGTCGCATAACCCGGCTCCGCATGTATTGCCTCCGGGCACCCGCCCGTGTCTCGGCGCCGATCCCCCCCCGCGGAGGAGACGGTGGCATCGGGTTATTCTCCGGATTTCTCGTTGATCCACCTCCCCGAGGGGGAGGCGACCGCTGATTCCTGGTTGCCCCACCCCCCCTACGGGAGGGTGACCGACCACCCAAAGCTGGCTTGGGAGAGGGGGGGTGACCTCCCGACGAGGCTCCGTGCACCTCCCCACTCTCCGCCAGGCATAGAAGCTCATGATGGGCCCCCCTGCATGTCCGACAGTTGGTGGTCTTGCTGCACTCACGCATAAAGTGGGTACCCAAGCAGCGGAAGCACAAGTAGCGCTGCTTGACCACTCCTCTGCGCCTATGCACCCGTTGCGCCTTAAAGTCCGCGCACGCGGTGAGACCGTGTCCCCCCTCCCGACAGAAGGGGCACACTTCCGATTGGAGGGCGTTGTATTTCTGCCCCCCCCCCCCCCCGCGAAATAAAATATATATATAAAAAATATCGCGAAATCTCGGCCAATCGGCATACTCGCCGCTAAATTCTGGTACGTTAACTGGCGGCAAAGGCGCCATAATACCTACGCCCGCCGGGCCTACCTATTTCACGAATATTGCCTTTTCGCGACCGCTCAATGTTGGCTGCTGCCTGAATAATGCTCATCGACATTTCACCACACTGGTCCACATTACCCCGTACTACCGCCTGAACATCCTTTTCTACCGACGTCGGGTCCTCGTCTTCAAGACGGGCTAAGTATTCGGCGTGATATTTTAAAACGGCGTCATATCTTTCGTCTACTTGCCGAGCGCGCGTCAACAACGCGTCTTCGCGGTCTGAACGACCAACCAACGTAACCGCTATCGAGAACCATCTTAACTCAGATTCAATTCTGGCCGCGATAGTCTTAATTACCGACGGAGCCATTGTACCAACTTCAATACACGCAATTATGCAACAATACAACTAATAACACTTATTGTATACGAAACTAAACAATAATAATTTATTTGTTGAGTGAATAAATTTACGACGCAACACTGCTACACCTACAATGTAATAATGGATGTATGTTTCTGCGTAACCAAACGTAAATAACAAATTATCCACTCAACCAATATTCCCAGTCTATAAGTATTATTATCTTAATGCAAAACTTAACTTGTAATGTACAATGGAATGTGGGTCAATATCGGTCTACCTTCAATTGAAATTATGAACACAAATTTTATCAAAGTAAATTATTTGGTACCCAATGTACCTACTAATTTTACAAAGTGGGTAAAAACCACGCTCTGCTACCAAAAATATGTCCTAGCCAGGACCCACCGGGCCTCTCACGGGCCCATAGATGAAAGGCCAACAAGCCGGTTATCCGGACTAGAGCAAATCGGACGCGATACGCGCCAGCTAACCCTACTTATACCTAATCTTACCTCTGCTTCGAGTCGATATCACTCCGTGACCACTCGCAAGTCTTGAGTTAGTGTGTATGTGTATTGTGAGTGTTTGTGAACCATGCGATGGCCTCGCAGCAGGATCCGGGCTCTCCAAGACGACCCGTCTTCCTCAGCTCGCCGACCGACCACGGCGAACACGCCTTGTTCACACCACTTCTCGTGCAACTTATAGTGCAAACACAAGGCCTCGGTGCTCCGTAGTAGCACACCCGATACGAGGCAAAACCGTACCGATTTCTAGTATCTAAATTCCCGGGCGCCCGCGCAATGACTCCCAAGTAAATCTAACCTCAAAGCGCGCGCATACTCTCAACCCGGTTCCATAATTACGACTGATTTTATGACGCGCACAGCGCCTTTTTTTTTTTTTTTTTATTTGTGATGGGTTTGCTCTTGACTCTAGTCTAGGTCAGAGGTGACAGAGACAAAGTCGACGATGGAGTGAGCTTACCCAGAAGAAGCCTGTTCACTCTCACTTTGAAGAGATTAGGGTTGTATACGTTCGGAAACACAGACGCAGGTAGTGAGTTCCACTCTTTTGCTGTGCGCATTATAAAAGACATTTGGAAGCGCTTAGTGCGAATTGGTGGAATAGCAACCAGGTAGGGATGGTAACTGGCAGTGCGTCTAGATGTCCGGTGGTAGAAGGGGGCCGGTGGAGTTCTCGGGCACACTCTCCGAAGTACAATCTGTAGAAGACCGACAAGCAGGCAACCTTGCGGCGATGAGCCAAGCTATGAAGCTTGGCATCCACCAGTTTTACGTCGCCAATGAGCCTCTTAGCTCTGCGTTCCACCGAGTCAAGCGCGGCTAGTTGGTACTTAGCTGATCCATCCCAAAGGTGACTGCAATACTCCATGCAGGATCGGACTTGCGCTTTGTAAAGGGTTAAAAGCTGTCCAGGCGTAAAGTATCGCTTCACCCTATTTAGGATGCCCAGTTTCTTGGCCGTAGTTTGGGCCTTGTACTCTATGGTGGCGCCGAAGTTGAGACCAAATGTCAACTCCATGCCTAGGAGCTCAAGTCGATCAGTTACAGGAACAGATGCACCCCGAAAAGTATGAGTTTGGGCGAAACGACTCTTTTTAGCGGTAAAAAGACACGCCTGCGTTTTGGTGGCGTTAAAAGAGACCAGATTATCATCACCCCACTGGGAGACAAAGCTTAAAGTCAAATCTGTCCGCTCTACCATGGCCTCTCTCAAGGAACGAACTTCGGCCCCGCTGGTTTTTGCTCTGGACAAGTATCTCTCTGAAACTGTACTGTCATCTGCGTACCCAACAATACCAGGCCGAAGCAGGTCATTGATGTGCAGCAGGAAAAGAGTTGCAGAGAGAACAGACCCCTGAGGAACTCCGGCATCAATAGCCATAAGGTCAGAAGAGCAGCCATCAACAACTACTCTAATCGACCGTTCACTAAGGAAATCTGATATCCAGCTACAAAAATCAGCTGGGATGCCATAAGCAGGAAGCTTGCTGAGCAGAGCAGCGTGCCAGACCCTGTCAAAGGCCTTCGAGATGTCAAGCGATACAGCCAGTGCTTCGCCGTGTTTCTCGATGGCTTCGCCACAGCAGTGCGTGACATACACAAGAAGATCGCCAGTTGACCGTCCCCGGCGAAAGCCATATTGACGGTCACTGAGGAGATCATTGTCTTCAAGGTAGTTCAGCAACTTATTGTTCAGTACCCTTTCCAAAACTTTGCACAGAATGGAGGTAATGGCGATCGGACGGTAATGGGCAGGGTCTGCACGGTCGCCTTTTTTGGGCACTGGTTGTACATGTGCAAGCTTCCAGGATTTCGGCACCGTTCTTTTTTCAAGAGAGAGGCGGAACAAACGTGTCAATACAGGAGACAGTTCAGGCGCACACTGCCTCAACACTCTCGCTGGAATGCCGTCAGGCCCGCTGGCCTTGTTCACGTCTAGACTGCACAATACTCTTCGGACCTCTTTAATGTGTACTGCGATCCCCGGCATCGAGGAGTCACAATGAGGTACAGTAGGTGGTTGCTTTGAGCCAGCGTCCAGACGTGAATTGCTTGCGAAGAGAGATGCAAATAAATTTGCCTTCTCAGTTGCAGAGTGAGCCAGCGTCCCATCAGGTTTCATCATAGGAGGTAAAGTGGGACGACAGAAATTCGTTTCAACCGCTTTAGACAGGGACCAGAACTGTTTACTACCCGGAGGGTGCGAAGCCAGCCTGGCCCCGATATGTCCGACATGGTCAAAACGTGCCCTACGCAAAACCCGCTTGCAGAACTTGGCGGCAGAATTAAAGGCTCTCTTCTTCGCGCGAACCCTGCGCGCTCTAACTTTGCGGTCGCGGACCTTGACCCAGGCTTGGTAGGCAGGGGGATCCCCCCACAGCTTATACGTCCTCGTCGTGATCCCCGGGCAACGCCGTGTCTGACCACCGTAATGGAGTGGCAGACCGGCGGCTAAAGTGAGCTGTGAATCGTAGATTTTTATGCGGACGTGTGCGAATTTGGATTTTAATTTTAACCCGATGTATAAGAAACCAATGCGTGACGCCTCTGGGCGATTCATTGCGAATCGTTCTTCCCAAGGCGATTCAAACGGCCCTTCTCAGGGCCCACCCAACGGCCCTTCTCAGGGCCAATCAAACGGCCCTTCTCAGGGCCACGCCGGCGACGCTACGGCGTCGGAAGCTGACCGCGCACCGTCTGCGGCCAGCTTGTTTAGCAGGCCAGACGAGTTGTCGGACTCCGACGACTCCAGTATGGACGCGTCGGCGGCTGAAAGCGGCTGCCTCAAAAGGAAAGGGGCCGATCTGAGGCTCGGGTCCGAGGGCTCCTCGGAGTCGGCCAGAAGCAAGCCGAAGAGGAAGTTGAAGTCCAAAAAGGCTTCGACTTCCTCTACCCACGAGGTGGGCTTGGTGGACGCCGAGCGCCAGCTAGATCTGGCGAAAAGGGTGCAACTACAGCAAGACCTGGAGGAGAGGGTCGCTGCGAAGGAGCGCCAGGCGCAAATCGCCAGGTCGAGGTCTGGCTATGGTGCATCTAGTGTGCTGTATGCCGACCACTCCCTGGCGGAACTGGAGCGCATAGCACAGGAGGACAAAGAGGAGGTCTTGGAGGTCGCCTCAAAGTCCTCCAACTTGAAGGGGACCTTCCAGAAGGCCCTCAAATGCCGGGCCGCCAGCTTGCACGGCATTGTCCTGGAGCTGGTTAAGCGGACGGCCACGGACGAGACGCGGCAGCTGCAGGCAAGGGTGGATCGCCTGCAAGTGGACAACTGCCAGCTACACCAGAGGCTGGCTGAGGCCGCGGCCCGGCCTGCCCAGCCTGCCCCAGGTCCGGCAGTAGGAGGCTCCTCCTCCTCCCCTTCCAACCTTGAGGATATAATCCGCAAGGTTGTCATGGAGGAGAGGGCCTTCACCAGAGCCTGCTTCGCAGGCATCGAGGACCGGCTCTTGCCGGAAAGGCGGCTCCGACCGCCGCTAGCGGCGGATAAGAGTCCTCCGTCGAAGGAGCCGGAACCTGTGCCTCTAGCAGGCTCGGCATCGCGTGCGCAGCCCCAGGCCGTGAAGCCCTCCAAAGGCAAGGGGAAAGGCAAGGGCAAGAGGACCAAGGTGGCTCCTCAATCCCCCACCACAAGTGCGGAGGGAGCGTCTGGGTCGTCTGCCACCCCAGCAGCCACCTAGAAGGCGCAGGAGGAAGACGCCCTTCTTCCCTCCACCACCCCGTCCAACCAGTCGTGGACGGAAGTGGTCAGGAGGGGAAAGAAGGGTAAAAAGTCGGCCTCCAAGCCCGCTGCGACTACTTCCGCAGCCAAAAGGGCTCCAGCCAGCGGGAGGAAGCTAGTTCCTCCCAAAACCGCGGCCGTCGTGGTGACCATCACCCCGGAGGCCGTGGAGCGGGGCGAGACGTACGAGTCCGTCCTAAGACGGGCTCGTACCAATGCTGATCCCACACAGCTGGGGATCAGCAACATCACGTGCCGCCGAACCCTAACCGGGGCTCGAATTTTCGAGTTCTCGGGGGAAACACGCGGCACAAATGCGGACCTCTTCGCAACAAAGTTGCAAGAGGTCATCGCGGATGCGGCAACGGTCGTCAGGCCCGTTAAGACCGCAGCCTTGGAGGTGGCCGATCTGGAGGATTCGGTCACCAAGGAGGATGTGGTGGCGGCCGTTGCTGCGGCTGGAGGTTGCGACGCTGGCGCGGTAAAAGGCGGAGCCATCAGGCCCGGTCGCCGCGGCATGGGCATCATGCGCGTTTAGTGCCCAGTCGCCGCGGCCGGGGCCGTCCTTGCTGCGGGCAAAGGACGGTTATTGGTGGGACTCAGCTCGGCTGTGGTCCGACCACTTGAAGACCAGCCTATGCGCTGCTTCAAGTGTTTTGCGTTCGGCCACACCCGAGCCACGTGTCCCTCAAAGTTCGATTGGGGAGACACATGCAACCAGTGCGGGCAAGAGGGACACAAGAGTGTCACCTGCCGCGCCACCACGCCACACTGCACGGCGTGTGCCGCCAGTGGCCGCCCCGCGGACCACAGGATGACGGGCAGGAGCTGCAAGCCCCCCGTGAGGAAGGGCATAGTGCCGGCGCAGGTTCGCCCTGTTGCCACCACCGCCGCCACCGTCGTCACCGCTGCAGCTCCAGCGGCGGTTGCTGAGGAGGGGGGTGCGATGTCGGAATAATGGTTTCCGACTACCGCATCCTCCAGGCGAACACCAACCACTGCAGAGCGGCCCAGGACCTGCTGGTTCAGGCCATGGCTGAGTGGTTGGTGAACGTAGCGGTGGTCGCCGAGCCCTACTCGATCCCCGGAAGTTGGCTGGGTGACGAGGACGGCTTGGTGGCACTAGCGGCGCGGTCCTCCACAGACTCCCCTCCCCTCTCGCTATTAGAGAGGGGACCGGGATACGTGGCCGCCGCGTGGGGAGAGATAGCCCTCGTGGGCGTCTATTTCTCCCCAAACCGCCCTCTCCAGGATTTCGAGAACTATATCGGAGTCCTGGCCGCCGTGGTCGGCAGGGCAGCGCCGCGTCAGGTCTTCGTGCTGGGAGACTTGAACGCCAAGTCGGTGACCTGGGGCAACCCGGCCACCGACGCACGCGGGCGGGCGGTGGAGATGTGGGCTGCCTCCTCTGGACTCTCCCTCTTGAACAGAGGAAGCGTCCAGACATGCGTGCGGCGTCAGGGTGGCTCAATAGTGGACGTCACTTTCGCCACCCCTGCGTTAGCCGCGCGCGTGTTGAACTGGCGGGTGGACCTCGTGGAGACCATGTCGGACCACCGCTACATCCGGTTCGACATCTCCACGAGTGGCCCCGGTGATATGCGGCCCCTCTCGGGGCGATCACCGTTCCCGCGGTGGGCCCTAACCCGCCTGGACAGGGAGGCAGCGGCGGAGGCGGCGTTCATCCAGGACTGGCTGTCGCCGCCTACCGCCGGCTTGGATGTGGACGCCGTAGCGGGGCAACTGAGGGAGTCTCTGACCGAGGTATGCAACTCTAGCATGCCTCGGTCTCGCCGACGACCACTACCCAAACGCGCCGTGTACTGGTGGTCGGTGGAGCTGGCGGGGCTTCGAGCAGCGTGTGTGGAGGCAAGGAGGGCCTATACGCGGAGCCGGCGGCGGCGTCGACGGGACCGGGCCGACGAGGACCACCTCTATGAGCTATACATGGAGGCAAAAATGGTCCTCGATCGGGCCATCGCCGCCGCCAGAGACGCGGCGAGAGCCGAGCTGCTGGAGGGTCTCGACAACGTTCCCTACGGGCGACCATATAAGGCGGCGCGCAACAAATTGCGCCCCTTTGGTCCCCCGGTTGCCGAGACCCTGGAGCCCGCGTTTCTGGATGGGGTGGTTCAGTCCCTGTTCCCGTGCAGGGACAACAACTTCACCCCGCCAGTGATGGGCCCAGCACGAGCTATAGCCCCGCCAGACGACGAGGAAGAAGAGGAGGCCCCCCCTCCTGTCACGGAGTCGGAACTTGGCGCGGCGATTTTTCATATCCGCGCCAAGAAGACAGCTCCAGGCCCCGACGGCGTTCCCGCAAGGGTGGTGGCGATCGCTGCCACCCAAATGGAGGAGAGGTTTCGGGACCTCTTCAGCGCATGCCTTGCTTCTGGGAGGTTCCCGAAACCGTGGAAGGAGGGGCAGTTGTGCCTCCTTCGCAAGGAGGGCCGCCCCGCAGACTCCCCCTCGGCATACCGGCCCATCGTTCTGCTCGATGAGGTCGGCAAAATGTTCGAGGGGATAATCGCTGCGCGGTTAAAGGGCCATTTGCGCGGGATCGGGCCGGACTTGTCGGATGCTCAGTTCGGTTTTCGGGCTGAGCGTTCCACGGTGGACGCGCTGGCCTGCCTTAAGGGGCAGGCGAAGGAGGCGATGGAGGCAGGGGACGGATTGTTGGCTGTGTCATTCGACATAGCCGGTTTCCCATGGCCCTCCCATCACGGCGATGCGGGAACACCGCTGAGTTTTAGTGGGTATACTGCCACTCTGGCAGGGAGTCCCACATACTCCGTGTCGTCCCCCGACGAGCGGAGATGCGTAATGTCATTTCTCAGCGATAAAAAAAAAAAAAAAAAAAAAAAAAAAAAAAAAAAAAAAAAAAAAAAAAAGGCTTGGTAGGCAGTCTCTTTTCGGGCCTCAGCGTGGGCACATTCTGCATTATACCAAGGCCGGGATTTGTGACCGAGCGGGATGTCGGAGAATGGAATAAAATATTCCATCCCCTGCCCGCCACGTCCGACGGGGTTGTTATCTTCGTCTCCGTTAGGAAAAACAGGTGCGGCTTCTCGGTCTCAAGGTGGTGATGGACCGAATCGAGATTGGAGTGCAACCCCCTGATATTAGTGAGATGCACTTTTAGTGGGAGGAAGTGCAGCCGTTATTTTACCTTATTTTTCTTCGCTTTGTGTGTCATATTGAGTGGAGTTGTTGGGGAAAAAGTCGACTTGTCGAGGCGCCGCTCAGTGATCCAAGTGGAACACTAGACCCAACCAAACCTACGGGGAACTCATCTGGAGACTGCGGGGACGCCCGAACCCCCCCGGATATGGCCACCGGGTCCTCCCATCCAGTCGCCGGCTGGCACGGTGGAGCATACCGGGATTTTTCGCGAGTTGGCGGGGCAGCCTTTGGCACGTGGCTGGCGTGCTACTTGGGCCCCCTACTGACTGCGGTCGGCCAACGGCTGGCACCGTGCTTCGGATCCCGCTACCCTCCAAAATGAGTTACCCGGCTAGCTGACTCCGAGACCACAACCGGTGCCAAACAGCGCAACTGACAATCTCCTTCTCCCCCAAAGGCACTGGCACTCCCATACACCGACGGAACACAGCAAGCTGCTTGGCGCCGGACTCCGGTGGGATGGTGGTCGCGAGCCAGGCGGCCCCTTGCGGAGCCTACCACCGCTAAGTGGGATCGTTCAGCCATACCATAGGCAAGCCTGTGGTGCTGTTGCCCGGGGTGGACCACTAGGAGGTAGATCCCAAAACCACCCCAAACCTACTACCGTCCTGCTCATCCCGCATAGTGGCATCTCGCTTGCGCTGCCGACCGAACACGACAGCGGCCGAACCCACACGGCGCGGTAGTATCTGTACTAAAGGCTTGATTTCAAACAACTATCTGGTTGCAAAAAAAAATTTGATCTGTCCCCTTGTTAGCAACGTGAGGACAGTTCTAACTTTATTCACTCCTATCTGGGACAGATTGCTAACCGGGGTACAGATCAAACTTTTTTCCGATCGGACAGATTACAGTCCCTAAGCAGGGTGAGAGATCGGAATAATCCAAAGTTATGATCATTTTAAAATTTTACAGGGAATGCATTACGGTTATTGAAATAAAGCAATTTAACACAATTACAATAATGTATCTTTTTATTGGAATTACCCATTATGTTATTTGAACATACAAATGTATACATACCTACAGGCTGTAGTTGGAGAAAGGATCAATGTTTTAAAGGGTAACATTTTTTTTATTTTAAAGCTCTGTATCTTTTTTATGTTTAATTAATGTATTGGATAAAAATAAACAATTTTATAATCGTTTTAAATAGCTTTATTTTAATAACCGTAATCCATTCCCTATAAAAAATTAAAATGATCATAACTTTTTCTTGTTAAAGCTACAAGGTGGACGTTCTAAAACGTGAGGGTAGCAATCAAGTAGTAATTACTCAAGTAAAATATTTATTTATTTATTTATTTAACTCTCTTAAACTATCATTACAGGTTTAGAAACCTAATGCGATAGCTAAGCCTACTTATAATATTAACCATTTTAAATAACACTATTACTAACAATTACAAATAACTACACAATACATTAACACCAAATTACTTATAACTAAAACACTACAACCTTATAATTCTGACAATGTAATCTTCACAGAAAATTAACATACATATGTTTTACATAAACATAACAATAAAAGAAACAATAAACATAACATTACACTAATTGTTGCTCTCGTAACATATTATGTATAAACTTACTCTTGCAAGTTCACTAAAGTAACACGAAAAAATGAACCTATTCTGAATTTCGTTAACAGTACGAATTGTTCGCGTGAGAGGTGCTTTGGCCAGCAGGTTGGTTCTGGCAGTTGGCACAGCCAGCAGTGGCGGGCGCCGCCGCCTCCACATGTAGCGGTCTGGAACAGAACCGCAAGCACTGAAGCACTCCCGGATTGTGCTCCTTACCCCGGAGTAATTTAATTAAATAGACGACAAGAGTAAACTGTCGCCGCACCCTTAACTCATTGTACCCGACCATGCCCAGTACAAACAGGGTGGGGTACATCAGCGGGTACAATGGATAAACCCCGTACAGTCTGAAGTACAAGTGACGTGTGAACTTATTCTGTACGCGCTACAGCATGACAGAGTACTTGGCTTCATGTGGAGCCCATATGACAGCACTAATAATAAGCATAATTGACTATAGGTAGTAAAAAAACGGTCAAGAGCGAGTCGGACTCGCGCACTGAGAGTTCCGTACCATCATATACGTATATAAAAAAGTGTGTTATTTAGACATCGTTTATTTTTCCTGTAATCTTTATATAAACTTCTATCACACAGAATAATTTCAGATTTTTGTCTATGCAAACTTCGGAGATGGGGGAGAGGGGGAAGGGCATTTTTTTACATTTTTTAGCGAAGGTCGAATACTATGCGGTCTAAAAAAAATTTTTGAGAATGTGCAAACAGCGTTCTTTCATGTGATTTCTCACTTCGAATTTTTAAGACCCCTTTCAGTACCTGTTGCAAAAAAAAATTCTTTCATATTTGCAAAATAGTTGCAAACTATTCCAAAATTCAAGTTGATAGCTTTAGCAGTTCTTGAGATACACAGCTGTGACAGACAGACAGACTTTTTACCATTTTGGTACAGAACCCTAAAAAGTAGCAAATTTGGTCACCATCCTGACGCGAACTGATACAGAGGCATACTAAAATAACAAAAATTGAGTAACAAAAAATTTTATTGACTAATAATGGGCAAATAAAATAAAGCTATTTGTTTCGTTCCAGAAAAAAAACTGTTTACTTCTGCGGTGCGGTGAGTTGCTACTGCCGAGAGCCATGACGAGGCAGACGATGTGGCAGCCTGCTGCACCCTGCCGATCCGTTTTTGAGCACAAGAGTAACCTCAACTTCGTACGACGTGAGTCCATGTGTAGCTTGTTATTACACTTATCACCTTGACTTATTTATTCCTCATTTCCATAAAACATGATTTTCTTAAAAAGTGAATAACAAAATTTATTCAATAATACCTACTACCTAATTAATAAGCACGATTTTGCTTAAATATTAGTTAAAGTAGGTAGGTATAATAAGATAAATTGAATTAAGTATGAAATCAATGAAAACCATGTGTCACACTATACCTGAATAACTAGGTATAGTCCACGTCAAATAACTTTGCCGCTCTGAAACCAAGAGAATCGCTATCTTTAACTAACAGGCAGCGCGAAAAATTTGTTGACTTAGTAACCAAGACCATTTTGCTGTAAAATACATACTTATCACTATTTTCTAATCACTGGGCGTTCTACCTGGAAATGCCGTCGCACCGCGTTTGGCGGCTATTGTTTAGAGAATCCCCTCAATCTGGTTCTTGCACATGTAGAAAATTCTTAGAATTGAACTAAGTTAACATTTCGAACACAAATAAATTTTTAAGCACACAAATAGCACACTTTTTTATATACGTATATGATGGTACGGAACTCTCGGTGCGCGAGTCCGACTCGCTCTTGACCGTTTTTTTACTACCTATAGTCAATTAATAGCTACCTAATTTTGAAACAAAATAAAGGGACTTCAGAATGATAGCTGGTTAACTCTCCGTTTGTGTAAACTATTCAAATTCGTATTATTATTTTTACTTGAGTAATTACTACTTGATTGCTACCCTCACGTTTTAGAATGTCCACCTTGTAGCTTTAACAAGAAAAAGTTATGATCATTTTAATTTTTTTCCAACTACAGCCTGTAGGTATGTATACATTTGTATGTTCAAATAACATAATAGGTTATTCCAATAAAAATATTTGCTCCGCTCAGCTCCAAACAAGCTCTCAACTCCGACACCAGAGGGCGCTTGCAGCTTCTTCTCAAAAATCGTACCGGATCGTAGGACCTTATGATCATCGAAAGGCCCCCGGAGCCGACGGTATCACTAACACAGTGCTGCGCCACCTGCCGTACCGCATGGTAGCGGCCCTGGCGCGCTTGTTCACAGCGATACTGCGCACGGGGGTCTTTCCCGCCGCTTGGAAGGAGGGTCGCGTCATCATGCTGCCCAAGGCGGGAAAGAACATTCTGAAGCCGGAGAGCTATCGGCCGATCACTCCTGCTGCGACATCTCCAACATCATATAGTGCCGTGTCCGGAGCAATTCGGGTTTCGGGCGGACCACAGCACGGCGCTCCAGCTGTCGAGGGTACTGCACCTACTCACAGCTGCGCTAAATAGAAAGGAATTCTCGGTTGCAGTATTCCTCGACATGGAGAAGGCCTTCGACCGTGTATGGCACGAGGGCCTCATATTCAAGTTGGCCACGTCAGACGCGCCCCGTTGCGTTGTAAAGGTGGTTTCTAGCTTTCTCTCCAACAGGACTTTTAGGGTGGTTGTCGACGGTGCGCTATCCAGCGCCCGCCCGGTACTGGCAGGCGTACCACAAGGTAGCTGCGTGTCGCCTGCGTGTTACTCATGATACACGGACGACATCCCCACCACAGAGGAGGCGACGCTCGCGCTGTACGCTGTCGACGCCGCGTACATCTCTATTTCGCCCAATGCGAAGCACGCGGCGGTCAAGATGCAGCGCACCCTCGACCTTCTCCCCGACTGGCTGTCGAAGTGGCGGCTGTCGGTGAACGTGGATAAGACGCAGGTGATGGTCACCGGAGCCGCGCGACTACCACCACCCCTGAGGCTGCAAGGAGTCGACATTAAGTGTTCGCCCCGGGTCAAATACCTGGGTGTCATCATCGATCGTCGGCTTACGATGGGGCCGCACGTCCGCAAGGTCGTCGCACAGGGTAGGGTCACCCGCAACCTACTCAAACCAGTGCTCTCGTCCCGCCTCCCGGCGCGCGTCAAATTGGGCGTGTACAAGTTGTACGTGCGCCCAATATTGACGTACGCCACATCGGCTTGGTTCGCCCTCACGAGCGAGACTAGCCGAAAGACACTTCGCGCGCAGCAAAATCTTGCGCTGCGGACCATAGTCGACGCGCCTCGCTTCGTGAGGAACAGCGTCCTACTACGCGACCTCGGGATTGAGAGCCTGGATGAGTTTGCGTGCCGCCTCGCGAAAGGAATGTTCGCGCGTGTCGACGCGTCTGCCTGGCCACATGTCAAGCAGATCGCGCCCTGGCATGTGCGCCCCCATGACGCGAGCCCCTGCCCTGTGACCTGCTTGCGGACGATGACCCAATCGCACCGGACTGGACTTCCAAATGAGCTGCCCTCAGCTTACACGCGGCTCATTTGTGACAATGACTCCATACAAATACATGCATCTGTTGCGTGGCGCGTGCTAGGTTAATATAGGCGTGTCACGTAGCAAACAACAGACATTCACCTCTACACAGGTACCCAATTCACACGCGAAGTTGCGGTTTTTTTATGCGGGCGTGCGACTCGCGTATACACCGGGCGGTGTTACACAGTACAATACCGCCCACACACTCAGAACACGGTCCCTTCTCCCCATCCGGGCTAGGCTCGACTCAAAAATGGAGAGGGGAGGGGGGCCATACATCCTATCTGTAGGAACGTCGAGTCCGTAACTCTGTCGCTGGACGCCATTTGCTGGGCTTCCCCCATGTAGGTGGGGTTTCACCCGGTAGGGGCTGTACGCCGAGTTACGGTGAAAAAAGTGGCGTTGGGCATCAATGTCGTGGCGTGCCTACAGACACAAATCACAGAAACTCTCTTCACATGAGCGTGTATGCCGCACGCCCAACCATCTGCTCGCCAGCGGCGACCATGACGAGGGGCCCGTAGTTACGGGCCACCGTATAGCCTCCGCGGTCGGGGGGCTGTGCCCTGACACCGCACGTGACGCCCCCTCACGGGGGCGTAGCGATATCCCACATTAAAGGTTGCCCTTGGTTTACCCTTGAGGAAATAACATACTGTGTTTGTGCTGTGTGTGTATCATCTTATTATTGTGCTTCGTCATGGCTGCATTTGTTACGAACTTGGATATTTATATGTTCCTCCGTATTGATGGAGACATGAGAAATTGGACACGACTCTATGAAGCTATTATTCTACGCATCCTAGTTGAAATGTGCTCGGAAGATTTAGAAATAAACAAGACCTTTTCAAAAAATCACATCAGTAATCTCAATCGCAGATGGACAAGTACTTCGAGAAATCAGAAAACTTTCATGAATAGACATGCCGAGTGGTTACAAGCAAACATAAGTTGGCCAAATTGCGCTACTGTGAATTTATCTGATATTTTTCAAGCTCAAGATGAAGTTACCGAAAATACATTTTCAGATAATATTTCAGTTGACATCGATACTATAGCAGCTGCGATTCCGTCAACATCGAGTACCAAAACAATGGGTACATCTACAGAAGTTAAGATTAGAAAACCTTTTGTTGACCTCAGCAACAAACATAAGAAAAGACGTTCAGAGTTTCTTTTGGAGTATTCGCCAGAAGAGCTCACTTTTGCATTAGTCGCAAGACTTAGGATAGAAAAGAAGAATGACTTAGCTAGTGTTATTGGTCACATAACGAAGAACCCTGATAGTGTTACAATTGTTCAAACCACATTGTTTAAGAAGGATAAGAAAAAAACTTTTGACGAAGATCAAGATCTAGGACTATACATCGTTGAACCTGTGAAAATGGAAATACTTGTGTTTAAGGAAAATGCTGTTTAATTATGAAGTTCCAGTGTTACCATCGTATCACAAACTTCTTGAAGCTAAAAAGAGATGCTATCCACATGATTTAAAAATTACTGAGAGAGGAGCCAGAGTGTAGCTTCAAGCCCTATTGGATCTGACTGTCCAGAAGATTCTTCGAGTTACTGGTACCCAGGTTGATTCGTCAACTGAAGGACTGAAGCTAACCAGTAAATGGGGTTTCGATGGAGCTTCTTCACAAAGCACCTATAAGCAAAGAAGTGAAGATGAAGATTTCAGTGATTTATCGATTTTCATGTCAAGCCTTGTCCCTCTTAAATTAGTTTCTAATAATATCACCATATGGGAAAACCCGACACCTTCTTCAACATATTATTGCAGGCCCATTAAGTTCGAGTTTTGTATAGAGACAGCAAAATACATCAAGCAAGAAGAAGCTGCATTGAAAGTGGAAATAGAAAATATCCATCCTACAAAATGGGCAGGGCTGGAGATTAGACACGACCTTCATATGACAATGATCGACGGAAAAGTAGCCACTATTATAACAGATATACTTCATCTGCATCTGCTTGCAACATTTGCCTTGCTAAGCCAACTGAAATGAACAAGCTTTCAGAAGTATTTTCAAGACCTGTACGAGAAAATGTTTATAAATATGGACTTTCTACTCTTCATATGTGGATCCGTTGTATGGAGTGTATTCTACATATATCTTACAATATGGACTTTAAAATGTGGGCTGCACGAGGTGCTAACAAAGAACTGAAAGCTACGAAGAAACAATTGACACAAGAAGAATTCAAACAGCAAATGGGAATACTTGTAGATTTTGTGAAGCAAGGCTTTGGAACCACTAATGACGGAAACACAGCCAGAAGATTTTTTAGAGATTACGAGGAATCTGCCGAAATTACCAATATTGACAAAGACCTACTGAAGCATTTTGCGGTTATTCTTCAGACAATTTCATCTGGATGTGCCATAGATATTGAAAAATTCAGGACGTATTTTAGAGAAACAGCTGAGATGTTTGTTCATCTATACCCGTGGTTTTATATGCCTGCCAGTGTACACAAACTACTTATACATGGTGCGGACATATGTCATCACTTTGGCCTCCTACCAGTTGGTATTCTTTCCGAAGAAGCAGGTGTAGCAAGAAATAAAGAATTTCGAAAAGTTCGTGAATGTCACACAAGAAAAAACAGGATAAAGACCAACGAAGATTTGCTCCATAATCTTTTAATTAGTTCAGACCCATATTTATCCCATATTCGACCAAAGTATAACAACACAAAGCAATTTTTTTCCAGATGTTAAAGAACTTTTGTTGTTGCCTGATGTAGTAACCGAAGAAACCGAAAATATGATCCATTAGCGTAAACGTGCCAGTTTTTATAAGTTGTTCTAATAAAATAGTCCTTTTTAGAACTACTTAAAATAGTCCTTTTCAGGACTACTGAAAACAGCCCTTCTCAGGGCTATATCTATTTTTCATTCTTTCTTTTAAGAATTGTCGCGTTAGTAAAATCATTGTTGATCTTGTTGGTTAAACAAGATCAAGCATGATTTATCAATAAAAATAATAAACTGATGAAAGAATATTTAGCAGATGATTATTTATTTATTTAATAAAAACTATATTTAAGCCCAAATTACGTTTATTTTAATTGAAAAACACATTAGTAATATTGAGATAATTTAACACTAAAATTTCAAACTTTGAAGCACCACAGGCGCCAAGGCCGCAAGGATACGCAAGTAATTTATATGTCATCGTGTTAAGGACAACAGGTACTTACCAGAATATAAGGTTTGCTTGCTATACTTTGATACTGAAGGGAGAAAATAAATAAAATAGATTTTCTCCCATACATTTTTTTTTCAATTTTTTTTTTTTTACTTGAAGGAGCAATTTTTTTGAAAATTTGTAGTAATAAGTATTAATCAGCGTTAATTTTTCTATACAAAACAAATTTTTTTTTTATGTATAATATGCATTTTCGATCCTATGTCCACTTTTTTGAAAATCCGGACCACTGTGCGGCGCGGCGGTGTCGGCGCGGAATGGTGTGCGGGGAGACAGGAGGCGAAATATAATATGAAAATATCGCTCGGTCGATCGAAAATATAGTTTGAGATGTAATTATTATATTACATCTCAGTGTAAATGTTTTCATTTAAAAGTACGGTGAGCGATATTAATTTATATCTTGAGATATAATATAAATTACATTATATCCCATAGTGGAAAGGCGGTTTACCAGTACCGCCAGTAAATAGGTACTTATACAGCAAAACCCGGAAAAAGTAATTGAAATCTGCATGAAATAAAAAAAAATGTTTTCCTCTCATCACATTATCAGATTATACCTTACTGTCTACCTATCAATATTCATTACGAGCGTGAAGTTTCGCTTATTAAAGGTGTAACGGAGTATACCGTACCTATCTACTTGTTTAAATGTAATATGAAGAGATAATACATACGAGTTATAGGTAACTTTCCAACAAATACTATTGTAGTGACACACATACCTTTTGTAATCAGAGACGACGCCTACGCTTTGTAGCGAGTTCCCCCGCTACCTTAGTCGTCTCCAAGCTTTTGTGTAGGACAGTGTTTTGTTTAATCAGTGTAAATTGTGCAGTTATTACCGACAATATAGACACCAAGTTTTACCTAACCTTCTGGACTTTCATTTATATTACTCCCGGCCGAACTAGTAATTTGTAGACCATATACCTACATAAGTGGTGACCCCGACGTGATCGTGATTTTAAAAAAGTGATAACTAGAAAAGTGACACTATTTGAACACTAGTAGGTATCCTCGTGAAGAATTTCGTGAGTGCGCAATCGTGACAAAATATGGCCACGTCTAACTCGAGCGAAGCTGCCGACTTGGCGTCAATAACTGTGTCGTCAAGGATACCTGAGTTTTGGACACATCAGCCGAGAGTATGGTTTATAAGGGCGGAAGCAACGTTGGCGCCGCAAAAGCTTGGAGACGCCTCAAAATTCGACCTGGTGGTGTCAAAGTTGGGAAACGACGTTGTGTCTCAGATAAGCGACTTCCTCATAAATCCGCCAGAAACAAATAGATATGAAGCCCTTAAAAGAAAGTTACTCGTCATGTTTGAAGAAACAAAGAATAGACAAATTGAGAAGCTCATCAGCGAGATGGAGCTGGGAGACCAGAAGCCCTCTCAACTGTTGCGAAGGATGAAGGAGTTGGCACGAGATAAGATTCCTGATGATACATTGAGAGTTCTCTGGCAAAACCTATTACCGACAACAGTTCGTGCATTACTGGTGGTCACGGAGAATAAGGACCTGGAGAAATTAGCTGCAGTGGCTGATGATGTTCACGAAGCAACGAAAACTAACACCGTGGCGGCGATAGTAGATAAGCAAGAACCGACATCGTCTGACAAAACGATACTGGCCGAAATTGCTAAATTAAGTGCGAGATTCGAGAAGCTGGAGAAGCGACATAACAACGAAAGATCTCGTAGCAAGAGCCGCAGCCGTTATCGTACAACAAGGACGAGGAGCAATGTACGAGACAGTTCGAGGAAACCCAATTGGTTATGTTTTTATCATTTCCGGTACGCCGAAAAGGCGCGGAAGTGAGTGAAACCTTGTGCGTGGGAAAAGAAAGCGGAAAACTAGAACCGGTGCAGCCGACGGCGGAGATCTGCACCGTTATATCGACCCACCGCCTGTGTGTTTCGGACTCGAATAGTGGTTATAAATTTTTAGTGGACACGGGTGCAGATATTTCAGTTTTACCAGTGAGTAAGAAAAATCGACAAACTCCGAGTAATAGTTTTAAATTATATGCCGCAAATGGCACCGAAATCAAGACTTATGGCGTGAAGACTCTAGTGTTGACCTTACAATTGCGTCGTAGCTTCCGATGGGACTTCGTGGTCGCAGACGTCAAGCAGCCTATATTGGGAGCCGATTTTTTAAGCTATCACAAGCTATAAGTTGACCTCAGCACAAAGAGACTGATCGATCAGGTAACCGAATGTAATATTACCGCTTCAATTGTCAGTAGTTATCAGCCTTCAATTAAAACCCTGTGTAGTAAACATCCGTATTATAATGTTATCGCTGCTTACCCAGACATTACTAGGCCTACATCGTTTAATGACCCACCTAAACATTCAATTTTACATTATATTGAGACCACAGGTCCACCCGTTTTTGCCAGGGCCAGACCCTTAGCCCCCGATCGGTACATTAAAGTTAAAGAAGAGTTTCAGCGTATGATAGAGATGGGAATATGTAGACCTAGTAAAAGTTGTTGGGCAAGCCCGTTGCATGTCGTTCCAAAAAAGAACGGTGAAATAAGACCTTGTGGTGATTATAGAAGACTTAACGCTATTACCAAACCGGACCGTTACCCTGTACCGCGGCTACAGGATTTTACTTATATACTAGCGAACAAAAACATATTTACGCGATTAGACGTAAACAGAGCATATCATTTTATTCCAATTAATCCGGATGACGTAGAGAAGACCGCTATCATTACACCTTTTGGTCTATATGAATTTACCAGGATGAGCTTTGGGTTACGTAATGCAGCCCAAACGTTTCAACGTTTTATGAGCACCGTAGTACTGCAGGGTTTAGACTTCTTGTACACATACATCGATGACGTAATAATCGCCAGCGACAACGACTCTCAACATAGGGAACATTTAAAAATTGTTTGCGAAAGATTTCAACAGTTCGGTATCACTATCAACATTCCCAAATGCGAATTCGGACAGGAAACAGTAGATTTTTTAGGTTTTCATGTGTCACGTAACGGTATAAAGCCTTTAGATTCAAGAGTTCAGGCAATAGTAGAATACCCTAAACCGGAAACAATAGAACAATTGCGTAGGTTTTTAGGCATGTTGAATTTCTACCGACCACATATACCAAAAGCAGTAGAGTCACAAATGGAGCTTAATAAGTTTATCCATCATTCTAAGAGAAACGATAAGTCAAAAGTACCATGGGACGAAAGCGCGAATTTAGCATTTGAACAATGTAAACTAAGCCTACAGAAGGCGGTTACATTGTCGCATCCCCGTAACGATGTGCGTCGGCGCGGTGCTTCAGCAACAGATCGAAGGTAAGTGGGAACCCTTAGGATACTTCTCTAAAAAACTATCAGACACGCAAAAGAAATATAGTACTTATGACCGCGAGCTTTTAGCGATATACATGGCAGTCCAGTATTTTAGAAAATTATTCGAAGGTCGCGAATTGATTGTGTTTACAGACCATAAACCTTTGACTTATGCCTTTACTAAATTATACAGTAACGCAGAAATACCTAGACGGACTCGGCAGTTATTATTCATAAGCGAATTTACGACAGATATTCGACACGTAGGCGGGCAACAGAACATTGTAGCTGACTCGTTATCACGTGTCGCAGAAATGTACTGCCCAACCGCCATTGATTTCGCAGAATTAGCAGTAGCGCAGGAAGGCGACGATTACATTACACGAATGGCGTGGGATAGTAATACGAGTAGCAAAATTGTTATTAAGAAATTATCCAGTCCAATGATAAATAAATCAATTTATTGTGAATTGTCAAAAGAAATAGCTAGACCTTATTTACCAGAAAGTTTTAGACGCAAAGTTTTTGATAATGTACACAACCTGAGTCACCCAGGTATTCGAGCAACGAAGAAACTAATAGTTCAAAAGTACTTTTGGCCAGGCATGAACACAGACATAGGCATATGGGCTAGAGCTTGCATAGGTTGCCAAAAAGCAAAGGTTCAGCGACACACAATTTCAGATTTAGGACATTTTCCATTTAGCGATAGATTCGAACATATTCATATTGACTTAATAGAACCGCTCGTTACATCAGCGGAAGGGTATAGGTATTGCCTAACGATTATTGATCGTTTTACGAGATGGCCGGAAGCCATACCATTAAAGGATATAACAGCAGAAACAGTCGCTAAGGCCCTATTTGAAGGATGGATCTCTAGATTTGGTTGCCCTGTAAAACTTACCAGTGACCAAGGCAGACAATTCGAGAGTAATTTATTTTATCAACTAATGAAAATATTAGGCATAGATAAGACCCGGACCACGGCATTCCACCCGCAAAGTAATGGAATCGTCGAAAGGTGGCACAGGTCACTTAAGGCCGCATTAATGGCCACAATGAGTACAAACTCATGGGTTAACGATTTGCCTACAGTTTTGTTAGGACTACGAGTCGCAATCAGGAGTGATACTGGACATAGCGCGTCAGAATTAGTCTATGGTCGTAATGTTAGGTTGCCAGGAGATTTCTACGATACTGAACACAACGTTGATATAAATTTAGACACATACGTAGGGAAACTACGAGAGTCGATTAGCAGGTTCAAATCAACCTCCCGGGAGAGTTCGACACGGACTACTTTTGTCCACCCGGAATTGAAAGTTTGCGAATTTGTTTTTGTGCGCAACGATACGGTGCGCAAACCTTTACAACCTCCTTATGATGGCCCTTACCGCGTCATAAGCAGGGCTGATAAATATTATGTAGTAGATTTAATCAATAGACAAGTACGTATTTCAATTGATAGATTAAAACCAGCTTTTGTGCTAGATAATGAGACACAGAATATAACAGACGACAGTCAAGAGACAAGTCATGCGTCATCAAAAAACAGTACAGTCGCAGACAAAGACAATGTTGACTCTAGGCCCGCGCCGGTGGTTTCGCGATACGGCAGAGTTATAAAAAAGACACGTTTTTTTGATGACACATAACTTAGCAAATGAATAGTTAGTTAACACATAGTTAGTTAGTAATAGTTAGTTATGGTAGTTAGATGGAGTACTCCCATAAGTTTATTACCTATAAGTTTTATTTATAATGTAAACGGTACCCTAGTTTTTAATACAATCTTTTAACCTAAATATCGTGTACGCAACAGTACTTTTGTAGTTTACACTTACAGATAAGTGCAAACACACAGAAAAACCTTGTTTTGACAAAATAAATATGCAAACCGATCAATTGCATTTTTTGACACAACAACATTTTTCTGAAAGTAGGTGAATAAGTTAACAATAAGATAGATATATAAGTTCGAACATCATTGTATTTCAATTTACATATACGGACACACATCTATTATATTTTCAACAAGTGATAAATATTACATTGTAAAATGGGTAACGCTCGTAGTAGGAACGCTGAAGTAATAATTGCTCAAAATGGAGCGAACGACGCAAGGAATACCTCTAATTTAGAAAGGAAATTGGAGATTTATAGCGTTTTCACTGTCATAATAGTTGTAGTAGTATTAGTGACCTGTGTGCTCATTGGCTGCAAACTATGTGGACGGAGAGCTAAGAAAGTTTTGGTGAAAGACATTGTGTCAGCATTGGAAAAGGGTCAGTCACAGCCAGCAACGGCTCGACAGATTCCAACTCAACCAGCTCAGCATTCCTACTAATCGTAAATTAAGATTTTGTATGTGTAACCAGTGTCCATTTTTATCTTAATGATTTAGTTTAGAAATAAGTCTAGAATGTGTCTTAAAGGTAAAAATTATATGTACTACTAAATGTTTAATACCTTTATTTTTAAGTCGGTTAACAATACTTAACACATATGTAATGTAATGCCTTGTTTATCGTCAGCACAGTACGCTGACTCGCACATTATTGTATTCAGTCAATTCTGCATATCGGACATACAGGTTGTTGTTTAATGTAACGTTTGTATGTAATATAATGTTGTTTAATGTAAATTTTTTTTGGCAAAATTTGGGGGGAATACTGTAGTGACACACATACCTTTTGTAATCAGAGACGACGCCTACGCTTTGTAGCGAGTTCCCCCGCTACCTTAGTCGTCTCCAAGCTTTTGTGTAGGACAGTGTTTAGTTTAATCAGTGTAAATTGTGCAGTTATTACCGACAATATAGACACCAAGTTTTACCTAACCTTCTGGACTTTCATTTATATTACTCCCGGCCGAACTAGTAATTTGTAGACCATATACAGGGTGGGCCAAGAATTCGTTAACATTTAAATGTAACTTACCGCGCAAACTATTGCCGCGCGGGGCGCGGGCGCGGGCGGGGGCACTAGCTCGCTTCTTGGAAATTTAGTCACAATGGATCGCTTCACGGGGCCGCAACGCGCTTACTGCGTGAAACAGTTTTATTTAAACAACTTTTCGCTCATTACTGTGAGACGCTTATTTCGCGTTGAATATAGTTTACACGACTTAAGTCAGTGTCCAAGTGCTCCTTTAATAAAGAAATGGGTGAAGAAGTTCGAAGAGACGGGATCTACACTAAATGTGAAACAAACCGGCGGCCCGCGGACTTCTCGGAGCGAAGAGAACGTGCAGCAAGTTTCCGCTTCTGTTCGACGTGATCCAGATTTATCGACACGCAAACGTTCGGCTGAATTAATAATGCTAATGATTTAAATTTGCGTAAGTCATATGCCGAAACAATGTTAACTCGATTCAGTAATTTTCACAACATCTTATTCTCTGACGAAGCCCATTTCCACCTAAATGGACATGTAAACAAACCGAATTGCAGGTATTGGAGCAGCGAAAATCCTAAAGCTAAACATGAGAGGCCACTTCACTCTCCCAAGGTAACTGTATGGGCTGCAATTTCAGCAAAAGGAATCATCGGACCTTACTTTTTTGAAGATTCTCGAGGCCGTTCAGTTACTGTTAATTCTGCCGAGTATGTGAAAATGTTACGGGAGTTCTTAGCACCGATGCTACTGGAATTTGCTGGCTATAATCGTAACACATGGTTTCAACAAGATGGAGCCACGTGTCACACATCGAACGAGTCCTTGCCGGTGGTCAAAGACATGTTTCCGGAAAAGCTGATATCCAGACGGGGTGACATCCCATGGCCACCCAGAAGTCCAGATCTATCACCAGCAGACTTCTTTTTATGGGGTTATTTAAAGAGTCGTGTCTACATTGATAAACCGAATACACTGCGTCAACTTAAAGAAAAAATCATCGAAGAGATGTCGGCGATCTCGCGGCCTCTTTGCAGAAGAGTATTCGAAAACTTTAGGACTCGCTTAGATGAGTGTAAAAACCGAAACGGTGGTCATTTAGACGAAATAATTTTTAAAAAATAAATTACTACTAATTAGCTTTCTCGTAAATAAACGATTTCTAAAATATGTTAAATGGTTTTTTTTATACGATTTTTTCAAATGTTAACTAATTCATGGCCCACCCTGTACCTACACTATAAATAAAGGATTACCACCTAAGGGCCGGTTTTTTTTATCCGTGGTTAAACATGTAACTACTGGTTGAAATTTGGCTATATGTGTTTGCCAAAATGCCATTAGTTACAATTTTTTAACATGAATACCTACATTCATGTTACCCAATTCATTCATGTTCAGCCTTTCGCATTTAGCCAAAATTCAATCATTATTTACTATGTTTAACCATTGGTTGAGTTAAATACGGATCAAAAAACCGGCCCTAAGTAAAAGAAAATATAAACAAAAAAAATGCTTATAAGCTTTCATAAGTATTTTAGTTTTTTGCGTGAGCCGCCTGTACGTATATTTAACCATGCCATTATTTCGATTCGTAGGCAACTGCCTACGAATCGAAATAATGGCATGGTAAAAACAAAGTCTTCAAAACGTCAGTCTTTAGTCCGCGTCAAGCAAGACGTAATAATAATACAACACGACCCTCTGTTTTGGTTCCAAGTAAGTAGATCCTATTCAATCAGCTAGGTATTCAGTACCCTATTTGTTATTTCATAGTATCTTATTCTACACCACGACGAACATACGCACACAAGCTCACGTACGCACTGTGCAGCACGAAACATTAAAAGTAAGAACAGAAAAACCTATTTATCTCTTTCGCACGATTCTCGCTGTCGTTGCTCATAACGCGCTCAAGGTCAAAGTGTGTAGCGATACAGACGCAATGCAAACGCGCGTGTGTAGCCATACAGACCCGATGCAAACGTGCGTGTGTATCGATACAAACGCGCTGGCATTTTGCGTTTTTAGGCAGAACCTCGTCAACAGTAGCAAGATGGCGTCGGTCGATACAGCATTAATTGCATGCGCTTTGTTATTATTTTTTTTTTAAAAAGGAAAGAAGAAAAATTGCCGACGTTTTTAGGTACACCCATTTACAAGCGAGAGAATATGAATCGATACAAACGCCATACTAACGCGCGCGTGTATCTATACAGACGCGCCGGGCGCCGCGTGTTTGAATCGATACTAAGGCGATGCTAACGCGCGTTTGTATCGATACTCATGCGCCTTAGCATCGCATTTGTATCGATACAAACGACAACAAATTGCTCTGTAGGATAAGAGCGCGCCGTCACCGCGAGTTTCTAAAACGCGCGTCGACGGCGCGTTTAAAAAACGTGGTGTGCACAGGCCCTAAGATAAAACTCAAGTGATCTGTGTAATGCATTGAATCTGTTCACCTGGACAAACTTCCTAGCAAATTCAGCCCTAATTATTTCAATTACATGACGCTTGCCGTCATTAGAATCAATCGTCTGGAAGTTTTTGAAATCACAACGAATTTAAATGGCGTTGCATCCCGTTTGACTGGAAACCGACCCCAACATAGTTAGGAAAAAATCTAGGCAGATGATGATGAATGAATTTACATGAATCGATCTCAACACAATGTTTTTTTTTTTTTTTGCAACTAAGCAGCCGATTTAAAAGTACAATTTATTAGCTGTTCAAGTACCTAGTCCCTCTGGAAAAATTATTTATTTTCCTACTTTCATTTTACTTTTGCATACTTGATGGGTATGGATATCTAAACACGGCCAAATAAAAATAAAAAAGATCTGATGATATTTTTGGTCAATTTTCGCTGATAGAGTTGTAACTTGAAGGGTGCTATGTGAGTTGATGAAATCTGTTTTATCCTGTTGAGATATCAATACCCATCACGTCTGTGAATTTTACACACAAAAAATGATTTTTTACACTGATATTTTAAGTGACTACACACTACTGGTGGTTGTCTATTACGACATAAAGGATGAATTTTTGGAAATTGGGTTTCTTCAAATAATACCATGAACTTTTGCTAATTAACTTTAATTTAGTACTTTTACAAAATTGAAAATATTTAGACCACTCGTGCGGGTGGCTACAGACGAAGTGAAGTACAAAAGTTTTTACACACACCGCGCGCCGCTATACTCTTTGCGCCTTACTGAATGCTGTAGGCAATATACTTAAGATGAATACGCTGCTAATACACAGTCAGCAGTGGAGTCTAAACATCCTCCCACCCGTTGAAAGGCTTGTCTTTCAACTGGAGATCTTCAGCTGTAGGTAGTGGACACAGCTTGATAATAGGTCGACGTAGAACGCCTCTGGTGGTCTTCAAATCAGCCACTCTCGATACTCCATCCGGGCCAGGGAATAATCTAGTAACCCGTCCAAGACGCCAACACAATGGAGATACATGGTTCTTCATGGATAAGCACGAGGTCTCCAATATTTAAGGATTTTGTGTTCGTCTTCCACTTCAGTCGCTGTTGTAGATCGTGTATATATTCACGTTGCCAGCGTGACCAGAAATGCTGATAAATTTGTTGCAGTCGTGTGTATGGTTGCAGGTGACTTTCTTTCAAGTTTTCTAATCCGGGTTCAGGTAGTGCCTTCAGTGGTCTTCCAATAAGGAAGTGCCCTGGGGACAAAGGGAGGTAAACATCAGGAGATGAGGAAAAAGGACACAAGGGGCGACTGTTCAGAACGGCCTCCACTTGTGCGAAAAGCGTAGATATTTCTTCGAAGGTAAGATGGGTATTTCCCATAACTCTTTTTATATGAAATTTTGCAGATTTGACTCCGGCTTCCCAGATGCCACCAAAATGAGGAGCGTGAGCAGGTGAGAATACAAATTTTATATTTTCATGAGTTGCAAATTCAGCGAAGTCCCTATTATATAATTTAAGAAAAGCTCCTATATCTTTAACAGCAGCTACAAAGTTACCCCCGTTGTCACAAAATATTTCATTGGGTTTGCCGCGACGGGCAATAAATCTGCGTAATGTCATCACGAATGCGTTCTTAGTAAGGTCACAGACCGCTTCCAAATGAACGCACTTGTAACGCAAGCACACAAATATGCAAAGGTAACATTTGTTCACTCTTGCACCTTTACCTTTACGATTAATTATGTAAAAAGGTCCGGCAAAATCTATACCCACTGAATTGAATGGGAAATCTGCGCTCACACGTTGTGATAGCAAATCACCCATTTTAGGACAAAGAGTTTTGCCTCGGACACGACAACATCGCACACAATTGTGACCTGTGCGCCGAGCTAACCTTCTGCCATTTATCGGCCATACTGATTCCCTTATCATTGATAACAACAGCTGCGGGCCAGCATGCATGTGCCGTAAATGTTCTCTTTCAAATAAAAGTTTTGTCAAATGATGGAACGAATAATAATAATATTAATAATAATAATCTGTGGCCCGACTGTCAAGCTGACGGTCGAAAAAATTTTTTCTCCGTGTATTTTCTATTGGATTTTAAACTTTTAATGCAATAATGTGGTGTTATGTGTTCCAACACCAATTCACTCAACCCAAAATTGGTTTTTATGCCAAAACATACTATATAATCAGGATGCAAAAAGAAAACTACCACCTACTAATTACTGAACTATGACACGGAGAATAGAAGACCAAACACAATGCTGACGAGAAGTCGGGCACGACGAAACACACGCCCAACATCTTCGGGTTCGTCGCTCAGCTCCGCCTCGCAGTTGCCGGAACCTGCTCCAGACTTGCCGGAACCAGATCCAGACGTGAGTCCTGTGATACCGGCCGCTGCAGTTGCGTCGAGCTCGAGCGACGAATACTTCTCGCCGCCGACAACACCACCACCAGTTCGTCGGCCGAGGAGAGGCCGGCCACCGAACGGCATGGGATCTAGGGGCCAACCGGCCCCGAGCCGGGTCCCCGCTGCCGATGGTTGTGTGCAGCGCATGAAATGGACTCAACAAATGAATGAGAACGTCATGCGCGCATATTACGGGGCTACAGAGGGGGGAACTAACCGCACTGCGTACCGCGATAGGATGCTGTCTCTGTTCCAGGCTCTTCAACCAGCCATCAACGTCTCGGCCCAACGACTTTCGGATCAGGTGCGGGTTATCCAACGGAATCACAGATTGGACGACGCCGCGCTTGATAGGCTGCGCTCAGAGGTACTGAGCAACCGTATCGTCCCTGTCCCGTCACAGACCGCGGTGCAACCTCTAGTCAGTGACATAACCCAACCGCGGTCTTATGTTAATGATGAGGAGGGGGGCGATGAGATTGTTACGGTAAGTAGCCAGTGTAATGAACGATTGAGGAGCGCGCTGGAGGATGCGATTCGGGAGTTTAGAACTGCCCCCGTCCAACTTAGACCACATTTACCTCGCTTGCCTATGCACAGAACGAATAGGGCGATGGTGTGTGCCTTGGATTCGCTGCTTGGTTTTTATTTTGAAAGCAGCGAAGATCTCGTAGATACGCACTCGATCTTGTATTGCGCGGCTATTGCGTCGTGTCGTGTAGCCAATGTCAAATTTCCAAATTGTGACATAGCTACACGACCAAAACCCGCTGTTCCAGCCTGGCTGTGCAGGATCGAGCAGCGTATCGAGGGGACCAGGGTGCTCATCGGCAAACTATACTGCTTCAGGGGGGGCAATACTCGCCCTAGAGTGATGCGCTTTGTGTGGCGGGCGTTCTCGGGGACTGGAATCAGTCCTCAAGAATATACGTCCCGTGTCACAGAGCGCATTGACTTCCTGAAGCAGAAGGTCTGTGCATGGGCAAGCCGTATCCGTATAGTATATATTATATACGGGTTGAGCGGTATACCCAGAATCGCATATTCCAGCGTGATCAAAGGTGGGTGTATAGAGCATGGGAGCGACCTGAGCAAAATGTGGCAGACGTATGCCGCCCGGATGATGATGCCACTAGCATATTCTGGCGTAACATCTGGTCGGTGCCCGTTTGCCATACTGAGGCTGAATGGATGCGGGATGTTGAGCGCGTGTGTGACGTCATACCGGAGATGGAGGAAGTAATAATTACTTCCTCCGATGTAGCCAGTGCAGCCCGCCCGATACCGAACTGGAAATCTCCGGGACCGGACGGACTGCACAATTTTTGGCTTAAATGGCTGCAAAGTTCACACGCGTGCTTAGCATCGCAATTCCAGTCGGCCTTAGAGTCTGGGTCACTGCCACCGCTCTTTACAACAGGAGTTACTCACCTGCTCCATAAGTCAGGTGATGCCACGGAACCCAAAAATTATAGGCCGATCACTTGTTTGCCGACGGTCTATAAACTTCTTACATCCATTTTGAGAGAGAAAATTAATTCTCATTTAGAAAAGAATTCTATTATGTCTGTCTCTCAAAATGGATGTAGGAATGGGTCCCGCGGCACCAAGGAGCTACTCCTCATTGACATGGCCATAAGCCAACAGGTCCGTCGATCCCGAAAGGATTTGTCGACATGTTGGATAGACTATAAGAAGGCCTTTGATTCGGTGCCGCATACATGGCTCTTGAGGGTGTTAGAGTTGTACAAAATTGATACAACTCTGAGCACCTTCCTAACGACGTGTATGGGGCAGTGGAGGACGGTTCTTCGCTATCCAGGATGCCGACAAATTCAGGGGAGCAACGAACCTATTAGGATTAAGCGGGGAATATTCCAGGGCGACAGTCTGAGTCCACTGTGGTTTTGTTTAGCCTTGAACCCTCTTAGCACTCTGCTGGAGGGTACAGGGCTGGGCTGTCCTTTGCGGAGAGGGGGTCAGGTAATATCCCACCTGCTTTATATGGATGATTTGAAACTGTTTGCCACCAACAAATTGCAACTGCTGGAGTCACTAAAAGTAACTAAAATTTTTAGTGATTCCATCAGGATGGAATTTGGTGTAGATAAATGTGCAGTCATGCATGTAAAGCGGGGCGGGATTGTGGAATCTGAGGGACTACAACTCTCAGATTCTATAAACCTGAGATCACTCTCCGCAACTGATACCTACAAATACCTGGGTATGTCAGAGGGGTTAGGCATTAACGGACCTGACATGAAACAATCGTTGCAGGAGCGCTTCTTCGGTCGCCTGAAAAAGGTACTTAATAGTTCTTTGTCAGGCGGCAACAAGGTGCGCGACTTTAACGGTTGGGTCATGCCGGTCCTGATGTACTCCTTTGGCATACTAAAATGGAGAGAGAGTCCGGTCACTGCTGACTGCAAACCGGATGCATCACCCACGTTCGTCTGTCATGAGGCTGTACATTCCGCGGAAGTGCGGGGGTCGAGGTTTTTTAAATGCTAAGACCCTCCACAACCGCGAGGTGTGCAGTCTCAGAGAATATTTTCTCAAGGCTGACGTGGGTATGCACCGAGATGTGGTTGCAGTGGACAAGGGACTCACCCCGTTGTCCTTGGCTAAAGAGAACTGGCGCAAACCTGTGGTGCTTAGTACCAACGACCGCAAGGAAGTATGGCAAAGCAAGGAGCTTCACGGACGCTTTTTCCGGGCCCTTCATGGGCCCGACGTAGATTTCTTAGCGTCCGTGGCCTGGCTACGGTTCGGTGACCTCTTTGGGGAAACCGAAGGTTCAGTCTGTGCGATTATGGATGAAGTTATGCTAACGAATAACTACCGGAAGTATATAATGAAAGACGGGACGATCGACATATGTCGGGCATGCCATTGTCCCGGTGAGTCTATCAGACATATTACTTCTGGGTGTTCTCGTTTAGCTAACGGCGAGTATTTGCACAGGCATAATCAAGTAGCCAGGATTATCCATCAGCAACTTGCTCTGAAATACGGCCTTGTGGACTCTGAGGTACCGTTTTACATGTATGTGCCCGACCCAGTTCTCGAGAATGACCATGTCACGTTATACTGGGATCGATCTATTATCACTGACAGGACTATTGTAGCCAATAAGCCTGATATAGTGGTAATAGATCGATCAGTGCGCCGCACAATGATAATCGATGTCACCAACCCGCATGACGAGAACCTCGTGAAGGCTGAGAAGGAGAAACAATTGAAGTATCTCGACTTAGCCCACGAGGTTGTCGCTATGTGGAATGTGGACTCGGCAATCATTGTGCCGATAGTCGTTACGGTCAATGGCCTTATCGCTAAGAGCCTCGATCAACATCTCAAGAGGCTCTCGTTGGGTGGCTGGGTGAAGGGCCTGATTCAGAAGGCAGTCCTCCTTGATACGGCGCGTATTGTGAGGAGGTTCCTGTCTCTGGGGCCCTAACCACCGGTAGCTTGGACCCTGCACCCGCTACCGGCGGATCACTATTTTTTATATTTTTAAATGTTTTTTTTTTTAATGTTTTTATAAAAATATTTAAAAATGTAATAAAATAAGTTTAAAAAATAAATAAAGGAGATAATAATAATAATAATAATAATATAATAATATCCTAGGACATTGTTCACACACGGTCATCTGATCGCAATCAAGTAGTGTTGATGATGTTTTTTATTAAAACTATAAGGTGAAGAACTTATTCGTCCTCCAAATCTAATTAAGTTGTTGTCGTCTAAAAAAGGTGACAAAGATAGTAATTTAGATTTAACATTTAAAGGTAAGTTTTTAGACAACGCTTTGAATTCAATAGGAAAACATTTACACTAAGCAACACGACATAGATAATGAAATGAGTCATCCAACTCATTAGCGCTGAGAGATAAAACCTGTTTCTTATGAACATTACGAATGTTGAAACAAAATCGTTTTACCCATGCGACTATTCTTATAACTTTATTCAGTTTACCATATTTTTCAACATCTATTATAGGTTGCAGTGGGTCAGTGTTAAGGTAGGTATTTATTTCATTTTGATCAGATATGGGTTTTAATGAATTTTGTATAGTTTTTGTTTCAGATGCTGATTGCTCTGCTTGCTTCGTCGGTGTTAAGGGTGAGATGAGCGGAGCAGGTGAGACAATCTTAGGTGAGTATTTAGTCTTATTTGTAATTTTAGGTGTAGTTTTAGATTTAGATGTATTTTTTGTTTCAGGTACATTATTGATATCAATGGAATTTAGAACTGGCCAATCGTTTTCATTATTCATTAAATAATTTGGACCTGACCACCACAGATTATTATTTATTATCTGATTGGCATTTATACCCCTAGAGATGAGATCGGCTGGGTTCATGTCCGTCGGAACGTATCTCCATGAGAATGTGTCAGTGAGCTCGGTTATTTCAACCACCCTATTCGCGACAAATGTTTTTTGTTTGGTCAGATCACCTCTGAGCCATGCTAGCACGATGCTTGAGTCTCACCAATGTACGATTCGTGTCGGCTTGTAACGAATAGACTCAAGGACACTTTTGCATAGTTTAGCAGCCAACAACGCAGCGCAAAGCTCCAATCGCGGTATTGTCGTAGGATTTATACGAGCTACCTTAGATTTAGCAGCTAATAGTCGTACCGTGAAGACACGGTTATTTTCCGTGCTTCTCATGTATACACATGCTCCGTATGCCTTCTGCGAAGCGTCACTGAATGAATGAAGTTCTATTAATTTCGGTGAATCGCATAACACTCTTCTAGGGATTTGTAAATTCAATAAACAGTTTAAATTACTCGCAAATTCCAACCATCTTTCCTCAATTTCTTGAGGGATAGCTTGATCCCAGTCTATTTTTTGTTGCCATAAATTTTGTAATATCATTTTTGCTGTAATTATACATGGACTTAATAGCCCTAAAGGATCGAATATCTTAAATGCATTTGATAATATGCGTCTTTTTGTTATGCTATTATGAGTAGGATATGGTTGTACAGGAAAATTTAAATTATCAGTGCTTGGCTCCCACCCTAAACCCAGCGTGCTTGACGCTTCACTTATAGTTAATTTATCTTGAGTATTTAAAGATGAATTTTAGAATAGATTTTTAGAATTAGTTTTGTATTTGCGTAAATTAAAACAGGCCGACTTTAGAGCGGAGGCTATGGAATTTTGAATAATAGTTAATTGTTTTTCATTATCACAACCAGTGATTAAATCGTCGACATAGAAGTCGTGTTGTATTATGTTTTTTATAGTTTCGTCCCCACACTCCTCGCCCACCTGCCACAGACAACGAGTGCTTAAATAGCTCGCACTTGTGGTGCCATAAGTAAGAGTATTCATTTGCATCGTTCTGATGGGCAAGGACTCATCTTCTCTCCATAGAATTAATTGCAAGCCTCTACAGGTTTCATCTACTCTCACTTGTCTGTACATTTTTTCAATGTCACCAGTAATTAAATATTTATATTGACGTGCTCTTACGAGTATGAGTATGGAGAAAAGAGAATCCTGTATATTTGGGCCCACCATAAGAATGTCGTTGACAGATATGCCCGAGGAGGTGGGGACGGATCCATCAAAAACGACGAACTTTTTATTTTTTAAGTAAAATCAAACTGTTTATAAATATATTGTTGCAGCTCTCCTCTACCCTACTAGACAAGTGGTTTCCGATACCTATAATATTAATACTAGTTATTGGAATGGAATCGAGTGACAGTTTATCTTTAAAGATTTCGTAATAAAACTGCCTTGGCTACCACAATCGAGTAATGCACGCACTGTTTCATATTGATTGGTATTAGGATTATGAACTTTGATTAGAGCAGTAGATAGGAGAATATGATTGAATTGATATTCCGATGAGTTAACGTTTATAGATTCAAATTCTGAATGTGCATGATTATTATTAACTGCCTGACTAGGGTTATGCAGGAGACGATTGTGTCTTTGTTTACAATCAGGACATGGTCCAAATCCACAAGCCTTTGCTGGATGACCCTGTTTAAGACAATTAGAACACAGCAGTTAGAAACAGCAGTTTTGTTTTTGAAACTAGGACACTCATATATTTTATGATTTTGACTACAGATTATACATACAAATGAACTTGAAGTGTCTTTATTAGTAGCTGTTACTGCCCTAACAAAAAAATTTTGGGATTTATCCTTTTTGTTATTATTTTGTGTGTTGTTATTAGAACGATTTTGATTATTTTGAACCTGTGAACCCCTTGCGTGGCTGTTACCTATTTTATTCCTATCTAAAGCTTTAAGCACATCAGCGCGATCTATCAACACTTGTTTAAAGTTTTCTAGGGTTGGAATGTCGTTACCAAGCTGGTTTCTAAATTCCTCCCATTTTAGAAGTGTATTATTGTCTAATTTTGATGTTAAATTAAATATGATACACATATCCCAATTATCGTGTCGGCATTCCTAAACTAGACAATGCCCTTAGGTTTTTTGTAACATGGTCAACTAAAAATCGTAATGACTTTACAGTTTCCGTGCTAAATGAACGTATGTTAAACAATGAATTCATGTCATGATCAATCAGAAGTCTTCTATTATCGTAGCGATCACACAACAACTTCCAAGCTTCCTTGTAATTCTCAGATGTTACTTCAAGATTGGAAATTATGAGTGCCGCGTCTCCTTCAAGGTAAGAAATTAGGTAATGGAATTTATGTACTGGCGAGAGTTGCTTATTACGATCAATTAGGCTCAAAAAAGAGTCTTTGAACTCGAGCCACCTAAAATATGCACCGTCAAACTTTGCAATTTGTATACGTGGCAACCTGATACCAGGGTCAAGAGGTTCAGATCGGGATTCATGACAATCATGAAAACATGACTGTATACAGCTGTCCAACAAACTCTTTGCAGTGGCAAGCACACTCACCATATCACCTTCAATTTTGTCCCTCTCCTCAAGCTCTAATGACAGGTTTCCACTATTTAAGACTTCAATCTGACTTTGCAACTCATCAAACTTAGCTGATAATTGTTCAAATCTACCAAGTATAATCTTTAATTCTGCTATTTCCATTTGATAATGAGTCCGAAGACGACAATTTATCCAACAAGTTTTTAAACTTGGTAATTTGACCTTTAATAGCTACACCTGACAGTCAATTTGCGTAATTTCATTGCATCGGCTTCTGGCGCCATTTTTTAAGACTACAATTTAGTTACGGCAAATACGCCTAGTATAATAGACTATCAAGCATATTAGCTCAAATACGAGTCAGCATTAAAACAATAATTTTGTAAGTTAATTAATTAAAGGAATCTCACGCCCCTCAATTCGACGTCACCCGCCGACCAGGAACCGGATTGACGCTGCCAAGCACGGAATGCAAGCTCTGCTCGTACCACCAATGGTGCTAGCGTGATGTTCCGAGGTATCTGGAAAGTTCCGCTAACAATATTAAAACCTGATTGAAATTGAGGATTTTATTTGGATAAGTTTCATGCCAACTTGCTGATATGGAATATTAATGAGGGTCTTTAATGAAATACGCTGATATATAAGTAATGAATTATGTAGATTAAGTTTGATCAAGTAAACCTTTGACCTTGAATTACCCTTCAGCAATACCTAAATAATTAATTTAAATTATTGCACAAGTGGATGGCACGTTTTTCACGTCTTTCAATGGGATTTAGGATAGCTGATGATATGATTTAGAAGACAGTTGGATAAGTAAGAATGAGGAAGGAAGGGCACTTAACTTATGATGATCCGGTTCACATGAATGTCATGAACTTGCCTTTTCTTCAGTACACCTGTGTCGATACTTTAGCTGCATCGATGCAAAGGCTTCAGGATGCTCGTTGGTTCAGCTTCTTGACGACGGGAACTCGGCCTTTTGTGGTCTCGACGATCACGCCACGAGCCGACTCAACGAACCAATTTTTGATAATTTAGTCTTCGTCCTGTCACGGTCGCCAATTTTATGTCTATTACGACATAAAGGATGAATTTTTGGAAATTTGGTTTCTTCAAATAATACCATGAACTTTTGCTAATTAACTTTAATTTAGTACTTTTACAAAATTGAAAATATTTAGACCACTCGTGCGGGTGGCTAGAGACGAAGTGAAGTACAAAAGTTTTTACACACACCGCGCGCCGCTATACTCTTTGCGCCTTACTGAATGCTGTAGGCAATATACTTAAGATGAATACGCTGCTAATACACGGTCAGCAGTGGAGCCTAAACAGTGGTTGATGACCCGAAAAAAAGTTATCGATAGCCATCTTTTCGGTGGAGTTTCGCTAGATAATTTCATTTGACCCTGTAGATTTAAATAGTAATTCAATTTTAACTTTAGCCTTGACAACATATAATTGAAACACAGCTGGTTAGGCTTACTGGCTACAAAGGCATAGCTTCATGGACGCGTATTCAGCTGCAAGCAGGCGTACACCAAAGCGTATAATGACCAAGACACTATAACGAACCTACGCGTCCGTAGACAGTGGGCCTAATTGGCTGTTTATTATTGCCTGTATCAAGGGCAAAGTTAACATCAAATATCTTTTAAAATCCTTATTTCTCGTACATGAAATTGTCGCCAGTATTAACGTTTGGCCTTAAATGATACTCGTGGTTGCACATACTGATGCCATTATCATAATACTATAAATTTCTTCATGTCTGCACTAATTTATTTTTAGCCCCTCGTATTACATCAGGCATATCTCTCTTAATTAAAGCAACTATTATTTTTCCTGTTCAAAAACTTTGTAGATATTGTTTTTCAATACCCATTCGTCATCAGTTTCGCTAGATAAAGCCCCAATTGCTATTTGTACCACCATCTGACTTTCTAAACAACACGAATGTCCTGTTGCCATGTCTTAATGCATCATACAAATTATTTCTCAAGTGGTCTTCTTCATCGCTGTAACTAGAAGCTTCTCTTATTTTATGAAGCTTATCATTTACTACAGAAGCTTGAAAATTTTGAGAATGATTGCTAATTTCTTCTTCCAAAGATAGAATATTGAATCTTCTATTTCTATAGAAGTTTTGCCTTTGTTGCTTATTGCTCAAGAAACGAATTGCAAGCTGCTTTACGTACTGTGGATTATCCTGGTAAGGTTTAGTAGTTGACCTTATTCCATTGAGAAGATTCCATTGATTTTGTTTTGCATTATGTTGCTTTTCAGTATATTGGTTTAGTTTATCAAGTCGTATTTTACTTTCTGTACGTTGTACTTTGTTTATGTTTTTTTGTTGATAAACTTTAGAATTTTCATGATAAAATGCACTACTTTTGCTAGAATCTGCCTCAACTTCCTCATTTTCTGGGTCATAGCTACTTTCTGTATAAGCCTTTCCTTTTGGTTGCTCACGCTCGTACAAACATCCATGTCTTAGATGTCCACCACGGCTTTTACTATAGTTAAGATGACGCTAACGCGTATGAGAGAAGCGATGATGTTCATTTTCTTGCCATGTTTATACTGTGGTTTTATTTTTCTAAATAATTTAGGATGCTTTACTAGAAAATGCTTAACAATTTTTTTTGTAGTTCATACTTCGTCTTTCTGGAAAGGCTGGCTGGTTATGATCTGAAAAAAAAAAGAAATCTTACGTTTGTACTTACTTACATCTATCTATATAAATAAAAATCAATTGCCGAATGTATGTACGCGCATAACTTCAGAACGGTTGCCCCTATTTGGGTTATTCTTTTTTTGTTATGTTTGTAATTGTCAGGACAAGGTCTGTATGTAAGAAAATATTGGAAATGTGGCTGCAAAAATTGAAAATTCGGGAAAACTGAAAGAGCATTTTCTATGAGAATTTTGTATGAATTATTGATGACAGGACAACGTTTGTCGGCTCAGCTAGTTAATAAATCAAACTAGTTTTTTCGAGACAAAACAAATGAATGAATATTTATTCAGAACAAATCTAAAATATATAGTGTTACAAATAAACATCAGATGGCGCTACTAGCATCTTATTTTGACGTAGATAGAGAATGAACTGAGTTCATTCTCTATCTACGTATTTTGATATAAACATAATACCCCCACTTATCAAAATAATCTAGATACCTAGTGCCTACATACCAATTCACATAAAAACGATAAACTAAATTTTAATCTCCTGCACACCTAACAAATGCATAAATTATAATGCTTGGACTTGCCTTTTGTAAGCAGGACTGCGGGCATTTCAGCTGTTTCCAAATATTTCAAATCTACAATTCCATTATTATAACATTCTTTACAAAATTAAATACATTTAGTTCTTTTATTAAAACTATTATTTGAAGACAACTTAAGTGCACCCTGGTTGTGATTAAACAAAGCTATGGTGTATGACTCATCTGTCATTTCCTTTACCAAATTTATCAAATATACACCTTACAGGCTTCAGCTAAACCCATATATATATTCAGCCTCTGTGCTTGAGAGAGCTACTGTCTTTTGCCTCCCATGAAACAACACTTCCAGCTAACATGAAACATAGACCCGTGAAAGACCTCCTGTCTACGACATTACTCTCCCAATCTGCATCAACAAACCCTACTAATTTCGAATTACCACTTCTAGTATATTTCAACCCAAAATGTTTAGTTTTCTTAAGATATTTCTGGGTCATATTCAAAAATATTGTACTGTTTTACGTCCAATATAGTTATTTTTATAACAAGGCATTACTACTTATAAATACTCTAATAAACAGATTGTAAACTTGTTTTTAAATATAATACAAAACAATGAAATCCTCCATAAATCTTAATAAATTAATAATTTCAAATAAAATCTACCGGGGTAGATTTTGTTTCATAGAGGCAACCTGTGTCCACATTCTTAGCGGTACTTTTAAAAATATTTGATTATTCAATATTAATGTTACAAATCATAAGCATTTTATTTCTTAATAGAGTATGGTTCAAGCCCAATGAATTCGATAAATATATAATGATCTACAAAACGTGTAATTTATAATTAATTAATTAATGCGTGTCCTGATTTCACTAATTTCTGTTATTCCTTTCTGTTATGTCATATTTTTATTCTCTTTTTGGTAATTATCAAAATTATTTTATTGGCAACATTAGTCACTTAACTGACTCATTGACGAATCAAAAACGTTCGGCCATTTTGTTGACCATACGGTGTCGAGATGTTTGTGGTGCAGTGATTATTCGACAATTGAGAGTTACATTTTACTGTGAGACGTTTAAAGCATTGGTATGTAATTTTATTGTTTTTTATTTAATATTTAATTGTATTACAGCTTAGAATAAATGGGTACTGGTGCAGTTGCTATAAAATAAAAGATTCGTAAGAAAGCAAAGAGATTAAAATTATACTAGCAATAGAGCGGCCATCAGAACAAATGTCATAGAAAAACTGTGATCTCATGTCTCAGTAACGCCATCTAGCTTTGAATAGCAACCATAAAAGTTAAATGTATTAAATTCAGCTATCACTTGATAGATGGCCAGTGTGTAATAGAGATGTTACCAATCATTTAGATATCGACTATCGATAAATAAAAGTTCTATTTTTTTCTTCAATGAATAGCAAAAAGTTAGGAAAGCAATAAAATGCAGTAGTTTCAAAGTAAATTATTTATTTGAAAAATTATTTTGGAAAACACCATTGATAAATTAATGTTTAGTTTCAAACCAACGTTTCGTATACTACTTATTTTATAAACACTCGCTTTACAAGAATTTAGTTCTCAAATGCTCTTTACAAATGTTTCGGATATTGCATCATTTATACATTTTTCATTTAATATTTAGATTCTCTTGGAAAAATCACATTCATACTAAATAACATTTTTTACAAAAGCTGACCAGCGCGACTTCACCTGCGTCACATTTTTTGCTGCTCCGCTCCTATTGGTCGTAGCGTAATGTTATATAGCCTATAGCCTTCCGCGATAAATGGTCTATCGGATTTTTTCAATTTAAACCAGCAGTTCCTGAGAGTTTAACCAAAAAAGCAAACAAACTATCTGATAATTTTCTTCTTAAGTGAATTATTGGGTTAGCTTGTTGTTGTATATGATGAAATGACAGCATATGTGCAGCATGCAGGGGGACATTAATAAGTTGGTACTAATACAATAAGAGACAGATAGTTTGGAAAGTTGATTGATACCGGTCAATTTTTACAACAGAGACGAATTTAATGACTAATTAAAATTAAATCTTATGTCCCATCCTACGTCCCTTCAAATAAAATCGGTTTTGTGAACTTCTGTCTTTTAGATTTGTTCTGAACACCGGGGTCGAACTTAGCAACAAATCGAAGTTTAATATTAGCATAAGTCTCTATTATGGATCTTATCAAATACAATCTGTGATTGAGCATCGCAGGGCTCTCAAACGAGTGTATAATGAGGCCTACAAAAATACTCGAATTTATGAATACTTTTAATACTTTCGTTTTTATAAAATCGATAGTGTGCTTTGTAGATACACATTTGCCGTCATTTTCATTAATAAGTTTTCTAATGAATATTTCCGTGGCTTTACATACGTCAAAAACACTTTTACTAGAAAAATATAACCCACCCATATCTTTTATTGTAATTAATTTATGGAAATCTATTTTTTTATTAGAAACCAAGCTTGACACACAAATTTCACACTTAATTTTCTTACTTAACACATGAGACACATAACCAGAAATATAGCCAATAATTTGGTTAGCTCCCACAGACACAGATGTTTCTTTTAATATCCTACTTAAATAATCACAATTTTCATCAACTATGACATCAGTTTCGAATTCCTTTTCTAAAACCTCGTCGAACTGAAAGTCTTCATTATCCACTTCCCTTACTAAGCAAGTCCTGTTTACTGTTTCTACGGAAGAAGTACAAGTGAGTATATTAAAGTTATCCATTGGAGCACAGTTGCCCGAAAATGAATCACGTAATTCTAAATTAATCTTTTTATAAGCCGCTTTAAACTGTATAACATTGGGGTTGTTGTTATGACCCCCATGTCTTCTTATGCAACCAAAAACAACTCTAGGTGGTCTTGACTGAGCCTATATGTTGACAAGTATTGAATTTGACGAGTCTTAACTAGTATTTCAAACAAAGTTTGAAGACTCTGAATGTTAATTAAAAATCCTAAAAAGCCATTTTTATTAGTACATAAAATGATTCTATTCGGAAGATTACGACGCTTTATTTCAAGTCTTATTTTTATGTATTGTTTTAGGGATAATATGTAATTTTTAGCTAGTTCAAAAAAAAATTAAAATGTTAGATATATTTTCAGAATTCAGCGGCTGCATAAAACCATATTTTCCATATTTATTACTGTTCATAATATCAAATAAATAATTTATAATAGAAATAAATTTTACTGTGCCAGAAACTTCCTCGAATACTTTTGCTGTGAGTAACTCATTGCAAAGCAATAAGGCTTTAGCTACACTTCTACTCAATAATTGGGTCGCTAATCGGACTTTAATTATTTGATTTCGGAAATGGATATGCTTATTTGTTAATTTATTGGCAAAATTTAATTGTTCATTTGTTTGCAGCTTATGTAAAGACACCAATAAAGACCATTTTATTTTATCATTTTGTCCATCATAAAATATATTTTTGCTTTCTTGATTAACTGGATGTGGAAAATTAGTTTTTAAATTGTCTGGATCACTCAACAATTTACAACCTAATATTTCGGCAGTACTAAAATTTGTTGGAGCACCATCGAAAGTTATACTGACAATTTTTACGCCTACTTCGTGGCATAAGCTTAAACATTGCCTAATTAATGTAGCTTTTAATTCAACTTTAATACTATTTATGAAAAAATATCCGACTGATATTTTCCACTTTTGGTCTAGTGATACTACCATAAAAACAAGAGCTTGAGAAGCTATTTCATTTCTTATGTCACCAAAACCTAAATTGACAAAATAAAAGTTTTGGTGTTCCATATTTTTTGATGTCTAATAGAAATCTCATCAAAAACTAAAGAACAAATTAATTCCTTTCCCGTTTTGATTCATTTTAATTTCAAAGCAAGAAACGACTCATTAGTAAAACCAGGCTGTGCATCTATACTAACATACCATCTGCGTAATGTTCTTACATGTGGAAAAACTATTAAAACATTTTCTGGCATAATTGTACGCGGCAGGAGAGTAATAATGAAGGGTTAAAGCAAATTTACGAAGAGCCGGACAAAATTTACGACGGGAGAATCCTGCTTTCGTGTTATTTCTATTGAGCCTATCATAGAGGGCTTTTGTTTCTGCTGTAGCTTTAAGACAGTTGGATGCGTTCTTTTGGATGTCAAAGTTTTTTTCTAAATGGGTAACGAAATCTTTGAAGTTTAATATTTTACGTTTTAAATATCTATTTTGTTGCCCTAGTTTTTTAATTTTTACCTCATGATGCAGTTTTAGTTTTAGTGTAATTTACGAACTCAATGCAATTTTCCTTGGAGTGTCGAAGATAGACTCCGAATCTGATACATCAACATTGACTGGTGTAGTAAATCTAGTGGCTTCGGGGTCTATAGCATCATCCTGAAATTATAATGAAAATCTTAGTGGAGTCGTACTCGCGCTTAACTATATCAAAAAACAGGATTATGTTCAATTATTTACTTACTCGTACCTCATAAAATTATATCGATAACAAAATCGATAAACAACAATATTATGGACATCTCTTACAAGAAAAAGTTAAGCTACTCAACAATAGAAGGCGTATATTACAAAATTACCAAATATTCTAGAACTTTTTATGAAAATTATGGAATTCTAATTAATTACTGTGTAAATTAAAAAAAATCTTACGAAAATAAACCGCAGTTAGGTCCAGTCATTTTACCGTAACGTGATTTACAATAACGCAACGCGCTACTCGGCATATTTACTCAGTAAATGTTTTTCTTTTGTTGAATAGAGTGGACACAAATACGATTTGACATGCAGGAGTGCCAAACTAGACTGAGAGAATTAAGTCCACGAGGACTTAACTATCGGATTACGATTTTGTTTGCTATGCCCTGTCTATTGCTAGTATAATTTAATGTCTTTGTAAGAAAGTAAGAATTGGTATTGCAAAAGAGATTTTTTTTTAGGTTAGACACAAGCAATTCATTCATATATAAATTATCATATCGGTTTCTTTTTTCTGTGACGTAACAGATATGAACGGTTAAGGTTTGTTCACATTGTACACAAATAAAAATACATTTTAATCAGACCTACCCCACTTCTTTCTTATTTTTATATTGATAATAATTTTGTGAAGGTAATCTTCACGAAACGACAATAAGGATAGATTCGATCGAAATTTATCCCCAGACAATATAAAACGTGAAAAATGTATTTTATCGATGTGCAATCAACGATTTTTGGTGGCATCATGAATATAATGTAATAAGGTACACACCCACGTGTCTGCTGTACCATGCCTATACCCTATTCAAACTAGATTAACTAATTAATTTGGCAAAATGTAAACAAACCATAGAACTTATCCTATTTTTTTATTTAAGCTTAAAATCATTAGACAATACTTTAAAATGGGTTTCTAAGTCTAATTCTAAGTCTCCTGGCAACCAGAAACCTGGTGAAATTAAGAAAGAGAATCGTCGAAGCTATAAAAAGAAACATTATAGATTATCTAAAGAAAATCTCAAGATGAAAATAGAGTCTCTGAAGAAACAAGTTAATGCTCTGAAAAAAAGGTATGTAGATATAAATTATTGGGTTGGCTAATAAGTAATGAGCGACATACAACTATTTTATTTGTATTTATTTATTAAATGAATAATTGTTAATCATTAATAATATATTCCCCGTCGTTTTCTACTACCATTCGCCATCGATCTGGCAAAGAGTGAATGGCGTCCGCATAGAACTTCGTTGGTTTTGAATTGAAGAAGTCATCTAGGTATTGTTTCAAGTGTGGTTCATCGTCAAAGCTTTTTCCCGTAAATTATTACTAAGTGATCGGAACAAGCTGAAATCAGTTGGTGCTAAGTCCGGCGAATATGGAGGGTGGGGTATTATTTCTCAATTAAGCTCCAATAGTTTTAGCCTGGTACTCTTAGCAATATGCGGCCGGGCATTGTCGTGCAGGAAAAATATTTTGTCGTGTTGTGGACGTTTGCGATGGATGTCAAGCTTCAGTTTTTTAAGTTGATCACAATATACTTTTGCTGTAATCGTAGTATTAGTAGGAAGGAATTCCCACCTTATTACTCCATGTATATCCCACCAGACAGAAAGCATTACCTTGCGAGGATGAAGATCACCTTTTGACGTTGGTTTCCCTGTTCTTTACATCCCAGCCACTGGCGCTTGCGTGTGTGATTAACATAGAGAACTCACTTTTCATCTCCAGTGATAAGATGATCTAACCAATTCAATGTGCGGCGGAAAGATAAAAGTTGTACACAAATCTCAGCTCGGTAGGTCAGTTGATCTTTACTTAATTGATGGGGTACCCAAACACTATATTTATAAGTCTTTCCCAAACAATGTAAACGATTTTCTATGGTGCCATGAGAGCACTCGAGCTGAACAGCCAAATCGCGTTCTTCGAGGATCTTGTTCGATTAATAATAATAATAATAATAAAAACGTTTAATTCAGAATCAATCCATAAAGCATAATAGTAATAAAATAGTCAGCTACACATATAAAAATTAACAAAACAAAACAATTCAATAAATAGCAAAAACAATAGAAATAAGATATATAGTAATTATAAAGATTAAATTAAATATTCAATGTCAATATTACATATTAATAAGTCAATCAATTATTTAAATCAAATCGTACATACAAAAAATTACACTAAAAACAAAATATAATTATGTCAACATTGTCCGATGGATATACACATCCACTTATGTTGGATCGGACAATCTGTGCGGGAAGCTATCATCTTGAGGATGCCATTGCTACTGTCTCTCACTCGTCTTACTAAAGATGTAACCTTTTTTCGAATAATAGCTTGATAGCCATCCGTTCGAGCTTCTGCAAACATTAGCGACGCACTGCAATAGGGAGGCAACCGCATCAGCATCCTAAAGATGTTGTTATATTGAACGCGCAGGACATTGGCAGCCCGACGGGTATGACTTACCCATAGACTGCTCGCGTAAAATGATTGGCAGTATGCCTTAAACAAAGTGATTTTAACTGGAATAGAACAGCGAGCGAATCTACGGGCAATCATGTTCCCCGAACCGCCAATGCCCTGCGCTCTCGCTCCAGATCCGCGTCATCGGACAAGTCATCCGTCACAATGTGCCCCAAATACCTAAAACTGGTCACTCTCTGTAGTTCCTCACCGTACAATTTAATCGGAGGAACACAAACTGGCACGGGTACACTAAATCTACCCTTGAAAATCAGAACTTTGCTTTTAGCTATATTATATGTCAGTCCATGTTCAACCGCATATGTCTCACATATTGCCAACATCTTACGAATAGCACCCACCGATGGCTCCAGCAGCACCATATCGTCCGCGTAGCTAATATTATTGACGCATACACTATCGATATGACAACCGGTATGAGTGCTGCTGAGCTCACCGATAAGGTCATTTATGTACAGGTTGAATAACAAAGGAGAGGTCAATCCACCCTGCCTAACGCCACACTCCAAGCCATAAGGCTCGGACAAGGCCCCAGCCCATCTCACCTGGTTCCTCTGGCCGTAATACCAATCTTGCAAGAGTGATATGACCTCAACCGGTACACTCGCCCTGCCTAGTTTGTCCCAAAGCTTATCATATAGGACTGTGTCAAACGCTTTTGACAAATCCAGGAAACACGCGTATACCGGTGTTTTTCTGTCCGTATAGTACTAATAATAGTTAATAGTTTTAATTTATCGATATCTATTTCCACGGGGTGCCCAGACCTTGGTTGATTGGTTAAGGAAAAATCGTTATTGCGGAACCGTTGGAACCAACGCTTCGCTGTTGTTTCAGAGACTGCATCGTGAGCTATCCTTTGACATATATTACGTGTAGCTTCTGCAGCAGAATGCCCAGATTGAAACTCATGTCGTACGTGGGTTTTAATATCACTCATTTCTTTGTGAACTTTAACGCACTAACAGCCAAACTATCAATAACGCGCATGAGCGCGACTCGCTCTATATATACCCTCTGCTACAGAACGTTCTCGAACCTTTCCGAAAATTCTAGAAATTATAAACTAAAACGCTCATTACTTATTAGCCAACCCGATATTATTAGATTGTCAGCGTAATGAGCCCGATAAGGAAAATATTAATTCTGAATGTCCATTATCAAAAACAGAATCTTTTATTCAGAAGCTTAATCTAAGAACCTCCGATAAACAAAAATTGAAACGAGCTCTATTAGAGAAAAACATTCTTGTTGGGTCACTTGAAAGTGCATACAAGTCTTCTACTTGTAATCAAGAACGGCACATCCTAAAAAGAGTCGTTAACAACACTGGCTCGGCAATACAAAATGCAAACTCGCTTAAGTTCCTTTGTGGGTTTAAAAGAAGCAATAAGAATATCAAAATCAGGGCATGAAAAACAAAATAACTTGGCTACTATTATTGCAAAATTTTATCTACAAGATGATGTGTCTAGAGCTACAGCAGGAAAAAAGGAGACTAAAACATTTAATAAAGAAAAAATACAGAAGAGGATATCTCTTCTGCATTTTTCTCTTTCTCTTCTCTTCTTATCTACTCGCTAATATAACAGATATTTACAAAAAAAATCAAGAAGAAACAGGAATAAATGTATCCTGTACTACGTTTGTAAGATATAAACCCTTTTATGTTCTTCGGCCAACGGTTTCGGACCGTGATACAATACATGTATTTTCAAAAAACATGCAAATATAGAATTTAAATTTATAGCACTCAAAAAGCTCTAAGTTTTAAAGAAATATAATAATCTTAATGATCTCATTGACGCATTAGTCTGTGACGCAAAATCTCAGCAGTGCATGTATTCAAAATGTGTGACTTGTAAAAGTAATTGTATTAATTATGAATTTTCTACAACAAAAAATAATGATAATGTATCCTGGTTGGAGTGGGCTGCCATTATTGTAGAGTACAAGAAAAATGAGGTCACTAAACTCTCTAAAAGAATGACAAATTTGACTAAGACAGTCAATTTACAAAATTTAATACTGACGTTTGAAGCAGTACTACAAGTTTATAAACTTCACTTCTTTAACATTAGTCATTAGTACAATATGTATAAATATATAAAAGATAATCTTCAGGCTAACGAAGTCATTATACATTGTGATTTTTCCGAAAATTACACTTGTCAATGTATCAGGAAATCCAAGCTGTCCATTTTGGTGCATCTCAAAACCAAATTTCGCTACATACCAGTGTCATGTATATTAAAGACAAAAAACCACAGTGTTTCTGCACTTTATCTGATTCTACAGAGCATTCGCCCGAAGCAATTTGAGCACATCTAAACCCAATTTTAACGTACGAGTATATATAGCCCGTGAATATGAAGATATTGATACTGTACATGTATTTTCGGATGGACCTGTAACGCAATACAGACAAAAAAGAATTTATTTTTGTTTAATGCAATTATTAAACAGTTTGGCTTTATGGGTACATGGAATTTTTTCGAGGCCTCTCATGGCAAAGGCGCAGCAGACGGGGTAGGTGGTACCGTAAAAAGACTTTTGGACAGGAAAGTTGCTCATGGAGCAGATGTTCTGGATGCATTTAGCATTTAGGCTTTAAAAGATGAAATTACTGTGAAACTTTATCTTGTGAACGAAGAAGATATTCAAGCTATTAAAGAAAGGTTTGAGAAACATTTTTCCTCTCTTAAACCAGTTCCCAATACCATGAGTATTCACCAAATTCACACTACTCATGGAAATTCGCATACAATTTTTTTTAAGAATTTTGAGTTGCTTCTGCACCAATGCGTCCAATAGAGGATTTTGTAACTGTTATTTTCAAGAAGATGAAATTTTAACTAAGAGACGTCCTAAAAGAATTTTGTCATATTCATCATCTGACGATGAATGTATCATACCCACTAAATGCAGTCATACCATACCTATTACCATGAAATCTACTTTTTCAGAAGATAGGGTAACGGTTTTCTCAGATGTCCGAGTTAATTATAATGACAAAAAAAAGTAAGAGCTTTATTGAATGGATCAAAACGGTACAACATTTCTTTATGCATCATTTCGGATGACTTCAAAGATTTAAGTAAGTAAAGATGTAAGTCTGTAATAATGATCAAAAAGAAAACATACAGGAGCCATCTACTTCGGGCACTGTGCAATATATGCAGAAAAAAAGAAATAATTTTTTCTTACATCTAAGTGACTCTGATGACGACAGTCTTTAATTATCGTGGGTTCGGGTGAAACATACTTTATTGGTTCTTTTACATTACCAGCTCTAGTTGTGTTAAAGTGTTCCTAAATAAGAAGTTAATTTCAGTCCTGTTAATGCTTTCCAAGACTGAAATAGCTCTTGTTAATTTAGAGCTTTTTGAAATATTGTCAGTTATTGATTGTACACGTAGGCATTACACATGCGACAAAGATTAAAACTCTGAACACTTTGTGAAAACCTAGATGTTATATTTGTAGGTGTATTTTTATTACAGATATAACAAAACTACACCTAATGTTAATTTGACTAAATCAAGGCTGATTAAGTATATATTTTTAATTTTTCTATTTCATGTTTGTTTTATATAACGTACTTACTTGTTATATTTTGTATATTTTGTTATATTTGAAGTGTTTTTTTTTAACTATAGCGGTATCTAAAGCCAATTTGACCGAATCCATGCGCTTAATACTTAATTATTAAGTTTAAAAATTATATCTTCTATTTTGTTGACTTATGACTTCTGAAAGACCAGTCTAAAGTAAGCATCTATAAAATCTATTGTCAAGTGCAGTTTGGGTAATTACCTAACAGAGATGATTACTTGAGGGGTAAAAAGTTTGGTGTACACAGTTTAAAAAAAGTGGATTTTGGACTACTGCTTAAATGTATGAGCAGTAGAAAGTCAGTGAAGTTTCCTTATAAAACCCAAATTACACTTGATAAGAGATTTGACCGAGCTGCTTGGATCAGCCTTTCAGAAATGGAGGGTTAGAATGTACCTAATTATTATTTTGCACTTCGATTTACTTTTAACGAAACTCACTGTCTATTTGTGCTGAAATGAAACAGCATGAAAAAAACTGGGTTTTGCAAACTGATTACGATAATTAAACTAATGTGTCACTAAATTTGGTGTTTTATTAAAATTTCACTTATCCCGACACGTTCATGCACCCAGACCAAAGAGAAATAACTTTTATAGATCCTTTTCAACTTTGCTTGAGACAAGAGGTAAACAAAAACTTCAAACATGTTCTGTTTATTTCTTTTTATTATCTATTTATTTAATGTAAAACTTTTATTTATTTTATTATTCCAAGAGAATTAGAATACACAATATAAAGGAACTACAAAACTTATAGCGTATTTTTTATTTATATTCATAAATTTTAATGTTTGTTTGCATTTTATCTCAAGCCATTTTTAATAAATTTAGAGAAGGATAATATTTTACTTTTTATTATTACTTCTAATTTTCTTTAAAAAGTATGTGATTATAAACTGGCCCTAATGATTCCTCTCTGTTACTTTTCTCTTACAACTAAATCATTTTCCTATCTGTTTCATATCCGTAACATACATTTTTTTTTTAATATGACCCTTCTAAATTCGTTTGGCATATGCCCAAGTTTCTGATTATAGCAATTATTAAATTGACTAAGAAAACTTACTGAGTAAGCTATGTCAGGTCTAGTTAGCAGTGCTAAATATATAAGTCCGCCTATGAGCTACTGATAAGGTAAGTCATTTTCACATATTTTGTTTACTAAGTTAATATTCAATTTGGTCTCTAAAGGCGTATCAGTTACTATAAAATCTGCCATGTTGAACCTATCCAATAACTGGTAAACATATTTCTCTTGGCTTAATGTTACTATACCATTAACTTTATCAATATTAACTAAACAATTCTTAACTTGTCCTAGATCTTTTATTTTGATATTTAAAGACAATACTTTTTTCAAATTATTACATTCAATATCATTGTTTGAAAATACAAAAAAATCATCGACATACAGACTATATTATTGAGACTCTATTATTGTCTTTCTACTAGCCTTGTTCTTTGTGTACAAACAAGATTCTAATCTGGAGCGTTTATAGCCATTGCCAACAAGACATTCATCTACCTTCTTGTACCAGGCCCTTGAAGATTGCTTTAGCCCATAAATTGCTCTATTTAATTTAAGTACTTTATTGTTACTTTGAGAATCTAATAATCATCTGGTGTTTCCATATAAATTGTCTCCTCAAGATCCCCATTCAAGAATGCTGTAACAACAACAACATCAAGGTGTGTTATATCCAAACCAAGTTTAAAAGATAATGCAAACAGTAACCTTAAAGTTGAATGCCTAACCACAGGTGAGAAAGTTTCTGTATAGTCCACATTTAAATTCTGCATGTAGCCCTTGGTTACCAAACGAGCACGGTAACGAACTCTGTTATCACTGTTCTGCTTTTTAAGTAGCACCCATTTACACTTTACTATGGTATTGTCATCTGTGGGCCTGTCTATTAGCTCCCATGCGTTGTTATCCTTAAAACACTGAAGTTCTTCTTTCACTGCTGATAACCACTGCTTTTTCTCTGATCCCTTTAATGCTTCTTTTAGAGATATTCCACTATCATCATCAAATACTTCCTGAGAAACACATATTTAACTTCCCATATCGTTCTGGCTTATTTCTGATTCTGCTGCTGCTTCTAACATGCTGCTTAGGTGATTCATGAGCATCTTCATACTCAGTAGGAATATATGAGTCATCTGACCCATCCGATATTTTGTCAGTTAATGTATCCTTATCTCCAGTTTCTGATTCTGGACTTGGTGAACCCCTGTCAGATAGGTCCTCCACTGAACATAAGTTTTCTCCACTTGGTATACTGACCTCTGTGTTCTTCTCATCTTCCATGACAATAACATATCTGCTTGTTGTCACTCGTCCTGTTCTTGGGTTATATATTCGGAAGCCTTTAAATGTCATCTGGATATCCCACAAGTACCTGCTTCTCAGATTTCCTATCCCATTTTTGGCGTTTTTCTTTAGCCACATGGACCATCACACTGCTATCAAATATTCGTAAGTGACATGTCTGGCTTACGCCTAGTCGAGATTTCATATTGAGTTTTTTTTTTTTCATTTTATGCAGGAAGTACAGTACGATTTTGTAAATAAACTGCGGTATTGGTAGCTTCCGTCCAGAACTCTTTACCCATATTCGCATCGAATAATAAACATCTAGCCTTATCTACAACAGTTCGGTTATTCCGTTCTGATAACCCATTCTGTTCTGGGGTATAAGGGATACTTCTTTGATGAGCTATACCTTCCTACTTGAGATTTTTGAGATATAAATCAAATTCTCTATTGCAGTGAGGTGTAGTAAGTACTACCTATAGTATAATGTCTATGATGAACCTATATATGTAATGTGTCTTCTATTAATATAAAACACACTTGTACTCTTTAGTCAGTAATTAAAGGTAATCGCTTGAGAACAGTTGTTTCAATAACACAACATCCCCACATGGCGACCCTTGCCATTTTTGGGGTGCGTGACGCGATTGCTATCTCGGCGTAGTGTTACGGCTCCGACGCAAAGTAAAACTAAGTTCGTGATAAATAACTAAAGAGTACACGTGTGTTTTATATTAATAGAAGACACATTACATATATAGGTTCATCATAGACATTATAATATAGGTAGTACTTACTACACCTTAGTGTTACGGCTCCGACGCAAAGTAAAACTAAGTTCGTGATAAATACACCTAAAAATTCGTGGAAATGAATCGAGAACATTTAAAACTTAATTGAACGTTCGGAAAATCAGTTAAAATGTGTCGTTCAAACGTAGAAAAGGAGACTGTCTTTGTGAACCAAAATTCTGCGGGTTCAAATAATGCACACATCGAAGAATTGAAGGCACACATTTCGACGATCAGTATAATCCTCATAGTAATTTGCGTTTTACTGGGTCTTGGCATTCTACATTTTTCGTGGAAGCAATACAGACAATGTCACCATTCCTGGATCAGGGACCAGATTTTGCAAAACAGTCTGCGAAGATCGTTCAACCGTTCCAGAGCTATTCGCGGAGAAGAGCAAGTCAATCTTCCAATGAAGTAGAAGCCCGAGGGTTCGTCACACTCATCTATCTGCCTGCTATGGTGTGGTCTCATTTATTTTAAAGTGTTTGTGCGTATCAAGTGCGTTGTGCGTATAATAGTGCGTAAAACAAAATTGATTCGGTACGTCGCGTGTCATCATATAAATAAAAAGACAATAAAATAATAATAAACATTACGAATTACAATAAAGAACTCTTAAGTTAAATTAGTGATATTGTTCACGTATTATTGTTAGGTATGGAGTAATAGTATATCAATGTATCATCTTATGAGCTGTGTGCTACTACGGTAACTCACTGTGGGAGTTTGGTATGTATTGCAATATCACTTAATTGTAAAATACTTTTGCATTAGGGAATGGAAGATGAATTATTACATTGTTTAAATGAACTTATATTAATACGGAAATATTTAATTAAAAAAGGGAAATCTCGGTTTAAGGGTAATGTTATTAAAAATAAATTATGTGAGGCTGAGACAATTTATGGGGAAAGTAAATAATTAATTAAGCTATTATCTACAAAACAAGGAGTGAAATCAGAATTGTTACAATCATTATCAGTTACGAAAAATAACATAGAATCGTTTTATTCGCAAATTATTGTTTTGTGTACTGAAACTAAACCCGACAGCAGTAGTGACAGTGAAATTGCGGAAGCCAGTCAAAATTCAGAATTAATCATGGAGTTCGATTTAAAAATGGCGTGTAGTTTGATTCCAGTTATGACCAGTAACGAAAATAATATCAGAAGTGTCATTGACTCTGTGGAAATGTACGCAGACATGTTATCGGAAGCGGGGAAAAAACTACTAATGAAATTCGTTTTGAAAAGTCGATCATCTGGAAATGCTAAATTACGTATATCCAATGATTACACATCTGTGAACGATTTTGTCAGAGAGTTACGTGTAACACTTCTGCCTAAAAAATCGTTCACTGCAATACAATCCCGGTTGCAAAACGCAACGCAAGGCTGGCGTACAATCGACCAGTTTGGAACAGAATTAGAAAAATGATTTACTGATCTGACAATATCGCAAGCAAATGGTAATTCTGAGAGTTATTCCGTACTCAAGCCGATCAACGAAAAATTGACGATTAAGCGATTTGCAGATGGATTGAGGGATTCGAGACTAAGTACTATTATTGCCGCGCGTAATTACAATAGTTTAAAGGACGCAATCCAAGCAGCAAAAGATGAAGAGTTATCATCAGCATCGACTTCGGCGAACGAAAATGTCATGCAGTTTTCACGTCGTGCTAGAGGTAAGTTTCATAATAATAATAGTTTTAGAAATGGCCGTGGTTCTTATAATCAGCAGTCAAACCAACGCGGCCGATGACATCATTATCATCATAATTCAAGAGGTAATTTTAATCATCATCCAAATAATACCGACAGGCGTGATTTCAATAACTCACGTGGGGGATCATTCCATAATTATCGTGGTAACGGACGTGGACGAGGTTATCAAACTTCGAACGAGAATCGATCGAGTAATGAAACTCGTAGTAAAGCCCGTACCAATAGAATATTTTATACTAACAATGAATCAGATAAGAACGAAAGTATGAATACAAATACAAACGAAATGCATTTTTTTCGATCTTAAACATAACATTTTAGCGTTGCAAGGCAAGGCAAAATTCTTAGTATTATACATTGGTAATAGAAAATATTTTTGGTTAATAGATACCGGAGCATCTTTGTCCGTAATTAAAAGAGATGTCATGAATTGATGAATTGGCACTTCAGCATGGACACAAAGTGATAAGAACGCCGCCGTACCATTGTCAGTACAAAGCTATTGAGTTGATCTGGGCTCAAGTCAAAGGATACGCAGCTCGCCGCAATACAAAGCCGCCATTCTCCACAAAGAAAATGATGACATTGCTGAATGAAGCTTGTGCCAAAATTACTAAAGAAGATTGGGCAAAAGTGGTAGAAAAAACTCGAAAAATAATAAAGGAAGACGTCAATATTTATAATAGAATTGAAAATGAAATAATTATATTTACAGGTGACGATAGCTCAACTGACGATTTTGGCTCATCATCCGAAGAAAATGTTTGAATGAAGATTCAATCACTTTCGCTTTTTCTTGATTTTTTTGTGATTGAGTGAATGTTATTGTGACTAAATATATTAAATTAAAGACATATTGACCTTTCATACCATTGTATTATTTCAAAATGCCTAAAATATTAAAGTTTAAGTTAAATTTTGTAGTCAGAACTTTAATCTAATGCACTTTCTGGTTATCTGGTTTATCTGGTTTCCATAGTACAAGCTCTGCTTAGTTTGGGACCAGATGACCGTGTGTGAAAATGTCCCAGGATATTATTATTATTATTATTATTATACTATTACGATCAAATACTCTTACAAACTTGAACCGATCTATTGTGAGTATCGAGTACCGAGTCGTATGGTTACTTCACTAGTTACGTCGCGATGACAAATGTCAAAACAGGCCTTTAATTTTTTGACAACTTTGGGGGATGAATTTTCAAAAATAATTCCATAGTGCTCACTTTCATAATAAAAGGAACTGAAGCTTTTCGCCCGTGACATCGTCCACGTGAATTTCTTAGTTTTGCCTTTGAACTCGAACATCCCTCCACCTCCATTAAAGTGTAGTTTTGGAAAATGAATTGAAGGAATGAGATTTTTTAACAAACTACTGGTCGAGTCTGTAAAAGTCTCACAGTAAAAACTTGCGTGAGTGAGCTGTCATTGTTATTCCCCTGATGCTAGGGATTGACAAAGCATTACATTTACAACTATAATCGAGATTTTAATAATATTTGTTTCCATAGTACAAGCTCTGCTTAGTTTGGGATCAGATGACCGTGTGTGGATTGTCCCGGGATATTATTATTATTATTTCGTTTATTCATATTTTCTTTACTTATAAAATACATTTTTAAATATTTCTTAAAAAATATTAAAAAAAAAACATTTAAAAATATATAAAATAGTAGTCCGCCGGTGTCGGGAGCAGTCATATTTTATAATGTCATTAATGTAACACAAGATATCTGTAAATACAAAACTCATGCCGTAATTATTGAGTTTACCTGTATAATTGTCAAACATTGTAAAGTCATATAAAAGGTTTTTGTTACTGTCAAGATAGTAGGCATGTTCATGGGCTAAAATGTCAAGGTAAAGTAAGTTGTTAAAGTTTTATATTCTACTGTTATAAATATTATAATGCCTTCCATATTTATATGTTGGCGTACATATTATTACATTTGTGTGTTTGTTTTATTTCACTTAATGTATTCCTTATATAAAATAATAAGTCAAAGTAAGCAGTGGTAGTTTTATAGTCGTTTTCCCCTATTAGAAAGATACAAAAGTCACTAAGTGTAAAGTCTTTCAACTTGTAGTCGATGTTATACAGCATGTGTTCTGTGTTTGTATTCGTCATCAAGTAGTGACATGAGTCATATGCGCCTTCAAAAGTATTTTCGGCTGTTTATGTAATATTATTCTTATTATTGTTGCTTATTATGCATATTTTATTTTTTGCTTTTTGTTCCTGGTCATTGGTACATTTTTGTAGAGTAGTTATTTGCTTTTTCGGTGGTTCTATTGGACAAAAATCGGTTAATTTTGAAGAGCAAGTTGCAACAGTTCGTATATGTTTGTCATTTCGTTGTTTCTTTTTATTCGGCGTTATTGTTTTTGTAGATTTAATAGGGCTACAAGTCACTGTTTTATATAGTTCATTTTTCTTGACTAAATCTTGATTAAGTTTCTTTAGGTTTGAGTTTTCTAAACAAAGGAATTCAATTTCTTGATGTGCGCTACATAGTTCGGTTTCGAGTTTTTCAATTTGTGCTTTTAACACAGTTAATAATTCCTCCTGTTTGTATTCTTTTGACAGATTGGGTAAACTAGACAAACTTTCATTGTTGTCCGATTCCTCATCAATGATGTCTGTCTATAGTTCGTTAGTTTTATTTAAATTTGAATCAGAGTGCGTGCGCGTGCGGCGGAAAGTGATATTTTGTAAGAAATCCATTTTTGTTATGTAGTAAATCCCAGTCTTACTTTGCAATATAATCAAATATCAATCTCAATAAGAATTACAAAAATGACAAAAATACGTACTGCGTGTTTCAAAACATAGCATCCAAGCTTTCCAAGCAATCAAAATAAACGATAGAAAACACAAAAAGTAAGTAGAAGTGCAAGCCGGGATCGAACTTGAGGCACGTTACACAGCTACCTAAGTCGTACACCAACGGACTAAGCCGACAATTACGTTCTAAGCAAAATTATGGGTTTGCTTGAGTTCTGTTGAAGAAATTGCCAAGAGGCAATGTTTTTGTGACCATATAATCGTGCGTGCACGGCACGAGACGGTGAGTCACTCAAAATTGGTTTTTCACTGGTTTTTCCTATGTTGTAAAACTTCAAAACTTGTTTACATGGTAATAGAACCATGTAAACAAGTTTTGAAGTTTTTAAGTCCCGATATTGTCAATATTTAACTGAATTAATTACTGATAATCGTCCACGTCGTTGTTTGTTTTTATTAATGTAAATTTTCATTTCATTTCCACTAATTTTCATTTCCGACATTTTGTATTTTAATTTCGGCATGCCAAAGAAAAACATTTAATTTTAATCAAAAAATCAGTTACACAAAGAACTTAACATACATTTAGAGGTGGACCTAAACTAAATATAGTACATACTAATTCCATGGGTAAAATCGAATAAATGAGATGGAACCACCGCCGATGTTGCTATGATAAAAATGATTTGTTTTTAATAATTTGCTACATCGGTTTCTCGAGATAAAGAAGTGTCAAAGTGCTTTTTTCAAGTTTACTCGAGCCTAACGGTCATGTTAGGCATTCTAATAACGTCAGAATCGTAGACAAATTTCGACAAATCGAGAAAAAGAGCGATCTCGCGCTTGTCATGTTAGCCGTGCATATAAGGTAATCGTGCGTGCACGGCACGAGACGGTGAGTCACTCAAAATTCACTGCGAAACACTGGTTTTTTCCTTTGTTGTTCTATTACCATGTAAACAAGTTTGAAGTTTTTAAGTTCCGATATTGTTTATTAGTCACTGAGTTAATTTAACTGAATAAATAACTGATAATCGTCCACGTCGTTGTTTGTTTTTATCAATGTAAATTTTATTCTTCTTTTTATGCAATGTTTATTTGTATGATAATAAGGGTATTTATTACAGTTTATGTAAAGTTATCTCACATTTAGGACACCTAGGTGTTCACTTAGTTCATAGTCACTGTTATGTTTTTATAGTTCACTAGTAGTTATGTACAAACTGTTGATAAGTAACTTTTTGCTTAGACAGAGCCCGTCACACGTCCACTCGGTCAGCGCGCGCGCGCGTATTTTTCAATGTACCACGCGGTGTAACTATGGACATACTTAGTGCATCCACGCTTTGGTGAGAAGGGCCGTTTTTTCTTTCGGATCCGTCATTTAATCTAGTTGATCACAATAGTTCTGACAACACAGACTATACAACAATAGATTTACCAAAGGTTAGGTCTCACATACTCGTATTAATCAAATCTCTGATACGGATAGTTGGTTCAGTCACATGAGTCGTGTTTGTGCCTATATGTTGACGAGGGGTCTTATGAGGGAGCCAAGAGATGGATAGTGGAACTCTTCAGTGGCTATTAGTAAACCCTTCTAATTTCGGGTCATATGATTCGTTTTAATGAGTACAATAGATTGCACTGGGTGTTGAGGGTCTGATGACGGAGCCAGCACCCTAATTGCATACCTAACACACTATCAATCGGAATCTGAATCATTTTGAAAGAAAGAAAGCAGAAAACTTGTTTTGATAAACTTATTAATTTTATCACCATGCTTCTCTCACAGGGACCAGGTACTTGAACTAATATATTGTGATTCAAAATCTACTGCTTAGTTAAGCAGAAAAACAAAATATTATATTGAGCTCGATCCATGTAAATTCATTGTGCTTTCAAAAAGTCCGAGACGATTGATTATCTTCACATTACATCGAGAGCTTCTTTAAAATAAAAATGCAACGCTTAACCGAGATATAATTTATTTTAATTTAAAATCTTTAGATAATAAATGTGTAAGTAATCAAAGTTTATTAGTCTTTACTGTTCCTCATAAAAGTATAAGGGTTAAGTAGATATGCTTCGCAAACATTTTTCTCTTTAAATGATTCTAATATCTCTTGATCTAAGTACTCATTAATCACAGACGCACAGCTCATATCATTAGTCGCGTGTGCTAGTGGTGCAGTAAGCTGGTGTATGACGACCGGTTTCTGTGAGTGGCGCTGTAGCTCTTGCGCGGTTGACGTCACGAACGCTGACGCGACGCGCAGCAGCACCAGCTGAGACCGCAGCGCACGCACTGGTGCTACGTAGTTGCGAGCGCGCTCGATACGTGCCAGTGCGGCCTCTATGAGCGCGCGTGAGTACTGCGCTGAATGCGGCACACGACCTAACAAATTCCGTACACATGCGTCCACTTTTTCTGGCCACGAATCTCCGTCTTTAAGGGCTCCCTCCATGTCCACAACGTCGTCACCCACCATCAACTTAAACATATGCTTCACCACTCCATTTTGCAGTTGCTCTTTTGTTTTATAATCTGCAATATTTTGTTCAATCACAGTTTGAACCTCGCTCGGGCCACATCCTAGGCAATATACAGTACCGGTTAAACCTAAAAATTAGAAATAAACGTCATTAGTTTTGTTAAATGCTTAAATATTTTTTTTTAATACGGTTGTTAACTAATATTTCTAACCATGATCCTCGAGGATAGCTGCCATTTCTAATGCAACCAGAATGCCGGTTTCATAACCCAATAAGTAGAAAGTATTTTTCAATCTTGTCTTGTTCAGCAGCACCTAATAATATGAGAAAGTAAGGTTAGGTTAAGTTGTACTTCGTACATAATTTATTTTATTACTGGTTTTTTATTGTGAGCTCATACCTCAACGTATCTCTGTGCAGTCTCCCGCACGGTCTCCGTCGGGCGGTCGAGTCCCGGCTGCAACACCAGCGCCGGCAGCTTGAGGCGCTCGCACAGCACGCGGAACCTCTCGTGGTGACCCTCCATACCCGGCACTATGCACAAATACGTCTGGCTCGCGTCGAATTCGTCTTCACGCTAAAATATATATATTTTTTTTTTATATTAGAAGACTATGAATGGAGTGTATGCGATAATATGGCCAGATAGAAGATGAATGCCTAAGATGATGGCATATAGAGAGGTATGGAAAAGACAACTATGCTGCTCCGACTACAAATTAATTGAGTTAAGGTCAGGAGGTGATGCATCTAATAGATCTAATCTGACCTGTTACTTCAAATTATCAAGTGATTTAAATAATACGCGATATGCAAAATATAATTTGTAATAATATATTTACCAATACGTCACCGCTTGCGATTGTAGGCATGCATACTATTTCTGAAGTCGCAAGTAGCTCGTCAGTGTCCACGTAAGATATGAATGTCGCTAAGCCTTTAACATCTTCAAAGGCGTTTTCTGTTTTGTCCAAATTCAGTATTCTGGTAGTCAAATAAAACCGTTAATTCCATAATTTTGGCAAGATTTTTAAAGTATGCGACATTTAATTTTGTAAAATAAAAGAACTTACGTTCCAACTGTTAGCTGTGGTATCTCGTGTTCGGAGAACTCAACGTTATGGTTAATTCTCAAATAACTAGCAACCAGTAGTAGTTTATCATCTTGAATTCCGAGTTCTTCTAAATTCATTGTTTTTGGGGTGTTCTTTTTCAAGTTTATATCTGGAAAAATAAAATATATTTATTTAAAATACAATGAAAGAATAAGTTGTATAATAGAATTTGAAAGTTAAATCAAATTATTGAAAAAAAAAATCTACATTGTTAGTTTTCTCTTTACACCAAGATTACACTACTAACCAGCCAATTCCGCAAGTTGTTTCAGCAGACTAGGTTGTTTTCTATGAGTTATCTGTGCAACCACCAAGGTGTCTATACCGCAAAGTGCGCGTTCTACCGCGTCCACTGCGTCACCAGCACTCGACCCCTGAATAGAAATTAATGTAGTTATTATTGTTGTTTATTATGCTGATTCGTTGTTGAGCGCCTATCAACGAATTACGTTGATCTACTGAAATAAGAAGTAAAAGGTATCTATGATTAAATTGAAGTGCTCAGTGATCTTTATAAAGCATTTGAATTGGTTCATAGACACGCTTCTTAGCAAATTCAGCTTAAATCATTTCGAGCACATTACACTTGACGTCATTAGTTCTTATTACAATGGAAGAATAAAATGTGTGAAAAGAATGTAACAGGAATTGTACTGGTTTAATGGCACGATGAGGTATACCACAAGGCTCTCTTTTAGGGCCATTTTTGTTTATCTTTCTCAAACAATGACCCTTGAATCTAAAATTTGTCTGTGAAAAAGTTTTATTTGCAAAGCTTACATAATTTCACGGATGTTTTCGATGGTCTTATACTACTACTTACGTTTTTCAGTTGAGGTAGATTTATCAATTTAGCTGGTAATTTATTTTGAACACGGGAAAGACACGTTGATTTACCAAGCATAGTCTCACCAACATTTATCACCGCAAAGTATCTGAAAAATGAGAAGACAGTATAAGAAAGATTAGATGCCAATAGCTGGAAAGAGCTAAGCGTAGAAGCATTTAAAAGGAAATTATAATCTTTTTTAGCTAGTAAAGCATATTATGAGGTAAATGAATTTTTAATGGAATCGTTTTAAAATGACATGTTATTTTATTTAATGATTACTGATACTGATTAACGACTTAATGATTACTGATAATGATTAATGACTTAATGATTACTAATACTGATTAATGACTTAACGATACAGAATTATTTTTTATGGAATATTATGGACCTACGTGACATTATGGTGTGACATTATGGTGTGACATTATGTTGTGACATTATATTAGGTTTTTATTTTAAATATGTAATTAATATTTGACAATTTTGTATGTAATTCCGATCTATTTCTATATGAATTAATTATGTAATCAATCAAGTTAATTTTATTTATTTATTTATTTATGTTAGCATTGTAATGAATGTTGTTATTAATGTTATTATTTTAAATTCTAAACATATAAGTATTAATATTTGCACACCATGACAATATGGTAAACATGTTAGCACAACTCCATGTTCTTGTGACACCTTGCATGCATTTATATATTTTTTTTATAACTGTATGTACACACATGTTTGAGCAAATAAAGTTATCTGAATCTGAATCTGATGTAGATTGAAAAGATGAAAATTAGTTTAAAATGTTTCAAAGAAATGAACACAAATAACTATAATGTTACCTTAAATCTGGGCAAAATCTTCTCGAAACTGCATCCAGACGAGCAAATAATGTTTCTTGAACCATTTGATCATCATTTGTAGTGGCATATATGGCTTGAATAGGCCCCAATTCAGTAGCACCCTTAAGTAAGTCTACTACATCAGTTTCGTTGTTTAAATTCTGAGATGATATTTGAATTTGCACGCCGATCTTTTGCCAATTCCTAAATAATCAAAAAGTTATTTTTTGTTAAGCTATGTTAAAACAGAACGTCATCATCATCGTGGTCATTTGGATTATTGACATTAGTAGAATTGATCATTTGCTTACCGTAATTTAAATTGGAACTTTGTAGTTGTATGTGCTTTGCTGTGAATGTGTAATTTCCTCGCACCTCGAGCAACTAATCTGTCGACCATCTGGAGTCCAAAACTTTCTTCATTCAATACTACAACTTGGCTGTGATTTGGATTGCAAGATATTCTGCAAGCAAAATAATAATATTGTAAATTTCTATAAACTATAAGGGCCACCTTAACCAAAAGGAATACGCTACAACGCAATTAGTAATGCTGCCTAATAAAACGACAGTCAAAGCTAAATCTCAGTCCTATAAAATTGCAAAACAAAAAATAGGTCTCTCTTTACCTGGGCTTCGCTTGTGTCGAATGTTCCTGCATGTTCAGCAGTACTCTGCCGCGGTGCCTGCTGGCCGCGAGCAGCCGAAAGGCGCGCGTGGCGTTGTGCGGCGCGTACGTCACGCGTGACAGAGGACGCACGTAGCCGTTACTAATTCCCTCGCTCAACATCGTCTGCAAGGCCTGTGGATTAAAATAAATGTTCCAATGAGATAACAGATCCATGATCTATTATAAAACGTAGACATCATCATAGACTGGTTCGTTTTTAAAATGGTCAACCTACTAGTAGAACCTGTTTGCATATATCGCTAACCATAGAGCAATGATATTAATAAATACTATGGCGATTCAACAAATTTATTCGTTTAGCTCGTCAAAACTTCACCCAACCCTTGTTTTGTGCATCTCTTGATCTGATTTATTTATGATTATCTATGTAATTAGGTACGTAGTATTCTAATCTTTCGGCTGGTTTTCTTCATATACTTACTTTCATTTCCTCGGGACTATCAAATATCGTTGAGAAATCGAGAGCAGCATAAGCCCTTTCTTTACTGAGGTTGTTCAATCCATAAGAAAAATCTTCATCCTGATTGTGAAGTTGAGAAACATCAAAAACTGTGCCCAAGTTACCAGTACAGTGAAGTATAGTCTGAAAAAAATAAACAATCCAGTGTAGCTACTAACAGGTGATAACATAAAGTAATTACAACTTAAAATAAACAAAACAAGGTACACACTTTCTTCAAGTTTCCTTTTGCTGAGCTTATAACAATGTTACAACCCTCCCCTTTTCTGGCATTAAGAATCATATCTTGAAAACTATGATCCCGAGAATTGCCAATATGATCAGCTGAAAACAATTAAAGATAAAAATTTACACTCAGAATAAAAAAACATAAAAAAGTAGGTATAAACAATCGAGCATCACACATGTATACCTTTCAAATCTGGGAATAATTTAAGTAAGAAACGTTTTTTCCGCACGTCACTAACAGTCGTGTATACTTCACAGCCGTGCGCAAGGACTATTGATATCAAAGCTTGGCCCAAAGCTCCAGCCCCTCCATGGATAAACACAGAGACATCAGACTTCAGCTTCTTGCCATATTTAATTCCCTAAAACGAATCAAAATGTTTCATGTTAGTTTTTTTTTTTATTACATAGCCTGCTCTTGACCTCGATCTCGCCTGATGAGAAGCGACAGATTAGAGTAAATAGTCGTAGGGAACACATGCACTGGCAGAGGGTGTCATACTTTGGCTGTGCTGAGAGAAATTATACATGTGGATCCCAACAAGAGGGTCGGGATATCAACCAAGTGCGGTAGCTACCCTGCACGTCTGGACGTCAGGTAGCAAAAGGTACATGGGATCAGTTTAATAGTTAAAGGTGAAATTATTGTTCAAGTGTCTTGAGAGTAAACTCACGAGACAGTAGAGTGCGTGTGCGTAAGCAAGTGGCACCGTGGCAGCGTCCTCCAGGCTCCAGTGCGCTGGAACCGGCCACAGCAGCTCCGGCTGCGCGTGCACCACGCTGCCAGCCGCACCACCACGTACCAGCCCCATCACGCGTTCACCACTGTAACATAACACATCTCAGGTTCTCTATCGCTCTTTCATAATCGATTGATAAATGTCTTAGACTTAGGTTGACTTCAGCTTTTTCACATCATCCTGTTTGAAGCATTTTTTTAACCTCTCTGTTATTCCACTGAAATCCATGCCATAATTGTTTTCTCCGCCATGTTTTGATGTTATTTTTCCAAATGCTTTTTTAATGTCAGTGTTGGATAATCCGACGTAATAGACCTGAAAATTCACATTTTACAAATTATTTTCAATCTTAATAAACTTTGTTCTTAAGGGTACCCACCTTGGTTTCTACCCCAATGTCACTAATTTAAAATAAATTAAGTTAATAATTATGTATATTATAATTTACAATAAATGTAAGTACCTTCACTGATACTCCAGAGCCACATGTCTCAGCAGCATCGATCCACTCTAAAGAATTCAAATCTCCTACTTGTGCGCTTTGTAATGTTACATTGCTGCTCACTTTCGCACTATCCTGTACTGGCACGTAATACTCTCCTCCCCATTCTCCCTAAAATTAAACGTTTTTGTAAATATTGGAGTTGAATTGAAGTACACTTAATAAGGCATTCACTTCTAGAAAGAGACGATCCCTCACAAAGATTGCACAGGTAATGCGATAAAACACGTTCTACAAAGCTGAATACTGTACTTATAGGTATTTTAGAAGTTCACACTTACATGATCCAAAACGCTGAACGCTAGATCGATGTCCGGTAGATCGTCCAAGAAGAAATTATTGCCTTCTTCATTATTGACTGTTAATAGCTGAACATTGTTACGTTGGACGTCTTCCCTCCAACATTGTACTGATTGTTTGAGGGCAGAGGGAGCTGGGTAAGGGGCCAGGATGAGCAGGCGATGGCGGGGAGAGAGGTTGGCGCGAGCGGCGGTGAGGAGAGAGAAGTCTAGATGCTCGCGTACTGTAATGGCTGTAGTGGGCATGGCCACCTTAGTTGGCCGCCAGCGCACCAGGTCCAAGCGCGAGCTAGCGTTGCTGTGAGCTGATAGCTGACGATACAGAGACGTCGGCCGAATGCGACCTCCGTACAAATCGTCTTCTTCGCTCACTATAAAGGAGTCTCGTTGTAGCGCAAAATGTAGCAGTTGACACATCTGTTGATTTTAAATTATTTCAATTACATTATTTCAAATTGACTTAGATTTAATAAATAATTTTAAAAACTGTCTTACGTTATCATCGGTGGAAAGGTTACGAACGATGGCAAGGTCCGCTTTCTTAATTGAGAGGCCACTATTCTTTGTTGAATTCAAGTCTACCAGATTGAATTCCTCATAACTAATGTTGACACCATAAACACTAGATCCAATGTTCTTCATTGCTTCAAAGACAGATCCTTTCATTTGGTTGTTTAAGATACCAACAACTTTGATACAGTCTTTGTTAACATTTTCAGCAACCACTTGCAAGAAAACTTGTAGTGATGTAGAAACCTGGTAATCAAAATGACACATTCTATATTCCTAATTTTATTCAAATCATCATCATCCAATCCTTATTATATTTGTGTCATTTCAGTCATCACACCCATTCTAGCCATATCACCTTTATTCATTATCAATACAAGTTTTGGAATTTAATGTTACTTAAAGGTCCCACTTACTTGTTGGTTTACTTGAAAATTTGAAACGAACTTCAGTGTTTGTAACGCCATGTTCTTTTTATCAATAGCTGGCAAATTGCGATATCTTATATTTTCCATCATTAGCCCTCCACATCTGCATAATTATGGCGAAAAATTCAAAAATTAAGTAAGATACTTCAATAAAACGTGGTTTACCAAATGGTCATGTGTTAGCAAATGTTTTGGTTTACCTTACGAAATCATGTTCTTCTAAAACTTCAGCTTTATACAAAGCTTTATCCTCTTCCGTGGTTATTTTCATCTTCGGATGCTTCTTGACATCCACAGATATTTTCCTGATGTGTGTGGGCAGGGTGACTCCATCGTGCCGTTGTCGCAGCATGTTCAGCTGGAGCAAGCCGTCAATAAACGTGACCCAGTTGTCACGCCACAACAGTGCAGCTTCATTAAGAGAAGCGCTTGCCGCTTCAATAGTGCGAAAGTCACCACTGTGAAGGTAAATTATCATTAAATTTATCTTTCTAAGGTCGATTGAATGCACTGAATGCGCTCGTGAAAATTGAAAATTATACACAACCCAAATAACGTATTCAAAACTTGAGTCATGGACCCTATTGCGAAGCTACCGATCTTTTGAATCCTCTCGATATCTTTTCTTTCCAAGTTCTCTATCATATCAATGCGATTCACCAAGTGATAGAAAAAAATGATAATGCCCATTTACGTCGATTTTCCAAAGAACCTTTGTTTTCATCTTCATCGTATCTAACTAGATCCGCATTCTGTCTTTCTGACTGTTCTCTAACATGGTTTGCTTTATAGCACACTGCTGCACTCTTAACTCACATATAATAGTAGTTTATAAAACTGTTGCTTATTGAGGGTTATTAAAATACGAGTGTGTGAACAAAAACCGAGCTGTAGGCGAGGTTTTTAATAGTACCACACGAGTGTTGTTATCCCTATATAGGTGCAGTTTCAAACACTACTTTATCTAAAAGTTAAAAGAGTAAGAAATGGTTTATTTGAAATCGAAACTTTTTGTTATGCTACAAAAATGGCGCGCCCAGCACAAGCGTTCGCTTAGAAAAAAATAATGGATGGAAACTCTTCGGTGATATTAACTTCTTGGATTTACCCTGTACCGTATTGGTAAACAAATTGTTTTAACATTATTTTGTTACAGAAAAAGTGTTATAATATTTTTAAATTTCGGTATTGTGTTTATAACGTATGTCAATATAAACTTGTTTTTTTTTTTTTTTGAGATGGGTTTCTCTTGACTATAGTCTAGGTAAGAGGTGACAGAGTTGACTCGTTTTATATAATTCGAATTTTAAGATATGAGAGGAGACAAAAAAAGTTATAACTCTATTAATATACACATACATGATAATCTTCCATACCTGTACAAGTAGTCTCGCTCACGCAACAAGTCATAAATATCTTCAGTAGTGAGGTTCATATCTTGGGATTCTTTAAGTTGAATTTCTTCTTTTTTATCGTTTGGTTTAAAAACAGCGATCACGCCTGTTGCTACTTTAATTTTATCATTAAATACCTGTGGAATTGAATACTTATAACAGTCTTGCATTCATACTGGAAATAAGGCGGAGCTAATGTCACATGGTGCAATAGCAGAGCCACGTGATGGTGAGTGATCACCGTCTTTGGTGGAAATTAGCAATGCCAAAGTCAACGTATGTCCATTGCCATGTTTCATGTGCGTGTCTTACGAGTACATAATACACAATTGGGGTTTGGATAGATAAAGTAATGTCAAAGTAGTTTCAGTACATACCTCAAAACATCCAGTTCCTCTTTGCAATGCAACTCTAAGTTTCAGTTGAGTCTGTGTGTTCATCACAGGTTGTGCGTACAAGTGAACGTCGCAGAACTCCACCGCCAATTGCTTCATGGGAACACCCAGAGTCATAGCCAGGGTGTCCCAAACTGCCACCAGGGATGATGCGAACGGAAACACTGTTTTTTCTAGAAAAGTCATAAAAAATAAATCATCACTGACCATTACAAAAAGACCAAGGATCGTATCATATATTAGAGCATTGTTGTTTCAGTGATTGAGAGAGATGACGCTATACAGGATAAATAGCATCATTCCTTTTTGTAATGGACAGTGACACCTTTGATACTGCAGCCAAAGCTGTTCAGTTTTTTCCGCTCATCGTCTTATGTGACATAAAAAACAAATATGACATCAGGTAATCAAGATAAATATGCTGTTTTTTTTTATTAGAGTAGGTACCTCTGATAATATGTCCTTTCAGATACTCATGTTCCTTATCGTACAGCGATATGTTATATGTGCAAGCTGCACCCTTCCTCCTGCTAGCAGTATGGTAGAGAGGCAAAGCCCTGAAAAAATACATTCAAACATGTAGTGGCTACCTACTTACTACTGAGAAATAAAGCACTGAACACATAGTAAGGCCACTATCTAAAGCTCTTCAAAATCAAATTTTAGAATATACTATAAAATCTGTAAGCACTTTTATTAATTGTTTACGAAAAGTAATTTTACTCACCATTTTTCTCCATGGGCCCACTCGATCAGATGGGAAAGGAATGGCGTCCCAGTGGATACTGGCATTTCTACTTTAGGGTAGAGGATTTGAACCTTTGGGTGGTATCCCTCCATGTATAATCTGTAAACAGTAATAAGTTTAGTTAATGACCAAAGAAAGCAACAAAAAATAAATTAGTATTCGGTTACGTATTTATTTCGGGTGTGCTCGACTAGTTACGAACTCGCGATTTCTTAAGCTTATCATCGTGAGTCGAAACGCCGGCTCCGAACGAACCAAAACTATTCAGGTAAATAAACTGTTAGGTAACTGATGGTACTCGTAGTGTTAAGTTCTTAACACTACCATCGTCGAAAATAGGCACTTTATTCGACGACACTACTTTCCACCTCGCCGCTTCCCTGCGACTAGTAGCTCCCTGTTGTTCTCCTCATTGCTGTCACTGTGGTGAAGTTGTCAACAGCCTCAGACACCACGGCCTGTCTTGCAGCCGGAGTGCGGGTCGCTTAGCGCGGCACGCAAACATTAATGACATCATCCGACGTGCCCTTGTCACCGTCGGCGTTCCAGCTGTATAAGAACCCAATGGCTTGGCACGCGACGATGGCAAGAGACCGGACGGCATGTCTTTACTTCCATGGAAGGTGGGTAGGCCTTTAGTGTGGGACGCAACGTGTGTCGATACTCTTGCGTCTTCCCATCTTCCTGGCACAGAGTGCTGTGCTGGCGCTGCTGCTGCGGCTGCGGAAAACCTCAAACGGCGGAAGTATAATAACCTTATCGGTAACTATATTTTCGAGCCGTTTGGGGTTGAAACCCTCGGGCAGGCTTTTACCTTGGCCAGAGTCTAAGCATTGCCATACAACGAGGCAATGCCGCCAGTCTCTTGGGTACATTACCAGACGATAGCGATGCGGATGAATTTTTCAACGCCATATTTTAGTTTTTTTTTTAGTGTTTACTTTATTGTACTTTATTTTAGTGTTAGATTGTATGCTAGAGTGTAATTAATTTGTAAAGTTATCTTATAATAAATAAAAATGTATCAGGAGGAAAAAAAAAGGTAAATAAACCCGACAAAAACACGTAGGTCGAAGTTATGTAAAATATTGGTATTTAACGTCAGTCTAACTTCCAGTCTAAAGTAAATAATTAATGTAATTTTTGTTACGTACTTGCCAATCGCTTCAAGCAGCAAATATGTGTTATCAGGGTGAGCCCGCCTAGTTAATGCTATGTTCCTACAATCGGTAGGAAGGGACCGCTTCAAGATAGCTTGCAGTAGACCATGAGGAGCCACCTCCACCAACACCGCGTTGGAGGGTATATGCTTCAAAGTCTCCTCGAATAGCACCGGGTTCTGAGAAAAAAGGCAATACTAATAAAATCAGGCAATATCAACCTGTATAGAAATTACCAATTCAACTTTCTTGAAACACGCAATGAAGTTAATCATAAAAAAATCGGTCAGGTGCGTATCGGATCACGCACATTGAAGGGTTCCGTAGTTGGGATGAATTTATCCCAAGAACAAACTTAACATTGTAGTTGAAAAACATGTTCTGCCATACATTCCAACTACAAATTTCCATAGTTAAACGAAAAAGATCCAACCCACATTACATTTAATGTGGGTTGGATCCTTTTCGTTTAACTATGGACAAATGTAAGTTTGTACCCACAATATTGAGAGATTTACCATGTTATTTTAAGACCATAGACTTCTTATAGATTTTCCTGTAATGTATAGCTATTGAATTATTTTCTGTATTTTTTTTTTCAAAATTTTAAGCGGAGATAATGGGGGCGAATGGTCAATTTTCGTCTAATTTCTTATAACTTTAAAACAGTTTATTTTAAAATTATAAAATAATATAAATTTGAGACCCTCAGAGTAAGCCCTTTTGTTTGATATATCGCACGGTACAGTTTGCAAATATATTTTTTAATTTTCTTACTTGCCCTCCAAAATTGACCCCCATATTCAAAATTAATTAATTTACATTACAGGTCCGTGTTTGGGTCACAGAAATACATACGTGTACCAAATTTCAACTTAATCTGTCCATTAGATTCGGAGTATGGCGACAGAAAAGAGTTAGTCATGAAAAATAAATCACCATTGACCTTTACAAAAGATCAAGGATCGTATGATCATATTAGAGCATTATTGTTCCAGTGATTGAAAGAAATGAAGCTATACAAAAGGCGCAAAACATCAATACCACTTGATATTTTAGTGGTCCATAAAATGTATATTATGCATTGTGAGTTCTTACCAAAAGGTTGTTAGTGTGGTACTCAGCCGACGAGTACTTAGCCAGGGGCTCCTCCCATCTATCTATCGGTACCGAAGTCGAAACCCAGCGTTCACTTCGAGCCCTCGGGGTCTTTATTACTTCGCTCAAATATTTCAGCAAGCCGGGACCTGTTATTAAAATGTTTAATTTATTCAATTGAAGACATACAAATATGTATATTTCCTGGATGTTTGTGAATGCTAGCGACCCGCCGATTACACACGGGTGAAATCTACTATGTGGCGGCATGTCAAAACACAGAGATTTCTGTGCTTTATCTAAATTCAATATTAATGTATTCTATACAACACCTAAAGGCTCCCGCAGATAGGCGCAACGCGACGGTGGGACGCGACTCTGGTAGAACAATTTCTATGAAGTTTTCATAGAAATTGTTGTACTAAGTCACGTCACGCTCTCACGGTGTGCCTATCTGCGGGAGCCTTAAACCTTCCAGAATAAATTCTGTAAATTATCGTGAAAACCGCATGAAAATCCATTATGTAGGTAGTCTAGAAGAATTAAGCTCTCACACAGACTGACACGAAAAGCAACTTTGTGTTGTAATATTTATAGATATAGAAGAGTAATATTGTTTACCAGCATCAGCAATATAACGTGAGTGGTAGGCGATGTTGGAGCATGGAACTTCCTTAGCGAACACGCCCTTAGCAGTCAACTCTGCGACGAATTCCTTCATGATATCTGCAGGTCCCGAAATGGTACTAGATTCAGGCCCGTTGTGACAAGCCACTTCAATTTCGGGGGGACACATTTTTGAAATCTGTGGATAAAAGTATGATTTGAATACCAATGTTAAATCACGAAAAGTATTGTTCAGAAGAAGCATGGATCAGTAGGCTACTAAGCAAACCTTTTTGCGCAAATAAGACTTGCACTTTTTATTTAGTACTGGAATCTGAGGCCCCAGTGTTAAGACGAGAATTTCCCATTTTCATGATCAAAAACATTGTAAAACATGTTTTTTAACATGTGTTTTAAAGTTCCGTTGTATGTACAACGGAACTTTAAAACACACTCTTACCTGTTCATATCCCAGACCAATAGCAGCCATGGATCCTCGAATAAATGGAGTCTCAAGGGACACCAGGCCGCGGCTGTACGCCGACAGTATCATCTCTTCTGCCGTCAAACAGCCGTCAGCGTACGCGCATCCCAGCTCGCCCACACTGTGACCTGCAAAAGAGTTATTGTGAAACAGGCATTACTTGAACCATAACCACCATGGGCTTGTACTTCGTTCACCTATTATACCCTATTATTTTGAAGACGGTGGAAAGTGTCACCAAGTACCTTTATTATAGATTTATATTAGTGAGTGATTAAAATTTTTATTTTATTTTAGATGTACAGACGCCAGCAGGTCAACCTACCCGAAACTGTCAGATTTTCCCAATCAACCTTGAACCTAATACCTTAGCAATAAAGTCGAAAATCTATTAAAGAAATCTGACAGATTGTAGTAGCTTGATGTGCTGGCGTCTGTACATACCTACATAATAATATGATCTTGGATTGAAATAAATGATTTTTGTTTTTTTTTTTTTGTATAACAAAAATGAGAATAATCCGCCAGATGAGGGCATAGTAGGACCTATGGGTATCCGTACCGAATGATGCTTTGACTGAACTGAAATGGTGATTACAGAAATGTTGTGAGTATTACCGATAATGCCATCAGGCACCAATCCGAGTTCCCGAAGCACATCAGTGAGTCCTATTTGAATAGCAGCTATTCCAACAAACGAGTGAAGAATGTTGTCAAATATTGTCTTATCGAGCGATGTAATTATATGGACAATATCGATTCCTTTTGGTTCTAAAGTTTGTCGGCACCTGGAATTCGGACATAATTGTTAAAACATTGGATTAATTAAGTTGACAGAAAATAAAATAGAATGGTGTTTTGCAATATATTTGCTCTTTCAGGAATAAAGAAAAATCTGCCAAGAAACAATCAGTTAAAGGTTAGTTTAAAAATCAATCTACCGTTCTATAGCAGCAGCGAAAATCGGTATGCGCATAAGTTGCACGCTCATACCCGCCCACTGCGAGCCCATCCCGCTGTACACGAACCAAAGTGGTCGCCGAGCGTCGTCGAAGTACTCAGCCTTCTCACATAGACTAACTGTCTTCTGTTTTTCGTCCGTTTCTAGAAAAATAGAATAAACCACATTTTGGTTAACACACTGGCAATGTCATTGGAATGCAAGAATTTGCAAGTTGAATTGGCAATGAACCAGCCATAGCCATTGAACCGATGACCATAGTCATCGTTTCAAGGTATTGATGTGTTTTTGAATGTGTACCGAGAAACGGCAAACGTAGGTTGAGACGCCTCTCAAGCTATAGTGAAGTGACGATCTTGTGAGGTGACCGGCAGCAGTTGAATGATTTCAGCCGAGGATTGAATTTAATGGTCCTTAAGCAATTAGAGTGCAGTATGTCTAGCCGTAGATTGCTATCCGCTTATGAATTTGTTGGTAAACTAAGTACCTGAAGATTTTCGTCACACTTACTTAAAATGATGAATCCTCTGCCCAAATGTCCAGGAATGCTCGTCTGGTGAATGTTGTGCAACAAAGCCAACTCCTCGGGATCTATCGGGCGTGACTTTAAATTTTCAAATATTGTCTGCACAGTAGTGTCTTGTCTCGCAGATATAGTCACGAGATGTGCAATACTACTATTGTAGCGTGACAGATCCTGGAACAAACGGAAAATGTTTCTCGGTAAAAAATGACTAAGTTTTATCAAAGATTTTGTAGTAAGCAACAACAAAAAGACGTGGTGATGGCCGATAGAGTAACCGAATGGTTTTGACCTAATGGTGGCCAAGGTCGGGTCAAAGAAATCTGGGAAGTCGGAAACTACATTGCATGAATTATATGTGACATTGTCGGTTTCAAGTAAAACTAGAACGAGGGATGTGGAAATTGCAGAGACTAGCAGAAACAAAAGATGAGCTATATCCAGTATTGATCCCGGGCTGAGAAAATAATAATTTTTATTTTATTTTATTTTATTTATTAGGGACAAAAAACAGTTACACGCTACAGATTACAGAGAAATACTAAAACTAAGATTTAACAAACATGTAACCCACACCATTGTCCTCATTTTAACTAAAAATTAAACAGCAGTGCTGATAAATGCAAAAAAAAACAAAAAAGGAAAACAACAAAACAATAGTCGCTATAACAATAACGCTGTGTTGCTAAGATTAGCTTAACATAACTTAAATCTTTTCGCCAGTTAAAACATCAACAGCCATTTTCTTAAATAATTGCTTAGATTGAGAGAATATATCCAGTTCCATAAAATACGTATTATAAGTATCAACAAGGCGACGAAGAGGTGCTTTTTCCCCAGCGTTGGTCCTGCATATGTTTGTATGAAACAGTCGTGGGACGCACACCCCCCTTCGAGTAACACTTCTAGGTACCCTGAGACACACTTTGTTTATTAAGTCCATACAATCCAGTTGGTTATTGCATATGCCGTGTAGCGTCATGACATCAAGAAACAGCCGCCTGATTCCCAGATCCTGAACGTCATACCGCTTCAATAGCTGTATGTAAGGTACCTTTGATTGGAAGCACTTATAGTTCATAGACCGTAAGAACTTCTTCTGCACCATTTCTATTCTAGCGCCGTATTTGTTGTAGAATGGGTTCCAGATCGGAACGGCGTATTCCAACTGGGATCGCACCAAGGTCTTATAAAGTGTTAAAAACGTAGAGGGCCGCAAAAAGTCTCGCGATGATCTCATGACGAAACCATACATTTGAAACGCCTTGTTTGCTATATTGTCAACGTGTATGTCGAGGTGCAAACTGGCATCCAGAGTAACACCCAAATCACGAACAAATCTTACTTTATCCAAGTGCGAGTTATTAATTGAATAATTAAAATCAATTTTATTCCTCTTTTTGGTAAATGAGATAGCATGGCATTTGGGTAGACTGAGAGAGAGTCTATTATTATTACAGTATGTAAATAATCTGTCAAGGTCCATTTGAAGAAGCAGACAGTCGTGTATATTCTTACATGATCTGTAGAATTTTATGTCGTCAGCGTACATTAAAAATTTTGAATTGATAAAACATTGTTGTTTAATTAATAAATATAATGAAGAGGAGAGGTCCCAAAATGGATCCCTGTGGTACGCCAGATGTTACAACTATAGGATCGGACTCGTAACCGTTAATAACAATTTTTTGGGTCCTATTATAGATATAAGAAACAAACCATCTGAGCAAATTACCACGTATTCCGTTGAAAGCTATTTTTTCTAAAAGTAGTGTATGATCCACCTTATCAAACGCCTTCTGAAAGTCCGTGTACACAGCGTCCACTTGAACATTTTGATCCAGGTTTTCAAATAAATAGTTGGTAAATACTAACAGATTGGTTGTTGTTGAGCGACGTTTGACGAAACCGTGTTGCTCTGGTAAAATAAGCTGATGAATTTGGGGATACAAAGCGCCATGCACAAGACTCTCAAAAACCTTAGACAAAGTAGAGAGGATAGAGATGGGTCGATAATTTTCTACATTATTCTTGACACCAGTCTTATAAATAGGAGTTATAAACGCAAGTTTCCAAATTGCGGGAAAAACACCTTCACGCAAACATTTATTAAAAATTATGTGCAATGCAGTACACAAGCTATCACGTGTTTTTATGAAGAAGCTGGGAGGTAGGCCGTCGGGTCCCGCCCCTTTAGAAGAATCTAAAGATTTTAAAGCCACGCGTATAACTTCGGAGGATAGAGAAATATTAGATACGCAAGTCGAGTTATTTGCAAAGCGACCCGAAGGTTGCCAATTGACAGGGTTCAAAGAAGAGGGTTCGTAAACAGAAGAAAAAAAAGATGAAAAGAGATTGCAAATGTTTATGGGGTCGTCTGAGGAAGCATTTTTGAAATACATACTAGCCGGATAGTTAGATTTTCCTTTTCTAGATGAGACGTAAGACCAGAAGTGCTTTATATTCTTAGGAATGCTATCTTCAATCGAGTCGATGTACTTCCGATAACACTTAAATAACTCCCCGTGGAAAAGCTTACGATAGTTAGAAAATTTTAAATAGTCAGATTGGCTTTTGTATTTCTTCCATCTTATCCAAACACGTTCTTTTGTTTTAAAGATTCGTATGAGTGAAGGCGTAAACCAGACAAGGAACCTTGAGTTTTTCATTCTAGTTAACGGAACATGTGACTTGATAATTCCATATAAAATCTCATAAAAGACGTTAACAGCTTGATTAGAGTCAAGGTGAAAGAGTACAGAGTCCCAGTTAATTTTACCAAGGTCATAATTTATGTTATCGTAATTAGCTTTATGAAAATTATGTCTACGGACCGAGTGGTATTTTAGTGGAGTGTAATGCATATTCAGACATGTCAATACAGAAAAAACTGGATGATGACCATCGGGGTCAAGCAGAGCATTACATGACGTGGACTGACAGTCAACATTAGAGATAAACAAGTCCAATATACGACCTAATTTGTTTTTTGTGATATTGAACTGTGAGCCACCAATTAAATTAACAAAATTCAAAAATAATCGTCCGATTGAGTTAGAAACCTGTGCGATTGCATGATTCCCCTGGTCCAACCAGTCAATGTCAGGTAGGTTAAAATCACCAACAATAAAGTAGGAGTCGGTATTGGGATCGTTAGCTAAGCCTTGCAGCATGTCTAAGAGATGTGTATATGTTACTTCATGTGTTCGCGGTGGCATGTAGGTAGCACTAAGGATGTGGCGTTTATTGTGCTGGGAAGCAGGTAGTTGAACAATAACTTGCTCAACTTCTGCATGACCGGATTGTGTCGATAGCTTAGTAGGACGCAGTTCTCGCAGAACAGCTATTAGAACACCACCCCCGTCTCCTTTTTTTGTCACAGAACGATCACGATCGCATCTGAAGACCATGTAACGATCGTCAATAAATTCATTATCCTGGATGCTGGGAATCAGCCAGGTTTCCGTCAGTATTATGACGTCATAGGAGCACGCCATAATATTCATGTACAACGTGTGTAACTTCGTACGGATCCCTCTACAGTTCTGATAGTAAATCACAATATTATTACTAGCCATTGATAATTAGATTTTTACAGATATAACTATAAATAACACGTTTATTGTTGAAAAATTATATTAAAAAGTAATGTATTCTAAATTTGAGGTCTATCGCTATACGAGTACGTAAAACTTTACGAAAAAACATTAAAATATAAAATTGTAATAACACGCAATTATGAAACTGGCGGAAATATGACATAGCAACTGTAGTTAATAATGAACAGAAAACGTCATTCTTGCAAATTATCACGTCGTGTACCTTGGGCTTATAGTGTCCATGCAGCAATACGTGTGAGTTGACGCCGGTGACGGACATGCCGTTAACGGCGACGTAGGAGCGACGGAAGCTCTGGTGCTCAGTGACGACGCGCATGTGCCCCTCGCGCATTGCTACCACGTCCTGCCGCGGATTGTTGCAGTGCAGGTTGGCGGCTATCTCACCGCGATGGTAGCCTAGTAACACCTGTTGATATCGAGAAAAATCTGAATAACTAGATAACGGAACCAATAGATCTCTAAACATCGCTTCTAAATTAGAATTCGACGAACGAACACGTTTATTTTGAGAGCTTGCTCCCGAGTACTATGTGCAGTGAGCATTGATGACATTACGTATAAGTACGTTTAATATAAATGTATTATGCATTCATATTTTACACACATAAACCTTCCAGAATAAATTCTCTAAATAATGATAAAAAATGCATCAAAATTCGTCGCATGCAGACGCGAAAAGCGACTTTAAATTATAATATGCTTAGATAATAATAATAATTATATGACCCCAATTAAAAGGTTACCTTTGTTATAGCGGATATACCCGATGCAGCTTCTCCGTATCCAATGTTGGAAATGACGCTGCCAACTAAAAGTGTGTCTTCTTTTCCCTTACAGAACACCCTTTCAATGGCGTCCAGTTCCGCTTTGTCAGCATCTGGCGTACCTGTAACGAAATTATGCAAAAGGTATAACTATTATTTTTACAAAAATATTGTTTGTTAATAACTGCCTCTTTGGTCAACTAATCGTGATCGTGGAATCCTGGGTAAGATCCCCATCTCATTTTTCCATTAGGAATTGTAGTCTGTGGCAGCCCGGAGTCTGGATTTGTGCAGATTTAATTAAATAAGCTCCGCGCCGCATTACATGGGGCTTAAAAAATCTAGAGAAATTCAAGTTTAATATTTATCTATATATCCCTCATTTACTTCTATAGACGTGATCTAATGTTACTTTCATAAACTATCAAGTCAAAAATGAATACCTGAACCAAAAGCTTCGACATATTCCACAGCATGCGGTGGGACCCTCGCTTCCTCATAGAATTTGGTCAAAAATTTAACAGTCTGGTCAGGATTCCTTAAGTACCCGTACTGAGGCCCCGTTTCTCCCGTTAGCAAGCCGGTATATTCCGTCTTCGCGTGCATTAAATCTGCGTAGATCCTGTAGATTACACAAAAACACTATAGTTGTCTTTGAGAAAAAGCTTCTTGTAACAAGTATCTACTCTAAAGCTGGAATGTGGATAGAATATTTACACTATTGTGAAAAAGCGATGGTGGAATCGGTCATGTATAGCTCCGTCTCTCTCGCGCACTGAAAAATGGTGGCATTAATACTTTATAAAACTTACCTCAGTGCATCTTTAGCCTTCTGCAGAAACAGAACATTAACGGCTTCCGATTTGACGCAGCCATTAGCATTCTGATCAAATGACTTCGTTTTACCATCCATCGCCTGCCTTATGATCCTGCACATAAAACAAAAATTGGAGTAAGTGCTATTGGATTTTGTGGGCTCATGATGATGACGAAAATAAACTCTAAATCAGAACTCCGTCTCTTTTTTAATGGCTCGTAGAAGTGTTGGGGTAAGCCTTTATCCAGTAGTGGACGTCTTTCGTCTGAAATAATGATGATGAGTAGAATAATCAGATCCTAATAATATCTCCTTTGTGTATCTGAGTATCCATCAAGAGTCAAGATGCTACTACAAACTTTAAACGGATTTTAAGCCCTCGACAAACAAATCCAATAGATGGTTTGTTTACAAAATATGAGAATATTATTAAAATATGTGTTCACCTCCCGTAGTGCACAGAAGACTGTGGATGCAGACACAAGTAGCAGCCTCCAACGACGGCTGCCTCGCAATCACCTCGACTTATAGCGAGGTTTGCCTGCTCCAGCGCCGCGGTGGAGCTGCAGCAGGACTCGTCGATCGCCATCGAAGGACCCTTCGCATTCAGCCAATAGGAAATGCGGTTGGCGAACATTGCCTTAGAGCATCTAAAAATAAAATGTATTACGACCAATGACATACGAGCACGCTGCATGTATATTATGCAGTTGACTAATCTAGTGGTAGCAACAGCAACTCCAGGGTTCGATCGTGTCGGGAAAAGTGTTATCAGGTTTCTCTTTCAAGAATCTTGAATCCTGCGGGTACCACACTCACATTGACAATGCCTCTTATTTTGACTTTTCAGCAACATTCGTTTCATTATTTACGTTGTTGAGCAGATGAACTTTTAGAAATTTCCTTCGAAGTCCTTCGAATTGTGATTGATTGCTGGGATTGGTAATTGGGATGCTGGTTTTGTGCTCGCCGCAGTTAAAGGCAATTGTCATGTTACCCCTACCACATTGGATTTTTTCATACCTTCATCACATGTACTTCCTGCCTTTTTGGGGCAAACGAACATGATGTTTATAAATTAAGGTAATTATTTCTTACCCAGATATACCCAAGCCTGATCTAGAGACATCTTCATAGTAGGCACCTTTTTCAGTTTCAGAGAAACAGGTTCCGATGAACACACCTACTTTTCTGCCAGATAAATGCTCAGGATTCACTCCTATGAACAACAAAAAATATCAAGTTATTTAACATGACATGATTCACATATAGGGTAGTCTTTTCGTGATCATCTGCCTAGCCTTTTCCTAACTATTTTGGGGTCGGCTTCCAGTCTAACCGGATGCATCTGAATGTATTTTACATGAAGCGACTGCCTATTTGACCTCCACAACCCAGTCACTGGGTAATACAATACCTCTTGGTAAGACTGGTTGTCAGACTTTCAGTCTAAAAGCCCGGCTTAATGGCTAGTATTTTGTAAAGGCGTGTATACTTGGTGGCAGGGACTTCAACGCGCCACCCGCTTGACCGCGTAAGTGTTGCACTTTTGTAGGAAACCGATGATTTTTTTAATAACCAACAAAAAATTTCAACGCACCCTGCGTTGAAATTTTTTGTCCATGATCATGAACTGAATGGGTGAATATTCGAGCGTTTTAACCGCCGTCATTACCTTCCGCCAAATGTTGATGAAAGAGAATATATTTAATGAAATATTTCAGCAATTCCTGATTCTGGTCCTTAAGCAGATTCTGGGAATTGATGAAATATTTCATTAACTACCTATATTCTCTTTCATCAACATTTGGCGGAAGGTAATGACGGCTGTTAAAACGCTCGAATATTCACCCGAATCCATGATAATAAGTTGCACGTCAATGTCACTGCCTCCCTGTATACAAGGTAAAATTAAATTAGCTAGCGAAACTTCGCAGGCGTGTTGGGTATCGACTGTTTTTTTGGCAAGTAACAAGTCATTGTTTACACAAAAGAAAACTTGATTTTTAACTGCTATTTCAAGTAACTGCACAACTTACGGTCGTTGACCCCAAAAAATATCGTCAATTTTTTTTTTATTTAATCCTGTTTAGCTATCGATACTCATCATTTTTGCGAAGTTTCGCTAGTTAATTTAATTTGACCCTGTATTGTTTGACCACGTGTAGCTTTTTACAGTGTAGGTACCTAGTAGGATTTTGACGTTTCTTTTTTTTAAGTGAAGAAAGTTTGCCGATGTTTTCTTTTACTTTTTAGGGTTCCGTAGTCAACTAGAAACCCTTATAGTTTCGCCATGTCTGTCTGTCCGTCCGTCTGTCCGTCCTCGATTAATCTCTGTGACCGTTAGCACTAGAAAGCTGAAATTTGGTACCCATATGTATATCAACAAAGTGGTAAATTAAAAATTGGATAAAAATGTTTTATTAGGGTAGCCCCCCTATATGTAAAGTGGGAAGGGATTTTTTTTTTAATTTCAACCCTAACCCTATTTTTGGAAAGGTATTTAAAAATGAATAGGGGTTACTAAAATCATTTTTTGTTAATGTCAATAATTTCGGAAATAATCGCTTCAAAAGTAAAAAACAATGTGTGTCTGACTTTTGAACCATAAGTATAGAAAATATGAAAAAAATCCGAAAAGTAGAACTTTATAAGGACTTTCTAGGAAAATCATTTTGAACTTGATGGAAACAACAGTTTTTTTACAAAAAAGAAAAAAAGTTGTACAAAATAATTTCTGGATTAAGTTCTCGTCGTCTGGACTAAATTGTCGTCAACAACTGATTGTAGTTCATAATTTCAAAGTTATAACATGTGTAAAGATGACCTAGCGGTTAAGCGCGTGCAGATAGATGCGTGAATCAGTGAGCCGTGAGTTCAAATCTCACGCAGTACTTGACTTTTTGTAAGTTTTTACTTGATTGGAAGTAATGGGACAGAAATATAATCTAAATTATAGACTACTTTTGAATAAACTCTGCTGGCCCAGATACCCAGATATAAATCTGGGTATTGACAATTATATATGTGTTATTAGAATATCCTTTCTTTGTTATGTTATTATGAATTGACTAAGTGGGTATACAACAAAAAATCCTATGAACGGTTACAAAAAAACTTCTTTTACGAGTATCTAGTAGGAATGTTACGTCACAATTCTCTTAAGTTTGTTAATTTTATAAATAAGTAAATAAAACGAATAAACATTTTTGTTATATATATTATCTTAACAGAAAAAAATTATGTATATATATGTTATTATGAATTGACATGAATGTTACAACCCCTACCCACTACTCGTGGTGGGACTCAAATAGACAACATTTTCTCGAACTTTCCATGTGTCAACCACACATGGAAAGAATCTATAACTCTTTTTTTAGTTATCACCGTCCTTTGTGGGCCCGTTTTTAGTGTTCCGTAATTATTAGAGTTCCGTAACAAATAGCCTTTTTTAAGTTGGGTTACCACTATGTTCGCGCTCCAGCAGCGCTCCGCGCTCCTGCAACTGCTCCAATCCAAACTTCTACATGCGCTCCCCTTTGACACACTGCGCTCCCCTTTTTGTTCGCGCTAAAAACCGTCACACCACCTGCCGCGGAGCGTGCAACATTGCACGCTCCGCGTGTGTTCGCGCACGTACCCACTACCGGGAGCAGTTGCAGGAGCGCGGAGCGCTGCTGGAGCGTGAACATAATGGATACCCACCTAAGTCATAAGTCCCACTTATGAGTTTAAAGGTGGGTATCCATCCGGTCACACTTATTGTGACGGACGGGAAACTACGGAACCCTACATTGAGCGTGGCCCGACACGCTCTTGGCCGGTTTTTGTTTTATGGAGACAATAGCTGAACTTAATCATTCTGAAAATGTAAAGCAAGCAGGTCAGTAACAAGAAACATTTCGAGCCATATATAATTACATTAATATTGATTGCGGGTATCGTCATTACTGTGAGTCCAAAATGTAACATGGTTTTTTTTTTTTTTAAATGATTAAAGGCGACTAAGAAACGGTATTTACAAGGTACAGATGAGTGCAAATGCCCCAGAAGGACATAGTTGGAAGGACCTTGTTGATCATGTTCTTCAGGAAGGTTAGGGGCCAGTTACACGCGAGACGCGATCGTGAGCGTACGCGCAGATAGCGAGTCCCGCGTTTGTAGCTACATAGTTTTTTACATCTACCTACAATTATAGTTTATTACATGTTTTCGTACAATGAATAACGAAGGGGAGAATATGGAGTTTTGCGACTCCAGTGGAAGCGATGCTATGGAAGAGGAGATTATAAATAGCGAGCAACAAGTACATGTAGAAATACACAAAGGAAATGAAGATGATACAAGACTAAGTCAAAAAATTCCTGAAAAAAGGGCAAGAGAAGAAAGTGAAGAGATAATAGAAGAAGATGAAGGCTATATCACAGTCAGAAAAGGCAAAAAACGGTTGACAAAGAGTCCGTCTAAGAACACAGATAGAAGAAATTTAGAAGTGGAAGCGCAAAGTGAAGTAGCTATGGTTATGGTTATATCAAAAGAAATTTTACCCAAACAATTTGGAATGGCTAAGCTATTGAGAGCGGAAAATATCCCAAATATTTTAAGGATTCAATACAAAAGCCCATATAAGGTACTGATTCAGTTTGAAAATAAAGAAAGTGCAAAGAAATTAGTTAGCTGTGAAAAAATGATTACTTTAGGATTCAGGCGCCATTTGATCGATGAAATAAATCTAACATATGGTGTTTTACGAGACATAGATGTAGAAATTGAAGATAAGGAGATTGGTGACAATTTGAAGTGTGATCATGAGATAGTATCGATAAAAAGATTAAAACGATTCGATGGTTCAAATAAATGGACAGATAGCAGTACTATACGGCTATGTTTTAAAAGTTCCACTTTACCCCCATACGTATATGGGTATGGGTGTCGGTTTAAGGTGGAACCATATACATTTCCTGTGACGCAATGCTCAGGATGCTGGAAGTTCGGTCACCTAATAAGATATTGCCCTACCAAAAAAATTGTCTGTCCAAAATGTAATGGCCAACACGATAACTGTGAAGTAACGGACTATAAATGCACTAATTGTAAGGGCGCTCATATGGCCCTCGATAAATCTTGTCCTATGTTCGCCAAAGAAAAGGCAATCAAGAAAAGTATGTCTACTGAAAACTGTACCTATCGAAAAATCCTATCAGTATGGTTGGAGAATAGAAAATTGCAAATGGAGGAACCTGAAATGACTAAGACGATGGATTTTATGACAACTAAAATTACAAGGGAGAACAAAACGTTAGGTCAATCAAAATGATACAAGGAGGCGGTTGCAAACAATTCATTTGAGGCATTAGTATTGGATAACGAGGCACATGAAACTGATACTTCAGAAGACGAAGAAAAGCGCATAGACTGCCCACAATCACAATTTAAAAAAAGAGAGAAAAAGTGCCAAAACAATCATAACAATATTAGGGAAAAGGAAAGTAATTCTAAAGCAGAACCTGATTTTGAAATAAGCACCAACAAACCTTATACGAGAAGACAGGAAAATACTAATTTTGGGAGTTTTGTGAGTAAAATAAAAGACCCTTTAAATATCGATTTCGAAGATAAAATAAATATGTTTTGTAGTTATGTAGTAAAAGAGTGCGTAGAATATATTTTTGAATTAGTACAAAAACAAGAGGTATTTACGAAATTAATTTCATTATTTACCAATGGCTAATGTACAAAAAGTATTTGGCTTAAATATAATGCAGTGGAACGCGCAAAGCTTAAGACCGAAACTTACAGACTTGAAACTTTTGCTGTCTTACAATAAAATTCACATAGCTCTGATAAGCGAGACTTGGTTGGAACCTGATTCTAGTTTGCACGTAAGTGGTTACCATCTACATCGTAAAGACCGAGATGACGGGTATGGAGGTGTTGTTATCATGGTGCACAATTCAATTAAAGTTCAAGAGTGTAGTTTAAATTATGTTAACCTTGGCATAGAAGTGGTGTATGATTATTGAACTGTAGTCAAATTAAGTTTTTAATGCTAGTGTATTGTCCCCCGTCAGTACACACGATCCAATCCGACTGGGATAACTTTTTTTCAACTTTTACACACAATTGTCTAATAGCAGGTGACTTTAATGCTCACCATACCAATTGGTCGAATAGAATTGACTCTAGAGGTGGACAAATATATGATGCAACTTTGGAACATTTTGTTTCGTTAAATAATGGTCATTCAACTAGAGTGAAATTGGTTAACAATGTTGTTCAACAAACTTCTCCAGATATTTCATGTATGTCGAGTGACATAGCTATGTGTTGTGATTGGCAAGTTACGAATGATAGTCTTGGAAGTGATCACCTGATTATTAAAATGAAATTTAATTTTAAAGATATCCAGCGAGTACATAAAAAACGTAATTTTAAATTTGCAAACTGGAATGATTATAATAAATACTTAGAAAATTATTACTCTACAACTTATAGCGAAGTTAGTAACGTTCAAATGGAGTATAATCATTTTATTAAAAAACTTAATAGTGCAGCGGATCTTTACATTCCGATGACCAAAGAATTTAATAATCCTAGTAGAAATTTTCGGCCCCAGCCATATTGGAATCAATCACTTTCTAAACTTATTGCTCAACGTAGGTTAGCGCTTAGCCAGTTTAGGAGTAATCCTACACCATCAAATCTAAATACACTAGAACACATTAGTCTTAACACCAAATTAGCTATTCAACGAGCGAGGAGTCAAAATTGGCAGAAATGCTGTGACGATATTAATGAAACAACATCTATATCAGAAATGTGGAAACAACTGGGATGGTTAAAGGGACGTCGGTCACCTGTGACGTATATTTCTGACGATAAAAAAAGAAGCTCTTTTAAATAGCCTGGCTCCTGATTATGTGATTCCATGCTCACCAGAGATACGATCAGTTAATGGTATATTAGAAATCCCCTTTACAATTCAAGAAATGTATAATTGTATTAAAAAAAAGATACTGCTATAGGTGACGATGGGATCACATACTCAATGATTTACCACTTACCGCATTGTGCCAAACTATATTTATTAAAATTATATAACGAAATTTTTGCAACTGGAGAGATACCTTTCCAATGGCGTGACATCCGAGGTGTGCCAATACCAAAGAGAGATAACCCTTCAAACAATGATATAAAGCTACGTCCAATCTCCTTGATGTCATGTGTTTGCAAAGTTTTACATGGTATGATAACGAAGCGTTTGGAGTGGTACGTAGAAAAGTATAAACTACTAACACCTTTTACGACTGGATTCAGGAAGGGACAGTCATGTTATGATAATTTAGTTCGCCTTGTCACACAAATACAAATAGGGTTTTCGAAGAATTCCCCAACTCTGGCATGTTTTTTGGATATTGAGAATGCTTATAATAATATATTGATTAATGAACTAATAGTAAGTCTTGATGAAATAGGGGTGGGTATGTTTATATTTATGGAATTTTTTGACGGATAGACATTTAAAAATTAAGGATGATCTTGACGAGAATAAATTTATTATGCGATATGCCAGCAGGGGCCTCGCACAAGGTGACCCTATGTCTCCCATCCTTTTTAATATAGCTACAATTAAAGTTAGTAAAGAAATAAACAATATCTTTATTTGCCAGTATGCTGACGATTTTGTTTTGTATACTTGTAATAAAAACATGACAGAAAGTGTAAATAATATTCAAAATGCACTTGACGCTATCGTTATTATATTGAATCAATTGGGGTTGACATTGTCGACTACTAAAACCAAGTTATGTTTATTTAAAAGAGGACGGAAAAACCTCCAGTTACCGATCTTAATTAATAACAATCCTCTAGAATTAGTCATATCGTATAAGTATTTAGGTTTTTGGCTTGATAGTTGTTTAAGATGGGGTAAACAAATAAATGAATGTTACCAAAAGACACAAAGACATCTTAATTTGCTAAAAATCTTGGCGGGGTCGACATGGGGGGTGCATCCAAAACATTTGCGTAAACTTTACGTATCTTTAATTAGAAGCAGACTAGATTATAGTTCCTTTTTATTTGATAATAGTTGTAAGATCAATATTTATAAGCTGGACAAAGTTCAGAACCAAGCATTACGGATTATAGGTGGTTTTATAAGAAGCACACCCATACATGTAATGGAGTCGGAGCTTTGCGTTCCTTCTCTGCATTTACGTAGAAAATATTTAGCATGCAAATTTTGTTTGAAAGCTTTCTCTCAGTCTGACAAAGTTACTATTAATTTATTATCCGAACTAAGTTCCCTTTGTAATAATAGCTATTGGATCAGGAAAAAAACACCTCAACTTGTAGACATTTATAATTTGATGAAAAACGAAACTATGTCATCGTCATCTCCGCTAAGAATGCTTTCTCTTAAAACATGGGTGACTAACATCAATGTTAATAATGTAATCAAAGAAGAACAGGCAAAAAAAACCCAGACCCGACAGAAAAGTAACATACCTCAGTTCTTTTGTTATTATTTATATAATCATATTATATAGTTTTTATATTCGAAATCAATGGCTAACACCAAAATATTGCCTTATGTTTTTGTTCAGGCTTTACACTAAAAAAGTACAAAATGCCTACGTATCTACACAATTCGTAAATATATGTAACTAAATGACGTAGAAAAGTAAGTAGTTATGGGATGTATTAAAAAAAATAATAATAATGTTCGTATAGGAAGTTATTTGTGTGTATGTATAAAAACGGTCACGTACTGTGTGCATACCTACTACGGCTCAGCTGGTTTTTGGTGACGGAAACCAATCATGCTATCTCACTCTTTCATGGAAACAACAATGGCGCGGAGCGGGGATTGGTGGACGTGCGCCGATGCAACGTAGCGGCGGCTGGCGCAAGCGCAGTCCTTCGCATTGTGTGTTGAGATCTGTGCGTTTTTGTAACAAGAGTACATTTTTTCGACGATTTCTGGCTTTCTCTTTACGGACATCGATTTTTGCATTTTGAGTGGTACGTTGATATGGCTGACAATATCAATAATTGTACTGTATGTGAACGTACACTACGTCGTCGTCGTCCATACGTTCTCAATGAACGACTAGGTACTGGAAAATCGAAGAGATTTCGTAGAACAACTATTACGCATCGTTGGTGGTGAGGTATGTATTTCATTTATGATACATATTGTTTGTGATTAACCGCTGATAATGTAGTTTCATGTAGGTATAAAAATTATAATAAGCTCAGACGTGTTTAAGTTCACTAATTATTCCGCCAGCCGGCACCACCAGTGTTGACTACATATACCAATTAACCCGCGTATTATTGTACCGCGCAAGATACATATTCAGTAGTGCAATGAATCGTTGTTAATCCCTGATAATGTAGCTTTATAACGATAAAAGGACTTTTCAAATCAGTTCAGTCGTTTTTAAGTTTATCCATTATACAAAGTGAGTGAGGGTGGTGGTGTGATCAATCGTTATTATACAGTGTGTTGTTTTTGTACAGCAACGCCCGACTCAGAGGTGATAGTACACATAAAGTAATTCCAAGAAAAATAAATAAAAAAATGTTATAACATTCATACGCGTGGCGCGTGCGCCCCGCCCCACACCCCGTTACTCCCCGCAATCCTTGCCGAGTACTTGCACCCGCGCATACAACTGTGGTAACAAATTGATTTCTTGGAATTTTCTATGAAAAAATGGCATCAGTATCGTGTTTACTACCACCCCTGAGCAGGGCGTTGTTGTACAAAACCACACCCTGTATTAAACAAGGGAGAACCATTATCAAGTCATATTTTTTATTTCGTTTTAATGTTTTGTTACAGATAGCTTTTGATGGGACTCGGTCGATTTGCCACTCATGTCGGCATAGAATCGATGCTGCAATTAATCAAGAGCGACAAGCTTCACCTGCTCCTGCCCCACCAGCTGCTGTTGTAAATGTGCAAGGAGTAAGACGCGCTTCTAATACGTCCCGGCGATGTTTAATTGATAACTGTCACAACGGTTCTCTGCGTCACGTGCCTAATTCGGTGAAGGTACAACTGCTTAGCTATTACCACTTTTATATACCAAATCTTGCCCGCATTTGCCAATTGCATTTACTACACATGGCGATAGAAGAGATTCCTGAAAATGTAACAAATCAAATGTCTGACTTGAACGCGGAGAGTGTTGGCGACATCATCAACATGTATACACAATATTTAGAACAAAGGTTACAATTCAATGTAGATGACGTTTCTGACGAGGAGTTAAGCTTTTGGACTGGAAGAAACAGAGCCGCATTCAACGATTTGCTGAGTCAACTACCAAGTCTTAATCAGTCCTCAAATACTCCACGAATCGACTTGGCTATCTACTTGTGTAAAATTCGATCAGGTGAACCGAATAATAGAATCGCTTCTCTTTTTAATATATCCGAGCGAACAGTTGGGAGAAAAATAAATAAAGTAAGACAGTGTCTCACTACTGACTTTGTTCCTTTGCATCTTGGCTTAGACCATATAACCAGAGACGAAGTGATAGCCCGCAACTGGGTTATACCAAATGTTTTGTTCGGTAACGAAGATTCACCAAAATCAATAATTATATTCGATGGAACATACATCTATACAGAAAAAAGTTCAAACTTTTTATTTCAACGCCGCACTTATAGCCTCCATAAGTATAAAAACCTTATTAAACCATTTATGATTGTGTGTGCGGATGGATATATTTTAAATGTAAACGGTCCGTACTCAGCACGGACAACAGATGCTGATATAATGAAGATGATATTAGAAAACCACGATGAACCCATCGAAGATGGACCGTTCCATTATTTTTTTCATCAAGGAGACGTATTTATTTTGGACCGCGGCTTTCGAGACTCAATTCCCTTAATTGAAAAATATGGCTATGATGCTCATATACCGCCAAGCAAAAGAAGGCAAGACTCGCAATTAAGCACCGATCAAGCTAATAAATCAAGACTCATCACAATGGTGCGCTGGGTCGTAGAAACTATAAACGGAAGATTCAAGCGAGACTTCAAGATCTTCAGAAACAGAGTATTCAACAAACATGTGCCGCATATATTTGAGGATTTTAGAATTGCTGCAGCTTTGATCAATTATTTTCAAGATCCGTACGGAGACAGTCCGTACACAGAAGATTTCATTGAAATAATTAATCGGAACATACAACGCCCTAATCTACTGGCCGAGTATGTGGAGGAGAACAATCTGAATAGACATAGAGTGACGTTTCGCAGAATGACTGCAAATGATCCCGAATTTGAACATTTTCCCCAACTAACAATTGAAGACATAATTAAATTCTCAATTGGTACATATCATGTGCGGTTAGCACGGTCGTACTGTAGTGAGCATTTGAAAGCCACGGGAGTATATAATATGGAAATATATAGACATCCGGCGGCAATAGAAGGCAGAAATAACAATATTTTAATCAGGTGCAGAATTCATTCACGACATGTTACAACAAAAATATATTATACTTATATTATGTTTGATGAAAATGTAAATGGAATAAACGCAATTACAGAATATTACTGCTCATGCTACCATGGCAAAAGGACATTGGGAAGTTTCGCACACATCATTAGTGTTGTATATTACCTAGGGTGGGCTAGACATCGAGATCACTTTGACCACCCCGCACTGGGTATGGATTATGTTTTAAGGGACATAGAAATACAATAAAACTTTATTTCGACATATTGGTTTTATTTTTGGTAGAACCCCGTTGATAGCTACCTAAATCACTGATCTACGATCAGATCATTCTTTTCGATTATTCCACTAATACCGGCTGCGTTAAAAATAAAAATACGAATACCTGTTATCGTAACGGTGATTAATGAACTTTTTAGTTCTCTAATCACCGATATAAACTCGAACTGGCGTCAACGAATTAGTGGAATAATCCGATCTGAATCATCGAATATGACGATTTTAATTAATCCTAAGTTGAGGGCGAATCCAGAAGGGCATGCTCTGACCCCAGTACCAGAGGCAAAAAGGAACGGGGTGGAATTTTTTAGTCAGTAAGAGTCTGACACGCCCTCTGGCTCCACCCAAGGGCGAGAGATGTCATTAGATGATTTTAAACCACCTTAAAAAAAAAAATCCTAAGTTGAATGTTGTACTCGGAGTTCAAAAATTATATAATACAGCTGTATCTCCAGGTCTCCTGGATACATCCCATAACTATTTATCGTCATTTAGTTACATACATTACGAATTGTGTAGATAAGTAGGCATTTTGTATTTTTTTAGTGTAAACCCTGAACAAAAACATAAGGCAATATTTTGGTGTTAGCCATTGATTTCGAATATAAAAACTATATAATATGATTATATAAATAATAACAAAAAAACTGAGATATGTCACTTTTCTGTCGGGTCTGGGTTTTTTTATATGGGACGTGACCGTTCTTTTTTCACTTAGACAGTATAGTTCACGCGAAAAAAAACCACGATTATAATATTTTAAGATACAATGTTATGTCCGAGTTAAGAGAAAGATAAATGATGGTTGGTATGTAATATTTACTGATGGCTCAAAAAGCGCAAGTGGTCGCGGTGCTGCTTTTTATGATCCTTATGTAGCAAATCATTCATCTTACAATAATTGTTTTAAATCAACCTACGAATTTTCAGTTATGTCGATGGAACTCATAGCAATTTTAGAAGCACTTTTGTATTCTCGATCAATTCAACAGAATAAAATCCTAATTTGTTCAGATAGTAGAACTGCTTTATCATATAGCTCGATGCGCTTCTGGTGACAGAGGTACATCGATAGATTATGACATCCTCGCTGAAATTTATGAAAACAATTTAAAGGGCATTCAGTTGAGATTGCAATGGATTCCTTCACATATTGGCATCAGAGGTAACGAGGAGGCTGACATGGTGGCGAGAAAAGCAGCAGTAGATGAAAAAGAGGTTCAAATTTTGCCAAATTACACTGAGTTGTTGCCTAAATACAAAAAGTACTGCCACAATAACTGGAAGGAATATTTTAATAAGAGATCTTTGGAAAAGGGAATTTGGTATAAAACAATACAATGTGAGCCTCCTCGAATACCATGGCTCATTAATGTGAGTTTGAGTAGAGCTTTGATTGTAACAGCGTTCAGGTTAAGATCTGGTCACGTTCCACTGAACAAGTTCGCACACATGATGAGGAAATCAGGTTCTCCAAATTGTGATGTGTGCGGTGTCATTGAAGACGTGCATCACCTGTTGGTGGAATGTGTCCGTTACGAGACGGAACGAGAGTTCTTTATAAGAACGTTCTACTTGAGCAGAATCAATGTGGGTATGTTCCACGAGTCCTCTCCTTTATCTGAAGCCGCTAAAAAGTTGTTTATGTTATTCAGTCGTACGCCATAATTAGTAAATAGATGTATTTTAGTTTAAGCTAGGTTACGATGGAATTGACATGTACTTTATGTATAAAAATTCCTTAAATAAATAGAAAAAAAAAAAGGTTAGGGGCGTAGTACTTGCACCGTGTGCGTGTATGAACGTAAACGAAGCAAAAGGATCGTAACAGGTGGCGTTCTGTAGTTTCTGCCTAACCCCTTGGGATCGAGGCAAGACTTCATGTAGATATGTATATAAAGTCTCCGTGCCGTGATACACATCCACCGAAACCGTTTCATAAGCCGTTAGTCCATACTGAAAAGTAATATTGAAAATAGTCTAATCTAATTCCCGAAAATCCTAACTTATAAATGCAAAAGTAAGTTTGTTTGTTTGTTTATTACCTTTTTACGCCTAAACCACTGAACCGCTCATCCTGAAATTTTGCATACGTTGTCAGATGTACGGAAACGGACTTAGGGTACCTTTCATCCCGAAAGAAAGTAGTCCCGAGGGAAACAACAATAACGTTCTTATGATAAATAGATGTCGCCACGAATCTTTAATTATTCGTGTGATTGAATTATAAGCTTTCTCGCTAAAACTACTGAACGGGTTTGGATGAAATTTGCCACATGGGTAGACTGTCACCTGGATTAGGACATAGGATACTTTTGATCCCGGTAGTGCGTTCCAGTGGGTTAATTTTCGACAACAACGCGGGCGAAGCCGTGAGCAAAAGCTAGTCATATAAGGTAATAATTGAGAATAATTTATGTCAGGCCTACATCAGTTTTATTCAGTCTCTGTAAAATAGGGTAACATGGATTTTTCGGCTTTTGCAATTTTACTCCTCAAATATTACATCGGCGCACTCTGAGAAATTGGCCAATATTGTTATCGGGTTGGGTAATAAGTAATGAGCGTTTTAGTTTATAATTTCTAGAATTTTCGGAAAGGTTCGAGAACGTTCTGTAGCAGAGGGTATATAAAGAGTGAGTCGCGCTCATGCGCGTTATTGATAGTTTGGCTGTTAGTGCGTTAAAGTTCACAAAGAAATGAGTGATATTAAAACCCACGTACGACATTGTTTATTATATGAGTTTCAATCTGGGCATTCTGCTGCAGAAGCCACACGTAATATATGTCAAAGGATAGCTCACGATGTAATCTCCGAAGCAACAGCAAAGCGCTGGTTCCAACGGTTCCGCAATAACGATTTTTCCTTAACCGATCAACCAAGGTCTGGGCGCCCCGTGGAAATAGATATCGATAAATTAAAACTATTAATCGAAGAAGATCCTCTAAGAACTACATGCGATTTGGCTGTTCAGCTCGAGTGCTGTCATGGCACCATAGAAAATCATTTACATGGTTTGGGAAAGACTTACAAATGTAGTGTTTGGGTACCCCATCAATTAAGTAAAGATCAGCTGACCTACCGAGCTGAGATTTGTGTACAACTTTTATCTTTCCGCCGCACATTTAATTGGTTAGATCATCTTGTCACTAGTGGCTGGGATGTAAAGAACAGGGAAAACCAACGTCAAAAGGTGATCTTCATCCTCGCAAGGTAATGCTTTCTGTCTGGTGGGATATGCATGGAGTAATAAGCTGGGAATTCCTTCCTACTAATACTACGATTACAGCAACAGTATATTGTGATCAACTCGAAAAACTGAAGCTTAACATCCATGGCAAACGTCCACAACACGACAAAATATTTTTCCTGCACGACAATGCCCGGCCGCATATTGCTAAGAGTACCAGGCTAAAACTATTGGAGCTTAAGTGGGAAATAATACCCCACCCTCCATATTCACCGGACTTAGCACCAACTAATTTCACTTGTTCCGATCACTTAGTAATAATTTACGGGAAAAAAGCTATGACGATGAACCACACTTGAAACAATACATAAATGACTTCTTCAATTCAAAACCAACGAAGTTCTGTGCGAACGCCATTCACTCTTTGCCAGATCGATGGCGACTGGTAGTAGAAAACGACGGTGAATATATTATTAATGATTAACAATTATTCATTTAATAAATAAATACAAATAAAATAGTTGTTATATATTACTTATTAGCCAACCCAATACCATAGTTAGAGCTCTTCTTATTAATAGTTTGTGCGTTTCACTTTCAATCCAAGAATTGAGAAATACAGTCAAGCCAACAGCAACATCCCAGAATCTTGTAATCTTACCTGCATCATAAATAGCGTTGTAGGCCTGTTCAAGGAGTTTACGAGACATGGGATCCATGCTGTTCCCGAGGCGGTAGTGCACCTTGAAGAACTGGGCGTCAAACCGCTCTAGGTCTGGCACTGTGCCCATGTGCTGAGACGCTTCGGGGTGGCTGGCTTGCCAGCGCAACTTTTCTGCTGTTACTGGGTTCACCTGGAGGATAAGGTATTGTACCGGTTACTTTTATACTCAATTTTTTTTTTTTTCAAGTTGATTAGCGTGCGGATGGAGAGCCCTAGGTCGAGCTGTGAACTACTGTATGCTGGTTATGTTGAGGATGATTATTCTACTGGCAGTCTTTATGATATTATTGTCTAGCCTGACATCATTTGGGTTTAAAAGGCCTATCACAATATTGCGTTTTGACAGTTTAGGTATATTGAAGCACGGCGACGCATCGCATTATGTAGCAACTTGGCAGTTGTACTCATAATTACGTTTATTTTTGGTCTTATATATATATATATATATATTTTTTGTGTTTAAAAATGAAATTTAATTTCTTTTAAACTAAAGTTTATTCTGATATTTTAACGTTATAATATTAATATAGTAAGGAGAAATTTACAGTTAATTCTGAGCGATTTTAGTAGTTTTATGGTTTGGAATGCGATTTTTTATAGATATTCCATACGTATTTCAAAATTCTGAAAGCCACTATGAAGTAAACTACGATTTAAGAGATATTATTTTATATATATATATATATATATTTCATTTCATTTGCTTATGCCAGTAGTTCAAACAGCACCATTCAGAGATTCAGAAAAGTGAGTAATATTTTTACGTACCATTAGTAGGTCTTTAGTTGGCCGTTGGCCCAAGCTAGCAGGTATGATTACGTTTAAAGTACGACTAACACTACTCTATCCCACACATTTTATTAACCAGAAAATAAGTAAGGTCTGGCGGCCCTGAGATCTTTATCTATAATATGGATAGAGCACAGCAAATTGAAAAAAGAAATATTTAGCTTAAAAATCAGTAAGTAATGTTCGTTGCCACAGACAAACCGTGAACACAATTTTGTGAGGCATAGTTTCAAGTACTAGGCTACTGTAAACTCTTTTTAATAAATAAGTAGCAATGATATGAGACCGTCAGGCTATCTAACAATTTCCAAACCCTCACCTTATTGTACAAAATGTCCGACAACTCCTTGACGTGATGCGAGGAGGGGTAAATCCCCGACATCCCGGAGATGACGACCCTCTCGCCGTCGGCGGCTGGAGTCGACGCCGGCGCAGCCTCGCCCTCCATTTCTGGACGGGGTTGGGGAAGGGCGAGCTCTTGCGGGGTTGGCGTCATGGTGATTTAGGTTGTAGTGACTATAATATTTAAGAGTGGGTTTAACAACGATGTATGGATTACATAAACAAGGGCTGATCCAATAATAATAATCGGTTAATATAATTTTTACATTATTATTATTATTTTGCTTGTTTATTTCCCCACTAAGTCAGCTTAAAAAAATCATATAAATAAACCACAATCCCCGTGAGGTATTCATTTGAATACTTTTATTTTTTATCATTAATTTGGATCAGCCTAGTAGTATTTTGAATTGTGATATTTTAAACACATTAATTACTTAATAAATGCGGATTGTTCAGAAAGTACCAACCTAAAATTAAATGGATATGTAATCCAGTGCCAGAAATTGCAAATAAATATAATAAATATAATATCATAGGTAAAAACAAAAATAAAAATAGTTAATGTTTATAAAAATTACAACTTTTAAATACAACAAAAATATATTTGTATAGAACTGAATACTTACATGTTTATTTTTTAATAAAAACTTTAAAAAATATTCCACACCAAACGCTAGCGACAATTCGGTGAGAATGATTTCAAATCGAACTATCTTCTATTTATATAAATAAAGAAACGTAAAAAATGCTTTAATTAGTATTGACCGCATTTGAACTCGCCCGTGGTTATCATGTTACCTAGTGACTGGGTTGTGGAGGTCAGACAGGTAGTTAGACTAGACGACGACCCCAATATGTAGGGAAAAGGCTAGGCAGATTGATTGAACTCGCCTATGGTACGCTGAACGATATTATTCGGGTACTTTACACTTTAGGCTACGCTAGGTTAATAAAGGGTTTTCCAATAAGAGGTGTTATTTTGAACAGCCCGCTATTCGGTAGATGTCACTTTTGAAGCTGTAATTTTTTGACATTTGACAAGTAGAAACTATGCCATTAATAAAAATGGAACGATACACGCTTCAACAGCGCAATGAAATTATTAAAATTCACTATAAAAATCTATAAAAATGGTGAAAATTTGGCAGAGATGGTTCGTAAAACTGGAACATTTTTGGGTCGTCATGAAGCACCTTGTCGGACCGCAATACAGAAATTGGTGGAAAAATTCGAGCTGTTGGGACAACTTAGTGATGTGAAGAATAAAACCCGTGCACGTTGCTCAAGAACAGCCGAGAATATTGCTGCTGTAGCCGAAAGTGTTGAAGAAAACTCAGGTTTGTCCATTCCTCGTCCTTCTTTGGAATTAGGCATTCCACAAACGTCATTACACCGTATTTTGCACAAAGATTTGGGTCTTAAGGCTTATAAAGTTCAGTTAAAACAAGAACTCAAGCCGGCCGATCATCAACAACGTCGTGTCTTTGCTGATTGGGTCGTTGAAATGCATGAAAATGATCCGGAATTCCATCGAAAAATCATCTTGAGTGATGAGGCCCATTTCCACCTCGATGGCTTCGTCAACAAGCAAAATGTCGCATCTAGGGCTCGGAAAACCCAAGAGTTGTTGTTGAAGAGCCTCTCTATCCTCAACGTGTGACTGTTTGGTGCGATTTATGGTCCGGCGGAGTCATTGGACCTTACTTTTTCGAAAATGAGGCTGGAGCAACAGTTACGGTGAATGGATTGCGCTATCGAGAGATAATTAATTATTTTTAATGGCCGGAATTGGGTGGTATTGATCTGGACAACGTTTACTTTCAACAAGACGGCGCTACGTGCCACACAAGCAACGAAACCATTGATCTTTTACGGGAAAAGTTTCCGGACCGTGTTATCTCTCGTAGAGGTGATCACAATTGACCACCGAGATCTTGTGATTTAACACCTTGCGACTTCTTCCTTTGGGGCCACGTGAAAGAGAAGGTCTAAGCCAACAGCCCAGCGTTGATTCAAGACCTCAAAGATGGAATTCGTGAGGCTATCGAGGACATAGGACAGCCACTTTGCGATTTGCTTATGGAAAATTTCATGAAAAGGATATGGTCCTGTAAGCGTGATCGTGGTGGTCATTTGCCTGATGTTATTTTCCACTATTAACGGCATACCTTCCTATTTATAATAAAATAAACATCCGATCATTTATATTAAAAAATTGCATTTTTCTTTGAATATCAAAATAATAGCTCTTATTGGAAAACCCTTCAGGTTAGGTTATTCATTGAACTGTAAATACCTTGTGTTCTACTAATTATAAAGTACAAAGGTAAGTTTTTGCTCTACAATTCGTTCTGAGCACCTGCGCTTTGGGATGGATCAAGAAGATTTTTCTTCTATTTTTTTTTTTACAATTTACAGATGAAGGGGTTCGTGGCTTAGTGATAACGGCCGCACTGATCGATCGATCAGGTTAAACTACGCTTGCTGAGGTCACTCTGTGGATGGGTGACCATCTTTACATACCAAGACCCCTCCGTGCCTCGGACAGCACGTTAAACCGTTGATCCCAGCTGTCATTCGTGGAACTTTGACAATCGCTACGGGTCGTCAGAAGCCCGAGTCTTTCAACCAGTCTTACCAGGGGTATCGTATTACCCAGTTACTGGGTTGTGGAGATCAGATAGGCAGTCGCTCCATGTAAAATACTGGTATTCAGCTGCATCCGGTTAGACTGGAAGCCGACCCCGACATAGTTGGGAAAAGGCTAGGCAGATGATGATTACTCGAGTTAATTATCTTGTTTATATGCACGTGTTTCTGTGATAAATAAACTTTTCTTTTCTTTCTTTCTAACGATGAATGTTTGTCCGTTTGACTGTTTGTCTGATATATGTTCCGGATTGGCGCAAAAACAGCTGAACGGATTTGGATGAAATGTGGCACACATGAAAATGTGGTACGTTCCCGTGGGATATTTTCCGACATCCATGCGGCCGATGCCGCGGACAAAAGCTAGGCTAACATAAAAAGATGGTGTATTTTCAGTCATGGCCGCTTAGTGATCTAGCAGATTTTCAATAATACTTTATTATTAATCATCTCAGAAACACGTACTTACCTAATAGTCGAAAAAGTTTGATTATTTATCAAATTCCGAAAGGGCACTGCTCTGTCATCAATTTGAATAATTTTGCAAACAATGTGTACAGTTTTGGATGCACCTATTAATTTATTCTCTAAACCTAAGGTAATCGCACTCAATGTCCATTTATGTTAATTACTTAGTCTAGCCATAAATACTGTTATAATTAAAAATAAGAAAGATATTACATTTGAATTTGGAATCTGTCATTTTATACGATTGTTCATTGAGTTTTCTAAATTTGGCGCCAATACATTGTACCATATTTTGCGATATTAAAATGGAGTGGGGTGATAAAGAGAACCGAATCGCTGTGATTGCATTACACAAAGTTGGTTTGGAGCCAAATGCAAATTTAAAACTCTCCATACGCTTGGTATTAGTCAAATGTTTGTGTACCGGGCTATTAATAGGTACAGACGCCAGCACATCAAGCTACTACTATCTGTCAAATTTCTTTAATAGATATTCATCTTTATCGCTAAATCATTAGGTTCAAGGTTGATTGGGAAAATTTGACAGTTTCGGGTAGCTTGATCTGCTGGCGTCTGTACAATGAGACCTCCTCTGTTTGTGACAGATAAAGATCTGGCCGTCCACGTAGTGTTCGTACGAAAAAGGTGGTCTGCTTTAGTAAGGGAAAGAATTCGAAGAAATCCTGTCCGAAAGTAAAAGATTTTATCTCGGGAGGTGAAGATAGCATCCAGAACCATGTTGCGTATTTTAAAAGATGACTTAGGACTGGCAGCCTATAAGAGACGCACTGGTCATTTTTTAACTGATAAATTCAAAAGAATAGGGTGGTAAAATCGAAACAACTACTGAAGCGGTATGCAAAGGGAGGTCACAGAAAAATTTTGTTTACGGATGAGAAAATCTTTACAATTGAGCAACATAATGACCGTATTTATGCTCAAAGCTCTAAAGAAGCTTCCCAATTAGTCGACAGGGTGCAACGTGGGCATTATCCGACTTTAGTGATGGTTTGGTGGGGTGTTAGCTATGAAGGAGTGACTGAGCCATATTTTTTGTGAAAAAGGTATCAAAATATCGGCACAAGTGTATCAAGATATGATTCTTGAGAAGGTAGTTAAGCCCCTTAACAACACCATGTTCAATAACCAAGTATGGTCCTTCCAACGAGACTCGGCGCCGGGTCATAAAGCTCGGTCCACGCAGTCTTGGTTGGAAGTGAACGTTTCGGACTTCATCAGAGCTGAAGACTGGCCGTCGTCTAGTCCCGATCTTAATCCGCTGGATTATGATTTATGGTCAGTTTTAGAGAGTACGGCTTGCTCTAAACGCCATGATAATTTGGAGTCCCTAAAACAATCCATACGATTGGCAGTGAAGAATTTTCCCATGGAAAGAGTGCGTGCTTCTATTGATAACTGGCCTCAACGTTTAAAGGACTGTATTGCAACCAATGGAGACCACTTCGAATAAGCTTTTTATATTTTAAATTGTTTTATATTTATGTATTAAACTAACACACTGTAAAAGTAATAAATATTATTTGCAATTTTTTTTTTCTTCGTGACAATATTTATGGCAAGACTAGGTGTTTACAATAAATGTTTAATACATAGATTTGCTTCCATACGATTATGTTTGTTTAAATCAGTTCGTTCACTGACACATGAGTAGGTAAGTAGTTATTACTGTTTCATTGTTCAATTACTATTTTGGCGCTCGTATTAATTTAAACACCCAACCATTAGCGATGCCTTAGCGATGGGGAGACCAGGGATGAAAGTAGCAATTTGCAATTTTCTCAAAATATCTCACAGAGCTTTTTGAATATCAGAATTATAATCAGTACCTGCACATGGTAGATTTGTATTTCAGCTATCATTTAACACCAGCTTAAACGCAACAGATAATACAGATTTCGAGAAAAACGACCAAATGAAAAAAGTGAAATGTGTTACAATCATCCCTACGTCAAGGGTTGGTTGTAACAGTGTAAGGGGATGGTTGTAACATTTTAAATTAAAACAAAGTTACTTTTATAATCAACATATTGTATCGTTCTCGAATATCAGTATAATATTGAAAATCAATCCAACATTGCTTTGATTGAAGCTCGTCCCTCGGGCAATACGTCTGACAAGAAGAAAAATAGTAAGGGCACTCAAACAATTGCCATGGATACTAAGGGGTCATCTAAGGAAGAATCTGCGGTATCACCAGCAATCCTACATACAAAAAGCCTTAATGAAGACCCGGAGAAAAAAGTTAGTAAAATCTGTATTATAAGCGAAAATAAATATAATAAAATACGTACAATTGCAGAGAATAAGTTTGACAATTGTGAATTATGTAATTACCTAACGCCATACTCAGGAATAAATAATATGTTTCGCGACTTGGAACCAAAGCTAAAGAAATTCACTATGAAAAACTTCTGTATTATTTTAATTGGTGAAACAGACTTCATATCTACTAAGGAATATTCTAGTATCATTCTCCACATAAGAAAAGTACTCGGAAAAATTCAACACACAAATGTTGTTCTCTGCATGCCGACCTACAAACATTATACTAGTACTTTGAATAACATTAGTGTAGAAAATTTTAATAATTTGCTACACCAAGACATTTTAGCACACGAACATGCCTACTTCATTGATTCGAATAAGAGCCTTACGTGGGACTTTACAATGTACCGACAAAATACAGGATCAGTAAATAATTACGGCATGCAAACAGTTTTCCAAGATATCGCCGCACTGATGGACTACATACGTGAAAATACCTTCGTAAATACAGAAGCCGGAAAAAATAACAATATGGATGAACAACAAGCGACAGTGTAGATTTTCGATTACCACTTTAACTTGATACATCAAAACATTGCGGGTTTACTGAATAAGAGCAGTGAGCTTACTGTATGTCTTGAAGAGATGTCAGAGAAAAATACCGGAATCGACATAATCTGTTTATCTGAACACTTCATGATAGCTGGCCATGAACAATTATTGTGTAGTCTACTCACATAATTACACACACACACACACACACACACAACGCACTTTTCACAATACTAACGGATAATTATAATTATTATATGTATAACATCAATCACGTGAACACGTTCCGCTCAGTAGCTATGTATGAAATTGTAATAGATTAATAACTGCGAGGGCCCTGGTACCCTTAACACAAGTTTAATCTTAATTTGGTTACCAGAGTTCAACAAAACTAGCATTTAAATAGTCTTCTGTGTAATGCTTGTGTTTTTATGTGTGTATTTGACTGCAATAAATAAATATTATTATTATTATTATTATTCCTAACTACACTTTGGCGGCATGCTACTTCAGAAAGGACAGTTATAAGAGAGGTGGTATATCCATTCTTGCAAAAAAAGGTCACCAGTTTAAGGAGCTTCAAGATATAGCGAAACTCTCCATAAATGGAATATTCGAATGTTGCGCTATTGATCTGACAATGTATAATACGATTATTGTTTGTGTATATAGAGTACCAAAGTCCAATAACTTACCTGTATTTTTTAAGCAATTAGAGAAAGTGCTATGTACTATCTGTAACAAAAATTTAAAAAGAAATGTCGTGATTGCAGGTGACTATAATATTGACTGTCTTAAGCGTAATAATACCTTGATAGAACTAGAAAGTTTGCTCTTAAGTTATAATTTAAAGCTAGAAATAAATCAGCCATATTGACTCACGAGCGGCACTTGTATAGACAATTTTGCACATAATGTGGGGATGAAGTGTAAATCTGATGTGATTGACTTTGGCACGTCAGACCACACAGCGCAAATACTAAAATTACCGGTTAGTAAAAAAATAAAAATAAACTATTGGCGAACAAATAGACGAGATTATAATAAAGAAAATATGCAAAAAATTCAAAAACTATATAAAAACTTTTTATTTTTCTGAAATCTATAATACAAATAATCCTAGCGCATCTTATAATGCATTTTTGGAAGCTTACATGATGCTGTATAATTTATGTTTTCCTTTCCAAAACATTACAATAAGAACCAAAGTAAAACCTCAGTGGGTATCACGTGGCATAAAAATCGGTAGCAAAAAAAAAGAGAGAGCTTATGTGGAAATATAGGCACATAAGCTCTCTCTTTTTATCGTCTCTCGTTTTGTCGTAATGAAGTAAATAAAACTAAATTTAAAAAATACTCTAAAATATATAAAAACATAATGAATTTAACACAACGAGCACAAAACAATCATAAAATAAAATCATCTACTAACAAATCCAAAGCCACATGGGCGATTGTAAAGAGGTCTAAACTCAATTTACCAAAGGGTAGTATCACTTCCATAGAAACAAACAATAAAACTATAACCAGGCCACAGGAGATCGCGATCGCTTTTAATAACTTCTTTAGAAAAGATAGAAGCTATACCAGATGCTGGTAAGGACGTAACCGTAAATATTTCCAAATCAAATCAGTCTATGTTCCTAGCACCAAGATCGCTTAAAAATACTACAAGTGTTGAATACGATAGGATCTCTACTAGAATTCTTAAGTACATTGCTTATTATAATAATAATAATAAATAATAATAATGTTTATTTACCCAAAGCAATACATAGACACAGATTGAACACAGTTGTAAATACTAAACTTATACGAGTACCTATTAACATTGTTTGAACAAAAGTTAAAAAGGCGACAAAAATCTATAAGCACATAAATATAAACCCTGTCTCTCAAACTAGGAGGCCTGTATCTTAAGAGACAGTGTTCGGCCAGATAGTTGCATAAATTAAGGTGTACCTTTTTATGAGTGAAGTTGTGTCGATCTATCATTATATGGTGAACAACATTATGATCTGCAAATCAATCATTTCATGGGAACAGTTCCTGGAGTTGTGTGCGTGTGCGTGTGTATGCGTGTGTATGCGTGTGCGTGTGTGTGTGTGTGTGAGTGTGTGTGACGGGTTTATGGTGTGTGTGTTGTTGTATCATTGTATGTATGTATGTTAGATATAATAGTATGTAGATGTTGTGTTGTTATGTTGTTGTTACTTTTCATAGTGATATGTCATATGTCAAGCGATGTAAGTTAATAGAGATTCTATCTTATCATAGTCCTGATGAATAAGCCATTCTGTAATTTTTGATTTAGCTTTAAATTTATTTAAGTTTATTACATCTAGTTCCTTCTGTATTTTTTTATATACGTGAGTGCTTAGAACGTAGTATTGGTGTCTTGCAAACGAGGTTTTGTGTTGTATACCTGGAGTTACATATGTTCGCTTTGTTGGATCAGACGGAGGCAAGCAGCCATGTGTTCTGAGCACAGATTGAACGACATAGAGCTGTCGAACCGTTAGAACTTGACAGTCAGCGTATAATTGCGTTGTGGGGTACCTATATGGTTTCTTTGTCATGACTTTAAGCACAGCCCTTTGGGCCCTCTCAGCTCTTAGGAAATAAGTCTTCGCTGCTCCACCCCATACTGTTATGCAATATCCCACAATTGATTGGCATAAAGTGAAATACACCATTTTGAGAATTTCAATACTACCTGATTCCCGGAGAGATTTAAAGATGTGAATGAGACGAAGTGTTCGAGTAGTTAGTGTATCGAGTTGTTTGTCCCATCTTAACCCATCGTCTATATGTACACCCAGGTATTTCACACTATCAGTTTCAGCTATAGCAGGACACGTGCACGATATTTGCTGATTCTGACATGAGTGAGCTATTATGGTGAAAGTATTTTTGGGTTTTGTGTTACGGCGGATTGCAAACGGCAGGTAGTAAGTTTTACTCAGATTAAATGTCAGCAAGTTCTGATTAAGACAGTTCATTACTAAGGACAGTGCAAGTTCCGGCTTTATTTTAACATCTTCCCAAGTAGGTCCGTGAACTAATATCGCTGTGTCATCAGCATATGCATATATCTTACAGGCTGTTATCGACATTCTACAAAGGTCGTCTATGTAGATTTGAAAGAGCGTGGGACCCAATATGCTTCCTTGTGGCACACCGTATGACACAATGTGTTCGTCACTGTAATTTGAATCTATTTTAACTCTCTGGCGGCGATTTTTCAGGTAATCTTTGAAGATCTCTAGAGTTATGCCACGTACACCCAAAAATTCTAGCCTAGATATTAGCCTAGGAACAGAAATTGTGTCAAAGGCCTTCGAGAGGTCCAAAAATATACCAAGACACTTCATTTTACTGTCCATAGTCTTAGCAATGGATTGGGTTAGGTCCAAAACAGCGTCTTCAGTGGAGACCCCACATCGGAAGCCGTACTGATTGTCTGCTATAAGTTTATGCTTATCCAGAAAACTTCTAAGATTATTGTTAAGAATCTTTTCCAGTATTTTGATAGCGACGACAGGCCTATAATTATCAACACAATTCCTGCTGCCACCCTTGTGAATTGGATGAACTATAGCCTTTTTCAGAGAATGCGGGAACACCCCCGTCTGAATGCAAAGATTGCAGATATACGTTATCGGCGGTACTAATACATGACGGCATATCTTTAGAAGCGAGGGTGATATTCCATCCCAACCCATGGCACTGTCATTTCTTAGCTGAAGTATAATAGACTCCACGTCACTTTCGTCGACTTTATGTATAACAAGTGAATTGGCCGGTGATTTCAGTGTGTTGTTTTCGTCAATCTTCTTGTTAGGGTTTAAAGGCGTTTTATTTGGGTCATTTAATATTTTCTCTGCCATGTTTTTACCTATGTTACTGAAGTAAGAACATACACTGTTTAGGGAAGACGTAGGATTGTCACAAATCTTAAGCAGTTCAACGAGACAAGAGCGAATTTTCCCAGTATTTGTTACTTCCTTAATAGTTTTCCATAGTGCTTTAGTTCCTTAATAGTTTTTCATAGTGCTTCTTCGACTTTTCAAGCTCACTCTTCTCATAAGTTCTCTTTAATTTACGGAGTAACTTATTGCAAAAATTTCGATACCGCGTATAGGATACCTGTAGTATTAGATTATCAGGTGACTTCTTTGCTTTTGTGTGTAGTTTATCTCGGTGCTTGATGCATTTAAGTAGACCTGGTGTTATCCACGGTTTTAAAGTCCTTTGTTTTCTTGGTACGTTAATTTGTTTCGTATGTTTAATTATTAAATGTTATTAGTCTAGTCATAGCAACATTCGCGTCTTCAATACTGTAAATATCTGCAAAATCTGAAAATTCTAACTCTGCCTTAATGGCTTCGAGATTAGGTCGAGAGACGGTAAAGTTTTTGTTTCGTGTCGGGTTTACATTTGAGATCATTAGAACAATTGGTTTGTGGTCAGTTATGTGCGATTCTAATACCAGGGTAGTGGCTATTGACTTTGTTTTTAATAGGATGTGGTCGAGGCAATTTTCCATTCGAGTGGGTATAAAGTGTGTTGGTAGTAGTCCATGGGATGCGTTTAGGATAAGGTAATCTAGAGCGCGCTCGTTCCTACTATCTAGCTTTATATCGATATTCAAGTCGCCCACAGTTGTGATATTGGGTGAATTAGATAATTCCTCATAGATATTATTAAGGCTAACTAGAAAGCTGTCGAACTGATCTTTGGCACTATTCGATGGAGAACGATATATAGCTACTACCTATAACTTATTGTCAATTTGACACACAAGACTATTAGCATAATTTATGTTAGGTTCCCACACCGCGACCTTTAACCGAATTTTAGTAAAAATTATTACCCCATCGTTTTGATTTACTGTATTTTAGCCAACACTCGGTTAAAACTATAATGTCAAAATTAATGTTGGTTAAGCATATCAACGCTTGAAGAGCATCGAAATTTTATTAACGCTACGTATATTTATGTGAAATAGTTTTATGCTACTATCAGTGTTATTTATATATTTTACGCACTCGTGCGGATCACAAGAAAAAGAGTTTTCGAGGTTGAGGTTGTCAAGTTCATGATTTATATTATTTATATTTGCCATTTGAGTTTCTAATTAGCACCAAAAAAGGAAACGTTGAGTATGGTAGTCTTGTTATTTGATATTTTAGGATAACACCGCTTTTCTGTAAATATAATGTAGTATATGTGTGTATTGTATTCATTCTAAGTGTGTAAGAAGGGTTATTAACCATGTGAAATATGAACAGTAGTGCAAGAACATAGAAGTGTATAAATATTATACATTTTGTGTGTAAAAAAGGTTAACAAAGATTAATATAAATAAACTAAAATCTCTAAGTAACGATTTAAGCATAAGATGAACTAGTCATATATTCACACTCACGAGTTGATGGAGACTCTTCTCTGAGTTAATTAATAGCTGTTTTTCGCCCGTTTGCTTACGGAGGAAGTGTTTCCATTGCTTATCCAACAGAATTTGTAGCTGTTTTTCTTTGCGAATTCCCGTGCTAAGTAAAATAACTTTTTGGAGCTAGGAGGTAACTGTTCAGCGACATATACCGCCTGCCGTTTCCCAGGTATTCCCATCAGTTCGGTGTTTAATTTGTTCTCTTTTGATTCCTTATTGTTGTTGTAAGAACGGATAGCGGATAGAAGGTTTTGTTTAGTTCGCACTGTTGAGAATTCAGCAATAATTGGGCGCGAGGTGGACGCCGTCGTATCTGTAGTGGACTTCCCTGGAAGGCGATATAGGTCCCGGAGCTCGAGTTCGGGTATAGGCACTCCCACTAGTTTTCCTATATTACAGACTGTTTTAACCAGCTCGGATGTGCTCTCGGTGTCTGTATGTGGAATGTTTCGAAGTTCAATTCCCGACGACCGTGACTTATGTTGGAGATCGAATACCTTCTTCTCCGGGTTTTCTATGAAGCTTCGCTGTTCCTGACGCTCTTTCTTGAGATCTTCTACCTCTTTTCTTAAGTCTTCAAACTGTTGGTTCATGAATGACATTGATCGCTCAATTCCAGCATTGGCTTTGCAGATTTCAGCGTTAGATGCCTGTATTTTTATATTTTTTATTATATCTGTGATCACCTAAGCCATATCATTAATTTGTGTATAACCACTGGATCATACCCGGGAATTCTAAAAACTACGCTCGTTAAACCCATCTTCAAAAAAGACAACAAGCAGAGTATGAACTGTTACAGACCTATTGCACTTATTCCTATAATTTCGAAAGTTTTTGAAAAATACATACACAATCAAATTTATAACTATTTAGAAAAATTCAACATACAGAAGACCAGAAAGGATTCCGCAAGAATAAAACAATAAACATGGCTATTTCTGATTTTATAAATAACGTCATGGGTAATGTGGATAAAAGGACGCCGGTATGCTCCATTTACTGCGACATGACCCATGCTTTCGATTATGTTAATCATGACATTCTCCTCCGTAAACTGGAAGCTGAAGCCTCTGTACATGGCATTAGAGGCCATGTACAGAGGCCAGCAGGTCAACCTACCCGAAAATGTCAGATTTTCCCAATCAACCTTGAACCTTAGCAATAAAGTCGAAAATCTAATAAAGAAATCTGACAGATTGTAGTAGCTTGATGTGCTGGCGTCTGTACTAAATCTCATAGAATCTTATCTGAAAAATCGTAAACAATATACAGAAATTACTAAAATAAACATTAACACCAAAAATTAAGAAATATATGCATCAGAAAATATAGTATAGTTAAATATGGAGTGCCGCAAGGGAGCGTATTGGGTCCTTTGTTCTTCATAATCTATATAAATGACTTGCGACTAGTAACTAATTATCCAATATCACTTTTTGCTGATGACAGCACAGTCACTATTAATTCTATAAGTAAACATAGGTATGAAAATGAAATTAATAATACTATCAATTCAATAATTAACTGGTTAGATAACAATAATTTAAAAATCAATCTTGAGAAAACAAAAATTATGTTCTTCAGTCAATTTTTCGAAGACCCAAATATTAATGTTCAACAAAAATTAACTGTTATAAAAAAGGTAGACACAGCAAAATTTTTAGGTGTAACCATTGACAAACGTCTGAACTGGAAGGCACACATAGAAGAATTAAATAAAAAAGGATGTTCTTCTGCCTATGCCCTCTATAAACTAAAACCTATTATAAGCACCAATGCTCTTATAACTGCCTACCATGGTATTGTTGGCTCCATGTTGAGGTTTGGAGTTATATTTTGGGGAAACTCTACTAATAAACAAATCATTTTTAAGTCACAATAAAGGTGTATTAGGGCTATATTTGGTTTGAAAATAACTGATAGTTGCAAACAGTATTTTATTAAAGTCATTCGGATCAAACCCGCCCACACTAAAATTCAAATAAAACAAAAACTGTTTTGTTTCATTTTATATTTATAGCAACATAAGCTAGAGGTAATCGCCTTTAGAATTTATAACTGCTTGCCAGCGCTCAGGTAATTTTCTAACGGACTGGTATCTTGCATCTTCGTTGCCAGCCTTTATCTCAATGTCTAGGGCAGCGCGTAAGGATCCAAGGTCAGAATAAACACGGCCGCCTATGTTGCGTTTTAACTGATGGAAGCACCCATAGTCGGGAGAATAGGGCGGCTGAACCCAACGCTCAGTGTGGTGTGCACTCATCCACTCGTCCACAGCGGAGTGACGGTGAGGCCAAGCATTGTCATCCAACAGCCACACTGAGTGCTTACGGTTCGGAGCCCAACTGTTCATCAAATTGTTTAAAAATTGAATATAGCGTTGGTGATTCATTTTTTCGTTGTGACTCAATATTTTATAATAGCAGATGCCGTTGTAGTTCAACGCTAGCACCAACGGGAACTTAGGTCCAAACTTTTCTGCTCGTGCCTCTGTTGGTTGTGTTTCGCCCTGGTAAAGCCATTGTTTGGCTTGGTCCTTCTCAGGTTGTTGGTATAGGCTGATCCAGGTTTCGTCAATAGTCAATGTATGCTTTAAACGGCTTGGTTGCTGATTATATGCACGTAAATTAATTTTTGCGTAGTCCACACGCTGATCCATCTGGTCTTGAGTCAATTCGCGCGGTACCCAATTTGTGTTAAATTTGCGCATTTTGAGTATTTTCGTCATAATTTCATAACAAGTGGTTCTAGGTATGCCAGTGTGAGCCGACAGCGAGGTAATTGACCAAGCTCTAGACTCCTGGAAAACATTTTGGATTACCTTCAAGCGTTCCTCAGTTTCAGGTCCAGATTTACGGTCACCTCCACGATGATCCGAAACATCATAGTTCCCAGCCCTGAAGCGCCGGTACCACTCTTTTACTGTAGTTGGAGAGAGTGCATTAGACGTCATCACTCTGATCAATCTTCGATGGGCTTCGGCCGCTGTGAGTCCCTCCAAAAACATAAACTTCACAATTTGACGCTGCGCGACGATGTCGATGGAGTTTCTTCCTTCTGTACTTACGTTCGAAGCCATAACAACAGTGATCACTACAAATTATGAACAACAAATGACCACGCTACTAGCCGGACAAAAAATTATGACGCAATAATTACTAACAATTGCATAATATATTTTTTTGAGCGGGCGGGTTTGATCCGAATGACATAATATAACATTTTAAGTCTGCCTTCTTTATTTATTTATGAAATAGCTAATTTTATAAGAACCAATCCCAACCTATTTAAGAAACTATCAGACGTTTCTATTCGTAATCGACGAGATAATAATAAATTGTGCGTATCAAGATCAACCACGACGTTGATGCGTAAAAGTATTTTTTGTTTAGCACCAATAATTCATAATAAAATCCCAAAACCTATTAGAGAAATGCCTACTGCTCTGTTTAAAATACAGTTAAAAAAATATCTCATAGCCAAATGCCATACCTTAGCGGATTTTTTAAATGACTGCAATTAATTAAATAGATTCCTATAATTACGACATTTTCACAATTTGACCTCCAAATCTATATAACAATACTTTATTTTTACATTTTTTTAATTATCATTAGAATTAGAATTAAAATATTAATTTCATAATTTTCTGTGTAGACTCAATTTTTTATAGTTTATTCTAAACCACAAATATGATGATTGTACGCCAAAAATGGCAAAACATGCAGATCTACCTGTTATTTTAAGACCTTGCACATACTATTTGATGCATACTCATGTTTTTACAATATATATATTCTATTCTATTCTATTCTAATACTTGTTGCTTGCTGGGCTCATAATGATAATCTCGGATTACGACGCATAAACAATCTCAGCCAGTCGTCACCAGCACATTCATTGAACCTCCACGAGCTGGAAATATTTTTATTATATTTAATTGCTAATTGAAACGCCAGCTTTCGTACATCTTTGATTCACACCACCAGCCAGTCACACCACCAGCCCTCAGCCAGTATGTTTTCTACCTCGTAGGTTAAAACTCTTTGTTTCGATACGTAGTCTACATTTGGAAGACTTGTTGAACCTTCATCAAACAATTTTTTTTTGCACATATCTAAGTATATAAAGTTACATGGCACAGCTGATATGAATTCGCAGCGTCTCGAAATGGTAGTTTTCTGAGAAGTACTTCTTCTGCAGCCAAATCCATTATTTCTGTAGTAACTAAACATCTACTGGTCGTCATTTTATGTAATAGGTTGGGGAAAAAGTTTCTTCGCATTTTTTAAGAAAATTCTAAACATTTTTTAATATAGTTTATTTACATTTACCTAAAGTATGTAGACACCATTTGTTCGATAACTTTTTGCCATCTTGTAGGTAGGGACATGATCCCATTGCTATAGAAATTTTGGGACTTCTGGTCAAAATACCGCGATAAGTGGTTTTGGCAGTCCTCTCGTGATGTTAACCTGACACTGCCTAAAGAATTCTGAAGAGACCGAAACAGGTGGAAATCTGAAGGTGCAAGGTCAGGACTATACGGCGGATGCATTAACACCTCCCAGCCAAACTCTCTTAATTTTTGCTGAGTGGCTAAAGATGTGTGAGGTCTAGCGTTATCATGATGAAAAACCACACCCCTTCTGTTGATTAATTCCGGCCGCTTTCTCTCAACTTCTTGCTTTCATCTCATCAGTTGTTCTCAGTAGAGTTCAGAATCGATGGTCCTGCCTGGTGGTAACAGCTCATAATGAATAATGCCCTTCCAATCCCACCACGCACACAGCATCACCTTGTTGCGAGTTAACCCGGGTTTCGCCACAGTCTGTGAAGCCTGACCGGCCTTTGACCACGACCTTTTTCGCACGTTCTTGTCATACGTGATCCACTTTTCATCACCAGTTATCAGCTTCTTCAAAAATGGTTCGGTTTCATTACGTCGTAATAAAGAATCACAAATGAGTACACGGTTCATTAGGTTTCTTTCAGTGAGCTCGTGAGGTACCCAAATGTCGAGCTTTTTTGTGTACCCAGTTTTTTTCAAATGCGCCAAAACTGTTTTGTGGTCTATTTCCAGTTCTTGAGCTACGTCGTAACTACTGATATGCCGATCTTGCTCCACTTTTTCAAAAATGGCATCCATTTTATCCGTAATAGGGCGACCAGAGCGACGTGCATCTTTGACATCAAAATTTCCGGATTGAAAACGCTTAAACCAAATTTGTGCTACTCTCACAGACACTACACTAGGTCTATAAACATCGCAAATTTTTTTCGCGACTTGCGTTGCATTTTTACCTTTTTTGTAGTAAAATTTTAAAATGTATCGAATTTCTTCATTGGATTCACTCATCTTGACGGTACGAAAAACAAATGAAAATCACACATTTTCCTAATTTGAATTTGGAATTATGTTCTTTAAAATTTAAACTTTCAATGATACCAAAACCAGCCAGATACAAATAGTATAGCCAAAGAGATTTTATTACAAGTTCATACATACTATAATGCGAAAAGACTTTTTCCCCAACCTAATATATTAGGCATTCTGCGATGGGGTGCGTGGACAGGAAACCTCCCCGAGTGCCCGTGGGCTGGAGTTCCCTTACGGATACGTCCGGGGGTAAGGCCAGTCTCCGGGACGGTGCACCCTGGGGTGCGGGCAATGGTTCCCCTTAGGCACGTGTGCCTAAGGGGTTTTGTTGCCGGTATGCCAATATCCTGTCGGAGGTACGCTCCAACGTGTGTCCCTCTGTTCTAAGCAGAGACGCACAGCGGCGGAGTAAGAGCGGGCTCGGTGTGCACTAACCCTGCCGCCGCCGGGCAAGCAGGAGGAAGTCATTTCCTTCTGCCACCGTTAGTCTCGTAGCCCCGAAGATTGTTCAAGGTCATGTCTCTGACTTTTGACGGGGGTCGAGGGTCTTGGCTTAACCGCCCGGACCGCGAGGAAGAAAACCTCTATAAAAAATTACCCCAAACCTTCAAGCGGCGGCGCACCGTGAGGGAGGTTGGTAGCTTGATTAATGGGTAGCTAAATTAATCGCTAGTGCGAACCACAGTTTTGAGCCAGTGTCAAAGTTTTTACTCGTGGGAACAAATATGGGACCAATTAAAAACAATAGACGAGAAGAGGAGAGGGAGAGGAGTGATGCGGGGTCGGAGTCCGACGCCGCATCGGGAGTGAAGGGCGCGAAGGGCACTTTTAAGAGCCCGGAGTGCGTAGTGGTGGGGGCCGCTGGAAGGAAAAATGCTTTCCTGAAGCGGAACCTAAATCCGGGAGATGCCCAGGAGTCTTCCTTGGACGGCGGACTGAAATCGGCTCCCAAATATGCTCGCCGGGGCCTAGGCCGGAAAAATAGCAAGAGCCGGGTAAACGCCGCACAGGAGGACGGCTCAGCCGGGTCAGCTGAGGGCAGCGCCGTGGAGGCGTCTGGCGATGAGTCGGACGGCGCTGGTGGCTCCAATTCGGAGCGGGCCAGGTTTGAGGAGGTCGTGGCCGCTGCAGTCAAGGGTGTGGCCTTGAAGAAGAAGCAGTCTTCTAAAGACAAGGCCATACCCGCAGCCAAGGCCTCCATTATGGCGGCAGCGGAGGCTCTACTTCAAGGGCCTCCGTCGGACGGAAGGTCCAAAATGCGGGCGGAGGTCGCCCGCTTGACAGCCGCCATGGAGCTTCTCCGAAAGGAGAATGAGGAGCTCCGAGCAGACCTGGCCAGGCTCCGCGGCGCCGGCGCTCAGGAGAGGGTGCAGGAGGGGGTGCAGCAGGGGCAAGGCGGCCTCGGGCCTGCAGAGGACCGAGTTCTGGCCTTGGTGCGGAAGGAGCTGGCAGCCCTTAACAACCGGTTCTCGGTCCTTGAGGGAATCGTCCTGCGGCCCCCGCTAGGCCGACCGGCGGCCTCGGGCCAGCCAAAGGCGGCTTCGTATGCCGCCATGGCTGCCACGGCCAAACCAGAGTCGGCAGGGCAGGCGAAGGGCGGGGCCGTGGCTGCGAAGGCGCCTGCGACGGCGCCTGCGAAGGCGCCCACGAAGACGGCCGCGAAGGCGCCTGAGAGGGCCCCAGCTGTGGCGGTGACGACGCGGCTGCCCCCGCCTCCAAAATCTCCTCCGGCTGACGCCGAATGGCAGGTAGCTGGGGAGAAGAGGAAGGAGGGCAAGGCGGCAAGGTCGGCCAAGCGGAGGGAGAGGCGGCGGCGGCGCAAAGAGCGAAGCGTCGCGGCGAGGTTACGTGCCCCAAAGTCCGCAGCTGTAGTGATCACACTACAGCCGGAAGCGGAGAAGAAGGGCGTGCCCTACCGCGACGTGCTCGCCAAGGCGAGGGCGGCGGTGAACCTGGAGGAGATCAGTGTTACCAATGGCATGCGGGTAAGGGTCACTGCGACTGGGGCTCGGATGCTCGAGATCCCCGGTGCGGCCAGTGGCCCGACCGCTGACGCTCTGGCCGAAAGGCTCAGGGCGTCCTTAACGTCCGCGGACGAGGCCCGAGTGTCCAGACCCGCCAAGTGCGCTGACTTGCGCATCCTGGGTCTAGACGACTCCGTGACGGAGCGAGAGGTGGTGGCCGCCGTGGTCATGACTGGGGAGTGTGCCTTCAAACAGGTGAAGGTAGGCACCATCCGTCCTGACTTCACGGGGATGCGAGCCGTTACGGTGAGCTGCCCCTTATCGGCGGCCCACAAAATAGTTGGGGAGGGCCGAAGGTTCCAGGTGGGCTGGGATTCCACGCGGGTGAAACTGCTGGAACCCAGACCTCTGAGGTGCTTCCGTTGCCAAGTGGGCAACCACGTGGGAGCAAAATGCACCTCAGAGGTGGATCGCAGCAGTCATTGCTTCCGTTGTGGTCAGCCCGGTCACAAGGCCGGCTCGTGCAATGCCACGCCACACTGCTATCTATGTGCGGCAGCTGGCAAACCGGCCGATCACCGGGCTGGAGGCAAGGGCTGTGGTCCACCCACCAAAGCCCGGGGCAGGGGCAAGCCCTCCGCCTCCGCTGCCGCTTCCACTGCCGTCGCCGCCGTACTCACTGCGGCAGGGCCCTCACAGGAGGCTCAGGGGGGGGCTAATATGGAGTGCCAGTAATGGCCCCATTACGCCTCCTCCAGGCGAACATCAACCACTGCGCCGCCGCTCAGGATCTGTTGCTCCAGAGCATGGCGCAGTGGTCGATTAACATCGCCGTGGTCGCTGAGCCATACTTTGTCCCGCCCAGTGATCACTGGGTGGAGGACCTGAGCGGCTCAGTGACCCTCATTTCGTCGGCCGCCGCCGGTACCCTGTCCCTCGAAGCCGTCAAGAGGGGACAGGGTTGCGTTGCAGCACGGTTCGGGGGGATTGTCGTGGTAGGGGTATACTTCTCCCCGAACCGAACTCTCGCCGAGTTCCACAACTCCCTTGCGGAGTTGAAAAACGTCGTCGTCGGGTTTCGTTCCCTTCCCGTGCTCGTCCTCGGGGACTTCAACGCTAAGAATGTGGCTTGGGGTTCCCGGTATACGGACACATGGGGCAGGATGGTGGAGGACTGGGCTCTGGAGACAGGCCTGGTCATCCTAAACCGGGGTTCTGTCCCCACGTGTGTGCGGATGCGGGGCGAATCAGTGGTGGACATTTCGTTCGCCAGCCCCGCTCTATTGCCACATGTTGTTGACTGGCGCGTCATAGAGGGGGTGGAGACCTACTCCGACCACCGGTACATCCGGTTTGATGTCTCCGCCCAGACCTCGAGCGCGCCGGTCCGACAGGCCCCGAGTGGTCCGCGGTGGGCGCTGAAGAAACTGGACCGGGAGCTACTCCTGGAAGCCTCGATCGTGCAGGCCTGGGTGTCACCACCGGACAGGCCTGCCGACATCAACGACGAGGCGGAGTGGTTCCGGGAGGCCATATCCGAAATATGTGACGTGGCAATGCCCCGGGTCCAGCCCGGTTGCGCCTGGCGCCAGGTGTATTGGTGGTCGCCGGAGCTGACGGCTCTGCGCGAGGCGCGCGTTAATGCGCGGCACCGGTACACCAGGCACCGCAGGCTCCGTATCCGCCATCCGGATACGGAAGCCATTCAGGCGGAGCTGTACGAGGGGTACAGAGAGGCGAAGACCGCCCTCCGAGCGGCGATCTTGCAGGCCAGGGATCTGGCTCGCGAGGAGTCGCTGCAGACTCTAAACAGGGACCCATGGGGACGCCCTTATAAAATGGTGCGGAATAAACTCCGTCCATGGGCGCCCCCGCTGACGCAGAGTCTCCGGCCCCAGCTCGTGGAGGACGTGGTGAGCGCTCTGTTCCCTTCGCGAGGGGAACATACTCCCCTGCCCATGGCTCCACTTCCTGCGGTGCCCGTTGCGGACCACATCACCAACGACGACGACGATGCTCCGGAAGTGACCGAGGTAGAGTTGAGAGCGGCGGTACGTAGGCTGAGTGCCAAAAATGCCGCCCCAGGACCCGACGGCTTACCTGGAAGAGCCTGGGTTCTGGCCTTTGGGGCTCTCGGGCCTCGACTAGGGGGGCTCCTAAGCGCATGCTTGAAGAGGGGCCAGTTCCCACTTCGTTGGAAGACGGGGAAACTGGTCCTCATTAAGAAGCCGGGGCGCCCTGCGGACTCTCGGTCCGCTTACCGACCCATCGTGCTGCTCGACGAGGTGGGCAAGCTCTTTGAAAGAGTTATTGCAGACCGCCTCGTCGGGTGGCTGGTGCAGGAGGGGCCGGATTTTGCGGAGAGCCAGTTTGGTTTCCGCAGGGGGCGCTCTACGGTGGACGCCATCATGCGCGTGCGAGCCCTCACGACGGGGGATGCTGTGGCCCGGGGTGGGGTCGTCTTGGCGGTGTCTCTAGACATCGCCAACGCCTTCAATACCCTGCCCTGGAGTTGCATCAGGGAGGCACTCCGGTATCACCGGATGCCGACTTACCTCTGTCGAGTGGTTGAGGCCTGTACATCCACCCTTAACAAACGTCACGTAAGGCCGCAATATTGTCAAGGGTGTGACGGTACATGGAAATATATGATAAGTTAAGGAACCTACAAAGACCTACAAGCCTAACAGTCCCTAGCCTACCATATACTTAGTGTGTGATAAATAAATACATAGATAAGTACAGGATGTCTGCACCATGCGACCTAAGGTAACAGACGGATAGTAGACAGGAATACCAGGTTCGGGAAGGGTACACTCACTGCCAGTCACGCAGACTCACGAGACTGATCGGAGATGGCTAAAGGTGTCTTGGCCACAGTGAGGGGTAATGAGACAAGAATATAAAATTCAAATCTGATTTATTTACAAAATGTTCTGCTTATATACTAGTTTCTCTTAACACACACTATTATACTTAATTCTATGTGTCCTATGCGTGTAATATGCAACCAAGTCAATATTTTAACTGGACCGCATGAGGCAGGCAGAGTGCTGAGTCAATGTCCAAAGGTAACATTGAACATTCTGGCGACTCTCAGGAACGGGACTCCAATTGGTACAACTCGATGGTCTCGTATGGTCTGGCCTGGCCTTGTTCAGTTTGTTGTGACGGGGTGGGCACGCTGTGTGGAATGCCGTACCGTTGTGGAGTTTGTCGCGGGTGTGGTGGGCAGTTTGTTGGTTGCTGCATAGGTGGCGTAGTCTTCCTTCTTGCTGCAATGGTGGCTCGAAATTTGTTCAATACCTGTGGACCGAAATAAATTAAAACACATGCTAAACTTATAATGACAAGTGAGGTGCTAATGCTGGCGATGTATGTATGTGATTGTAGTTGTTTCCAAATTGTGTTGTCTAGCTGAGTTTGTAAATTTGTTTCCGAAGTGAGTAAATGGTCGAAAACTCCCTTTGACTTGTCTAAAACTAATTCTTCCTTGGATATGTCTTTTATATGTGTTGGTAGGATTTGCGTATTAATGGAGAAGTTCGTCGTTTTGGAATAAGACGCTAGTACTGTTATAGTCGTTGTCCTTTTTGCAGCAAGTATGTTGTTTAGTGTTTTAATGACACAATTCTCAGAAATATAGAGAACTCCGACATCTTGTATCGTTATTTCTTGTCTTTGGCCGTCACACACAATCGATATGGCAACCGATTTTGTTGCAATGAAGAGCCAGGTGTTTTGCATGTATAATTGTTTCCATACAACATCTGTCGAAATTTTGAAGGTCTTTGACGTGCATTGGGTGTGGGTGTCGTTCTCTGTTCTGAAGAGTTGTTCAACTATGCAATTTTTATTTAATTGCATGTTCTTGACAGCTACGGGATAGCAGACAAACTCTGTGTTACTTTGAAGGCAGTCTTTAAATTCGTCTTGATTTAATTCAAAGTAGCGCTCGTTGTTGTAATCGAAACCCATGAATGTCTGCTGTATCGTTAAACACTCGAAAGATCCATCTGTTTTCCTTTCTGGAATTGGCGTTACGTGTATCAGAGTATACTTTGTGATGTCGTGTATTGGGAAGTACGCGTACACTCTTATGTGCGTAGTATTAACATTCATCTCTGTTTGTATTATCTGACCCTGAATAATTTTTAAGTTTGATGGTAGTTTTTGATTAGCCATTTGTATAATTTTGCTAATGTGTTTAGGTGTTAGTATACTGTATATAGTGGTTTTTTGTGAATAAATTTCAAGTAAGCCTTTATAATAGTCCATAATTTCGTTTATAAAATTGTTTGCTAACTCGTAGGTTTGCATTACTTGTATCTTGATATGATTTTTGTCAATCGATTTATACCAAACATTGTGGTTATTCATGAACGATATTGCTTCATTTAGTTTTGCTTGGAACTTCTCTAACTTCTTCTGGATTTGTTCTTCAGTTTGGTTTACACCTGCGATGGTGGATATCATTATCTTTGTTTGATGATTGGCAGCGTCTATAAGCTTCTGCTGATTGTTATTTAATGTTTCTATGTCCCTGTATACTTCATCATTAACTCCGAATACCGATGTTAAAAGTTGTCCCAAGAGACCTCGTTTCTTCCTAGTTTTCTTTATCTCTGTTAGGTATTCCTTTGTTGTCTCAAATTTTGCTTTTTCTTCATTTAAATGGTGATAAAATTCATTGCAATGCGTTTCATCCATGATGTATTGAGTGTCCTTACAAAGTTGTTGAAATTGTGTTGTTATTTTTTCGATCTTCTTTTGGTCTAGTTCCAAGCTTCCTCTCTCGTAATCAGTTTCAATTCTAAACGTTCCTCGATTAATAGTTGTGGTTCCAATGTCTTCAGCGTATAGCCCTGGCTTTAAATTTTTTAATGTGTATGTGGGCGTAGTCGATACGGTGCCGATTAATAAAATAAGCATTGTCTGAACTAGTAAACCCTTTAGCCAACTTTTCGATGATCGTATACCTTTTTTGTTTATTGTGGCTGTTGACATGTTACATTGCGTAGACGTTTGCATGTTTTTGCTAGTTGTTTCAATTTCTTCGTTTTCGTTCACAGGGAGCGGGATCAACGTGTGAATTGATCTTTTATGACAAGCGCCTGTTGATTTTTGAAGAGTTACCACTCTAACTACACCATCATTTCCCGGGTGTACTTCTGTGATTTTTGCTAATGGCCATTTACTTGGATTTATATTGTCGTCTTTTATTAGTACTACCGTTCCAATTTTAGCATTTTCATGTGCTTGTTTCCATTTGTATCTTTGCTGTAGTTGATGAAGATAGTCTTTTGTCCAACTGTTCCAAAAATCTTTTTTCATTTTTTGAATCTGCTTCCATCTGTTAACTAGGTCAGTATTGATGTTTTCGAGCGGGTTTGGTACTCCTACTGCTTCTCGGCCAATAAGAAAATGGCTTGGAGTTAGTATTGTGTTGTCATTAATATTTTCGGTTTGCGCACACAATGGTCTTGAATTCAAACACGCTTCAATTTGGTGTAGAAAGGTTGTCATTTCCTCGTATGTTAGTGTCGAATCCCCGATTACTCGACGTAAATGATGTTTCACTGACTTTACGCCAGCTTCCCAGATGCCACCGAAATGTGGTGATGATGGAGGAATGAAATGCCACTGTGTTCCTATATTCGTCATTGTGTTTTGAAATTCCGGCGATTGCGTGATTTGTAATATTTCTTGATGTAAAAAGTTGGCTGCTCCTACGAAGTTTGTTGCATTGTCACTGTACATGTGTAACACGTGACCTCTTCGTGCCATGAATCTGCGTAGCGCAGCGATAAATGTTTCTGTTGTTAAATCTCCCACCAATTCTAGGTGCACTGCTTTTGTTGCTAAACATACAAAAACAGCAATGTATGATTTATAAGACTTGTGTCCTCTCCCTTTCATGGTTCTTGTTTGTATTGGTCCCGCATAATCCACTCCAGTATAAGTGAATGGGTAGGATTGCGTTACTCGTGCTTTTGGCAGTATTCCCATTTTTTGTGAGTTTGTGTCTGCTTTGTATCGTATGCACCTCACACATTTGTTAATTATACTCTTTACTTTTCTTGTTCCACTAGTGATCCAGTATGTTTGTCGTAAATAAGCCATTGTTAATTTGTTACCACCATGCAAAGTTTTTGTATGTGCGTCTTGTATAATTAATGACGTTACGTGATGGTTATATGGTAAAAGTATTGGATGTTTTTGATTGTAAGGCAAATTGGAGTTTTGTAATCTGCCTCCAACTCTAAGTAGTCCGTCCTCGTCTATGAACGGATCTAAAGTGGATAATGTTTTATTTTTCTTCAAGGGTTGTCCACTTTGTATGGTTTTCAATTCATCTTTGAATTCCTGTTGTTGTATCTTCTGAATTATTCGTTTTACTGTCACGTTTAGTTCATTACTAGTAAGTAGCTTATTTGTTGATTGTTTGTTTGTAAATCTGTAGCAGTAAGATAACACTCTTACCATTTTATCTAAACTGGAGAATCTATTCCAGAGATCATTATTTTCAATCTCAGTTGTAGTTGTATGACACACTTTGATTTCTTGGTTCGTCTGCGGCATACCTTTCGTGATAGGAATCTGGTTGGTTTTTAACCAATGTGGCCCGTTCCACCACAGTGAATAGTTAATCAATTTTTCCGGCTCAAGACCTCTTGAAACGATATCAGCCGGGTTATCAGCAGAAATTACATGGTTCCATTCTGCGTTTGGTAAAAGTTGTTTAATTTGAGACACCCTATTGGCTACGAACGTTTGCCACCGTTCTGGCTCTCCTCTTATCCAGCCTAACGTGATCATAGAATCCGTCCAACAAAATATCGTAATGTTCTTGCAGATAAGCGCTTCTTTTACTTTTTCCATTAAACCGGCTAGTAGCAGTGCAGCGCATAACTCAAGTCGAGGTAGAGTAGTTTTTTGTTTCTTTGGCGCCACTTTCGATTTTGCTTGTAATAATGTAACGTAGTAAATGTTATTGATTTTTACGCGGCTGTATACCACCGCTCCGTAAGCTTTTTCGGAAGCGTCGCTGAAACCGTATAGCTCAATTTCTGTGCTGTCTGTTATGTAACACCATCGTGGTATTTTAATTTCTTCTATCCTTTTAATTTGGTTTTGTAATTCAACCCATTTTTTCTGGATTATGTCATCAACAGGTTGATCCCATCCTATCTCGTTCGTCCAGAGTTCTTGTATGAGCAGCTTCATTTTAATAATAATTGGCGCTAACCAGCCCAAGGGATCGAATATTTTCGCAACTTCTGACATAATAAATCTTTTCGTTGGTTTTTTATTTTCCGTTATAGTTATCTGGAAATGAAAACTGTCTTCCCGTGGTGACCATATTATGCCCAATGACTTCCTGGACTCGTCTAACGGTAGTTTGAGCAGTTGATCGTCTTTGTCTTCCACTGGTATATTTTCCAGTAGCTCTGAACTATTTGAGGACCATTTTCGTAGTTTGAAACCGCCCTTGTTTAACATGGTTATTAACTGACTCTGTAACTCTTTAGCTGCACTTTCCTGGGAATCTCCGGATAAAATATCATCCACGTAGAAATCTTGTAAAGTAGCTTGACTTGCAATTGGGTAATTGTTTTGTTCGTCTATCGCAAGTTGTTGCAATGTTCGTACCGCAAGATAGGGGGCACTAGTTGTACCGTAGGTTACAGTTGTAAGTTCATATTCACTAATTGCGTGTTTTGGTGAAAATCTCCATAGTATCCTTTGATGTGCGTAGTCTAATTCGTTAATTTTTATGAAACGGTACATTTTCATAATATCTGCCATAAAGGCAAACTTGTGTTTTCGCCATCGTAGAAGTATAGTGGATAAGTCTTGTTGTAATCGTGGTCCTTTATACATATTGTCGTTAAGGCTTATTTTTGTGCTGCTTTTACTGCTCGCATCAAAAACCACGCGTAGTTTTGTAGTTAATGAGTCTTCTTTGATTACTGCCTGATGTGGTATGTAGTATTTTCCTGAGTTGTAGTTCGTTGTACCTACTTTTCTCATATGACCCATTTGTAGGTATTCATTCATGAAGTCAATGTATTGTTGTCGTAAATTTTCATTTTTTGCGAACTGTCGTTCTAATTGTAGTAGCCGTGCAGCGGCTTTCCTGCGTGATTCACCGTTTAAGTTTAAGTTTACGTTTGCATCTTTTAAAGAAAGTCGTACTGTGTAAGTTCCGTCTGGGTTTCTTATTGTTGTTTCTTTATAGTAGTTTTCGCAGGTCTGGTCATCATTTGTAAGTTCGTAATTTTGTGGAATTTCTTCTAATTCCCAAAATTTGGTAAGTTGTCGTACATCTTCGGTGCAAGCCACCATACTGAGTATTTTAACTCCATTCTTTGTTTCATTGGGATAAAATCCGGATAAAATCCACCCTAATTCCGTATTCTGAGCGATAATTCCGTCCCTTAGTCTTTCGAAACCCTGTAGTAATATTCTGCTGTATTCTTGGGCACCTAATATAATATCAATAGGTCCCTTTTTATAATAAGTTGGGTCTGCTACAAGTGCATTATCCAAGATTTTTTCTTGTAATTGTTGTAGATCATTTCTTGGTAGGGAACTTGTTAGCTTTGGTAGTACTATTAGCGTTACTGGTAGTTTGTAATCGCTGGAATACCTTGGTTGTAGAGTAATGTTGATTGTGTAGTTTGACGTTTTTGGTTTTTCATCTCCGATACCTTTTATTTCGGCTTGGATTTTTTGTCGTGGGTAAGATAACAATTGTGCTACTTCTTCAGTACAGAATGACGCTTCTGATCCTTGATCACACAATACTCTCAGCAACTGCGGCATCCCGTCATACGCGGTAGTTCTTACTATGGCAGTAGCTAGTAAAGTAGTGTTTGTAGCGTCAGTATTTGTTGCAGATAAGTTCGAAGTCGCTATATTTTGTGCCTTCTCTGTACCTGTATTTTTTGGTGCGTATTTTTTAGCGTTGTCTTTGTTTTGAAACGGCCTAGATTGATGCAATAGAACGTTGTGACCCTTATGTTGACAAATTTCGCATTGTTTATAAACTGCACTCACACATTGTTTCTGATCATCGTGATTTAAGCAACGTTTGCACATTCTTTTTTGCGCGACAGCCTTGTATCGATCGTTGACGCATAACGCCTTGAAACTAGGGCAGTGATGAATAGTATGGTCGTTATTTTGACAAAACCAACAACGTTTATATTTTTCCGTTGTCTGTCTGTCCCGTGATAGTTGCTTGTTTGTATATGATGTAGATCCGTCAAAAGACTTAAGGCAATTGAAACGGTTTTCCATAAATTTCATCATCTCGTCAAAGGATTGTATTTTATTTCGGTTTTGTAGTTGATCTTCATACTTCGTATTTGTCTCTTCATCCCATTTTCTACTGACTATTCTTATCAATAGCGGGCCCCAAGACGATGTGTTTATGCGTTGATTTTTTAGTGCCTCAAGACATTCATTTACAGTGTCATGCATGTCTCGTAATTGTGCCGCGTTAGCTCGTTGCATTTTAGGCAAATCTAATAGTTTGTCAATAAATTTAGTAGCGATCATGCGCTCGTCTTCATATCTCTGCGTCAGCAACTTCCAAGCTGTTTCATAATTTATTTCGCTTATTGTTAGATGACGTATTAATCTTGCTGCGTCGCCTTTTACGTGTGTTTTTAGGTACTGCATTTTTTCTGTTGAAGAAATCGATTTATCTTCGTGAATAATTTTTCTAAATAAATCTTGGAATGTGTCCCAAGAGTCATAGTTCCCCGTGAATATGGGAATACTTATTCGTGGAAGTTTTCCCGAGGATTTTGTCGTAATAACTTTTTCATCTGAGATTTGAAAGATTCTTTCTTCCAATAACTCCGTAGTAATTTCATAATCTTTCTGCGTTTTTTCGAAACAAGTATCTCTGAAGTAGCTGTTGTCCAGTGTACTTTCGGCCATTAGTAGTTCGATGTGAGTTTCTTCGATTTCTAGCCATTGTTTTTGTAATGTTTGTAATAGTGTTTGTAAGTGCCATATCGGCTTATTTTGTATTACAGATTCCTTAGCCTGAGATATTTTCTTAGCTATCTGTGACATTCGGAATAGCTGTATAAATAGTTTTGGGCTACTGACTCCATCCTTGTCTTCCTCTTCATCTAAAAGTCGTGGTTCGTAGACACTTTGTACATGTTGTAGCCTTTCTTCGCATTTTTCGAGGTACTCGATTCCTTCGTCGTAACATTTTTTAATGTTGTCAAAGTAGTTTGTAGTCATATACTTATGAGTTGATAACACCTCCTGTTCCTGTAGTCTTGTATGGTTTTCTTGAACTCGCTGAAAAACTTGGTATAAGGTTTTTTTTTCTCTCATTGATGTATTTTTCTGTTTTTCTTGTGGGCGAGTCTTTTTTTATGTTTGTCAATACTCTTCTGATCTCGTTGTAATCCGCTTCCTGGCTCTTGATTAATTCGTTAATTTCCTGTATCTCCATTGTGCTCTTCTTTCTTCTTCCCTAACGCCCTACCCTACTCTAACAGTCAAGTCCGTACTAGTGGTATCTGCGCTCTTGTTATATTTGTGCGACTTCTCAATCAGCTGGTGAGACCCGCTTGTGGGAGGCCAGTGACCGATCCGCAACGAGAGGCTTTCCGACAGAATACCCTAGTACAATGTTCTTCAGATTACCGAAAACTGGTGCTTTGTTGAGCACACCAGCCCCCAGTTCTCCAAAATGTCAGTCTGTCAAAGTCTATCCCTACTCTGGGCAAGGGGAACCGCGTGATTCAAATGCTCGAAGGACCAAAATGTACATCCACCCTTAACAAACGTCACGTAAGGCCGCAATATTGTCAAGGGTGTGACGGTACATGGAAATATATGATAAGTTAAGGAACCTACAAAGACCTACAAGCCTAACAGTCCCTAGCCTACCATATACTTAGTGTGTGATAAATAAATACATAGATAAGTACAGGATGTCTGCACCATGCGACCTAAGGTAACAGACGGATAGTAGACAGGAATACCAGGTTCGGGAAGGGTACACTCACTGCCAGTCACGCAGACTCACGAGACTGATCGGAGATGGCTAAAGGTGTCTTGGCCACAGTGAGGGGTAATGAGACAAGAATATAAAATTCAAATCTGATTTATTTACAAAATGTTCTGCTTATATACTAGTTTCTCTTAACACACACTATTATACTTAATTCTATGTGTCCTATGCGTGTAATATGCAACCAAGTCAATATTTTAACTGGACCGCATGAGGCAGGCAGAGTGCTGAGTCAATGTCCAAAGGTAACATTGAACAAGGCCTATTTGACGGATAGGGCCGTCATCTACCCCGGTCATCAGGGAGAGTGGAACCGGCGAGAGATGTCGTGCCGTATCCCACAGGGATCGGTCCTGGGGCCGCATTTGTGGGACATCGGGTACGACTGGGTGCTGCGCGCCGACCTCCCTAGCGGCGTCAGCGTGGTATGTTACGCTGACGACACGCTGGTCCTGGCGCAGCGGAGGTCGCACCAGGCGGCGGCTGAATTAGCGACACGCGGGGTTGCGATAGTCGTTGAGAGGATCCGGCAGTTCGGACTCGAGGTGGCCCCACACAAGTCCGAGGCCATGTGTTTTCAAGGTCCTCGGAATGCGCCACCGTCGGGTTCCCAAATAACGGTAGGAGGGGTTCGCATCGGAGTCGAGTCGACGATGAAGTACCTGGGACTCGTCCTCGACAGCCGGTGGAACTTCGTGGAGCATTTCCGATGTTTGGCTCCCAGACTGGAGCGGGCTGGGGCTGCCTTGAAGCGGCTCCTGCCCAATCTAGGTGGTCCAAACGCCTCCTGCCGGAGGCTTTACGCGGGGGCCGTGCGGTCCATGGCCCTTTACGGGGCACCGGTGTGGGCGCGTTCCCTGAGGCTGCGGCCAGTCCGCCGGTTGAACGCGTCCCAGAGGGTCATGGCCATTCGGCTAGTCCGGGGTTACCGCACGGTCTCCGGTGAGGCGGCGAGCCTCCTTGCCGGATTGCCGCCGTGGGATCTGGAGGCGAAAGTCCTCGCGCACGTGTGGGAGTGGCGCGAGGAGGTGAAACGACGGGGCGTAACTCCGCTGCCGCGAGAAATCACGGTACAGCGGACAGAGCTCCGGCGGGATCTCATGGCGACATGGAGAGTGCGACTGTCGCAGCCCAGCGCTGGGCACGCCACAATTGCGGCGATAAGTCCCCTCTTTGAGGAGTGGTTAGAGAGGCGCCACGGCGTCCTCACCTTCCGCCTGACGCAGGTCCTCACCGGACACGGTTGTTTCGAGAGGTTCCTGTTTCGCATAAGGCGGGAGGAAACGCCCGGGTGTCACCATTGTGTGGATCGCCCAGAGGACACGGTGGAGCATACAGTGGAGGTCTGCCCGGCTTGGGCAGAGCACCGCCGTGTTCTCACGGAGGCGATCGGCGGCGGCGATCTCTCGCGTCCGAGCCTGGTCCAGGCCATGGTGCGGAGCGAGAGTGCATGGGAGGCCGTCACCTCCTTCTGCGAAGCAGTAATGCTCGCGAAGGAGGAGGCGGAACGCGTGAGGGAGAGGCAGCCTCACGCCCTCAGTCGCCGCAGGAGACCCCCTGGGCGGCGGGAATCGATAGCCGATTCCCGGCCACCGTAGGCGCGGGCTTGCGGACGCTGAGTAGTGGGTAGCTCGCCGTCCGGTGAGGACCAGGCCCGGGTCGACGGCGCGTTGTGCTCCACGCGCGCCTCAAAGAGATGTCAGCAAAAGATGAGGTCCAATAGGGCCGATGCCGCTGGGGTCGCGGGTTGTTTGAAAAAGTTACCGTGGCCCTGGCATAGGCAACTGAAGGAACACGGGTGGGTTTTAGTCAGTAAAAGTCTGACACGCCCTTCCGCTCCACCCAGAGCGGGAGAAGTTATTTGATGATTACCCATCCACAAAAAAAAAAAAAAAAAAAAGGCATTCTGCGATAAGAAAATAGCTTTTTGCCTTCAATACTACCATTTTGACGGACATCAATAAATGGAACTGCTTAGGGATGTTTTTTGAAGGCACTATTTATCTTGCCCAGGATAATAGTGCCGTTAATAGATTTCAAGTTGTGCAAGAATGGTTGGCAAGTCATCCTGATGTCGTAATCATATACTGGCCAGCAAAAAGTCCCAATCTAAATCCAACTGAGAATCCTGGGTGCTGGGTGCTGGATGCTGGACACAAATGATTCTCAACTGGGATCCCACTGAGGTGCGTAATCAGACCAATCTACAAGTTCTTGTGTATTTCACTTGGGAATCATTAAGAGGCAGCGAAATCTGCTAGAACATGGTGGAGAATACAAAATCAAAAGTCATTTATTCAAACTACGTTAAAATTACATAAGACAGTCCCCCAAAACGCCCACCCTTCACTACTTCCTAGCGCTTTAGCTGGGGAGAAGAAATGGCACAACAAACTCCCCAGCAGCACAGCTGTTTTAAATTAAATTAAATTCATTGCCATAAGTCAGCTAGCACACGCCAATATACCAAAAATAAAATCGAAAACTATACCTACTCAAGCAGAAATAAAAATACAAAACTAAAAACGTAAAAAGAACTTTATAACCAAATAAAAGCTGCCAGGCATAAAAGGCGTGCTCACTTACATATAGCCATATATTTAGCAGTACTCGTAACTCGAAGTCACAAATGATAAACTAGAACCATCGAAGTAAAATAAATAAAGAATTAATACTAATGACAATAACAAAACCAAGGTCAGCAAGACGACCAGTCACCACAAGGAGCCCCCATTTACGAAAATAACGGAAAGATCAGCCACTACCCCCTCACTATATTTGAGGGAAGGAGGCAACCAGACCCCCGACGCTACCGCAAGCAGTGACATCTAAGGGAGCATGACACACTTGCTACCGGTTGCTCAGGCATGAATAATATGATCAATTGTTGAGGTCGCTAGCTTACCAATACCACTCATAAAAGACATTTTAATGAGAAGATTATGTCAATGATAAATAAAGTAACTTGACTTTTACATGCAAATAAATAATTATATGAACTCATAAAACCTTCAGAAAGTAAGCTATTTCTGGAGAAAGAACATAAATATTGTCTTGAGTTAATCACAGCGACCAACTATTCTTATCGTTTAAGTAGTCGTTGATAGAATAGTATGCCTTTGAACAAAGGTTAGATTTTACTTTAGCTTTAAACGCATTGTAGGGCAAATCTAGCAAAGAAGAGGCTAGCTTGTTATAAAAGGATATACCAAGTCCAACAAATGAGTTGTGAACCTTATGAAGCCAGTGAAATGGAGCACGCAATTTGTCCTTATTTCTGGTGTTAACATTGTGAATATCACTATTTTTAGTGTATAAATATGTATTTTATAAATATGCATAAATATGTTTTTATATATAAGATGTTGGCAAAGATGAATTGTGATACCACCGTGAGAATACCAATATGTTTAAAAAAATCCCTCAGAGAAACTCTGGCTGTTAAATTGCTCGAACAGCTCGTTTATGAAGGACAAAAATATTTAATAATAATAATATAGCTAGCGGCCGTTTCCGGGGGCCCATTATTGAGTGTGCAAGTCACCCCTTGTCATTTTATCCGTGTATAATATATAACATTGGTCAGGCAGGGGACATAGTTCTTCCATATTATCCACCCAGACCCATAGCCCAATATATTTTGTTTCCACGCACAACAATAGTTCTGCACCAACCGGGGGTTGTCCTTGGGTGCACTTGCATAGATAATCGCAGGGATAATCGTCGGTTGGTGCCTGGTGCGAGTTGGCTTCGGCTTCTCGTACGCCTTCCACAGGTCCGGGACGCCAGGGTCCCGAGATATGTCAACAAATAATAATAATATCCTGGGACATTTCACACACGGTCATCTGATCCCAAACTAAGCAGAGCTTGTACTATGGAAACCAGATAACTGATATACTACATACACTCCTTTTTTTTTTTGTAAATACATACTTATATAGATAATTACACCCAGACTCAGGACAAACAGACATGTTCATGCACACAAATGTTTGTCCTGGATGGGAATCGAACCCACGACCTGGGACATGACAGGCGGTATCTTAATCAACCACGCCAGCTGGCCTGTCATTTTGAATACTAACCGAGCTGTATCAACGTCAGTATACTGTCTTACTTTCCTGACGGCGTAGGCGGCTGAACTGAGCCTTCCCGCTAGGCTTGAAGTCCTAGATTTCTAACATTCGGTAAGGCAAACTTTATACATACTTTTCGTTTTCTTGGCATTCAGAACTAAGTTATTTGTCGTAAACTCAATCCGTAACCATTGAGAGTGCACTGTTTACGTCGTCAAAATCTTGTCTATTCCTGCCTACTTTAAAAATAAAAGAGGTGTCATCTGCAAACAGTACAACGTCACAGATACCCTTTAAAAAGAATAGTAAGTCATTGATTTAGCAAAAACACAAATATGTTTGAATAATTTTGAATAATTTTTGACATTTTCTAGGAAAGGAGTATCAAACCTGTATTTTTTAAACCATATAACTCGTATCTTGCCCTACTTTTTTTTATAAATACCTGGAGTAGCCCACTGGTTAAAACCAAGGGAGGTGACATTAAAGCTAATGATTTTGGTCTAGAAAGTAGATTAGTACTCTTTTTGCACATCAAAAAAGGCTCCATAGATTTCATTAGGATTATCGTGTTCTACTACAGATGGTGTAATTCTACGGACTATATTACTTTTAGATTGCATTGCAATTTTAAACTGCATTCAATTTTATGTGGGTTTTTATGTAGGCATAGGAAAGCTAGCTAATAAACCACAGTGAACAGACGTTAAGTCACTTAGGACTAATTTATTCTTAGCATCACAATCACTAAATATATTATCAAGACATGTTGACGAAGATGCCGTGATCCTAGTAGATTCAAAAACATGTTAATTAAATTATAAGATCTAAACAGATTAAGAAGTCTAATACTTAATGGAGTACCATCTAAAATATTAATATTAAAATGTCCACATAAAATTATACTTTTATTACTAGACTAGCTGTACCCGCGATTTCGTTCACGTGGCGGTCAGAAAACAGTAATGTGCCACATAGAGAAGATCCATAAGGTTGCTGAGAGCCTGGGCGAAAGATTCTCCCTTTTTAAATGGTCACCCCATTTAAAAAGGGAGAATACTCGCCCGCCAGGAGTTAGGCAATCGCCTAATTAACGTAATCGCTGACTAATGCAGCGGATGCGCCCGTGCGTCATTAATAAACTGCACATTTGCAGATTTGCAGATTCTAGCAATTAGTTTTAGTTAATAGAAATATTATAATTGTAAATTAGTCTTGTAGAACATTCGAATGAATAAACATTGTTTTAATTAAAATAAATATTTTTTAATAATAATTTCGTTCGCCGTAACTTAACTGGCGCAGTCGGTAGGATCGCGACACTCTAATTCGAATACAACTCTTCGGTAAGAGTGAACGGTATCCATCGTTATCTTCGCGATCGCAAATTGAATCTACGAAGGCGAACAACCTGCGGGAGTCCTGGAGAATTGGGAGCCCTGCTGTTCTACAAGGCCCGGCTAGAGATGCAGAAGATATTGTGGTGAGTGCTTGTTGTATACCCAGTTTCCCATGCTATATTTCCTGCCGTATTTTTATAAATGTTACCCGTGTGTTTGTTTATAGGCTAAAATCGCTATAGGCAAACTACGTTAGTCATATGAGTTTATTACATTCATTTTAATTTAGGCGTTTATGTATGCGTGCTAGAATCGCGGTATACATTTCGCATGTCACAGCAATTCATTCTGTAACAAGAGATATTTATTCGTTTACGTATTCGCTATAATCGTGATTCGTATAAAATAATTAAAATAACTTCAAGCTAACTTCTTAGGGAGTAGGCAGTATTAGGTATTAGACGTAATCTCAATAGTATTTCAAAGTGAATTAGAATTGATTCCTTTTGTATTGTGTTGTACAATTAAATCACGATGGCTATGGCAAGCATTGATTTAGCGACTTTTAAGTTCGTTTCAGAGCTGTTGCCAAAATACGACGGCAATCCTAAAACATTAAATTACTTTATTAGAGAAGTTGAAAATGTGATGCTATTACTGGATCCACAAGTTAGGGTGAACCCTGCTATTGTTAGTTTAATTAAAAGTAAATTAAGCGGTTCGGCGATCGGTGCAATAGCATCCGAAGAAATAATTGATAGCTGGCAGACAATTAAGGCTGCGTTGACGCGTAGATTAGGTGAACCGCGTAACGAAATACAGCTGATGCAAGAGCTAACGCGTTTGCGTCGTAATAAAAATGAAGACGCTGAGACGTTTGGTAAACGACTAAGGGAAATTTTAGACACCTTAGACGTAGTAGGTAGGCATACGGATAAGTCATACTATGAGAGTATGGTCATAGATCAATACGTTAACCATTTGGACTTTCACGTTTCTATTGGCGTGCGAATTGCGCAACCTACGACTCTTGAAGCAGCTATAGTAACGGCTAGGCAAGAGGAGGCACGTTTGGTATTCAATAGATTCAATAATAGTTGTAATGCACTTTCCATCCAAAACAAACCGAAAGAAATACCCAAGCCAAACCAAACGGTACCCCAAAATAATAACTTTCCCCCGCGTAATAGCTGGAACATAGATCAGAGACAACAGAGGGGTCAAGGCATACCCCAAGGGAAACCCGCTCCAGGTAACGTAAGACCTAGTGGTTCTGGTACTTTCAGAAACTCAGGTAATTTTAGATCTCAGCCGAATATACCTCGCCAACAGGTGAACCCGCCACAAAAAGTGTCTGACGTCACCATGAGATCGGTAAGTAAACCCGAAACACCGCGTTTTGCTTCCGAAGAAATGTTTTATACACAGCATAACCAAGATCAGTGTTACCCCGACTACAATGCTTACTATGAAGGTGAGTATAATAATAATTTACAACCTAATGGTGAAGACTACAACACGCAGGAGATGCCTGCGGATGGACCAAGCCATCAGGATTTTCCCCAGAACGAGGAACCATTGAACCAAAGCTAGTAAAGACTGTTCACCTTAATAACCAAGGTAAAGACCATCTTCCTTATATAGAGTTGCCGGAATTTCAAGGTAAATTTTTATTAGATACTGGAGCTTCGCGTTGTATGATATCACCTGACGTAATAGCCGGTGCTAATCTTGAAAACTGCGTTGAGCGCGAGCCTTTTCAAGTAAAAACTGCGCATGCTGTTACCCGTCATGAACATGTCGCTATTTTACCTTTACCCCCACAGTTTAAGACAGACATATATCATAAATTTTTACTTTTCGATTTTGACCCAAAGTATAAAGGACTAATAGGGATGGACTTGTTAAAAGAATTAGGGTGTAACATAGATTTTAAAAATAAGTTATTGCGAACTTATAACACCGAAATACCAATTTATTTTGATTATCCAGTAAAAAGACTCAAAATTGAACCTAATTGCGAAAAGTTTATAACAGTAAAAACAAATTATATGGACGGTAATTATATCTGTGACGACTTTAATTGGTTTAAAGGACTAAAGTCACCCGCCGCTGTAGTAACGGTAAAAAATGGAATTTTTAAAACATCCATAATTAACTTAACTAATAAAGAACAAGTAATTAGTAACAATTGCCACCTACCCCTTGAGCCTTTACCGCCACAATTAATAAATCAAAATAAAACGCACAAAATGAACACCCTTCAAACTAAAACTGACATTGACAAAGAACTTTACGAAAACTTAAAGAAAATTAGAACCAGCCATATGAATGAAGAAGAAAAACGTGAGGTTACCAAAATTTGCTATCAATATCGTGACGTATTTTACTCTGAGAACATACCGTTATCTTTCACACATACTGTAAAACATGAATTAAGACTAACTGACGACACACCTATTTTTGTTAGAAACTATAGACAAGCCCCGCAACAACGTACAGAAATTAAAAAACAAATAGATAATTTATTAAAACAGGGAATTATACGGGAAAGTATTTCACCCTGGTCCTGCCCTGTCCATATCGTCCCGAAAAAACCCGACGCTTCAGGGAAGGTCAAATGGAGACTTGTTATAGACTATAGACGACTGAACGATAGAATTGTTGAAGACAAGTACCCGTTACCGAACATAAACGACATACTTGACAGATTAGGGCGCGCACAGTATTTTACAACCCTTGATTTAGCAAGTGGCTACAGTTGGAAATGCACCCCAACGACATAGAAAAAACAGCGTTTACTACAGAAAGAGGTCATTATGAGTTCTTAAGAATGCCGTTTGGATTGAAGAATGCGCCGAGCACTTTTCAGCGGCTTATGGACCATATTCTTAGAGGAATAGATAACGTATTCACTTATTTAGATGACGTCATCATTGCAGCCACCTCACTTCAAAATCATAACGAAAAACTCAAGTTAGTACTTCAGCGATTCAGAATGCATAATCTCAAAGTGCAATTAGATAAGTCAGAATTCTTACAAAAACATGTGAACTTTTTAGGACATGAATTGACTGACCAAGGACTACAACCCAACAAGGACAAGATAAAAGCAGTTTTAAATTTCCCCGTACCACGAACACAAAAAGACATAAAGTCTTTCCTAGGATTGGTAGGTTATTACCGAAAATTCATTAAAGATTTCGCGAAGCTTACAAAACCGTTGACAGCCTGTCTTAAAAAGAACGCAAAAATTGTCCATAGTAACGAATTTTTAGACGCAGTTAACAAGTGCAAACAAATTTTAACTAATGCCCCAATATTACAATACCCTGACTTTGACAAACCATTTATCTTGACAACAGACGCATCTGACTTTGCGTTAGGCGCAGTTTTATCGCAAGGCAATGTTGGTGCTGATAAACCAGTAGCTTTTGCTTCAAGAACGTTATCAGAAACCGAGACCCGTTACTCAACAATAGAGAAAGAATTACTCGGGATAGTTTGGGCTATCAAATATTTTAGGCCTTATTTGTATGGTCGGAAATTCACCATCTATACAGACCATAGACCTTTGACATGGCTAATGTCTTTAAAAGACCCCAATTCAAAGTTAACACGTTGGAAACTAAAGCTAGCGAAGTACGACTATAAGGTAGTCTATAAAAAGGGTAAACAAAACACTAACGCTGATGCATTATCCAGAGTCAAAATCTTTCACAACAGTATAGATTCTCTAGCCGTCAATTTTGACGATAACGACAACGACGAGATTATAAACAGAATATTTGAGAACGCCCGTAGACAAGCAGAGACAAATAACGACCGAGACGACAACAATGACGGACCTAGCAATAATAATACCGATGTACCTATCGACAATAGTACCTACCCTGGTAATAATGACGTAGAAGAAAGAAGTGATCACCACCCCCACACTGACAATGGAACAGACTCAATGAGCATTGTTACAGTTGACCCTGACCAATTAGTCTCGACAAATCATACCCAACCCGATAATGAAAACAACGGCATTCCGATTTTATCTGATGCAATAGATAAACAACTGAAACAATTCTATATTAGGTCTACCCCGGGCTCAACATATAGAGTAGACAATAGATCAACTAACTCTAGGACTGTTATTAAAGATGTTTTCATCCCTGTAAACAATACGGAACCCGAAATCATCAGGTTCCTAAAAGAACACACAATAGCGGACCGTATTTTCCATTGCTATTTTTACGATGAAAATCTATACTTGGCCTTCTCGAGAGTCTACACTACAATTTTCAATGACAGAGGTCCTAATCTTATAAGATGTACGTCACGAGTTACCCTTGTTGAAAACAAAACTGAGCAACAAGAACTCATTAAGCGATATCACGAAGGCAAATCGTCGCATAGAGGTATTCAGGAAACGTATAAACAACTCCACAGAAATTATCACTGGCCCAATATGCTATTGTCAATTCAAAGATACATTAATCAATGCGACATGTGTTTAAGAGCTAAATATGAAAGAAATCCTTTGAAACCCCCACTAACGTTAACAGAGACACCTACGAAACCGTTTCAACATCTGTTTATGGACCTATATTCCACTGGAGGTGCGACGTTCCTGACAATTATAGATAATTTTTCAAAATTTGCCCAGGCTGTACCGTTAAATGCTTCAAGCAGTGTTCATATCTCAGAAGCATTACTACAAGTATTTTCCATACTAGGATTACCTCTGAAAATTACCACAGACTCAGACACGAAATTCGACAACGACGTTATAAAGGAAATATGCGCGTCTCACGACATAAACATACACTTCACGACCCCTTGAAGTGTTGGCAACACTAGCCAATGTCAACATCGGTCTGCAAATTTATAATTAAATTTTAATGATAAATATAGTCAAAGAAACCTAAAACAATATTTAGAACACTCAGTGCACCCGAGTACCCAAGTGACAGTGTTATCTCAAGGATATTTCTGTGAATTAAGTTAAGTTTGAGGATTACAGTGTTTTGAATGAGTGACCTGATATCTATACTAAAGTCTTATTATTGAGCAATGACAGTGTGCTTAAGAGCGGCAAGTGCTAAATAGCGACTTTTAATTAAAAATAACCATATTCAAACCGTGATTATATACAATTTTACTAACATAAATACCAGTAGTGAATTTAAAACTTTGTAAACAAAGAACATATGACTCACTACGATTAACATTGACCAATCATAAACGACTGTGGAAAAACTGACTTTAAAAGCTTCGTTCAGAAATCGTCCTTTACAATGATTTTGGGGACATGAATACTTGTCCTTTTGCTCGCAGCCAAATCAGGGTTGCCAACCTATAAAAAATTGTATTTATGGTAGAAATTGAATGATGTTGTGGTATTTTGGGAATTAAAATGAATTACCTAAATAATATAACGTTCAGGCGCACACGCACACAGTCTGAACCAAACAATGATGATAGTGATATTATTTCTCAAAGTCTAGAACAAACTGCAAATAGTTTGCCAGAAGTATCGGATGACGAAGATAACAATGAAATAAAAATATTAAAGGAAAAGATAGACATTTTAACTTCTCAGCTAAATAGCGCGCATAACGAGATAGAATCATTAACATTAGAAAATCATAGTCTGAAGAGACAAAACGAAGAATTTACTAAGAAGAATATATTATACAAAAAAATTGTCAATAGTCCAGTGAAAGCAAAAGCGACGACACCTAAAAATATTATAAAAAAGGCCACAAAAACCAAACAAACGCAGACATTTAATATTACCGAAAACGACTTCAGATCTGAAAATAACTTAAATAATAAAAATGGCATCATATCAAAAAGTACCTTAAATAGTGGAAAGGACAGCGTCACGAGTACAATCGCTATACAAGACAAAACAAAATGCCCAAATGAACCTATAACACCTAAAATATGCTTAATTAGTAGCGAAACCTCAAACAGGCTATATGAAATTGCTACTACTACTGACCTGCAACATTACGACATATGCCACTACCGTAAACCTAAATGTGGATTGGAACAATTAATGGATAAAATTGACGGAAAAGTAAAAGACTACACCCACTCTGATTTCTGTATAATCTATATAGGCGAACAAGACTTTAAAAAAACACGTAATTATATAGAATTAGTGTTATTTATAAGAGAAAAATTGTTAAACCTAACCCACACTAACTTTATAATATGTTTGCCAACCTTCAAATATATGGAAAACACTAACATTATGTTTAATAGTCGCATCGAAATGTTTAATAATCTTCTGTATATGGACGCAATTACACACAGATATGCACACATCTTAGACTCCAACCTAAATTTACCCTACAGTTATGATACATATAACCTTCGTAAAACCTTAAACAAACATGGTTTAAGGATTGTTGTGTCTGATTTGCAAAGTCTAATTGTGGACATATGCAATTCTTATGACAAAAATGGAAAGAACTCGCAGTTTTTAGTCTGTCAAGACAGCAAGCGTGAAGACATTCCGACGGATTTTTTTCGCCACTAAAACTTTAAGCGTGATGCACCAGAACATTGCCGGATTATTATCAAAATCAGATAGTATGACGGTTTGCTTAGAAGAATTGGCGGAGAAGGGTACATGTGTCGATATTCTATGCATCACAGAACATTTTATTATGCAAGGGTATGAAAAATATCTAAATATACCTAACTACCAGCTTGCTGCCTGCTATACTCGAAGAGAAAGTAAAAGAGGAGGTGCCTGCATACTTGCAAGAAACGGTCACCAGTATAGAGAGATAGAACAAATTGCAAAATTGTCAGAAACAGGAGTATTCGAGTGTTGTGCTTTGGAGTTGATTTGTTATAGGATTGCTATTGTATGTATCTACAGAGTTCCAAAAATAACTAACTTCAATGCTTGTATGGAAAAGTTACATTTAGTCTTGCAAGAACTTGATAGGAAACCATATCATAATATTGTAATTGCAGGAGACTTCAACATCGATGTCTTAAAAAGAACTAATCAAACGCTAGATTTTGAATGCTTACTGTTAAACTACAATTTAAAATTATCTGTGTATCAACCTACTAGACTTAAAAGTCAAACATGCATAGATAATATAGCGCATAACCATAAAAAATACTGTGACGTGCAAGTATTGGAATTTGCATTGTCGGACCACACCGCACAGCTAATAAAAATTCCTGTCCAAAACGGTTGTTCTATTAAATATTGGCGTGTAAATAAACGTAATTATAATATAGAGCATGTTAAAAAATTTAAAGACTGTATCCGTAGCTTACCATTCGCCGACATATATGAAATAAGTGACCCGAACGTAGCCTATAATAAGTTTATGGAAACATTTACTCTTTTTTATAATTTATGCTTTCCCTTTGAAATGTCAACCTTATATACGACAAAAAAATCGAAACGGGTATCACACGGCATAAAAAAATGTAGTAAGAAAAAAAGACAACTATTATGGCAATACAGACGTAACCCTAACATTTCAAATAAAACATTATTCACTAAATATTCCAAGCTATTAAAAAAAATTATGAATTTGACACAATTTGCTCAAAATAACTACAAAATTAATACAGCAAGTAACAAATCCAAGGCGAGCTGGAAAATAATAAATAGCTCAAAGTATAATATGCCACGACAACCTATTACAAAATTAAGAGTAAATAGTGATATCATTACAGATCCCGTGAAAATTGCTGATGCATTTAATAATTATTTTATTGAAAAAGTCAATCCAATACCAAGCTCAGGAAATAATGTCACATATCGAATACCTTGGAATGTAAAATCATTTTTCATGCCACCGTGTGTGCCACAGGATGTACTTAGAATAATCAAATCTTTGAGAAACACGAATAGTGTCGGTTGTGACGAAATTTCAACAAAGATAATTAAACTGATCGCTGATGATATATGCTCACACCTTAGTTACCTTATTAATTTAACCATCAGTTCAGGTATATATCCAGATGCTTTAAAAAAGTCAAAAGTAATACCTGTATTTAAAAAAGTAAATAGGGAAGCTATGGAGTGCTATAGACCAATCTCACTCATCAGTATTATTTCAAAAATTTATGAAAAATATATATATTTGAATATAAGCAACTTTATGGAAAAAAATAATATACTAGCTAACGAGCAAAAAGGATTTAGAGCAAACAAAACTATAAATATGGCTATTTATGATTTCTTGCACAAGGTAACCTCGAGTGTTGATAAGACGAACCCTGTATGCACCATATTCTGCGATATGACCCAGGCGTTCGATTATGTAAGGCATGATATTCTGTTGGACAAAATGGAAGCATATGGAATAAGAGGCAACGTTCTAAAATTGATTCAATCTTATCTCGAAAATAGACAACAAGTCACGGAAATATCATCGATCAATGCTAAAACTAAAAATGAAGTCAAACACCAATCAGAAGAACGAGTAGTGAAGTATGGAGTACCTCAGGGCACCGTGATAGGCCCTCTACTTTTTATACTTTACATAAATGATTTACCAGAATTTATCGATCAATCTGTAACACTATTTGCCGACGACAGCACTATGACAATTGAATATAATAATAATTTAAATGATTATAATACTGACATTAATAACTCTCTTGTATCAATGATTAACTGGCTAAATAATAATAATTTGAAGATAAACCTTGACAAAACTAATATAATCCATTTTGGCCAACGCGTATCGACCTTATGTAACCTTAACATACAATATAATAATAAAACTATCGTAGAAGTTAATACCGCTAAATTCCTTGGAGTGACGATTGACAGTAAATTAAACTGGAAGGAACACATTGCGGCTCTGTGCAAAAAAGTGAGTAGCTCGGCGTATGCCTTACATAAACTGACTGCAGTGCTTAAAGTCGATTCGCTACTTACCGCATACCATGGCTTAGTTGCATCACACCTTAGGTATGGAATAATCTTCTGGGGCAACTCGACCAACAAGGAAATTGTTTTTAAAGCCCAAAAACAATGTATTAGGGCGATTTTTAAGTTAGCTACAACCGAAAGCTGTAAACCCTACTTTATTAACTACAGAATACTAACACTGCCCTCGCTATATATATTGGAAGTGGTCATGTTTGTGAAACATAACCAACATCGGTTCCCACGCATATCAGAAGGAAGTAGCCGTAGCAGACGCGATGACACTATTCTTCGTGTACCCCAGTCAAAAACCGCATTAATGCAAAAGAGCATTTTTTGTATGGCCCCCATAATTTATAATAAACTACCAAAAGTGTGGAAAGAACTTAATGTCCAAAGATTAAAAATGAAGCTAAAACGACACTTACAAGGGAAAGCATACTATGACATACGCGACTTTCTAAATGATAAAATTATTGAAATATGAATGACCTATTAAAAGACAATGTTCAAAATGGCCCTGTGCAATGAAGAGTTTGAGAATATACGATAATTAATCGCCTATTTTATTATATAAGTTGCAAATACTTCTGTATCACGGACTAGCTGTATTCCAAAATGTATTTTTAATAGAATTTAATGCGACTAATAACATTACATCGCCATCTTCACCTATGTCGTGTCAAAAGTGAAATAGGGATGTCCGATCAATTATAATCGATCGATTGAATTATTAATCGATCGATTGTGTTTTTTTTTCTAAAGTGTAGTTTTAAAAACCTAATAAAATACTTTATGAATGCAGTCATACTCCAATTTAAATAGGTAGTAAGAATAATATTATACAATAATCAAAACTTCTTTATTTCTATACAATCATTCAAACTAATTCATTATTTACGACAATTAATACAAAAATAACGCTCCTTTCGTTCATTAAACGAAAAAAATACTTAGTTTTACTAAACACATCACAATTACCTAATGTTTTATTTAAAAAACAATATTGCAAACTAGATACAGATGTTATTATATATTATTATTACCAGTATAGAAAAGTGTTGTTATATATAAAATAAACCATTGTCATACATACTTGTAATGTTTATATGACAAAGTAGATGTAACAGACTGTAATAATTTAAGACCACAGTAAATCATAATCGAAAAATCGATTAATGGTGTCGTATTACATCCCTAGTTTTGTCGGTGAACGTGTCATTGTTACCAATGGCACAAAGGCCAAAAAGCCATGCCATAAAATTATAAAAAAAAAGTCATTGTTACCACAATTGAGAGTTACAGTTTCTGCGCTGTGCTTTTTCCTGTGCAGAACTATCGGTTGCTGCGCCCATGTTATGACCATTATTTGGTACCTAAGTTATGCGAGGTATCAAAATAATGTCAACCCCCCTGCACAGTTTTTAGACACTATTTTAGTTCGTAATTTAGACGAAGAACAATAAACGTGAAATTAAAATCTGTGTTTTATTTCTTATTCAAATATAAATATTGTAGGACTAGGTTTTAAAAAATCACTTATTACCATCTAATTGGTAAAGCTGGTATCCTATGCACACCGTTCAGGCATAGGGACGCTGTTTCTACTCATCTCATTCCAAAACGAATGCTACGAATTCAGTTACCTACCTATGTTGATTAGTTTAATGTATATTAATTTTGCACTTGCATCCATTTTTTAGAAAAATAACTGCATAGGTACCTAATTATCTAGGTAGGTATTATGATATTACTTTTCAGTTTCTTAAAAATTACTCAGAGCTATGAAAAATCATGGTAGGTACCTACATTTAATATTCGTTGTTATGGTTAGATTATAACCTCAAAATCTGATACTTTTTTTGAAATATATCTTTTCTGCAGCTAGTCCGCTATAAAAACAAGATCTTCTAGGAGTCTCCAAATGATAGAGAATACAATACATAATTATCCGATGCTCTTGGCTCCAGGGCCAACAATGTATGGACGCAGAGCAATGTCCTTTATGTCGTGAATGAATTTAATTATGCTATATTGAATTGAATCGGATTATAATTATACTATATTGAATTGAATTGCATTGTATTATATTATATTGAACTGTTGTGTAAGTTTGACTACTTTATATATTTGTACGCCTTATAGGCCAAACGTGACAGCTCATTTATAAAGTGCCACCTTGCATGCTATACTGTATGTACACTCATGTTTGCACAAATAAAAATTATCTTATCTTATCTTATCTTATCCTTATAATCCGAATTCAAACTCACCCATTGAACGCTTTCACTCTACCATTGCTGAAATAATAAGAATTCAGAGAATGACAAATAAAGATGACCCTATACAATTACTGATGAAGTACGCCATTATTGCCTACAATAATGCCATTCATTCTACAACAGGCTATACACCACGTGAGCTTTTGTTTGGTCATACAGCATCCAGAAATCCACTAGAACTATACTACCCTAAAGAGTTCTATCAGGACTATGTCCTTAACCATCGCAAAAATGCAGAAGCAGTACAGGAGTGCATATCAGCTCACGTATCTAAAAATAAAGAGCAGGTGATAGAAAAACGGAATCAGGCTGCTGAGGCGATCACGTTTAAGGTAGGTGAAACGGTATATAAGCAGGTTGCAAAGACTACGAGGAGCGACAAAACGAAGCCAGTATTTAAAGGTCCATATAAGATCATTCATCTTCATCCTAACAATGTTGCCGAAATCATAGGAAGCCACCCAAATTCAAAATCCATCAGAGTTCATTTCAAACTTTTACGAAGACAACATCTTGTTCCAGGACCCTCGTCACAGGAACCCTCCTGCTCTACGCAACCGCCAACCTGACTCTTGACCCCGTAGATAACGCTAATGGCATCCTTTTATTAAAACAAGGTCAAATTTTGAAGCAAGTAGATACGTTTAGTTTGGCCTGCGTGTATAACGTATCCTATTTACACGGAACAACTTTAAAACTTATGTCTTTATATGCCAATACTAAAGCTGCAGAAAATAACGAGCAATTAAATAGGGCATACAAAGATCAAATAGATAATAGCTTAAATTTAATAGGTAAGAAAATAGTGTTTATTGCACCGCACCATAGGTATAGACGTGGTTTTATTAACGGCCTAGGTTCCATTGTTAAAACCATAACAGGCAATTTAGATTATGAAGATGCTATTAAATTCGAAAATAAAATATCAGAATTACGAAATTCAGTAAATAAAATTAATGTGTCTCAAAAGCAATCATTATTCATAGCAAAACAAGCAGTTGAAGAGTATAGTAAACAGATTAAGCTTTTAGACGAGAACCAGGAAAAACTAAGTCTTATGTTAAGAAATACCACTTTTAATAATAATGTTATAGTAAATAGGTTGCACTTTCTAGATTTATATATACAAATAGATTTCAGTCTGCAATTGCTGTTAGACAAGTTAGTAATCTTAGAAGACGCCATGACTTTTGCTCAGTTAGAAGTCATGCATCCAAGCATTGTATCCCCACACATTCTTATAAACGAAATGTTAGCTATTCAGAAATCATACAATTTTAAACCAGTGGATAGCGTTACTATTAGCAATATACATAACCTAGAGAAGTCTATTAGTGTAAAAGCCTATAGTACAGATCACACGTTAACGTTTATATTAGATATTCCTTCCATCGATACAAACCAATACGACCTAATCCATCTATACTCCATTCCCGACAAGCAGAACCTGGCAATCATTCCTAAATCCAAATACCTCGTACTGGGCACCAACGAGTACTCGTACCTAGAAGAAGAATGCAAGCGAATCACACAAGATACACAACTCTGCACGTCGTTGAACACCCAGCCTGTTGATAAATCAGAAGACTGCATAATATCCCTTGTGAAACACCAACACACAAACTGCACACGAGCCAAGATAGACTTCAAACATGGAAGAATCCAGAAACTCCAAGACAACAAGTGGCTTATCATCCTGAAGGAAGAAGAAGTCCTAAGAAGTACATGTGGAACTAAATCTGAATACAAGAGGATATCAGGAATACACATCGCCAGTATTACAAGTGATTGCCAAATGCAAGTACTTAACCGAACACTAACGACAAACATCAACACTGTCGCAGTAGACGAAATCATACCACTTCCTAGTAAAGCCGTGATTACAGAGGAAAACATTCATTTCAACTTACAATTGGAAGAAATATCACTGGACAGCATCCACGAACTGATAGAACGAGCCGATAACTTACAAGAACCCACAATTGATTGGCAGACTATGATGGCTACGCCCAGTTGGTCAACACTAGGACTGTACCTCATCCTGATGACAATTCTTCTATGGAAGCTTTGGCAGTGGAAACAGCGACGACCAATACAGAATCAACTTCGCACCGAGGACGCTGCGGGAAGCTGCGGGACGCGCTTCCATCTTAAGGAGGGAGGAGTTAGGCAATCGCCTAATTAACGTAATCGCTGACTAATGCAGCGGATGCGCCCGTGCGTCATTAATAAACTGCACATTTGCAGATTTGCAGATTCTAGCAATAAGTTTTAGTTAATAGAAATATTATAATTGTAAATTAGTCTTGTAGAACATTCGAATGAATAAACATTGTTTTAATTAAAATAAATATTTTTTAATAATAATTTCGTTCGCCGTAACTTAACTCAGGCCCGGTGATTTTTTCTAGTAAGAAGCTGCCAAAAAAGTTGTGTTATTTAGGAAAATGCTTGGAAGAAATGTTAGCGGTGGAACCACCAGGAGCGTACGCAAAAAGGTGGCTAGGGTTGCTCACACGCGAAAGAGCTACATAAAGTTGGCCGTGGGAAAAGCAACCAATACTAAGATCATGATGATCAAGACATGGCTAAACGCCAATCATACCGTATCGAAAGCTTGGACTGATGATACTGCACAATCAATCACCGAAGTACCCGAAGGCAAAGGTCAAAGATTAATCATCACTCATGCTGGGACGTCATCTAGTTTTGTGCCTAATTACCTATTGGCATTCAAATCAACTAAAACTACTGAATACCACGAGGAAATGAATTTTGAAAAATTTAAGGAGTGGTTTTTAAAATTATTAGATAATTTAAAGGAGCCACATTGCTTTATTATGGATAACGCCTTATATCATGCATGGCTTCAAGAAAAAGGAATAGAGGCCAATGACACTATGCTTAAAAATGAATTATTAAGACTGGTTGGTCTGCACAAACCTAGTACTCCATCTTAGATGATATAGCCCACGAAAAGGGTTATACCGTCATAAGACTATCCCCGTACAACTGCCAGAATAATCCGATCGAGCTTATCTGGGCCCAAGTCAAGGGTAACAAACCCTTGACTTGGGCCCAGATAATGAATGAAAAAAATGCTTGAATTTCAGTTAGATAGGTACCTACTTTAAGTATCAACTACTGTATAATTAATCTTAGTAAAAATATGTTTTCTTTTAAGGTTACGCTGCTAGACACAACACAACACCGCCTTTCACGGCGAATAAAATGTTGCAGTTATTAAAAAGTGCGGTCGACAATGTATCTACAGACGACTGGAAGAAGGTAGTAACCAAATGCAGAAAACTAATGGAAGAAGATTGGGAGCGGGACGTTCGATTTGATAATATTTGCGAACAAGAGTTAATAATAAAACAAGATTGTTCTAGCGATTAAGAAACTGATTCAGATATGGATTTGGGGTGTACTCCTTTAAGAGAATAAATTTATTTTATATTAAAATATTCTTTTAATTTAGTAACGTTTGTAATTCAATTAAACCCAATGTCTAAAATTTTTCACCATTGCATTTTATTTTATTTTTTGAAAATTTAGAGCATTTTGAGAAACAGCAATTTGAATATTTTGATGATTGGCTCATTAGTAATTTAAAAAAGAAATATTTAAATATTTTATATTTTCAAGGTAGGTGACGTCATCAGGGTGCAACAAAAGTATGTGCTGTTGCCTCACTAGTACATAATTAAAATTTTAAATCTGTCAACACAACATCATCCATCTCACATCTGTCAAAGTGTCAATAGACGTCAAGACGACAAAATCGAATCAATGTTATTAGGGTTCCGTACCAAAATGATAAAGGAACCAATATGGTGCGACTCTGTCACAGCTGGATATCTCATGGAATTCCGCCAAAGAGCAAGAAAATAAAACTGCTGGAGCCGAGTCAAGTTTTGCGCGTTTTTGGGCACGAGTCATTACAGATATAAATTCTGTCATTTCTTTAAGGTCGCTAGATGAAATGGATAGCCGAGACAAAGCGTCTGCTGCTGCATTTTCCTTTCCTTTTACATATTCTACAACGTAATCATATTCTTCGAGGACTAATCTAAACTTTAGTAGCCTGCTAGATGGGTCCTTCATGTTAAACAAATATAATAATGGTGTATGATCTGTTTTTATCTTAAATTTCCGGTCGTATAGATAAGGCCTAAAATATTTTACGGACCAGACGATAGCTAGTAATTCTTTTTCGATGGTGGGGTACATCTTTTCAGCTTTATTCAAGGTACGGCTCGCATAAGCGATGGGAGATGGTAGATCTGCATTGCTCAATATTGCGCCAATTGCATATCCGGATGCGTCTGTTTGTAAAATAAATGTATTGGTATCTGAAAAATTAGGATACTGTAAAACAGGGTGTGAAATAATGCTTTGTTTCAATGTTTCGAAGAATTTTTGACAACTGTCGTCCCAGTTAAACGGTACATCTTTTCTACATAACATATTAAGTGGATAGGCCTTTTCCGCAAAGTTTGGGATGAACTTCCGGTAGTAATTTACGAAGGCGACGAATCTTTTTACATCATCTACTTTTCCTGGTATTGGATAGTTTTTGACCACTTTAATTTTTTCCGGATCCGGTATTACACCCGCGGCCGAAACTACATGCCCTAAATATAGTAATTCTTTCTTTAAGAAGTCACATTTTAAAGGATTTCGTTTTAGATTGACCTTCCTTAATCTATCAAAAATGTCTTGTAAATTTTTAACATGCGTCTCTAAATTTTGGCTATAACAGATTAGGTCATCTTGGTAGACTAAACATTTTTCGTATGTTAAACCCGACATTGCCATGGTCATCATTCGGGAGAATGAACTCGGACTGGTTTTGAGTCCCATTGGCATACGAGTCATTTGATACTGTCCAGAGGCGAATGCGGTGTATTTTCGACTGTCTTTACCTAATTCTACATTGTAATAGCCTTGATTTAGATCTAAATGACTAAAATACATGCATCCCGATAATGAGTCTAAGATCTCTGTTATATTTGGTAGAGGAAATATATCATTTTGTATAGCATTATTTAATTTTCGGTAATCGATTACTAAACGCCACTTTTTCTCGCCACTAGAATCTATTTTCTTTGGAACGAGGAGAACGGGGCTAGACCATTCGCTGTTGCATTTTTCGATTATTCCCTGCTTTAGCATATTCTCAATTTGTTTATTAACTTCTAATTTATGAGAGTGTGGTAGCCTATACGGCTTAGTATAGACTGGTGCTGTGTTAGGTCTCAAGTTGATGGTATGTTTGTATATATTTGTCGTAGTCAATGTGTCACCGGGAAGATAAAATATGTCCGCATATTTAGCACATATGTTTTCAATGGAGACTTGCTCTTCCTTGTTCAGATGCTTAAGATACAGCATCGAAAATAATTTTTGTACGCGCTCTGCATTCAATTTTGAGCTTTCGAACACGTCGTAGTTTTTAGCCTCATGTATAATCTTTATGTCCTTTAAAGTAAAATCTGTTTCGGTAGTATTTAGGATGCGAATGGGTATTTTACCTTCCCGGGGCGTCGCCAATGAGCTGGCTATAAAGACTCCCTTACATAGTTCGCTTGCAAAAACAATACAATCTTCTGTCATTGACGTGGTTAGAAAATGGACTGATTCTGATCTCGCGGGCAAATTAAATATATTACTTTCTCTGACTAATCGAAAACATACTTTACAATTGTTGTTCCAAAGCGTCAAATTATTATTTTGAAAATTTAGAATGGCTTTATATTTGTTTAAGAAGTCATGTCCAATTATGCCACTTGCTTTACAGGGTAAAGAATTAAAAACAAAGAACTTATGCGTTATAACTTGGTTACCGATTACTAAATCTAGATTAACATATCCGATAGCTTGAACTTTGCCCCCAACTCCATTTACGACAATGCTACCGTTATGGATCGGAATATTCTGGTCAAGAAGATGTTTATATTTTATTCCCGATATGGAAGCACCCGTGTCAACTAATAGTGTATACGAATAATGGTTACGTGTGTCTAATGTAATATAACATTCATTATTACAAGATAAAATAATCTTTTCAGTCACGAAAAAACTGATTTTTGTCCTCAATTTCCGCTTCTGGTTGTTCATCTGATTCTGGCAAAGTATGAATGTTAAGTATACCTTGGTTTCTATAATGTTCAAAATTTGACTTACCTCGGCCTCTGTAGAATGACCTTGTTCCTCTCCAATTCTACTGCCCTCGTCGTCCTCGCGGAGCACTATACTCCTGCATGTTGGTTCGTTGGTCTAGCTGTCCAGATTGATTTGCATCGTATGTATAACCCCTTCGGTTAACGAACCTCCGGCCTCGGCCTCTAAAATATTGAAAATTGGAATTATTATCATAGTTATTTATTGCCATAACATCACCTGAAGTTGAGGGTTGTGACACCTCTTCGTCAATCGCTGCCTGGATTCTGTAGGGAAGAATGGTTCCTTGCTGCAATAATTGTAGATAATCGACGGTTCCGTAGACCGTCTGCAAAGCTCTTTATTGCTTGTTTCTCGTTTAAAGCGTACATAGCCCTTTTTTTTTTTTTTTTTGTGGATGGGAAATCATCAAATAACTTCTCCCGCTCTGGGTGGAGCGGAAGGGCGTGTCAGACTTTTACTGACTAAAACCCACCCGTGTTCCTTCAGTTGCCTATGCCAGGGCCACGGTATCTTTTTCAAACAACCCGCGACCCCAGCGGCATTGGCCCTATTGGACCCCATCTTTTGCTGACATCTCTTTGAGGCGCGCGTGGAACACAACGCGTCGTCGACCCGGGCCTGATCCTCACCGGACGGCGAGCTACCCACTACTCACCGTCCGCAAGCCCGCGCCTACGGTGGCCGGGAATCGGCTATCAATTCCCGCCGCCCAGGGCGTCTCCTGCGGCGACTGAGGGCGTGAGGCTGCCTCTCCCTCACGCGTTCCGCCTCCTCCTTCGCGAGCATTACCGCTTCGCAGAAGGAGGTGACGGCCTCCCATGCACTCTCGCTCCGCACCATGGCCTGGACCAGGCTCGGACGCGAGAGATCGCCGCCGCCGATTGCCTCCGTGAGAACACGGCGGTGCTCTGCCCAAGCCGGGCAGACCTCCACTGTATGCTCCACCGTGTCCTCTGGGCGATCCACACAATGGTGACACCCGGGCGTTTCCTCCCGCCTTATGCGAAACAGGAACCTCCCGAAACAACCGTGTCCGGTGAGGACCTGCGTCAGGCGGAAGGTGAGGACGCCGTGGCGCCTCTCTAACCACTCCTCAAAGAGGGGACTTATCGCCGCAATTGTGGCGTGCCCAAGCGTACATAGCCCTGTAATTCGAGTCGTCTCCGTCTGATTGGGAAATTGTTAAGTCCACAAACATTTCTGATATCTGGTTGCCATATTCGTTAATAGGTAAGTCATTTTGACGAAAATTTAGTAACCTACGTTGTATAGCTACTGCTGACTGTTTGGGTAGCAAGAGTGCTTTCATGTCCTTGATTAAGGCGTCTACACTATCATATTTGGATTTTAATTTAAGTTTCGCAGAACGTGATAGCCTATTTTTTAAAACAAAGGTTACTATTTTACTGTTAGATGCCTGTTCTAATTCTGCTTGATAATAATCTATTCCATCAATCAATTGCAATATACTAGTTTCGTCATCTTTTGTAACAGGTAATAAGTTCAAAGCCGTCTTTAAATCAAACTTCGCCATGATTGGTTTCTGTGAATTATTTGTATCTATTAGTTCTGCCCTCTGAGAGCTATCTTCATTACACAAATTTAATATTTCCTCGTAAAGTTTATCTATATCTAAACAAATCTGTTCAATAGATATAAATTCTTCTGTTTTGACACTGCCCTTGAGGTAGCCTATTTTTACTAAACATTCGTTATATCGTCTTATTAAACTATCAGTTTCCTCTAATTTAACTAAAATAATATTACCTTTGCGTCTACTAGGACCGATCTTTATTAAATATGTTCTTACCTCCAACAAGCTACTGAATAAATCCTTTAATTCTTCAGCCATAAATCTATTATTTTATTATATGAAGTGGTAATTTGTATTATAAACTATCGATTAGTACGTACGTGTTTCCTGAAAATGTTTTGTTTATTTACGATGTTTCCGCACACATAATTGTATTACTTGTCCCAATGTCAATCTTAGTCCATTACTGTATGATATCGATATTTTAACTTTTGACACAAACACTTCACATTTATTTTATTTTTAATGCACTTCACTAGCACATGGCAGGTGAGAAACTTTTCTGCTGGCTGCATCAAACTACTTCATTTGTCTTCTCTGATCGACGCGCCTCCCGTCGGCGCCAACTCGAAAGCCGAAGGTCACGCCGATTTATCTCGTTATTAATCCACTTTTTATGACATCGCCTATACACTCGATATACACCATAGAGAAATATCAGCGTAATCACCAGCAACAGGACTGATAATATTATATTGATCGCGTTCAGGTGATAAGTTACTTGGTCTACATTTGCGCTGTTGGAACCCGCTGCATTCTGGGCTATAATAACTTCTTCTTTTGACTTAGTAGAACCCATGTTGGATGGTATAACTTTCGATTATCTTTCCAAAATATTCGTGTAATACCCAAGCTGAGTAGTAGCCAATTGACTTAGTACTGCAATTCATCTTGATGCCCTTTTACAACGATTGGAATGTAGAATTCGATATCCGCGCACCCGACTTCACTGCACTTCGGCAGGGTCGCCATATAAGGATAGCGTTAGAGACGAAATGAAACCATGTAATGCTGTCTATATACTGAGCCTTTATTGAATTGAATACACGATTATATACTGGTACATTATAATATGATGTCACCCTTACAATGTCCAAACGCCGAGAGACACTATTAAGGATTCTTACTGCCCGAATCGCCGGTGCAAACTTTAATAAGTTTGTACGGGTTGCCGGAACCTTAAAAAGTGCCTCCCTTGGCTCGGTCAATGACGCTTGCCCAACTATTTTAAAATAAAAAAGAAATAAAATACAGATATTTTATTGGAACAGGGACTGAAAGGATGTCTTAAGAATTCGAAGTGGGGCTACTAGGGCATGTGGGATATCATATATTATGAAAGAGTGCCGTTTGCACATTCTCAAACATTTTTTGTTAATTTTTTAGGCCGCACAATTTTCGACTTTTGATGAAAAACGTAAAAAAAAACACCAACCCCCCTCCCCCCAAAGTCCCCCCTAGAAATTTGTGTAAAGATTACAGGAAAAATAAAACGATGTCTCTAAATAGCACATTTTTTTTTATATTTGATAGTACGGAACCCGCGGTGTGCGAGTCCGACTCGCTCTTGACCGGTTTTCTTATTTACAAATACAATCTTATTTTTCAAAATTTCGTCCGAAACAGTAGCAAGTTTTAAACGGAAAGTAGTTTTGGAAGATGTAATCTTCGCAACAATAATACATTGTATAAACCTTGTAATATTCCACGCCTACATCACGACACCACTTTTCTCGTCTTCTTAATACGAGTCTTCTCTAATACGAACAAACATTTTGTTTGCACTATTATTACTATTATTGCTGCAAGTTGGAACCAAGCACTACCTGTGTCCTTACTATAAACTATTAACGCGATCATGAGTAGGGTATTATTGGGGCTTCTGCATCATTCACCTCACTTCGCTCGGTTCACAATGCAGAGCGCCTCAATAACACATGATCTGCGATCCGATCTAAGGATGATATAATATAAACAACATTCTCAAGTTCGACCCGGCGCAGCGATGCATTGGTGCTGATGTAAATATTGTATCGTTGATAAATCATAATGAATGAAATAACGAACTTGATGTTACGATTGACGGTTACTGATTATTTTAAGGTTGGATTTATCTACGTTGATTAGGTTCGACTTAGGTTGTAGATGTAATCGTTTTATGAAATGATATGAAAATAATTGTTGAAAACAGGATTTAAAAAAACAAAGGATAATTAGAATTTAGATGTTTTTCTGCCTCTTAGGTGTAGCGGTAGCACTATTGCGAATACCGAGCATGAGGCTCGGCTCTAGGGTGGAGCAGTAATATTACATTTTTCCATAAAGAGGTCTCACAAAAGTTCACTGTGTGAATTGTGGGCGTTATGGTACACATCTCTACTTAACCCATCGAGGTATGCAGGGCTGATGTTGGAAAGTGGTTCAATATTTTATTGGATCTTTGTCGACATCTTTGTCGCACTGGCGTAATTCGTTACATCACAGGTTAACTAATAGGCATAGTTTTAATAGACAATGCGGTCGGGTTCGATTCCCACGCATTTGTTTTTTTATAAATGCAAATTAATGTATAGAATAATCAGCCTATTAGGTTTCCGGTACAATGAGAGGTCGGCTTTTTACTGGAAATTATAGCATGATGTTTAGCCGTATGTGACTGTATTATGGAGATAGAATAATTGATTATAATGTAAAAAAATGTAAAAAATCTTAAAAAAAAACCAAAACCGGTAAAAGTCCAAAACCGGTAAAAGTCCAAAACCGGAAAAAAAATACTCATTTGTTCCGTGCGAAGATCGAACCCACAAAAACACTTTTGACCCATTAATTACACCATCCATTAAACCTACTATTTAAATTGTGATTTCGACCTTATAACAGCATCTTAAACCTACTATTTACATGTGATGTCGATGTTATAATCAATGAGCCAAACGTGTTATTGAAGACGTGATAAAATATTGCATCACATTATGCTATGGTTACAAAACTTAATAAATATTAATAAGTTTTTTTTTGGAAATACAAACATTACGGAATGTACACAACAAAGTTTTAATTCCATTGCAACCACAAAAATATAGTAAATGCTTTTTTCTTTGCATTTCTAACTAATTTTATGTCTAGGCTTAACTTATTTTGGTAAGTGTTTACAAAATCGCTTGCTACCATTTTAATGAGACACCTTCATAGACCGATATTGAATAGTCAAGGTGTCTCCGAGTTATTGTCGGAAACATTTTTTTAGTTAATCATAATGTTAAAAACATACTATTTCATATTTATAGTCTTTATTTATTATGTTTGATATATTGGAATTATAATAATTAAAAATGTAAGAGGTTAAGTTATTTTGGTTAGTTATATAAAATCGTTAACTACCAGTCTACAGAGATACTCTTCATAAATCGATGACGTACAGCCAAGGTACGGACGATTTCCTTTTTAGAATTTCGTCTCGTATATCCGCGACGGACTGTCGCCATGTATGTTGAAAATATACAAGTTCATGAGGCTACATGTTTCGCTTATTATATTTGTTGTAATGCAAATCCGAAATTAAACAATATTGTATCTTACAGAGGGCCTGATTGTTCTAAGAAATTTGGTAAATCTCTAACTAATGATGCAAAACGTTTATTTAAAATATTATTAGAGAGAAAACATATGTTGCCGCTAACTGAAAATGAGCAATTAAGTTTCATCAACAGCATGCACTGTCATATTTGTAAAAATAAGTTTTCATGTAATGACAGTATTGTTAAGGACCATGATCACTTAACTGGTAAATATAGAGGAGCTAAAAGTTTAGATTTAGATTTAAAAGCTAAAAAATGCACTTTTATTCCAATAGTGTTTCACAACTTAGCCGGTTATGATTGTCATTTATTCATAAAAGGACTTTCAAATATAAGTGGTCGAATCCATATCATAGCGAGAAACAAAAAAATATATATTTCTTTCACAAAATTTATAACAGTCAATGCAACAAATGCTGTGCAATTGAAGTTTATTGATTCATTTAATTTTTTAAGCTCTAGTATGGACACTTAACACTAGTGTTTGAATCACTATGGTTTAGATCCTTGCTATTACGTTTCATCACCTTCATTAAGATGGGACGCTATGTTACTGTATACTAAAATCAATTTAGATCTTATTTCTGACGTAGAAATGTATCAAATGATAGAAAAAGGAATAAGAGGCGGATTTGCTCAGTGTTCGCTCAGATATGCGAAGGCAAATAATGAATATATTCCTGATTACAATAGCAAACAGCCTGATTGTTTTCTTATTTATCTTGATGCTGTTAATTTATATGGATATGCTATGATGCAAAAACTTCCAGTAGGTGGTTTTAGATTTTTGATTGAGGATGAAATATTAAATTTTGATGTCTTAAGTGTTACAGTACTTAACTGTGATACAGGATTTATACTAGAAGTAGATATTCATTACCCAGATTACTTGCATGATGATCATTCGAAATGATAAACTTATTGCTAATCTTTTTGATAAATATAAATATATTATTCATTACATTCATTTGAAAGAATGCTTGAAAAATGGTCTTCAATTATTAAAAATACACAGAATTCTAGCAATTCCACAAAGTAATTTCCTAAAATCTTATATTTCCTTAAATACTACACTGAGACAAAATGGAGCATATAATTATGAAAGAGACTTTTTTAAGAAACAAAATAATTCTATATTTGGTAAAACCATATAGAATAAAAGAAAACAAGCGGATGTTAAACTTAAAGAAACACAGTTTTGTTTTGAATTATTATTTAATTATAATAAATATTTAATAATATAATTGTTTAGAATGATTATTTAATTAAAATAAATATTTAATAACATATGGAATAAAATACAAAAAATAAAATAATAGTTGTTTATTGTTTAATCCAATACCTTAGTTTAAGAATAATGAAAACAATAATATACTTAGAATTGATATTACACAATTAACAAAAAATTGAAGCAGTTTAAGCATTTCTTAGTCAATTAAGTATTTAACATTATCACTTACAAATAGTAAAGGTATACATATAGGGTTTGCTTAATTTTTTCACTATTTTATTCACTAAAAGTTCTGTTTCATTCATAATATCATCATAGTCAGTAGTTAATAAATACAGCACATTCACACTTGCATTATCAGATTCAATGTTAATGTCCTCCATATTACGACCATCCAAGTCATGTATAATAATTTTTATTAGATGGCGAACATGCTCTGGCTCCTTACGCATGATAAAGGATTTATTCTTAAAAGTTTTAGATTTTTTTATTTTTTATTTTTAAAGTTTGTTCTTCAGCTTTCTGTTGTTGATGCTCCTCATGTGCTTCTGCCGCTACTTTAGCGTACCAGCTCTCTCTATCTTGAGCGTAGTAAAAAGGATTAATCAATGGGTCTAAGTTTTCTACCACGTTCTGAAAGAAAAAGAACAGTAATGTTATAACAAATCTGTATTTTGTAACACATAACCTGAATTGTTACTTACCTCACTTAAATTCTCTGCAATATCTATAACCGGAATGTAAGACGTCGAGTGTGACATGATTCTGTAAAAAAAAATATTTTTAATAAAATTAAGTTTTCTTAATCATTCAATATGTTTTATGATAAAAAATACATACCTCAGAAATTTAATCACGAGCAAACAGGACTTACTTATCGTTAGGACAAACTTGAAGTGACTGTCTAAATAAATAACATGACATTCGATATCTAATGATCTCAATTATTAGTTTGAATCATATAAATAAGAATATAGTAATACGAGAAGACCGTATTCTCACTAGTTTAAAATATGTCTAAACCTGTATAGAAATAGTAGCAAGATGCCATATCACGTTTTACGTAATTTATGTGTTGTAGTATAAAAGGTTAACATAAAGACGTATGTTAGCCATTCATCAAAATCATTGACAAGATGAGGTTGATTAAGCAACCCATAACTCTGAAAGTTAACGGTATACAATTTAATGAACCTTCTGCCCAAATCAGACATAGTCCTTTATTACCAAATACGATTCGTTGTATAATATGCGGTCCATCGAACTGTGGTGAAACCAACGTTATGATCAGTTTGCTGTTGCATGAAAATGGTATCAAATTTAAAAATCTTTATATTTACTCCAAAACTTCTTTTCAACCAAAATATCGATTCTTGAGTGAAGTATTAAGAAGAGTTCCTCAGATTACCTTCTATGAATTCAAAGAGGATAAAGATGTTATAGCTCCGAGTGAAGCTTTGACTAATTCTGTATTTATTTTTGATGATGTCGCATGCGAAAATCAAGTTAATATCCGTAATTATTTTTGTATGGGCAGACATAAACAAATAGAATGTTTTTATTTATCTCAAACTTATTCTAAAATTCCGAAACAGCTGTTACGTGATAATGCTAATTTTCTTATATTATTTAAACAAGATGATATGAATTTAAAACATGTTTATGAAGAGCATGTCAGTTCTGATCTAGAATGGAAACAATTCAAAGATATTTGTAGAACTATTTGGAGTAACCCTTATAATTTTTTTAATTATTAATAAAGAATCACCCATAAATAATGGAAGGTATAGAAAGAATTTCGATATATTTTTAAAATTTTGATACTTAGAAAATTGATACAAATTAATATAATAATGAATAACATTCTCAAGGATGCTAGTGTCAATTCTTCTTTAAGCTAGAGTAGACGTTGAACATAAGATGGAGAAAAATATTTAAATTGAATTAATGAGGTCTGTAGACTCCATCAAGAATAAAATAAAACAAATGAATACCCAGGAGTATGCAATGAATTTGTCAGTCGATAAAATGCTAAAACCTGTTACAGATCCTCTTAAAACCCTAGTTAAGACGAATACATGTATTGAAAAAAATAAGAATGAGGAATACCCATCATTCACTAATTCTGATAATTTTGAATCTGATGACAATAACACTAACTCGTTTACGAAATTTGAAGACTGTTACGATCCTAACCCAAATTCTGCCCAATTAATTAAAAGTAAAGATGGTTCAGAAATTTCATTAGAGGGTCATGACATGCCTGATATTTATGATGGTATAAATATACCGTTCGGAATAAGAAGTCAAAATAAAAAAATATTAATGGGCAATTCAATAGTATCTTTTTCTAAAGTAGACAGTTTAAATAACGATAGTATAATTTTAATTAAAATTGGTGACAGATCCTATGATTTGACTTCCGATCTAAAAGAACTATTACTTCGAAGAAAACCTGATTTGACCTTTATATCTAACAAAGATAAACTTGTCTATAAGGATATGTTACATTTCACAAATGCACATAAAAGAGATTTTAATCCTAAAGGTCAAATAAGAGGTGATAAAGGTATAAAATACCGTAAAATCAACCGGCCGCTGTTTTCCGAAATATCAAATAATAAAGTTCCCACTAAAATTGGAGGAAAATTGCCAAAGCTAAAGGAATATAAAAATAACACTGACTTAGTATATTGGGATGACCGAAATGAATTGATTGAGAGATTAAAATTATTAGTTGCTTCAAGAGATGCTGGTAATATAAATTATGATAATGAAATTTTATCAATAATTGAAGAATTAAAAGAAGCTGACATTATTAAATAATAAATAGCGGGAATAATGTACCTTTGGCTCAGTATCATGAAGAACCTGATGATAGACATAATTAAATTGAGACGAAAAAAACATGAGCAAAGCCGACGTGGTCAACAAAATTCATAAAAATGCACGGGTGAACTTTCCGCGAAGACATGTTATTATAAAAGATTTAGATGACCTATAGCAAGCGGATTTGATTGATATGCAGTCCATTTCTAAGGAAAATAAAAACTTTTGATTTATGCTCGCAGTTATTGATACATTTTCGAAATACGCATGGATATTTCCTTTAAAAAGTAAGACCAAAGATGTTGTATGTAACACTTTTAAGATTTTGTTAGATGAAGGACGTGTGCCTAAAAAACTGCAAACGGATAATGGAACTGAATTTTATAATAATAAATTTCAGAAGCTTATGAAATCTCATAATATTAATCATTATTCAACATTCTCAACAAAAAAAAGCTTCAATAGTTGAGAGGTTCATCAGAACATTGAAATCAAAATTGTATAAAGAATTTAGTTTAAAAGGAAATTATAAATGGATAGATGACACTCTTGATAATGCTGTTTATAAATACAATCACACTTACCATCGAACAATTTCTGAAATCCCAGCAAATGTAGATAATAAAAATAAAAAGCGCATACTGGAAAAATATGCGAGTTTGATAAAAAACTTTAGTGTAAAAAGCAAGTTTAAAGTAGGCGATTATGTGCGTATCAGTAAGTATAAAGGAACCTTTGAAAAAGGATATACGCCCAACTGGTCGACAGAAATATTTAAAATTTAAAAAATACAAAATACAACTCCTGTCACTTATTTAATTGAAGATACAATTAGAGGTCGACCTATTTTAGGAGCACTTTATGCACAAGAGCTTCAAAAAACGAAACATCCTAATGTATATCTAGTCGAGAAAGTTCTTCGAAGTAAAGGACACAAGGTTTTAGTGAAATGGCTGGGTTTGCCTTCAGCTGACAATAGCTGGATTGATAAGTCGAATAAATTGTAACAAATAAATAGCAGTTACTTAACTTCACAGACACTATTTATTAAGAGTTCAATGTATGGTTCACCAGTCTTATGATGTGTATTGGTGAGAGCAGTCTTCTCCATTGGTTAATAAATCATTTGCCATTTGAATTGCACTTACCAGGCTACACGACATTGCCTATCACAAGTGTTCCAACTTGGAGAATCGACACAAAGCAGATTTGATTTTGTTAAAAATGGCGAAAGAGCGTGCAGTTGCTTCAGATGTTAGCCAAGGTGAAAAACTCGCAGCATGTTTAGTAAGTAAGGCTATGTCAACAAAAATTAAAACGGGTTTTGGATTTAAAAAAAGTAACAAAAAGTGTTCTCGAAAAGTTTCATCTCGAAAAGGGTTAAAAAATAAATTTAAAAATGTTATAACCAAAACAAAAAAACGTATTAGAAAATTAAAACCAAAATGTAGAAAAGTAGCAATAGAATTAGCTATGGCTGCTGCCCGGGAATTAGTTGATGATTCATCCATTAAACTTCCTCGTGTTATTCCTATACCAAAAACTGGTGGTGAACCTTTGATTCCTATTTTCGCTGGATTATTTGCGGCTGGAGCCTTAGCAGGCGGTGCAGCTGGAATTGCTAAAACCATTAATGATTTCAAGATGGCTAAAAAGCTGTTAGCTGAATCATAGGTACATAATGAAAAAATGGAAGCTCTCCGCATAGGAAAAGGACTACACCTTAAGCCGCATAAAGATGGGCTGGGTATTTTCGTATAAAAAAAAAAACTAAGTTATCGGCTACCCAACCGAGCTTTAACTAACTTTGACATTGTAAAGTATGGAAATAGTATTCCATATTTTAGAGATGTATTTATGAGAGATGAGCTCCCTAAACGCCCTTTTAAAAAATAATGCGCAGTTATTAATTTAGATAGTTCTAGGCTCTCATTGGGTAGCCTATGCAAAATACAATGATTATATTGAGTATTTTGATAGTTATGGAAATCTTAAACCTCCGAAGGAATTTATTAAATACGCTGGATCTAAAATCAGATACAATTACGATAATTTACAACGCGAGCATCCTTTTAACTGCGGACATCTTTGTTTAAACTGAACTAAAGAATTTTTGGCATAGTCAAGTAATAAAATAAAAAGGATCTACTAAAAAAGTTTAGTATGCAAGCATGTCTGCAACGATTGGAAATAAATCAGAATTGGTATCATACTTTCAACTACATCTACATGTATCTGATCAATACGAATGTGGTTTGCTATATTTTTCAGTATTAAATTCAAGACCAAATGTGCTCATTAACAACAGCAATCTGTCTGTCATCAGTATTGAATGCGATCTGATACACGGTTCATATTCTAAGGGATTACCCACTCACTTTATACATGAATTTGTACCTGATAGTGCTTCGAGCCATCGATACGTAGAAATACCGCAAAACGTTATTTATTTTCCAGTGAACAAAAATATAATTTCATCTATATCTGTTAAGATTGTTGATCAATTGGGTCATTTTATTAACTTTGGAGAAGGACATATTATTCAACTACGTCTTCATTTAAGAAAAACAATATGATAGTATATTATAAAAACATGCCTATGAAAATAAAACGCCTTATTCATTCTACAACCACTAAGGCACAAAGACGTAAGAAAACACTTAAGAAATTAACTAAGGCCAATAAATTTTTTCTAAAAGCCCTAGGTTTGAAAATATGAATTTACTACAGATTACTGAATTACCATACTTCGATAGTTCGCTAGAAAGTTATGAAGTCCATTCATACAATCCCTACAATAACAGCTTCAGAGAAAACGATGAAATCAGAATTCCCATACATCAGCAAGATATCTACGTGCTACCATCAGCCAGTTCAATTTACATCGAAGGACAGGCTCAGCTGTTCGGAAAAGATGGGAACTCCATCAAGAAAGCTGTTACGTTCACTAATAACCCTGTTATGTATTTGTTTCAAGACATCAGGTACGAAATGAAAGGTATTGAAATAGATCGTATCAAAAATTCTGGAATAACTTCAACAATAAAATCATATATCTCGTTAAATGAAGCAGAAAGTAAAGTTGGCGCCTTATGGGGCTGGAACTTGAATGGATTTCAAAGTGATGGACATTTTAGTGCTGTTATACCGCTAAGGTTTTAGGATTTGCAGAGGGTTATAATAAAATTGTGATAAATTGCAAACATGAACTTATATTGAATAGAAGTAACTTTAATTTGAACAGTGTTATTCTTACTGATGATGTTAATCATTTTCAAATAGATATACAAAGAGTTCAATGGAGAGTACCTCACATAAAAGTATCTGATCGAGAACGATTAACACTTTTAAAATATTTAGAAAGAGATAAACCTATCCAGATGGCTTTTAGAAATTGGGATTTATATGAGTATCCTTTACTACCTAAAACCACAAAACATTCATGGTCAGTTAAGACTGCTTCACAATTGGAAAAGCCTCGATATGCAATTGATTGCTTACAAACTAATAGAAAAAATAATAAAATTAAAGATAGTTCACTATTTGATCATTGTGATGTGACAAATGTAACACTATTTTTGAATTCACAATATTATCCCTATGAACCTTGTTACGCACAGCTGCATAAGGGGAATCGTCAATTCAGCACTGAATACTTTTATTAAAGAAACATACGCTGCAAATATAGCGAACAACGTAAACTGCGAGCTGAGATAGACACTTTGTGACGCACGGACCTAGTTTACCCAATTATTGTAATTCTGAAAAACAGCATTCCATATTCACACTTCGAATAGGCATTTAGGGTAATTTAGTGCATAAGTAATTCTTTTATTTAAAGTAAATTAAGTAAAATCATTTTTGGTTTTTTTTAAGTCCTCCGGTTGCAGCTAACGTAATTACCTCTATGTTTAAAGTTTTCTGAAAACAAATACAGTATGAAGAAGTTCTCATAAAATTTGTTTGATGTTACTGGAAATGCTACTTTTTGTTAGCATTATTTTTGGAATTTTGACTTTTTGATAGGGGTATGATTGGAAATGTTACATTTTCACATGAAGGAAAGAAAAATAATTCAGAGTTTAGAAACACAGTGTTTAATTTAAAACCTAGATTTTACATTACACACTGCCTCTGGTTCCATACAATCACATAAAGTTTCCATTTCTTCTTCATCCTCACCAATTTCTCCATAGTCCTAAGCGACTCTAATTCTAAGCAACGCACTTCCTGCTACACAAAACGATCACTTTCATTTAAAAAAAAACAATGACACTGACACATAATTGACAGAACATATTCGGTGTTGCTAAATTTCTTTTGGAAAAGTTTCGTTTTGTTAGACTGCCTATCAACCAACTCATTTACTATGGGAAAAGTTACTTTTTGTACGGGTCTTTGTTAATGTCTTAAAAATCGTTATATTATTTTAGGAAATGTGACATTTTGGCGGAACTCGGCACTTTATAGTCGCTTATTTCAACTGTAAATGTCACGTTATCAAAGAAAACAGTAAGTGTATATGGTGGGATTCAGTGTTGCAAGTATTTAAAAAAATAAAAGAAAATAAAAGTAAAACGTGGAAATGTGACTTTCTGTCCGCCTCGTCCTTATATCTATTATCAGTCTACATTTACAACAAAAAACGGATCCAATATGTAGAGTATTTTTACAATAAGGTTGTTTTATTTAAATCTTCATTTGTAATAATACGGTTTAACTTTTGACTGGCTTTTCTGATACTTATTTTACAATTAGCACATTTGTCATCTTTTTTACGTTCAATTGTTTTCTCCATTATTTCTGATCAATAATGTTACCGTGAAAACTGAACCGTACTCAATTGACAATTGATATTTGAAACTCTCGCAAAATACTTATCTTTTGCCTAAATATACGTATACCTGCCAATTATGTTTTGACTCACTAGTTAACTTCTTATAACTTGACAAAACTTTCATGAAAATGAACAAGTCACTGTATCAAGTTCATTGTAGCGATGATATAAATGAAAAATATTGGTTCGGCGCCTATTCCACCCGATGGAACCGAAGGTGGAGTAGAATGCCCAATAATATAAATGAAATCCGTGCAGAGGTACTGGTTTTGGCGCCTATTCTAGTTCGACGTCTATTCCACCTGATGGAACGGATATATTTTTCAGAGTGTGGTTTGGGCGCTACTCCACTTATTGAATCTTGTTTGGTTGGCAATAACATAAACGGATTGTCCGGTTGGATCCTATTCTTCGATGTACTTCAGTTTTCAACTCGTTTTATTCTTTCTGACATTCACTCTTTATGGGATATTGACTTCTCGACATATTTTTTTCTTTTCACAGCATTTAAATAATAGCATTCAGGAAAGTTTGTAGCATGCTGTAACCAAAGATCATCGTGTATCTCCCGATCTTCGATACTACCTCCACAAGAAAAACACATGACTTTATCGTTTACACAATTTCCACAATAAAAAAATCCTGCATCAACCATTTCCATCACTAATCTTTTTTGTGATTGAGCGGTCGCCCAATAATGTCTGAACGAAAATAGACGAATTTGATGTTTGTTATAAATTTATATATATATAATTAATATTTTTTTGGATTCATTTTAAATAGCTGTTGATACGTCCACCTTCATCGCTTTCGGTGGTTAGAATGGTGATTGTTCGTACATTTGATCGAGTTAGCGACAATGAGATATAAATGTCAATGTAATAATTAATTGACTCATTATTAATGTAACCGTTTCAGGCAGTCGTCATGAAATTCGAAAAACAACCACAAGCGTTACATGTAAACAAACTTTGTTTTCATTCTCAGGAGACTGGTTTTCGCCATGGAGAATTATTACCTAAATCGGTACGATGCATCATTTGCGGGCCGTGAAATTGTGGAAAAACTAATTTATTAATTGGGCTTCTTATACACGAGAATGGTTTAAGATTTCAAAATGTTTATGTTTATTCTAAAACCTTGCAACAACCCAAGTACGTTTTTTAGAAAAAGTCTTGCAACGAGTACCAGGCATTTCATTTCAGAAATATCATGAAAATGAGCAAGTACTGAGTGTTCAGATCGCAAAACCGAATTCTGTAATTGTATTTGATGATGTTGCTTGTGAAAATCAAAGTAGTATGCGTGATTATTTTCGCCTTTCAATTATGTTACGCCTTTCAATTATGTTGTAATTAATAAAGATTGTTCCAAAAACAAAGGATGTTATAGAAGTAAATTTGATACGTTTGTAGTCTTTGACTAAGAACACTAATACATATATAAGGCTATTACCTGCCTGATATTATTATTCACCTTACGACTCTAAATCAATTACGACCTATTTTATCAATATGGAGAAATCATTGAAGCGACAAATTGTTGATGCGGCAGAAGCTGTAAAGATAAAAGTTCGAAAACAATAAACAATAAACAAGCACTGGAATCGGTTTTCAAATCTGTAACAGAACCTCTCAACATAATTGCTAATGCTAGTAAGCAGACTCCTCTCCTGCGTGCTAGTGATGATTTTGCTGATGTTCCGTTTATTAACAAAACTTTGCAGAGAGAAGGAACTGGTAGCGTAGAAAGTAGTGATAATAAAGATGATGAAGAGAAATATGAATCCGATATCAACAGTGACTCTTCATATGCATCAGTAATTGAAACTGTTGAAAGGAATCAAGATTGTGATACGTCATCCTGGTCAGTATCTTCAGAAGCGTTGGTAGATATTCCATTTGGGGTTAGAGTAGAACGCGGGAAACTGATGTTAGGTTCAGCTTGCATAACGATCAATGATCAATACATCATCGTGGCTGGACGTAAATACCGATGTACACCTGGTTTAAAACAATTGTTGCTTAAGAAAGATGTAGACTTAAGCTTGATTACAGATAGTGATATGCAAAATTATAAGTCGATGCTACTTGATACAAATGCACATCGTCGAGACTATGAGCCAAATAAGCCAATAAAAAGTAATAAAGGACCAAAATATTTGCAAGTTATTAAACCTCTTTTTAAACTGAAGAATGCAGTTCAGGGAAAGGGTCTACCTTTAATGAAAAAGTGGAGAAAAAACGTAAATTTAGTGTACTGGGATAATCCTAATGAATTAGTGGAAAGGTTAAAATTATTAATTGCGTCTAGAGATGCTGGCAACACAGGGTTAGATAATGAAATTATATCTATCATTGAAGAATTGCGTGAAAGTAAAGTTACAAATAAATAAATATTGAAAAATGTGTTTGTTTTACCATCAGCCTCTCGATACAATACACCTTAAACATGAACTTAGACAAATTCGGGCACTACGTTCACAAAAGAATGCGGTTATCAGAGTTATTTGAATTTAATGAGAATGCATTGTTAAAATCAGAAAACGGCGATTTTGATTTAAAAACATCAAGACTAAAAGGAATTAGATCTCTAGTAGAAGCAGACGATGCTGTGGACAAGGATTATGTAGATCGATTGAATGCTAATATGTTTAAAGAATTTAATAATCTGATTGGTACATTGCGTTCTCAAATAATAAAAGATGCAAAGAGTACAGTTCAAGCTACTTTAAAAGCAAAGATACCAGAGGTTTCAACTCATTTGGAAGATAAGTTTTATACTAAAGCAAAGGTAGATAAATTACTTCAAAAACTCCGTAATGGTGAAATAGCAAATTGTAAATGAAATACACAAAGCGGCACGAAGAAATTTCCTTCGACGTTCTGTTATTCTAAAAGGAATCCACGACTTATGGCAAGCAGACTTGATGGATATGCAAAACCTGAAAAAGTATAACAAAGGTTACAATTTCATCTTAGTGGTGATTGACTGCTTTTCAAAGTATGCCTGGGCAGAACCTTTAAAATCTAAAAATAAATCTGAAGTCACTCAAGCATTTGAACGTATACTAATAAGCAGCAATAAAAAGCCTGTTAACTTACAAACTGATATGGGTACAGAGTTTTATAACAATACATTCCAAACGCTCATGAAGAAGTACAACATTAACCATTACTCATCTTTCTCAATTAAAAAAGCTTCAATTGTAGAGCGACTAATTAAAACTGTTAAAAACAATTTATATAAATATTTTAGTCTCATTGGAAACTATAAGTGGTTAGGATTACCTTTAGAAGATTTACTTAAGGCATATAACAATACAAAACATCGCACTATTAAAATTAAGCCGATTGATGTGAATAAATGTAATGAAGCAGTCATAAAAGGAAATATTAAAAAAATATGTAAACATGTATCCATCCAGCGGAAGCCCAAGTTTAAAAAAGGTGACTGTGTTCGTATAAGTAAATACAAACACAATTTCGAGAAAGGTTATACTCCTAACTGGTCAACTGAACTCTTCACGATAAAAAAGATTAATAAAACTGAACCAGTAACATACCACATAGAAGATCAAAGAAAGCAAGATATATTAGGAACTTTTTATGAACAAGAACTTCAAAAATCGGAGTATCCTGATGTTTATTTAGTAGAAAAAATACTTAAAAGGAAAGGAAAGAAACTATTCGTCAAATGGTTAGGTCTCAGTAATGAAGAAAACAGTTGGATTGATAAATCTGCGTTAATAAATTGAAATATAAAAGAAGTATTTTGAAATATTTGTATCATTATACTTTAAGGAATGCAAGGTGGAGGACTAGTTAACAGCCTGGATACAATTATTGCGGACCAGGAGCTAAACTTCATAAACGTTTGTTGCGAGGTGATCGAGGTGTGAATAAACTAGACAAAGCTTGTATGCACCACGATATAGCATATGCAAAACATACAGATTTACCTAATCGTCACGAAGCCGACTTACAGTTATTAAACATGGCTAAACGTAGACTTAAATCAAAAGATGCAGGAAAAGGTGAAAAATTAAGCTCATGGTTAGTAAGCAAAGTCATGAAAGCCAAATTGAAATCTGGTTCTGGTGCCAAATCATTTAGAAGTTTAGTATCAAAAATAAAATCGAAAATAACAAAACTAAAACCCAAGGATAGAATAAACTTTGCTTACTTAGCTGCAAAAAAGTTATGTCCCAAACTACATCAAATTCGAGTACCGAGAGTGATATCCATACCGAAAACTGGTGGGGTTCTACCTTTAATTCCAATTTTTGCTGGCTTATCAGCTTTGGGAGCTTTAGCTGGTGGTGCGGCTGGAACTGCAAAAACGGTGAATGATTACAAATCAGCTCAGCAAAACTTGCGAGAAACTGAACGTCATAATCGAACTATGGAGGGCTTAGCAGTGGGCAAGGGTTTATACCTAAAGCCTTATAAAAACGGCAAAGGATTGTTCGTAAAATCAACAAAAAACTGAACAAGAAGCTACCCAATCACCCACTAACTAATATAGACATCCAAAACTATGCCAGAGAAATCCCATATTTTCGAGGAGTATTTATGAAAGATCAATTACCAAGGAAGCCGAAAAGTATTGAATGTGGTATCGTCAACTTAGACGATTCTAAAAACGAAGGAACGCATTGGGTAGCTTATGTGTGTATGACTATTGTGAATATTTTGATAGCTATGGAAATTTAAAACCTCCATTAGAACTGATACGATATTTTAAGAAATGTAAAGTTTCATATAACTACACAAGATACCAAAAATTTAATACTGTAAACTGTGGTCATTTATGTTTAAAATGTCTATGGACTTTTTGGAATAAAAATGTATAAAATAAATACGTTTACTTTAATTCAATCATTTGCAAGATGTCACTCACTTTGTCGATAACTGGAAACTCATCAATTTTATCTACGTACTATCCTAATACGCTGCAACTAAATGGTGAATATGAGTGTGCTTTATTACATTTTTCAACATTTAATTCTATACCAAATATTGATAAAAGTAATAACAAGTTCTATTATGGCTCAAATGAAGTTATTGAAATACCGGAAGGCACCTATGAATTACAAGATATTTATGATTATTTAAAATCTGAAATAAAAGATGCCTCAATCAAATTACAGTGCAATAACAATACTTTAAAAACTAGCATATACTGCTCACAAGACGTTAATTTTAAGAAAGATTACTCTTTCAGTAAACTGTTAGGCTTTGATAAGCAGGTCTTGAAAGCAAATAAATGGCATGTGTCACAGTATCCCGTCAACATTTTACCAACGACAGTGGTAAGGATCGAATGTGACATTGTGAGCGGCTCGTATATAAACGGTGAACCAAGTCACATAATTCACGAATTCGCACTCAACGTACCACCTGGATACAGAATCATAGAAATCCCGAAGAACGCAATATATTTTCCAATCAATCAAAACAACATAAGCTGCATACATATCCGACTCCTAGATATAAACAATCGCTTAATTAATTTGCGTAGTGAAGAAGTGCAGCTGTATTTACATCTTAGAAGAAAAAATGATTGACTACAATAAATATCTGCCTCAACAAATTAAAAATACCAGTTCTACTCAAGCTACCTACCAAATAAGACGTCGTTCTAAGAGCAAAATAAAATTAACTAAAGACAATAAGATATTTCTTAGAGCGATCGGATTGTTAAAATGAACATCTTAGACGTTTTATCCACTCCGACTTACGATAACAGTATAGAAGGAATCGAATTTCAGTCGTACGAACCTTATGTAACGAGTTTCAACAGGAACGATGAAATTCGCATACCTATCAACCAACAGGATCTATACATATTACCATCAGCCAGCACTCTGTATTTGGAAGGAACCGTTATCGTTAGCAAAAAAGATTCAAAAGAGAAAGCTACTAGTATCAATTTTACGAACAACGGACTACTCTTCTTATTCCAAGATATTAGGTACGAACTAAACGGAGTGGAGATTGATAAAATAAAAAATGCAGGTATAACTACAACCATGAAATCATTAATATCAATGAGTGAGAATAAATCAAAAATAGCTAAAGCTTGGGGATGGAGTATCGATGGTATAAAAAATATTAATGGAGGAAGTTTTTCTGCATCTATACCACTTCGGAATATCCTCGGTTTCGCAGAAGATTTTTAAAAAGTTGTTATAAATAGTAGACATGAACTAATATTGTTACGAAGCATCACTAATTTGAACGCTGTAAAACTGAACACCGGTGAAATAGTGGAAGACATTCAAATCAATAAAATCATATGGCGCGTACCCCACGTTAAAGTATCAGATAAAGAAAATATAAGTTTATTAAAACTGTTGGAAAAAGATCGACCGCTTCAGATGATATTTAGAAACTGGGATCTATATTAATATCCCGCTTTACCTAAAACTACAAAGCATACCTAGTCTATTAAAACTTCATCTCAAATAGAAAAACCAAGATATGTTATAATTGGACTACAGACAAGTAGAAAAAATAATGCAAGTTCTGACATGTCACAGTTTGATCATTGCTATGTTCGTGATGTTCGAGTGTATCTTAATTCAACATATTTCCCATATGAAAGCCTCAATGTAAACTTCACAAATAACAGAATAGCTTTATTATATGAGCAATACATCAGATTTCAGCAGTCGTATTGTGGACGTTGTCCGGAGTCTTTATTAAGTGAGAAACAATTTAAAGAGTTAGCACCGTTGTTTGTTGTTGATTGCTCTAGACAGATCGATAATCTGAAGACTGGACCCGTTGTGGATGTAAGGGTAGAAATTGAGAGTGATTCAGAAATACCAGATCAAACTTCAGCATACTGTCTCATTCTCGACGATTGCATTGTTGAATACAAACCATTAAGCAGCATAGTGAAGAAGATATCATGAACGCGGATATTATCATTGTCGATCTCCAAGGATTTAAATATTTAGACAATAGGTTTATCATTAAAGAAGTGGCCATCGTAAGTAATGAGCACACACAGACGTTCTTGGTTAAACCACCACATTCGTTTTATTATTTAACTCAAGAAGAAAAGAAACAAGTGCGATGGTTGGAAAGAAATCGTGGAATTTTCTGGAGTGAGGGGTTTATAGACTACAGAGAGTTTCAACACGTCATCGTACCGTATTTAGAAAATAAAAAAATTAAGACAAAGGGTTTGGAAAAGATTAAGTGGATTAAAGAGTTATGTGCAAACTGTGAAGTGATCGACATAGGTGAAAAGGGATGTCCTAATTTTGCGACATTAAAAAAAAAGTTCTGTAGAAATAATGATTTTAATTGTGTGAACCATAAAATGAATTGTGCATTAAATAATGCGATGTGTATTAGAAAATGGTATGTTGATAATAATATGTCTGTATTTAATCTATTTTAAATTATTTTGCTATGTGCAGTTAATAAAAATGTTTATGTACCTACTTAAGGTTGTTTTATTTAAATGTATTCAGGGTAACCTAAACAACAAACTTTATATTAGCTCGAATAAAATGAATTAAATTGAGTTGAATAGGTATTTTAAAATTCTCACTCTATAGTGAGGGCATTTCATTAGAGCTAATTTAAAGTGTGTTTATGAATTGTCAATAAAACATAATTTCAATTATAAATTATTTATTTGCTTTTAAAATTATTTACAATTACAAACTAATTACACTTGTTCCTTATTATTTTAATACACTAGTAGATCAACAAGTAAATTTATAATACCCATATTAAACTACTTATTTCTTTCTATATAATAACTCTTATAACATTTAACTTATACTTAATTGGTAAGTTAAAGTCATTGTTACAGTCATAATTGCTGGTATCAAAATATTTTAGAAAATGGAGCTTGAAGTTTTTATAAACATCATTACTCTGGACATCATATACTAGACTATCTGTGTCAGTATAGCACAATTCAATTCGGTTACCATAAAAAGGTTTTATGATAGAGTAGTGAAAGTCGTACATGTGAGTCTTAGATAATTCTAATACTGCAAACCCTATGTAAATTGGTTTATTGAGTATAATACGCACAGGTTTCATTTGGATTGCCACTAGATCATCAGAAAATACAGAGACGCTATGAAAATATGGGCTAGCTATCAATTTTTCAGCACAAGTAGTCTTTTTTGTTTTATTGTTCGAGTCACACCACTTGTTTACTAACTTGACGTCTATTCGATGTTCATTATTTTCCAGGGTCTTTCCAAAAATACTATTGTTCAATAATTTGAAAAAGTCTTGTTCAAACGTTGACTCTGCTTTTTGACGTAACTGGGTATTAATATCAATATATGCTTTAAAAAACAACTTTGCTTAAATATAATAGCGCGATGGATCCTTCTCAATACTAACCCGTGCTGTAAACATTTTTTTAAATGTACGTAATGAATAACATAGTGATATTTATCGTACAAATTTGGTATTAGCTTTTTATTCTTACCACCAGGTGGCAAGCATTTTTCTGGACAAAAGGGAAAGTCATTGTGTTCTTTGTGCAAATTCTCCGGATATATTAAATCAACTTCAAGAATGTAACCGTTTTCCGCTGTATCACTAATGTCTGCTAAGTTCAATTGTAAAAAATCAATTTCTTGTCTATTCATAAATCTAAAATCGGAATAGGGTAGAGCTTGACACATGCTAAAACCGTATAAATTGTTATAATCTAAATAAATTATAAATGAATTTGGACGGGTTGGATCGTAAGTATCTAAATATTTATGATTGGCTTTTGCATATCTTTTGGAACACATACAAACACGTCCTCGAATACCTTTTTGTATCATTCTAAAAATTTCAACATCACTAATCAATTCTAATTGAACTCCTGTTTTTAAAAGCATTGCATCAAAGACTTGGTGCTGTAAGATAGAACGCGGGATCGAGATTGTAATATAGTTTACAAGTTCTTCGAAAATTTTCAAATACATCTGTTAGCAACAGAACATCTGTTTTGAGATATAAATCTGTGTACATACCCATGTTTTGAATATTAAATATTGACCAAACTGACCGAGCGTGATCATAGTCTTCGTCAGTAATTGACTCATTAGTTAAGGAGTTAAAAACACGTATCTTCATAACGTTCCCATTGAGACATATAGTCATATGGATACACTCCTTTACGGGTGAGTAGGTTAAATTGTTTTTTATTAGGAAAATAAGATTTTAATTGTTTGAAGTCTTGTTTTTTCATTGTACTAACCAACTTTTCTAAGCTAGTTCCTAAAAACTTGAAAGAATCTACAAACCGAACCTGGATGCTTTCCCCGGTAGAAATCGGAATAAACTTAGTGAATGAAATATAGTTTTCTTTTGTTTTAGGTATCACATTAATAGATCCAGGAGCTTCACCTAATTCTTTTATGAAAAGGTGGCAATCATATCCGGACAAGTTATGAAAAAATACTGGCAAAAATGTTGGTAGTTTGTATTGTATGTTACAATAACTTTGAGCTGCGCCACGATATTTACCAGTCACGTGACAATGATCCCGAACCCTGTCTCCGAACAAGAAGTGCTCACAAATATGACATGTCATCGCGTTTCCAAAGTCGCGAGCATTATCATTTGAGTAAATCATAGGAGCATTATTTTTTAAAATATCGTAAATTTTTTGTGCATCTTTATAGATAGACTTCACAAAATTTGATACACAATCCAAACTGCGATAAGAAACGAAACGATTGTGGCTTTCGTCTAGGGTACATGTAATATGGTATGCGTATGCTATAGGCACATGTCGCTGTCGCGTTACAGTACTCGCCTTAGTGGGGTCAGGGTCACAAGACTCGGGGTGCGTGCAGAAAACCTCCTCGTGTGCCTGATACCTGCTCGTCCCTTATGGATACGTTCGAGGGGAAGAGCAGTTGTCGGGCCGGTGCACCCTGGGCATGGACAATAATCTCTTCTGGAAAAGGTGTGGGAGTTTTTCGGAGAGGGTATTGTTTGTGGCGAATTTCTGCGGGCGGGGGAGTAGTATGCTCCACGTCGTTCTTCCACGTGTCCCTCTGATTTGTAGAGGGCACAGTGGAGGAACAAGGGGTGTGGGTCGCTCCTGATCGATCGACGTTCGTCGATTGACACTGGACGTGACCCTGCCGCTACGGTGCAGGCGCACCAACGCGGCTGTTGTTTCTCCCTCAAGAGCAATCTTGAGGAGAGAACTTTCGGCGGGTTCGCTGAGTCGGGTTAGCCGGACAGCGAACGGAGGCATGCATAATGCCGCCGTCGGGGGCTTGGCTTAACCGCCCGGCCCAGAGGAAGGACACCTCTAAGATAAAAAACCACCCAATCCTAAGCTTTGAAGCGTGGCGAGAGGATGAGTGGCTGGTGGGAGACCAGTCGCTAGCGCTTCCCCTGTAGATACCTGCCGCACTCTACAGTATATAGGCTTACCTAGTGCAAGAGGCTCTGCCTAGGCGGACATTTATTTCCTCATTACTCGTGGGAACAAAATGGACAATGAACGAAAACTAAATAAAAAAGAGAATGACGTGCCAAATTTATTGGCGGAGGTGCCGCTTGCCGGTGACGGCAACAAGAGTCGAGGAGGCTCCCGTCCCTCAAGGGGCCAAAGTATGTCCGATCAGGACTCGCGCGGGCGTTCCAAGTCCTTTGGAAAGCGTTCGCGCGATGAATTCATTCGGAATTCAATTTCGGACCGAGCGGGGTCGATGGATCTCTCCTCAAGCGAGGAGAACCTGTCGACCGCTAAAGTAACATCGGCGAAGAGAGGACGGGGTCGCGTGGTGGCGGGTGGAGCTTCCGCTCCAATACCAGGGCACGACGTTCGGGGTCGCTTCAAGCGGCCCGATACGCCGAGAATCGGCGGGGAGAGCAACGGTGGGGTCTCATCCGAGGTCTCGACTGAGGAGCTGGGAGAGGTGACCGTCTCGCAGGTCCAGGAACGGCCCAGCGAGCCGAGCCGAGTCAGCCTAGCCGATTCAGATCAGCAAGCCGAGAGGCACCACTCTGGAGTGCACCACTCTGGAGTGACCAGCCACAGAGCGGCTCTCTCAGAGTCGTCAGGTGGCGAGCCGGACGCCGCTGGCGGCTCGAACTCGGGACGAGCGGCCAGGTTTGCGGAGGTCGTGAAAGCCGCGATCAAGGGTGTGGCCTTGAAGAGGATCCAGTCCTCTAAAGACAAGGCCATATCCGTGGCCACGGCCTCTATTATGGCGGCAGCGGAGGCCATTCACTTCGGGCCTACGTCGGACGGAATGTCCGAAATGCGGGAGGAGGTCGCCCGCTTGACAGCCGCCATGGAGCTTCTCCGAAAGGAGAATGAGGAGCTTCGAGCGGACCTGGCTCGGCTCCGAGGAGCTGCCCCCCGGGAGGTACCACAGCGGGGGGCGCAGCATGGGCAGGGCGAGCCCGTGCCTGCTGAGGACAGGGTACTGACCCTGGTGCGGCAGGAGCTGGCTGCCTTCCAGAGTCGGTTTTCTGCCCTGGAGGCCATTGTCCTGCGCCCCCCGCTAGCAGCGAGCCGGCCGGCCTCGGGCCAGCGGAAGGCAACCTCGTATGCCACCGCCGCATCTGCCACCACCGTGACTGCCACTGCTGCGGCTACCACCGCCACGGCTGCAACCGCCACGGCTGCCACGACCAAACCGGGATCGTCGGGGCAGTCAAAAAGCGGGGCCATGCCGGTACAAGTCAGGGCTCCAGCCCTGGCGGTGAGTCAGCCGCCCCCACCTCCTAAATCTAATCCGGCCGACGCCGAATGGCAGGTAGCCGGGGAGATTAGGAAGGCGGGTAAAGCAGCAAGGGCGGCCAAAAGAAAAGAGAGGCGGCAGCAGCGCAAGGAGCGAAGCGTCGCGGCTAGGCTCCGTGCCCCGAAGTCCGCAGCTGTAGTAATCACACTACAGCCGGAAGCGGAAAAGAAGGGCGTGTCCTACCGCGAGGTGCTCGCCAAGGCGAGGGCGGCGGTGAACCTCGAGGAGCTCGGCGTCGCCAATGGCATCCGAGTAAAGGTCACCGCGACTGGGGCCCGGATGCTGGAGGTCCCCGGTGCGGCTAGCGGCCCGACCGCTGACGCTCTGGCCGAAAGGCTTAGGGCGTCCCTAAATGCAGATGAGGCCCGAGTGTCCAGACCCACCAAGTGCGCGGACATACGCTTCCTGGGCTTGGACGACTCTGCGACGGAGGGAGAGGTGGTGGCCGCCATCGTCGGTGCTGGGGGTTGCTCTGCCGAGCAGGTGAGGGTTGGCACCATCCGTCCCGACTATACGGGGATGCGAGCCGTTACGGTGAGCTGCCCGGTGTCGGCAGCCCGGAAGATAGTCGGGGAGGGCCGCAGGCTCAAGGTCGGCTGGGTGTCCGCGCAGGTGAAACTGCTGGAACCCAGACCTCTGAGGTGCTTCCGCTGCCAGGTGGGCAACCACGTGGGAGTTAAATGCACCTCGGAGGTGGACCGCAGCAGTCACTGCTTCTGCTGCGGTCAGCCCGGTCACAAGGCCAGCTCGTGTAATGCCACGCCGCACTGCTTTGTATGTGCGGCAGCTGGCAAGCCGGCCAATCACCGGGCGGGGAGCAAGGCCTGCGTTCCACCCGCCAAAGCCAGGGGCAAAGGCAAGCCCTCCGCCACCGCCGTTACTGCTGCAGCCACCGCCACTGCCGCCGCCGCTGCCGCCTCCACTGTCGTCGCCGTCGTAACAACCGCGGCAGGGCCCTCACAGGGGGCTCGGGAGGGGGCTGATATGGAGTGTCAATAATGGCCCCATTACGCCTCCTCCAGGCGAACATCAACCACTGCGCCGCCGCTCAAGATCTGTTACTCCAGAGCATGGCGCAGTGGTCGATTAACATCGCCGTGGTCGCTGAGCCGTACTTTGTCCCGCCCAGTGATTACTGGGTGGAGGACCTGAGCGGCTCAGTGACCCTCATTTCGTCGGCCGCCGCCGGTACCCTGTCCCTCGAAGCCGTCAAGAGGGGACAGGGTTGCGTTGCAGCACGGTTCGGAGGGATTGTCGTGGTAGGGGTATACTTCTCCCCGAACCGAACTCTCGCCGAGTTCCACAACTCCCTTGCGGAGTTGAAAAACGTCGTCGTCGGGTTTCGTTCCCTTTCCGTGCTCGTCCTCGGGGACTTCAACGCCAAGAATGTGGCTTGGGGTTCCCGGTATACGGACACACGGGGCAGGATGGTGGAGGACTGGGCTCTGGAGACAGGCCTGGTCATCCTAAACCGGGGTTCTGTCCCCACGTGTGTGCGGATGCGGGGCGAATCAGTGGTGGACATTTCGTTCGCCAGCCCCGCTCTGTTGCCACATGTTGTTGACTGGCGCGTCATAGAGGGGGTGGAGACCTACTCCGACCACCGGTACATCCGGTTTGATGTCTCCGCCCAGACCTCGAGCGCGCCGGTCCGACAGGCCCCGAGTGGTCCGCGGTGGGCGCTGAAGAAGCTGGACCGGGAGCTCCTCCTGGAAGCCTCGATCGTGCAGGCCTGGGTGTCACCACCGGACAGGCCTGCCGACATCAACGACGAGGCGGAGTGGTTCCGGGAGGCCATGTCCGAAATATGTGACGTGGCAATGCCCCGGGTCCAGCCCGGTCGCGCCTGGCGCCAGGTGTATTGGTGGTCGCCGGAGCTGACGGCTCTGCGCGAGGCGTGCGTTGCTGCGCGGCACCGGTACACCAGGCACCGCAGGCTCCGTATCCGCCCTCCTGATACGGAAGCCATTCAGGCGGAGCTGTACGAGGGGTACAGAGCGGCGAAGACCGCCCTCCGAGCGGAGATCTTGCGGGCTAGGGACCTGGCTCGCGAGGAGTCGCTGGAGACTCTAAACCGGGACCCATGGGGACGCCCTTATAAAATGGTGCGGAATAAACTCCGTCCATGGGCACCCCCGCTGACGCAGAGTCTCCGGCCCCAGCTCGTGGAGGACGTGGTGAGCGCACTGTTCCCTTCGCGAGGGGAACATACTCCCCCGCCCATGGCTCCGCTTCCTGCGGTGCCCGTTGCGGACCACATCACCGACGACGACGACGATGCTCCGGAAGTGACCGAGGTAGAGTTGAGAGCGGCGGTACGTAGGCTGAGTGCCAAAAATGCCGCCCCAGGACCCGACGGCTTACCTGGAAGAGCCTGGGTTCTGGCCTTTGGGGCTCTCGGGCCTCGACTAGGGGGGCTCCTAAGCGCATGCTTGGAGAGGGGCCAGTTCCCACTTCGTTGGAAGACGGGGAAACTGGTCCTCATTAAGAAGCCGGGGCGCCCTGCGGACTCTCCGTCCGCTTACCGACCCATCGTGCTGCTCGACGAGGTGGGCAAGCTCTTTGAAAGAATTATTGCAGACCGCCTCGTCGGGTGGCTGGTGCAGGAGGGGCCGGATTTGGCGGAAAGCCAGTTTGGTTTCCGCAGGGGGCGCTCTACGGTGGACGCCATCATGCGCGTACGAGCCCTCACGACGGGGGATGCTGTGGCCCGGGGTGGGGTCGTCTTGGCGGTGTCTCTAGACATCGCCAACGCCTTCAATACCCTGCCCTGGAGTTGCATCAGGGAGGCACTCCGGTATCACCGGATGCCGACCTACCTCTGTCGAGTGGTTGAGGCCTATTTGACGGATAGGGCCGTCATCTACCCCGGTCATCAGGGAGAGTGGAACCGGCGAGAGATGTCGTGCGGTGTCCCACAGGGATCGGTCCTGGGGCCGCATTTGTGGGACATCGGGTACGACTGGGTGCTGCGCGCCGACCTCCCTAGCGGCGTCAGCGTGGTATGTTACGCTGACGACACGCTGGTCCTGGCGCAGGGGAGGTCGCACCAGGCGGCGGCTGAATTAGCGACACGCGGGGTTGCGATAGTCGTTGAGAGGATCCGGCAGTTGGGACTCGAGGTGGCCCTGCACAAGTCCGAGGCCATGTGTTTTCATGGTCCTCGGAATGCGCCACCGTCGGGTTCCCAAATAACGGTAGGAGGGGTTCGCATCGGAGTCGAGTCGACGATGAAGTACCTGGGACTCGTCCTCGACAGCCGGTGGAACTTCGTGGAGCATTTCCGACGTTTGGCTCCCAGACTGGAGCGGGCTGGGGCTGCCTTGAAGCGGCTCCTGCCCAATCTAGGTGGTCCAAACGCCTCCTGCCGGAGGCTATACGCGGGGGTCGTGCGGTCCATGGCCCTTTACGGGGCACCGGTGTGGGCGCGTTCCCTGAGGCTGCGGCCAGTCCGCCGGTTGAACGCGTCCCAGAGGGTCATGGCCATTCGGCTAGTCCGGGGTTACCGCACGGTCTCTGGTGAGGCGGCGAGCCTCCTTGCCGGATTGCCGCCGTGGGATCTGGAGGCGAAAGTCCTCGCGCACGTGTGGGAGTGGCGCGAGGAGGCGAAACGCCGGGGCGTAACTCCGCTGCCGCGAGAAATCACGGTACAGCGGACAGAGCTCCGGCGGGATCTCATGGCGACATGGAGAGTGCGACTGTCGCAGCCCAGCGCTGGGCACGCCACAATTGCGGCGATAAGTCCCCTCTTTGAGGAGTGGTTAGAGAGGCGCCACGGCGTCCTCACCTTCCGCCTGACGCAGGTCCTCACCGGACACGGTTGTTTCGGGAGGTTCCTGTTTCGCATAAGGCGGGAGGAAACGCCCGGGTGTCACCATTGTGTGGATCGCCCAGAGGACACGGTGGAGCATACAGTGGAGGTCTGCCCGGCTTGGGCAGAGCACCGCCGTGTTCTCACGGAGGCGATCGGCGGCGGCGATCTCTCGCGTCCGAGCCTGGTCCAGGCCATGGTGCGGAGCGAGAGTGCATGGGAGGCCGTCACCTCCTTCTGCGAAGCGGTAATGCTCGCGAAGGAGGAGGCGGAACGCGTGAGGGAGAGGCAGCCTCACGCCCTCAGTCGCCGCAGGAGACGCCCTGGGCGGCGGGAATCGATAGCCGATTCCCGGCCACCGTAGGCGCGGGCTTGCGGACGGTGAGTAGTGGGTAGCTCGCCGTCCGGTGAGGACCAGGCCCGGGTCGACGGCGCGTTGTGTTCCACGCGCGCCGCAAAGAGATGTCAGCACTAGCTGAAGGGGTCCGCTAGGGCCGATGCCCGCTAGGGTTGCGGGTTGTTCGAAAGAGTTACCGTGGCCCTGGCACAGGCAACTGAAGGAACACGGGTGGGTTTTAGTCAGTAGAAGTCTGACACGCCCTCCCGCTCCACCCAGAGCGGGAGAAGTTATTTGATGATTTCCCATCCACAAAAAAAAAAAAAAAAAGGGTCACAAGACTCATACCGTTCTAGCATTGTTTCAAAATCTGCGTATATAACGAATGGTACCATTTGCTTTCTATTATAATTTTTAAACTGTATGAAAGAACCCCTTGGAGGTAGTTCAGTGGCGACACCTCCACAACTATGCGAACTAAGATCATCGCATGAATTAAAAAACATTAAACAAACGTCACAAAAGTACTGTTTACTGTGGTGTTTTGTTATTTGATTTTTAACAAGTCGCGGCAAGTCTTTAATGAGACAGTAATGTGACAAATCATCTCTTTCTAAATAAAGTAAATGAATTACCTTTCCGTTCAAGGCTTTTGGTTTGTAAAGCGGTCCTATGACTGTATTATTTTTTAAACCATAAATGTAAATGTATATTTCGGGGTTATTCAGTTCGAACCGCGCAATATCGGAGAAATTCACAGGAAATGACATGTCCTTTACATTTAACACGTTACGAAAATCAGGATAAGAAGATACTCTTTCAGGATGACTCTTAGCTGGATATAAAGCAGCAACAACAGACCATAAAAAACAATACTCGTCATTATTGCGGATATTAACACATGCTTTTTTCGATTTTATTGCAGAAGGCAATTCGATAAAACCTGAACCGCGTAACGGTTGATATTTATTAACATTAACTTCCAAATGAGAGCTGCTCAAGAACGTCCATCCACTGTCTCGGTCCTGAAATTCTTCTATCTTTTTTGTTAAAGTGTTTTTTACTTGAGACAATAATGAATCAAATTCATAATTCTGATGCAGAGTAACGTTTTTTGTGGCAAATGATTTCATCTCCTGACAATCATTTTTAATCATTAAAAACAAAGCAAAATATTCGAAATTAACTTTTAGACAAGTATGTTCTTTAAGAGACAAGTCAATTAACGTTTTCATTTTGTCCCAAATATTATTAAGAAATGGTTCTAGAGAACAATTCTCAGACGGATCGACAATTCTAGAAGAAGCTATACGATTACGAAATGCAGAGTGTATTATTTCAACACCTTCGCAAAAATGCGAAATTGTTTTATTTTTATGATTAGTGCTACGTAGGTGACCTGTCCAGTGACTGCGCTCAACAGATGTGTTACAAACAGTACAGAAAGGCATTTTAGATTAAAATAGTTTTGTTACGATTATGTACCTGGTGCCCTAACAACTTAAATATTTATCTTATATTTATGTTATCACTATAAAAGACGGGCTCAGAATTATCAAATAATTCATGAGTCCGTCTCATAAAAACTTGAAGCCCGTCCCACTGCGGCGAGTTGCGGTTAAGCTGCACTTTTAGGGCCACCGAGGCCTTCTTCCACCGATCCTCTTTAGGCGTGGAGGCAACTTCGGCCTTGTAGACCTTTACCTCCACATAGAAGTCCCCGATTGAGTCCGCCGTTCGCCGCACTTTACCGTTGACGACACGGGTGGTGAGGACCGAACTGAAGTCCCCAATTGAGGTCATCGACGGAATGTACTCCTCCAATCCAAAGAGGTCCGACCCCGAATTGCGTCTTTTACTGTGAACAATTGAACATAATTATTATCTATAATAATTTCGACAACAAATTACATTAAATTTATATTTTAACTGACGAATTGAGGATGTATTATAATACTCCTTTGTCGCACCCTACGGGAACAGAAAGCATGATGTTATAATAATTTCAATAACAATACCTCATGAAATTACTGTAAACATTCCTGCAAGGAATATAATTGGAAATTGATTTCAGCGCTCTCTTCGTTACAGTTCTAAATCCACTAACCAACGTATATCTGTGTATAACATTTTAATTGACATAACATATACAACAAGCACTTAAAGGTAAAAGCAGTAACAGAAAATTACCTTGATTTCGATTCTGATGGCGTGGTGCTCTAGGTAGCTTTGCGCTTTGACAACTTCTTCTTTGGTTGCACCTTCGCAACCTCGGCTACAACTGCAGACCGTATCTGGATTTCTGAATCGGAGTCTGACCTGAAATGGAACACATAAAGATTAATTTTATAACTAATAACTGCGACATAATCAAGGCTACCGATACACCAGCCGGCAGGCAGAAACCGGGTCCGTAGCTGGGTTGCGATAAATACATTAGAAAATCAGTAAAGTTAGTAGTACTTACTTACTTACATTTTATAAAGTTGAAGGTTGAAGGTTGGTAGTATTTAACGAAGGTAACCGGTGTTTATCACTGGAAGATACTGGAGCGAATGTAATATTGTGATCAAAATTGATTGATTTTATTCATAAAAAAATACCATTTCAGCAATATTTATCCAAAATCAAAAATCAAAATCAAAATCAAAAGTCATTTATTCAAACTAGGCTGAGAATCAGCACTTTTTGAACGTCAAAATTACATAAGACCCATTACAAAATTAAACCTTAACTACATGTCCTCACAGTTGTATGACTAATTTATGTTACTTACGTCTAATTAAATTGTCGTTATTAAAAATCGCTTTTAACAAATTGCAGTTTTATCGTGAGAAATGAAATATAAAACCAGCTTTTTACACTCGCCGACAAAGGTGAAGACGACACATAACACTTATGATTAATACAATAAGAATTATTATAATGCAGTGTCTATGTTTGTTTAGTAAACCTTGATGTAATACTCCGCATGACATGACTTGACATTTGTGAACTAATAAATAATATTTTTTTCAAAGACGCAAGTTATGACGAGCTGAAAGAAAAATATCCTGAAAACATTTATTGTGCAGAATAATTAATCCATGTAGACGAACTCGCGTCAAAAAGTTAGTTCACTCATATAAATATGCTGCAGTAAAACTTGACATTAGTAATAAGTAATATCATCTAACGACTAAACGAACTTTTTATAATCATTTCATGCAAAAGTTCAGTAGGTATCATCTAACGACTAACGAACTTTTAAATCATTTCATGCAAAGGTTCAGTAGGTACCTACTGATATTAAGATTCATCTTTCAAACAATGCCTAGATTGATTTCAATTTATTATGAAACATTATAAAATAATTAGCAAAGTTATCAAAACTGGTATAGGGTCGTCCTCTATTTCAGAGACTGCAACATGCATGGTGGTCGTCTTACAGTGCAATTGATTAATACATAGAAATGACTCATACATACACCGTGTGAAACAACGTTCGAGCATTGCAAATTTGAATAATGCAATTTTGCAATCTTTGGGATTCTAAAGAGTCACTTACACCTGTACTGTGAAAGCTCACCACGATCGGGGATCCGACGCCGTCGTCAGGTGGTTTACATAGAGTATGACACAATAAATTACTATAGGCCGGCGCAGAACCGTTTCGAAGGTATCAGTGCGAAAGCATCTTAATCTAAATCCAAGCGCAACGCAGAGTAACAGCCGACAACCAGTACCTAGTTGTTGTTAACGTGAAGGTAGTGTTTGCTGTATGAATTAATTAAATTAACATTTGGATGTCCTTGGTGTCCAATCTGGGACCATAGAAATAGAATGTGTGTGTGCCATTAGGTACATGCTATTACTTGCTCTATGAAGAGACATGAGGCAATCTGTCCCAAATTTTAGTTTAATGTTTACGATATCCTAAAGTTCAGATGTCCTTGGTGCCCAATCTGGGGTCATAGAAATAGAATGTGCGTGTGCCTGTAAGTGCATGTTAATTCTTGCTCTGTGAAGAGACATGAGACAATCTGTCCTGAATTTTAGGCTAACGGTTCATATAGTGACCGCCCTTATTTGTTAATAAGTAAACTAGTGTTGACTGAATGACTTAATTAAAATAACGGTAACACGGTAAGTTAATATTGAGTTTTAGAAATAAAGTGTTCCTCTCACTGTGGCCAAGACACTAAAGCCGTCATCGATCCTATGAGTCTGTGGGATCGGCGGTGAGAAAACCATTTCCTGTGTACATTGCACGACGTACGCAAACCCCTATTCCTACCCAAGTTCCGTCTGTTCCCGTAGGTCTCCTGGTAACAGACTTCCCTCACGTAAAACCAACGTAACCTACGTTTGGTGTGGTTTGTATGGTAGGCTAAGGCGTTAGGATAACTAGGGGGCTACATAGCCACATCGTACGCACTTGGAATAACGGCCGTACTAAGCTGTAAGTCACGGTGCGCACTTTTGGTGTGGAATAGGCGCCGAACCAGTATTTTACTGCACTATGTATTCATATTGGTTTTCTTTCGTTTTACCTTCCGTTCCATCGGGTGGAATAGGCGCCGAACCAATATTTTTCATTTATATCATTGAGCATTCTACTCCACCTTCGGTTCCATCGGGTGGAATAAGCGCCGAACCAATATTTTTCATTTATATCATTGAGCATTCTACTCCACCTTCGGTTCCATCGGGTGGAATAGGCGCCGAACCAATATTTTTCATTTATATCATTGAGCATTCTACTCCACCTTCGGTTCCATCGGGTGGAATAGGCACCGAACCAATATTTTTCATTTATATCATTGAGCATTCTACTCCACCTTCGGTTCCATCGGGTGGAATAGGCGCCAAACCAATATTTTTCATTTATATTATTGGGCATTCTACTCCACCGAGAGTGACGAGGCGAACGGAGTGAGCCGATGGAACGGAAGGTGGGGTAGAATGCCCAATAATATCCTACTGGTGTTTAGAAAGATTTTGGTAAAAATTGATATAAATATATGGAAGCACGTATCTGTAAATGATTTTTATTTTTTTTAAGCTACGAGTATGTTCCACCAATTCGACCCTTTTGTAATTTAACATGTAATAGCTAACTAATCAACAAATAAGTTTTTTTTGTTAAGTGTCACTTTGGGGGTTGGTATAAAAAATCACCCCCAAAAAATATACTTCTCGTTTTTTACAGTTTCTGATATTGCAAAAATTCTAAAAAAATATACCTATATTATAATTAGTTTATTGATAGGCATGTACAGTTTCAATTTCATGAAGATATCTTCAATAGGTACTGAGAAAAAAAAATACGTTCAGGGTGGTTACCCCTATTATTCTATAGGGGTTAGGGGTGTGAGATTAAGTGTATGGCTATTTTAGATGAAAAACAATAAAAACAAGGTAAGAACCCTTCATCAGACGCGAGTGCAGTTTTCATATGCTTAACCGGCTAGATCCTTTGAAGAATTTGAATTAATTATATTTATGTCTTTGAGAAAACTATTGATACAATAACTAGTCTTAAAAAAAAATATTTGTGACTCAATCATTTTATTGCTCTGTGTTTTAGCATCAAGTGCTTCTCGCTAATTTGTAAAAACACTTGAAATTATCTTTTGAACTGATACTAAGTTAATTGGTTTTCTTTCGTTTTACAAAGTGCGTGTAAGTACACTTGAGTTGGCCTAGGCAAACACCTGTTATTGTCTAGACTAATTTGAAGTACGCTCTATTATCCACTCAGTAGCCATATTTCTTGGCATTGCACAACTTGACAAGCCATCCTAAAAAATATTTGGAATGTACAGTTTTAAAATTGCAAATTTATTTATTTACTAGCTGTTGCCCGCGACTTCGTCTGCGATACATGATGAATAGTAGCCTATGTCCTTCTCTAGGTCATGGTCTACCCATGTGCTAAATTTCATCCAAATCCGTTCAGCCGTTTTAGCGTGAAAGGGTAATCAACAAACAATCAAGCACACTTTCGCATTTATAATATTAGATAGGATAGTTAGGAGGATCAAAAACCGGTCCATCGACACTCTAGACTCACAAAATGTATTAGGTACTTAAATTAAAAGTTTCGATTAATATAATTCAATCATGATTTGAAAGACACGTGGCGCCATCTATTATCATAAGAACGTTATTTTTGGTTTTCTCGGGAACAGCACTTTTTTCGGGATGAAATGTACCCTATGTCCGTGTCTGTCAAACGCATATGCTAAATTTCAGGATGATAGGTTCAGTGGTTTAGGCGTGAAAGGTAACAAACAAACAAACTTACTTTCACATTTATAATATAAGTTACGATAGTCTTAGCGAAACCTCTCCAAGACCTGGCCAAAGCGGTGCGCTATAAAGGACGGCGCGCGCTTAGCAACGGACGGGTCTCATCCCTAACGAGCAGTTTGGTTTCCGAACGCAGCATTCCTGCGTTCACCAGGTCCACCGCATCATCGAACACATAAGCGTTGGCTTCCAACGTGGTTTGATGACGGGCGCTGTCTTCTTTGATATAGCGAAAGCGTTCGACAAAGTCTGGCACAACAGCTTATTATATAAGCTCTACCAACTTGGCGTGCCGGATCGTCTCGTACTCATCTTACGAGACTTTTTGTCGAATCGCACCTTTCGCTATCGCATAGAAGGAGCGCTATCCTCCCCCCATCCCATCCGTGCAGGAGTCCCACAGGGCTCTGTGCTCGCTCCCCTCATCTTCACGCTGTTCACCAGCGATATCCCGAAAAGTAAAAAGGCGCAGTTAGCTCTGTTCGCAGACGACACGGCCATTTACTACTCGGGCAGGGACCAACACCCGATATCTCGCACTCTCCAAACCGCAGTCGATAACCTCGGCGCCTGGTTTAGGAAGTGGAGAATCGAGGACAATCCCGACAAGAGTCAAGCGGTCCTCTTTCTGAGACCACGTCGCACTCGACTCCCCCCCCGACCGATCACCATGTTCGGCAAGCCGATCCCTTGGGAGACGCGAGCCAAATACCTCGGTGTGACCCTCGACCACCACCTCTCCTTCGCTGAGCACATAAAGCAGGCGCGTTCGCGCGCCGCTTTCGCTCTCGGTAGACTCCACTCCGTTCTGAATGCACGTAGCAAATTGTCACTTAGGTGCAAATTGTGCATTTATACAGCGTGCATTCACCCCATCATGACCTATGCGGGTTCAGTGTTTGCGCACCCAAAACCTCACCTCATTCATAGGATGCAGGCCCTCCAAAACCGTTTCCTCCGAAAGGCAACGGGAGCCCCTGGGTTCGTTCGGAACGAAATCCTCCACGAAGATCTCGACATTCCCACCATCTCCCAGTTCTTGAAACGCAACTCCAAGCGCTTCTTCGACTCAGCCACCAACCATCGCAACCCTCTGGTTGTCGAGGCGGCTAGCTATGTCCCCTCTCGTATTAGTAAGGTCCGCCGCCCTAGGCTTGTCCTCTCAGATCCCGACGACCCCATAACTCTTCTCCAGGAGAGCAGTAAGGACCGTAGGAACAAAAACAAATCGACATTCCGACCTCGCCGCCGAGGTCCCTCGCGACGACCCTGTAATAATCGTCCTCTCCCCCCCGACCCTTGCTCGGGTATGATGTGCCAGCTGGTGGCGTAGCTGAGCCAGTAGCTTTAAACTCCCCTGACAATAATAATTCTAATCTGATCCAGCCTGTCCCATCTTGCTGTCCTCCCCCCAGCGACGCCCTAAGCCGAGGCCCGTTCCCCACAGGGGGAGCCCTTAGCGTGTAGTCGCTTAGTCTGTAAGTTTTATGCCCCTGGCTGGAGGCTTTGAGTCATCTTAAGGCAGCCACAGGATAGTCCGGTTAAGTAGCCTCGACCTCTCTAGGTCAACTACGAGATGCCATTTATAAAAAAAAAAGCAACGGATTCATTCGATTATCGGTCGGCAACGGTTAAACATCGCTACCCTCGCTTGTACTTTCATATATTCGGTCGTTATATTGTTATTTTCGTAATTAATTTATATCATTTGCAGTAATTAGAGTTTCGGATGTCATAGTTTTAAATTATCATTTGTTGTAATTTCGGTTATTCATTTTGATTGTTAATTAAATAATTTTAGGAAATACTTGTGCGTTATTCTGTTTTTTTAAAACTGTCCTCACTTCTGGTTTCTAAGAATAGTTATTTTATAGTTAGGATTTATTAAAAGTTTATGCACAAGTAAAAAAACAAATACTGTACAAAGGCGGACTTAATGCCTGAGGCATTTTCTACCAGTCAACCTTAGGGTGATGCAGAGAGAAAACATGGCAGGTGCAATATAAAGGATAGATAACACGAAAATAACTATAAAATACAAGAATAATAATAGTGTGTCCCTGGAAGTATGGATCAAATCGAATAGGAGTGTAGGTGTATAATAGGAATGTGCAAGGTCATTTCCAAACTTTTTAACCCTGAGAATGTTGGTGTAATTTGTTACGGTTCAAAAGTTATGACCAATTATTATTTTTTTCAATCACTTCGCATAGAGCTCAATGAAAAAAATCATTAAAAAAAACTAGCAAAGTGGGTCTTTCTTTTGGTAATACTTATACGCATCTAGAAAACATGTGTTCAATAATAAAAAACAGTTACTGCAAAGTCTTCGGTCTGGCAGAAGTTTTACTCAATTTTCGAGCGGTTTTTATGGGAAAAAGTTACACTAGCGAAAGTTGACCACGTATTACAAAAACTGGTCCAAGTCATAGAGATTCTTTGGAGGTATGAATCACTGGAATATTCTTAATTGCTTAAAAGTTAGAGATTTTTATTAACAAGGAGGATTTTTACAATTTTCTATGTTACGAATTTTCATATTTTTCAGCTTAACTAACGATTTAATTTCAGTCCCTAGGCATTTTTTACCTATCTGAACACTACTGTTTGATGTGGTTTAGGTTTAAATAAAATATAAAAATAATTTCGGTAAACTTTTTGTTATCATGATGATCATGAGTCATGTTATTTACCCTAGCTACAACCCGGAAAAAACCGTGCTCCTGCTGTCAATGATATCATATCTTTTTTTTTTATGTATGGCATCTCGTAGTTGACCTAGAGATGTCGAGACTACTTAACCGGACTATCCTGTGGCTGCCTTAAGATGACTCAAAGCCTCCAGCCAGGGGCATAAAACTTACAGACTAAGCGACTACACGCTAAGGGCTCCTCCTGTGGGGAACGGGCCTCGGCTTAGGGCCGTCGCTGGGGGGAGGACAGCAAGATGGGACAGGCTGGATCAGATTAGAATTATTATTGTCAGGGGAGTTTAAAGCTACTGCCTCAGCTACGCCACCAGCTGGCACATCATACCCGAGCAAGGGACGGGGGGGAGGACGATTATTACGGGGTCGTCGCGAGGGACCTCGGCGGCGAGGTCGGAATGTCAATTTGTTTTTGTTCCTACGGTCCCTACTGCTCTCCTGTAGAAGAGTTATGGGGTCGTCGGGATCTGAGAGGAGAAGCCTAGGGCGGCGGACCTTACCAATACGAGAGGGGACATAGCTAGCCGCCTCGACAACCAGAGGGTTGCGATGGTTGGTGGCTGAGTCGAAGAAGATGATGTCATATCAGCGCTCAGGTACAATATGTATGGCGACGGGGCGAGCGCGGCGAGGTGAAAGAGGAAGTGCGAGGGGCATTGCATTCCAACGAGGTGCTAGGAATGTGCGGGGGAAGGGAAACAAAAGAACCAGCGCCGGCGCACGTTCACACTCAGGTATATGTTTTAGTAACTCGACTGCGGACGTACTTAATTCGGTGTTCATCAATAATTATTCTTTAACGTTATTTGGACTGTGTAACTTGGACTTTTTAACCGACTTCCAAAAGGAGGAGGAGGTTCTCAATTCGTCTGCATTTTTTTTTTTTTTGTATGTCTGTTACGCGATTACTCAAAGACGGATTTACCGATTTGGAAAATTCTTTTTTTGTTTGAAAGGGTATACTTCCGAGGTGGTCCCATATAAATTTTATTAACTTTTCTTGGGGAGTTTTTGAGTTAGCTTCAATAATGCGTATATTTCCCACTTATTTTATATGGATGATGTGATGATGTTTTAATAACTTCCTATCACTGTTATTTACATGGCTATATCTACAATTATTGTGCTCAATTATGTATTCGAATTTGTGTGGGGAATTTCAAACAATTTCCACAACGAAAAAGTGAAAAATAAAAACTTTTTAGCAAAAAATAAAACCGACTTCTAAAACAAAACACTACAAAGTGAAAAATAACTTTAATTTCGGAAGTCGGTGGCAAAAAACGAAAATACAAAAGCAAAGACACCGACTTCCGAAATTAAAGTTATTTTCACTTTGTAGTGTTTTGTTTTAGAAGTCGGTTTTATTTTTTGCTAAAAAGTTTCTATGTTTTTACCTGTGATTTGGACACTGTTTGACTTGAGTATGGCTTCGTACAACAGCCTTGAATATGCAGATGTGCATTTCATTTACGGATTTTGTGATGGAAATGCACGCCAAGCTGCAAGAGTGTATCGAGAGCGATATCCTAATCCGGATTACCGAGTATTCCAACGTGTACACTCCGCTTACGCAGATGGTAGAAATCCAGGAGCTAGGGATGGTCGACGTAGCGTTCCAGACCTTGGAGTCGAAGATGTGGTGCTTCAGATGCTACGTGAGAATCCAATGACAAGTATTCGTCGCATGTAAAGAATGTCAGGGATTCCGAGATCTGTGGTACATCGTACTGTGAGACGACACATAATTCATCACTTTCACGTTCAACGTGTGCAAGCGCTTTTACCGAGTGACCATGCCCCGAGAAGGGCTTTTTGTAGGGAAATGTTACGTCGCCATCGTGAAAATTCTCAATTTTTAAAGAAAATTTTATGGAGCGATGAAACAAGTTTCCGAAGGGTGGGGATATTTAACATGCATAATCTGCATTTTTATGCGCGCATTAACCCACACATTGTACGAAGTGACCATTTCCAGCATCAGTTCGGTAAACCTCTTTTCCTCAATATTCCCTTGGTAAACCTCTTTTATAAGGAAATACCTATTCCAGTTACAGATAAAGTCAGATATCTTAATACTTGACTCAGATACTTGTACTGTAAATTAAGTGGTGTTCCTCATTGTGATTATATTGTTAACAAATGTGAAAATCACCTAAACATGCTTAGATGCCTCTCTGGTGTATGGTGGGGTGCACATCCATTTTCTTTGAAGCTTGTTTACAATGCAATTATCAGAAGCACTCTAGATTATGGATTGTTCGTTCTAGAGCCTGGTAGTGTTATGGCTTTTAAAAAACTGGATCGCATCCAGTCTAAATCATTACGCATTATTTCGGGTGCCATGAAGTCTAGTCCCATTAATGCACTCCAAATTGAATGTGGGGAAGCTCCTTTATATCTTAGAAGACAATTCCTATCTGACAAATATTTGTTCCGGATTCTTCAGCTCTCAACTCATCCTCTCATTCCTAAACTAGACTCTTTAGTGTTACAGATTGAATCGTCAGATTACTGGTCCCATAAACGTGCTCCTTGTTTAGTTGTAAGCTATAAAAAATTCCTTTCACTTTCTTCTCCTAATCACCATTCCAATAAACTTCCCCTGTTTAACAGTAGTTATGAGAGTCTACAATTCAGCTCTATCATTAAATATAACTGTGTAAGTAAATCCGATCCCGATTGTCATATAAGTTTTAATAATTTTCTGGCTGAACACTCGGAGTATCACTACATATTTACTGATGCTGCCAAGCGTTCGCCGACGGGTTGTGTTGGGATAGGTACAGTCGCGACCAAAAGTCGATAAGCAAACTCACAAAGCAATAGCTTGGCGTTTAGTTTGACTTAAGACCTTCTATTTCCAAGAACATAAACATGCGTCGTCAACAACTGATTGTAGTTCATAATTTCAAAGTTATAACATGTTTAAAGATGACCTAGCGGTTAAGCGCGTGCATATAGATGCGTGAATCAGTGAGCCGTGAGTTCAAATCTCATGCAGTTCTTGACTTTTGTAAGTTTTTACTTGATTGGAAGTAATGGGACAGAAATATAATATTCTTTATCTTGTTCGCTTGGTCACTCATTTCGTAAAGTTAGAAAGGTAGATCATAGAAAACTAAATATGTATTGACAATTATATATGTGTTATTAGAATATCATTTCTTTGTTATGTTATTATGAATTGACTAAGTGGGTATACAACAAAAAATCCTATGAACGGTTAAAAAAAAAGTTCTTTTATCTAGTAGGAATGTAACGTCACAATTCTCTTAAGTTTGTTAATTTTATAAATAACTAAATAAAACGAATAAACATTTTTGTTACCATTCAGCACGACTTTTTTATTTAAACCTTCCAACACCGAAAAGATAAATTAAAAATCACAAAAATAGTTAAATAATAATACAATAACTAATATTTAACAAACATCTAACAAGTTTTTGCTTAAAATAGGAATATATTATTATGGTTCCAAAGAAACAAAAAACAGTCCAACATTGTGATTAAGATTCGAACTCAGACTTCATTGATCGTGAAACCATTGCTTAGCCCAAACAGCTACCAGCACATGTTATGTTTATGCGAATTTTAGCAATGCAATGGTAAGATCAAGTCGCCACTATGACGATTATTCTAAATTCAATAGAAATATAACGTTATTTCGCGTAGTACGACGACATGCGACAATTCATTAGTGTGTGTTATCTGCTGAATGTTGGCTCATACACGCACACGGGAATGTTTCGGTATTTTAAAAGCCATAGATTAGACTCGTGTTCTTAACCTCAAAAAAACAATAATTTTTACCGATTCTCAAAGTGCTCTTCTAGCCATCAATAAATCCCCTTTTGAACACAAATCACAGTTCCCAATCATTTATTTAATAAGAGAATTTGCGTTCAGAACCATTTCAGTAGGTAATACTTTGCAATTTGCATGGATTCCGGCCCATTCTGGAATCCATGGCAATGAAGTTGCTGACACACTTGCCGGTGATGCGGTGCAGTGTAGGGATTTAGTTCCTTATACTAATTTTAGTAGTGACCTCGTGATGTTACCAAAGACTTTTGTTCGGGACACCTGGAAGGTAGCTTGGGATATCGGAAGCAAATTAAAGGGCCGTTATTTTTCAATTATTCAGCCCGACGTTCCGGAAAAATCGTGGTTTGGCAGGGCGAAGTTTGCAAGGTGGAGACCTCCGTTTTAATACGTATGAGACTGGGTCATGTTTGTTCTCCAGCCCATCTTGCCAAACTTCATATCATCGACGACCCCATCTGCTTGTGTGGTACAGACCTAGGCGACCTTAATCACATTTTTTTCTCCTGTCCCTTATATGACCGTTCTTCTTTTCTCAGTAACCTCTTGTCCCGCCGTATTCCTTTTCCTACCTCAATACTTTCTTTACTTTGCACAAATAGCTTTCCTGTATATAAATGTATAGTCTCATTCATCACTTTAAATAATATTAAGTTGTAAATTTTCCTCATTGTAATTTGCTCATTATTTACTATCTTCACCTTTATAAATATACTGATCTTATATCCGTCCCATCCTAAATCCCGTTATAATCATTTAATTATTCATACTAATATTTTCGTTTCCCTAACTTTATTTCTGAAATAATTATAAACTTGACATTGGCTAAATGCACAAACTGTGCGAAGCCAAAAGAAAAAAAAAATATGTCAGTGAGAAATCCAAAACATCAACGCATCTGGTGCTGTCACTGTCAATGTCAACAAAATAGAATAAATGTTACCAAGTAAAATTTTATTTCCCGGAATGTTGGTTTCCGGAGCACTAGAATGTTTTAAATAATAGGAACATGAACTTAAGTTCCACTTTTTATTAGTTCTAGATCGATCAAAATAAAAAACCCGCCAAGTACGTGTTGGACCACGCACAATGAAGGGTTCCTTAGTTGGGACGAATATTTACGCATGCACAGAATTGATTTACCGACCGCAAAAAATAAGTTTGTATTTGTGTTTTTTCAAGGAATACTATAAATAGTATTTCTTGAAAAAAACTATGAAAACAAAGTTATTTCTGTGGTTGTAACCGAAAACATCCCATACCTCACCAGCTAATGACCAGCAAATAAAAACAAACACAATAAAAAAAAATAAGTCACTAAAAAACAAATCATCTTATGAATAATTATTTTATGCAACGATATCACACACGGGTACATGTGCTGTGATTTTTTTTTCATCCCTCGGTTAGTCGTAACTACTAATAACTAGTTTTGCTCCACTTTTTCAAAAATGGTTTTGAGGTTATCCGTAACAGGGCAACCAGAGGTGACCAGAGCGAGCTGCATCTTTCACATTGAAATTCCCGGACTGAAAACGCTTGAGTCAACTTTGTGCTACTCTTAATGACACTGTCTCTTGTCCATACACGTCACAAATTTTTTCGCAGTTTGTGTCACATTTTTCCCTTTTTTGTAATAAAAATTTAAAATGTATCTTTCTTCGTTAGATTCACTCAGAAAAACAATTGAAAAATGGCGGGAAATCGTTTTTACTTTTTATTTTTCTTTTTTTAATGTCATCTAATTATTTATTGGTATTAAAACCAGCCAGATACAAACAGTCAACGCCAAAGAGATTTGTCTACAACCTTATACATAAAAATATATTTATGTAGAAAACTTTTCCCCGACCTGTTATAATAAAAACCACAAGAAAATAAACAATAATAGTCTTTTTGGGGAAATTTTACATGTAACAGTAGCCACCCTAAAATCTTGCGCATGTGTACCTGACCTGACATGACAGACCGGTAACGTGAATGAAATTCAATGAAGTTTCATCAGATTCTTATGAGGTTCTCGTGTGCAGAATAATTGTATCTAAATCAAATCAATATCAAAGTGAACTTTAGTTCGACGTTAGTAAGAAACAGTAAAAATGGAGAACCTTTCAATAGGTAAGTTTCATCTTAGATCTATTCATATTTGTATCATAACCTGTCCTACGCACACGTATGCAACATATTCTTATAATTTTTAGGTGAGATATACACGTCGGATAAGAACGGTAGTGATGAGTCTGGCGATGGCAGTGAAGCGAAGCCGTTTAAGACGGTGTTACAGGCTATGCGCCATGCTGGCAAGGAACCTTTCCCCACGATCTACGTTGATGCTAAAGATGACACGAAAGTGTTCGACGTTGTAGCAAAATCACAGCTGAAGAAAATTCACAAGATCTGGGTGAGGGAAGGCCATAAGCAAGCAGACAAGGCGAAGGCTGAAGAAGAGGGCAATGACAAAAGACAACAGAACATTGACGAAGCAAAAAAAGTTGTTATTCAAGAGGATCCTAGCTTGCCTAAAGCTACGATCGTGAAAATATCAGAAAGTGAGTATTATTATTTATTGAACATTTTTGTATGACATTTAAAACAAAAAGGACAAACATACATAAAACTAGTGTAAAATAGGTGGTTTTAGCGCACAAGGCATTCTCTTACTAGACAACCTACACACTTACCTACATAAGTACTTTCAATCAGACATACTTAGACACAGAAAATGTTAAGTTAATATTATTGTTCATTGTGTAATTCCAAATTCTAATGTTTTTGTTAGTGGTATACAAGTAAGCAAGCAATAAGTAAGCGAGCAATCTCTGACATACTTGAATACCGCTAACAAAAACCAAAAACTTGTTATGAGAAACTTGTTATATATGAAAAATATCATTCATATGTTTTGAACCTTTGTTATACATTTTACTCATGAATAGTACCTCCACTTGAAGTCCATAATTAGTTCAGTAGTCCTGAGATCTCGTGGCTAAGTAATAACAGCTGCACGGGTCGATCCATCAGGTTAAGCTACGCTTGCCAGGGATGGTCTGTGGATGGGTGGCCATCTTTTCATACCGAGACTCCTCTGTGCCTCGGAAAGCATGTTAAGCTGTTGGTCCCGGCTGTCATTCGTAGATCTTTGGTCGTTACGGGTCGGCAGAAGCCGAAAGTCTGACAACCAGTCTTACCAAGGAGTATCATATTACCCAGTAACTGGGTTGTGGAGGTCAGATAGGCAGTCGCTCCATGTAAAATACTGGTATTCATCTGCATCCGGTTAGACTGGAAGCCGATCCCAACATAGTTGGGAAAAGACTAGGCAGATTGAGTCCTGAGATTAGAATGCATGTGAGTAAAACTATAAACATGGATCAAATATAAATTATAACATTGTTTTTCATATAATATGATTGCAACAGAACTAATATTGCTATAAGTACATAAAAGGAACATATATTTTCAAAAAATGACTAAATGTCATTTCCAAACTTGCACATTTTGCCGTTTGCATTGGAATAATAATAATAATAATCTGTATCTCTACGTTGACGTCGTGGTGGGGCTTGCGCGCTTCAAACTTTAGGTCTGTGCCGGTAGAGTTTACTTTGCCGGAACGGGTCTAGGATGAGGAGCCAGACCAAGAGAGATACAGAAACCCGCAGGGCAGCATGTGGCGAGCTGTTGGGCAGTAGCGACCCCACGGACCCCTATCTCCCGAGAGAAATCTTGTCCTCATCTCTAGCTTGCCTTTATTGGCCGGCTGGAGTGAACACTGACGAGGAACAGAGCTCCCACCTCTTTCTTGCCTTTATTGGCCGGATTGAGTGGAGATTCGCAAGAGCAAACGTGCTCGGAGGAAGGAAGTATTCCAGTAAGGTGCTGGTAGGGATCTTGACCGTACTTCCGGGATTGTCCTGATAGCCGTGGAATACCTCTCCATTCCTCAAGCATCTCAGGAAGTGTTGCCCCCTTGTCGCTATGTGCTAGCGGCCGTTTCCGGGGGCCCATTATTGAGTGTGCAAGTCACCCCCTGCCATTTTATCCGTGTATAATATATAACATTGGTCAGGCAGGGGACATAGTTCTTCCATAGTTCAAGTTACCCAATCCACTTTAGCTACCCAGACCCATAGCCCAATATGTTTTGTTTCCACACACAACAATAGTCCTGCACCAACCGGGGGTTGTTCTTGGGTGCACTTGCATAGTGCATACAGGGATAATCGTCGGTTGGTGCCTCCTTATCATTTAAAATGATTTAAGGGGCCTCTGCGAGTTGGCTTCGGCTCCTTGTACGCCTTCCAAAGGTCCGGGACCCCAGGGTCCCGAGAAATGTAAAAAAAAAATAATAATAATATCCTGGGACATTACACACACGGTCATCTGATCCCAAACTAAGCAGAGCTTGTACTATGGAAACCAGATAACTGATATACTACATACACTACTTTTTTTTTGTAAATACATACTTATATAGATAATTACACCCAGACTCAGAACAAACAGACATGTTCATGCACACAAATGTTTGTCCTGGATGGGAATCGAACCCACGACCTGCGGCATGATAGGTGGTGTCTTAACCAACCACGCCAGCTGGCCTGTCAAAATCACACAAATAAGGAATCACACAAATATGTCAAAAAAAATGATATAACTGCAATAGCAGTGTGACTCACTGTAGGTACTAACTAATCTTCTAGTAGAGGTAGTTACTGTTCACATCAATCAATCTATGATGCAATAATAACTAAAATATATCTGATGATATAATAATAATAATAAAAAATAGAGTAATAATATTTGAATTAGGAATTTTATAGGTCAGAATTTGTATTGAACTTTCTTGTGTTTTTACATGTTAATTTTTTCCATTCTGAAACCATTTTTTTTTACGTTTTAGGGTTCCATAACTCTAAAGGAAAAAAACGGAACCCTTATAGGATCACTTGTGTGTCTGTCTGTCTGTCACTGTTTGTTTTCTCTGAATCTAATTGACCAATTCAGTTGATATGGGGTACACACATGGGCGTCAATTAAAAAAAAAGAACAAAAATAGTTCTATAGGTACCTATAGATTACATGAAAACCTATAAGAAATCTGTGGTCTTAAAATAACAAGGAAAACTTATATTGTGTGTACACACTTACATTTGCAGTTGGAATGTATGGGGAACATGTTTTTAAACTAAAGTTTTAAGTTTGTTCTTGGGATAAATTCATCCCTTCATTGTGCGTGGTCGGACACGCACTTGGGCTTTTTTTTTTAGATAGTAGCTACTATGGATTATTTTACAACATATAAGTTGTTTGTTAAAGTACCTAAAAATGTACAACACAACAAATTTGCCATCCGTTACAGTGGAATGTGTCGCAACTAAAAGTCAAAATTACCCTTTATCATTGATACAAATAGGAACTTCCCTTAGAACAGAGAGAACTAGCGAATTGCATTACATTTAACTTCCTAGCCTGGCTTCATATCTAACTGGATGCAGCTGAATACCAGAATTGTAAATGATGTGAGTGAAAGACATTGTCAAAGTCTCAGTTCTAAGATACGGAGTCGTTTTCGGGGGTAACTCGACAGACAAGAATTACGTGTTCATCGCACAAAACAAATGCGTACGTGCCGTATGTGCCGTATATAATCTACACTCAAGAGACAGTTGTAAGCCATATTTGAATCCTTGAAGCTAACATTGCCTTCATTAGACATCTTTGAAGTGGCAGTGTTTTTTACGACTGCTGTAAAATTAGAACAAAGTTCCGATATAATGACTGCTTATACGGACCCACTAAGAAAACAGAGAAAAACCTCATTATGTAATGTATTACAATTTTTAATCTATGTTTGTAATAATTATGTTTGTTTTGTGTGAGCTTATGTTTCTTTTTCCTCTTTTTTTATTAATAGATAGGACATACAATTTGTAGTTTTTCTCTCTATTAAACTAAATACCGAACAAAAATAGGAAGTTGTTTACTTTCTAAACACTATGATTTATATGACGTCCGCTTATTAGTATGACGTGTTTGTCACTTCCCTTCAATGTCATTATAATCGGATTCTACTGTAATTGCAATTGAGATTATTTTCATTATGATAGATAAGGCACTGAGTGTTTGTCTTGTCATGGCACAGATACTAATATGCCCCAGATTAATTAGGACTCATCAACCTTCAAAGAGCTAACTGATCTGCTAATTGAAATCCGTTTCTTGGATTGTTCCATACTTACTTGACATATTATTTTTGTTGTAGTCCTGCCCACACTTCAATTTACTACTGTCTGTCAACACATTGTGCTCACAATGCCCATGACTGTTCTGTAACCTAAGGTCTGCCCTCATATTTTGACTGTTCTGTAACCTAAAGTCTCACCCATACTTTTTCCAATTTCCTTTGTGTTTTGCCTTCTCCAGCCAATCGATCAGAAACGAGACTAAATCGTCATGCCGACGTTTCGTAAGCCTGCCTCGATGACGCCCGACCTGTGTGATGATCCTGGCCCATCTGTCCTGATGCAACCTATATCATTAGTGTACGGCCCGAGTGAAAAAGCGTCCAGCGGGGCGTTCAGCGTTGCGTGTAAGCGGCGAAGAGTGTTTACCGAGCGCCGCTCGGCCATCACTCAGGACACTCGCGAGTGTTTGCATGTGTTTAACACAAACGTCGCACGCCCCGCCCCGCCGGACGCTCGAGTCGAGCGTGCACTAAGTGTGACCCGCTCAGTCCCATTTCAGCCTCACAGACTTATTGCCAACATTGGCCTTGTCTGTCTTGGAGCGTATTATGGTGTTGCAAATTGGTTCGGCATTCGCTACTACAACCGCATGATAACTTTCAGCGACCGAGAACCGCGGCAAGCGCATCTGCGTGCGCGGCTGGGTGCACCGCTTGCGTCGCCAAGGCCGCGCGCTCACCTTCCTAACTCTGCGCGACGGCACCGGCTACCTGCAGTGCGTGTTACATGGCCTGCTGTGTCAGACGTACAACGCGCTGGTGCTCTCTACAGAGTCCTCCGTCGTCATTTATGGACAACTAGAGGTTGTGCCTGACGGGAAGATGGTGAGTGTCTATAAGAGTCAGGAAAATATTTATTGACTGGTGTACAGGTCACTAAACTAGTATAATAAAACACCAACTTGGATAATCACGCACTTTCTCGTACGGCGGTCGGTAGCAAGTGCGGCAAGCGATGCGCTTGCCACGCTCCCCACTACCGGTCGCCCTACCAGTATGCAGCCTGTATTTACTAAACATTACTATCTGCCTTTTACAAAATTAGAAAAATAATAAATATATTCTTAACACCATTAAATGCAATCATTCTATCAAAACATTCTTCGTATATAAAATTTAGAACTAATTCTTTAAAGCACTACTGATTCAGCTTACAGTGCGTAATTTATAATTATTATAATTTTACTTTTACATATTTAATCAGTATTCATCGTTAATATAAATGTAAACTTATTACATTGTTATCACTCGTCAGTAATATCAGCATTACCATCTGTACAAACTTGCCACTGTCCTTCAATTCGCTTTAGGTGTACAATATTTCTACGAAGTCGTTGTCCGTTGTTCTCATTTCGAACTTCTGCATCATTTGCTGCCTTACTGATGACTGTGTGTGGTGCATCATCAAATATGGTAGAAAACTTATTTTCCTTCGTCATATTCTTCACGTATACTTTATCTCCAACGTCAATACTACATTCCGCTGCATGACTTTTCCTGTCCGCATATTCTTTTCCCTTGGCTTTCATTTCTTTAATGGATCTAAATATGTAAATTCAATATCAATCATAGAAGGCAGCTTATCCCTAAATTGACGCCTGAAAAAGAGTTCCGCAGGGGATTTACCTGTAACGGAATGAGGGGTGCTGTTGTACAGACGCCAGCATATCAAGCTACCCGAAACTGTCAAATTTTCCCAATCAACCTTGAACCTAATGCTTTAGCGATAAACTTGAAAATCTATTAAAAAAGTTTGACAGATTGTAGTAGCTTGATGTGCTGGCGTCTGTACATAGTTAGATATTTAAGCAAATCTTCTTGTCAATTTGACATTAAGCTTTGGCTAATTCGTAGTCTTTTTAAGATGTCGCGGTTCTGTCTCTCAACCTCGCCATTTTGCTGAGGTCAGTAGGGGGGGATACTATGAAACAAACGTATGCCAAATTCATTGCAAAACCTTTCGAATTCGGTACTGGTAAACTGTCGACCATTGTCAGCAGTAATGCTTACTGGCGCTCCTAGCCGGGATAATATCTCTTTAAGTAATATTATAGTGTGCGCAGAGTCCATAATTTTTGAAATTTTAATTTCTTTATACCTATTAAAATAATCTATAATTACCAAAAGATAATGTCCACTAAGCAACGGTCCCAGATAGTCAATGGCTACGTCAATCCAGGGTTGAACTGGAAGTGTCCGTCTGCGCATAGGGTTAGGAGGATTGGGAGCGGAAACCAGAGTACAAGCCTTACAAGCTCTTACATAATGCTCCGCGTCTCTATCGATTTTTGGCCACAGCTACAATTCCTGGGTGTCCTTCGTGAGCACCTGCTAACACTTTGGAGCTCAAACTGGAAGGAATTACAATTGTATTACAACGTAAAAGTAAATTGTCTTGGAAACAAAGTTCATGTTCGAAGACCTTGTAAGTGTTGATACTCTGGTCCCAGCTATTGTTGTAGATACTTTTCTTAACCAATTTTAATTCGTGGTCTCTCTCACAAGCTTTCTTCAATTCAGACAGGGTGATTGCCATAGGACGAGACTGATCGATTACTAAATTTAAATAATTATCGTCATCGAACGGGACTGGTAAACGGTCAATAGAACACAACCGTGATAGTGAATCTGCGATGTTTTTCTTGCCCGGACTGTATACGATCTTAAAATTATTCGACTGTAGGCGTAATACCCAGCGCTCGATTCTCGCACATGGTTTAGATTCGGTGCCGAATATTACTTCCAGTGGCTTGTGGTCACTGACAAGTTCAAAAGTATCTTTTCCAAACAAATACATGTCAAAATGCTCTCCGGCCCAAACTAACGCCAGGGCCTCTTTCTCGGTTTGACAATAACGTTTTTCGCGATCAGTGAGACTTATTGCCGTATGCATTTATTCGCGGCCCACTTATGCCATTTTTAACAAGTACTGCCGCCAATCCAACTGGACTAGCATCAGCGAAAACTTGAGTCCTGTCCTGCGGATCATAGTAGGCTAAGGTTTTAGTTTGAGTCATCGCCCGTTTTAATCCGTCAAATGCTTGAGTATGTTTATCATGCCAGTACGAAGTAATATTAGCCCCTTTGCTTAGTTTTAGCCTTAAAAGTTCGCGTAATGGCTCGGTCCATATTGCAAGGTTAGGGATCCATTTACCTACATAGTTTACCACCCCAAGAAAACTTTGTACTTCCACTTCGATAGTGGGTTCTCCAAATGATTCGATTGTTTTTACATATTTGTCGTACAAGACAATTGACGTCCGAGAAATTCGATTTGTTTAACCCCCCAAAAGCACATTTTGCTTCATTGAGCAAGATATTGTTATTTTTTAAAACTTGCAAAACCTTTTTGAGCCTTGTCGCATGTTCAGTCTCGTCGCTTTACAATATCGTCGATGAAATTGACAACTACTTGACAAGGCAAAAGTACTCTTTCTAAGATTTTTTGGAAACATTCAGGAACGCACGAGACGCTAAACATTAGACGTAAAAAAACATTAACCTAAACAGCCCTTGGCTACAAATGAATGACTATCCTCGCTAAGTTCTAGCTGGTGAAAAGAATTTTTTAAATCCAGCTTAGAGAACATTTTGACATTTCTAAACTTGGGAATCAGCTGTCCCATAGTAGGCAAGGGATGTTTCTCTCTGATAACGGCCCGGTTGGCCTGCCTCATGTCTACACAAATTCTGACGTCTCCATCTCCATTGAGTACAGGTACCAAAGGAGAAATCCAATCAGACGGTCCAATAAACACTCTCTATTATGTCTGAATCAACGAGATCTTTTTTTTTTATTAATTTTAGACTCTAGAATTTTTTTATCACGCGCTATGCATCACTTGAATGACGTCCACCGCAACGGGAACATCTAACCGATTTATTGACAAATCTTTACTTGGCCCAGACAAACCAAAATTATTAAGTTGTCGGTGAATAGTTTCTAAAGCGTTTGCTTCAGAAATAGTTTTGTCAAGTGTGACGTCATCTCCAAGAGTTAGAATTATTTTTCGCAATTTGGCTGACTCACACTTTTCCGTGATTTGATCTATCATGTGCTCATCCGAAACGGTAAACTTGCACTTAGAGCACTGATGTCTATGTCTGACGAGAAACTTGTCAAATTTTTCTCCATTCTCTTGCTTAACGAGTCTAAATAGATGGCGTTCATAGACGCGACTTTGTTTAGGAGCAAAGTATTCGTCTAATTTATTAATTGCAACCGTAAAAATATCATCACCACCATCAGCAGCGGTTTCTACATGGGCACCAGGAATGTTGTCGTATATTTCTTGCAAAGCCAGCCCGCCCATGTACAAGAGCACTGCTCTTTTTGCTTCTGGCGTGATAACATTTGTCGCAGTCAGATATAACCCGAGTGCTCGCTTCCATTTTTCCCAACGTAAACCAACCGAGGCTGATTCTCCATCACAGTCCAAGGACTCCATGGGCGATATTAGCGACATTTTTGGGGCTACCTGTAAACAAGTAACAATATTGTTTTTAGGTACTGTTCCGATTTCTATCGAGTTACCTCTAAATGTATTTGTAGGTACCGTTCAGATTTGCATTGAATACCTCTAAATGTATTTGTAGGTACCGTTCAGATTTGCATTGAACTACCTCTAAATGTATTTGTAGGTACCGTTCAGATTTGCATTGAACTACCTCTAAATGTATTTGTAGGTACCGTTCAGATTTGCATTGAACTACCTCTAAATGTATTTTGTAGGTACCGTTCCGATTTTCACCGAACTACCTCTAGATCTAGTCAGACTGTCACTATATCTGAGTACAGCCCGAAAAGACCATTAAAGTACCGTTTGGTGACCCAAACTACCTCTGACATCTGGCGTTTAACCTCAAAAGTTTTAATAAAAGGCGCAAACAAAAAACTATATGTGGGTATTCGTAAGTAGGTCATCGACGCAGTGATCTTTTGTACGTAAAATCTTTGACCAAATAAGCCATTCACACTGCACGGCTGCATTATGTTTACATGGTTCAATTAGTATTTAAACTACATTTAATAAACTTAACTAATTTCTAATAACCAAAATAAGTAAATAGGTTTACCTTTGGTTTCGCTAAGCAGGCGTAAATGTTTATAACAAGGTATGCACCACAAACACTCCCACACACACTCACACATACACACCCTCCCTGACGCCAAATCATACTCCCTTACCAGAATCGCCTTCTCATTTAAACGTCCCGGCTACTGCATTTATTTACATCTGAACCTAGCGCAGAAATCAGGGAACTCAAGAATTTGTTACTTTTTATGTGTATAAAGATTTATTATTATTATTATGCAATATAGTACCTACTTATATTATTATCACCTTTTTAACGCAATACTTAATGAACCACAGTGTTGACTACGTTACTACTGATTTTTTGACAATAAAAGAGGTATCACTGATGTACATGTATAACGCTAATGCAGCGTTATGAAGTTGTGAGGACAAATCACGTAACAAGATCAGCGTTGTCGTGAAGATCGTTGACTACTAGTCAGTGACTAGTAGTCACTAATCATATCCTAGGATAGGTAGCAAATAGCCAATCAACTTTTATCATTGTGGTATTAAAATAAAAGCAAATATGATTATTGTTTAATCAGATAGCTTAGCAAAGTTGAGGTAATCACAGTCGTAAAGCACAAGCAATAGGATAGAATTTATTTATATTTTACACAGCGTTGATTTCGTACACAACAAACTGATCTCATCTACCGATCTTCCTTTAAAATTTCTGTTTAGAATTTTATGTTGGTACAGACACCAGCACATCAAGCTACTACAATCTGTCAAATTTCTTTAATAGATTTTCAACTTTACCGCTAAAACATTAGGTTCAAGGTTGATTGGGAAAATTTGACAGTTTCGGGTAGCTTGATGTGCTGGCGTCTGTACTTACGTGAACTAGTTGTAATCCTGGCAAGGTCGCCACTTGTACCTACAGGTCACTAAACTAGTATAATAAAACACCAACTTGGATAATCACGCACTTTCTCGTACGGCGGTCGGTAGCAAGTGCGGCAAGCGATGCGCTTGCCACGCTCCCCACTACCGGTCGCCCTACCAGTATGCAGCCTGTATTTACTAAACATTACATCTCGAATAAAGAGAGACATCATGATAGAACCTATCTAAATATTAATAATTAAGTGTAAAAAAGTCTAAAAAATACTGTAATTCTTATGTACTGCCTCAATTTGAAGTAAATTATCAAGTGCCCAATTTATTATTAGCCCATATAAAGTTATTTTTCACTTTGTGGGGGTTTTTTGGAAGTTGGTTGATATTTTTGGAATAAAGTTTTTATTATCGTTTTGCACGGCACCTGAGTCCTACAGTGCTATTCTGGACAAATCTCACCGTGAAAACTTAGGTGAGGTGAGCGTGGAGTGAGCTGTCAATATTGTCAATCCCTAGCGCCAGGTGAAATGACAGCTCTCTTCAAGCTCACTTCACCTAAGTTTTCATGGTGAGATATTTACAGAATAGACCGGCCTTTCTTCAAATCCGACTGGTAATTCCAGAGATTAACGCGTTCAAACAAATACACTCTTCAGCTTTATTAATTATTGGTACTAGCTTTCGCCTCCGTGGTTTGTGGATAAAAAGTAACCTATGTCCTTCCCCAGGCTTCAGACTATCCATATCATATTTCATCACTCGTGCTTCTTATGAATGTTTGACGTTGCTATGCTGCCCTTTCAGCAACAGCGCGTCGGCGAGATTCAGCCGCTTCAAAGGTTTCTATGGCTCTTAGAGACGCCATATATGTCGCCTGGTGCTGACGTAGAGACATCAGATACTCAAACTTAAAATAATGACCACCTTCACATCTTGGGACGCTAAGAAGAGACTTAAAATAGTGACACTAATCAATAAACTAATAAATAGATAAGCTCATTTTAGCGGCTGCTCATACTGAAGCAGCCTCTTTAACATCACCATGTAATATTATTCAGGCGCCAGGTGGTCACGAGTTGACGGCTGACTACTGGGAGCTGATCGGTCTCGCCCCCCCGGGCGGTGCCGACGCCATCCTCAACGAAGAAGCCCTGCCTGACGTGCAGCTTGACAACAGGTAACAACTAGGGGTGCATCCGACATCGATACCGATGCCGATATTATATCGGCGATACTTTGGGTTTACCGATATATCGGCATCGGCGATATTTTTATTACGAATAAGAAATATTTATTGCGTAACTGCATACAATTAGATCTTATTATTAAAAAATGATTTTATTTCTGTAAGTAGGTTTGTACAAACACTTACACGTCAATGATTTTTTTTTTTTAACTAGATGAGGTCGGCGTTTCCTATCTGACTACTCTGAGAAGAAAGGCCGAAACAAATTCAGAGGTCACAGTCTCTTATAAAGTCCAGACATAATCTTGGTCAGTTCATGTGAAGACTATGTAGATTGGTGTCTGAAATGGTCTTTTGAAGAAAGAACCACACAGTTTGAGAGGACTTGTCCAGTCAGTGTACGCATTTGTCAGTAATCGCGCAGCTCAACTGAGAACTTAAGGAGCTCAACGATTCAACGAACAATACAATTGGGTAGGCCGCGTAAATTACTCATACTGCCAGACCATGATTGAAAATAACAGAGAAAAATAAAACAAACAAAAAAGCAATGACCCACTTAGTATAGCATAACAGTTTTATGATCAACAGTCTACTCATGTCGGATATGCAATAATTAACAAAGAAAAGCAAATCAATTAGTTCAGTATTAAAAAAAAAAACTCATACAAATTATAATAAACATTATTAAGTAACATTTTTTTAATGTGTTTTTAAACATGTTTCCATTTAATTGCTTAGTATATAGCTGGTGGTAACTTACTGTATACACGAATAGCGTCATTTAGATCTTTTATTCCAGAAGGTATAAGTGCTAACACATTGATATTAAACTAATATAAAATAAAGAAATCCCGAGGTTTTGTCAAGTCGTAAAAACCGCGCGAAGTAGGGTCGGGTCGCTAGTGTGTTAACACGTTCACTCCGTGACCCACATGTGGGGCATTTTGGGTGGGTCACTGCACTTTTCATACATAATGGGTTCTTAATTCGTGGATATAAAAGAAACATACTAGTATTATACATGAACGTATGAGCAATTATGTAGGTAAATAAAAAAGCAATGAGCCATTGATTTTTTTTATTTATTTAGAACTTACAAAGCTTTGAAAATTGAACTTAAAAATAAATTTAAAAGGGTTCCTTCAACTTTTATGTCCTCTATGGACCTGAAGTGGTGTAAAGGCAAGTACAGTCACGAACGAGGATTGTTGAGCCACTAACTAGCATATCATCTTAACTTGGTTGTGTTACACGAATGCCGCGCGTGACATTTGACATTGACATTTCAATAACGAGAAACGGGCGACATTCGTGTAACACAACCAAGTTAAGATGATATGCTAGTGGCTCAACAATCCCGGTTCGTGACTGTACCTCAGTACATAGGAAGGTAAAAAGTGAATTGGACGTGAGAGCTAATTTCGACGTTTTGGCTGGACAATGAACGTGTTAATAAATAAAGCTTAAGACTATGTTAGTAGCATTTCTCTTGGCACGAGATTAATGTTCAAGTTGTATATTTATGACACGATTATATTATTATTTCCAGGCACATAATGATCCGCGGCGAGAACACATCGAAGGTCCTCCGTGCCCGCGCTGCCGTCACGCGCGCGTTCCGCGATCACTTCGCGGCGCGGCGCTACACGGAGGTGACTCCGCCCACACTTGTGCAGACGCAGTGCGAGGGTGGCAGCACGCTGTTCAAGTTCAGCTACTTCGGGTAAGAGCACGTTGATTAAACGGTACACGGAGGTGACCCGGTGCTACACGGAAGTGACATTTACTCATTTTACTACCAAAATGGATAAAAAATTATGTGATATCAATCATTTTTACGTACGTAATAATGATCCTAATATTTTTGTCCACAGCGAGCAGGCATTCCTGACCCAGAGCTCGCAGCTGTACCTAGAAACATGTCTGGCAACACTGGGTGACGTGTACTGTATCGCACAGTCCTACCGCGCTGAGCAGTCGCGCACGCGCAGGCATCTCGCTGAGTACGTATTCCATTCCAGTGTAACATTAAGTTAATTTCACAAATTACCAGTATAATAATTGGAAAACACATAAAAACGTTTAAGTTTTTATTTATTTTGTATTACTTTATCGGGATATAAAACAGTTACTTACACATTACAATTTAAGGGGTAAGCTCCAAGCAGCCCGCAAAATTCAAATATTCTTACATTTTTTTGCAATTTGCGAGTCAGTAGATTGTATGTTGATTAAAGTATGATTCGCGACCGTAACATATATGAATAGTCATAAGAATCAGTAATACGACTCCTTAAGTTGGTATAATTAATTGGTATGATCATATGAACTTGTAATTTTAATGATTATAATTCTATAAATACAGATTTTTACGGTCGCGAATCATTTTCGTATCAATATACAACCACACGACGCGATAAACAATGGAACTGACCTGACTCTATTAGATCCATTGTTTATTTTATATCGTTTGTGTATAAACAGGTACAGTCACGTAGAAGCAGAATGCCCGTTCATCACTTTCGACGACTTACTGTCCCGGCTCGAGGACTTAGTTGTGGATGTCGTGGACAGAGTCCTCGCCTCGCCCGACGCGCACCTTGTCTATGAGCTCAACCCTAACTTCAAGGTAAATGATAATCCTAGTATAATATCGAGGGTTCAAGGGCTATTTGTATTAAGCGACATTTTTGGAACTTACAGGAGAGCATTTCAATGTTTCATCATTCGGAAAAAAAGAACATTCTAAAAAATGTATCAATATTTTTTACGAAAAAGTGGCCTATCGACGGTTAAGAATCAATGTGTCTATCTCAGTTTATAGTTAGATTATAACCATAATAAAACTCAATATGATTAAAACTCAATATCGGCCAGGATGTCGCTTAATACAAATAGCCCGTGAACTCTCGATCTTATAAATGTGAAAGTTTGGATGGATGGATGTTTGTTACTCAATCACGCCAGAACAACGGCTGAACGGATCTGGATGAAATTTGGCACAGAGATAGCTTATAGTCTGGAATAGCATATAGGCTACTTTTTATTCCGGTAGTACATTTCCGATCTCCATGCGGGCGAAGCCGCTGTCAAAAAATTGTCGCTGGCAAAAGCTAGTTAATAATATTTTAAAATTAGATGATGTTGGTAACACAGCCTAAAAAATCCTTAAGGAGGACGCGTCAGGGTAGTCCGCGAAATTCAAATTTTCTTACGTTTTTTTGCAATTTGCAAGTCAGTATTAAGTTGTATGTTAAATAAAGGATGATTTGCGGCCGTAACCAAGATGTATTTACAGAATTATATACAATAGAATCAGTAATACAACTCCTTAAGTTAGTATAATCCTAAAATGTCAAGATTTCATGAAATAGTCATTTTGTGGGATTACCTGGTCTTAAAAGAGTTGTATTGATCACTTTAATGATTCTAATTATGTAAATAGATACTTGTTACGACCGCAAATTATAATTTGATCAACGTACAATATAATACCGACTTGTAAATTGCAAAAAAACGTAAGAAAATTTTAATTTCGCGGGCTACTTTAACGTCACAAAACGAGGAAGCGAGACGACACGAAACTATGTTCAGATTTCCCGTTTTAAATATTCTCAATCCTACTCGCACGTTGTATGACCGCGGCTGCATCGATTTTGTTTATTTCTCAGCATATTATTTTCTTTCTAAACTTTCGATGTAATAATATTTAATTGTAAGTCATTTTCTACAACTCCCTTTATATTAAATGAATGTAATGCATGACAAGGCGTTGCTGGTCTTTCTTGAAGAGCTGCATGGATCGAATAATCGATTTTCTCACCCGTTACGCAAAAAGTTGCGGACTCCAGCCCTTACCCCAATGAATGTAATGTTCCAGCGACCGAAGAAGCCGTTCAGGCGCATGGCGTATACGGAAGCTATCGAGTACTTGCGCGCCAACAACATCACCAAGGAAGACGGCTCCTTCTATGAGTTCGGAGAGGTAAACACATTTTATATTGAACAGCAGGTATTACAATATCCAAACAGAAATATATTCATGCCTTAAAACTAAATAAATATTATAATAATACATATTTGTACCTGTTAAAGTGGGATATGGTTAACACGTTCTGTGCGGCAGACACGCATGTGCGATTTTCGAACGTTCACCAAGTGCTACCGGCCGCGCCGCACCTGTGGGTTTTTTGTGCATCTCTATTGTTTCGAAAACATCGTAAAATAAGGGTTGGTAAAGGTGTCAACACACGAGGCATTTCGAGCAATTGATTGTAACACGTACGTCACGATTGTGACAACCGAACAACGTATTGTTCGGTTGTCAGATGTTACGAGTGTCAGTGGTGGGTTTTAGTCAGTAAAATTCTAAACTAACCAACAGCTAAATTTTATTGCAAACGACAACATACTATCTTTTTTGTTTATGGCCAATTAATATCAGGCTATAGTCACCAGACCTTACTGCCTAGTATTACGTGTTTTTTTTAATAATATCTTTAATTGTACTTAAATTATCTCAACGTATGATGGATCAAATAATATAAGTACGAAATTCTGAAAAAAAAAACTATATGGTAACTATGGCCTTAGTAGTAGACTACTTACCTACATAAAACGTACTGAATAGCTGATTTTTTTTTCGCGATTTCAAGTTTGGGCACATAGTAAAAGTTGTTCATAATGATGATTACAATGATCCCCTAAGAGGTTGCTGGTGTTTTACAAATAACCCTGTATATTATTGCTCTACTAGATAATTCACAAAATCGTATACTACTAAACGGCAACACTTTCATTCATTCGCTCTCTAACTAAGTATGTAAGTACGAACAACAAAATAATGAGCAAAAGCTACCTAATTCCGAAACGCTTGATCCTTGAGGTTACAACAGTCGTGTGAGGCAACCTTTACTTGCGGCGTAATTGTTTTATGACTCATAAAAAATGGGAAAATTTTCAAACACACCTAGGCGTCTGCCGCACTTGGGATAAGTTTGTAACGGCGCACATATGTGCCCAGCCGCACTGGGTAGTTTCTTCAATCGCGCCTGCGCGCTCATAGCACCACACGAAGTATTTTTTGGGCGCGCATGAGTGTTTGCCGCACAGGGTTTAGTGTATCATAAAGCAGCACTTGGAGCAAGTTCGCCAAATAATTCAGCAGTGAATGTGTTAAAAAAACTGCTACATATTTACCTATATTCAAGTAGATGAATAATTTATACTATTGGTTGAGGAGCTCGTGGCTTAGTAATAACAGCCGCACGGGTCGATCCATCAGGTTAAGCTATGCTTGCCGCGGTTGGTCTGTGGATGGGTGACCATCTTTTCATACCGAGACTCTTCCGTGCCTCGGAAAGCACGTTAAGCCGTTGGTCATTTGTGGATCTATGCAGTCGTTACGGGTCGTCAGAAGCCCGAAAGTCTGACAACCAGTCTTACCAAAGGGGTATCGTATTACCCAGTAAGTGGGTTGTGGAGGTCAGATAGGCCGTCGCTCCATGTAAAATACTGGTATTCAGCTGCATCCGGTTAGACTGGAAGCCGACCCCAACATAGTTGGGAAAAGGCTAGGCAAATTGATTGATTGGTTGACGTGGACCGATGAACTTGTGAAGGCCGCAGGAATCTGCTGGATGCGGGAAGCACAGGACCGGTCGAGGTGGCGGTGCTTGGGGAAGGCCTATGTCCACTGCAGTGGACGTCTTTGAGTGGGATGGATTACTTTTTTCATCTACTCCAAAAGCTTACAGATTAACCAATCAAGGGTTTGACCGTTGAACAAACTTTTAGGCCTGTATGATTAATACTGGAGTACCATTTTAAAATACGGCACATAGCAAAAACCATAAGTTCCACAACTTCTTAAGGGGTCTTTGTACAAAAACATTATGAACAACTTCTACTATGAGATCAAATCTGCAATCGCGAAAAAAAAACGGCAGATTTTTTTTCGAAATAATAAAAATTGTTCATTATGATGAGTGCAATGACCCCTAAGAGGTTGTGCGTTATTTAAATTACACTATGTATATCTAATGACTAAAAAACTTCATGTAATTACCATTTTATAAATCTTTTCGCAGGACATACCCGAAATGCCAGAGCGCAAGATGACAGACGCGATCGGCGAGCCCATCCTTCTATGCAAGTTCCCCGCCGAGATCAAGTCGTTCTATATGCAGCGCTGTCCAGAAGATAGACGGCTCACCGAGTCTGTTGACGTACTGATGCCAGGAGTTGGAGAAATCGTTGGTGGATCTATGAGGACATGGGACTATGAAGAGCTATTAGAAGGTAAGATAAATTGTAATCGATTTAGCAGCTGATGACAATCTTTTTAACAGACTTCAAAAAAGGAGAAGGTTATTTATGTTCTGTATGTGTGTATGTATGATCATCGATATTTTCGTCAATTGTGGACTGATTTTGAAAATTCTTTTTTCATTCGGTATTAACTTTTCCAGCATAGTTTTTGAATTAGCTTTGATCATTCGTATTTAATCCTCTTTGTATACCTTGATGATGCTATTAGGTTGGTGCATATGAAATTGCCGATTATTTTGCTCTAAGAGTTCGTGTGGTACCCACTGATCAAGCTTGCTTACTTTACCAATTTGTCCGAGGCCTCGTACAACTGTTGTATGATGGACAGCGAGTTCTTGTGCATGTTCTCGTGTCCATTAATTGTTGTACAACTTGCAGATCCAGTACGCGCGAAAGTCGTCCGCGAGACTCATTTTCAAAATTCTCTACTCCACAACGAATTTTTCGGAACTAATTTCTCACTGTCCTTTCAGAAAATGTATTCTCCCCTAATCTCTCATTTATTTTCTTTTTTTTTTGCTGTTTCACATGCATTTAATCCACCTTCGAAGTCATAAAACATGATTTACCTCAATTTTTTTGCGGATCCATGGTAAGAAAGAATAACTTAATTTAAATAACACATTGTCTGCTTAATTCTTTATGCAAACGCTTCTTTATGCTACACCCTTACCGATGTTTTCGAAACAATAGAGATGCACAACGAACGCACAGGTGCGGCGCGCCGCACTCGAAGAAAGTTATGAAAATTGTATGGGCGCGCATACGCGCCGTCAAGCACCTGGTGAACGTCCGAAAACTCGCATGTGCGTCTGCCGCGCCTAATGTAATAACGTGTAACGTGTGGATCTTCTGATGGTGTTTGAAATACTAAACAAGTGTCGATACTTTGTTGACAATAACGAAAATGAACAAGTCAAAACGTGTTCGGTAATACGCGCCCACTCTTTTACATTGTTGCGCTATCGGCAATTTCATATGCACCAACCTAATATAATACTTCCTGTCACTGTTGTTTACAGAGCAAGTAGTATATACGGGTATACATATTGGTGTGTGATAGGTACTTACCATAACTAAAAAGTGAAATATAAAAAACAAAAAAAAAACAACCGACTTCCAAAAAAAACATTACAAAGTCAAAAATAACAAATTTCTGAGTAAATTAAGCTACTGTTATTATAGAAAAATAAAAAGGGTTCCGCGCAAAAACAAAAATAAAACGCATGAAATTGTGAATAAATAGCGCGAGCGGGCGATGCAACGCATCGGGTCGGGGGACGAGGGAGTTTTAATAAAATGTGGCTGTTATTTTAGTATATTGTGTATCTTATAACTTCCACGCGAACGAAGTCGTGGGGCACAGCTAGTTTTTATAATATATTTTTTTTAATGTTATCGCATGCTTAATAATAGACTGACCTAACTAAAAAAATCGCAATCACTGACTTGTCTTACAAAATAGCATATAAATTAGTTAAAAAGCATAATAATAATGAAACAATGTATTTTAAGAATGACTGATGAACTGATTATGGATACAGAAATTATATTTTGAACATATTTAGTTGAAACGATTTTTTTTTGTACGCTTAACACGTTCTGTGCGGCCAACGCGCATGCGCGATTTTCGAACGTTCACCATGTGCTGGCGGCGCTTATGCGCGTCCATACAATTTATATAACTTCCTTCGAATGCGGCGCGCCGCACCTGTGGGTTTTTTGTGCATCTCTATTGTTCTTGGCGTAATTGTTTTATGACTCATAAAACTGGAAAACTTTCAAACACACATAAGCGTCTCGCCGCACTTGGGACAAGTTTGTAACGCCGCACATATGCGCCCAGCCGCACTGGGTAGAGTTTCTTCAACCGCGCATGCGCGCTCATAGCACCACACGAAGTATTTTTTGGGCGCGCATGAGCGTTTGCCGCACAGGGTTTAGTGTATCATAAAGCAGCACTTGGAGCAAATTCGCCAAATAATTCAGCAGTTAATGTGTTAATTCTTTATGCGAACGCTTCTTTATGCTACACCCTTACCGACCCTTATTTTACGATGTTTTCGAAACAATAGAGATGCACAACGAACGCACAGGTGCGGCGCGCCGCACTCGAAGAAAGTTATGTAAATTGTATGGACGCGCATACGCGCCGTCAAGCACCTGGTGAACGTCCGAAAACGCGCATGTGCGTCTGCCGCGCCTAATGTATTAACCGACTTTCAAAAAAAAAGGAGGAGGTAATCAGTGCGTCGCGTATATATATATGTGTACACCGATTTCTCCGTCAATTTTGGACCGATTTCGAAAATCTTGAGGTGGTCCTATTGTCACCAAGTCAGAATCTAATATGGGGGTCCCATGGAAATCGAGGGCAACCCTCAAATTTTATAGTTACCCATTTACTAACTCGTGCATTTACTCTCGGAAAGCACCTTTTGCTGAATTGGAACTGATGATGAAGACCACAGATGGCCTTGGGAACAACTCAATAATAAGTATTTCACGGGTTGCGATTCGATTAAGTACTTTAATGTGGTTGCTAAGCAATTTATGCTCGTCACAATACATAATGGGAAGGAGGAGGACTAGGAGAACTCCTCAACAGTTAACGTCATCTGGAAAAGCAATATTTTGTAAAAGGTGAGCAGTTGACATTAGGCTATTGCAACTTAGATAAATTACAAATTGACACTAAAAAGTAAAAAAAAACACCGACTTCCAAAAAAAAAACACTACAAAGTGAAAAATAACTTAAATTTTAGAAGTCTGCGGCAAAAACCTAAAATAAAGATCCGATGACACCGACTTGTGAAAGTTAAGTTATTTTTCACTTTGAAGTGTTTTTTTTTTGTAAGCCTAAAAAACTATTTATTATTGCGCGCAATGTAACGCGAACCCAGGCAAACAGCCCCGCGTGTAAGCGTACGCGTAGGTACAGACGCCAGCAGGTCAACCTACCCGAATCTGTCAGATTTTCCCAATCAACCTTGAACCTAATGCCTTAGCAATAAAGTCGAAAATCTATTAAAGAAATCTGACAGATTGTAGTAGCTTGATATGCTGGCGTCTGTACTTGTAGTAGTGTGCGTTTGATATTCATTGTCTTTTTGTGACTTCAAATGCGTAATTTGTTAGGAAAAATCGAAAATTCAGGTAATGTTTGTTTGGCAAAAAGTTTAGTAGTTGGAATTATTAAATTTAATTAAATTTACACTTGGAATTCATTTTCGTAAAAAAGTAAAATAAAATTGTGACTTTGACCTTCAATATCTCCAGAACCAGTGGATTCCCAGGTATGGTCTAGTGGAAAAAAATGATCCAAATAATGGGTAGAATATGTGGCTTTCGGCTTCGGAAAGTGTCTTTTTACACCCGACATGTGAGAACAACTGTGAAATTCCAGATAGGAAAACTCAATAACACTGCCCGCCCTGAGAATCAAACGCAGGATCACATGCTCAGCAGTACACATAACGTAAATTAATAACATTATTGTATCCTATTCCCCAGGTTACAAGCGCGAGGGCATCGACCCCTCCCCCTACTACTGGTACACGGACCAGCGCAAGTTCGGCTCGGTCCCGCATGGCGGGTACGGACTAGGTCTGGAGCGCTTCCTGTGCTGGCTGCTAGACCGGTATCACATCCGTGAGGTCTGTCTGTACCCGCGCTTCCTTGATCGTTGCACGCCTTAGACAATGTTATTTGAAGGTGTAACGGAGTTAGGAATAGCAGTGTTCTACTATCGTGTTGGTTTGACATGAACTAAGTATAACTATACCTTACGTCATATACGGGTGCAATAAAAGTCATTGACCCCACTTATAAAACAAAAAGCACCGAAACTTAAATCCAAACAAAAAAAACATGCCACGTGCACGTGTCAAGGACGCCTCTTACCGCGGTACGTTTGTTTTGATCGTTTTAGCGACAGTCGGAACGTTTTGAAAGGCGTCATTGACTTTTATTGCAAGGTTATCTTTCGGACGGTATAGTACGTAAATAAGCGTGAAAAATATAATGACTTTTCCTTCGCGCAGTCGGGTAAAATAGTTTACCAGTAGCTATTAGCCATTCAGCAAAGTATCACTTGTGGAGATTATTTTAATAGTCAATTATTATGACTACTGCTATTTCTAATTACATTGTGTATCAAAAAGTACTTGCTGCAAGACTTGCAAGCACACTTCGGCGCTTAATATGACATCTCAAGATATATTACATAATAACGCATTTAAAAATATAAAAAAACTTAGGTATAGTTCGCGTCATGTAAGTTTACCGCTCTGAAACAGATTTTCCGATGCGCATGGCATGGCGCGCTGCTGTTTTAGTACAGATATTGACTACTGCGCAGTCATTTATAGCCTACTTCAGAGCGGCAAACTTACATGACGCAAACTATATCAGATTTGCGTCGATGCTCACAGCTTGCCTTTCCATAAATAATACCAATATATCATCATAACGTAAGTTTTAGCTTGATTATAAGCTATTAGTGAATCGCTCAGATTTTAACTATTGCATTATATTGAAGCATTTGGTGCGACCTATCAGAGTGTAAACTATCATAATAACATTAATTTTAAGTGTCGTTATTTTTGTGCTTAGTAAAGTTGTTAAAGAAAGGTTTGATCTGATATCGTTTTGTAAAATTTATGAAAAGAACTGGTTTTGTTGAAATGGACTGACTTCTCGGTTTGTGCCATCTGTGAAATGGTACAAAAGTTTAAATCTTTCTATATTTTATTGACTGTCCCTCATAATTTATTATCATCTAAATTATTTAAATATTGTCGCCTAAGGGCCGGTTTTATGATCCGTAGTTAACTCAACCAATGGGTAAACATTGAACTGATGGTTGAATTTTGGCTAAATGTAAAAGGCTAAACATTTTGGCAAACATATTTAGCCAAAATTCAACTATTAGTTACTATATTTAACCATTGGTTAACTACGGTTCAAAAAACCGGCCCTAAGTATTTCATGACACAGCTAAATATGTTACTATGTTATAAACTTCATTCATGCGCATTTCATGCATTCAATAGAATAGGAATGTAAACATTATATATTCCACTTGCATTGTACTTTTTTTATTTATTTTAAATACAGTTATATAAATGGATTGGTGACTTTTATTTCTTTTACGAATCTTCTTTTTATTACACTAATATTAAATAAATAAAAAATATTGTATTTAAAATATACAATCAATAGTGGACCGTAATTGTGTACAATTATCGATTTGCTTACTGCGCCCGCGTTGATTACAATCAGGCTCTTGTGCACACGTGAAGTTTTCGATTGCGCATACCCGCGGTGTTAGTGGCGTTATGCCAGAATCAAACAAGCGCGCTATTAGATTTTCAACGCTCAGCTCGGCGCCGAAAGTCAGAAATTTAACCCTCTTATTTAGGCATTCATTTAGGTGTCGGTTAGTGTTAGTGAAAAATGGTTCTTAGAGACTTATTATCACTACTCACTTTACCTATGTACGTGCCATACCTACAAAATTTGCGTGCATACCTACAAAATCGGGTAGTCAACATGGCCGCCTTTCGTAGGTTTGTAACTGCGAGTGCAAGAGAGAGAGCAAGCAACCGTTTGACAGCACATCTACCACAAAACTCAGCACTCGACATGGCGACCGGTCACGCATGGACACGAATTTGACGTCCCACAAGAGTGTTGCCAAATTTAGTCCTTGACAAACATTTAGATGTCTCTCTCTTATTACGCAGCTCTTGATTAGTTAAAAAGAAACAAAACGCTTTTTGACAGGTCTGTGTCGATATGACAGATACTTGTATAACTATTCTTCCTATGGTAGAATATGCCATCTCTATGTTTTCTATCTCAATGCTTATTATACATCTTCCTAACCATTTATTTTACTTTTGACATGAGCACGCCTATCCTTATTTATTAACAGGCAAACCATAGACGAAAAATGCAATACTTCATGGACGCTATGAAATTCCTTATTTATTGAAAGGCAACCATAGACGAAAAAATGCAATACTTCATGGACGCTATGAAGTTCTATGTTTATTGACAGGCAACCATAGACGAAAAATCGCAAACTTCATGGACGCTATGAAATTCCTTATTTATTTTACAGGCAACCATAGACGAAAAAATGCAATACTTCATGGACGCTGTGAAGTTCCTTGTTTATTGACAGGCAACCATAGACGCAAAATGCAATACTTCTTGGACGTTATGAAGTTCCTTATTTATTGGCAGGCAACCATAGACGAAAAAATGCGATACTTCATGGACGCTGTGATGTTCCTTATTGACAGGCAACCATAGACGAAAAAATGCAATACTTCTTGGACGTTATGAAGTTCCTTATTTATTGACAGGCAACCATCGTCGAAAAAATGCAATACTTCATGGACGCTATAAGTTCCTTATTTATTGACAGGCAACCATAGACAAAAAAATGCAATACTTCATGGACGATAAAGCAAAACACGTAAGTAAGTTGGAACACACAGTGTGTTCAGTGATAAGTGGTGGTGAAGCTTCAGGCGGTTGCCCCTCGGTGTGTAGCTGGACTGCTGGCTCCACAATTGGACAAAAACAACTCTGTGGGTACTGTAACGTTCCCCGACTGGGAATCGGTACTTTTCACGGGATCTATACTAAAAATAAATAGAACTGATCGCGTATAAGACTTGTATTTTTTTCAATATTATATCTTATCATAAACTCAACGCGCCAGCATTGACCGAGCGGGCCCGTCTCGCTGACGTCTCCCTCTAAACTTACTTTATAATAATAATAGTGTATTATAATCTATGCTCTCAACGCCTTCGTCTAAAAGTGACCGTATGAATGTCAAAATACCGTCAGCCAGATCTTTTTATATGCTTGAATGGAACCTCTGAGCTACAGTACGTATGTACCTACCCTTGTAAAGCCCTTACCCTTGTTTTATTGCAGGTTAATTTTGTGAGGTGTCAAGGGTATTTATTGCCTATTTGGTCCTGCAGGCGGCTTTGTTATTCCGTATCGCAAGTAGAATCTAGCGGTGCGTCTTATGTTTTTTTTTTATTTGGTTTTTAATTTTATGTGATCTTCACTGCCTTAGGTCTTGATAGTGTCTTTGATGACGAGATGCTGATCCTAGTTGTGCAAGATTTGTTAGTATACAGACGGATGGGTGTGACGTTACGGTCAAATGTTTTGTCTTTACTTCAAATAAATACTCATAATTAATTGCAAATATTTATATTGTTTCTTTAAACATACAAATCGTACATTGATGGCATGATAAGGCAAGGTATCCTTTGGTATAAAACTGTTAGTTTACTATCGACGATATAAATATTACATTACGTAGGTACTTAACTAAAAATCACATTTCTAGTCGGGTAGAGTGCACTTACGAATAAAATATTGATAACCCGACTATCATAATGAGTTATGAGTATTCACCTCTAACATTCTGATTAAAATAAATGCATTGCAGATTATAAGCGGTTATAACTTCAGTACAACACACACACAGCGCAGTACCGGTACTTACAGTACTTCAGTTCGGTAGGTACCTATACTGGATGATTTTTTTACCGTCTTGAAAAAAGTAGGGTACCTACAATATGTGAACGGAGTAGAAGCCTATGACATACCTACTTATTTTTTTTTTTGTTTTTTTCAATAGCTTAAACAGAAATTGCTCTATCAATAAACACTACCTACACATTTGAAGTAAACTAAAACAATAAAAACAAATTTTCGTTCGTTGCCTTGAAAAAAATAAGGTATAATAGGTGAACAAAAAATCGTTAAAAAATATCAAAATTTGAATTTTGATGTTTTTTTTTTTTTGTTCACCTATTATACCTTATTTTATTCAAGGCGGTAAAAAACGTCATCCAGTATAGGAAGAGGGTTTTGGAACGAAGCACCTCTATGTAAAAATACTCTGTGGAACTAAGTTCTTCGTGGTAGCTAGCAGTAAGGCGTTCCCCACATTAGGCGGTGCGCGTTTCTCGGGCGTGTGAGCGGCGCCGGCGCCGCAAGCGCGCTGCGTAAGGGTCGTGTGTTATCGCCGTGTGACGTGTGTCCAGCGAGCGCGCGGCGCGCACGTGGCGCTCGCCTTGGCGTTTAACCCGCTTCAGTCAGAAACAGTAGCGAGCGGTGGGGATAGCGGGCGAAAGGGTAAGAACGCGACGCGAGCGCCGCGTGCACTCTCCACACACGCCGCAGGGCAGCAAAACGCGACGCTCACGCGGCGCACGCGCTACTCACACGCCCGAGGAACGCGCACGTCTAATGTGGGGTTAACTGTGACGTAACGAAAAAGCGTTATGCCGTCAGTTCAAAAGCCAGAGATAGCTCTGTATTAAAAAAACAAAAACCAAAACTTTGACACTTGAAACTTGAGACCATACGAGATAGATGGCTTTTTAATACAAAATATACAGCAAAAGAAACTTCCACAGAGTACATTATAAGTAATATATAGGGGAACTTCATTCCAAACGGGTGTCCCCAGACACCTCCCGACTTTTTTAAATAAAGAAATACGCCCTGTTTATTTATCTAACACGACAATTTACGATAGGGACTAAACTAAACTAATAAAATAAAACTGGATATTAATGTCGTGTCAATGTTAAGTTTACAAATTGCTATTTATGTATCAGGATCTAGGAGTGGGTGCAGTCAATATCTTCGCATTCACTCAACTATGGCTACTTGTACTTAGAGCCATACTTCATCACGGAGTCGTTTCAAGGCAACCACTCGGCGTCATCTTTGGCGGAGTAGGAGCGGCCGCCGGGCGCTTCAGTGAGGTCCTCCTTACTACTGGCTACCTTGTGGTACACGGTCTTACCGGCTTCCACTACGTATTCTACTCCATCAGCTGAAATGAGACACGGAGAGTTATTACAGAAGTACAATAGAATATCAGTTTATGACGTCGTAAAGTGCTATCCTGAGACTTTACTGGCTCCATTGAAAAAAGGACCGTATTACCATAGCCTAAAGTACAAAATTATATGAATATCGACACGGTCGGGTCGACTATTATATGCTGACAATTTTATACTTTACTTAGGCTATGGTAATCCGGTCCTATTCCCAATGAAACCAGTAAAGTCGCAAAGATTTTTCCACGTGGTCTGAACGGACCCTAACTCGTTATAGATAATATATGTTGGTATATTGGCGTGTGCTAGCTGACACTTGCAAATAATTTTATTTAATAGTTTGTGTTGCGTAATGTAAATCACAATATGTTGCATACTACTGTATATAATCAAGTTTTTTTCTAACTGAACAGACAGGCGTGCTTCTGGGTAGTTTGTTGCGCCACTTCTTCTTCCCATAGCACTAGGAAGTGGTGAAGGGTAAGCGTTTTGGGGGACTGTCTCATGTAGTTTTGACGTTCGAAAAGTGCTTATTCTCAGCCTAGTAGTTTGAATAAATGACTTGATTGATTTGATTTGAGTTTTTTTTTTGTAGAGCTCTTTGAGAGGGGCTCGTGGCTAAGTATAACAGCCGCACGTATCGATCGATCAGGTTAAAAAAACTCAAATCAAATCAATCAAGTCATTTATTCAAACTACTAGGAGTTTGAATAAATGACTTGATTGATTTGATTTGAGTTTTTTTTTTTTGTAGAGCTCTTTGAGAGGGGCTCGTGGCTAAGTATAACAGCCGCACGTATCGATCGATCAGGTTAAGCTACACATGCCGCCGTCGGTGCGTGAGTGACCATCATTTACATACCGAGACCCCCCCCGTGCCTCAGAAAGTATGTTAAGCCGATGGTCCCGGCTGTCATTCTTGAATCATTGACAGTCGTTACGGATCGTCAGAAGCCCGAAAGTCTGACACCAGGTTTACCAAGGGGTATCAACTACCCAGTAACTGGGTTGTGGAGGTCAGATAGGCAGTTGCTCCATCTAAAGTATTGGTATTCAGCTGCATCCGATTAGACTGGAAGCCGACCCCAACATAGTTGAGAAAAGGCTAGGCAGATGATGAGAGGTCTTTGAGAAGGAGCCAATCCGAGGAAGTTCTATCACCAAACCTGTCTCTGCCGCCAAGTAGCGTTGCTATGCTCCTGTTTTAAAGGTATGGGTGCCGGTAGAATTCCAGCCACAAGATTGGTGCATTGCCATCAAATATTGCAGTTATCCATAAGCGGCTGAGACCACTCACCATAACGTGGGCCGACAATATAAAAAAAAAAACAATAATATAAAAGAAAAAGCATAAATTAATTTACCGATAGCACTGCCAGTTTTCCTGACGGCCTGTCCAATGTTGTGTGAGGAGAAGGTCTCAGGATCAATGTTAATGTTGACTCCTTCAGTACCGTTGGTGTGGCTGGGACACCCGTTCTGCGAGATGATGGACAGGTCGTACGGGTCCACACCGAATGAGGCCAGCTTGTTGCGCATCTACAGAATGGAAAAATAAGCGTCAGGAAAAAAACAATCATACCTATTGGACATTACAATCGTTTTGTAGATCATGGCAGAAGTTTTTATTATAACCATGGTAGATTCTACTTTATTGTTGCATCATCAGTTGTTGATATCAGAACGACTATCGCCATAATAGCCAAGAGTCTTGAGTTGTTTGTTGCTCAAGACTCTTGGCGATTTTGGCCTCCTACTTTTACTACATTTAGAGGAGCTCGTGGCTAAGTAAAAACAGCCGCACGGGTCGATCCATCAGGTTAAGCTACGCTTGCCGGGGTTGGTCTATTGATGGGTGACCATCTTTACATACCGAGACTCCTCCGTGCCTCGGAAAGCACGTTAAGCCGTTGGTTCCGGCTGTCATTCGTGGATCTTTGACTGTCGTTACGGGTCGTCAGAAGCCCGAAAGTCTGACAACCAGTGTAACCAAGGGGTATCGTATTACCCAGTAATACGTGGACGTACAGTGGAGGTCAGATAGGCTGTTGCTCCATGTAAAATACTGGTATTCAGCTGCATCCGGTTAGACTGAAAGCCGACCCCAACATAGTTGGGAAAAGGCTAGGCAGATGACTTTTACTACATTTGATTTGTTTACTTTGATCAAACTGTCTAACGAGACCTACTTTAGGAACACCTAAGGTGGCTCTCGTTAGGCAGTTTGGCAGTAGGCAGGTACTTCTAGACAGTGTAACGTAACATTTATTGTTATGGGAGACTTAGACCCTCGCTACCGACGGGGTAACTACTACCTATCAAGTGGAAAAATTTGAAATTGAATAAACAACTCCTTACATTGATTTGTGAACTTCAAACATGGGCCAGTATAAAAAAGATGAGGCTACTTTTGCCAAAATAATTTAAGAAAACATCGGGTACTTGCCTTGTCGATGTACATCTTGTCAAGCTCCTTCGTTCTTGAGAGAATGGTAGCAGATCTCCGGTGCGCAAAGGCAAGCTTCTGGCAAGTGAAGATAACAGCGTGTGATGTGTAGTCAGTCATTACGACCGTGTAACTTGCTGAACCAGCTACGCCTGAAAATAGTCATTATTTTAATTAGTAGTTCCTCTATGGAGAGACCTATACCTAAGTATCCATGTTTCCGTGAAACATTTGTATAGTTAAATCGCTACCAGTTTCGGTTAACTATACTGATGTTTTTAAAAAGGATTGGTTGTTTTATATTAGGTACTTACTTAGAGGGAACCTGACTTTCATTCTTGCGGGGACAGCTGGATCTGGCACTGTTAGTATTCCTGTATACCTGTGATAAGAATGGTGGGGGTTAATTGTGACAGATTTGTGTGATCGATATAAACTACGATCAACTATTGCATGGTAGATGAAAATAAATAAGACACTAGTGCTGCTATTAGACGCCTGAGGGAGCTTATCAACATTTCAGCCATGTCGGGAAAAGTACAAACAGAGGTATAAGCATTTTTCTGTTGATGGTTGCATTATGGACGTATGGACTAGGTTGTATTTGACGGCTCATATCTCCGTGATAAATAGATATATCGACATGGCTGTTTTTGCAAAAAATCTTGTATTTCGAAATTAGTATTACTCATTTTTGGAAAAAGTGTCATAGCATAAAAGTGTCAGCTTTCTGCATAACTAGTTAGATATTTAGATTTTTTTTTTAAGGAATACTAAGGTAAAGTAGAGGATAGTCTTAAAATGCTCAACGTATAAAATTGCCACAGCGGCAGGGACTCAGGCAGTCAGACCTCCCTCTGTGTGAGTTATCCACCACGCGGGCCCAGTGTGGGTTTGTCATAAGTTCACACTTACGTAGTACCCAATTACGTACCTGTAATCATGCTTCAGAGGTGTAAGTCCCAAGATGAAGTGTTGTGACATCTGCTCCAATTCATATTTGCCGGGTTCGTCAGTCTTGGTGAAGTTGTACGTCATGCAATGTGACGCCGTCGACGTCTTCTGAATAACGTACCATACGCCCAGTAGCTATTGATCACAGAAATATTTTATGAGATTTTGGTCACATAAAAAAAAAACGATCTGCAGGTGATGCAGCATTGCAGCTATGCTACCTAGAAACTTTCTTGTAGTTGTGAAAGACCGGAAAGATTTTGCTCTCGTGTCACTGTCAGAACGAACTGATGTACCGTGCTGTGATAAAATGATTACCCTCTTAGCAGGTTACGGTAGCCTAGTAGCGTTAAGGACTCCAGTAGTGCGCTGGACCGCTAACGCTTTTTTTTAAAATACATATAGCTGAAATATGAAGAAATATGCTGCAGATGAACATAGGCTAAGCCTGAATGCTGCTTGGATCCTCATAGCAACAATGTGACAATTTATTTTTCTATTACGGCATTCGCAGGAATTAAGCGTAGGTAACTATGTAGCGCCAATAGCATGGCAAGTGATAAAAGAAACTAAAGTAACCTAATAAGTTGTCAAAACAATGGTTGTACTCAATACATGAAGAACAATAGAGTTTTGTGAACAATTGTTCGAGTTCAACACACAGATGGAATTCATTCATACATTTATGTAATCTGATAACCTTCCAAGATCATATTCAGTCTAAAATATTGATTTCTTTCACATTCATCCTTACTTTTGCTCAGAAATAAACAACGTTTCGCTGTAACCAGTTATCTGTCTTATCAACGTCATCTAGATACCTAAATAATTGAGAACACAAACGACATAAATGATGAATAATTCGTCATCTGCCTAGCTTTTTCCCAACTAGGTATGTTGGGATCGGCTTCCAGTCTTACCGGATGCAGCTTAATATCAGCATCTTACATGGAGCGACTGCCTATCTGACTTTCACAACCCAGTTACTGGGTACACCCTAGGTAAGACTGGTTGTCAGACATTCGCGCTTCTGAAGACCCTTAATCCCCAAAACCAACTTAATGCGCTTTCCGAAGCATGGAGGAGTCTTGATATGTAGGTAAAAATGTTCACCCATCCACGGAACATCCGCGGCAAGCGTAATTTGTACGGCTGTTATTACTTAGGGCAGGTTTTATGATCCGTAGTTAACTTAACCAATGGTTAAACATAGTAACTAATGGTTGGATTTTGGCTAAATTTGAAATGCTAAACATGAATTTATTCATGTTAGCTGATACATATTAAAAATAGTAACTAATGGCATAACTCATTCATGTTTAGCCTTTCACATTTAGCCAAAATTCAACCATTAGTTATTATGGTTAACCATTGGTTAAGTTAGGTAACTACGGATAAAAAAACCGGCCTTAGCCACAATCCATTTAATCATGACGAGGACGGAATAGGTTGAGTATAAAAATCTAAACTTCGAGGAAAGAAGGAACAAGCGTGAACAATACCTCCTATAAAATCTCGGAATCATAAACAAGAAATTGCGAATTATTTATTGCACTTTGAATATGTACTTACATTAGAAACAAATTATATATTTATTATCCTAATTACCATACTTAAATGCGAAAGTTTGGATGGATGGATGGGTTTGTGACTCAATCACGCCAGAATGGCTGAACGGATCTGAATGAAATTAGATAGATTAGTCTGGAATATCACATAGGATACTTTTTATCCCGGAAAAATGTATGGTTGCCGTGGGATAATTTCCAATATCCACGCGGGCGGAGCCGCTCGCAAAAGCTAGTAAGTAATGAATACTTACATCGCAATTTCTTCAATCCCGAGATTTCACATCATGTTTATGCTATCGGGATTTTATGGGAGGTATTATTCACTCTTGTTACTTCCTTCCTCGAAGTTAACCGTCCCGAGTTCCCGACCTCGTAAATAAAATCTGCATAATCTTAGAATCTGGGTGATGTGAAAGTAGGTAACAGACAACTGAAAACAAGGTACGTTGACGAAACGCTCTCTCATTTCGTGAGTCATCGACGACTTTGTCGAGTGTTGACGACAATAAATATGGACAAACTACGTACCAACTACAAACGGTCGAACCGGCCGGCACACTCACATAGACGCGCGCACTGACAAGACCCCAAGCGATAGTCGCGGTGCTCTCAGTATATAGGGTGACTGGTAATTAGTGACATATACTTAAAGACATGATTGTACTCATGTCAACAAACAACTTTTTCAATGGGACCAAACTTGAAATAGCGAAAAAAAAAATCAGCTGCCCCCTATATTTTGACGAGTTATGCGAACATGAAGGTATGGGACAGCTGATTTTTTTTGGCTTATGTTTAACTTATCACCAGATAAAGTAAAATATAACATAAAAAAAACACTTTACTGCCAAAAATACTAAATGATCACCAAAATTAAAACGCCATTTTATTTGAAATTATAACCAAAATTGTTACATCTTGCTATCCTATTAAAGCAAATGACTCCAAACTAATCATTGTTAACCTAACCAAACCTAAAAAGAGCATTAAAAGCGAATCAAACAAATACAAAAATAAAACCTAACCTAACCTAACACAATAATTTGCTCGCTAAGATTTGGTGATCATTTACTACATTTGGTGTTTGAATACAATTTGAAGTGCAAAAAGCTTAGGGTATCAAAGATTTTTTTTTGGTGGTCATTATATTTAACTCCATTTTTTTTTTTCGCGAATACAGGTTTGGTCCCATAGTAAAAGTTGTTTGTTATCATGAGTACGATCATGTGTTTAAATATCGGTCATTACCAGTCACCCTATATTTGTCTCGGTCTCGTCAATGCGCGTCGCGTCTGGTGTGTGCCGTTTCGTAGGTTTGTGCCATGTTTGTGCGTAATTTCCCTATTGTCCATATTTATATTGTGACAGTGTTATCGGCACTTATCAGTAGTCACAGTAGTCGGGTCAAATTCTCGTTTGTATAATATAATAAGACAAAGTGTTGTGCGAAGACACACGATATGTCTGTGTGTGGCTGATACATCGGAATAAATCGATATCAACATAATTAAATATGTTATATAATTATCTTAGGTAGGTACTGTAGCAATTCAGACTCCAATTATGTGGAAGTTCTGAGTTTCTACAGGGGGTGTAGTTGCTAAATAAGGAACAACAGTCGGAAACGCAACAACGAGATATATAATTTATAAGTTTAAACGATACAATCTTCGAATAAAATCTCACACTTCTTAAAACTGCTTAAAACTACACCGCCTATCAATCACCCTAGCTAAAGCTAAAGACCGGCCTGGCAAAACATACGAACTATCTTTTTTATTTATTTAAGCGCAAGTAGTCTAATGTCAGCCAGTACAATATAAGGTTAAGGTCCATTGTATGGAACCTTTACAGTACCTGCCGGTCTATTCTGTAAAAATCTCAACGTAGGAGAAGTGAGCTTGAAGAGAGCTGTCATTCCACTTGATGCTAGGAATTGATACTACTGACAGCTCACTCCACGCTCACCTCACCTAAGTTTTCACGGTGAGTTTTGTACAGAATAGCTGCATTGTTGTAATGTAGATGATAGTTGAAAAGTTTTCGATTTAGAAGACGGATAGAGGATGTTGAATGTATTGAGTGAATGATCATCTCAGTAGATGACGACTAATAGAGAAGCCCCTATGGCAGAGGAAGTCATATTGCGCCGACCCCAAACAAATTGGGATAAGGGCAAGAGAATGACGATTCATAGAGGGTGTTGACATTATTACTGTAGGTAGACAAGAGACAGGATATCCGTAGTGCATTACGCAATCAAAGAAGCCAGTAGGTACTTAGTGTTGCAATTGGACCGTGTTATGCAGAAAGCATCCATGTTGGAAAAAGTACAAACAGAGTTATAAGCATTTTTCTGTTGATGGTTGCATTATGGATGTTTGGATAAGGCGGCATTTGACGGCTCATATCTTGGTGATAAATAGAGATATCGACATGGCTGTTTTTGCAAAAAATACTTGTATGTCGAAATTAGTATGATTGTGTTTATAACTCATTTTTGGAAAAAGTGCCACATGGCTGCTTTCTGCATAACTAGGTCCTATTAACAATGATACTATTTGGCAGACGGACCACAATTTGTTCTCGATATTAGGCAGACCACCACTGTCATGATAATAATATTGGAATGATAGGTCCACCTTATCTATGTATCTATATCATTTGTTAGCAGTACCTTCCTTATCATTACCTCACAGAAGCGTATCCTGCCTGCCCAACCATACATCCTCCTTTTCCCATACTCCTTTATCTCTGCCTTCGTAACTCATTCACATATCTAATAAACAACAAAACATTAAACAACAACAAATGTAAACAACTTATAACATTGTGGAATGCAATAAATGATATCAGTATGAGTAATATTTCTTTCTCGGTCTATCTTATAAATGCGAAAGTTACTCTGTCTCTGTCTGTGATCTGGCCTAAGCTGAGACCTGGAGAATGACATACCCACTAGCTACCTACTTTTCTGGATATTTTCCAATCCTAACTAATATTATAAATGCGAAAGTGAGTTTGTTTGTTTTTCACGCTAAAACGGTTGAAAGGATTTGGATCAAATTTGGCACGTGGGTAGACGATGATCTGGATTAGGACATATGATATTTTTTATCCCGGTTGTATACTACGGCCGAAATATCTCGACAGGTCTGAACATAGGCACTACGAACTTTCGCGCAAGTTCTCTCACTTACACTCGCCTCAGGTCACCATTTGGTTCTTAATAAAAATGATACTGCGCAACCTTCTGCGCGAAGTTCTGGCTTGCCAAGATATTTCGACCGTACTGTACGTTCTCGTGGGATAATCTCCGACATCCACACACGAGCGAAGCCGCGGGCGCTAGTAATATATAATGATTTATTTATTTACTTATTTATAGTTCATTAAAACGATATAACACCAATTACATGAATTAACAAAGAAACAATTATCACGTTAACAATAATTATGTTGTATACCTACAATTTAATTTAATACTTGATGTATAATTTGTTGAGTCGTCCTAGGTCGGTATATTACCTTCGTATTCGTAGGTAGACCTTCGTATTCGTGGGTAGATGGAACACAAACTGTTTCTATCATCCGTTTCAAGGCGTTTTTACTATGTTCCTTATTACTTCATCAATTATTTTTTTGCCCTGCTTCCAAATGATTATTATCGAACAAACAATGTTTTGTAGGTACCTACAATTATCTGGCACATGTATAATAGAGTTTCCGCCTATTTATAAGATTTTGTTTCTAAAAAAGATTTTTTTTTATTACAGAAAGGCATACTTCAGAAAACAAATATTGAATTATATATTGGATGATTTTTTTAACCGTCTTGAAAAAAGTAGGGTACAATAGGTGAAAGGAGTAGAAGGCTTCTACTCCTTTCACGTATTGTGCCCTACTTTTTTGGCATCCCTATTTTGTTTTTTTCAATAGCTTAGACAGAAATTGCTCTATCAATAAACACTACACATTTGAAGTAAACTAGAACAATAAAAACAGAAATTTTGAAAATCTTTAAAGATCGTTAAAAATATCGAAATTCATATCATACGCACTACGCAGGGTGCGTAGTATGATTTGAATTTACATTTTTAAATTTACATCACTTTCAGACATTTTTCTTTTTTCTCGCCTCATAAGGGTCGTAGCGTGCTGTTAAATAGTCTATAAACATCCTCAAAAATAGGATTTTTTTATAGGAGGGAAATGAGTCAATAAAATCAAACCTGGCAATCGCCACTGCGTCGAATTGTTGGGGAAATAGAAAAATGTAATAAAAAATTAGACAGGCTTTTCAGGAAAATGTCTACAAATAGTGGTAAATAATAGTCTACATTATAGATGTTCATATAAATATTTAGAAATTACATTAATACCATCATGCTATTTTTTATTATTGTTTTCTATTTCCCCAACAATTCAACGCAGTGGATATTGCAGGTTTGATTTTATATGACTCAAATGCAAAAAAAAATTTGACTTTTTGTTCACAATTTCATGAGTTTGAATTTTTTTGCGCAGAACTCTAATTCTTTCTCTAAAATAAAAGTAGCCTAAGTTACTCCTTATATCATCAGCTATATGCCAGTGACCCGTCAAAATCGGTCCAGCTGTTTCGAAGTTTATAAATACCGTATAGACTTTCATTTGCTTTTAGTAAAAAGTTGTTATTTTGACATTACAAACAGACACTTCAATGTTATTCATTATAATAATATCGTTAAGCACCTGCAAAAACCCCTAGAAAACTAAAAGTCCTTGAAACACCTATTTTTGTAAGCCGATTATAGTCATTACTTAGTCATTACTACTACCTATATAATTCGTATTCAAATTATTTATGTTGGTTATTATTGTATAGTGACAATATGGTTACGCACCTGTAAAAACTCGTAGAAAACTAAAATTCCCTTTTTTGCAAGCCGATTAAATTGTTGTTACTATACCTATAATTTACAATGCATGTGCTCGAAAAGAGCGTTTTCGTCCGGGCCACTTTTTCGCACTAGTGCTTTTTACTTTTCAGTTTTTTTTTTTTTTAACTCCGGCGTCATCCCGACGCAAAGAGTTTTCAATATTTGAGGAATATTTTACAAATTAGTCAAGTACAGATTTAAAGAAAGGTACATATAAAAGGTACTTACAATAAAACTAATACTTCATTAAACGTGTTTTTGATTACTCTAGATTTAGGTTTTGATCTATAAATTAAATTTAAATATTTATTAAATATGTATGTTTTGCTGAAAGTATATTTTGCTCGAGCCTTTTTGCCATACGAAGTGGCAGCTATTTGCACATGCACAGTAGTAAAAATGCTGAGCGCGCATGTATTTACGTAATGCGTTATAATGGCGGGCAAACTAATTTCTTGCTTAGTTCGGAGTCGATCTGTGTTAATCTGCTAAAAATGTCGAGTTCAAATGACGAATCTAATAATTTAACCCCGGAAAATGTTATTCAAGAAGCACAAAATACCAACAAGGCGGTTGGTATACCGACTAAATCTAAAGAAAAATACTATTTCAGTATACCTATATTTTTCTATTTCCTCGCACAATCCATAGAAAAATGTTGTACGATACACGTGCGTTAGATGATTTCCGACTTGTGTCGATTTATACACTCGTCGGAAATCACCTACTTTCCGCACTTGTAGCATAAATAACTATTTCCAAGCAGCTAAATTGTGCGGAAAGTGTCACTTTTTCGCGCTGGTGCTTTTTACTTTTCCGTCTTTTTAGGGTTCGTACCAAAATGGTAAAAAGGAACCCTTATGGTGCTACTCAGTCTGTTTGTCTGTCCGTCTGTCACAGCATCTTAAGAACGGCTAATACTATCAACTTGAATTTTGGAATAGTTTTAGATGACGTTTGCCCAACTATTTTGCAAATAAGAAAATATTTTTTTTTGCAACAGGGATTGAAAGGGGATCTTAAAAAATCGAATGTGGTGCTACTAGGGCATGTAGGGTATCACATGAAAGAGCGCTGTTTGCACATTATCAAACATTTTTTTAGGCATCATTTTTGATGAAAAACGTATAAAAAAATACCGTCCCTCCTCCCCTATCTCCGTAAGTATGCATAGAGAAAAATCTGAAATTTTTCTATGTGATAAGTAAACGCACCGGTAATGGACAAGGAACCAGTAATGGACAAAAAAAAATCAAATCTTTTAAAATAAGGACATGAATTAGTTTTAATACATTGGCAACACTTTGACATAAACCAAAGTCATCAAGCTGTCAAAATTTAACGTTTTAATCCATTCGGTCTTTTGGATACAAAATGGCGTGAAGTAAAGAGTGCTCGGGTGATAGAAAATTTGTTTATGCTGTTTTTGTTAAGGAAATTGTTAGTGAGGTAAGATGAAAGTTTACTTGTCACTTTTTATTGCTTTATTTTAACCAGAATGTGTTTTGTTTGTTGGGTTAGCCATGAAATTAAGAGGACAACGCGCAGTGTTGTAATTTCAGAGAGGTTACGTTTCTTGATATTTTGCCGATGTTTATAACTGGTGCACTAAAATTGAATATTTCCTATAATGGACAAATGTCGAAACTTATTTTTTTTATTATGTACTTAGATTTTCAACTTATTTCATTAACGTTTTTATTCTTTATTATATGCTAGTTGAAAATGATAAAAATGTTGATCTGTACCAGTAATGGACGTATGTGTCCATTACTGGGTATTTCATAGAAATCCAGTTATGGACATTGCTTTAACACGAAAGTGATTTTGTTCTTTTTATTTTAGAAATGGCGCCTAAAAAAAATTACACGCCCCAACAAATGGGCTTGGCTATCGAAGCCGTGGAAAAAGGCTTAAAAATATCAGAAGCAGCAAAAAAATTTAATGTACCAAGAATAACCTTACATAACAAAATAACCGGCAAAAGTCCCATCGAATGCTCAATGGGACCCAGCACCGTTTTGAGTAAACTAGAGGAAGATATTTTAGAGGTGTGGATTAAAGACATGGCAGATAAACATATCCCTATAACAAAAGAAGAGTTACTAGATAGTGTACAAAGAATAGTAGTCGACAAAAACCAAGAAACCCCTTTCACTGGCAACAGACCTGGTAAGAAATGGTATTCTTCATTTCTGAAACGACATCCTGGAATTGCAGAACGCACAGCTCAAAACTTATGCACAGCGAGAGATAATGTTACTCAAGAGGACATCGAGAAGTGGTTTTCGGAAGTTGAGAGCGATTTGAAAGATAGAGGTCTAATTGACATAACGAAACATCTTGAAAGAATTTTTAATACAGATGAGAGTGCGTTTTTTTTAAATCCGAAACCAGGACGTGTCCTCGCTAAAAAAGGAGATAAAAATGTGTATGCATCGTCAGGCGACGATAAAGAAAATTTGACAGTTCTGGTCACTGGAAATGCTGCAGGAGAACTGGCACCTACTCTGGTAGTTTATAACTATGCAAGAATACCGTCGTCTATTTCAGAAAATTTCCCCAATGACTGGGCCATTGGTCGCTCAGAAAGTGGATGGATGTGCGCAGGGACTTTCTATGAATATATAACGAACGTGTTCAATCCTTGGCTTACTAAAAAGAATATTGAAAAGCCAATTTTGTTTTTTTTTGGATGGACACAGGTCTCATTTGACTTTGCACCTCTCTAATTATTGTTCCGATAATGGCATCGAAGTAATTGCACTCAACCCAAATTCGACACACATACTGCAACCGATGGATTTGGCTGTCTTCAGGCCTTTGAAGTCGTCATGGCGAGAAGCAGTCAAGACTTGGAAACAGCAAAATTTAGGAGAAGTCCTCAAAAAACAAAATTTCGCTCCAGTCTTGAAGGTAGCTATAGAAAAAATTTCTGCCGAGACAGTGAAAAATGGGTTTCGCGCAGGGGGGCTGTACCCATTCGGCCCGGAATACGTAGATATGACTAAAATTAAGTCTCAAAACCGGCAAAATGTTGACTCTTCAAACGAAAGAGATTTTTTGAAAAAATTAGAGAACAAAATTGAAATAACTTTGTCCAAAAACAAGGTGAAGCTTTTCCAAGATCTTTATTACAAAAGTCGCCTTGATCTTGAAAATCTTTTGCCTACTGAAGATTTATCGCTTTATTTGATTTGGGCGAGTTGTAAACAAACTGATGTAGTAAATGAAGAGTCAACATCCATTTCCTCGGCTGAAAAGTCAAATCCTGTTTCAGACACTAATAATCCAAATGCCAACATTTTTCCAAACGAAACCCGAACAGTTCCTGTCTTGTCTCATAACTCGAGTGATTTCGAACCAAACACCTCTTTACAAACCATTTGCTTGCCCATAGAAGAGTCAACATCCACTACCTCGGTTGAAAAGTCAAATCCTGTATCAGAAACTAATAATCCTAATGTCAACGAGTCTCCGAAAGAAATCGGAACAGTTTCTGTCTTGTCTTATAACACGAATAATTCCGAACCAAGCACTTCTTCACAAACCAATTCCTTGTCTATACAAACAGGTCTCAATACTTCAAGCAAGGACAAAACACCTATTAAGTTTGTTAATCTTGGCACTTCAACCTATGTGATTCCATCTCCTTTCAAACGCAACATATTTTGGCCAGAAACGGATGAAACAACAAAAAATAAGAAACGCAAATTAAGAGAGAAAATTCCATTTACGATCACAAGCCCTGCATGGAAAGCCTATAATACAAAAAAGGAAGAAGAAAAAAGGAAAAAAATAGAAGAGAAAGAATTGCGAGCTAAAATAAGACAAGAAAAAAAGCTGGAAAAACTTAACACGAAGAAAAAAGCGTCAAAAAAACAAACTATATCTGAGTCTTCTGAAAGTGAACCTGAAATAACTTACGCTGAAAGTGATGAAAGTGTCTTGTCTGAAGGATCGGAGTCGGACGACGGACCATTGAGTATGTTAGTTTCTTCCCAACGGAAACTATCAAAGGGAAGTTACGTGATCGTTTTATATGAAGAACAACATTTTCCTGGAGAAATTGTAAACACAAAAAAAAACGAGTTTGAAGTAAGCACGATGACGTTTTCAACGGGAAACACCTTCAAATGGCCAGAGAAACCTGACAAAATGTGGTACCAAAGAAAAGATATTGTGGAGTGCATCCAACCTCCAATATTGATTAACAAAAGAGGTTTTTACAGTGTAAAAGAAATGGAAAAATACTCTGTCTTTACTTTTTAAAATGTTGCCTAAATTCAAACATAATATTTGTGATTTTTAAAAGAGTTTTAGTGATGATTAAGAAAGACAAGTGATTTTGTATTGTTGATTCTAATATATATTTTATATTTGCCAAAATAATTTACGGAGATAATATAAATCCTCCTAGATATTTCATAGATTAAGAAAAAATAAGATAATATTCGTAAATAACTTAGTAATACATGGAAGGCTGTTATAGGTAATTTTCGTAAATTACTTATTCATAAATAAAAGGCTGATTATGAATACAATTTAAATAATTTTAAGTTCTTTAATGCTGATCTCATCAAGAAACATAATTTGAATCTTGTTAAATAAGTATAATTACATTAAAAGTTGATTAAAAATAAAAATTCGCATTGTTTTATTTTATTTCATTTTAATTTCAATTCATACAGCTACAGATTCATCATAGAGCCGTCGATCACTAGGTGTCCATGACTAGGTTCATGTTTATTACCGAGTGTCCATGACTAGGTCATGACCATCACTGGGTGTCCATAACTAGATTTTTGCTGTCCATGACTGGTGAAAAAAAATAAAGTTTTTAATTGTTAATTAAATTAAAACCAATTGCAGTACCTTATCCAAAACACATCAGAAATATTGAATAAACACCAGGTTTTCAATTTTATGTATGTTTAGTGTTCAAACCTACACACTATTTGTGAAATTTCACAAATACTAAAAAAATCTTCTTAAACTGTCCATAACTGGGGTATTTACCTAATAAAAAAAGATTACAAGAAAAATAAAACGGTGTCTCTAAATAGCACACTTTTTTTTAAAATATATGATGGTACGGAATCCTCAGTGTGCGAGTCCGATTCACTCTTAACCGGTTTTTTTTTTAATTTTTAACTCCGTCCTGAGCCCGACGCAAAGAGTTTTTATTATTAATTTAAGGAATGTTTTACAAATTAGTCAAGTACAGATTAGTTTATTAGAATGGATAGGTACCGTCAATACCTATGTGTTTTATAACATGTCATCACATTAGATTCACACCGGTATTCCTTGAAGGGGTAGCCACTTCCTACCTACCCCATGACACATTGATAATCAATCATCTCAGTACCCACCGAATGAAAAAAATATTTATTTATTTTAATATGTGTATAGTGTGCAAATTTTTGCATATGGTCCCATAAAACGAGGAGTAGGTATGTCCTCGGTGTGACATTGTCACAGAACCAAAGCAGTACCCGTATCATTATTAGGTTTTAGTTCATGTTAATCAGAGCATACAAAATTAATTAAAATGATAAAAGCAAACAGAAAGGCTTCACATCACACGTTCTATGATCTGTTATCTGCTCAACTTTAAGTAAACTGATTAGTAGGTCTCTAAAATACCTAGCTACGTACATATATTATCTATTTTAAGTATAAACATGGAAATGCGTTCTAGGAAATAGAAAGTAATTTACATATAATTAATTAACATCTGTTATGCTTCGACGATTCTTATTATTATTGTATTGAAGAACAACACGCACATTGATTACATTGTGTAGAAGTGATGTTCTTTCTTTGTCCCAACCACTCCAGTCACGCCAGCTGCTCACGCGCATTTATTTTTAATCTCACAAATAAGACCCTGGGCCCTATGATCCCGGTACAGTATAATAACAAAAAGACAATTTGTACATACCCTGTTCATATCAAAGCCAGGCATGGGTTCGACGAGGGGACACCCTCCCAGGTGGTAAGTGTGGCTGAACGCACCCCCACATATCGCTAACAACACCCCTATTGCCGATAAACTGTACATTTTGAATATTATATGTATTAAATAAAAATTTACTAAGTAGGTACGCGATCACGGCTCGGCGGTTCGCCGTAGACTACTGGCCAGAGTACCGCAGAGTAGTCGTTATAAACGAACTGGACTCCTTTGACCTTTCAACGCCAGCAATGCGCAGACGCAAGATTCCGAGAAATGTTGTTGATCTAACGTTTTCATTCATAAAACTTGAACGAATTCGTAACAACCGATAGTAAGAGCCTAAGAGGAAATAATAGGAAGAAGCGTTTAGAAGACACAAAAGTTTGTATTTGAGAAATTTATTATGTCCCTTGTGAGTCATCGTTTATCATATTTTGGTCATATTTTTGACAAACATAAAATTATTATCTTCATTGAAGAAAGTGTATCAGAAACTAAAGATAAATGTGTTGTTTACTGTGATTATTATATCGGTATCGTGTTATCCAGTAACTGGGTTGTGGAGGTCAGTCGCTCCATGTAAAATTCTGTTATTTAGCTGCAAAAGGTTAGGCAGGATATGAAGCCCTAGATTATAATGATGACACTGATTCAAAGCAATACGTCATTATAACAACGCCAACGCTATGAAAGGTGGAGCACGTTGTTTTGGCGCATCTTGGGAGTCAAATGCCAAACCTGCTGGATCAAAGCCCAGCAATGGAATGGCCGTAAGCTGAATTGATCAACAACTTCCTCCTCCCCTTATCCAACCTTAAGCGGACCAGACACTATCAGTAATAATGACATTACAGTATAGCAGTTCATTACTACTGACGGTGTGGTGGTTGGAATGAAGGAATGACGGTAAATAACGATGTGATCTCAATATTATAGTATTTTTACGTCAACATTATATTGATAATGTTGACGTAAAAATACTATAATATTGAGATCACATCGTTATTTTAAATTAAATGAAAAAAAAAATGGACTAGAGAGTGGCTGTCTTTAAAACAATACTCACATGTATATTTACTAAAGGAAACTGCTCTTACTGAAGCTGATGACTTTAATAATTACTTTCGAATAAGCAAAGAGCCTTATTTAAAGCTTTTGCATCTGATTACTCCAATTATACAAAAAATATACTAATTTATTTATGGTTCACCAACAGATGTTACAGCGATACATATAATACATAGAAAATACATAACAATAGATCTTACTTCTACTGCACACCCAGATACAGGTAAACACCACATGCGATTACTCTATTTTACAAAGGACAGCTATTGTACAATATAATACAATAATAAACGAAAATGCCAGCGTGAAGATAGGCTTAGCTTAGACTGTAACGTAACTCAACGTATGTTAGTATTACGGATGAATGTTACTAGTTCCTCTGTGTGGATATCATTGAGATCACTGAATTCATTTACTAAATTCCACATCCTTGGAATAGGGGAACTAGAGGAGAATTCCACACACACTGTCAATATAATGTCATTATATTGACAGTGTGTGTCAATGTGTATCATTCATATGATGAATCTGCCTAGCCTTTTCCCAAATATGTTGGGGTCGGCTTCCAGTCTAACCGAACGCAGCTGAATCCCAGTATTTTACATGAAGCGATTGCCTATCTGACCTCCACAACCCAGTTACCTACTGGGTAATACGATATCCCTTGGTAAGACTGGTTGTCAGACATTCGTACTTCTGACGACCCGTAACGACTGTTAAATATCCACGAATGACAGCCAGGACCAACGGCTTCACGTGCTTTCCGAGGCACGGAAGAGTTTCGGTATGTAAAGATGGTCACCCATCCACGAACCAACCCCAGCAAGCGTAGCTTAACCACCTGATGCATCAACCCGTGCGGCTTTTATTACTTAGCCACGAGCTCCTCACTTAGCCACATGTAGCAATTTGACATATATATATTTTATATATATTTTTTTTGTTTAAAGTATGAAATTCTAATTTCTTAATGTATATTTTTATGTTTTAAATAGTTTTTAATAGTTTTATGGTTTTAAATGGGATTTTTTTTTTTATAAATATTTCATACATATTTCAAAATTCGCAGGCCGCTATAGACTAAATCATAGTGATTTAGTCTATAGCGGCCTCCGAATTTTTTAAGAGATATTATTAAATATTTCTCATTTCATTTTCCTATGTAGTTCAATCCACGAGCTCAAAAAAATGCTATCGCGCATTTTATGAAAACTTGCTTCGAAATTTTGACTTAAGAAGGCTGATAAGAAAAAATCGTGAAAAGCGAAGTCACTATGAACTATTCTATTCTCTACCACTCAATAATTCAAAGTTGTCGAAGTCTTTTAGTTTCTCAGAATAAGAACGCCAAAGTTGGCCATTTAACTCAAAAATCAGGGTATTAATGTAAAAGACTAGGTAGTAGTTGGTAATGTGTCACTTTGTAAGTGAATCATTTAAATTGTTAAACAGTAGAACAAAGGTAATAGATGTGTCATTCATGAGTGCTACTTCCATGTTTAAGATAACATAATGTGGGTTCAAAAACAACTTCTCGAAATTAAAGTTAACAAACATTTAACTAATAATACAGAAGCTCGGATGAACTCTGTCATAACAATAAGGAAAAACATAGGATTTATTATTAACTAGCTTTTGCTCGCGGCTTTGCCCGCGTGCTTGTCGGAAATTATCCCAAGGGAACGCACTACCGGGATCAAAAGTATCCTATATACTAATCCAGGTCATAGTCTACCCATGCGCCAAAATCTAAATCCGTTCAGCGGTTTTAGCGTGAAAGCGTAACAAACAAAGAAACTCACTTTCGCATTTATAGGATTATAAAAAATCTGGTCTATCGATACTAGACTCACAAAATGTATTAGGTACTTACCTATATAGTTTTTTTTTTAAATACTCATAACACGCACTAAAGTTTCTATACAGGGTTATTGGTAAAACACCAGCAACCTCTTAAGGGGTCATTGTACTCATCATTATGAACAACTTTTGCTATGGGACCAAACCTGAAATCGCGAAAAAAGATTCAGCTGTTCAGTACATTTATGTTCGCATAATTCGTCAAAATGTACTGAAAAGCTGATTTTTTTTGCGATTTCGTATTTGGTCCCATAGTAAAAGTTGTTCATACAATGACCCCTTAAGAGGTTGCTGGTGTTTTACCAATAACCCTGTATATAATTTCAATCATGATTGGAAAGACACGTGGCGCCATCTATTATCATAAGAACGTTATTGTTGTTTTCCTCAGGATCAGCACTTTTTTTCGGGATGAAAGGTAAAGGTACCCTATGTCCGTTTCTGTACACGTGACTGTATATGCAAAATTTGAGGATGATCGGTTCAGTGGTTTAGGCGTGAAAAGCAAACAAAGTTACTTTCGCATGTATAATATTATAGTTAGGATACTAATTGATTCTTTGGTTTGCCCTGTCTGTAAAGACTTGCTAATAACTTACCTATTTACATCCCAAACTTCATTGAAGCATGATTCAACTGCCTGCTTTCATTATCATAATCGTCTGAGCCACGAAAAACTTCCACTGCTAGAAACAGGCCTCCACCAAGTGACTGTTTAAACCTAGAAATTAGTCCTGTTATACATACAGCAAGTCAAACAGAGTTCCAAATTTTTCTTTCAAGATTATGGCGTGTTCTATGTCCAGGTTTTTCATTAATCAAAGTAATTGTCACCTATTGTCATTTCTTTAACATCGGAGTTTAGTAGGGTACCGAGCGCGCAGTGACGCTCTCATCATTTGTTTGGTTATTTATTTTATTTTAGAATGAAAATGCAGAAAATAAGCAAGATAAGTGGTGCTCCACAAGACTAACCGTTATTATTATTACAAACAATAGTTTTATATTGTTAGGTTTTATTGCAATCCTTAAAACGAAAAATAATGGCCACTTTTTTTCAGTTTTAAGGTTTACAATAAAACTAACAATATAAAACTACTGTTTTTTATATAAACTAAATAAATATAAAACTATTATTTTACATGGAGCGACTGCCCATCTGACCTCCACAACCCAGTTACTGGGTAATACGATACTCCTTGGTAAGACTGCTTGTCAGACTTTCGGGCTTCTGATGACCCGTAACGACTGTCAAAAATCCACGAATGACAAGTTGCGACCAACGGCTTAACGTGCTTTCCGAGGCACGGAAGAGTCTCGGTATGTAAAGATGGTCACCCAACCACAGACCGACCGCGGCAAGCGTAGCTTAACCTGATCGATCGAGCCATGCGGCTGTTATTATTACTTAGCCAGAAGCCCCTCTCTTAGTTGCTATGCATGGAGTTAAAATAATACTTTAGAAGTATGTACATACCTACTAATATAAATTACGGACATAAGACAGTTTGTCGGGCCATCGGGACTGGTTTTATCAGTAGTAATAGTCGTAATTCTATTTACCGCGTGAGTCACTGAAGCCGTAGTTAGTAGGGTGACCAGTCAGTCCGGCCACGATGTCCGAGTCTAACCGCGATGACTCACCTATTCACATAAAGGAAATAAATATTTACGTAGTCATAGATTTGTCGTCAATTCACCACAACAGCGGCTATTTGAGGAGTCGTCTAAGAAATTTTGAACCTGTTCTTCAAATGTCTTAGTCATTGTGAGGAGGAGCTTGTGGCTAAGTAATAAAAGCCGCACGGGTCGATCCGTCAGGTTAAGCTGCGCTTGCCGGGGTTGGCCCGTGAGTCCATCTTTACATACCAAGAGGCCTCCGTGCCTCGGAAAGCACGTTAAGCCGTTGGTCCCGGCTGTCATTCGTAGATCTTTGGGTTAGGTACGTGTCATTGGAAGCCCATGAAAATCTGACAAGCAGTCTTACCAAGGCGTATGCATCCGGTTTAACTGGAAGCTGACCCTAACATAATTGGGAAAAGGCTAGGCGATGATGTCTTAGTTATTGTGTGACATCTAAATCTAAACTAACTAATATTATTATGATGTTTGTTTTTAAGTTTGTAAAAGATAATCTCTAGAAGTCTAGAAGTACTGATCAGCACCCTTAATTGCGTAACACTAACACACTATCAATCGGAATCGGTTTCATTTTGACAGTTCAACAACATTCATTGCGTTATTTACGGTTTTGAGAATACAAATTTTACGAACTTATGTAGCAATGGATTAGCAATTTGCTTCAAAATGATTCAGATTCCGATCGATAGTGTGTTATGCAATTAGGGTGCCGATTACAAAATATCTTTCACATCAGTGAGAGAAGAGCTTTCTATCAAGAAAGCACTCAAAGCGCCATAGGATAAGCTACGCGGGCGATGTCTTGGGCATTAGTTTTTATGTACCTACTTATTGTATGTAATGAATTTGCTGGCGATAATTTATAGCCTTACTAGATTTTGTCCGCGGCATTGTCCGCGTGGTAGTCGGAAATTACTCCACGGGAACGTACTACCGTGCTCAACAGTATCCTATGTCCTAATCCACGTCATAGTCTAGCCATGTGCCAAATTTCATCCAAATCTGTTCAGCGGTTTTAGCGTGAAAACGTAACAAACAAACAAATTCACCTTCGCATTTAGTATTACGAAAAGCCGGTCTATCGACACTCTAGACTTACAAAACGTTTTAGGATTAAATTTAAAAAAAGTACTAAAGTCTGTATAATAATATAATTCATTCATGATTCGATTCGAAAGACACGTGGCGCCATTTATTATCATAAGAACGTTGTTGTTGTTGTTGTTTCCTCGGGAACAGTACTTTTTTTCGGGATGAAAGGTATCCTATATCCGTTTCTGTACACCTGACAACGTATATGCAAAATTTCAGAATAATCGGTTCAGTGGTTTAGGCGTGAAAAGGTAACAAACAAAGAAACAAATTTACTTTCGCATTTATAATATTAGTTAGGATTTCCATCGCTGCCGAGTATAAGATTTGTCCCTTTTGTGTCATGCTTGCATGTTCTGCGCTGTAGCATAGCATCCAGCTCTTCCACGAGCTGACTCAAACTCAATCGTAACTGCCAGCTATCTCAAGCATTCTTTAAGTTTGGAAAGTGTTTCAATTAGCATGACTCCTTTCGAAACTTACCAATTCGTGGAAAGGTATCTAGGGTAACAAACAATATTTAACTTCTTTATGCATGTTTTAGCCATAGCCTCAAACAGAAAGTTAGTCACCCCACTAAACAATCACGTATTATTTATTAGCTGAACAAGATTTGTGATTGTCACAGTGTGCTCGTCACCGGCTAAGTCTTAACAACGCCATCCTGTGTCACGTCACGTTCTTACGAGTACGACTTACTTGATGGCCTTGTACAGATTGTTTCATAGTACCTAAATAAATTATAATATACCTAAATTATAAAATAAAAAACTGAAGGGTTCGTGGCTAAGTAATAGTCGCTATTATTATTACTTAGACACGAGCCTTTATAGTGGCTATTATGACGAGCACTTAGCTGGGCCTGTATTCAAAATTCAGGTCCAGAATTTACCTGGCAGTTACATCCATCATGGCAATCGTGCTTATCTCATGAGAGAAAGAGCTCATGTGCTTATACAGAGAAATCAAGATGGGGTCTAGTATTAGGTCTCAGAGCGAAGGGTAGGAAATTGGTTTTGTTTAGTTTAGTGTGAGCAAATTTTGTCTTAGACAGGTCATTAGTTTGCCAGTTTCCCCAGACAGCGGTATCATCAGCATACGTGAACAATACAGTGTTTGGGAGGGACAATGTGCAGAGGTCAATTAAGTAAACCTGGAATAAAGGAGGCCCAGAATGCTCCTTTGTGGGACTCTCCAAAGAAGATTGAGCGTTCATCGCTGAGATACTCACCTATTCCGACAAGTTGTTTATGCTGGAAAAGATAGTCTTCAAATATGTTTTGCATTATACCTCGAACGCCCATCCTTTCCAGCTTGGACAGGGGAATGGGAACAGAAACCACGTCAAACGAGAGATCCAGAAATATGCAAAGGCTTCAATATGCAAAGGGAAAATTCTTCTCATCTAAGATTTTCGGTTGATACACCTGACCTAAATCCGTATTGATGGTCGGCTATGATTTTAAATCAGTTTAGGAAATTTTTGCGCGATTTGTTGATTGAGAAATATTATCTTTTCCAGGATCTTTGGCAACGCTGATAAAACTGATATGAAATGGACCGCCATTTAGTACCTTTGGGAGGCAACGGAGATGATAACGTCTTTTATGCCCTACCCCTAGAGTGTAATTTAAGTCCGCCTAGGCGTGGAGGGGCGAGGAGGCCCGCGAGCTAAGGAGCAGGTTGCTTTAACGCCCGCCGCCGAGGCTGAGGCTTATGCGACACTAACAGGCGTTGCATAGACGGGGGTTTCAGATCGATCGTTTGAGAGGTAATGGTGCCCCCTTCCATGTCCAGTTCCAGTGCTCAAGAGGATTTACGTAAAGTTAAAAATGAAACTATCAAATTGTAATGTGTAAATTGAATTGAATTTGTGGACGGAGAGTAAAATGACTAAGAATATCTTGTGCACTTGGATTTCCAATTTTACCTATTTAATATGAGGTAGTAGTCGCATCCGCTAGCCTTGTGTCACGATTTTTTAGAGCTCAAATACTCAGTACCCCAACTCTAGAAACAAACTTTTGTGGGCACACCACTATATACGTCATTTAGTTCAGAGAATCAGCTGATACATATATGCGTACCTACTAACTTTCATTGCTTTACGACAAAGATTCCTTGTTTACAGGGTAGAAATTATTTTTAAATAAGTTTGGGGAGGGGGGGGGGGGGGGGGGTTGAGAACTATGCAGTTCGTACAATTAAAATGGAACTTCACTTAGGTAAGTTCGTTTAATTTCTAATTGTACTTCACTGCACAGTCTCTTCATGATAAAGAAGACATGTAGATGTTTAGAGAGTCGTAAAATAATTACAACATGCATTTTAAGATATTCTTATTACGGATGTTTAGTTTCATTTATCATAAAGTTAAGCATTCGAACTTAAAACAATAGATAAATCTTCATCAGTAACAACCTAATTAATTATAAAACTGAGCAAAAGTTGTCGAAGAAATGCTCCAACCAGCTGGTCTTCTAATGGTATCGATGCTGACACCCAAACGCTTAGCCGCCGAGCTGGCTGCGTGTCGTGTACTGTGTGCTGAATATATAATAATAATAACCCCACCGCTGTATCTCTACGTTGACGTCGTGGTGGGGCTTGCGTGCTCCAAACTTTAGGTCTGTGCCGGTAGAGTTTGCCGGAACGGGTCTAGGATGAGGAGCTAGACCAAGAGAGATACAAAAACCCGCAGGGCAGCATGTGGCGACCCAATGGACCCTATCTCCCGGGAGAAATCTTGTCCTCATCTGTGGCTTGCCTTTATTGGCCGGCTGGAGTGAACACTGACGAGGAACAGAGCTCCCACCTCTTTCTTGCCTTTATTGGCCGGCTTGAGTGGAGATTCGCAAGAGCAAACGTGCTCGGAGGAAGGAAGTATTCCAGTAAGGTGCTGGTAGGGATCTTGACCGTACTTCCGGGATTGTCCTGATAGCCGTGGAATACCTCTCCACTCCTCAAGCACCTCAGGAAGTGTTGCCCCCTTGTCGCTATGTCACTATGTGCTAGCGGCCGTCTCTGGGGGCCCATTATTGAGTGTGCAAGTCACCCCCTGCCATTTTATCCGTGTATAATATATATTGGGTTGGTAAGAAAATAATGAAACACTTCCAAGTGCTCTTGAATTTATTAATTATTTATTTAATGTTTCATGTTTAATCAACAATATAATCACCCTCCGTATCTACTACCTTTGCCCATCTTTGTGGTAGTGACTCAATAGCTTTCGCCCAGAAGTGTGGAAACTGAGATTGAAAGAATTTCTCTATATCACTTTTGAGATTGTCATATGATTTGAATTTTTTCCACGTAAATACTGTTTCAATGACCAAAATAAATGGTAGTCAGACGAAGCAAGGTCAGGAAAGTACGGAGGATGCGGCACTGTTTCCCAGCCAAGTTCCTTTAATTGATGACGAGCAACGGAAGCGACGTGCGGTCGCGCATTATCATGGAGAAGGTGAACCTCGACTCGTATTCGGCGTTTTTCCCGGATCGCAGCGTAAACATCCCCGGTGATAGTGTCATTGTTATGCAACATGTCCCACCAAAGGATTCCACGAGAATCAAAAAAGCAACACAGTAGAGACTTCCGACAATAGGGATTGCGTTGTGGCTGGACTGGCGGTTCTTGTCCACGAGGAAGCCAGAAGCCGCGTCGCGTATCGTTTTTATAAAGAACGTAGCTTTCATCTCCCGTCACTACATTTGTTAAAAACTCTTTACGTTGTGAACGAAGTAGAAGAGATTGGCATATCGCAACTCGGACTTCTCTTGTAGCATTGGTCAATACGTGCGGGAACCACCGCGACAGAACTTTTCTGTAGTTGAGTGCGTGAAGACGGTTCTCAATCGTAACGTGACAGCAGCTGATTTCTTCGGCCAATTCACGAGGGGTTGCATTTGGGTTTATCTGCAATTTCTCTAGTAGTCCGTCGTCATTAAAAGCGGATGGCCGACCGGTGTGCTCCTTGTCCTCAAAACTTGTATCTCCAGAGGCAAAGCGCTTAAATCAACGACTCGCGGTTACATGACTAGTAGTCGCCGGGCCCAGCGCATGGTTAATGTTATCCGCTGCTTCACGCGTTGAATGACCTTGTTTAAACTCGTAGAAGTAGTTTGCTCGAAGATACTTGTTGTCCATCTCGAATAATATTGCGCAACAATGTTGCGTGCCGCACTTATTTACTCTTCTGCGTATTCCTTCGAGAGTATTCTACAAAGTGCTAGAAGTACTTACTATAGAAAAAATATTTTAAACGGAATAGATAAATAATTAAAAAAAGTGTTTCATTATTTTCTTACCAATCCAATAACATTGCTCAGGCAGGGGACATAGTTCTTCCATAGTTCAAGTTACCCAATCCACTTTAGCCACCCAAACCCATAGCCCAATATGTTTTGTTTCCACGTACAACAATAGTCCTGTACCAACCGGGGTTGACCTTGGGTGCACTTGCATAGTGCATACAGGGATGATCGTCGGTTGGTGCCTCCTCATCATTTAAAATTATCTAAGGGGCCTCTGCGAGTTGGCTTCGGCTCCTCGTACGCATTCCAAAGGTCCGGGACCCCAGGGTCCCGAGAAATGTCAAAAAAAAAATAATAATAATAATATCGACACGTCTATTCCGCTCCTTTCCAAAGTAGTCTTGATCCAGCGGTTAAGCGTCTGAGGCGTCACTGCTTTGTGCGGTTTTTTATAGGCAATAAAGAGGTTGTCACAGTCTCTTAAACATGATGTACGTTCTAAATAATTAAGTAAGGCACTGGCCGGTCAAATTTTTACATTGCTTTTAAAAACATCAGACTTGGCTGTACACTGCCTGGCCTCGACGTTTTAATAAGATCTGGAATTTTAATATATACTTTTTCAGGTAAAACTTTAATGTTTGTTATCTTAATAACGGAAAATGTTTGGACTCTATGGGCAATTACAATTGCTAAAGGGTTATTAATTTTTTAGAAATATCTTCTAGAGATAGAAGGTTATTTTCGCCTCTCTGAGTTAAATAACTGAGAACAATTGATGGATCCCAAGTAATATCATACTTGGGATGTAGTGGGCGAAGTCTAAATACTCTTTTCAAGAAACGGGAGATCCTATCGTCACTGCATATTTTTGAACCAATTATAAGGGATAAAGCTGCCCTGCAACAGTTTACCTATGAAATTGCCGTTTAGTATGCAGAAATTTAGTCATTTTATATAAATATTTTTTTATTTCTATCAATCAAAATATGCACCCATGCTATCGATGCATCTCTGCCAGCGCAGTGGTAATTTTTCAATGCCTTTCTTGAAGAAGTCAGGTGTACGGGAGCCAACAAACTCTTCAAAGACATTTTGTACTGCCTCTCGGGTATTTAATTTTATCCCTGCGAAGGAGTGCAAAACTTCCAACCCTAGCTCTTGTAGCTTAGAGACCGTCTGTTGTGCTATATGAGGTCGAGCTCTGTCGTGTAGGAGCGGCGGGGACGAGCGATTAACCAAGGCTGGCTGGAGATTTGCGAGCTTCTCCATCATTGTGTCCAGTTCCTTACAGTACACATCCGCAGTAATGCTGGTGTCATTTGGTAAGGCAACCAAACAGTGACCATGACTTTTTTAGGAGTAAGTTTTCGTTTGGAGCATTGCCTAAGCGCTGAACCAGGGTCTAACCAACATGATGACCGCTTACAATTATCAAAAAGAATCCATTTTTCATCGCAAGTGACAATGCGGTTCAAAATCCCTTCGTTTATGTGCCTGTTAAGCAACGCAAGTCATACCTCAACGCGTTCGTCGCGTTGGCGATCGTTCATTTCGTGCGGCACCCACTTATCAAGTTTTTTTACCTTGCCAATTTGACGCAAATGGACCAATATTGGTTTGATGCCAACGTTGAAAGCTGCTGCTAACTCAGGCGTAGATTGAGTATCGTCAGCTTCCACTAATATATTCCATAATTACTCGTATTTTGATCGATTTAGGCGCAGAATGCCCAATTTTTCAAAATGGCTAATTCTATAAATGACTAATTGTCAAAATGCATCATGTCCATATTAATGAAAAAGATACAAGTGTAGTGGAAACAAAACACTAATCAATAAATAAATGACTGAATTTGAAAATAGAATTCCATATTTTTAAAATTAAATTAAATTGAATTTAGAATTTATTGCCAGCCATAAATAAATTACGTTTCAAATGGCCAGTATTGTAAAACGGCAACTTCATAGGTAAAGACCTATTATTTATACGAGTACCTACTTGAATGAATTCTTTATCAGAAAACAGGCACCTTTTACTTACTTTGAATATGAAAGCTACAACTCATAAATGTAGTACGCATTAATTATATTTTTAACCGACTTCAAAAAAGGAGGTTCTCTATTATCCGTAGTTTTTGGTACCTATTCAACTCTAAAAGTCTTGCTAAAATATTATCATTAATAATAACAACAAAATTATTTACCAAACAACTTTGTTGATGAAAGAGCTGACTTAAATAGTCATAAACAAAGAGTTGGAGGCCTCCCACAAAGTGAACCGATGACCTTGTGAAAGCCGTAGGAATCCGCTGGATGCAGTAAGCACAGAACCGTCGAAGTGGCGGTGCTTGGGGGAAGCCTATATCCAGCAGTGGACGTCTTTTGACTGAAATGATAATGATGATGATGAAACAAAGAGTGGTTTTAAATTTAATATCGTCCTTGAAAAATGATGAGGAAAGAAAGAAATATTTAATTAAACCTGAATTTAATGCATTCAAACAATGTAAAGGTGCTCCGTCACCGGTAGCATTCGCCTGTAATGTAACAATCCAAGATTCCACTGTAACGGCTAAAGCTTTGCAAGTAGACTGCTCAAGCAGTCAACTGCTAGGTAGTGTAAATAGATAATTGAAACCAGCAGGATAGGTTAATACCTACATACGTATAAATAGAAAGAAAGCACGGCTAGGTCGCAAGGAAAGGTTACATTACCGGCGAATTTGATGTATGTACCATAATAATAAAGTACTAAACTACTTTAGATCAAATGAAACAAAGATTGAAAGCAAGTTTGTATTAACAATCAAAACACACACAGGGTTTAAAATTCAATAATAATAAAATAATTTTAAAAGTAAATTCATTTTAAAATCAAAATACAGCAATTTTTTCTTACAAATAGCTCTAATTGCTTTCATTACGTAACATTTTTATGCGCATGACGACACTAATATTAGGTTGGGGTAAAAGTCTTTTCGCATTATAGTATGTATGAACTTGTAATAAAATCTCTTTGGCTATACTATTTGTATCTGGCTGGTTTTGGTATCATTGAAAGTTTAAATTTTAAAGAACAAAATTCCAAATTCAAATTAGGAAAATGTGTGATTTTCATTTGTTTTTCGTACCGTCAAGATGAGTGAATCTAATGAAGAAATTCGATACATTTTAAAATTTTACTACAAAAAAGGTAAAAATGCAACGCAAGCCGCGAAAAAAATTTGCGATGTTTATGGACCTAGTGTAGTGTCTGTGAGAGTAGCACAAATTTGGTTTAAGCGTTTTCAATCCGGAAATTTTGATGTCAAAGATGCACGTCGCTCTGGTCGCCCTATTACGGATAAAATGGATGCCAGTTTTGAAAAAGTGGAGCAAGATCGGCATATCAGTAGTTACGACGTAGCTGAAGAACTGGAAATTGACTACAAAACAGTTTTGGCGCATTTAAAAAAACTGGGTACACAAAAAAGCTCGACATTTGGGTACCTCACGAGCTCACTGAAAGAAACCTAATGAACCGTGTACTCATTTGTGATTCTTTATTACGACGTAATGAAACCGAACCATTTTTGAAGAAGCTGATAACTGGTGATGAAAAGTGGATCACGTATGACAAGAACGTGCGAAAAAGGTCGTGGTCAAAGGCCGGTCAGGCTTCACAGACTGTGGCGAAACCCGGGTTAACTCGCAACAAGGTGATGCTGTGTGTGTGGTGGGATTGGAAGGGCATTATTCATTATGAGCTGTTACCACCAGGCAGGACCATCGATTCTGAACTCTACTGCGAACAACTGATGAGATTAAAGCAAGAAGTTGAGAGAAAGCGGCCGGAATTAATCAACAGAAGGGGTGTGGTTTTTCATCATGATAACGTTAGACCTCAAACATCTTTAGCCACTCAGCAAAAATTAAGAGAGTTTGGCTGGGAGGTGTTAATGCGTCCGCCGTATAGTCCTGACCTTGCACCTTCAGATTTCTATCTGTTTCGGTCTCTTCAGAATTCTTTAGGCAGCGTCAGGTTAACATCACGAGAGGTCTGCCAAAACCACTTGTCGCGGTATTTTGACCAGAAGTCCCAAAATTTCTATAGCAATGGGATCATGTCCCTACCTACAAGATGGCAAAAAGTTATCGAACAAAATGGTACCTACATACTTTAGTTAAATTTAAATAAACTATATTAAAAAATGTTTTGAATTTTCTTAAAAAATGCGAAGAAACTTTTTCCCCAACCTATTATTTGCCACCAGCTTCCGCACACAGCATCGCCCGTGATATGTCGATAAAAAGTAGCCTCTGTCCTTCCTCAAGGCTCAAAGTATCCCCAAATCTGTTCATTCGCTTTCACGGCTAAACAACCGTGAAAGCGTAACAAACAAACCAAAAATCTAATCTTACTCTTTATCGAACATTTAATTTTTGTAAAATTATAATCAGGTAACAGTAGTCATTATCTCGACAGTGGCAACTGAGTTGGCTTCCATCTGGACTACAGCTTGCTTGCTGCCTAGCTGTATGTTCACTTTGGTTGCTTTACCACTGTGGAAAGAAAACTATAAGTTACTAAGAAACAGACAGTTCCAATAAAAAATAACGGCACATTTAAAAATTTATGAGGGTTCTTGCAAAGTATTGCAGTAATTAGAAGGCCGTGAAGTGATACCCAAGGGTATGCTACTGGCAAGGTATAAGATGTGAGCAAGGACAAAAGTCAAATTCTTTGACCCATAGACCGATTGTCCAGTCCAGTACTACCACATTCTATTTCTAAGGCCGAATTCCACGACTGAGTGCCCCGGCCAATCGAGAAGCAAGAGCTCCTCTGCCAGCATTCGCAAACATATTTGGCGTAATGCTTAGATATAGTCTTGGCGCTCGACGTATCTTCAAATACACTAATAACTACAACGTCGCTACGAGTTGCACGTGTATTTGAGCATGTTTGCAAGGAACAAACCTGTATCTTATCTCGTATTAAAAGTCTTCAGACGTTGGAAGCAATATCTGGTGTAACTTTTAGAAATCTGATAATCCGGTAGCTACTTACTCATTATACAGCACAACTACAATAGTGTTTTTGGGTGTAAGAAAAGCAACGTTCCATAAATACTCTCCACAACCAGACTTATGCGTGACACCAATCCTGCGCGACTCTCGAGGCACGAACTTTGAAAAATGTCCCATAGCATAGAACATTGGCTGTTTGATGAACGCGTTCTTTTCAGGGAACACAATGATGGGAGAGTCTGCGAAGTTCTGTATGTAGGTCGGACCTCCTTGGACGTTTAAACACATATTCCAGTCTAACCATCCTACAACACCATGGTTGAAGTCCTGCAATAACAGTTTATTCATTAAAAAATAATTTTCTTGTGATGTAGCTATGTCAAAAAGAGTCCATTTTAAAAAGGCTTCACGATTTGTGACTGGGGATATGTATATCATCATGTGCATCCTGGGCACTCAGTCTCATCAGTCATCTTTATCGTTACTGTCTGATATTTTTACTAAGCTATGCTTAGTTCGTACCGATTCTCTAGCTCTCTCTAGAAAAAGCAGAAAATTTCCAAGAAAAATTGCAGGTGCAAAACACTTACGTCTATAATGTCAATAAGATATTTCTTAGCCCTTATCCACGAGCCTATGTCAACATGATGTTTCTCAAACAACATAGTGCCTAGAATGTAAAAAAAAACCGTTATGGGTAAAAACATTCTGATACCACAATCTCATCTAAGTAAATTACCATAACTTTATCAAACGAATCACATGAGATGTTGAAATAGCGATTAGCGACAAGACAGAATTCTTATTCGAATTCTATCGTATCGTCTACTATCTATTCTATTGTATCTACCATGTCGTATCTATCGTGTCTACAATGTGTTCTATCGTATCTACCATGTCGTATTCTATCATGTCTACTATGTGTTCTATTGTATCGTATTGTCGTCTCTTGAATGTTTTTACTCTTAAAATTCTTCTGTTTAGGATTAAGAAATGTAATTTGAAATACTTGCACTGAAATAGGTTACAATTATCACAGTTGACACAGACATATCTTACCTGTTGCAGTCATTGAAGAATTTGCAAAAAGTTATCCAAGAAGACTCGCTATGAGTAAAAGGAACAAAATATATGTGTGCGTTCTTAGTATTTTTGACCTACCCTCAGCTAGTTCAAGCCCCTACCAAATCAAAATTCTGGATCCGCCACTGGGTGTCGGTGACCAACTTTCTACTTACAGGTAGCAGTTGGATCGTTGGCCAATAACATAAAAACTAGGTACCTTCGCAAGCCTCGGTAGCGATGAGGAACTTATCTGGATATAACTTGGCGACTTCAGACAAAACTGCCGCAGGCGTTATAAAGTCTGTGTAGTAGTGTACCCCTATGCCATCTATGTAGTCCAGAACTTTGGGATACTCTGTTATCAGCTGTATTATATAAACAAAAAACGGTTAGTTTGAATACATTTGCGACTATCTGCTTCATATTTTTCTAGTTCCAGCTGTTGTTTAAATACAACTGAATGTGTCTTACCAAATTCACCCAGTAGGGTAATGTTAATCTCTGATCGTCCCCTGTTATTATTTTAATATCTTTAAACGTCGAATTTCGTATCGTAGGTCCCAAATTGTTTACTATCCAATTACCCTGAAAATTATGTTATGTATAAGTCCCCTACAATGAAGAAAATATGTACTTATGCCCAATAAATAAGGATGGAAACCACATACCATGCTCCCTGCAGTCCATCCAAGATTGTTTATGGAATTAAATAATCCTACCAGACCGCTAGTAGGCTCGTTAGTAGTGGTGATGGCCCATATTGGGATGCCTACAGCCTTATACTGTTCTATAAACCTGAAAAAGATAACGATATTTCAGCGCCCCAGTAACTCACACATAATCCCCTTTATTTTTACAATACAATAAAATTCATGCTTCATATGTTTGGAAAATTCGTCTGTGCGACTACGTATTTATGTACGCAATGAATTTTGTTGAGTTGTCAAAATGAAACGGTTTGTGAGTGTGCTACGAAATTAGGACGCAGAGTTAGTTCCTTAGTTAAAAGTTGTTCAAACTTCATGAGTAGAGGTCATGTCAATGTCACACCCCTGCACACGGAGACAAAGTATAACATTTCTTTTCTTCATTTTTGACAATCTACAATCTGTCATTCGGTCTTTCGTTTCTACGGTGTGCGGTGATCATGCTACGAGTGCTGGAAGGATTCAAATGATATCTATAAGTATTTTGTACTTGAGATGGTAGTCGGCGTATGTCTGGTAGTACTCCGTCTTCAGTCGACTGCGGCCCGTGTACGCGTTGTTGGTCTTCATCCACGGAGGCGGCGACCATGTCGTCGCTATCACGTGTATTGGGGTACTCGATGTTTGCATGGCTGACTTGATCATTGGGATCTGCAAAACAAGGGGAAAAGGTTTCAAGTACCACTCAAAAAGTTGCTAATTTAGGTACCTATAATATATGTATACCTACGACTAAAAAATCTGACAACCTGTCTTGCCAAGGGGTATCATGTTGATATTCTGCTGCACCCGGTTAGACTGGAAGTTGCCATAGTGGGGAAAAAGCTGGACAAAAAATATAACAAAGGAAATCCACAATTCATTGCGTTTTTTTCTTGTCGCGAGTGACGAAAGGGGTGCGGTTTGCCACCGGATATAGTTAGACCTGTTAAAACTTACCTTGAGACAATTTGATAACTTGATAGTGTGGCTTTCACGCCGGTTTAGAGCCTTAAGTCCCACGCTATAGGCTTTTGCGTTTTAGCTATGTATTGTTCAAATCTGTCAAATATTTTCTGATGACGTCACGCATGAAACGTCTATCAGTTGTCTCTTTACCTTGATTATAGTATATATTATAGTAGGTAGAGTATATTTAGTGGTTTACCTTATAATGAAAATCTTCGTAAGACAGTGAGTAGTTGCTGAGCTGGGCGTCATTTGCAGGGAGTTCGTTGTAAGCGTAGGGGTGCGTGGAGAAGTCGGTGCCGCCGATGGGGACGCGGATCATGTTGTACTGCAGCCCATTGTCACTGAAATATGAGCTGTAGAGGCAAGGGAACACAAGTTAGTGTGAAGCAAGGGAATATGCAGAAAAGTCATTGATCTTAAAATATGAGTGATCGGTAAAACGACATGTATTCAAAGACTTAACCAGAGGTCCTAGCCAAGTGGCAATCACATAAGCTTTTCGGTTGCTTATGTATGTCAGTCTCATTCGTTTTGAATTTTCCATCATCTCATCGTTATTGCTGATAACGATGCCATGATGAGATTAAACGGTGAGCTCATTTGAGTCCTAGACGAACCTGTTGACAAATGACCCTGCAGCTCATTTGAGAAAAGGGTTCTACAAGTAAAAAAAACATTACACTAGTTTACAAAAAAAAAAATAAAAAATGTTGTCCTGCCAGTGAATTTTATATAATTTTATTAAGTTGCAATAACTAAACGAAAAACCGTATGTGTTCTTTTTTATCACGTCAAAAATCAAAGTTATCATCACATTTTATTTTCAAACTACCCACAAGTTGATTTTGAATTCATTATAAAATTTGAATGCAGTGTAGTGTTCAGTTTAAATATACGTTTTGACGAAAACGTAAAAACGTTAGACACGTCAGTGACGAACATGGAGAGCGTTTTCACCAGGACCTTACTTTGTTTGAGCAAAATTATCAAGGATATTGGGACCAGGTCATGTTAGGTGACCATTGCTGGTCTATTATAAGAGACACAGATACAAATAAATACAAGAAAAAAAAGCCAAGGCAATTAATTCATCTTTGATTTTTAAAATATTTTTGTATGTATTTTTTTGTAATTTAAAAACAATAAATACTTTAGAAACGTGACGTGTTGGATTTTTTCAATATTTTTTTAAGCTCAGTGCCCCTTAGTTGTTCAGAAAAAATACTTTTCATTTCAAGGACAAGAACCATGTAAACTAGTATTATTATTTACTCGATCAGGGACTTCTGCAGAGGGTCAGACAGGTTCTTCCAGTTGATGCCGGCGGCGTCGGTCACCGCGCCCCCGAACCCTTTCACCTTCTGATACGTTTTCTCCGGATGCAGGACTAACGTACATCCTGATTCTGAAATGGATATACCTAGTTTCAAATGTTGTTATCAAAATATAGGCGAGCTGACTGCTAAACGCATTCAGTTTAGTGTTTTGAACAGAAGCAGACTTAGAAGTGAACCTTGGTGTACTCCTCCGTTGTTGCGAGCTTACTAACAAGTGGCAAATTTTTCATAAAAAAAAACCCCCAATAACGATGGATGATGCTTTTAAAATTCATGTTTTTTTTTTTTGTGATGGGTTTGCTCTTGACTCTAGTCTAGTTCAGAGGTGACAGAGACAAAGTCAACGATGGAGTGAGCTTACCCAGAAGAAGCCTGTTCACTCTCACTTTGAAGAGCTTAGGGTTGTATGCGCTCGAAAACACAGACGCAAGTAGTGCGTTTTTATTTACTTTCTACAGTAGGTATACCTATCGATATTTATAAGAACTCACCGGAATCGTTCAATGGTTGCAAGTCAACTTTGGTTTTGTTGAATCGTAATCCACTCTGGAAGCATAAAAGTTTATGAATTAGTAATAGCTAAACCACTAAGTATACCTCTTTTAGGGATTTTGCCATAAAGTAGGTCTGTAAAATCCTCCGGTCAGCTAGCAAAAGTAAAGTAGAGCATTTGTTGGAGCCCTTTGCCTTTGGTAAAAAAAAATATATATATATAATATAAATACACACACAATTCGCAATACCAATTTAGTATTGCTATGTTACAGTATGGACATGCTGTAACATAGCAATGCTTGCTTGCTAGCTTGCTTGATTAAGGATTTAATCAAGGGACTTAAAGATTTAGCGGAGCTCGTGGCTAAGTAATAACAGCCGCACTGGTCGATCCATCAGGTTAAGCTACGCTTGTTGGGGTTGGTCCGTAGATGGGTGACCATCTTTTCATACCGAGACTCCTTCGTGTCTCGAAAAGTACGTTAAGCCGTTGGTCCCGGCTGTCATTCGTGGATCTTTGGCAGTCGTTACGGGTCGTCAGAAACCCGAAAGTCTGACAACCTACCCTAAAGTCTTACCAAGGGGCATCGTATTAACCAATAACTGGGTTGTGGAGGTCAGATAGGCAGTCGCTCCATGTAAAATACTGGTATTCAGCTGCATCCGGTTAGACTGGAAGACCCCAACATAGTTGGGAAAAGGCTAGGCAGATTGATTGTCTTACAGATTTACTTCTTTTTTACTGCTGTGATTCGGAAGAAAACTTCAAAAGGCGTGCCCGGCCTTCTAGTATAAGACCGAGGAGCCTGCGATTTTTACCGTGATGGCAAGCTAAACTACCCCGGTTGTCACCATCACCATAGGGAGATACCGAGTCTCTTATAAGAAATAGGTAATTCAGGCGTGTTCCGGCCCGAAATGTTATTATCAATGGGTCTTCCTGAAGACGTCAACGTTATCGCGTGGGGACTCTCATTAGAACGACCTACTATGATCAAATATGGACTGAACAATATTAGGGACCTAGTTGGCCCCAAAGTTGATCTACAGATGGTACAAAATAACCCTATAAGGCCACCACCAGAACCACCCCTTTGTACCCACCACGATTCTAGTCAATGTTTTGGATATGATAATTATCCTACCTGCGAGCTCTTATACACAACGTACTGGCCGGGTGTTAGAGGTTCTTGAGTAATAGTGTCACAGTACGTAGAGTTACACACACACACCACCGACTTTTTCGCTATCTGCTGCGCCGCACATGGATTGTCTGAAGAAATAATTTATAGGTTTCATCCTTGATTTTGGGGCTTTGGCCTCTTATCAACATTCTAAGGGTATCTACACACCAAAGCTCGGCCAGCTTAGCCGCCGGGCACATTTTATACGTTTAATAAGTTGTCCGACTAGTACTGTTCTCGGCGGCTTTGGTGTGTAGGCACATGGTTGAGTTTGCATAAAGAAGTAGCTAGTATGGAAACTATTATCATCTCATCTCTAAACTTTAGTCCAAGCTTCGAGGCAGTTTTTTTTAGTATTTCCCTAGAACTTGATTTCGACCACAAAAACTGAGTCTAAGGCTCACTTGCACCTCACTCAAGTCACTCAATGCGTTTAGCACTAAACATATTTTAAACATCGGCATCGTTCTTTCGCTGTCAACTTTATTATTGACAGAAAAAGAACGATGTTTGAACATTGAGATACTATGTACTAACTGCGTTAGTTGTATTTGAAGTTCGTTTAGCGCTCAATGATGATGAATGATGTTTATTTAGTGATTTGGGTGCAAGCGGGCCTTAGTTGTAAATGTTTGTTTGGAATTGTCGGAATAAAACATCATTTAGACGAAAGCAACAACTCGATTAAACTATGAATACCATGAATAAATGATTCAGATTCCGATCGTTAGTGTGTTACGCTCAATTAGGGTGCTGCACCCTATTGCGTAATACACTAACGATCGGAATCTGATTTATTTATTTATTTATTTATCTATTTGAGATGGGTTTGGTATGAGTTTGGGTTTGCTTTGGTTTGGGTTTGGTTTGGTGGCTCTTGACTCTAGTCTAGGTCAGAGGTGACAGAGACAAAGTCTCACTTCACTTCACTAAGTTCCACTCAGTGGTAAAGTGTAACGTACTAATAGAATAAATAGCCCCACTTTAAGATAATCGATTGTTTTTTAGGGTTCCGTAACTCAAAAGGAAAAACGGAACCCTTATGGGATTACTCGTGTGTCTGTCTGTCCTTCTGTCACAGCCAATTTAATCCGAATCTAATGGTCCGATTAAGTTGAAATTTGGTACACATATGAATTTATGTGACGCAAACACGAATGTGTAACGTAAATAAATCAATTTTGAATATGGGGGTCACTTTTGGGGCTAAATAAGAAAATTAAAAAAAAGTTTTGCATACTGTACCGTGTGACATAACAAATGAAAGGGCTTATTGTGAGGAACTCAAATACATATCTTTTATAATGTTAAAATAAATTGTTCAAAGCTATTTAAGAAAATAGAAGATTATTCGCCTTATATCATGCCACCTCTGACCTAGACTAGAGTTAAGAGCAAATCCATCTCAAATAAAATATAAAAGCACTTAAAAAATATGTATTGTTAAATCCCCTACGGTAGGTACATAGTGAGTAGTGTAGCGACAGTTATGACTTAGGGCCGGTTTTTTGATCCGTAGTTAACACAACCAATGGTAACTAATAAATGGTAATTAAAAACATGGTAACTAATGGTTGAATTTGATTAAATGTGGTTGCCAAAATGCCATTAGTTACTATTTTTAGGGTTCCGTACCCAAAGGGTAAAACGAGACCCTATTCCTAAGACTCCGCTGTCCGTCTCTCTGTCCGTCTGTCACCAGGCTGTCTCATTAACCGTGATAGTTAGACAGTTGAAATTTTCACATGTGATGTATTTCTGTTGCCGCTATAACAACAAATACTAAAAAACTGAATAAAATAAATATAGGTGTAAGGGGGCTCCCATACAAAAAACGTGATTTTTTTTGCTCATTTTTACAGATAATAGTACGGAACCCTTCGTGCGCGAGTCCGACTCGCACTTGGCCGGTTTTTTAACATGAATGAGTTAACATGAAATCATTCATATTAACAGCTAATTCATATTAATTAATAAGATCAAAAAACCGACCTTTAATTACATAAGCAATTACCATTTAACAGGAATCGTAACCCTGCGTCCTAACCGAAACCGACAGTCGTGCGAATACGCGATTACAAGTTCGTTTAACTGAATTTTGACATACATAGGTACGCCTACGTGAGTACCATAATATACCTATAGGTGTGTCATATTCATATAAACAAGCGCAATGATCATGATCGCGTACTCGCGCGACAATTGCTTTACGTTTGGACACGGCTTTTATTTATGACTACCATTAAAATAAAATAATAACAAGTTTTACAGTTTGGTCTTATCTGTCGCTTAGGTTGTAATACCTCTTGTATTAGCATGAATTATCAAGTAAATGAACTACGTAATAATGGAACGATAGAAATACGAGTTATTTTTACAATACAAAACTTTATTGCAAAACGAATTTACCAAGACAACAGTCTTTCAATAATAAACAATACTGCTCAAAGAATTAAATACACATGTATGTACAAAACGTGCGCGATAAGTTGAGACCCTGAGCGCGGTTTAAATATAAAGATTTTGATATTATAATGCTGCGATGTTCCCGAATAACATAGGCTATTTTCAAATATCCGTGTTTTTCTTTTTTAATACAGTCTAAGTTATTCGGGAACAGTGCAGCATTATAATATCTAATCCAACTTATCGCGCACGGGCTGTACAGACACAAGCATAAATATGTACCTTAAACTTTCGCAAGATTCAAAAGCGATTTTCTCCACGTTGCTAAATGGTAGCCGAACGGTACATTCGTTACTTGAATGGCCAGTTAACTTAGTTCATGAGGAAATGCCAGTTTGTAACATTAGTAAAAACGGCGAGCAGGGACGAATGTTGCAGCAATGTAAACGGTTTGTTTGGAGTTAATGTACGATGTCCTACAAAAGTGTAATTGAAGCACAAAATCGAACTATCAAAGATGTCAAGAACAACCAAAGTATCACGGAATATAATTATGGTGGTACTTCTAGACGGCGATTTTTGACAGTCTCTGGGGATAATTTCCGACAAGCACGCGGCCGAAACCGCGGGCAAAATATACAAATACAAATCAATCAAACCAACTCACCGGCACTCAATCCACTGAAGAGGCAAAGCAGCAGAGTCCCAAACAAAATACAAACTTTATATGCATCCATTTTCGGGAGAAAAATAAACGCAGCTACAACAGTGCGCGCTCCATTGAAAATGTATATTTATTACGATAAAACTTTGGTTTTGGTCGCAACATGAACGTCGACTGAGCGACGTATGCGCATTACTGATTACTAACACCGCTCGAGCGCTCTCGAGTTTCTCGCCAGGATCATTGTGTACGTACAGTCGCGGTCTAAAAATGTTTATCAGTTTTAAATTAGATTCCTTATCACGCTGCGTGCAGTAGAGTCTGAAATGCTATATAATAGGTACTTTAAATCTTTTTTCATTTTTTTTATTTGAGATGGGTTTGCTGTTGACTCTAGCCTAGGTCAGAGGTGACAGAGACAAAGTCAACGATGGAGTGAGGTTACCCAGAAAAAGCCTGTTCACTCTCACTTTGAAGAGATTGGGGTTGTATGCGCTCGGAAACACAGACGCAGGTAGTGAGATCCACTCTTTTGCTGTGCGCATTATAAAAGACATTTGGAAACGCTTATTAATGTATAATTAATATAATTTATAATAATAAAAAAAATATAATTAATATTATTATATTCTTTTTTATATATTTTCTATTTCTTTAAATTATAATTAATAGATTGAAATGAAATGGCTGGTTTAACCCTACAACAAAGGGCTGAAATATTTCAGCCCTTTGTTGCAGCCTGCCTAATTAGTAAAAAAAAACATACAATTTAGAGTTGTGTTCACTGAAACTGCCGGTTAGTATTTAAACAGTTGGTTTACGTCAAATTTCCTTCCAAATTTGAAAGAAAGAAAGAAAGAAAACATGTTTATTCGGCACATGTCATAAGTGCACAAAACAACCAAATAGAAAAATAATAATAATATATTTAAAAAAAAAATAAAAATAAAAGAAAAAATAACTTAACTCAACAATAAAAAGCTTAAAACTATACAGAAAAAAAGTGACAATAATGTGCGTCTCACGGCTGTGCCAAATAGGCAAATTTGGCATAAACCAACTGTTTAAATACTAACCGGTGGCTTGAAAGTTGGTGAACACAGGCCTTAATAATCGACTATTTGAATCGTCGTCGAACATCATAGGAGAAATCCAAAAGCAGAGGGTGTAAACTCTGATTATTGGTTTTTATTTGTTCGACAGCAGACAATCTGTCACAGATGTCACAGATTTGACGACTAATGGCGGAGTTCACCGACTTTTAAAACTGCGGTTTAGATAGTCAGTTTTTTCCTTAGGAAATTTGACACATACCAACTGATTAAATACTTAACCGATGGTTTGAATATTGTATCAAGATGATGACATCACTCGAGCCGCCATTAGTGTGCCCTGTTTTGACTATGAAAATTAAATTGCGTTTTATAAATGAAAAATTAGTATTGTTAAAGTTAATATTTTGATGAAATATTTATGTTTTAAGGAAAATAGGCCAAGGAACATTTTGAATCGGTTTCCTAAGAACTGTCAACTACCCTATTATAAACCTTGGTGGTAGATAAGCATTTGCAGACCGCGACTGTACCTATATACTATACTATTATGGGCAGAATGAATCAGATGTCTGAGTGCCTAAATCTTTATATGCAGTATCGTAAATACAGAGACATGGATTATCAGCCTTTTTTTTTAGACGGCCATGAGGCAGGCACTGATTTGGAATAAAATAAAATAGTGAGGCAGATCAATAGGTTATACCATATAATTGATATAATAAGCCTCCTTTTGGGCGTCGCCGCAGTCGGGTAAAATGTACGGAGGGGAAAATGAATATTTTGTTCACTTGGATTTCCAAATCACTTACATGGATAAGTAAGTCTAGACACCGCTGTATCGAAAGAAGTTTGTAGTTAGGTATCGCGACTTTATCTATACAACAATTCATACTTATATACCAATAAATAAAATGGAAGTGTCTGTTTGTAATGTCAAAATAACAGCTTTTTACTAAATGCATATGAAAGTCTATACGGTAGGTACTTATAACAAAAAAAATGTCTGTCTGTTTGTTCCGCCTAATCCCCGAAATGGCTGGACCGATTTTGACGAGACTTTCACTAGCAGATAGCTGATGTTATAAGGTGTATGTAACTTAGGCTACTTATATTTTAGAAGAAGAATTAGGGATCCGCGCAAAAAACGCGAAAAAATTCCGAATCAAATAGATAGGTATTGGCATCTACACAGGCAAAGCCGCGGGTACGAGTAATACAGCTAGTCCCCAATATTATGATGATGATTTTACCTAGTAAATATTTAATTTTGCTCATATTTTGATGAATACTTTTAGCCATCTATACTAAATCTACAACTCTGGGAGATAAGACTTCAAACAACAAACCTCTGATCTTGTTCGCATTCATATGTTATCAGTAGTTTTCGTTATTCCACTTTATAAAGCTTGCTAAAGTTATCGTTAATAACAACAACAAAATTCTTTGTCATTACAACTGTGTTGATGAATGAGCTTAGTTATATAATAATGACCTAATTAACACATGATTATGAAATAGTCATAAAAAAAACTCTTTGTAAAAAAAGAGGAAATAAAGAAATATTTTATTAAACCTGAATAGCCTTTTCCCAACTATGTTGAGGTCGGCTTCCGGTCTAATCGGATGCAGCTGAATACCAGTATTTTACATGGGGTGACTGCATAACTGACCTCCACAGCCCATTTACTGGGTAACACAATACCCGTTGGCAAGACTGGTTGTCAAACTTTCGGGCTTCTGAGGACCCGTAACAACTGTCAAAGATCTACAAAAAACAGCCGGGACCAATGGCTTAACGTTCTTTCTCAGGCACGGAGGGGTCTTGGTATGTAAATATGGTCACCCATCCACGGACCAACCGCGGCAAGCGTAGCTTAACCTCATCGATCGATCAGCGCGGCTATTTTTCCTGAAGCCCCCTATTAAACCTGAATGTAACGCCTACTTGTAATGACTTAGCACTAAACTCCTATAGACAAATATACTCGTAAAATTCCACACATCCAAAAATAATAACATAAAAAATAATAAGTTTTATTATTTTTTTAATCCAAATTCCATTATAAAATGTTCTTCTTTGTAATGGAGGAAAGTTACATTCGTGATAGTCCCCCAGATCGAATTTCGGCCATGGCGACAATTCCCAACGGAGACTAGCCATCTACGCTGGAGATAAGTGCACAAGTATTTGCGCAGACACAGCTGCACTCATTCTCATAGTAATGACAACTCTCCAATAATGTGACGGCAATCCGACTCGACCGGAGAGAGATCAGGCGCAGGACCAACAGCTTAACGTGCTTTCCGAGGCACGGGGGTATCACACCAAATTCCTGAAATACCTAATAACTCTTTGCCCGACCTGAGAATCTAACCCCCACGCTCAGCAGTCGCGCTTGCCCCCACGAGACCAACGGGGCAGTCAAAATGTCACATTCGAAATATAATGATATTTACTTACAGCAGCTTCAGTCCCGATCATAAACTTGTCGGGATAGGTACTGCTCGGCTATAGTTGAGACATCACAGTCGGCGGTACAACGTCGTCGAAATAGTAGTGCACTGCTATGCCGTCTACGTAATCCACAACTTTTGGATGATCTTCAAACATCAGCCAAATAGGATATAAGATTAAATGTGACACTCCACAAGAAAAAGTACCTTGGCGCTTAAGTCGTTCAGAAATACAAAACGTATAAGTTTACTTAGCTTGTAATAAGCACAAAGTAGTAAGTGCCAACGACCATAAGGTACCTTTTCTCGTGGACTGTCACAATTATCTTTTAAAGCATGTCCAAATAGCTCCCAGGTTGTGGGTCTGAGATATAAGTTACCCGGGACTTATCAGGGTATGCTGAAACAGACCATTCTAAATTCTGCTTTCTGAAAAGATCATTTCTTAATGAAATTGACAAATTTAAAAATAACAATTCTCCCGTGGATATTGCTATCACAGTTCCCAAAAATATAAGTAGGCTTTCTACCTATATGAATCACGTGTTCAACGCGTAATACAAAATTGAGATACTCCTAATTTTGAGGAGGTTATATAATGCAATACATCAAAAATTGCAAGTTGGCTGGTTAGAAACTGGTTCCTTTTTGAAGAGGCTTTCAACAAATAAAGATTAAAAAAATAACTACAGTGAAGTACCCTTACCAAGGTGACCCAATAAGGGAGCGTTGGCCTCTGGTCGTCTGTGCAAAAAATCTTGATATCTTTGAATGGCGACTGAGGTATCGTTGGTCCCAAGTTATGTATTATCCATGATGGCTGAAATATGTGAGAGAAGTATGTGAGTGAGAGTCATCGAAATATTTTGAGAGTGATAGTTGCTAAGGTTTTCGTTTGTGGCCATCACATCACCTGTAACATAATCTGCTGAACACCTCTCTCTTACTTTGCTGTGCCCGACCATTGTCCACAATTCGCTCACTTAAAAGTTTACACATGTTTGTGTAAACTTTAAGTGAGCGTGAAGGGGCGAAGGCGGTGCGGGCGCCACTTGTCCGTACGAACGGATTACATAGAAGCCAATGCGACGTGAGATCCGTTTCACCGCCAGCCGCGTATGTGAGCGGCGTCGTGTGAGACTTATATTAAAATAAAATATTGTCTCACAAACGAGTTTGCGTTCCACCCGAGACAGTTCAGAGGAATGAGGGCTGCAATCCCGTCTGAAGGTTCATTCACTGTTGTGCCCATATCGGGATACCTTCAGCCGCGTACCCTTCTAAAAACCTTAAAAGTAGTCCAAGGAAAAAGCACTTATAAAATAACACGCGATTCACAAAAGAAAATAAAATCGGGAAGGCTGCATTGATGATTACCTACCCTTTGCCATTAAGTACAGGACCAATCGTTCCTCGACCAGGTCTAGACTGTTATCTTTCTCATTCCTGTCCTGTCCTAGGAATATCCAAAACAAAATTGAACCACCAATTGGAAGAAGGGAATAAACGCCACTTTTTGACATATTCAGTTTTCTACACTTTTACATAAATGAATATTATACCTATATTTCAGCCAGATCTATTAGTAAATAAATCAGAATTGATATTTTCTTCATTATCATTGATATCACATGAGCCTATAAGTTGAAAGTAAAAAGTTATAAAGTTTTTTTTTATATATCTCAATTCTTATTTTTTGGATTTATTCTTTAATTGGTGGTTCAATTACACTCTAACAAATTAAAACTCACGAGGAAATAAATCAAAAGCAATAGGAGAAGTTGGGAAAATAAAAATTATAAGTACCTAGATACAGATGTTGCATTACACGAATGCGCGTCAATCATTCCAATTGATACCTTTATAACAATGACATAAGAATCACATGATGCGCGCTCGTCAGTTGCGTTATCACTATTGATGGTTTGAAGGCGCTCCCTCACTCCCTCACCGGGAGAGTTCGCCTGTAATGTAACAATCCAAGATTCCACACTTCGCTATAGCTTTGCAAGTAGACTGCTCAAGCAGTCAACTGCTAGGTAATATAGAGAGATAATTTAAACCAGCAGGATAGGTTAAAACATATAATTAAATAAGTAGACGTGACACGCCTGTCTCAGGTAAAGGTTACATTACAGGCGAATGCTCCCAGTGAGGGAGCGGTTTTATGCATTAGAAGCAACCAACTGTGAGTAATTCTCATACCTACTTACTTCAACTGGTAGTCAGCGTAGGTCTGGAAGTAGTCTGGGTATCGCACGATCTCCTACGAGGCGGCTTGTGCACATATTAATTTTAATAGGTAATTATTAAAAACACATTTCTATTCTGTTATATAATGAAATCAGCTCAAAAAAGTATTATAATCTGTTTTTGAAATAAATTACCTATTAAATTAATATTATTTACTAGTTCGCTAATTGATTACATTTTTCAAAAAAGCATATTTTCATTTAACATTCTTAATTTGGTCACGTGTGAGCGAGAGAGGTGACAGCGACGCGACACAAAGGCACCGCGTGTCGCTCGACGAGCGGTGCCTTCGTGTCCTATCGCGCCTATTTGTAGGAGCCTTAACAGGTCTAGTGATTCCATTCGTTATTCGTTGATCATCTCTACGGTCGTAATTAAGAGGATTGTGAAGTGCCGATACGCGGCGCGATTTTTGGAGGCAACCTACATTTCATACAATTATCTACATAAATATTGTTTCGGGCAATAACGTTTTCACTCCCCTAAACCTTTACGAAATGAGACAATTTTGATCTCATTATATTCAGTACACTTCAATGTAGGTCTGTACGTTTTTCGTTTTTAGTAATTCAATTTAATTTAATTTAAAAAAAATAAAAATGTTCGAGGATGTTTTTATGTCAAAAATATAGATATTTAGATGCTAATAACTTATATCGTATGCAATATTTCTTTATAATAAAAACGTACGGACCTAGTTTTATATTATATCTACAACATTGCCAAAAATTATGAAAATTAAACTATGTTTACGGGGAGAAAAACGTTATCTCTTTTTGTATGAAAATTTACAGCTTCACAATCCTCTTAACTTCTCCCTGATATTTAATTCCGCTTCTTTCATTCTCGAACGCACCCTGACTATTACTGCAGAACTTCTGTACAAAGTTATTAGTTAAACATAACACCTGTAATCCCCGAAGGGTTAGACAGAGGTGTACTTATAGTACACCCACATTTCGCCAGTTATGTTTAAGTCTCAAGTAATAGGGGGCGAGCCTATTGCCATCAACCAGGCACAAATCCAGACTCATCATCTGCCTAGCCTTTTCCCAACTATGTTGGGGTCGGCTTCCAGTCTAACCGGATGCAGCTAAATACCAGTATTTTACATGGAGCGACTGCCTATCTGACCTCCACAACCCAGTTACTGGGTAATACGATACCCATTGGTAAGACTGGTTGTCAGACTTTCGGGCTTCTGACGACTCGTAACGACTGTCAAAGATCCACGAATGACAGCCGGGACCAACGGCTTAACGTGCTTTCCGAGGCACGGAGGAGTCTTGGTATGTAAAGATGGTCACCCATCCACAGACCAACCCCGGCAAGCGTAAATCCAGACTCCGGGCTGCTATTGAGAAATTCCAGATAGAAAAACCCAAAAACAGTTTGGCCGACCCGGGAATCGAACCCAAGACCTCATGGGTGAATATTCGAGCGTTTTAACCGCCGTCATTACCTTCCGCCAAAAGTTTATGAAGGAGAATATCGTTAATGAAATATTTCAGCAATTCCTGATTCTGGTCCTTAAGCAGATTCTGGGAATTGATGAAATATTTCATTAACGATATTCTCCTTCATCAACTTTTGGCGGAAGGTAATGACGGCGGTTAAAACGTCGAATATTCACCCTCATGCTCAGTAGTAGCGCTTGCGACTGTTAAATATGTTAATTGTAAGTAAAAGAAAATAAATCTATTTAATAGTTTTATTATAAGTTATTGTATTTAACTTCTATTGGCTCTGGATATTGGGAATTCGACGGTGACAATGGACTTTGCTTCCACATTAATAGATGCGTGACTGTCACATAGCTGGATACATACGGTTGCGGCCTCACCACTGAAATTAAGAATTTAAAAGTTACAAAAACAAATGCACATCAACACAGTAATGAATGTATGAAGTTAATGACTGATAGAATCTTATACAGATAAAAAAAAAACGAAAGTCACTTATTCAAACTAGGCTGAGAATCAGCACTTTCGAACGTCAAAACTACATAAGACAGTCCCCAAAAATGCCCGCACTTCATCAATTCCTGATGAGATGTGAGATGTACTCATACTGCATCAAAACAACTATAAATCACGCTAAGTTTTTTAAGCCCTATAAAAAAACCAAGCAACAGTAGCGCTGAGTGTTACAGCCAGTGTAACGGGGGGCTGAAAAGTTTTGAGCCTAGAGATGGGCCGCGGAGACATGATGATGTTTACGGAGTCATTACTAAAAGCGTAATGATGCTAATGACATGAAACTCATCGCAAATTAGTACCTAATAATAATAATATCTTTATTTACAAGTAACAAAACTCAATTACATTAGTAACAATATTCCTTACCCCTATGTTATAGTATTCCTATTCTAATAATTTAACCTAAAAACCATGAATACATGGAGGTGGACAGCTTGCAGCAGCAACCCACGTACAAACAATCAAGTCTGCTCGCAACGCAGCTCAGAATAAGGTTGGGACTGGCCTGCACTCGGCGCACTACGGAAGCGCATCGTTTTCTCATCGTTGTATAAAAACAATCGACTCGAGCTTCAGCAAACATCCCTGACGCACTACAGAAGCGGGGCAACCCCATCAATATCCTGAATGCATTATTATATTGAACGCGAAAGACGCTGTACGATTTCTGCGTATAATCGGCCCACAGACTGCACGTGTAAAATGAAGTGCAGTATGCACGAAAAAAGGTTATTTTTACACCCTGTGAGCAATGTGCAAATCTGCAAGCTATCAAATTAGCCCTAACCGACAGCGCCCTCCGCTCTCGCTCAATATCTTCATCGTCCTTCATGCCCGCGGTCAAGACATGGCCCAGGTATTTAAACTTGTATACCCGTGTGAGCGGAGTTCCATCGAAATGGACTGGTGGTATAGTTTCTGGACACCGTCCGCCGCTGGCACCAAAGACCATGACCTCACTCTTACACGCATTGTAGACTAAACCATGACGCTTGGCATAGTTTTCATAGATGGCCACCAACCTCCTCAAGCCACAAACCGAGGCGCTCATCAGAGCCATATCACCGGCGTAACTAATATTGTTCACACACACCCCATCAATTTAACAGCCGGCTCGCTCTCTGCTGAGCGTCTCAATCAGCTCATTGATGTATATATTTAAGAGCGTAGGCGAGATCAGCCCACCCTGCCTCACACCGCACTCCAATTCATACGGCTCCGACAAAGCCCCAGCCCAACGAACCTGATTGATCAGGCCTCCATACCAGCATTTTAAAGTGCTAATCAGTTCAGATGGAACTCCAGCTTTTTCAAGCTTACTCCAAAGAATACTGTAGGAGACCAGATCAAATGCTCTGGATAGATCGAGGAAGCATGCGTATATAGGCGTTTTCCGGTCTGTATAGTACTTGATAGCCCACTTTAGACACAGGATGGCACTCGCAGTGGACAGCCCAGCTCGGAATCCAAACTGGTTGTCCTGCAGTTTAATGTGGTTATTAAGTTGTCTATTAAGCAGGCTATCCAGCACCTTCGCTATCACCGTAGCCAGAGAAATAGGCCTATAGTTTATTATATCCGCGATATCGCCTGTTTTGTTTTTAACTATAGGTGCTACAATAGTTCTCGTCATCTGACTGGGCAAATACTCATGATTCACACAAAAATTAAATAACATTGCCAACACTCTTGGTAAATGAGGACCCGCATACTTGAGGTGCTCAATACTCAGACCATCATGACCTGGAGACTTCCCTCTAGACATGGTGGTGATGACACCCTTGATCTCCTTGGCTGTAAATCTAGTTTGCAGATCATTATGGTCCAGAACATCAGGCACAGACAAGCTGGTGGCCCAGTGGTGATTTTATTTTAAACTGTTCCTTAAAGAGGTTAGCAATGTCTACAGGATCGTTCACATCGTTAATCGATACAGGGAGGCCAGGCCTACGACTCGTCGTGTTCGTGTGCCTCCAAAAGGAGCGATAATCTTTGTTTGAATGTTGTGAGGCCAAAATATCCACCTTTATCTGCTCTTGGTGTGTCTGACACCATTTCAGCCGAGATTTAAATATCTTTCTGGCCCTACATATGTCAGCAAACACAGGACCTGTAGACCGTTTGCCGTAATCCTGCCACACACTTAACTTTAGCCTGGCGTCCCTGTATGCATCACTAACATGCCTGTTCCAGCCTGCCACAACCCTCTTTTCTCTGTGTCTGGTGCTCCCTCGACCCACCATAGCTGATTCCGATAAAACTCGTACAATACTATTACACATCTTGTCTATACTGTTGTGATGACAACGTTGTTTACAAGTTTTATCGCAACAGTTTCTGAACTCTTCGAGGAAGTCAATAAACCTAAGTCTCTCATGACATGCTATGGTATAAGCCTGTATTTGTTCAGAACTTCTCTCCCCCCATACAGCATTATTCTCTATATAATTAAAATTACACTGTTTAGGACAAATCTTATCAAAACACATTCGATTACGAGTGGATAATGATCTAACCACAATACGTCATAAATGACCCGCGCGTTAACTACAGAGTCACGAGCTGCTTTTGTGACCAGACAATGGTCTAGCCACCTGCGTGTACCATGTGCGTCGCTTATAAAAGTATAAGTGTCCGAGTTTATTCCTAACAATTCAGTATCAATGCAATTCCAATCAAATTCCTGCAATATTATAATAATTATAATTAATATTAATATGCAGCGCGAGACAATAATGTCGCTTGAAGGTACTTAGGCTCAAAACTTGTCAGCTCCTCTGGTACAGACGCCAGCACATCAAGCTACTACAATCTGTCAAATTTCTTTAATAGATTTTGAACTTTATTGCTAAAGCATTCGGTTCAAGGCTGATTGGGAAAATTTGACAGTTTCGGGTGGCTTAACCTGCTGGCATCTGTACATACCAACTACTTTTGCTTCGCCCACATTCATACCGCTATTACTGATAATTATTAATACGTTACCATCAACCCTACTACTCGTACTACTGACTACTGTCCTTATCCTAATTTATTAAGTGTCGGCACAGCATGTCTTTTTCTTCCACACATGTCAGTTGCTCGTCATCTCAGTAGTCATCTCCTTTCTAGCCCAATCATCTTTCACACAACCCATCAATCGTTTCTTTGGTCTTCCCCTACTCTTATAGTCTAATATCAACGTTCATACTCAAAACTTTCCTCCCGACATTTTCCTCATTTATCTGCATCACATGCTTATACAATATAATAACGAATAATACAATAACATCTACACTCACCTATTGTGAATTACAACAACAACCGTACTCATCGGAGTCAAGAAAGCGGCCTGTTGAATCGGTTCTTGCTTTTGCTTCAAAGAAAATTTCGGCTTCTCTACAGTCGTGTCACAATTAACCGTTTTCACACTAATCCTCCTTGAACCTCGAGGTATAAACTTGGACACATGCCCCATAGCATAGAACATGGGTTGTTTGTAGAATTCTCCCTTCTCTGCAGATACTATGATGGGAGAATCCACGAAGTTGTCGTTCCAAACTGGCCCGCCATCTTCGTTTAAGCAAATGTTCCAGTCCAACCAGCCGACGACGTCGAAGTTGAGATCCTGCAATAAGCAGCTTTATTGACGCTGATCGATAAAAGTCAAAGGGCTATTTCATAATTAACCACGTACGCACTACGAGTATCTACGTAGGTACTAGAAAAATGACGGAACAGATCTTGTATTGATACAATTATTATATCACCATAAGTTAAGGGGAACCAATCTGGAGGTGGTGAAAAAGATCATTAATATTATATAATTTTTAAAAGAATCAACGCAGAAAGAGAAAAAAAATTAAAAGTGGACAAGATTTATACGTACGATAAGAATACTTGAAATGTAACTCATTGCTCTCTCCCACGACCCTAAGTCCACCTTCAGTTCTTGCCAAGGATAAGCTCCTGAAATTGGTAGCAATTAAAAGAAATAACCAACTAAAAAGTTTTTACAGCAAAATAAAAAGGTTCCAAAAATAATGCAAATCGATTTAAATATAGCTATTTAAAAAGAATCAATCGGTATTATTTTGATAAGTGTTTCAAAGGCATCTCTAATGTTTTTACACAAATGGTCGGTCTAAATTTACGTGCTGGATTAAAACTAACGTAACTTTTTTTATTACCTACATTTATTATAAAAACTAGATTAGTGATTTCGGCTTTCCTACTTGGACAAAATGAAAAAAGAAAACATGAATGTCGTCATCATTATTTCTGTTCTGACTGGCAAAGACATTAATTAAATCAAAGAGGTTGAATACCTTCGCAGGCCTCAGTGGCCATGATGAACTTGTCAGGGTGTGGTCTGCTGATGAGCGTCAGCTGTTCCGGCGGCGCAAAGAGGTTGCTGTACGCGTGTATACCGACTCCGTCCAAGTAGTGTAGGACCATAGGGTGTTCTTCTAGCATCTGGAAAGGTCATATATTTTTTAATGTTCAATTTTCAGAACACTCGTTGGACTAGTGGTAATAATTGCGAAAACTGAGGGTGGGATCCAGGATTTGATTATTGAGTCGAGCAAAATATTCCATTAGGATGTTCTTAGTAGTAATAAGCAGCCTGGTTATTGGAAATAGGCTCTCTCCTTTTAACATGGAACTTATAATGTAATTGGTAAATATGGGTGCTCTATACACACACTCTCCCTACCTCGTCGGGAAAAACACGTGATTTTAAGTTATTTTCAGCAGCTATACAAAGTGTAACATAAATAGCACGTTGTTTAAGTTACTTCTTGTATATCTATCTATCAATAATTTGTGTACATATGTGACTTATAAGCTTGTGGCTAAGTAATAACAGCCGCACGGATCGATCGATCAGGTTAAGCCACGCTTGCCGCTGTCGGTCCGTGAATGGGTGACCATCTTTACATGCCAAAACCCATCCGTGCCTCGGAAAGCATGTTAAGCTGTTGGTCCCGGCTGTCATTCGTGGATCTTTGACAGTCATTACGGGTCGCCAGAAGCCCGAAAGTCTGACAACCAGACTTACCAAGAGGTATCATATTACCAAATAACTGGGTTGTGGAGGTCAGATAGGCAGTCGCTCCATGTAAAATACTGGTATTCAGCTGCATCCTCTCAGACTGGAAGCTGACCCCAACATCGTTGGCAAAATGCTAGGCAGATAATGATGTGACTTATAACATCACCTTGGATGAGTCCATAAAGGTGTTATAATTGTGATTTAAATCCTACTATCCTACTAATACCCTACGTCCTACTAATATTATAAATGCGAAAGTTTAGGTGGATGGATGGATGTTTGTTACTCAATCACGCCAGACGGCTAAACAGATCTGTATGAAATTTGACACAGAGATAGATTATAGTCTGGAATAGCACATAGGATACTTTTTATTCCGGAAAAATGTACGGTTGCCATGGGATAACTTCCAACATCCACGCGGGCGAAGCCGCTGGCAAAAGCTAGTATTACAAATTTAAAAGTTTGTGAAGATGTTATTACTCAATCACGCCAGAACGGCTGAACAGATGTTGATGAAATTTAGCATAGAGATAGATTATAGCCTGGAATAGCAATCCCGGAAAAATGTACGGTTCCTGTGGGATAACTTCCAACATCCACGCGGGCGAAGCCGTTGGCAAAAGCTAGTAAATAAATAAATCTTAATCCAATTAGTATAAAACATGAATGTATGTATAAGGTTATTTACCTCAATAAACCAAAGCGGTATGGTATGTCGCTGATCTTCGATACCCAATATCTGGATATGCTTAAATCTGGAGCCGCGTATTCTCGGACCCAAGTAACTGATTATCCATAATCCCTAAAACAGTTAAAACCATTCATAGCTCTCGGTTATTTCGGGTGGAGGATATTATTTTAATAGATGGTGCTGCTTTATATAATAAATCGATGTAATTAAAAAACGCAGCCGTATCTTAAAGCTAGGTATATAAAGTGATTAGTGTTTTCATTATTTTAATACGGTTCGTGCAGAGTTGTTCATCAGTTCCCGTTAGGTTTATTACGTATAGGGGATTACCTCGCTCAAAATCCAAAAAAACACCATGTTTAAAGAAGATTGTAGATGCCCTTTGTGCGTTTTCCACATAAAAAATATATGATGTACATAAGGTATCACAAATACAATGTATTGGTTAAAATTTTAATAAACTTTCCCAAATTTTGGGAAAAAATCTTAGTAAACAAGTCCTTTTATAACCTAAATTGTATTTTTTTTCTGTAATGACTAAATAGTTCGACATTAATTTTGCACCAAAAAATATGTAAGTAATGACGTATTTCACAATTTGTATTGTTTTTTTTTTTCTTAGCGCGTAGCAGTAATCGCACTCGCTGATTATTGTAATGTTTGAAATTTATACATAGTATTACAATGGCTCACGTTTAGTGCAAGCCACGGCGTCAGCAAAACAAGTACAGTTGAAGACTGTATTTATAATTCAAATTAACCTAAGTTGTCTTAAGTTTTATTGTGTATTAAGTGGGTCTCAAGTCCCTATTAAACTGTTCCATGCCCTTTTATTTTATTTTTCTTTTGGGTTTTAATATGTGCCCTTAACTCCTTACCATATGATGAGCAGTCCAAGCTAAGCAGTTAAATTTCTCGAGTGGTAGGAACCCGTTAGCAGGCTCGTTGGTCGTAGTGATACCCCATATGGGAATACCTTGCGCCTCGTAGTGCTCTATGAATCTAAAAAGTTACAGAAAGATCTTAAATATTTATGCGCAAGAAAATTAATTACGTCGACGGTTTTCTTTTTATGTTTACAAAATGCGCTAAGATTTAAAAAAAAAATCCAGTGAACCAGCTACCAATAAAGAAAAACACATTAGTAAAATAACTTACATTTCTCCATTACTCAACATTTATTTTTTAAAGAGCTCTTTAAAAAATAAATGTTGAGTAGAACAAGAGGAGAACTTAAATCAACACCAAAGACACAAGCGATGCTAAAGCATATACACATATGAAACACTAAAAGGCTACTAAAAGGTTACCTACTTGATGTGATAATCAGCGAAGGTGCCATAGTACATGGTCTTCAGTCGGCCACACGTGGTGTAGTTACTGGGCTCCGTCATCCAGGTTGGCCCGGCCCACGCCGTCGCCAGAACATATATCAACTGTCTAGATGCCGCAAACGCTGACTTTATCATTGGGATCTACAAGGTCATATTAAATTAGCTAGCGAAATTCCACAAAAATTTAAACTGATTTTTTAAACTGATGCGTCAAGTAACTAAACCAAAAGCGGTCGTATACCCCAGAAAAAAATCATCAAATATTTTTTTAGGTTTATCATGTTTAGATATAAATCCCATCACGTCTGTGTTGTTTCCCTAGCTAATTTAATTTGAACCTGTATTTAAGAAACTAAAACAGGCTGAAATAGGAATAATTTAATTGTACATACATTGTATATTCTGAGAATTTTTTGACATAGCTGCTCGTGACTGGCTCCGGCCTAGAGGGTATTTTCGTAAGAATATCCTAAATATCCAAGTATCGTTTTCCATAGGCTAAAACTTTAAAGAGTCCGAGTGGTCTGACAGACAATTCGATAGTTACTTACGTATAAACAACTTGCAAGTATCACATTTCTTGCAGAAGAATTGTCGCATGTGGAAATGGAACCATAAGAGCGTCATCATAAATTATTTGTAGATCCCGCTCGTGATAAATATGCAGAGTGAATTCAGGTATACAAAAGACGTGCCAATTTTCTGAACGTTTTAATGGGAACCCAATAACCTATCTATCACCAGTTTTGGCATACTGGATATAGAAAACCTATCTATCTATGGTTTTAACGTCCCAATAATCTATCAGAGAATAAGGAATATTACCGGTCTCACGCCATACATTGATGGGAGGATCTCTCACTCACTACGGATAGCTATTTGTATGAAAAAGCCAAAGTATGCGTTAGGCTATTGAATATGTCATATAGGAAGGAACTAAGACTCACGGGTTTTTATTGCAGGAATCGGTCAATGGGTCAATTTAGAAAAAAAAAACGCGGAGTGCTATTAAATTAGAGGGTGGAAATTGAAAATAGGAGTGAAAATGCACCCTGTTCAGTTTTTTCAATATATCTCACAAACAAAGCCAAGTTTCGATATACTTTATATTCATATTAAACTTTTTGTAGAGCATTGAATTTCTCATCGAAATTGCTTATTTAAACAAACATGTAACAGTTTTTATGCCAAAAATGTTGAAATAAACAGAAAAACAGCCAAAATTTCGTTTTTTGGGCAAAAGATAGGTATAGGCATTTAGGCATTGCTTTATAGAAAAAAAAAATATACAAAATTTTCTTTAAAATGCTGGGTTAAAAAATGTTTTGTGTTAAAAATTTACTGAAATATGGCTACTCGAACATAGTTTTTTTTTCGATGTTTATCCCTCTTATATAGATATTGTTTTCATACTCATTTTGTTGAAAAAAATATGTATTATTTTATTCAATAAAAAAAGGTATTTTAAGTTTCTAACTATAACAACAAATGCATATAACCATGGTGCTTCAATAACATTCTCAAACTGTATATCGATATCATTTAATGACCCATTGACCAATGCCTGCAATAAGAACCCGTGAAATTCTTAGTTCCTTATTGTCCTGTTTTTTAGGACATAATCAATAGCCACCTTCCAAATAACGTGTTGACAGCTATTTGTTTGACAGAACAGTTACTAAAGACAGTATCGAGACAAACGTATCTATCTTAGCATTGTTTACTTAAAAAAAAGAACACTTTAAAATCATATAAAACATGTCCGATTTAAGTGAAAATACGTTAACTGGAAGTGATTTTGAAATGGTAAGTGTAGTTATCGACTCGGAAGATGATTTTTGGCTCCAATCACTTAGTTCACAGGGAACTTGCCTATAAATGCTGCATCGGCCATAATTATGAACAAATTAAGTTGTTATAAATTTAAATGAAACCGCTGTGAGTAATTTAATCACTGAAATGCATCAACATAAAAAAGTAACCAAGGTGTGGTGTTTCTTATGTCAAACTGTCAATTACGTTTCATTACTCCTCTCCAGCGTTAACTATTTGTTCAGCAAAATATCTACAGTAAAGTCTTGTATATACTTACAGAGTTTTAATTTAATATAAATTATAACTTAATCCAATCATTTATTTAGAATTAAGAAAAAAAGAAGTTTTTATAATAATAATTATACACGTTGCTTAAAGTTATTATATTAGTTGTAACGAAACTCACGGGAAAGAAAAGTAAAGAACCATAGGCTATAGATAGCTATCTAGAGATAGATAGCCTTTATCGGTGATTGTGGGACAACATTCAAGAACAGATAGAATTATATTGTCTATCATCAACAGCGATCTCTCTTTTACTGAAAATAGGTTATTGGGTTCGGCCGTAAGTGAGTTTGCTTGTTTTTTTTTGTTACGCTTTCACGCTAAAACGGCTGAACAGGTTTGGATGAAATTTGATACAAGGGTAGACCATGACCTGGATTAGGACATAGGATACTTTTTATCCCGGCAATACGTTCCCATGGGATAATTTCCGACACACATGCGGGCGAAGCCGCGGGCAAAAGCTATTTTACCTTGTATTTGTAATCTTCAACGGATAGACTGAAGTTGCTGAGGAAAACGTCGTTCTTAGGTAGTTCGTTGTAAGCGTACTTATGTGTGGAGAAGTCGGTGCCGCCGATAGGAACTCGGAGGACGTTGTATTGTATGCCACTGTCGCTGAAGTATGAACTATAAAGGAGAAATAATAAATGGAAATAGAACAAAAAAATATTAAAGTTTAGTTTTTATAAAGGTACAAACTTTCATCCTCTATGTAACTCCTTTAGGGGATGAATTTTCAGAAATCATTCCTTCTAGTGTGAAACTTAAAAGCTGTTAAGTTTTTTTTTTTTTTTAATGGATCGATCGAAAAGTATTGTAAATGCAAAATAAAATGAAAAAATCCGTGAAAATGTAGTCTGCGCCAGTTCTTTAGGTACTCGACCTAAGGAACTACATCCTCGCGTAAACTGCTATGACGGCGTAGCAGATATAATCAGGAGTTGCGCTACGGACTTGCTACGGGCTACTCGTACGCTACAATACCTGCAGGCATGACCACTTCTATCTCTACGAAGAATAGACACACCTCTTTCTATACACATCGACCCTTCGTTTCTGTTTTTTTTACATCGCACCGTAGAAATCCTTCTACAATCTGTCATTTTGTCTTTGACTTCTAAGGTTTCTAACGATCTTTGTCTAGGTCCTTTTTTATATAGGCGGACTATTTCGGAAGAAAGTTTTCTATACTGTCAAAATCACACTGACAACTGACAATAAAATTGTCTAGGATAGTGAAGACAATTTGATTTTGTAATCGCTTTACTAAAGACGGTAGAGAACTTTCTACTTGACGGCCGCAAGGTATATACGGTTATCTACAAAATGATGATCTTACAGGAGAGCGTTTTGAACGCAAAACTGTGACAAATAATAGAAGAACAAAGGTATCTTCTTCTATTTTACATAATTTAGTTAATAGGGCATTACCAAGAACATGGTTAAGGACAATTACTGTAATATATAAGGTCCATCTATTCATTCACAAAATCTCTTAAGGGGTCATTGTCAATGATGAGTTCATTACGAACATCAAACCTGAAATCGCGAAAAAAAGGATTTATTTCGAAACGAAGAAGAATAATTTTATTCTGTGTCGAATTATGTAAAAAGTTAATGTCGTAAAAAGTGCAGCTGACTCTTTCTACTTTGTTGCCGTGGTACTGTCTACACGGTGACGTCATTTTTGTCTACTCTTCCGTTGACAAAACGCTTCTCTACGGTTCTCGTGCTGTAATCGTAGTTACAATTAGCAAAATAAAACTTGGTTAATTCATGACGTGTTTTTCAAATTAAAAATCATTTACGTGCAAATAATCATGGGTAAACAATAATTTTATTTATCGATTTTTTTATCTAGATTAAGATTTTATATTTCGGCATGCAAAATACAGTTGAACTAAACACAACAAAAATTTAAATTAAACATAATTCATTTAAGAACAGTGATAAATAAAATTAGTTTAAAAAATCTTCTAGTTTATCCTGCAACCTCTTTTTTGCCGATAAAATAGCAAATACTGTATAATTTTATTTATATCTTACTCGATCAAAAACTGCTTGAGCTGGCATGGTAGACTCATCCAATTGATAGCCGCTGAGTCGGTGATCGCTGCACCGAAACCTTTGATTGTTTGGTGTCGTATGTTCGGCTCCAAGATGAGCGTGAGTCGACAAGTCACATCTAAAATATGAAAGAATAATGTATTTGTACAGTCACGAGCATAAATAAAAATTCAAAAGCGATTTTCTCGTCAAATCAAATGGCTTTGAGAAAAGACCTATTCCATTTATCATACATAGTATGGTTTTGATAATACTATGATCGTAACATCGTCACCAATACTTAGGAAAAAAATGCTTTTTAATTTGCTGTAAAAGACTGTATGATTATTTTGCGTACGCCTTGCACGCTTAGGTAGTAAGTAGGCTCAAATAGAAACTTACTTTTTGATTTAATAAACTTCCCAGAGGACTTCTTAAACCGCGATCCAGCCTAAACATAAGTAATAAATAATGTATTAATTAATATAATGATACTCATGACGTCACACGCACTGTATATTTCATGTACAGCAGTGCTATTCTGTACAAATTTCACCGTGAAACTGAAAACTTAGGTGAGGTGAGCGTAGAGCTGTCAATAGTGTCAATCCCTAGCATCAGGTGGAATGCCAGCTCTCTTCAAGCTCACTTCACCTAAGTTTTCACGGTGAGATATTTACGGAATAGACCGGCTGATAGACCTTGTAATGCTTTTGTTTTTAAAATATCTTACTCACTGATAATCGCCGTGCTGTGAACGAGGCAAAGTACTAAAACGAACACAGGGCCGCATTTCACTCAGTGTTATAATAAAACAAGCTTTTATTAAACTAAAATATGCCCATGATGTTAGTGTAAACAACTGTTGGTGAACCAAATAAATAAATAAAAATAAAATATTAAATTAAAATACTAAATAAAACTTACATAAGCGTAGAACTCACGCCTTTTAGGAGAATATTAAAGTTCTATTTTTACGTAAGTTTTAATTAGTTCGTACTTTCAGTTCAATAAAATCTTGTTTAAAAAGATTTTTACTTATATTTTATAATATTAGGAGTTCAGATTAGATTTTATAGTTAGGAGGATGAAAAACCGATCTATCGACACTACAAAATGTGTTAGGTACTTAATTTTTTTTTTAAACTTTTAACACACTCCTAAAGTTTCTATAATACTATCATTCAATCATGATTCGAAAGACACGTGGTGCCATCTAGTATCATAAGGACGTTACTGTTGTTTTCGTCGGGAACAGTACTTTTTTCGGGATGAAAGGTACCCTATAGCCATTTCTGTACACCTAACAACGTATATGCAAAATTTGAGGACGATCGGTTCAGTAGTTTAGGAGTGAAAAGGTAACAAACATACGTTCGCATTTATAATATTACTAGCAGTGCCCCGCGGTTTCACCCGAGTAAGGTGAACCCGTCGGAATATCGGGATAAAAGTATTCTATATCTTAGTCCAGGTTATCAACTATCTGTGTGCCAAATTTCATCAATATCCGTTTAGTACTTTTTGTGTGAAAGAGTAACAAACATCCATCCATCCTCACAAACTTTCGCATTTATAATATTACTAGCTTTTGTCAGCGGCTTCACTCGCGTCGAGTTCGAAAACGTACTATTGGGATAAAAAGTAGCTTATATGCTATTCCAGACTATAATCTATCTCTGTGCCAAATTTCATCCAGATCCGTTTAGCCGTTCGGGCGTGATTGCGTAACAAACATCCATCCATCCAAACTTTCGCATTTATAATATTAGTAGGATTGTAGGATATAGTTAGGATTGTCAGCTTATCCGTATTTTTCAGGATATTGAAGCATGTTGCATTATACTGTCATCCTACCTTCGAGCTTGTGTAGGCAATGTACTCGTTGTCACCAGGAGGTACTCTAGTGATTGTGTCACAGTACGTCACATTGCACACACATACCACCGACTCGCCCCCCACATCCCTCGCCGCACATGGCTTGTCTGAAAATATTGAGTGCTTTAAAACTCTGCAGTCTGCATTGAACACATAGAAACCGCTCGTTTGGTTCCAGAGATCTCGACAGCTTGATACTGTTGTGCTAAGTAAGGTTTAATTTTATGAAAGACTAGTTTTTACGACTTGACAAAACATCGAGATATCATTATTATAATAATTACTAGTTCTAAATTTAATATTAATGTAGTCCTTGTAAAAATAGATATACAAATTCTGATGATTTTGCGCCCGGGGCAGTCTGATTCTAGCGCCTTACAAGATGATTTTGTAGACCCTCTGTCATTTTTAAGGTTCCGCACGTCCGAATGATAAAACGGAACCTTTATAGGATTACTCGTGCGTTCAACTGTCACCGCAAATTTTCTCCGGATCTAATGGACTGATTAAGTTGAAAGGTACACATATTTTTAATTTCTATGACCTAAACTTCACTTTTGGGCGGCAAAGAAGAAAATAAGAAAGGTTTTGCAAACTGTATCGTGTGACATATCAAAAGAAATGGCTTACTGTGAGGGTCATAATTATTATTTTTTTAATGATTTTAATAAATAAATAGTCTTTAAGTTATTTAATATTGTGAAAATTGAACGTTTAAATGTATGGGAGAACATATTTTTTAACTACAATATTAATATTCATCCCAACTACGAAACCTTTCATTGTGCGTGGTCCGACACGCACTTGGCCGGTTTTTATTTTAACTTTGCCGGAAGCACTTACATTACTAGGTAATTGTGTTCCTTTAATTATAGGTAAGCTGTTAATGAGAGTGAATTCATGGCATAAGGCATAAATTTAAACCAATAGCCAAGTTATTCGGCTTCGACGATAGAGCATCCCTATCTCACTAACAATAAACTCCAAACTCGATCCGTAATCATTGTCCATTCCAATATTGCCTAGAATGTTTTGTATTGTTAAATTTATTTTTTTCTATTATGTATTTTCTGATGGACTATAAAGTGTACATTAATTAGTTGATAATATGAATATTATAAAATATATTTGTAATCTGTTAATGAGCAAAACCCATTATCACCATGTGATCCTTTCTTTAATAGATGCTGATTGTTGTTTTAAGCACGATCTCATATTCCTTTTAAATAAGTACAAGCTATTGGCTTGTTCCATAGCTGAGACTTGGCTTACTCCAAGTCATAGCTTTCGTATGCCACATTTCAACATACTCAGATGTGACAGATCAGATGTCTATGGAGGGTTTGCTCTCTTAGTCAACAACCGGGTCCTACTTTTGCTCTTTACCTTGCCTACACTTACAGGTGAAATGAGCATTGCCGCAGGGAGGGCTGAGGACATCAGAGCGTTTTCCATTTACATTGCACAACCTCACCATGATTTTTTTTATTATTTTAAAAGATATATTTCCTAATGTTCATGGTCGTATATTGGTCATGGGCGACTTTAACGCTGTGATGCCTTTGGCGTAGCTCTAGTTGATGTTTTGATGACTTGGATATCTGCGTTTTAAACAACGGTTGCTCAACATTACGATCTATTCCAGGACAACAAAAGAATTGTGTTGACCTTATATTTTGTTCGGTTGAGTTAGCAGCATCGAGTCAATGGAAATGCACAACCTTGTCGCATGGTAGGTAATGATGACTACTTACTTAGAAAAAACTTCTCCTCTGCTTTTGAAATATAACCTCTTCAAACTAGATTGGACAAAACTTGTACCATTATTGGAGGATAAAATTCATGTTCTTCCAAATTTACTTATTTACTTCTGGTTACGGCCATGCCAAGAGCTGTTATGAGGGTTTTGTAACAGCCATTACCTCCAGTGCAGATACCTGCTTTCCATTGAGAAACAGTGCCTGTAATAAAATCCCTTCCCCACCATGGTGGTATCCAGAATGCACTTCAGCAGTTACGGACAGGGACGAGGCGGAAATGTGTTACAATTCAGATATGAGCACTGAAAATTTGTTAGCATACTGTCAGCTTAATGCCAGAACCAAACATTTTCTTCCCAAAAAGAAACGTACGGGTTGGGTTAGGTTTTGCACCTCCTTATCTTCCTCTACTCCAATTTCAGTTGTCTGGCAAAATGTCAATAGGTTTAGACGTATGTGTTCCCCATCAATTTCTTCACCGATCTCTATGGAAACAGCTGAACATTTTTTTGACAAAATAGCACCATCTATGTTCCACTCTCATCGAAATGTCAAAACGCGCACCTCCACAACGTAATAGAGGATCCATTTACTTTGGATGAACTGAATGTGTTACTCAAACATGTCCGGGACTCAGCCCCTGGTACTGATGGTGTACCATATTCTTTCATAACCCATTCTGGTGAAAAGGCGAAAATCTACTTTTTAAATATTTAAAATTTTTGCTTTTGTTTTTTTGTTGGATTCCAGATCAGTGGAAGTTACAAATTATTATTCCTATATTGAAACCAGGCAAACATGCAGATGATGATGGCCTTAGGCCAATAGCCAATCTTTAGTCCTCGCCAAATTATTGGAGCACCTTATTAAAAATCGTCTCGAGTGGATAGTCGAATCGAGAGACTTACTGCCGAATCACCAATTTGGTTTTAGGAAAGGACTTAGTACAACAGATAGTTACATATTTTTAATTTTTGAAATATGCTTATTTTAAAAATTATAAACTCTTTATTGTCCTGCGCTAGTAATCAAAAAGATGTTCATTTATTTTGGATACCTAGCCATTGCGGCATTAAGGGTAACGAATGTGTTGATGCCTTGGCTAAAGATGCTTGTTCGCCTTTATCATCAGATCTCACGCATAATTTCTATCAGGGTTACGACCTATTATCTCTTCCAAAAGTGAATATGCTGTGTTCCTGGCAGGAGCAGTCCAGCAAGAAGAAAGGCAGTTTTTACTATGCAGTGTAGTCGACCATAAAACCAAAATCCATGGTTTTTCAGTCACAAAAAAGTATCCAAAACTGTTATATCAATTCTCTGTAGGATCCACTTGGGTTTTTGTTGCACCCCCGTCTTTCTACACAAAATCCGTGTTCGTGATTCCTCTCTCTGCGAGTGCGGGTTGGAGGAGGGCACACTCGACCACATATTTTCGAATGCTCTAACAACATCCATCCTCTAGATAGCCGTCTCCCTAAATTTAAAACCCCTCTTCTGATTAATTTTAACCCTTTTAACATTTTCCTTGTGGCGCTGATGATTCTCATCCGTCACAATAATATAAAATTATGATTTATTTCCCCAAGTATTCTGTCTGTGCGAGGATGTGATATATGTATTTAATGTTCTAACGATTATAATATAATATGTAATTTTATCTTTTATTTATTTATTTATTTTACCATTTATGTACACACAGAAAAATACATAATAAAATACATAATTATAATTAGGAGTACAAAGTTTTAGTTGGTTTAGTTCCGTACTAACCTCACAAGATCTACTTTAATTTCAACTTTATTGTCGTAGATTTTTCTTTTTGTTTTTCTATCGATATCAATATAATCACACTTGTTTTCCAATTCACTTTTAACATTGGCAAATGGTCGACGTCGGCTTTGCTTGCCATAATAAGAAATAAAATAGAGAATGTAAGAGCGAGCGAAGCGAGATCGAAAATTGTAGCATCCTAACTGTGCTGATACTAGGTTAAGGTGATATGTATAAAGCTAACTGGGCGGTAATAAGAAAGTGACAGAGTTACTTAGACATGCGAAAAAAGAGAGCGCAACAATGCGCTGGAACCAAAAATAAAAGCGCCAAATCCAATAAAAATTGTCTAAAAATAAATTAAGCTATCTATCAAAAATATTTTCAGCCAGAGTTTTCAATTACCTAATACTCACACTTCGAATGCAATTTTGCAATGAAATTACTTAGGATTTTAGAATTACAGAAAAAAAAGTATAAAAAGTAGAGGTATTTTCGGAATTAAATTCTATCGAAGAAATTTAACCCAATTATGTTTTCTTTCAGTCAGAGTATTAATCAAATAGTCAATAAACATATATCCAAAAATTAAATCCATATACATTCTGTAATAGTAAAATAAATGGTTACGAAAAAGCCCCCAATTTGTTTTGGTATGGCCTTAAGCTGTCATTGTGGTTTTCTTACGAGAATGCAAGAGAGACCGAAGCGAGCTCGGAAAATGGGGACCCTGACGTGGGTAGGTTGGATTTTGGGCGTTTGCAAGGAATTTTACTGTCCAGCAGTCGGATTTTTTACGGTCCGATGTGGAATGAAAAAGAAACGGATGATTGGCTTATGCACTTGTCCGTCTTTACTCGGATAGGTGCGGCGCAGTTCATGGTAGCTCTTTTTGAAACTACACGCCACGCACGCGTAATTACGCTAGGAACGATGAGTACGGCCCGGAATGGAGAAAAGTAAAATGACGGACGGTAAAATTACGTACCTAAAGTGCACAAACTAGTATAAAAAATGGCGTGCCATATCAGACCGTAAATAATCGGACTGCCAGACAGTAAAATTCCTTGTAGTACAAATGGCCATGTGTGATTTTACCTCGCCTGTATATTTAACGTAATTTGTTTCTGTTAATTTTCACTAGGTTTTTACTCATTAGGTGCTCTTTTCATTTAAAAGAATTTGAGGTTAGGGAAAATATTTTACAATTTTTGGCTTCCACACGTCGCGTCGGGAGGCCTTTGTAGCTTGGGGGCTCCGTGTCATTGATACGGCTGATACGCCGGTACGCACCCTGTACGTATACTTGACTATCGTCAGGATGATTGACTGATGACTGATTTTTGTACCTACATTACTGTTGTACCTACATTTTTGTACCCACAGGGATTTGAAATCTGATTTTTATACCAACATTCAAAGCAAATAAATTATATATCTATGCTATTTTATTCATCACTTTACTCACCACTTTTTATTGCTAGCACAAGAACTATTAACAAAAACAAATTTCTTACAATCAAGGCACAAACAGTCGTAAGTGTCATGGTTATTTTTAAACTGATTTACTAAGGTATTCCTGTCTTTATGTAAGTACCTATGTGTTACTTGCTGTGGCTTGTGATATAATGTGCGGCATCATGTTGTTTATTGCCTTTTAATATTCTTTTTCTTTTATTTACTAATCTGCTGTTTGTATATACAGGTTGTTATATTTAAAAAAATTGATTTACATACATTCAAAATAGTAAAGTGCGTGAAAATAATTAAAAAAAACGATTTTTTAATCAGCAAAAGATATTTGTATACGAAAACTACTTTCCACCTTACAAAATCCTTTTAATCACTCGTCTGATTATATGTGTTTATTACGCATACAATTTTGCGATAGATATATTTTTCTGCTTTGTGTTGCGTGTTTTTTGGCAATTTAACAAATGATACGAGTAAGTACATGAGCTTAATATTTAACATGATGCTAATTTTAGCGATGGCACAAGCTGTAGATTTTACCTGTTCATGTATTTTTTATAATACTTTTACTTGCATGGTGTTTACACAGCTGTGTCGTGAACGTCAATAAAATAAAGCTAAACTGTAAACAAGTTATAATTAATTCAGCAGTTTCTAGTCAATAAAAGTCGAACTGGTATTTATAGACAAATTATTGCGTTTGCTGTATTTTGACCTGAAAATAACGTACCAACAAATCATAGAGAGGACTTTTTACACGATGTATTTTTTACACTTAAATATTTACAAATCAAGTACAAACATCGAAATATTTACATCTTTTCACGACATTCATATAAAAATATTTACAAAACAGTCGATACTTATTGGTTTTACCCATAAACTTAATCTAACCCTTATTTTATTACTTATCTTACAATAATTTAATCTCATTCACACATACTTTCAATTTTATGCACTCTTTACACATTTTCATTTTATATTCTTATTCCTTAGTACAAACCATTTTACATTTATATGAAACATTTTCTTTGAGTGCTTGTCCTTCAATGACATCAATGTTCGTTGACGCAGATCGTGCCATATCGGTATTCGAGTTAATAACTTCTCCATTTTTACCTAGGGAAGTACTCACAGAATTTCCATCTGCCTGTCTGAATGTAACAGGGGAATTAACTTTAGAAATCCTCGCTTTTACGGCTTCTTTCACCTTTGACAGAAAAGCACTTTCTGAAACTTTAGGCCATGACTGTAAGTCCTTACTTATTTTAGGCTGTTCTTGATTTTTTCTGCCACCTAATTTCCATGTTGATAATGCACCTGTTTGCCTACTCTCGCTCTTAATACCATAATTGTTTAGGTTATTTCGATCTAGATGACTAGAAATTGGGGCTGAAATGATTGAATGTTTCATTTCACTCGGTGATCCATTGTGATCCAGTCTCTGCCCAAGTCTTCCTGTATTTTTTCCTAAATTACTGGCTAACGAAAGTGACGGAGGTGTTGATAGTTTTCTAGATTGTAACTTTGTTGACAGTGATGGCTGGGGTGTTGTTGAAAACGAAGCCTTTAATTTACTGTCTCTGAAAGGATTCATTGTTTTTCCTAATCTTGTATTTGTAATAGGTAATTTCTCACTTGCTTGTTTCCGTAAAGTTATCGATGATTCCTTAGGTTGTGAACCACCTATATTTTGAAAGATAGGATTAACGCCTGATGCTCTCTGTATTCCTAGTCCTGGTGATTTCGTCAGCGTAGCTTTAAGTTCAGGGACCTCAATAGTTCTCGGCACTGGCACGCTTGCCGCAGTTGGCATCTTAAACTTTTTCTGCAGTCCATGTGATGATCCAATCCTAGTTTCTCTCTGCTGCTCAAGTCTTCGAGGTTTTAAGGTTTTCTTAGATTCTCTCCTGTTTGAGAGTGACTGAGGTTGTGATGCTTTCAGTGATAATGTCTTATCTTTGTTCTTGTTACTGAAATTGCTAAAGGATTTTGTACTGCGTGATTCACCACTTCCAAATATAGACTTGTCAAAAAGATTGTTTCGCATTGTTTCAAGTCTATCGTTGAAATCAACGTGTAGAGCTCGAAGTTTGTCATTAACGTCTTCGTGATTCCTAGATATGGCTTCTAATAAGTCGATAGACTGTATGTTTACGGGTTTTGTTGTTGCTCCTCTAAACTTAGATTCTAAAGAGTGTTGCATATTTCTGATATTATTTTTAGTATCAGATAAATCCCCTATTCCTTGGCTTAATTTTAAGCTATGTCTCAGAGTGTCAGGTTTACGTAGTGTTTTGGCAATTTTCTGGATATTTGCTTTCACTCGGGTCTCAAAATCACCCAAATCAGGAATAGTTCCCCATGGATTGTTCTGTCCTAGAGATAAAGTACCCGCTAGCAAACCACCGTTATCTTCGAATGCTGATTGCAGCTTTAATGGTTTGATACGTAAATCAATAGGCAATGGTAGTTTTGTTCTAAAGGAATGAATGTCGAGTTCAGGCATTTTAGGGAATAAATTTGATTGCGGTTTCAGCTGTAGAATATCAAAATCTACCTCTTCCAGTCTCAAAGGAAGTAGCTTTGATTGAAAATGTTTTGCGCTAGCGTCTGTTGACATAATTGGTGCTAAGATATTTGACGTATCAATCATCGAATCTGCTTCTGATGCCGAATGTTCTTCTACATCTCGTGCAGGTTTATCAAACAAGTTGGTAAAACTCAGTTTAATTTCATCAAGTGTAGGTAATGGCGCCAATTTAATATCTTGAATGTCTGGTAATGGGATGTTTAAACTAAAATCATTTTCGTTTGGCTGTAGAACCTTGTTCAGCAAAAGTGGTGAGGTGTAAACGTTCTTGCTTAGAGGTGTTCTATTAATTACAACTTCACTCGCTTCGACATTTGCATCTGATTCTTGCTCAAACGCTTTTTTTGGTAATGTTAAATCACTTTGGCAAGTATTTTTTACATCGTTATCATTTTTATCAACGATTTTAACAATGTTTTGTGGGTCCATTATTACTCCATTCGGTGTTTCGGCAGATCGTTCTGAATCTGTATTCTCATTTTCTGCACTATTTACGACTGTCGGTATTTTAGGGTCCGTCACTTCCTGTTTTGGTTCACTGCAATTCAAAGTTTTTGATACTCGTTCTTGTTCTTCCTGTAACATCTCATCTGATATTTTCTGTAAATCTTGCATGCTCACCTTATCATCACCAGGTTCATTTTCAATCTTCAACTCATTATTACAAATTTCTGGTTTTAGTGTTGTAACTTGAATTGACTCTTCATTTTGACAGTCAGGATCTAGTTTTTCATCTGTAATCGGAGAAGATTCTTTGCCTACAATATTTCTTGAAGTTAGGGAATCGAAAATATTTGAGCTTTTTGAGTTGAATTTTGGATTCTTTAGGTTATCTATATGTTTTGCTATTTTTTCTTTTATTGTGGATAGCGTTTCATCCAGTGAAAGTGGCTTTATCAATTTTGTTGGATTAAATCCACGGGTTTTTGAATTATGAGTAGCGAGGTGTTCTTGGCTACAATCCTCTTCTTTTGTATGTGTGTCTGTATTTTCGTTCACCAATGAATTGTCAACGTTTTCTAGAATGGTATCATTTGGTTTCAAAACATCGTTTGTATTGTTACTAGCATCAGTTATTGAGTCAGCGTCATTAGTATTACTAACACAGTCTTCATCATTTGAAACAAATTCAGATTCTGGACCATCCTTTGCTTTAGCATCAAGTGGTGTAATATCTTTGGAAGTTTCGAAATTCAGTTCATCTTCATTATTACCTTGTGTTTCATTTTCAAAAGAACTTTCCATTGATTGTGGGAGATTAGTTTCTGTGACTGATAAAGTTTTAATATTACAGTCATTATCATTGTCGGGTACTTCATTTGACTGGCTTTTGGCAAAGTCATTGCTCGTGTATTTTATAGTTTTTGAATTATCACTATCTGGTAGTTTTTGGCTACAATCCTCTTTTGTTATTGTATTTTCGTTTACCAATGAATCGTCAACGTTTTTTAGAACGGTATCGTGTGGTTTCAAAACATCATTTGTATTGTTACTAGAATCAGTTATGGAGTCAGCGCCATTAATATTACTAACACAGTCTTCCTCATTTAAAACAAATTCAGATTCTGGCCCATCTTCTGCTTTAGCATTAAGTGGTGTAATTTCTTTGGAAGTTTCGAAGTTAAGCTCATCTTCATTATTACCTTGTGCTTCATTTTCAAAAGAACTTTCCATTGATTGTGGGAGATTAGTTTCTGTGACTGGTAAAGTTTTAATATTACAGTCACCAGCATTGTCAGGTATTTCACTTGACTGGCTGTTGGCAAAGTTGTTGCTCGTGTCACTGAAAATCTCTTCAATTTCAGAAGGACTTGATGCCGCGTCTATTATTTCAGATGAGGCTATCTTAGCTTCAGTGTCTTCACCATCGATTTCAACTGTCTTAAACGCTCCATTGTTACAGTTTTCATCAATAATTTGTTCAAATACAATACTCGGACTTACTTCGGCATCCAGGGTCTCATCTTGACTGAAGTTTGGTATTTTTTCTATTGTTTCCATACTTCCGGCCTTATTAGTCGATATCATAGTATCTCGTTTTTTGAAGAGGTCTGGCCAAGCAAGTTTAGGCCTGTTAAGTGTAGTTCTATTTGCTGCTTTAGGAATCAGATCTTTTAAAGGAACGAACTCAACGTCTTTTAATTTTAACAAGGTTTTTAATTCAACTGGCTTAGTGTTCTGTAAAATATTCTCTAAGTGTGACTTGGTCTGGAAGAAGCTATTTTTCGCTTGTTCGTGAATATTACTCGGCGATAAACTCTGATCTTCTTCGTTTTTCCCTTTCACCGTAAACAATGAGTTATTTAAACTCATTTTAGGTATTAAAGGTAAGGAATTTGTTTTAACTTTTCTTTCTAACGCAGTTCTATTAGCTATCAAATCCTTCAACGAATTCTGCATAGAAGGCAATTTGAAATCGGGTACCTTTTTCACATCTAAATTGCTCTTCATATTTGTAGATTTATCTTTTATGTTTGTGTCGAACTTCATTAATGGGGCGTATTTCTTCAATCCTAGTACAATTGTATTCGTCACAGGATTATTATCACCATTTACCACACGTTCTTGACTATTGTTAGCACCATTATCCATGTGTAATAAATTCTTGTGTAAAAGTCCAGCAGGCTTGCTTATTTTTGGAAGCCCGGAAATTTCACGCAACAAATTAGGAGCGACTCGCATCTGGTCGAGATTAGTGTCTACGCTTTCTAATGGTGCATGTAAACAACGTGACTCTTGGACATTGCTTTCTTGAGGTATGACATCATCTAAGCTTCCAGTATGTTTGGGGTTTACTATGATAGTAACTATACTACCATTACTTTCCTCAGGAAGTGTGTCTCCAAATATTGTTTCATGAGCTGCTTTACTTCTGGCAGCGTCCCTTGCAAGAGCATTCTGGTATTCTTCATCAGTAGCTTCAGATAAGGTTTGTAAAACAGATGAAGCGAGATCTACTTCCGGGTGTAACAGTGGCTTTAAGTCTACTATTTTGTCTACGGGCCTGTAAAGAAAAATAATAAAAATCAAGACAACATCGTCATCTGGTGGTATTTTGGGGTAGGCTTCCAGTGTAACCGGAAGCTGCTGAATACTAGTATTTTACATGGAGCAACTGCCCATTTAAAAATCAAGACAACATCACACTTATTAAAACTCTCACAACAGTATAAATAGAAATCATTAGATGTGTCGATCACACTAAGTTAACATGATTTACAGTGTAGGTACCTTACTACGACGGTTACAAGAGACAAGACAATGACAAACATCAAACTTCTCTTACACAAAGAAAAAAATATATTTATCGAGTCAGTCACTATTCATAGATATTCTCAAATATCGACAACGCTCCTTGAATTTCACCTAAATAAATAAGAAACATTAGAACTTATCATATAACACACACCCACATTCAACAGTTATATAGGGTGACTGGTAATTAGTGACCGATACACATGATTGTACTCATGATAATAAACAACTTTTACTATGGGACCAAACCAGAATTCGCAAAAAAAAATCAGCTGTTCATGTTTGCATAACTCGTCAAAATGTAGGGAGCAGCAGATTTTTTTTTTCGCGATTTCAGGTTTGGTCTCATAGTAAAAGTTGTTTGTTATCACTAGGGATGAAAATTGCCGAATGTTTCCGAAACTTACCAGGAAAGTTTCCAATATTCCCGGCAAAATTCAGCAATATTGCCGGACAGTTGCCAAAGTTGCCAGATTACATAGGGTTTTTCGAATGCCATTTTCAATGTTTATGCGCTCATGGGGTTGTATATAATGGTGTAGTTTTAAAAGTAATACTAGTAAGCCATTTTAATTAATTGTTTATTATAATTAATTTATAATTATCCATGCATATATGTGAAGATAAAGTTAAACTATGACACTGGTAACTTTATGATAGCTGACCCCATAGTTTTTTTTAAGAATTTCACTTATAAATTTTATAAAAAAAGAAAGACGGTAATGATACCGAATGAAATAAATATAAATCATACAACTGTGTAGTATATGATTTATGTAGCACAAATCGTGAAGTCAAAAGAATTTTCAGAATTGGGTCAGTAGTTTTTGAGATAATCGCGAACGTACAGTCGCGACCAAAAGTCGATAAGCAAACTCACAAAGCAATAGCTTGGCGTTTAGTTTGACTTAAGACCTTCTATTTCCAAGAACATAAACATGCATAATTATTGTCGTCAACAACTGATTGTAGTTCATAATTTCAAAGTTATAACATGTGTAAAGATGACCTAGCGGTTAAGCGCGTGCAGATAGATGCGTGAATCAGTGAACCGTGAGTTCAAATCTCACGCAGTACTTGACTTTTTGTAAGTTTTTACTTGATTGGAAGTATTGGGACAGAAATATAATATTCTTTATCTTGTTCGCTTGGTCACTCATTTCGTAAAGTTAGAAAGGTAGATCATAGAAAACTAAATAGGTATTGACAATTATATTTGTGTTATTAGAATATCATTTCTTTGTTATGTTATTATGAATTGACTAAGTGGGTATACAACAAAAAATCCTATGAACGGTTAAAAAAAAAGTTCTTTTATCTAGTAGGAATGTAACGTCACAATTCTCTTAAGTTTGTTAATTTTATAAATAACTAAATAAAACGAATAAACATTTTTGTTACCATTCAGCACGACTTTTTTATTTAAACCTTCCAACACCGAAAAGATAAATTAAAAATCACAAAAATAGTTAAATAATAATACAATAACTAATATTTAACTTCTTATAAAAATAAATAATAAATGAACATAAACATCTTACAAGTTTTTGCTTAAAATAGGAATATATTATTATGATTCCAAAGAAACAAAAAACAGTCCAACATTGTGATTAAGATTCGAACTCCGACTTCATTGATCGTGAAACCATTGCTTAGCCCAAACAGCTACCAGCACATGTTATGTTTGTGCGAATTTTAGCAATGCAATGGTAAGAACAGGTCGCCACTATGATGATTATTCTAAATTCAACAGAAATATAATGTTATTTCGCGTAGTACGACGACATGCGACAATTCATTAGTGTGTGTTATCTGCGGAATGTTGGCTCATCCACGCACACGTACTGGTTCGTGCTCGCACAGTTCATAGCAATGTAATCCTTAGCATGCTTATGGACTTTTGAGCGTTTACTGTACAAACATACATATATACATTCGGATAGTATAATAACCTCCATTTTGAAGTCGGTTAAGAACGTCAACTTGTTGTTGCTGATCAATTCGTCTTGCAAGGTTTGACCCTTTTATACATACAGATATGTATGTATATAAATGTATATACTTTCTTACATACAAGTGAAGTTAAATTATAAGAACGTAGAAAAAAAATCACGATATCTCTGAAATAGTTATGGTTTCATCACCAATGAACTATCATGGATAGCTTGTCTCTTTTCTTTAGTTTATCAGTGATAAAATAAATGTAAAAACTAAAATTTTGGTTGGATATTGTAGACAAGCATAAAAACTACCACCCTGCAGACCGCAATTTTATCCTACTAAGCAATATTAGTAAAAATTGTTTTCTATTTTTACGTTTCTTGCCCAATGTTGCCGGGACGTTTGGAAACATTCCCGGCAGAATTGGCAACTTTGGCAAGATTGCCGGCAATTTTTATGGCTAGTTATCATGAGTATTTACAATCATGTGTTTAAGTATCGGCCACTAATTACCAGTCACCCTACGAGTATTTACTCGTACATACACATATAATATGCTGCCCTAGTTCAATAGAAGATATTTTGATCGAAGTATGTTTTGAGCTAATTCACTTGTTGTTATTTGAAATGTGGTTGCTTTATTAAAAAGATAGTTTAATGCGTTTGGGAGTAACTTACTTATTTATATTTCAATACGAATATAATATTTTTATAATGGTTTTAAGGCTTTTAGTAAGATAACCTCATAAAGAACTTAGATTTTTTTTAAAGATATCTTACTATTGACTAGGGCAGCGATATGCAGGCAGCCCTATTGTCGATAATTAAAAAAGAACTAATCATACCTTACAAAATTTCCATCAGAACGCGTGGAAGTAGGAAAGAAGATTGATGAGGTTTCCTCGGAGTCAGAGCTTCGAGGCCTGCATGGGCAGTCCTCTACGTCCCTTGCTCGGGTAAACATGGCATCGTCATTGGACATGGAAGACTCTTGTGCTGCGATGCCCTGCCCAGGGCGTGGGCAGGGGCAGCACTCACCGAAGTCCAACTGACGAGCTTGGTGGGCATTCTCGTTGTCGTCTGTTACTGGTTGTGATGATATCTGCAAAAGTATACAAAGTGAACGTATAAAATGACTTCGAGTTACGACTCCATGTACGGCTATATGTAAGTGGGCACGCCCGTTATTACTGGAGGCTTTTATTTAGGTATAAAGTTCTGCTTACGTTTTTAGTTTTGTATTTTGTTTCTGCGCGAGTATAGTTTTCGATTTTCTTTTTTTGGTATATTGGCGTGTGCTAGCTTACTTATAGCAAATAATTTAATTTAATGTTTTGTGTTGCGTAATGTACCTAAATTATTATGCGCAGTGTTATATAGATTCATTTTTTTTAACTGAACAGACAGCTGTGCTGCTGGGGAGTTTGTTGCGCCACTTCTTCTCCTCAGCTAAAGCACTAGGAAGTGGTGAAGGGCGGGCGTTTTGGACTGTCTTATGTAATTTTGACGTTCAAAAAGTGCTGATTCTCAGCCTAGTTTGAATAAACGACTTTTGATTTTGATTTTATAATTGGGAGAATAAACAAAATGTAAATCTAAAATGTGGTTCCCAAATATAAAAACCATAATAAAAAAGTCGGAAGGTGTCGTGGGACGAAGAAGTTGGAACGAAGTTCATCGTTTGGAATAATCGCTTTCGCACATCATTACAATATCAAAAAAAACTTTTTAGCAAAAAATAAAACTGACTTCCAAAACAAAACACTACAAAGTAAAAAATAACTTTAATTTCGGTAGTCGGTGTCTTTGGTTTTGTATTTTCGTTTTTTTGCCACCGACTTCCGAAATTGAAAGATATTTTTCACTTTGTAGTGTTTTGTTTTGGAAGTCGGTTTTAGTTTTTGCTAAAAAGTTTTTATTTTTCACTTTTTAGTTGTGGAACCTACCCCACACAAATTCGAATATATAAATGAGCACAATAATTGTAGATATAGCCATGTAAATAACAGTGATAGGAAGTTATTAAAACATCATCACATCATTCACATAAAATAAGTGGGAAATATACGCATTATTGAAGCTAACTCAAAAAGAATTTTCTAAATCAGTCCATCTGTCTTTGAGTAATCGCGTAACTAACATACAAAAAAAAAACATACAGATGAATTGAGAACCTCCTCCTTTTTGAAGTCGGTTGAAAATAATAATAAAATGGTCGGCGATTTTGAACACAAATGGAGTATTTATTTATTTATTAAAGAACACCAACAGCATACACATTCAATATTAGTTTAGCGTATTTAGGAGGTATTACTGCTAATGTATAAACAAATTATAGGTGTACCTACATAACATTTAAAGAAGAAAAAAAGACATTAGACAGTAGCTGCTTATAAACTAAAAGTAAAATTTAAAATTTCAGCAAAGTTATTTAACTTTAACAAAATCGAATTGAATTGTAGGTATACAACATAAAATAAAACAAACATAAAACAAGTTAATGATAAAACACAATAATTCAGATACATAATTCTATAACTAACAAAAGTTATGTGACTACATGATAATGGTCTAGTATTTTTTCCGAATACCACCCAAGGAGTCGTGAAATATGTCCAGTTTTGAAGTTTTTGTTAAGCATATTGTAATGGTTAATTGTTCTTATGAGCGGACCATGGGCACCGATATTGGTGCGAGGTAGTTGTAATGAATATTACGTGTTGTTGGACCTGTGTTTGTATATTACGTTATGATTTTACATTTTCTTGTTCTTTATAATGTTTTGAATAATACAGAGTGTAATTTTAATTACCGTTATTCTCTAAAGGGGGTTATTGTACTCATCATTATGAACAAATTTTACTAGGGACCAAAATTCAAATCGCGAAAAAAAATGCAGCTGTCCCATACATTCGTGTTCGCATAACTCGTCAAAATGTAGGGAGCAGCTGATTTTTTTTTTTCGCGATTTCAGATTTAATCCCATAGTAAAAGTGGTTCATAATGATGAGTACAATTACCCCCTTAACATAACGGTGATTAAAATTACACCCAGTATTTGTCACATTTTAAACAACCCCCGGTTGGTGCAGGACTATTGTTGTACGTGGAAACAAAACATATTGGGCTATGGGTTTGGGTGGCTAAAGTGGATTGGGTAACTGGAACTATGGAAGAACAATGTCCCCTGCCTGACCAATATATTATACACGGATAAAATGAGGTGGGATCCTACCAGCATCTTACTGGAATACTTCCTTCCTCCGAGCACGTTTGCTCTTACGAATCTCCACTCAAGCCGTCCAATAAAGGCAAGAAAGAGGTGGGAGCTCTATTCCTCGTCAGTGTTCACTCCAGCCGGCCAATAAAGACAAGCCAGAGATGAGGACAAGATTTCTCCCGCGAGATAAGATCCGTGGGGTCCCTACTGCCCAACAGCTTGCCACGTGCTGCCCAGCGGGTTTCTGTATCTATCTTGGTCTGGCTCCTCATCCTAGACCTGTTCCGGTAAAGTAAACTACCGGCACAGACCTAAAGTTGGGAGCGCGCAAGCCCCACCACGACGTCAACGAAGAGATACAGCGGTGGGGTTATTATTATTATGATTACATAATTATCAAGACCCCTCCGTGCCTCAGAAAGCACGTTTCCCTGCTGTCATTCGTAGATCTTTGATAGTCGTTATGGTGGCCATACACCAAGCTGCCTATCGTCCAATCGGCTTTATTTAATTTGCACCACACGCGATCAATTTAAACTGTCCAATCGGCAGCAACGTTCAGTTGAAGTCATGGCGTCACCAGTGACGGACGACGATGTTGTAGCCGTCTTGGGAATTTTAGTCGTGTTATAGAACCAAAAAAAAAAGATCGTGCGGCGTGGTGCAAACAGTATTTAATGAATGCACAGTTTGTCATTACGCGTGCACAGACGCACCGCGTAGAACGGTGATGTCCCGATAGATTGGATTGGCCAATAGAAAAACGATCGTTCTTTTAACCCGATTTCAAAAGAAGAGACGTTGCAATTTTATAAAATGAATTATAAAATAATAATAAAATCGTAACTTACATGTCCATAAAATATAAGGCACAAAAAAACTGTCCACCACCACATCTTGTGAGCTCACATGCCTTCCAAATGAAGCCTAACCTCGCGACCCTTACCTTAATAATACGGTGATCATTATCATTAAGATCTCATTGATAAGTCCGCACGCCGCACGCGCAACTCGGCCGCGGCACACAAACGTGACTGAATCGCTGATGCAGCACAAATTATATCAATACAGATAAATTATCTAGTTATGTGGAACATGAACTTAAGTATGTGATCTATTTTATGTTTGGTTTGTGATAGTGGAGATGAAGATAAAGTTCAGAATGTGAGGTTAAGCAATGTTTTCACACACGAATTTTGGATGGGTGGGTTGCGTGTTTATGTAACTATTTCAGTAAAGCCTTGTCTCAACTATGTTGGAGTCGGCTTTCCGTCTAATCGGATGCAGCTAAATACCAGTATTTTACATGAAGCGACTGCCTCAGGGTTGGCATAAAACAAACAAGTTGTTTTTTAAAACACTTTATTTAAAACACTTATCCGTATTTCAATACGTATTATAATATAAACAATGTTTAAAACAGTTTGAATTAAAATAATGTGTTTAGTACCTAAGTGTTTAAAATCACAGTCTAAAGCAAGTTTCAAACAATGTTTTAACAATCCATCTAAATAAAAATCAATCGCCGAATGTATGTACGCGCATCACTTCAGAACGGTTGCACCTATTTGGCTTTTTTTTGTGTTTGTTATTGTTAGGACAAGGTTTGTATGAAAGAAAATAATTTAAAAATTATCGGGAAAATTGGAAAATTCGGGAAAACTGGATGTGCATTTTCTATGAGAATTCTGTATGAATTATTGATATTTTGACAGGAAAACGTTTGTCGGGTCAGCTAGTTTAAAATAAAAAACATGGTTGGAAATAAATGAAAATTTTATTATGTTTAGGGCTTGAAATAGCAAGAAAAGAAATCACATAGCGCACTAAAACTGACCGATTACCTACGGTTCGGGTCCAAAATGAAGTACCTACAAAGAAATTCGTTTTAACCAAATTTCTTCAAAATATCATTTCTGTATAACTCATTCATCATTTCTGTAGAACTCTTCAGAAAGAACTGTGCCTACATGGCACCTCTAATATATAACTCTTTGCCCAAAGGAATGACTGACCTGCCATATAAAAGGTTCTGTTGTGCCTTGCGAACATGGTTAATCCAGGAGAGTTTCTACACTATTAAAGATTTTTTGAATACAAGTAAGAGCACATGTCGATTTGGTGTCCACTAAGATACTGGTTCTTTCCTCTTATTTCCTGTGTGTGTGCCCTTAAAAATAATATTTCAATAATTTATGTAATGGAAATCACTGTAATTCTAATAATTGTAATTCAAATTTTCTTATAAATTGTAATAATTCTAAGAATAAAATTGTAATTTCATTCAAATAATTGCTGTAAATTAGCTATAATTTTGCATGCCCGTAATGAGGGTGAAATATGTCCTGTGCTATAATTTAATTTAACATCTTGTGTATCCACCATATTTCAGGCAAATAAATGATTTATTTATGATTTATTTATTTATAAATAATCAGTTCATCAATTATGCCTTCAAAACATTATTTCATGGTTTCTTTTCGTATGTTCCCCTTGTCGCTATGTCACTACTATGTCACGCTAGCGACCGCTTCCTGGGGCGGCAGTCTCGACATTAGTAACGATAGCTTTCCGAATGAAATCGCTCGCTAAGTCCTAATGGAGTACTAAGACGGTCAAAATTGCTTGACAAGCACGAAAAAACCATTTACAGTTTCGAACCAGTTGCGGCGAGAACCGTTTTTTTATTTAATCATGTTCTCCAATTTTCCTCGTTATTCAAGGTTAATTTGAAGTGGCCAATAATTGTCTTTGAAAAAACCTAACTATTACCATTTTACTCGTCTAGGTCGAAAGTATCGGAATGTTGAAACTGCCGCCCCTGGGGCCCATTATTGAGTGTGCAAGTCACCCCCCGTCATTTTATTCGTGTTTATAGGGCCGGTTTTTTGATCCGTAGTTAACTCAACCAATGGTTAACCATAGTAAGTAAAGGTTGAATTTTAGCTAAATGTCTTTGCTAAAATGCCATTATTCACTATTTTTTAACATGAATGAATTAACATGTTTGATTACATTCATTTTAACTCATTCACGATTAGCCTTTTACATTTAGTCAACATTCAACCATTAGTTACTATGTTTAACTATTGGTTGAGTTAACTACGGATCAAAAAACCAGCCCTTAGCTTAGTTTTTAGGGTGCCGTACCAAAATGGTAAAAAGGAACCCATATGGTGCGACTCAGTCTATCTGTCTGTCACAGCTAGTTATCTCAAGAACTACTAATGCTATCAACTTGAATTTTGGAACAGTTTTAGATGACGTTTGCCCAACTATTTTGCAAATAAGAATGAAATAAAAATGTGTATTTTTTTTTGCAACAGGGACTGAAAAGGGATCTTAAAAAATCGAACTGAGGCTACTAGGGCATGTGGGGTATCATATGAAAGAGCGCTGTTTGCACATTCTCAAACATTTTTTTAGGCTGCATAGTTTTCTACTTTTGATGAAAAATGTCAATAAAAATACCGTTCCCCCCCCCCCCCCCTCCGAAGTTTGCATAGAGAAAAATCTTAAATTATTCTGTGTGATAGAAGTTTATGTAAAGATTACAGGAAAAATAAAACGAAGTTTTAATATATGACTAGCAGCGCCCCGCGGTTTCACCCGCATAAGTCTAGAACCCATAAGAATATTGGGATAAAAAGTATTCTGTGTGTTAATCCAGGTTATAAACTATCTGTGTGCCAAATTTCATGAATATCCGTTCAGTAGTTTTTGCGTGAAAGAGTACCAAACATCCATCCATCCTCACAAACTTTCGCATTTTTAATATTAAGTAGGATAGTAAGAAGTAGGATAAGTAGGAAGTAGGATGGTACGGAACCCTCGGTGCATATACGTTGTCTGGTGTACAGACACGGACATAGGATACCTTTCATCCCGAAAAAATAGTAGGTACTGCTACCGAGGAAAACAACAATAACGTTCTTATGATAATAGATGGCGCCACGTGTCTTCGAATCATGATTGAATGGGGCCGGCCGGTAAAAGCTAATCATAGATGGCGCTGCCATAGGTAGTGCCCTTGTCATAGACTTTGACCGTATTTATGCTTGCAACAGTGTTTTTATTTTTACGTTTTATGAATTAAAACATATGACAATAGTCCCTTTAATGATGTATTACACATGGCGAGTCAGTGAGTTAATTAGAGAAAAAGTTGAAGAAACCCGGCGCCTCTTTACGAGGAAGGAAAACTGATTAGATAGAAAGGTAAGGTGCACCTTTTGGATTCGCTTCTTTAACATAGTATTCACTAATTATATAAATATAATATAATAGGTTGATTTTATTTGAGGTAGATTTTATTACAAGTTCATACATACTATAATGCGAAAAGACTTTTTCCCCAACCTAATAGATGACTTCTTCAATTCAAAACCAACGAAGTTCTATGCGGACGCCATTTACTCTTTGCCAGATCGATGGCGAATGGTAGTAGAAAACGACGGTGAATATATTATTAATGTTTAACAATTATTCATTTAATAAATAAATACAAATAAAATAGTTGTATGTCGCTCATTACTTATTAGCCAACCTAATATAAGTCCGTCCTACGACCTATGTACACTTCGTCGCTGGTAAAGGCCCGTTCTGTCGGTTGTCGAAAAGAGGTAATTCCCCGCAATTATTTTGGGGACTTCCCTTATTTAAACTTTTAGGTAAGGTCCCTGTCTAAGAACGAACATCTGAATTCGAAATTTGGAACGTACCTACAGGGCCTATGTAAGTGATTCAGATAACACAGATGTTGTTAAATACTTAAGATTGATTACAAAAAGAAAGTAATATAATATGTTCACAAATTAGATAGGTATAATAGGTCTATTAGTTACTACTAACTAACTATAACAGACTAGTATGTTAATGGTACCGATTCTGTTGTAAGTACACAAGCTAAACCTAATTAAGGCTTTTGCTATCTTTTTCTCTCTAATAAAACAAGAAAGAGACGGACGTAAATTAGAACTGTCAAATTTAGTTGGAACTAAAATATTTCCATACAAATTCAGACGACACGTATCCTCTAAAAAAACACGGTGAAGAGCAAGGCGTAAACTAGTTTGACATCTCTAACTTAGTTCATAATTATAGCCAACCTTTTCTCGCGCTACCTGTTAGTAAAAGATAGCGATTCTCTAATTTTAGTTCAGTTATTGAACAAGAGAATCGGCACCATTGTGAGATTTTCATGATGGCCGTAACGGTAAAGCTACGGTTTCCTAGGAAAGCGGCCGTTACGACCGTTATGAAAATCTGTCATTTTTTTAAACCCCGTCCCCCAAAGATTTAAATCGCTAGATTTGCCTTCACCGTACTTAGTCACGGAAAATGTGTTCATACTGAGAAGAGTAAGCTCTCACATTTATTAAATAGCGTTTCCATGATAATCAAGTCAAGTCACTGCGTGATTGTGTAACAGAGGTGTCAAACTGTAATAGAAACGTGATCTTTTGATGCAGTAGGGCAAATCTAACGATTTAATTCTTTGCAACTGCCATCATTTTCATGACTACCGTCATTACGGCCGTTTAGTGCGGTCGAAAACCAGGAAACCGTAGCTTAATAATCTACACCAGTTCAAGGTCAATGTGTAACCACTGACGTTTAGCCATGGAATTAGTAGGTATGTACTTGGCCTACTGTACCTAAGTTGACCAGACCATCCATTTCTAATAATTAAAAATCTCTTGACGGCCGGGCTGTAGTTGAGAGAATCAACCTACAGTTGAGAGAATATGTTCTTGACCTGTCACCTGTCAGTTTCATAGTAACTAATATATATTTTTCGAATTTGATCCATAATACTTACTTAGTACTAGAAATCGTTCAACGGCCAGAAGTCAGGAACGCACACTGTGAAATAACCCGTATCTAGCGTCACTTTATCCAATATTCAACGATGCAATATGTTTCCACGATAGCTAAATAAGTCAACTGTATGATTTGATAATAATTTGTGGGTAGGTAAGTGTCGATATTTTTCAAGCTTTAACATCGCGAAATTGACACTACTACCACAGAATAATACAGATGGGACACTCCGTAGTTTAGGTTGAAGCTACAAGTACGCGGCGGGCTCGACTTGTCGGACCAATTCAGTGCGGGCTGCCGCGCACCGGCCGGCTCGCACGGTCAGTTCAATACTCACACGCCGCGTCGTAAAAGAAGACAATTACCTAATGAGTCAGAAGGTATAAAGAAGAGTTACGCGATAGAAAGAGAGGCAACTTGTAGGTGAATATAACTGTAGGTAATAAGCGTTGTGTGACCTGAATTGCACTATATTGCGCTTTTTATTTAAATGATTTTGCGGAGTGTCCCATCTGTAGAATCTGTGCTACTACGTAGGTAGTCTGTGTTGACACTTGTGATGTGGATTACTTACATGTCTGTTTTTCGTTTCTTTATATTTTATTTATGCATATGTTATGACATTAGAAAATGTATCCGCGTGTATCCGAGCTGAAACATTTTTTTTTCTTCTTCCCTGAGTCGTGCTTTACAGGAATCAGTTGAATTTCCGTGCACCTATTTGCCCATGTCATACAAAGTTTTTTTTTTTCTTTAGATGGACCAAAATTAAGAAACTCGCTATTTTTACTCGCTCGTTAGTTTGGTTCGGGAAACAGGACAATAACACTCCTATATAGGCTCCACTAAACTACTCGGTGGAAGAAGAAAATATAAATGACTCGGATGATGATAGTACCTATCTAAAAAAACCTTTTCAAATAATTCTATATCAATTCTATAATAATTATACAATCAACTAATATATATAATATATATATTTTATTTTCTATGTTTATTTTCTACCGTCAGTACGCAATTAACGGTAGAAAAAAAAATTGTATAATTTTCTTTAAAAAAAAAACAGTCTAGTGCTTACCTGACACCCTTCAGTATGTCCAAGAAAAATAAATATGACGTATTGCATAAAGTGACGCTAGATACGACATATTTCACACTGTGCGACGACGGCTAGTCTGTAGGTACTTGCTTAGTTACTATTAGATCAAGGCAGAGCGGAGCCGAAGTAAATGAACATGGTCCCTTTATTAAGTGGCTCTTCTCCGTTCAACGTCCCACCAAAACAAACACCTCCGCCATGTTCAAAGCAATCCGCGTTGTTTGCTTCGAATGAACGAATGAATTAATGCCACATTTTTATGGCACACTCATATAAATCCATGGGCACACTACACACTGCAACTTTTTTTAAAGAGTTGAAATTGATACAAGAATAATGCTGTTTTATTAACTCCTTAGGTTAAATCTTTAGGTAAGTATATAATTATTTTCTTTGAGAGCTGTTCGGAGCGAGCCAAATACCTTGGTGTGACCCTCGACCACCACCTCTCCTTCGCTGAGCACATAAAGCAGGTGCGTTCGCGCGCCACTTTCACTCTCGGTAGACTCCACTCCGTTCTGAATGCACATAGCAAATTGTCACTTAGGTGCAAATTGCGCATTTATACAGCGTGCATTCGCCCATGACCTATGCGGGTTCAATGTTTGCGCACGCAAAACCCCACGTCATTCATAGGATACCTACAGGCCATCCAAAACCGTTTACTCCGAAAGGCAACAGGAGCCCCTTGGTTCGGAACGAAATCCTCCACGTAGATGTCGACATTCCCACCATCTCCCAGTTCTTGAAACGCAATTCCAAGCATTTCTACGACTTAGCGACCAACCATCGCAACCTGGTGGTCGAGGCGGCTAGCTATGTCCCTCGCGACGACCCCGAAGTAATCGTCCTCCCCCCAATCCCTTGCTCGGGAATAAAGTGCCAACTGGTGGCATAGCTGAGCCAGTAGCTTTAAACTCCCCGTTCAATAATAATTACTGTAATTTGATCCAGCCTGTCCCATCTTGCTGTCCTCCCCCCAGCGACGCCCTAAGCCGAGGTTCGTTCCCCACAGGGGGAGCCCTTAGCGTGTATTCGCTTAGTCTGTAAGTTTTATGCCCCTGGCTGGAGGTTTTGAGTTCGCTTAAGGCATACACAGGATTGACCAGTTAAGTAGTCACGGCCTCTCTAGACCAACTACGAGATGCCATTTATAAAAAAAGGGCCCAAGACACTCCCTTGTTGGACGCCGTAGGAGACGGTCTCCTCATCACTCATGTAATTCCCAATTAAAACACGTTGTTTTCTATTCGTGAGGTAGTCTTTAAAGATATCATAGCTTATGCCACGTACCCCCAACGTGTCGAGCTTAGATAGAAGTATGGGGACAGAGACTGTGTCAAACGCTTTAGATAGATCAAGGTAGATACATAAGCAATTATTTTTATCGTCTAATGTTTTTATCATGACATTACTCAAATCCAATACTGCGTCCTCGGTGGAGAGGCCTGATCGAAAACCATACAGATTATCGGCTAGAATATGAGTCCAGAAAATTTTTAAGAGAGTAATTGAGTATTTTTCCTAATATTTTTGATAGGGTAGAAAGCACTGCTATGGGGCGATAATTATTGACACAGTCTCGGTCCCCGTTCTTGAAGATTGGGTTGAGAAACATTAATGTTTCTATAAAATCTATATAATATAAAGTTTATATAAATATCTCTTATCCAGTCATCAAGAGTAGGTATTTAAATAATCTTGATGACTGGCTCAGAGATTTTTTAAAACAGAGATGAATGTCATTCGTAAGTCAGTGGTAGTGGTACCAAATTATACTCGTTATTAGGTTTTTACATTTGTAACTTTATTTAATTTAAAAAAGTAAAAAACATCTTGTCGTTATTACCGACCACTTCTTATTGTTTGGCAGTGTACATGGGTTTTAAAGAATTCATCGAAAAATTTAAAAAAAAAAATTCAGAATTCACTTGACGCGTATTAATTAACACGATTATAAGTATGCAGACTACATCATATCATTTTCATTTAATTAACTGAAATCGATCTTAGAACTTAAATTTCCTTAGGTGCCCGTTTTTTTGCAAAAGAGTGGATATCTCCGTAACTACACATAGCTTGATCTTTTTTTATATCGACAGCTTATTCATTCCAGATTATTATGGTATGCATAACTCCATACGCACCATAAGGTACCTTTACCCGTGGAACGTCACATTCGCTGCTTTGCATGAATACCCGCACAAACTGCCGACTATGCCGTTATGATTCATAACGGCATAGTCGGCAGTTTGTGCGGGTGAGTCTTACTGACCGTGAAATAAGGACTATTTTGCATTTGGCTGTGTTTTGTTTTGTGCGGGTATTCATGCAAAGCAGCGATATATCAAACGGATTAGGCAGCGTTTTCGATGAAAGCTCCCAGAAGGCTTAAATTTTTCCGACGTCTTCAAGAAACATCGTCATATTTCAACTAATTTACACAAAACCTTTAACGAATTATACAACTATACCTTCCTCGGGAATCACTCTGTTGATAGATGAACACCGCATGAAAATCAGTTCAATAGTTTTTGAGATCATCGCGAACATACATACATACAGATAGACAGACGCGGTGCGGCGAGGGACTGTTTTATTTATAGTAATGATGTAAATTAGTGATTCATGCAAGCCATGTTAGGTTTACTACTCAGAAATTGTGTACAACGTATATCGTGTCTTGCATTGATAAGATACTATCTTTAATTCCTGCAATCCTAGTATTTTTTGTTAGGTTACAGAGGTATTTCTTTCCGACTTGCTAGGTATTTAATTATTTATTAGCATTTTTTACCATTTTTCCAAACTGCCATAACTATCTTATTTATGCACCGATTGAAATAAAACAAACACTAAATTTTAAGTGAAGCTAACCACAATACATTACTGAAAACCTCACCCAAATCTGTTAAGGCGTTTCTGAGATTAGCGCGGTCAAACGCACGGACAAACAGACAAAAGTTTTAAATATCATTGTTTTTGGTTCTATTGCGTTAATAAAGACCCCCAATAACAGTTTTTCTTAAACATCATCCATATACAGACCGCGATCAGTTACCTTTATTATAATAATATGTATTGTACAACTAGCTTCTGCCCGCGAATTCGTCCACGTAAAAACACTGTTCCCCCGACCCATCTCGTCACATCGCATAACGTAGTTTTCGCTTAGCGTTCTTTCTGTTTTTTTTTTCTTTTTGCTCGTTTCCTAAGAAATATATCTTGATATTAAATAACCTATGTTTACCCTTCCTCATGAATTGGGCTATCAAATGCAAAAGTTTTCAAATCCGACAGGCAGCTCCAAATATTAGCGCGTTCCTGCGCGTCCAACAAAACAATCAAACAAACTTTTCAGCTTTTATTAGTGTAGATAATTAGGATATTTGCTTATTTCGCGGGCCAGGACCATCCTAGCGCTTCCCTTCTCTTTTGTCCATGTATATTTTATTGTCTATGATCAAATGTGAGTGCGTTTCAGATCAAAAATGGAAAAGATTTATATTTGTAGCAATAAATAATGTTAACTCATACTTATATTCGTGGATTATGCTGAATGTGTCTTTTGTAACTTTGGAACGCGTTCAAAAAAGTTGACAATTCAAACAATTTAAAAAATTACGTTTGAAAGTCGTTGTGAAACGTTAACGATATTTTAGCAATTTTACCAGTAAATAAATTTCGTATTTTGTTTTATTGTAATGGGTAGAAGTTTATAATAATAAAGCCTAATAAATTAGCTATTTCTTATCTGTTTTTATCAGTTATCGATGTGTTAGTAACTTTTGGAAAACCTCATATATTTGGTGAGGAAGTTTCTCTCAGTTTTGCCTGGAAATCTAACAAAATTCCCTGCTCCAACATGGATGATTTTCTCAAAATCGAGAAAATCGGTGAAGGTACTTATGGTGTAGTGTACAAAGGAAAAAACAAAATAACTGGGCAGTTTGTGGCTATGAAAAAAATTCGTCTGGAGTCAGAAGATGAAGGCATCCCGTCCACAGCGATCAGGTAACTCTTTTATTATACTTTTTTTTTCATTATTTTAATTGTTTTAATTGACGAGCTATTCTGAAATCCTCGAAAAATTCCATGTTGCAAGCCACAACATAACCTATTGCATTCTTTCATCATTGCAGAGAAATTTCTCTACTAAAGGAGCTCAACCATCCTAACATAGTAAAATTGGAAGATGTGCTCATGGAGGAAAGCAGACTTTACCTAATCTTCGAGTTTCTCTCCATGGACTTGAAGAAATATATGGACTCGCTTGGATCTGGAAAAGTATATACCCCAATTTTGTAACATAATTCGATTTGAATGTGAGATTGACCCCAGCGGAGCACTAGATTTCTATTTAGATGTAATTATCAAGTTCTATTCATAAAAGTAACAAATAACATGAAAATTACTCCCCAAATTGACATTATTCCCATTACATGGCATTGCCGACTATTCTACAGATAAACACTTGGCATTGGTGACAAACAGGCATGTGGAGGCAGTCTTTTGCAACTTTTGTGTTTGAAAAGTGCAAATTCTCAACTTTGTCTATAAATAAGGGAGAGAATACACATGCCTGTAACTTGTACAAAAGAATGCAAAAGTAGCTTGCTTGTCTCCAACACAAGTACTTTTGTAACTTACTGTGGCTGCCTCAATTTATGTACGACACAATGTTTAGATAGATTTTTTTTATGCCGTGTGCTGATAACTTCTGATTGGTGAATGTCACAATGGCATGCCAGCTACTTGCATACTTTTAAATGATTACCCAATTTACAGAAATGTTATTCCTGTGAGACCTTTATATCAAAAATGTCCCTGTGGTTACAGTTCATGGACCCATCTGTGGTGAAGAGCTACCTGTTCCAGATCAACAATGCCATCCTCTACTGCCATCAGAGACGGATATTGCACAGGGATCTCAAACCGCAGAACTTGCTTATAGACAAGACTGGAATTATTAAAGTAAGTTTTAACATAATATCACACCCATCGAAGGAGTAGGCAGAGGTGTACCTAAAGTGCATCCACATTTCACCAGTTATATTTAAGGGCAAGCTTATTGCCATCAACTGGGCACATATCCGGAAGGGACTGCTACTGAGAATTTCCTTATGAAAAACCCCATAACGCTTGAAGAAGGTGTGATGTGAAGTAAGTTTTTATATTATTATCAAACAGCCTAGCCATATTGTAGATTATGATCTCGTGGTAAATGCCGACAAGGTGTAGGCATTGTGGCAACAGCTAGGGTTGTCTCAAGTAAACAATATTTATTAATTTATTTATTTATTTTATCATATCATCTAAGAAACTGTAACTGTAGGTACGTACATCTTTATAAATGGGCGACTGACAAATATTTTCGGTTTCTAGATCTAGTAAATTTGAAATTTCTGTTGTTGAACTTAATTATGTAAAAAAATCTTCATCCTAATAAATAATTTTTTCAAAAAAAATATTGGGAAGCATGAACATGGTTTAGTGTTAAATTGAATTTTATGAAATCGCAGTTCTTTATTGATGTAAGATGTTGAGTTGTCGACTTGCAATCTTTCACCATTTTAATTATTATACATAAATTAAAACAATAATAAATTGACACACGATGGCCCTGAAAGTTGTCTACTAACACAGTAGCATACGCAGTTCGGGAGAGCCCCTCCCCCGTCTCGCCCATCACGCCCCGCACGTTTGCCCTGTCTAGACGTCTTCGTAGGACGACTATGATTTATAGACTGTGGTTACACACTGTAGATATGGCCAATACTAGAGTAGTCTAGTTAACTCCAAATAAGCTAAAAATGCATAAGTTCACTTCAAAAGTGCAACAGGTGTCGCCTGAACTCAACTGTTGCACCTTAAAAGCTGTTCTATTCATTATTTCTTCTTCAGGATTCTTCTATAGGACGAGCAACAGGCCTGCTGATGTCTTTCTATTAAAATGTAACTGTCCAATTACAGTAGAGCCTCAATAATCCGTAACCAGGCTAATCCGAACGCCACTATAATAATTTACTATAATATTTACTACTATTATAATTTGAACTGCGATATGACCCCAGCTACACGTACTCGCCTGCACTGGTGCAATAATTCTGCTTCGTAAATTGAGAGTAAGCTTTTTCGTGATCTATAAATACAATCCGCCAAACTAAATTATATCACTATGAGTTTTTTTTTTTTTGTGTTGTTTAGAAGTTTAATAGACGTAATTTTCCGAAATTTCTTAGTTACGAGGGGCGGCTGATAAGTTCGCGGCCTATGGTAATTAATGCATGAAAATAATGGTTTTCTATTTTTTATTTTTTAATGTAATCCCCATCAAGTTAAATACACTTTTCACATCTCGTATATAAAGCCTTTTGCCACTAAAAAAATATTCTTAATTTTTCTCTTCAAAATGGCTTTCTACGGCTGCCTTCATCTCACTATCATCCGAAAATCTTCGCCCCCGTAAATCCACGACTTTACCACTTTCAAAGTGGAAAAGTCGTGGAGTCGTCAGTCGTTTCTTTGGTGGCCTTTCTCTCTTTTTTATCCACTGCGTCGACTCTTTTTTTGACTCTGGGTCATATTGACGAATTCAGATTTCATCAACAGTCACAATCCGGTTACAAATTTTGTCCAAATCAGTCTGACACAACTCAAAAGAATCTTTACAACTCTCCAATCGTCGCAGCTTGTCGAGCGGTGTGAGAATTCGCGGTACCCAACGCTCACAATTTTTTTCATGTAAAATCTCTCCAGTTAATTTATTGCTTATCTGTAGTTCTTCTGCTATCTGCCACGATTTAATTAATTCTTCGATCGGCCGTACTAATTATTCGACTTTTTGGACATTTTCTTAGGTCACTACCGTCACTGGGCGACCCGGGCGGCGCACTATGGGACCAAACATTATTTTCCATCTCAAAAATGGTTTTGACGAAAGTCGTAAATCCATAGATTTATTTATGGTTTTATACTCTCAAAGGACGGAACTTACGAATAAATTACAAAAAAAATTAAATAATTTAGTTTTACGTTTATAAAATGAACCTCAAACATTGGACATAAATATTTTCATGCCAATTAAATTACCGTAAAGGAAGTTCAACACAAAATTATTCGGAAGTTTTCCAAGGAAGCGTGTTAGTGTTATACATCATTAGATAGCTTAGAATGTACACTTTACAAACACGTTCGGTGTTTGTAAAAAAATATTTTTGTTTTATTTTTTAATATTTTTTTTAGTGAAGTAAAGAAAATTTAGTCTTTGTTTATTTCAATTGGAGTTTTCCTAGTTGCCGAAAGCTGCCGGTGTCAAGTTAATCACTCTATTAGAGACCTTATCTATTCAGTAATATGAGGATTAAAAAAAAACTTGCGCGTTTTTTGCGCCAGTGGTGATTTAGAAGCAATAATGTCAATCGGGGGAAAATAAAAAAATCCACGAAAATTACGGTTGTGTCTATCTTGTTTTTTTTCCATTTCTATGATAGAAGCATACATTAACAAATTATTAGACTACTATTATATTACTTTGAAAGAATGTTCCCATGACACTTGCTTGCGGTGATCACCTTAACCACAAGTATGATAAACTATATTGCTGCGGAAGTTCTATTTATCTGTTGTGGTAATTAATTACAATCAGTACTGATTACACAATTTCGATGAGAACTGTCATAATCAATTGTCCCATGGTTTTTGCACAAGGCACTAATATATTGGTCCTTTATATACCCGTGTTTTCAGCGTACTATTCATCAAAGTGTTCAGATACTTCTTTTCAATAACAATTAACAGACAAAAAACATATATTACCTAACAATGAGTGAATTCGTTTGTGTTCGACGCGATCTTTGTGATCAAATAATAAGAGGGAAAAGTACTTCAGACCTGAAAAAATATTTGTTGGACAACTTTCAATTATCGAAATTTGACGTTAATACTGTAATAGAGAGTATTCAAAAAAATCTAACTTCAAGTTGCAACCAAAAATGGACCAAAGCTCAAAGAAAGCCAGACAGGTTCGAGAGCCTATACTCTAATTGGTTAAATGGTGAGTTTAAAGTATCACTGAATTCTTGCAGTACCTCAACATCTGAAAATTCTGGCTTGAATTCTTCTGGTGATCGTGGTAGACCAACAAAACCATATGACGAGTGTTCGGAAAACACAAAGAAACGAAAAAATATGGAACTGGTCCAGGAATATGGAATGGGACATGTCCGTAACGCTTATGTACAAGGTTTACGATCCATGGGTGAAAATGACGAAGCGTCGATTGTGACTATTATCAGAAATAAGGAAAAAGAAGAGAAAAAAGTAATTCTACAAAACATATTCAATCCAGATAATGCACTTTCCTTTACAAAAGAGGAGGCATTGAGTATGTGTATTGAAACAGATCTAACCAAAGCCCAATATGCGTACCTAAGAAAAAGGCTCGTTGATAAGAATTTAAGTTCTGTATTACCTTCGTATCAAACACTAAGTGAAGCAAAAATGGCTTGCTATCCGCCTGCATCCAGCATAACGGTGACAAATATAAGCGCAAAAATCAATCTGCAAGATCTCTTAGACCATACAGTCTGCCGTATAATAAAGATAACGTCAAGATCGACAAATTACAATCGTCTCAAGCTGTTCACTAAATGGGGATGTGATGGATCCTCCGGGCAAAGTGAGTATAAACAAACTCTACCGGAAGAAAACGAACAAATATCGGATGCTAATTTGTTTATAGTGTCCCTTGTACCACTGCGACTAGTAGACGAAGAAACTTCTGCAGTTATATGGCAGAACCCTACTTGCTCATCTGTTAGATATTGCAGACCAATTTCATTAGAATTTGCAAAAGAAACACCCGAAAAAACTACAGCGGTTGTCAGTGAAATTGAAGCCAAAATTAATCAATTGATTCCAACTCTTGTGTCAATAGACGACAAAGTCATCGAAGTTAAACATCAACTGTTTATGACAATGATTGATGGGAAAGTTGCTCAAGTGTTAACAATCACATCATCCAGTGCTACCTGCACTGTTTGTGGAGCAACTCCCAGACAAATGAATGATCTCTTAAAAGTTACAACGAGAGTTGAAAATGAAAATGCGTTTAAATACGGATTGTCGACACTACACGCATGGATAAGATTTATGGAAATGATCCTTCATATTTCTTACAATTTAGGTTTTGAGAAGTGGTCTGCAACAACTCCAGAAAACAAGCAACTTAAAGAAGACAAGAAAAAATATGTCCAAAAACGTTTCGGAGAAGTGCTTGGTTTGCACATTGATAAACCACGTCAAGGTTCCGGTAACAGCAATGACGGAAATACGGCAAGGAGATTTTTCCAAAATTACCAATGTTCTGCAGAGATAACTGGAATTGATGAATAATTAATCAAGAGATTATATGTAATTCTTCAAACTATGTCATCGGGATTCCCTATAAACGCAGAAAAATTCGGCCAGTATACATTGATAACCGCGCAATTATATGTAAGCAAATATAACTGGTACTACATGCCATCTTCGGTCCATAAAGTACTTATACATGGTGCTAAAATAATAGAGCATTATGCAGTTTTGCCTATAGGACAATTATCCGAAGATGCCCAGGAAGCCCGAAATAAAGATTACAAGAAATATAGGTTACATCACGCTAGGAAGTGTTCCAGATCAGCAACAAACGAAGACGTTCTGCATATTTTGTTATATACATCTGATCCTTATATATCTAGCTTAAATAAACCAAGTTTTGTAATATCCAAAGAATTGTTTGACGAAGCTAAAGAATTGTTGAAAGTAGAAAGTGATGAATAGGTTAAGCGCTAAAAAATTTTTTTTTGTCATGTAATTGTTTGTTTAATAATAATAATTTAGTTTTAAACTTATTTTAAGAAAAAGTGTAAGTTTTATTGCTATTTTAATATAACTGTATAATTTTTTGTATAAAATTTCGTATAACATTATCTTTGTCATTTTTTTACGAAAAATATATAATTTTTAAAATGATGATGTTTGATTTCTTTTATTGCCTAGATATTCACAAATACGTGAAAAAAAATTTAAGGAGAAAAATCACAAAACAACAGACTTATCGATTTTTGAGATGGAAAATACCGGTTGGTCCCATAGTGCGGCGGCCGTCTTCACAGGTCTCTTATCCTTGTTGAAATATCCGCGCCCAATTTGGTTTACCATCGTATGTAAAGGTGCAGACTCCTCAACAACATTTCTTCAAAAATTTGTTTCGGCATATTTCCTTTCATAACAAGGTATTTAATCACAGCGCGGTGCTCCAAATTGCGAGGATTTTCAGTTTCTGTTGACAAGACGTTGTTGCTTGCTCCAGGGATAATTGTAGAATGAACCAAATAAAAAATAAAATAAAAAATACGGGTACGTATTTATACTATCAATGAGTCACGTAATTACTTAGTGTTATCAAGTAACAAGAGGATGAGTCATCGCTAAGTACCTTAGGCCGCGAACTTATTGGCCGCCCCTGGTATTATTTAACACATTAACTGCTGAATTATTTGCGAATTTGTTCCAAAATGCTGCTTTATGATACAAACTTGTCCCAAGTGCGGCGAGACGCTTATGTGTGTTTGAAAATATTCGAGTTTTATGAGTCATAAAACAATTACGCCAAGAACAATAGAGATGCACAAAAAACCCACAGGTGCGGCGCGCCGCACTCGAAGGAAATTGTATGGACGCGCATAAGCGCCGCCAGCACATGGTGAACGTTCGAAAATCGCGCATGCGCGTTGGCCGCACTTAACGTGCTAAAGTTTTCTTTTGAACATACTATAATTAGAATGCTCCGTTAGTCCGAACAGGGGTATGTTTTTGTCAATTTGTATTATCGAGGCTCTACTGTACTAACAAATATTTTCCATCAAATCCTAGAATATCCATAATCCAGCAGGCGAGCCCAGTGCGGGTTGGTAGATGTCACATGTCTTCGCATTTTTAGTTCTAGCACATGCCGGCTACCTCACAAGGTTTTTCTTCACTATTTCGAGAGCAGTGGTTAAGAAATACGTTGTGTAAATACACAAAGTAAAGCGCCTGTCTGGGGTCAAACCTACGACCTGCACTTGAAGTCGCGGCCGTTACCACTGGACCACCTGGCTGCTCTTTACTCATATGAAAATGATTTGCCATTTCAGGTGGCTGATTTTGGGCTGGGCCGTGCGTTTGGAGTGCCTGTGAGAGTGTACACTCATGAGGTGGTCACACTGTGGTACAGAGCTCCTGAAGTCTTGCTAGGCAGCCAGAGGTGAGACTTTATCAGAGTTGGGCAAATTTTTTCCAATGTCATGACATCTGACAGTTTTTGTATGTACCAACTGTCAAGAATTCAATATTATACCTCAGATAAATATATCTCACATTGAAAAAATTTTGTGTTAATTCAGTTGATTTATGCTTTTTCAAAAAAGTAATTACTGTACAATTTTCTGAAAATGCCTGGTTTGAAAATCTTCAAGCAATTCAATAAAATGTTTTCTAAATATGGGACTAGATTACATGGTTTTACAACATGACGTCTGTCAAAATTGTCAAAATGAAAATATACATAGTCAGGCCATAAGTTCTGTCACATAGGTAAAATTTAGAATGCAAGCCGAGGAAAATATTACGGGCATTCGAAATATGAATATTTAAAGAAAATAAAAACAAAGAGTTTCTGGAATTTTGTTCATTTACTAAAATGGTGTGGACGCGCAAAGTAGACAGAGTCGCAGTAATTGCATTGCATCGTTGCGGTTACGCGCCTACTGAGATTTTCAAACTGCTGAAAAATTTGAAAATTCCACTGAGATTAATTTATCGTACTATCAAACGATTCAAGGAAGATTCATGATTAGAAGATAAACAAAGGAGCGGTCGACCTCGTACTGTTCGGACTCCAGCGGTCATCAAAGCAGTGAATGCGCGAATCCAACGAAATCCTGTTTGCAAGCAAAACATGTTGGCTCTGCAGATGGGACTAAGCAGAACTACTATAAAAAGGGTGTTAAATGAAGACCTAGGACTGTGTGCTTATAGAAAAAAAACAGCACATCTTCTTAACGCACGGCTGAAGAAAATCAGACTCGAAAGAAGCCGGGTTTTGTTAAGGCGGCACGCGGGAAAAAAATACCGCGAAATACTTTTTTCAGACGAAAAAATTTTTAATATTGAGGAGAGTTTCAACAAACAAAATGATAAAGTGTATGCACACTCTAGTGAAGAAGCGAGCAGACATGTGCCACGTGTTCAGCGTGGTCGTCACCCTTCGGCATTCATGGTTTGACTTCGGGTGTCCTAATTGGCTCATGACCCGTGGAATCGACATTATCAGGCATGAGGATTGGCCCTCATCCAGTCCAGACTTGAATCCCTTGGATTACAAAATATGGCAGCACTTAGAGGAGAACGTCTGCGCTAAACCCCATCGCAACTTGGAGTCACGTAAAGCATCCGCCGTTATTGACATGAACGTCGTGCGTGCTTCGACTGATCACTGGCCTTGCAAATTAAAGGCTTGTATCGCAAGAGGAGGACATTTCGAATAATTTTAATGTGGTATAAATCTGTATTTTATACCCTTTCATTTGATGTAGTGCATAACTCATTGTGTCACCTATTTAACTTTCCATATGTGACAAAACTTATGACCAGACTACGTACAGTGTAAGGTAATACGGGCTGGTATCCGCAACTCCACGTCAATGCTCATATTTTGCGTATGGGTGGGAAAAAATTTAAAATCGATTATTCGATTCACCTCAGCTCCTCAAAGAAGGTACCTAGGTTACCAAAGTACTTTTACTTAAGTTGCTGCCTCAGGCCCACTGCACAGCGGACTGTCTGTGACTCCTGTCACATAGAGGTGTTTATTAAATGACCTGTGGCCAGTTATTGCTGCTGTAACTATAAGCAGCTGTGGTTTAGTTAGTCGGAGAACCTGTTTCGTGAGATGGCCATCATTTGTAGGGAGTGCTTCCTTAGCCTGCCTACACTCACCTTGGTCTGACCATAGTTTGAGATGTTGATCCCTGGTTGGATTCCTTACCAGAGTGCGTAAGTACCCGAAGCAGAGTGGCACTATGGGTTCTGGTCCCACTGGTGCCATGTTAAACCCCCGTCTGGCAAGTTCGTCGGCTGCGTCGTTGCTTAGCGAACCGCTGTATCCTTTGATCCATTGAATGGTTATCTTATTGAGTCCTAGTTGAGGCGCTGGTGGCACACGTATATGAATTAGCCCAGAGTCAACTGTGTGACTGCTTAGCACTTGCAGGTAAACAGTCCCGAATTAAGACTACTTGATGCCCTATGCAATCAACGCCTGTGGACCCTATCCACTTGTAAAAATTGTACTGGTCTTTAAAAAAAAATAACATTGTTATTACAACGAGATAGAACATTACGAAAAGAATACCTAATTATCAACAGCCAAACTAAACTCAACTGAACTTTGAGACTGTGTAATGGATTGAATGGCAAAAAATATGAGATAAAGAAAGAAGAATTTCATCTACTTCTTTTTAGGGTTCCTTACCTCAAAAGGAAAAAAGAAACCCTTATAGGATCACTCCATTGCCCGTATGTCTGTCTGTCAAGACCCTTTTTCTCAGGAACATGTGGAGGTATCAAGTTGAAATTAATATCAAATACTCAGGTCTGCAATCCCTTGGAGATGTGGAAAATCAAACTTCTAAGTCAACACAATCACAGGATAGGGCCGTCTATGCCGCATATTTTGTTACTTCCATGGGAATCAAAAACTATAGGATACTTCCCGCTAACATAGAACCATGAAATATGGCAAGAGGCAAGGTCTTATAGTTCAAGTAGTGTTCAAACTAAGGTCGATATGTTACAGTAAATTCCTTAATTTTATCAAATCCACTCGCAATATACTAGAAAAAGAATATGCAATAAAATCGAATACATTATGAAAACTAATAGTAATACCAAAAACAGTAGATAGCCTAGTATAGTATGCATGTATGTGTGTGTAATTGTGATGGTGTGTGTGTGTGATATATAGAGATCTGTATTTGTACCTATCACAGCGTTCAAATTGTTTTTTTTTTTTATATTAATAAATTTTCAGCCATGTCATAGTCCAGTGTAAGAAGCCATTTTGTAACCGTAATTTTACATTTAGTTTGAGTTAGTTGTAGAATTTTCAGGTAATTATTAAGTTTAGAGTAAATGTGCGGTCCCATACGACCTTCTACCGACCGCTTTACGGCATCGGACCCTTTCCCATTGTACCCTTCGACTTGACAGGATAACAGTGGACATGGGGGTTTTGTGAAATCTTAAGAGTGACAGACAAGATGTCAAGCTGTCTGACTCTTAAGAACTCCAATTTCGGTATACAGTGTGTTAGTGGAGTACCGGAACGGTCGTCCATAGGCAACTTTAAGCAGAGCTCGTTGAGCTCTTTCAACCTTTATCAACAAGGTTTTGCGAGCTGCGCCCCATACTCTTATACAATAGTTAAGGACCGATTGACAGAGAGAGAAGTATATCATTTTTAGAACTGAGTCATCTGCAATTTTACCCAGTTGCTTGAAGACACGGAGCATCTTTCGAACCCTACCCCTTAAAGCTGTCAGATGTGTGGACCATGACAAACGGTTATCCACCAAGACTCCCAGGTATTTAATCGAAACCGCCTGTTCGATGTACGGGCAAGTACAATTTTCTGGGCTAGAACAGGAGTGCAGCTGTATACGAGTTACAGAGTTAGGAGCGGAACGTTTCGAGATAGCAAAGTTGATTGCCTTCGTTTTGTCTATATTTAGCGTCAAGAGATTATGTTGCAGCCAGTTTGCAATAACTTTAACCCCGATTTCAACCGAGCACTTAACGTCAACCCAAGTTTCCCCATAAAATACGATTGCCGTGTCGTCAGCATATGTAAAAATTTGAGCTTGAGGTACATGTACTTCATGACACGAAGTCACACGTCACATGAAGTTCATGTCACACAGTCCATTTATATATATGATAAATAGGGTAGGTCCCAGCACGCTTCCCTGGGGCACACCAAATTCCACTGTGTTGGGGTCACTGGAATATTCCCCCAGCAGATTAAAGGTTTATCTTGACTGTGTATAAAAAAAAATTCTTGAGATTATTAAAATTACCTAGCAAATTCTCAAAAATAATAACATTTTGAAATAATGTCAATTATAATATTTATAAGTAACATTTATTTACTCAATTAAAAGTAATTTAACATTTTAAACAATTACAATCTGATCAATCAGTCTTAGTTTACTAATGGGAAATTAGACTAGCAAATAGAAACTAACTTTCTTAATAAACTTTGGTCAATTAAATGTAGTGTTGAAATTTTTAGAAAATGAAACATAGAGGCAACAATTTCGGCGCTTGCTAGAAACCTTCGTTTTCGGCCAAAACTTTGGTACATTTTGGCCGAGGTTTTCCTGGCAAGTTTACAAACATTTTCTTTCATACAAACCTTGTCCTGACAATTGCAAACACAACAAAAAAAAGAATTAAGGCTTCAAATAGGTGCAACCATTCTGAAGTGATGCGCGTTCATACATTCGGCAATTGATTTTTATTTATATACATGTGAAAGTTTGTGAAGATGTTTGGATGTGTGTTACTCAATCACGCTGAATGGCTGAACGGATCTGGATGAAATATAACACGGAGATAGATTATACTCTGGATAGCAGATAGGATACTTTTTATCCCGGAAAAATGTACGGTCCCCGTGAGATAATTTCCAACATCCACGCGTCTAGTCCTAACTAATATTATAAATGCGAAAGTAAGTTTGTTTGTTTGGTACCTTTTCACGCCTAAACCACTGAACTGATCATCTTGAAATTTCGCATATACGTTGTCAGGTGTACAGAAACGGACATCCTTTCATCCCGAAAAAGTACTGTTCCCGAGTAAAACAACAATAACGTTCTTATGATCATAGATGGCGCCACGTGTCTTTCGAATCATGGTTGAATTATATTATTAGTAACTTTAGTAGTGTTTAATTTTTTTTTTTAATTTTAGTAAGTGCCTAATAGTTTTTGTGAGCTGAGTGTCGATATACCGGTTTTTTCATAATACTATAAATTCAAGCTAAAACCGCTGAACGAATTTGGATGAAATTTGGCACATGGGTAGGCTTATGACCTGGATTAGGACATGGATACTTTTGATCCCGGTAGTGCGTTCCCGTGGGATAATTTCCGATAACCACGCGGGCAAAGGCTAATAATAAATAAATGAACTAACATAACAATTATTTTCAGGTACTCTTGCCCCATTGACATCTGGTCAGTTGGCTGCATATTCTCAGAGATGTCTTCAAAGAAACCTCTGTTCCAAGGAGACTCGGAGATTGATCAACTGTTCCGCATTTTCAGGTAAATGTTTTAATGTTAAAGCTTCTGTTATCTAAAAATGCATATAAGTAGACAGAAATTCTGACCCTCTAAGTATTGGATTAAAATATTAAATGTTTTTTTTTTTTCAGAATGCTACGCACCCCCACCGAGGACATCTGGCCAGGAGTGTCATCTCTGCCAGACTACAAACCTACATTCCCTAACTGGACTACTTTCAACCTACACAATCATGTAAGTATTGATAAACACCTAAGGCCTCGTTTACGGAGACGCGGGGCGTAGCGCGTCGCGTTGGGCGGCGCGGCCCGCTCTAAAGTCAAACACATCGAGGGTTCACGGGCTATTTGTATTAAACGACATCCTGGCCGATTTTGAGTTATTATCATGTTGAGTTTTATTATGGTTAACACGTTCTGTGCGGCCGACGCGCATGCGCGATTTTCGAACGTTCGCCATGTGCTACCGGCGCATATGCGTGTCCATACAATTTATATAACTTCCTTCGAATGCGGCGCGCCGCACCTGTGGGTTTTTTGTGCATCTCTATTGTTCTTGGCGTAATTGTTTTATGACTCATAAAAACTGGAAAATTTTCAAACACACATAAGCGTCTCGCCGCACTTGGGATAAGTTTGTAACGGCGCACATATGTGCCCAGCCGCACTGGGTAGAGTTTCTTCAATCGCGCATGCGCGCTCATAGCACCACACGAAGTATTTTTTGGGCGCGCATGAGCGTTTGCCGCACAGGGTTTAGTGTATCATAAAGCAGCACTTGGAGCAAGTTCGCCAAATAATTCAGCAGTGAATGTGTTAATCTACCTATAAACTGAGATAGACACATTGATTCCTAACCGTCGATAGGCCACATTCTAGTAAAAAAATATTGATACATTTTTTACAATGTTCTTTTTCCGAATAATGAAACTTTGAAATGCTCTCCTGTAAGTTCCAAAAATGTCGCTTAATACAAATATATCGTGAACCCTCGATTTGTCGTTGCATGAGAGCGAGAGAAACGCGAGACGCCACGCCGCACGCGACGCGCGACGCCCCACGTCTCCGTAAACGAGACGTATACAGCGCAATAATGTTCGAAGTTTCCATCATTTATCTTTGGAAAAACCGAAATATAGCAATAGAAATTGATTTATATTCCCATCTAAATGATTATAGATTGACGCACTAATTCCGTCACTTCCTTCATGGACCAGTCACATTTAATTCGGCAAAGTTCTGTTTTTCAAAAAATAAACGATGGAACCTTTGAATATTGCCGTACTGTAATTATTATAAAATTAAAGAACCCTTGAAAAAATTTGCTCATACCTGTATTTTTCCGGTTTATTGGAAACAAGCCAACAAAATTTTTAGTATTTGACTTAAAATCTTCTTGCTGCCATTTAATTACACTAAGAACTTTATCAAAAGTACCCATGTTTGCAAACTTACTAAGGTGGAGCACCTTAAGCCTTGACAACCTGGTGGCGCAACCATAGTCGCGCTGCCAGCAAAATATACACAGCTTTATAGTGGGTCCAGCAGGCGTCAACCAACCGTACATTTTTAATTGCCACTGGTATCTTAGTGAGATAGGGCACTAATACCATCCAAAATAAATTTTGCATCATTTTGTTTTTCACTCTTCAGGTACAAAACCTAGACGAGGTTGGCATGGACCTACTCCAAAAGATGTTAGTGTACGACCCAGCGAAGCGCATCTCGGCGAAGGACGCGCGCCGGCACCGGTACTTCCGCGACGTCAAGCTGCCGCCCGGCCTGACGCTGCACAACGCGTACATTCGCTACGAACCTGAACATTCACCTGAGAGCGACTGTAGCGCGCAGAGCGTATAGTACCTGCCTTACTTGTGAAAATTATGAATGCTGTATTGACATTGGTCAGTGTACGCTCCAGGACACGATAAAATTGACGAGAAGAGTGGCGATGGAAACACTGAAAGGTTTAATTTATATCAATACCTACTTTAAATTGAATGTCTTGAATAATTTATAATACTCGATATTGTTCGACTCCGCTTCAAATCATCCCAGTGAAGTAAAATTATTTCAATATCGCTATTAGCGTATCGTCGGCTATTGGATGTTGAGGAGTTGACTGAAATAGAACAGCTTTGGTCGTTACGATTTCTGAATGTCTGTCTTTGCACAAACAACGGGCATTTAGTGTGACTCCACAGAAATTATAATTTTTATTTCCCCAGATTTTCAACTGTTAGTGTACGACCCGAGTGAAAAAGCGTCCAGCGGGGCGTTCAGCGTTGCGTTCAAGCGGCGAAGAGTGTTCACCGAGCGCCGCTCGGCGGTCGCTCGGGACACTCGCGAGTGTTTGCATGTGTTTACACGAACGTCGCACGCCCCGCCCCGCCGGACGCTCGAGTCGAGCGTGCACTCAGGTCGTACACTTAGCGTTTCAAATTATTTTGTAACTATTCTATACTCTAGGATAGTCTAAACTAGAATGCTAAACACATCAATCAACTCAGCAGTCCAGTGCTGGAGATAGGCCTCTCCCAGGCGGCGCGCCACAACACCCTGGCCTCCGCCTTCCTCATCCAGTTTGGTCGTCGGTCCATCTAGCTGGGGGGCGTCCCACACTACGTTTGCCGATACGCGGTCTCCACTCCAGGACTCGCCTGCTCCACCAGCCATCGGTCCTTCGACAAACATGGCCAGCCCTCTGCCACTTCAGTTTTACTCTGCAAGCTATGTCACTCTAAACACATAGCTGGTGCTATTAAAATCTGGTTATAACAATTTCTTTTTAGGCTTCTATCCTAACTATTCCAATAACTGAGACCCACATGGGGACTTCGCTAATGTTCCCACATTCTTGTCTTATTGAAATCATTATCTTCTAGAAGCGTTATTTCTAATAAGCGGCTAGACTAAGACTGAATCTGCGCATAATCCTCTTCTTTCATGCCTTATATCAGTAAAAATTAATTACGCCTGTAATTATTAAAAGCATAGGTATCAATTGACGCAATAAAACCTCATAGAAAATATGAAACAAGTGGCCTTCAAATTTTATAATGTAATCGTAGTGTAAAAATAATGTTTTATCGGAATTCATTTGTAAATATATATAAAAAATAACAAACCTAGCCGACGCGTTGGCTAGGTTTGATGTTTACTGCATGGTATTGTTGTCGCCAACATCTTTGAATGACACCGGGAACCCATAGACACTAATTACAAGCTTTTATTTAGTTTCACCTGTCCCGGAGCCTGTCTGACTGTAATCAAATCTTGCAAATTAAATTTGGCCCACTTCCCGGTTTCCGATTGAGCTGAAATGTTACAAGCATATCGTCGCCTTGGAGGGCAATAGAGCCAAGCCACAGAACTACACTTATGAGTTACAGACGTTTTATTATCTTAGAATATTTGACTCTTATTGAAACGACAATAAAGTTTATAGGCAAATTTGAAAAAAAAACTTGCTTATTATAGTCATGATATCTGTTAGATTTATTGACTACTATAAACTATAACTCTTTCTCAACACGTTATTGAATTATGCGAAAATTGTGGCTTAGCTCTATTGCCCTCCAAAGCGACGATATATGAATCGGATGACAATGCAATATTATTGACAGAGCTGATCTGATGATGGAGCTGGAAGGTGGCCATGGGAACTCTGTAATAAAACAACGCAACCCTATCGAGTTCGCGCTCGTTTGATGCGTCTTGACAAGGACTTTGGGCCTAGATTGTAGGTTCCCAAAGGGGGCGGTACCGCCCCCCTAGTGGGCGTTGGAGCTTTTCGTGTGGCATGATTACAGAGAGAGACAGAGAATTAATTTTTAATTGGTGATTACTAATAGATATGACATATAAAATTGGTATAATTAACTATTATGTAGAGGGGGTGTTGGAATTTTTTTTCTTGTAAAGGGGGCGGTAGTCCATAAAAGTTTGGGGACCTATGGCCTAGATGATATCCAGACTAATATTGTTTAAAAAAAAAAAACTTTTTTCAAAACGTGTCAAAAAAGGTTCAAGATGATGATAGATGAAACATAATTATGACGAAAGATGTGCGATACGCTGTCTCGATAATATTTGTTTTCCTAAGATTTTAAGAGAACGTTCTTTATTTTATGCGTTTGTGTAGGGGTGAGTTTCAGTGTTGTTCTTTTGAAATATTGTATTGTATGCCTGCAAAGACTTAGGATGTTTTGTGAGATTTAGTTAATTTTCTGAACACAGTGGCTTGCTTATCAACCGATCTTACCATATAGTTTACTGTAAATAATTTTATTTGAATTGTATGAGCCAAAAGGGAATCTGAAAATAGTGTAAAATTCTCTTTAGCTACCATTTTAGACTTCTGGGCCACCATGTTATAATCGTTCAGCGATATTATGAATAATGAATAAATAATTTTTATTTTTTTAAAAGAATGAATTGCATTGATTTAGGTATTATCTTAATTTTAACATTATTAAAATTTGATGATAAGTTTTAGTAATTTGACGTTTTATTTATACCACCTGACCCTTGAAAACTAAAGCTTTAAAATAATTAAAATGCATATAGAGAAACAAACATTTTAATTCATTATAAAACATACTACCTACCTGTGCGACTGTGCACCTTGCGCTGTGTCGTAACTCTGACGGTAATCTTGTCTTTGCAAAAAAAGTTAATTTCGTAAAAATATTTTTTGTAATTTTTTTCAACATGCATTGGCAAAGTTTGTATGGTAATAATATAAATAAATAATTTGCTTTCCAGCGAAGTGCACAGTTACGCACGGGATATAAGTGTTCTATTTACATTATTGCTCCATACTTTGTTCCATAGTGAAATTTTATCATAATATATTATTTACAATTTAAAGAATATACACAAATAGCTATTCTACTAATCACATACTACGAGTAGGTTCACTAGATATTGCTGTAGACCTATAACTACAACTGTATACATAAATTCAAACACAAACATAAGGTCGAGCAATCTCAATATATTCAGGCACCTGTGCAATAAGACTTCCGATTTCTCTCTAAGTTATCTACTTACTAATATAATTAACTCCCTTTAATTAAGAGTATTAGTGTTATGTGATAATTAATGTTCTGTGATCACGACTGTCGAATCTGTCACTATAGGGTAAATAATAAAGTGATATTAATTTTTTTGGACATTAACATTGATTAATTTTACTGTCCAAAAAATTAATATGCTGTGCTATTGTGATTGTTATGCTAAGCAAATAGTTTCGATGCCTACTCTTGGTAACCTACATAGGGCAAAGATTTCTGGTAGCACTCCATTTACTATTTCACTCCAATTAACTAACGGTTATGCTACTGTGTATGAAGTGTTTTGAAGCGTCGCCATCAGTGGTGTACACAGCGGAGGGCTGAGGCTTCAAGATGATGCGGTACGTGACACCGCCCAGCTCATCAGTGGTGGATGGTGTACACAGCGGAGGGCTGCGGCTTCAGGATGATGCGGTGCGTGACACCGCCCAGCTCATCAGTGGTGGATGGTGTACACAGCGGAGGGCTGCGGCTTCAGGATGATGCGGTGCGTGACACCGCCCAGCTCATCAGTGGTGGATGGTGTACACAGCGGTGGGCTGCGGCTTCAGGATGATGCGGTGCGTGACACCGCCCAGCTCATCAGTGGTGGATGGTGTACACAGCGGAGGGCTGCGGCTTCAGGATGATGCGGTGCGTGACACCGCCCAGCTCATCAGTGGTGGATGGTGTACACAGCGGAGGGCTGCGGCTTCAGGATGATGCGGTGCGTGACACCGCCCAGCTCATCAGTGGTGGATGGTGTACACAGCGGAGGGCTGCGGCTTCAGGATGATGCGGTGCGTGACACCGCCCAGCTCATCAGTGGTGGATGGTGTACACAGCGGAGGGCTGCGGCTTCAGGATGATGCGGTGCGTGACACCGCCTAGCTCATCAGTGGTGGATGGTGTACACAGTGGAGGGCTGCGGCTTCAGGATGATGCGGTGCGTGACACCGCCCAGCTCATCAGTGGTGGATGGTGTACACAGCGGAGGGCTGCGGCTTCAGGATGATGCGGTGCGTGACACCGCCCAGCTCATCAGTGGTGGATGGTGTACACAGCGGAGGGCTGCGGCTTCAGGATGATGCGGTGCGTGACACCGCCCAGCTCATCAGTGGTGGATGGTGTACACAGCGGAGGGCTGCGGCTTCAGGATGATGCGGTGCGTGACACCGCCCAGCTCATCAGTGGTGGATCGTGTACACAGCGGAGGGCTGCGGCTTCAGGATGATGCGGTGCGTGACACCGCCCAGCTCATCAGTGGTGGATGGTGTACACAGCGGAGGGCTGCGGCTTCAGGATGATGCGGTGCGTGACACCGCCCAGCTCATCAGTGGTGGATGGTGTACACAGCGGAGGGCTGCGGCTTCAGGATGATGCGGTGCGTGACACCGCCCAGCTCATCAGTGGTGGATGGTGTACACAGCGGAGGGCTGCGGCTTCAGGATGATGCGGTGCGTGACACCGCCCAGCTCATCAGTGGTGGATGGTGTACACAGCGGAGGGCTGCGGCTTCAGGATGATGCGGTGCGTGACACCGCCCAGCTCATCAGTGGTGGATGGTGTACACAGCGGAGGGCTGCGGCTTCAGTATGATGCGGTGCGTGACGCCGTCCAGCTCATTAGTGGTGGATGGTGTACACAGCGGAGGGTTGCGGCCTCAGGATGATGCGGTGCGTGACACCACCCAGCTCATCAGTGGTGGATGGTGTACACAGCGGAGGGTTGAGGCTTCAGGATGATGCGGTGCGTGACGCCGCCCAGCTCATCAGTGGTGGATGGTGTACACGGCGGGGTGCGTGGCGGACGGCTGCGGCTGCAGGATGATGCGGTGCGTGACACCGCCCAGCTCCTGCTGCGATAGGCCTGACACGGCCACCGTCGCTGGTTGCAGCTGGGAACAGATTTTACGTCGTGTAAAAAAGATTATTCAGGGTAAATTTTGAGAGATTCTGTGAGTGTCGTAAAGACCACTTCGAGAAAGCCAAGAGTATTCAACCTTTAAGTTTAGGAGATGGTGGCTATATTAAGAGGGATAGTCTACAGGCCAAGGAAATGAAGAGTAGCATACCTGCAATATATTAGGCAGCATGGTCTGGCACGAGGAGGTGGCCACGTGTAGTTGCTGCTGTTGCACTTGTTGCACGCCCACCGCCTGAACAACACAATTATCAGTCTTACAAGTTATGTTAATATTCACGCGATATGATCCTGACTGGCTTAGTTGTTCTATGTGGTCCCAAAGCGCTACGGCTAAGCACGAGGTCCTGGGTTCGATTACTGGGTCGGGCAAAGTGTGGGTTTTTCTATCTGGAATTTCTTAGTACCACCCTGGAGTCTAATTGTGTGGGCACGAATCCAGACTCCGGACAGCTACTGAGAAATTATGCGAGAAATGGCTCGCCCCCCCTATTACATGGGACTTTGACGAAATGTGGGTGCAACTCTGCCTAACCCTTCGGGGAAACAAGGCGTGATATTATGTTATGATCCTTTTTGGCTTTACATCTTGCGACCACTGACGTAAAGATAAACCATTCTAAAAATGAACGCCCCTCCACAGCGGTTTCGCTCACACGCAAATAAGGTGTAAGATACAATACACACAATGAGGACACACTCAAAGTTGTGTGTAGATGTCGCTGTAGTCGACTGTACCTTGTTTACCTTTCCTGACAGTAGTGTGACAGCTATTCATGAGTTTTTAAAGTGTAATTCGACTATAATATGTACGCGTTCATGACTGTGCCTCAACTAAAAGTTGACCTCCGTAAAAGGAACGCTGCAATTGCCGACAAAAAGGCCGATTTGATTGAAAGGAAAACACTTAAAATATTTAAGGTTATGATTAGAGATGGGCAGAGGGTTTAAACCCAATGGGCGGAAACGGGTTTAAACCGGGTTTTTTGGGTTTAAACCCGAGTAAAAACCCAAACAGCGGGTCTAAATTGAGTACTTTCACTAATATCTTCGATCGTGGACCTAACACGATTTAGGTACTTCTAGTGTTTTTTGGAGTATAAATATCACTGATAGTGGTGCATTTAACAGCACATCAAGTTTGACAACTTACTCTTGCACATGATATTTCAACAATTGTATTATTTATGCAAGTATTTCATCACAGCCCATTCAAAAATAAAATATCAAGCATATTTAAAATAATAGCTATAAGTAGTATCACACATATAGTCTACTGCTGATCTCATAGATTGACTTTTGCACGTCCCCAGACGTAAAAATCCTCAACCTCAGAATTAGTTTACCAGACAGAAGTGCCCACTAGGGAAGTTCTAATTGAACGAATAACCGGCGCGTTCCAAACTATGACAGAAGAAATGCGACTACGTACAACGACAGTTGAAATAACAAACAGATGTCGTGCATGCATACGAAATGGAGGAGGTCAATTTGAACAAGATTTATAACTTTTTTTAACTAGCCTATTCTGTCTCACTGCTGGGCAAAGGCCTTTCCCATTTCTTTCCATCTCTCCCGGTGTTTTGCCTCCGTTTTTATAACTTTACTTTAATAAAAACATAATAACCTTAATGTATTTTGTTAACCCTGACTCTCCTAACTAGCGTTTTGACTACATAATGAATAATTTCTATGACATGTAGGATACCGTTAGAAAGGGTATACTAATAACTAAAGAACTTTTTAAAATAAAGCTATGTTCAAAATGGCTCTTAGTTTTTTTTTAACGAATTTAGAAGTTGTAGAATTTCATACATTCAATAAAAAATTAAACTTTGGAAGCTTGTAAGGAATATTCTTGAAACCAATTGTATCAAACAAAGATGTATTTGAATTTAAATGACTTTGGAGAGAACAAAAAAAAATATTTTGTGCCACTACACCCACAAACAAAAAAGTTATTTCAAATTAAAGGAAACATTTTGGGTATTTTTTTTTTCTTTAAAAAGAAAACATTTAACCAACCGTGATATTTGTGACAAAGGGTGTATGGGTAGAACCTAGCTAATGACCTCCCAAATCCCTGGAAAAAATGTGTCGGTCCATGCGTCAAACACCCTGTATATGTAAATATTAGTGAATAGTACTGGAATATTCACAAATATTTACATTAACCATGTTTAAATTGATAAATTTCACCAAATCAATAAACACCCGAATAAAAATCCCGTGGGAGGGAATAAATGGGTTTTTATTGGGTTAAAACCCAGTAAACGGGTTTTAACCAGGTTGATTGCCCATCTCTAGTTATGATAGTTTATGAGCCTTTTTCTATAAGCCGCGGACTAACATCCCTATTATTTTTTTTTTATAGATTACATTCGTATGATCGAAACCAAAATTTTGCTGCTGACTGCGACATCACAAGACGACACCGCATACCTATGTCCACCTTCTGATACATTCAGAGACATAAGACAGACATCTAATCCTCTTCTGTGAAATGTGCAGCAGATAATCGTGCAGTACTACTTGCCTTAAAGTTTTTAATACGTAACGCCAATTCCCACTGTTGTCTGCCCCTACTTTCTTTAGAAAACAAATGTACTCCTCTGTTTTTACAAGTTAACGCACTACACAGGCATTTTGGACAAAATTACGGAAAAAAGGAAAGCTAAACTTAGTAGATTGCAAAAATCCATACGATTTGACAGTTAATATATCAAAACAAGGTACAGTCGATTGTGCGCCATCTATCGTGATACAAAGTTAGTTTTCCTCCCCATTGGTCTTTGCCATTGGTTGCTCAGCTATCTGCGAGTCATGAAAGTGGGACCACGCGTCGATTTCACTGCAAAAGTACGGTCAACATGTCAATGAAAAAGCACCGTCGTAGTCACGTAAATATTTTTTGGTTCAAATTACAAAATATCACCGATTTTTTTATGCAAACCGGTACCTACCCGACTTGCCCAAACGCCGGACAGCCGGATTTGTCACCCAACTAGTGAAAATGAAACGAACGCGCGACAGCGAACGTGTCGTTCCATAGAAAGCGCACGCTACCCGCCGTATAATTCTAGTACCTGGACTGATCGCTCGATTAGTTGACCATGCTTACAGTACAGTATTTCCTCTCACACATTGCATAATCACGTTTCGTGGAGGGGCGTTCACTTTTAGAATGGTTTTTCTATACGAATGACATTCGTCGCCGTTATTCGTTCAAAACTTCATTTTGCGCGGGAATACGTTCACGCCATTTTAGGTAGTTTCCTAACTGCCAGTATTGTTTTTTTTCTCAACCCCTATGCATGTTGATTAATAAATATTTTTCTATGAATATTTTTACCGTTCTATGTAGCATCGCACCTACTACTTAAAATAATGCATCGTATATTGAAAGGAAACATTAATACTCTTGATGACTGGCTCAGAGTTTTTTTTAGAACAAAGACGTATATCATTCGTGAGTCAGTGGTAGTGTTACGAAATTATAGTTCGCGTCAAATAACTTTGCCGCTCTGAAACCAGGCTTTCCGATGCGCATGGCATGGCGCGCTGCCATTTTAGTATAGATATTGACTACTGCGCAGTCCTTTGTAGCCTACTTCAGAGCGGCAAAGTTATTCGACGCGAACTATACGCGAAAGTAAGAAAAAGCGTTATTCAACTGGCATTACTCTCCCAAAAGTAATGCAATACAAAGTAGTTAACTTACATGTATTTGTATAGGCTGATGTTGTGGATGTATCTGTATGGTTTGTACTTGAAGCTGCTGTGGCTGTTGCTGTAACAAAAATGAATAATGACTTTGTTAATTACCCTTCAATCAAAAAGCATTCCTTTTAGGGCCGATTTTTCAATTTTTAGATAACTTTTACCTAAAAAATAAATGTGACGTTTTGACAGATCGTCCATACAAAAACTGTCAAAATGACAAACTTATTCGTCGGTTAGAAGTTAGAAAAATGATTCCAATTAAAAGATACGTCATTATATTTTACTAAGGTCGACTTACGTAGTCAGATATTTGAAATTCGAGTCATAGAGTACCTTTAAATATGTACTAAATACCTTGTGGCTAAGTAATAACAGCCGCACGGGTCGATCCATCAGGTTAAGCTACGCTTGCCGGGGTTGGTCCGTAGATGGGTGACCATCTTTACATATCGAGACTCCTCCGTGCCTCGGAAAGCACGTTAAGCCGTTGGTCCCGGCTGTCATTCGTGGATCTTTGACAGTCGTTACGGGTCGTCAGAAGCCCGAAAGTCTGACAATCAGTCTTACCAAGGGGTATCGTATTACCCAATAACTGGGTTGTGGAGGTCAGATAGGCAGTCGCTCCATGTAAAATACTGGTATTCAGCTGCATCCGGTTAGACTGGAAGCCTACCCGAACATAGTTGGGAAAAGGCTAGGCAGATTGATTTATCAATACCTCGCAGGAAAATAACATTTTGTTCTAGTTACAGTCTAAATACTTCGAGATACCGCGTATTTAGGAGTTCAACGGCAGAATATAGCAATTTTTTTCGTCTTACTGAGGATTACAACTTAACGAGGTTCAAGTTATCGAGATTGTAAACGCGTATTCATTAGTGACGATTTCTTTCCAAAAAGCTAATGTCTTAAGGTGATATATTGAAAAAAATGTGGTTTTTCTATTTCGTGTAACTTGTTAAATATGTGGAATAGGGATTTAACATTTTAGTATATGTTTTCTGACTTTTTAGTCTAGTATCATGTAAAAGGAATACACGATTCAATGAATTTTTCTAGATACAAAAAAATTGCAAAGTTATATCTATTTTTTTACTTTTTTCGACATCACGGCGTAACGCTTAAGAGTTATTAAATGAAATTTACTTTAAAACATAGATAATTATAATATTAAAGTTTACTCAAAGTAGTTTTAAATTAAATTTATTTATTTTGTTAAAAAAGGAGTAAATTCGTTTTGGCACATACGTCGTTTAATTTCGAGCGCACGCACATTATAGCCTTCTCCTCTTTTGCGTTTCAAAAGTAATTGCATCACTTTCGCTCGCTTACTGGATCAGTCGCCCGGTGCGCTTCATCGACGACGAGTCTATGTCATTTTTTGACAGATCGGTGCTATCGGATTTTCGTAATTTTAATAAATGTTTATATAGTAAAAGCTATTAAATTGTTAGTTAATTAGTGTAGAAGTGATATATAAAGACTTCTTGTGATTGAACAGTACCTATAAAGTATCGTGTTTCTATTTGTGACGAGTTTTTAATGATTTATAAATAAAAATGGGAAGAAATAGGAAACCAAAACTAAATAAAGTACAACGTTTAGAGTACCTGAGGGTGAGGGCTCAAAAAATGAGAGAGAGCAAAAGTAAGTATATAGTTATGTACAATAGTTTCTACTTTATCAGTTATGGGCACGTTCTTGACTGCAATCACTGCCCGATGGAAGACAAAGATGACATCGGATATATACGTAAATAATGAGTTCGCGAGATACTTCTTTTGTGATTTTATTGTTGTTAGATCCTAAATTCCTAACCACTTGACCGGTTTTTATCAATGGACTCATTTTACAGGAAATCGGTATCAATAGCTGATAATAACAAATAATCGAAGTCGCCACCTTCGCTCATAAATTTGGATAATCAGCTACAACCTATCCTCGCCTCGCAAAGTAATAGTTTATGGCGTTACATATGTAACGCCATAAAATATCATGGCTTACAAAATCTACAGTAATCAGACAAAATAAAAAATCTCCACGGTTCAAATTCGGCTATTTTATTTTAAATGTTTTAGTATTCGCCTTTTTTAGTCAAGGCAATTTTCCATAAAATTACTTACTCATATTTTTATTTTTTATTTAATTTGTTGTGTGGAGCTCTGTCATATTTATGTCTATAACTTTGTTAATAAGATTGGCATCATAATATTTTGTAGGTACACTAAAACCATACTTGGAGTACCTAGATTATACCAGTGAAAGAATTATCAAAATCGGTTCAGTAGTTTACTAGAAAATTGCGAACATATATGTATACAGGATAATTTTTAAGTAGTGCGCAAACTTTCACAGGTTATTCTACCCATGAATATGAACAACTTTCACTATGGAACCAAATCTGAAATAGCGAAAAAAAAAATCAACTGTTCAGTACATTTTGACGAATTATGCCAACATAAATGTACTGAACAGCTGATTTTTTTTTCGCGATTTCAGGTTTGGTCCCATAGTGAAAGTTGTTCATATTCATGAGTAGAATAACCTGTGAAAGTTTGCGCTCTGCTTAAAAAAATGTCCAGTATACATAAAACACGAGTTTTTTAAAGTAGTTTAATTTTTGTAAAATTAAAATAATTCATTAATCCTACTAATACTCGTATTATAAATGTGAAAGTTTGTATGTTTGGATGTTTAGATGTTTGTTACTCAATCACGCAAAAACGGCTGAACGGATTTGGATGAAATTTGGTATACAGATAGTTTATAACCTAGATTAAGAGATAGGGTACTATTCATCCCGGTAGAAGGTTCCCGTGGGATAATTTCCGACATTCACGCGGGCAACAGCTAGTATATTAAGACATAGGATACTTTTCATCCCGGTAGAAGGTTCCCGTGGGATAATTTCCGACATACACGCGGGCGAAGCCGCTGGCAACAGCTAGTATATTAAGACATAGGATACTTTCATCCCGGTAGAAGGTTCCCGTGGGATAATTTCTGACATACACGCTGGCAACAGCTAGTATATTAAGACATAGGATACTTTCATCCCGGTAGAAGGTTCCCGTGGGATAATTACCGACATACACGCTGGCAACAGCTAGTATATTAAGACATAGGATACTTTCATCCCGGTACAAGGTTCCCGTGGGATAATTTCCGACATACACGCTGGCAACAGCTAGTATATTAAGACATAGGATACTTTTCATCCCGGTAGAAGGTTCCCGTGGGATAATTTCCGACATACACGCGGGCAACAGCTAGTATATTAAGACATAGGATACTTTTCATCCCGGTACAAGGTTCCCGTGGGATAATTTCCGACATACACGCTGGCAACAGCTAGTATATTAAGACATAGGATACTTTTCATCCCGGTAGAAGGTTCCCGTGGGATAATTTCCGACATACACGCGGGCAACAGCTAGTATATTAAGACAAAGGATACTTTCATCCCGGTAGAAGGTTCCCGTGGGATAATTTCCGACGTACACGCGGGCAACAGCTAGTATATTAAGACATAGGATACTTTTCATCCCGGTAGAAGGTTCCCGTAGGATAATTTCCGACATACACGCGGGCAACAGCTAGTATATTAAGACATAGGATACTTTCATCCCGGTACAAGGTTCCCGTGGGATAATTTCCGAGATACACGCTGGCAACAGCTAGTATATTAAGACAAAGGATACTTTCATCCCGGTACAAGGTTCCCGTGGGATAATTTCCGACATACACGCGGGCGAAGCCGCTGGCAACAGCTAGTATATTAAGACATAGGATACTTTCATCCCGGTACAAGGTTCCCGTGGGATAATTTCCGAGATACACGCTGGCAACAGCTAGTATATTAAGACATAGGATACTTTTCATCCCGGTACAAGGTTCCCGTGGGATAATTTCAGATATACACGCTGGCAACAGCTAGTATATTAAGACATAGGATACTTTCATCCCGGTACAAGGTTCCCGTGGGATAATTTCCGAGATATACGCTGGCAACAGCTAGTATATTAAGACAAAGGATACTTTCATCCCGGTACAAGGTTCCCGTGGGATAATTTCCGACATACACGCGGGCAATAGCTAGTATATTACGACATAGGATACTTTTCATCCCGGTAGAAGGTTCCCGTGGGATAATTTCCGACATACACGCTGGCAACAGCAAGTATATTAAGACATGGGATACTTTCATCCCGGTAGAAGGTTCCCGTGGGATAATTTCCGACATACACGCGGGCAACAGCTAGTATATTAAGACATAGGATACTTTTCATCCCGGTAGAAGGTTCCCGTGGGATAATTTCCGACATACACGCGGGCAACAGCTAGTATATTAAGACATAGGATACTTTCATCCCGGTACAAGGTTCCCGTGGGATAATTTCCGAGATACACGCTGGCAACAGCTAGTATATTAAGACAAAGGATACTTTCATCCCGGTACAAGGTTCCCGTAGGATAATTTCCGACATACACGCGGGCGAAGCCGCTGGCAACAGCTAGTATATTAAGACATAGGATACTTTCATCCCGGTACAAGGTTCCCGTGGGATAATTTCCAACATACACGCTGGCAACAGCTAGTATATTAAGACAAAGGATACTTTCATCCCGGTACAAGGTTCCCGTGGGATAATTTCCGACATACACGCTGGCAACAGCTAGTATATTAAGACATAGGATACTTTTATCCCGGTACAAGGTTCCCGTGGGATAATTTCCGACGTACACGCGGGCAACAGCTAGTATATTAAGACATAGGATACTTTTCATCCCGGTAGAAGGTTCCCGTGGGATAATTTCCGACATACACGCGGGCAACAGCTAGTATATTAAGACATAGGATACTTTCATCCCGGTACAAGGTTCCCGTGGGATAATTTCCGAGATACACGCTGGCAACAGCTAGTATATTAAGACAAAGGATACTTTCATCCCGGTACAAGGTTCCCGTGGGATAATTTCCGACATACACGCGGGCGAAGCCGCTGGCAAAAGCTAGTATATTAAGACATAAGATACTTTCATCCCGGTACAAGGTTCCCGTGGGATAATTTCCGACATACACGCTGGCAACAGCTAGTATATTAAGACATAGGATACTTTCATCCCGGTACAAGGTTCCCGTGGGATAATTTCCGACATACACGCGGGCAACAGCTAGTATATTAAGCCATCGGATACTTTTCATCCCGGTAGAAGGTTCCCGTGGGATAATTTCCGACATACACGCTGGCAACAGCTAGTATATTAAGACATAGGATACTTTCATCTCGGTACAAGGTTCCCGTGGGATAATTTCCGACATACACACGGGCGAAGCCGCTGGCAACAGCAAGTATATTAAGACATAGCATACTTTTCATCCCGGTAGAAGGTTCCCGTGGGATAATTTCCGACATACACGCGGGCAACAGCTAGTATATTAAGACAGGATACTTTCATCCCGGTACAAGGTTCCCGTGGGATAATTTCCGACATACACGCTGGCAACAGCTAGTATATTAAGACATAGGATACTTTTCATCCCGGTAGAAGGTTCCCGTGGGATAATTTCCGACATACACGCGGGCAACAGCTAGTATATTAAGACATAGGATACTTTTCATCCCGGTACAAGGTTTCCGTGGGATAATTTCCGACATACACGCGGGCGAAGCCGCTGGCAACAGCTAGTATATTAAGACATAGGATACTTTCATCCCGGTAGAAGGTTCCAAAGGGATAATTTCCGACATACACGCTGGCAACAGCTAGTATATTAAGACATAGGATACTTTTCATCCCGGTAGAAGGTTCCCGTGGGATAATTTCCGACATACACGCGGGCAACAGCTAGTATATTAAGACATAGGATACTTTTCATCCCGGTACAAGGTTCCCGTGGGATAATTTCCGACATACACGCTGGCAACAGCTAGTATATTAAGACATAGGATACTTTTCATCCCGGTAGAAGGTTCCCGTGGGATAATTTCCGACATACACGCGGGCAACAGCTAGTATATTAAGACAAAGGATACTTTCATCCCGGTAGAAGGTTCCCGTGGGATAATTTCCGACGTACACGCGGGCAACAGCTAGTATATTAAGACATAGGATACTTTTCATCCCGGTAGAAGGTTCCCGTGGGATAATTTCCGACATACACGCGGGCAACAGCTAGTATATTAAGACATAGGATACTTTCATCCCGGTACAAGGTTCCCGTGGGATAATTTCCGAGATACACGCTGGCAACAGCTAGTATATTAAGACAAAGGATACTTTCATCCCGGTACAAGGTTCCCGTGGGATAATTTCCGACATACACGCGGGCGAAGCCGCTGGCAAAAGCTAGTATATTAAGACATAAGATACTTTCATCCCGGTACAAGGTTCCCGTGGGATAATTTCCGACATACACGCTGGCAACAGCTAGTATATTAAGACATAGGATACTTTCATCCCGGTACAAGGTTCCCGTGGGATAATTTCCGACATACACGCGGGCAACAGCTAGTATATTAAGCCATCGGATACTTTTCATCCCGGTAGAAGGTTCCCGTGGGATAATTTCCGACATACACGCTGGCAACAGCTAGTATATTAAGACATAGGATACTTTCATCTCGGTACAAGGTTCCCGTGGGATAATTTCCGACATACACACGGGCGAAGCCGCTGGCAACAGCAAGTATATTAAGACATAGCATACTTTTCATCCCGGTAGAAGGTTCCCGTGGGATAATTTCCGACATACACGCGGGCAACAGCTAGTATATTAAGACAGGATACTTTCATCCCGGTACAAGGTTCCCGTGGGATAATTTCCGACATACACGCTGGCAACAGCTAGTATATTAAGACATAGGATACTTTTCATCCCGGTAGAAGGTTCCCGTGGGATAATTTCCGACATACACGCGGGCAACAGCTAGTATATTAAGACATAGGATACTTTTCATCCCGGTACAAGGTTTCCGTGGGATAATTTCCGACATACACGCGGGCGAAGCCGCTGGCAACAGCTAGTATATTAAGACATAGGATACTTTCATCCCGGTAGAAGGTTCCAAAGGGATAATTTCCGACATACACGCTGGCAACAGCTAGTATATTAAGACATAGGATACTTTGCATCCCGGTAGAAGGTTCCCGTGGGATAATTTCCGACATACACGCGGGCAACAGCTAGTATATTAAGACATAGGATACTTTCATCCCGGTACAAGGTTCCCGTGGGATAATTTCCGACATACACGCTGGCAACAGCTAGTATATTAAGACATAGGATACTTTTCATCCCGGTACAAGGTTCCCGTGGGATAATTTCAGATATACACGCTGGCAACAGCTAGTATATAAAGACATAGGATACTTTCATCCCGGTACAAGGTTCCCGTGGGATAATTTCCGAGATATACGCTGGCAACAGCTAGTATATTAAGACAAAGGATACTTTCATCCCGGTACAAGGTTCCCGTGGGATAATTTCCGACATACACGCGGGCAATAGCTAGTATATTACGACATAGGATACTTTTCATCCCGGTAGAAGGTTCCCGTGGGATAATTTCCGACATACACGCTGGCAACAGCTAGTATATTAAGACATGGGATACTTTCATCCCGGTAGAAGGTTCCCGTGGGATAATTTCCGACATACACGCGGGCAACAGCTAGTATATTAAGACATAGGATACTTTTCATCCCGGTAGAAGGTTCCCGTGGGATAATTTCCGAGATACACGCTGGCAACAGCTAGTATATTAAGACAAAGGATACTTTCATCCCGGTACAAGATTCCCGTGGGATAATTTCCGACATACACGCGGGCGAAGCCGCTGGCAACAGCTAGTATATTAAGACATAGGATACTTTCATCCCGGTACAAGGTTCCCGTGGGATAATTTCCAACATACACGCTGGCAACAGCTAGTATATTAAGACAAAGGATACTTTCATCCCGGTACAAGGTTCCCGTGGGATAATTTCCGACATACACGCTGGCAACAGCTAGTATATTAAGACATAGGATACTTTCATCCCGGTACAAGGTTCCCGTGGGATAATTTCCGACATACACGCGGGCAACAGCTAGTATATTAAGCCATCGGATACTTTTCATCCCGGTAGAAGGTTCCCGTGGGATAATTTCCGACATACACGCTGGCAACAGCTAGTATATTAAGACATAGGATACTTTCATCTCGGTACAAGGTTCCCGTGGGATAATTTCCGACATACACACGGGCGAAGCCGCTGGCAACAGCAAGTATATTAAGACATAGCATACTTTTCATCCCGGTAGAAGGTTCCCGTGGGATAATTTCCGACATACACGCGGGCAACAGCTAGTATATTAAGACAGGATACTTTCATCCCGGTACAAGGTTCCCGTGGGATAATTTCCGACATACACGCGGGCAACAGCTAGTATATTAAGACATAGGATACTTTTCATCCCGGTAGAAGGTTCCCGTGGGATAATTTCCGACATACACGCGGGCAACAGCTAGTATATTAAGACATAGGATACTTTTCATCCCGGTACAAGGTTTCCGTGGGATAATTTCCGACATACACGCGGGCGAAGCCGCTGGCAACAGCTAGTATATTAAGACATAGGATACTTTCATCCCGGTAGAAGGTTCCAAAGGGATAATTTCCGACATACACGCTGGCAACAGCTAGTATATTAAGACATAGGATACTTTTCATCCCGGTAGAAGGTTCCCGTGGGATAATTTCCGACATACACGCGGGCAACAGCTAGTATATTAAGACATAGGATACTTTCATCCCGGTACAAGGTTCCCGTGGGATAATTTCCGACATACACGCTGGCAACAGCTAGTATATTAAGACATAGGATACTTTTCATCCCGGTACAAGGTTCCCGTGGGATAATTTCAGACATACACGCTGGCAACAGCTAGTATATTAAGACATAGGATACTTTCATCCCGGTACAAGGTTCCCGTGGGATAATTTCCGAGATATACGCTGGCAACAGCTAGTATATTAAGACAAAGGATACTTTCATCCCGGTACAAGGTTCCCGTGGGATAATTTCCGACATACACGCGGGCAATAGCTAGTATATTACGACATAGGATACTTTTCATCCCGGTAGAAGGTTCCCGTGGGATAATTTCCAACATACACGCTGGCAACAGCTAGTATATTAAGACATGGGATACTTTCATCCCGGTAGAAGGTTCCCGTGGGATAATTTCCGACATACACGCGGGCAACAGCTAGTATATTAAGACATAGGATACTTTTCATCCCGGTAGAAGGTTTCCGTGGGATAATTTCCGACATACACGCGGGCGAAGCCGCTGGCAACAGCTAGTATATTAAGACATAGGATACTTTCATCCCGGTAGAAGGTTCCCGTGGGATAATTTCCGACATACATGCGGGCAACAGCTAGTATATTAAGACATAGGATACTTTCATCCCGGTACAAGGTTCCCGTGGGATAATTTCCGACATACACGCTGGCAACAGCTAGTATATTAAGACATAGGATACTTTTCATCCCGGTAGAAGGTTCCCGTGGGATAATTTCCGACATACACACGGGCGAAGCCGCGGGCAACAGCTAATATATTAAGACATAGGATACTTTCATCCCGGTACAAGGTTCCCGTGGGATAATTTCCGACATACACGCTGGCAACAGCTAGTATATTAAGACATAGGATACTTTTCATCCCGGTAGAAGGTTCCCGAGGGATAATTTCCGACATACACGCGGGCAACAGCTACTATATTAAGACATAGGATACTTTTCATCCCGGTAGAAGGTTCCCGAGGGATAATTTCCGACATACACGCTGGCAACAGCTAGTATATTAAGACATAGGATACTTTTCATCCCGGTAGAAGGTTCCCGTGGGATAATTTCCGACATACACGCTGGCAACAGCTAGTATATTAAGACATAGGATACTTTCATCCCGGTACAAAGTTCCCGTGGGATAATTTCCGACATTCACGCGGGCAACAGCTAGTATATTAAGACAGGATACTTTTCATCCCGGTAGAAGGTTCCCGAGGGATAATTTCCGACATACACGCTGGCAGCAGCTAGTATATTAAGACATAGGATACTTTCATCCCGGTACAAGGTTCCCGTGGGATAATTTCCGACATACACGCTGGCAACAGCTAGTATATTAAGACATAGGATACTTTTCATCCCTGTAGAAGGTTCCCGTGGGATAATTTCCGACATACACGCGGGCAACAGCTAGTATATTAAGACATAGGATACTTTTCATCCCGGTACAAGGTTCTCGTCGGATAATTTCCGACATACACGCTGGCAACAGCTAGTATATTAAGATATAGGATACTTTTCATCCCGGTAGAAGGCTCCCGTGGGATAATTTCCGACATACACGCTGGCAGCAGCTAGTATATTAAGACATAGGATACTTTTATCCCGGTATAAGGTTCCCGTGGGATAATTTCCGACATACACGCTGGCAACAGCTAGTATATTAAGACATAGGATACTTTTTATCCCTGTAGAAGGTTCCCGTGGGATAATTTCCGACATACACGCTGGCAACAGCTAGTATATTAAGACAAAGGATACTTTTATCCCGGTACAAGGTCCCGTGGGATAATTTCCGACATACACGCTGGCAACAGCTAGTATATTAAGACATAGGATACTTTTCATCCCAGTAGAAGGTTCCCGTGGGATAATTTCCGACATACACACGGGCAAAGCCGCGGGCAACAGCTAGTATATTAAGACATAGGATACTTTCATCCCGGTACAAGGTTCCCGTGGGATAATTTCCGAGATACACGCGGGCGAAGCCGCTGGCAACAGCTAGTATATTAAGACATAGGATACTTTCATCCTGGTACAAGGTTCCCGTGGGATAATTTCCGACATACACGCTGGCAACAGCTAGTATATTAAGACATAGGATACTTTCATCCCGGTACAAGGTTCCCGTGGGATAATTTCCGACATACACGCGGGCAACAGCTAGTATATTAAGACATAGGAAACTTTTCATCCCGGTAGAAGGTTCCCGTGGGATAATTTCCGACATACACGCTGGCAACAGCTAGTATATTAAGACATAGGATACTTTCATCCCGGTACAAGGTTCCCGTGGGATAATTTCCGACATACACGCGGGCAACAGCTAGTATATTAAACCATCGGATACTTTTCATCCCGGTAGAAGGTTCCCGTAGGATAATTTCCGACATACACGCTGGCAACAGCTAGTATATTAAGACATAGGATACTTTCATCCCGGTACAAGGTTCCCGTGGGATAATTTCCGACATACACGCTGGCAACAGCTAGTATATTAAGACATAGCATACTTTTCATCCCGGTAGAAGGTTCCCGTGGGATAATTTCCGACATACACGCGGGCAACAGCTAGTATATTAAGACAGGATACTTTCATCCCGGTACAAGGTTCCCGTGGGATAATTTCCGACATACACGCTGGCAACAGCTAGTATATTAAGACATAGGATACTTTCATCCCGGTAGAAGGTTCCCGTGGGATAATTTCCGAAATACACGCTGGCAACAGCTAGTATATTAAGACATAGGATACTTTTCATCCCGGTAGAAGGTTCCCGTGGGATAATTTCCGACATACACGCGGGCAACAGCTAGTATATTAAGACATAGGATACTTTCATCCCGGTACAAGGTTCCCGTGGGATAATTTCCGAGATACACGCTGGCAACATCTAGTATATTAAGACAAAGGATACTTTCATCCCGGTACAAGGTTCCCGTGGGATAATTTCCGACATACACGCTGGCAACAGCTAGTATATTAAGACATAGGATACTTTTCATCCCTGTAGAAGGTTCCCGTGGGATAATTTCCGACATACACGCGGGCAACAGCTAGTATATTAAGACATAGGATACTTTTCATCCCGGTACAAGGTTCCCGTGGGATAATTTCCGACATACACGCTGGCAACAGCTAGTATATTAAGACAAAGGATACTTTCATCCCGGTACAAGGTCCCGTGGGATAATTTCCGACATACACGCTGGCAACAGCTAGTATATTAAGACATAGGATACTTTCATCCCGGTACAAGGTTCCCGTGGGATAATTTCCGACATACACGCTGGCAACAGCTAGTATATTAAGACAAAGGATACTTTCATCCCGGTACAAGGTCCCGTGGGATAATTTCCGACATACACGCTGGCAACAGCTAGTATATTAAGACATAGGATACTTTTCATCCCGGTAGAAGGTTCCCGTGGGATAATTTCCGACATACACACGGGCGAAGCCGCGGGCAACAGCTAGTATATTAAGACATAGGATACTTTTCATCCCGGTAGAAGGTTCCCGAGGGATAATTTTCGACATACACGCGGGCAACAGCTACTATATTAAGACATAGGATACTTTTCATCCCGGTAGAAGGTTCACGAGGGATAATTTCCGACATACACGCTAGCAACAGCTAGTATATTAAGACATAGGATACTTTTCATCCCGGTAGAAGGTTCCCGTGGGATAATTTCCGACATACACGCTGGCAACAGCTAGTATATTAAGACATAGGATACTTTCATCCCGGTACAAGGTTCCCGTGGGATAATTTCTGACATACACGCGGGCAACAGCTAGTATATTAAGACATAGGATACTTTTCATCCCGGTAGAAGGTTCCCGAGGGATAATTTCCGACATACACGCTGGCAGCAGCTAGTATATTAAGACATAGGATACTTTCATCCCGGTACAAGGTTCCCGTGGGATAATTTCCGACATACACGCTGGCAACAGCTAGTATATTAAGACATAGGATACTTTTCATCCCTGTAGAAGGTTCCCGTGGGATAATTTCCGACATACACGCGGGCAACAGCTAGTATATTAAGACATAGGATACTTTTCATCCCGGTACAAGGTTCCCGTGGGATAATTTCCGACATACACGCGGGCAACAGCTAGTATATTAAGACATAGGATACTTTCATCCCGGTACAAGGTTCCCGTGGGATAATTTCCGACATACACGCTGGCAACAGCTAGTATATTAAGACATAGGATACTTTTCATCCCTGTAGAAGGTTCCCGTGGGATAATTTCCGACATACACGCGGGCAACAGCTAGTATATTAAGACATAGGATACTTTTCATCCCGGTACAAGGTTCCCGTGGGATAATTTCCGACATACACGCTGGCAACAGCTAGTATATTAAGACAAAGGATACTTTCATCCCGGTACAAGGTCCCGTGGGATAATTTCCGACATACACGCTGGCAACAGCTAGTATATTAAGACATAGGATACTTTCATCCCGGTACAAGGTTCCCGTGGGATAATTTCCGACATACACGCTGGCAACAGCTAGTATATTAAGACATAGGATACTTTCATCCCGGTAGAAGGTTCCCGTGGGATAATTTCCGACATACACGCTGGCAACAGCTAGTATATTAAGACATAGGATACTTTCATCCCGGTACAAGGTTCCCGTGGGATAATTTCTGACATACACGCGGGCAACAGCTAGTATATTAAGACATAGGATACTTTTCATCCCGGTAGAAGGTTCCCGAGGGATAATTTCCGACATACACGCTGGCAGCAGCTAGTATATTAAGACATAGGATACTTTTCATCCCGGTAGAAGGTTCCCGTGGGATAATTTCCGACATACACGCGGGCAACAGCTAGTATATTAAGACATAGGATACTTTTCATCCCGGTAGAAGGTTCCCGAGGGATAATTTCCGACATACACGCGGGCAACAGCTACTATATTAAGACATAGGATACTTTTCATCCCGGTAGAAGGTTCCCGAGGGATAATTTCCGACATACACGCTGGCAACAGCTAGTATATTAAGACATAGGATACTTTTCATCCCGGTAGAAGGTTCCCGTGGGATAATTTCCGACATACACGCTGGCAACAGCTAGTATATTAAGACATAGGATACTTTCATCCCGGTACAAAGTTCCCGTGGGATAATTTCCGACATACACGCGGGCAACAGCTAGTATATTAAGACAGGATACTTTTCATCCCGGTAGAAGGTTCCCGAGGGATAATTTCCGACATACACGCTGGCAGCAGCTAGTATATTAAGACATAGGATACTTTCATCCCGGTACAAGGTTCCCGTGGGATAATTTCCGACATACACGCTGGCAACAGCTAGTATATTAAGACATAGGATACTTTTCATCCCTGTAGAAGGTTCCCGTGGGATAATTTCCGACATACACGCGGGCAACAGCTAGTATATTAAGACATAGGATACTTTTCATCCCGGTATAAGGTTCCCGTGGGATAATTTCCGACATACACGCTGGCAACAGCTAGTATATTAAGATATAGGATACTTTTCATCTCGGTAGAAGGCTCCCGTGGGATAATTTCCGACATACACGCTGGCAGCAGCTAGTATATTAAGACATAGGATACTTTTATCCCGGTATAAGGTTCCCGTGGGATAATTTCCGACATACACGCTGGCAACAGCTAGTATATTAAGACATAGGATACTTTTCATCCCTGTAGAAGGTTCCCGTGGGATAATTTCCGACATTCACGCTGGCAACAGCTAGTATATTAAGACAAAGGATACTTTTATCCCGGTACAAGGTCCCGTGGGATAATTTCCGACATACACGCTGGCAACAGCTAGTATATTAAGACATAGGATACTTTTCATCCCAGTAGAAGGTTCCCGTGGGATAATTTCCGACATACACACGGGCAAAGCCGCGGGCAACAGCTAGTATATTAAGACATAGGATACTTTCATCCCGGTACAAGGTTCCCGTGGGATAATTTCCGAGATACACGCTGGCAACAGCTAGTATATTAAGACATAGGATACTTTTCATCCCTGTAGAAGGTTCCCGTGGGATAATTTCCGACATACACGCGGGCAACAGCTAGTATATTAAGACATAGGATACTTTCATCCCGGTAGAAGGTTCCAAAGGGATAATTTCCGACATACACGCTGGCAACAGCTAGTATATTAAGACATAGGATACTTTTCATCCCTGTAGAAGGTTCCCGTGGGATAATTTCCGACATACACGCGGGCAACAGCTAGTATATTAAGACATAGGATACTTTTCATCCCGGTATAAGGTCCCGTGGGATAATTTCCGACATACACGCTGGCAACAGCTAGTATATTAAGACATAGGATACTTTTCATCCCAGTAGAAGGTTCCCGTGGGATAATTTCCGACATACACACGGGCAAAGCCGCGGGCAACAGCTAGTATATTAAGACATAGGATACTTTTATCCCGGTATAAGGTTCCCGTGGGATAATTTCCGACATACACGCTGGCAACAGCTAGTATATTAAGACATAGGATACTTTTCATCCCTGTAGAAGGTTCCCGTGGGATAATTTCCGACATACACGCTGGCAACAGCTAGTATATTAAGACAAAGGATACTTTTATCCCGGTACAAGGTCCCGTGGGATAATTTCCGACATACACGCTGGCAACAGCTAGTATATTAAGACATAGGATACTTTTCATCCCTGTAGAAGGTTCCCGTGGGATAATTTCCGACATACACGCGGGCAACAGCTAGTATATTAAGACATAGGATACTTTCATCCCGGTAGAAGGTTCCAAAGGGATAATTTCCGACATACACGCTGGCAACAGCTAGTATATTAAGACATAGGATACTTTTCATCCCGGTAGAAGGTTCCCGTGGGATAATTTCCGACATACACGCGGGCAACAGCTAGTATATTAAGACATAGGATACTTTCATCCCGGTACAAGGTTCCTGTGGGATAATTTCCGACATACACGCTGGCAACAGCTAGTATATTAAGACATAGGATACTTTTCATCCCGGTAGAAGGTTCCCGAGGGATAATTTCCGACATACACGCTGGCAGCAGCTAGTATATTAAGACATAGGATACTTTCATCCCGGTACAAGGTTCCCGTGGGATAATTTCCGACATACACGCTGGCAACAGCTAGTATATTAAGACATAGGATACTTTTCATCCCTGTAGAAGGTTCATGTGGGATAATTTCCGACATACACGCGGGCAACAGCTAGTATATTAAGACATAGGATACTTTTCATCCCGGTATAAGGTTCCCGTGGGATAATTTCCGACATACACGCTGGCAACAGCTAGTATATTAAGATATAGGATACTTTTCATCCCGGTAGAAGGCTCCCGTGGGATAATTTCCGACATACACGCTGGCAGCAGCTAGTATATTAAGACATAGGATACTTTTATCTCGGTATAAGGTTCCCGTGGGATAATTTCCGACATACACGCTGGCAACAGCTAGTATATTAAGACATAGGATACTTTTCATCCCTGTAGAAGGTTCCCGTGGGATAATTTCCGACATACACGCTGGCAACAGCTAGTATATTAAGACATAGGATACTTTTATCCCGGTACAAGGTCCCGTGGGATAATTTCCGACATACACGCTGGCAACAGCTAGTATATTAAGACATAGGATACTTTTCATCCCAGTAGAAGGTTCCCGTGGGATAATTTCCGACATACACACGGGCAAAGCCGCGGGCAACAGCTAGTATATTAAGACATAGGATACTTTCATCCCGGTACAAGGTTCCCGTGGGATAATTTCCGAGATACACGCTGGCAACAGCTAGTATATTAAGACAAAGGATACTTTCATCCCGGTACAAGGTTCCCGTGGGATAATTTCCGACATACACGCGGGCGAAGCCGCTGGCAACAGCTAGTATATTAAGACATAGGATACTTTCATCCTGGTACAAGGTTCCCGTGGGATAATTTCCGACATACACGCTGGCAACAGCTAGTATATTAAGACATAGGATACTTTCATCCCGGTACAAGGTTCCCGTGGGATAATTTCCGACATACACGCGGGCAACAGCTAGTATATTAAGACATAGGAAACTTTTCATCCCGGTAGAAGGTTCCCGTGGGATAATTTCCGACATACACGCTGGCAACAGCTAGTATATTAAGACATAGGATACTTTCATCCCGGTACAAGGTTCCCGTGGGATAATTTCCGACATACACGCGGGCAACAGCTAGTATATTAAACCATCGGATACTTTTCATCCCGGTAGAAGGTTCCCGTAGGATAATTTCCGACATACACGCTGGCAACAGCTAGTATATTAAGACATAGGATACTTTCATCCCGGTACAAGGTTCCCGTGGGATAATTTCCGACATACACGCTGGCAACAGCTAGTATATTAAGACATAGCATACTTTTCATCCCGGTAGAAGGTTCCCGTGGGATAATTTCCGACATACACGCGGGCAACAGCTAGTATATTAAGACAGGATACTTTCATCCCGGTACAAGGTTCCCGTGGGATAATTTCCGACATACACGCTGGCAACAGCTAGTATATTAAGACATAGGATACTTTCATCCCGGTAGAAGGTTCCCGTGGGATAATTTCCGAAATACACGCTGGCAACAGCTAGTATATTAAGACATAGGATACTTTTCATCCCGGTAGAAGGTTTCCGTGGGATAATTTCCGACATACACGCGGGCGAAGCCGCTGGCAACAGCTAGTATATTAAGACATAGGATACTTTCATCCCGGTAGAAGGTTCCCGTGGGATAATTTCCGACATACATGCGGGCAACAGCTAGTATATTAAGACATAGGATACTTTCATCCCGGTACAAGGTTCCCGTGGGATAATTTCCGACATACACGCTGGCAACAGCTAGTATATTAAGACATAGGATACTTTTCATCCCGGTAGAAGGTTCCCGTGGGATAATTTCCGACATACACACGAGCGAAGCCGCGGGCAACAGCTAGTATATTAAGACATAGGATACTTTCATCCCGGTACAAGGTTCCCGTGGGATAATTTCCGACATACACGCTGGCAACAGCTAGTATATTAAGACATAGGATACTTTTCATCCCGGTAGAAGGTTCCCGAGGGATAATTTCCGACATACACGCGGGCAACAGCTACTATATTAAGACATAGGATACTTTTCATCCCGGTAGAAGGTTCCCGAGGGATAATTTCCGACATACACGCTGGCAACAGCTAGTATATTAAGACATAGGATACTTTTCATCCCGGTAGAAGGTTCCCGTGGGATAATTTCCGACATACACGCTGGCAACAGCTAGTATATTAAGACATAGGATACTTTCATCCCGGTACAAAGTTCCCGTGGGATAATTTCCGACATTCACGCGGGCAACAGCTAGTATATTAAGACAGGATACTTTTCATCCCGGTAGAAGGTTCCCGAGGGATAATTTCCGACATACACGCTGGCAGCAGCTAGTATATTAAGACATAGGATACTTTCATCCCGGTACAAGGTTCCCGTGGGATAATTTCCGACATACACGCTGGCAACAGCTAGTATATTAAGACATAGGATACTTTTCATCCCTGTAGAAGGTTCCCGTGGGATAATTTCCGACATACACGCGGGCAACAGCTAGTATATTAAGACATAGGATACTTTTCATCCCGGTACAAGGTTCTCGTCGGATAATTTCCGACATACACGCTGGCAACAGCTAGTATATTAAGATATAGGATACTTTTCATCCCGGTAGAAGGCTCCCGTGGGATAATTTCCGACATACACGCTGGCAGCAGCTAGTATATTAAGACATAGGATACTTTTATCCCGGTATAAGGTTCCCGTAGGATAATTTCCGACATACACGCTGGCAACAGCTAGTATATTAAGACATAGGATACTTTCATCCCGGTACAAGGTTCCCGTGGGATAATTTCCGACATACACGCTGGCAACAGCTAGTATATTAAGACATAGCATACTTTTCATCCCGGTAGAAGGTTCCCGTGGGATAATTTCCGACATACACGCGGGCAACAGCTAGTATATTAAGACAGGATACTTTCATCCCGGTACAAGGTTCCCGTGGGATAATTTCCGACATACACGCTGGCAACAGCTAGTATATTAAGACATAGGATACTTTCATCCCGGTAGAAGGTTCCCGTGGGATAATTTCCGAAATACACGCTGGCAACAGCTAGTATATTAAGACATAGGATACTTTTCATCCCGGTAGAAGGTTCCCGTGGGATAATTTCCGACATACACGCGGGCAACAGCTAGTATATTAAGACATAGGATACTTTCATCCCGGTACAAGGTTCCCGTGGGATAATTTCCGAGATACACGCTGGCAACATCTAGTATATTAAGACAAAGGATACTTTCATCCCGGTACAAGGTTCCCGTGGGATAATTTCCGACATACACGCTGGCAACAGCTAGTATATTAAGACATAGGATACTTTTCATCCCTGTAGAAGGTTCCCGTGGGATAATTTCCGACATACACGCGGGCAACAGCTAGTATATTAAGACATAGGATACTTTTCATCCCGGTACAAGGTTCCCGTGGGATAATTTCCGACATACACGCTGGCAACAGCTAGTATATTAAGACAAAGGATACTTTCATCCCGGTACAAGGTCCCGTGGGATAATTTCCGACATACACGCTGGCAACAGCTAGTATATTAAGACATAGGATACTTTTCATCCCGGTATAAGGTTCCCGTGGGATAATTTCCGACATACACGCTGGCAACAGCTAGTATATTAAGATATAGGATACTTTTCATCTCGGTAGAAGGCTCCCGTGGGATAATTTCCGACATACACGCTGGCAGCAGCTAGTATATTAAGACATAGGATACTTTTATCCCGGTATAAGGTTCCCGTGGGATAATTTCCGACATACACGCTGGCAACAGCTAGTATATTAAGACATAGGATACTTTTCATCCCTATAGAAGGTTCCCGTGGGATAATTTCCGACATACACGCGGGCAACAGCTAGTATATTAAGACATAGGATACTTTTCATCCCGGTATAAGGTTCCCGTGGGATAATTTCCGACATACACGCTGGCAACAGCTAGTATATTAAGATATAGGATACTTTTCATCTCGGTAGAAGGCTCCCGTGGGATAATTTCCGACATACACGCTGGCAGCAGCTAGTATATTAAGACATAGGATACTTTTATCCCGGTATAAGCTTCCCGTGGGATAATTTCCGACATACACGCTGGCAACAGCTAGTATATTAAGACATAGGATACTTTTCATCCCTGTAGAAGGTTCCCGTGGGATAATTTCCGACATTCACGCTGGCAACAGCTAGTATATTAAGACAAAGGATACTTTTATCCCGGTACAAGGTCCCGTGGGATAATTTCCGACATACACGCTGGCAACAGCTAGTATATTAAGACATAGGATACTTTTCATCCCAGTAGAAGGTTCCCGTGGGATAATTTCCGACATACACACGGGCAAAGCCGCGGGCAACAGCTAGTATATTAAGACATAGGATACTTTCATCCCGGTACAAGGTTCCCGTGGGATAATTTCCGAGATACACGCTGGCAACAGCTAGTATATTAAGACATAGGATACTTTTCATCCCTGTAGAAGGTTCCCGTGGGATAATTTCCGACATACACGCGGGCAACAGCTAGTATATTAAGACATAGGATACTTTCATCCCGGTAGAAGGTTCCAAAGGGATAATTTCCGACATACACGCTGGCAACAGCTAGTATATTAAGACATAGGATACTTTTCATCCCTGTAGAAGGTTCCCGTGGGATAATTTCCGACATACACGCGGGCAACAGCTAGTATATTAAGACATAGGATACTTTTCATCCCGGTATAAGGTCCCGTGGGATAATTTCCGACATACACGCTGGCAACAGCTAGTATATTAAGACATAGGATACTTTTCATCCCAGTAGAAGGTTCCCGTGGGATAATTTCCGACATACACACGGGCAAAGCCGCGGGCAACAGCTAGTATATTAAGACATAGGATACTTTTATCCCGGTATAAGGTTCCCGTGGGATAATTTCCGACATACACGCTGGCAACAGCTAGTATATTAAGACATAGGATACTTTTCATCCCTGTAGAAGGTTCCCGTGGGATAATTTCCGACATACACGCTGGCAACAGCTAGTATATTAAGACAAAGGATACTTTTATCCCGGTACAAGGTCCCGTGGGATAATTTCCGACATACACGCTGGCAACAGCTAGTATATTAAGACATAGGATAGTATCCTATGTCTTAATATACTAGCTGTTGCCCGCATGTATGTCGGAAATTATCCCACGGGAACCTTCTACCGGGATGAAAGTATCCTATGTCTTAATATACTAGCTGTTGCCAGCGGCTTCGCCCGCGTGTATGTCGGAAATTATCCCACGGAAACCTTCTACCGGGATGAAAAGTATCCTATGTCTTAATATACTAGCTGTTGCCAGCGTGTATTTCGGAAATTATCCCACGGGAACCTTCTACCGGGATGAAAGTATCCTATGTCTTAATATACTAGCTGTTGCCAGCGTGTATGTCGGAAATTATCCCACGGGAACCTTGTACCGGGATGAAAGTATCCTGTCTTAATATACTAGCTGTTGCCCGCGTGTATGTCGGAAATTATCCCACGGGAACCTTCTACCGGGATGAAAAGTATGCTATGTCTTAATATACTAGCTGTTGCCAGCGTGTATGTCGGAAATTATCCCACGGGAACCTTGTACCGGGATGAAAGTATCCTATGTCTTAATATACTAGCTGTTGCCAGCGTGTATGTCGGAAATTATCCTACGGGAACCTTCTACCGGGATGAAAAGTATCCGATGGTTTAATATACTAGCTGTTGCCCGCGTGTATGTCGGAAATTATCCCACGGGAACCTTGTACCGGGATGAAAGTATCCTATGTCTTAATATACTAGCTGTTGCCAGCGTGTATGTCGGAAATTATCCCACGGGAACCTTCTACCGGGATGAAAAGTTTCCTATGTCTTAATATACTAGCTGTTGCCCGCGTGTATGTCGGAAATTATCCCACGGGAACCTTGTACCGGGATGAAAGTATCCTATGTCTTAATATACTAGCTGTTGCCAGCGTGTATGTCGGAAATTATCCCACGGGAACCTTGTACCAGGATGAAAGTATCCTATGTCTTAATATACTAGCTGTTGCCAGCGGCTTCGCCCGCGTGTATGTCGGAAATTATCCCACGGGAACCTTGTACCGGGATGAAAGTATCCTTTGTCTTAATATACTAGCTGTTGCCAGCGTGTATCTCGGAAATTATCCCACGGGAACCTTGTACCGGGATGAAAGTATCCTATGTCTTAATATACTAGCTGTTGCCCGCGGCTTTGCCCGTGTGTATGTCGGAAATTATCCCACGGGAACCTTCTACTGGGATGAAAAGTATCCTATGTCTTAATATACTAGCTGTTGCCAGCGTGTATGTCGGAAATTATCCCACGGGACCTTGTACCGGGATAAAAGTATCCTATGTCTTAATATACTAGCTGTTGCCAGCGTGTATGTCGGAAATTATCCCACGGGAACCTTCTACAGGGATGAAAAGTATCCTATGTCTTAATATACTAGCTGTTGCCAGCGTGTATGTCGGAAATTATCCCACGGGAACCTTATACCGAGATAAAAGTATCCTATGTCTTAATATACTAGCTGCTGCCAGCGTGTATGTCGGAAATTATCCCACGGGAGCCTTCTACCGGGATGAAAAGTATCCTATATCTTAATATACTAGCTGTTGCCAGCGTGTATGTCGGAAATTATCCCACGGGAACCTTATACCGGGATGAAAAGTATCCTATGTCTTAATATACTAGCTGTTGCCCGCGTGTATGTCGGAAATTATCCCACGGGAACCTTCTACAGGGATGAAAAGTATCCTATGTCTTAATATACTAGCTGTTGCCAGCGTGTATGTCGGAAATTATCCCACGGGAACCTTGTACCGGGATGAAAGTATCCTATGTCTTAATATACTAGCTGCTGCCAGCGTGTATGTCGGAAATTATCCCTCGGGAACCTTCTACCGGGATGAAAAGTATCCTATGTCTTAATATACTAGCTGTTGCCAGCGTGTATGTCGGAAATTATCCCACAGGAACCTTGTACCGGGATGAAAGTATCCTATGTCTTAATATACTAGCTGTTGCCCGCGTGTATGTCGGAAATTATCCCACGGGAACCTTCTACCGGGATGAAAAGTATCCTATGTCTTAATATACTAGCTGTTGCCAGCGTGTATGTCGGAAATTATCCCTTTGGAACCTTCTACCGGGATGAAAGTATCCTATGTCTTAATATACTAGCTGTTGCCCGCGTGTATGTCGGAAATTATCCCACGGGAACCTTCTACAGGGATGAAAAGCATCCCGGTACAAGGTTCCCGTGGGATAATTTCCGACATACACGCTGGCAACAGCTAGTATATTAAGACATAGGATACTTTTCATCCCGGTAGAAGGTTCCCGTGGGATAATTTCCGACATACACACGAGCGAAGCCGCGGGCAACAGCTAGTATATTAAGACATAGGATACTTTCATCCCGGTACAAGGTTCCCGTGGGATAATTTCCGACATACACGCTGGCAACAGCTAGTATATTAAGACATAGGATACTTTTCATCCCGGTAGAAGGTTCCCGAGGGATAATTTCCGACATACACGCGGGCAACAGCTACTATATTAAGACATAGGATACTTTTCATCCCGGTAGAAGGTTCCCGAGGGATAATTTCCGACATACACGCTGGCAACAGCTAGTATATTAAGACATAGGATACTTTTCATCCCGGTAGAAGATTCCCGTGGGATAATTTCCGACATACACGCTGGCAACAGCTAGTATATTAAGACATAGGATACTTTCATCCCGGTACAAAGTTCCCGTGGGATAATTTCCGACATTCACGCGGGCAACAGCTAGTATATTAAGACAGGATACTTTTCATCCCGGTAGAAGGTTCCCGAGGGATAATTTCCGACATACACGCTGGCAGCAGCTAGTATATTAAGACATAGGATACTTTCATCCCGGTACAAGGTTCCCGTGGGATAATTTCCGACATACACGCTGGCAACAGCTAGTATATTAAGACATAGGATACTTTTCATCCCTGTAGAAGGTTCCCGTGGGATAATTTCCGACATACACGCGGGCAACAGCTAGTATATTAAGACATAGGATACTTTTCATCCCGGTACAAGGTTCTCGTCGGATAATTTCCGACATACACGCTGGCAACAGCTAGTATATTAAGATATAGGATACTTTTCATCCCGGTAGAAGGCTCCCGTGGGATAATTTCCGACATACACGCTGGCAGCAGCTAGTATATTAAGACATAGGATACTTTTATCCCGGTATAAGGTTCCCGTGGGATAATTTCCGACATACACGCTGGCAACAGCTAGTATATTAAGACATAGGATACTTTCATCCCGGTACAAGGTTCCCGTGGGATAATTTCCGACATACACGCGGGCAACAGCTAGTATATTAAACCATCGGATACTTTTCATCCCGGTAGAAGGTTCCCGTAGGATAATTTCCGACATACACGCTGGCAACAGCTAGTATATTAAGACATAGGATACTTTCATCCCGGTACAAGGTTCCCGTGGGATAATTTCCGACATACACGCTGGCAACAGCTAGTATATTAAGACATAGCATACTTTTCATCCCGGTAGAAGGTTCCCGTGGGATAATTTCCGACATACACGCGGGCAACAGCTAGTATATTAAGACAGGATACTTTCATCCCGGTACAAGGTTCCCGTGGGATAATTTCCGACATACACGCTGGCAACAGCTAGTATATTAAGACATAGGATACTTTCATCCCGGTAGAAGGTTCCCGTGGGATAATTTCCGAAATACACGCTGGCAACAGCTAGTATATTAAGACATAGGATACTTTTCATCCCGGTAGAAGGTTCCCGTGGGATAATTTCCGACATACACGCGGGCAACAGCTAGTATATTAAGACATAGGATACTTTCATCCCGGTACAAGGTTCCCGTGGGATAATTTCCGAGATACACGCTGGCAACATCTAGTATATTAAGACAAAGGATACTTTCATCCCGGTACAAGGTTCCCGTGGGATAATTTCCGACATACACGCTGGCAACAGCTAGTATATTAAGACATAGGATACTTTTCATCCCTGTAGAAGGTTCCCGTGGGATAATTTCCGACATACACGCGGGCAACAGCTAGTATATTAAGACATAGGATACTTTTCATCCCGGTACAAGGTTCCCGTGGGATAATTTCCGACATACACGCTGGCAACAGCTAGTATATTAAGACAAAGGATACTTTCATCCCGGTACAAGGTCCCGTGGGATAATTTCCGACATACACGCTGGCAACAGCTAGTATATTAAGACATAGGATACTTTCATCCCGGTACAAGGTTCCCGTGGGATAATTTCCGACATACACGCTGGCAACAGCTAGTATATTAAGACAAAGGATACTTTCATCCCGGTACAAGGTCCCGTGGGATAATTTCCGACATACACGCTGGCAACAGCTAGTATATTAAGACATAGGATACTTTTCATCCCGGTAGAAGGTTCCCGTGGGATAATTTCCGACATACACACGGGCGAAGCCGCGGGCAACAGCTAGTATATTAAGACATAGGATACTTTTCATCCCGGTAGAAGGTTCCCGAGGGATAATTTTCGACATACACGCGGGCAACAGCTACTATATTAAGACATAGGATACTTTTCATCCCGGTAGAAGGTTCACGAGGGATAATTTCCGACATACACGCTAGCAACAGCTAGTATATTAAGACATAGGATACTTTTCATCCCGGTAGAAGGTTCCCGTGGGATAATTTCCGACATACACGCTGGCAACAGCTAGTATATTAAGACATAGGATACTTTCATCCCGGTACAAGGTTCCCGTGGGATAATTTCTGACATACACGCGGGCAACAGCTAGTATATTAAGACATAGGATACTTTTCATCCCGGTAGAAGGTTCCCGAGGGATAATTTCCGACATACACGCTGGCAGCAGCTAGTATATTAAGACATAGGATACTTTCATCCCGGTACAAGGTTCCCGTGGGATAATTTCCGACATACACGCTGGCAACAGCTAGTATATTAAGACATAGGATACTTTTCATCCCTGTAGAAGGTTCCCGTGGGATAATTTCCGACATACACGCGGGCAACAGCTAGTATATTAAGACATAGGATACTTTTCATCCCGGTACAAGGTTCCCGTGGGATAATTTCCGACATACACGCGGGCAACAGCTAGTATATTAAGACATAGGATACTTTCATCCCGGTACAAGGTTCCCGTGGGATAATTTCCGACATACACGCTGGCAACAGCTAGTATATTAAGACATAGGATACTTTTCATCCCTGTAGAAGGTTCCCGTGGGATAATTTCCGACATACACGCGAGCAACAGCTAGTATATTAAGACATAGGATACTTTTCATCCCGGTACAAGGTTCCCGTGGGATAATTTCCGACATACACGCTGGCAACAGCTAGTATATTAAGACAAAGGATACTTTCATCCCGGTACAAGGTCCCGTGGGATAATTTCCGACATACACGCTGGCAACAGCTAGTATATTAAGACATAGGATACTTTCATCCCGGTACAAGGTTCCCGTGGGATAATTTCCGACATACACGCTGGCAACAGCTAGTATATTAAGACATAGGATACTTTCATCCCGGTAGAAGGTTCCCGTGGGATAATTTCCGACATACACGCTGGCAACAGCTAGTATATTAAGACATAGGATACTTTCATCCCGGTACAAGGTTCCCGTGGGATAATTTCTGACATACACGCGGGCAACAGCTAGTATATTAAGACATAGGATACTTTTCATCCCGGTAGAAGGTTCCCGAGGGATAATTTCCGACATACACGCTGGCAGCAGCTAGTATATTAAGACATAGGATACTTTTCATCCCGGTAGAAGGTTCCCGTGGGATAATTTCCGACATACACGCGGGCAACAGCTAGTATATTAAGACATAGGATACTTTTCATCCCGGTAGAAGGTTCCCGAGGGATAATTTCCGACATACACGCGGGCAACAGCTACTATATTAAGACATAGGATACTTTTCATCCCGGTAGAAGGTTCCCGAGGGATAATTTCCGACATACACGCTGGCAACAGCTAGTATATTAAGACATAGGATACTTTTCATCCCGGTAGAAGGTTCCCGTGGGATAATTTCCGACATACACGCTGGCAACAGCTAGTATATTAAGACATAGGATACTTTCATCCCGGTACAAAGTTCCCGTGGGATAATTTCCGACATACACGCGGGCAACAGCTAGTATATTAAGACAGGATACTTTTCATCCCGGTAGAAGGTTCCCGAGGGATAATTTCCGACATACACGCTGGCAGCAGCTAGTATATTAAGACATAGGATACTTTCATCCCGGTACAAGGTTCCCGTGGGATAATTTCCGACATACACGCTGGCAACAGCTAGTATATTAAGACATAGGATACTTTTCATCCCTGTAGAAGGTTCCCGTGGGATAATTTCCGACATACACGCGGGCAACAGCTAGTATATTAAGACATAGGATACTTTTCATCCCGGTATAAGGTTCCCGTGGGATAATTTCCGACATACACGCTGGCAACAGCTAGTATATTAAGATATAGGATACTTTTCATCTCGGTAGAAGGCTCCCGTGGGATAATTTCCGACATACACGCTGGCAGCAGCTAGTATATTAAGACATAGGATACTTTTATCCCGGTATAAGGTTCCCGTGGGATAATTTCCGACATACACGCTGGCAACAGCTAGTATATTAAGACATAGGATACTTTTCATCCCTGTAGAAGGTTCCCGTGGGATAATTTCCGACATTCACGCTGGCAACAGCTAGTATATTAAGACAAAGGATACTTTTATCCCGGTACAAGGTCCCGTGGGATAATTTCCGACATACACGCTGGCAACAGCTAGTATATTAAGACATAGGATACTTTTCATCCCAGTAGAAGGTTCCCGTGGGATAATTTCCGACATACACACGGGCAAAGCCGCGGGCAACAGCTAGTATATTAAGACATAGGATACTTTCATCCCGGTACAAGGTTCCCGTGGGATAATTTCCGAGATACACGCTGGCAACAGCTAGTATATTAAGACATAGGATACTTTTCATCCCTGTAGAAGGTTCCCGTGGGATAATTTCCGACATACACGCGGGCAACAGCTAGTATATTAAGACATAGGATACTTTCATCCCGGTAGAAGGTTCCAAAGGGATAATTTCCGACATACACGCTGGCAACAGCTAGTATATTAAGACATAGGATACTTTTCATCCCTGTAGAAGGTTCCCGTGGGATAATTTCCGACATACACGCGGGCAACAGCTAGTATATTAAGACATAGGATACTTTTCATCCCGGTATAAGGTCCCGTGGGATAATTTCCGACATACACGCTGGCAACAGCTAGTATATTAAGACATAGGATACTTTTCATCCCAGTAGAAGGTTCCCGTGGGATAATTTCCGACATACACACGGGCAAAGCCGCGGGCAACAGCTAGTATATTAAGACATAGGATACTTTTATCCCGGTATAAGGTTCCCGTGGGATAATTTCCGACATACACGCTGGCAACAGCTAGTATATTAAGACATAGGATACTTTTCATCCCTGTAGAAGGTTCCCGTGGGATAATTTCCGACATACACGCTGGCAACAGCTAGTATATTAAGACAAAGGATACTTTTATCCCGGTACAAGGTCCCGTGGGATAATTTCCGACATACACGCTGGCAACAGCTAGTATATTAAGACATAGGATACTTTTCATCCCTGTAGAAGGTTCCCGTGGGATAATTTCCGACATACACGCGGGCAACAGCTAGTATATTAAGACATAGGATACTTTCATCCCGGTAGAAGGTTCCAAAGGGATAATTTCCGACATACACGCTGGCAACAGCTAGTATATTAAGACATAGGATACTTTTCATCCCGGTAGAAGGTTCCCGTGGGATAATTTCCGACATACACGCGGGCAACAGCTAGTATATTAAGACATAGGATACTTTCATCCCGGTACAAGGTTCCTGTGGGATAATTTCCGACATACACGCTGGCAACAGCTAGTATATTAAGACATAGGATACTTTTCATCCCGGTAGAAGGTTCCCGAGGGATAATTTCCGACATACACGCTGGCAGCAGCTAGTATATTAAGACATAGGATACTTTCATCCCGGTACAAGGTTCCCGTGGGATAATTTCCGACATACACGCTGGCAACAGCTAGTATATTAAGACATAGGATACTTTTCATCCCTGTAGAAGGTTCCCGTGGGATAATTTCCGACATACACGCGGGCAACAGCTAGTATATTAAGACATAGGATACTTTTCATCCCGGTATAAGGTTCCCGTGGGATAATTTCCGACATACACGCTGGCAACAGCTAGTATATTAAGATATAGGATACTTTTCATCCCGGTAGAAGGCTCCCGTGGGATAATTTCCGACATACACGCTGGCAGCAGCTAGTATATTAAGACATAGGATACTTTTATCTCGGTATAAGGTTCCCGTGGGATAATTTCCGACATACACGCTGGCAACAGCTAGTATATTAAGACATAGGATACTTTTCATCCCTGTAGAAGGTTCCCGTGGGATAATTTCCGACATACACGCTGGCAACAGCTAGTATATTAAGACATAGGATACTTTTATCCCGGTACAAGGTCCCGTGGGATAATTTCCGACATACACGCTGGCAACAGCTAGTATATTAAGACATAGGATACTTTTCATCCCAGTAGAAGGTTCCCGTGGGATAATTTCCGACATACACACGGGCAAAGCCGCGGGCAACAGCTAGTATATTAAGACATAGGATACTTTCATCCCGGTACAAGGTTCCCGTGGGATAATTTCCGAGATACACGCTGGCAACAGCTAGTATATTAAGACAAAGGATACTTTCATCCCGGTACAAGGTTCCCGTGGGATAATTTCCGACATACACGCGGGCGAAGCCGCTGGCAACAGCTAGTATATTAAGACATAGGATACTTTCATCCTGGTACAAGGTTCCCGTGGGATAATTTCCGACATACACGCTGGCAACAGCTAGTATATTAAGACATAGGATACTTTCATCCCGGTACAAGGTTCCCGTGGGATAATTTCCGACATACACGCGGGCAACAGCTAGTATATTAAGACATAGGAAACTTTTCATCCCGGTAGAAGGTTCCCGTGGGATAATTTCCGACATACACGCTGGCAACAGCTAGTATATTAAGACATAGGATACTTTCATCCCGGTACAAGGTTCCCGTGGGATAATTTCCGACATACACGCGGGCAACAGCTAGTATATTAAACCATCGGATACTTTTCATCCCGGTAGAAGGTTCCCGTAGGATAATTTCCGACATACACGCTGGCAACAGCTAGTATATTAAGACATAGGATACTTTCATCCCGGTACAAGGTTCCCGTGGGATAATTTCCGACATACACGCTGGCAACAGCTAGTATATTAAGACATAGCATACTTTTCATCCCGGTAGAAGGTTCCCGTGGGATAATTTCCGACATACACGCGGGCAACAGCTAGTATATTAAGACAGGATACTTTCATCCCGGTACAAGGTTCCCGTGGGATAATTTCCGACATACACGCTGGCAACAGCTAGTATATTAAGACATAGGATACTTTCATCCCGGTAGAAGGTTCCCGTGGGATAATTTCCGAAATACACGCTGGCAACAGCTAGTATATTAAGACATAGGATACTTTTCATCCCGGTAGAAGGTTTCCGTGGGATAATTTCCGACATACACGCGGGCGAAGCCGCTGGCAACAGCTAGTATATTAAGACATAGGATACTTTCATCCCGGTAGAAGGTTCCCGTGGGATAATTTCCGACATACATGCGGGCAACAGCTAGTATATTAAGACATAGGATACTTTCATCCCGGTACAAGGTTCCCGTGGGATAATTTCCGACATACACGCTGGCAACAGCTAGTATATTAAGACATAGGATACTTTTCATCCCGGTAGAAGGTTCCCGTGGGATAATTTCCGACATACACACGAGCGAAGCCGCGGGCAACAGCTAGTATATTAAGACATAGGATACTTTCATCCCGGTACAAGGTTCCCGTGGGATAATTTCCGACATACACGCTGGCAACAGCTAGTATATTAAGACATAGGATACTTTTCATCCCGGTAGAAGGTTCCCGAGGGATAATTTCCGACATACACGCGGGCAACAGCTACTATATTAAGACATAGGATACTTTTCATCCCGGTAGAAGGTTCCCGAGGGATAATTTCCGACATACACGCTGGCAACAGCTAGTATATTAAGACATAGGATACTTTTCATCCCGGTAGAAGGTTCCCGTGGGATAATTTCCGACATACACGCTGGCAACAGCTAGTATATTAAGACATAGGATACTTTCATCCCGGTACAAAGTTCCCGTGGGATAATTTCCGACATTCACGCGGGCAACAGCTAGTATATTAAGACAGGATACTTTTCATCCCGGTAGAAGGTTCCCGAGGGATAATTTCCGACATACACGCTGGCAGCAGCTAGTATATTAAGACATAGGATACTTTCATCCCGGTACAAGGTTCCCGTGGGATAATTTCCGACATACACGCTGGCAACAGCTAGTATATTAAGACATAGGATACTTTTCATCCCTGTAGAAGGTTCCCGTGGGATAATTTCCGACATACACGCGGGCAACAGCTAGTATATTAAGACATAGGATACTTTTCATCCCGGTACAAGGTTCTCGTCGGATAATTTCCGACATACACGCTGGCAACAGCTAGTATATTAAGATATAGGATACTTTTCATCCCGGTAGAAGGCTCCCGTGGGATAATTTCCGACATACACGCTGGCAGCAGCTAGTATATTAAGACATAGGATACTTTTATCCCGGTATAAGGTTCCCGTGGGATAATTTCCGACATACACGCTGGCAACAGCTAGTATATTAAGACATAGGATACTTTTCATCCCTGTAGAAGGTTCCCGTGGGATAATTTCCGACATACACGCTGGCAGCAGCTAGTATATTAAGACAAAGGATACTTTTATCCCGGTACAAGGTCCCGTGGGATAATTTCCGACATACACGCTGGCAACAGCTAGTATATTAAGACATAGGATACTTTTCATCCCAGTAGAAGGTTCCCGTGGGATAATTTCCGACATACACACGGGCAAAGCCGCGGGCAACAGCTAGTATATTAAGACATAGGATACTTTCATCCCGGTACAAGGTTCCCGTGGGATAATTTCCGAGATACACGCGGGCGAAGCCGCTGGCAACAGCTAGTATATTAAGACATAGGATACTTTCATCCTGGTACAAGGTTCCCGTGGGATAATTTCCGACATACACGCTGGCAACAGCTAGTATATTAAGACATAGGATACTTTCATCCCGGTACAAGGTTCCCGTGGGATAATTTCCGACATACACGCGGGCAACAGCTAGTATATTAAGACATAGGAAACTTTTCATCCCGGTAGAAGGTTCCCGTGGGATAATTTCCGACATACACGCTGGCAACAGCTAGTATATTAAGACATAGGATACTTTCATCCCGGTACAAGGTTCCCGTGGGATAATTTCCGACATACACGCGGGCAACAGCTAGTATATTAAACCATCGGATACTTTTCATCCCGGTAGAAGGTTCCCGTAGGATAATTTCCGACATACACGCTGGCAACAGCTAGTATATTAAGACATAGGATACTTTCATCCCGGTACAAGGTTCCCGTGGGATAATTTCCGACATACACGCTGGCAACAGCTAGTATATTAAGACATAGGATACTTTTCATCCCGGTAGAAGGTTCCCGAGGGATAATTTCCGACATACACGCTGGCAGCAGCTAGTATATTAAGACATAGGATACTTTCATCCCGGTACAAGGTTCCCGTGGGATAATTTCCGACATACACGCTGGCAACAGCTAGTATATTAAGACATAGGATACTTTTCATCCCTGTAGAAGGTTCCCGTGGGATAATTTCCGACATACACGCGGGCAACAGCTAGTATATTAAGACATAGGATACTTTTCATCCCGGTATAAGGTTCCCGTGGGATAATTTCCGACATACACGCTGGCAACAGCTAGTATATTAAGATATAGGATACTTTTCATCCCGGTAGAAGGCTCCCGTGGGATAATTTCCGACATACACGCTGGCAGCAGCTAGTATATTAAGACATAGGATACTTTTATCTCGGTATAAGGTTCCCGTGGGATAATTTCCGACATACACGCTGGCAACAGCTAGTATATTAAGACATAGGATACTTTTCATCCCTGTAGAAGGTTCCCGTGGGATAATTTCCGACATACACGCTGGCAACAGCTAGTATATTAAGACAAAGGATACTTTTATCCCGGTACAAGGTCCCGTGGGATAATTTCCGACATACACGCTGGCAACAGCTAGTATATTAAGACATAGGATACTTTTCATCCCAGTAGAAGGTTCCCGTGGGATAATTTCCGACATACACACGGGCAAAGCCGCGGGCAACAGCTAGTATATTAAGACATAGGATACTTTCATCCCGGTACAAGGTTCCCGTGGGATAATTTCCGAGATACACGCTGGCAACAGCTAGTATATTAAGACAAAGGATACTTTCATCCCGGTACAAGGTTCCCGTGGGATAATTTCCGACATACACGCGGGCGAAGCCGCTGGCAACAGCTAGTATATTAAGACATAGGATACTTTCATCCTGGTACAAGGTTCCCGTGGGATAATTTCCGACATACACGCTGGCAACAGCTAGTATATTAAGACATAGGATACTTTCATCCCGGTACAAGGTTCCCGTGGGATAATTTCCGACATACACGCGGGCAACAGCTAGTATATTAAGACATAGGAAACTTTTCATCCCGGTAGAAGGTTCCCGTGGGATAATTTCCGACATACACGCTGGCAACAGCTAGTATATTAAGACATAGGATACTTTCATCCCGGTACAAGGTTCCCGTGGGATAATTTCCGACATACACGCGGGCAACAGCTAGTATATTAAACCATCGGATACTTTTCATCCCGGTAGAAGGTTCCCGTAGGATAATTTCCGACATACACGCTGGCAACAGCTAGTATATTAAGACATAGGATACTTTCATCCCGGTACAAGGTTCCCGTGGGATAATTTCCGACATACACGCTGGCAACAGCTAGTATATTAAGACATAGCATACTTTTCATCCCGGTAGAAGGTTCCCGTGGGATAATTTCCGACATACACGCGGGCAACAGCTAGTATATTAAGACAGGATACTTTCATCCCGGTACAAGGTTCCCGTGGGATAATTTCCGACATACACGCTGGCAACAGCTAGTATATTAAGACATAGGATACTTTCATCCCGGTAGAAGGTTCCCGTGGGATAATTTCCGAAATACACGCTGGCAACAGCTAGTATATTAAGACATAGGATACTTTTCATCCCGGTAGAAGGTTTCCGTGGGATAATTTCCGACATACACGCGGGCGAAGCCGCTGGCAACAGCTAGTATATTAAGACATAGGATACTTTCATCCCGGTAGAAGGTTCCCGTGGGATAATTTCCGACATACATGCGGGCAACAGCTAGTATATTAAGACATAGGATACTTTCATCCCGGTACAAGGTTCCCGTGGGATAATTTCCGACATACACGCTGGCAACAGCTAGTATATTAAGACATAGGATACTTTTCATCCCGGTAGAAGGTTCCCGTGGGATAATTTCCGACATACACACGAGCGAAGCCGCGGGCAACAGCTAGTATATTAAGACATAGGATACTTTCATCCCGGTACAAGGTTCCCGTGGGATAATTTCCGACATACACGCTGGCAACAGCTAGTATATTAAGACATAGGATACTTTTCATCCCGGTAGAAGGTTCCCGAGGGATAATTTCCGACATACACGCGGGCAACAGCTACTATATTAAGACATAGGATACTTTTCATCCCGGTAGAAGGTTCCCGAGGGATAATTTCCGACATACACGCTGGCAACAGCTAGTATATTAAGACATAGGATACTTTTCATCCCGGTAGAAGGTTCCCGTGGGATAATTTCCGACATACACGCTGGCAACAGCTAGTATATTAAGACATAGGATACTTTCATCCCGGTACAAAGTTCCCGTGGGATAATTTCCGACATTCACGCGGGCAACAGCTAGTATATTAAGACAGGATACTTTTCATCCCGGTAGAAGGTTCCCGTGGGATAATTTCCGACATACACGCTGGCAGCAGCTAGTATATTAAGACATAGGATACTTTCATCCCGGTACAAGGTTCCCGTGGGATAATTTCCGACATACACGCTGGCAACAGCTAGTATATTAAGACATAGGATACTTTTCATCCCTGTAGAAGGTTCCCGTGGGATAATTTCCGACATACACGCGGGCAACAGCTAGTATATTAAGACATAGGATACTTTTCATCCCGGTACAAGGTTCTCGTCGGATAATTTCCGACATACACGCTGGCAACAGCTAGTATATTAAGATATAGGATACTTTTCATCCCGGTAGAAGGCTCCCGTGGGATAATTTCCGACATACACGCTGGCAGCAGCTAGTATATTAAGACATAGGATACTTTTATCCCGGTATAAGGTTCCCGTGGGATAATTTCCGACATACACGCTGGCAACAGCTAGTATATTAAGACATAGGATACTTTTCATCCCTGTAGAAGGTTCCCGTGGGATAATTTCCGACATACACGCTGGCAGCAGCTAGTATATTAAGACAAAGGATACTTTTATCCCGGTACAAGGTCCCGTGGGATAATTTCCGACATACACGCTGGCAACAGCTAGTATATTAAGACATAGGATACTTTTCATCCCAGTAGAAGGTTCCCGTGGGATAATTTCCGACATACACACGGGCAAAGCCGCGGGCAACAGCTAGTATATTAAGACATAGGATACTTTCATCCCGGTACAAGGTTCCCGTGGGATAATTTCCGAGATACACGCGGGCGAAGCCGCTGGCAACAGCTAGTATATTAAGACATAGGATACTTTCATCCTGGTACAAGGTTCCCGTGGGATAATTTCCGACATACACGCTGGCAACAGCTAGTATATTAAGACATAGGATACTTTCATCCCGGTACAAGGTTCCCGTGGGATAATTTCCGACATACACGCGGGCAACAGCTAGTATATTAAGACATAGGAAACTTTTCATCCCGGTAGAAGGTTCCCGTGGGATAATTTCCGACATACACGCTGGCAACAGCTAGTATATTAAGACATAGGATACTTTCATCCCGGTACAAGGTTCCCGTGGGATAATTTCCGACATACACGCGGGCAACAGCTAGTATATTAAACCATCGGATACTTTTCATCCCGGTAGAAGGTTCCCGTAGGATAATTTCCGACATACACGCTGGCAACAGCTAGTATATTAAGACATAGGATACTTTCATCCCGGTACAAGGTTCCCGTGGGATAATTTCCGACATACACGCTGGCAACAGCTAGTATATTAAGACATAGCATACTTTTCATCCCGGTAGAAGGTTCCCGTGGGATAATTTCCGACATACACGCGGGCAACAGCTAGTATATTAAGACAGGATACTTTCATCCCGGTACAAGGTTCCCGTGGGATAATTTCCGACATACACGCTGGCAACAGCTAGTATATTAAGACATAGGATACTTTCATCCCGGTAGAAGGTTCCCGTGGGATAATTTCCGAAATACACGCTGGCAACAGCTAGTATATTAAGACATAGGATACTTTTCATCCCGGTAGAAGGTTCCCGTGGGATAATTTCCGACATACACGCGGGCAACAGCTAGTATATTAAGACATAGGATACTTTCATCCCGGTACAAGGTTCCCGTGGGATAATTTCCGAGATACACGCTGGCAACATCTAGTATATTAAGACAAAGGATACTTTCATCCCGGTACAAGGTTCCCGTGGGATAATTTCCGACATACACGCTGGCAACAGCTAGTATATTAAGACATAGGATACTTTTCATCCCTGTAGAAGGTTCCCGTGGGATAATTTCCGACATACACGCGGGCAACAGCTAGTATATTAAGACATAGGATACTTTTCATCCCGGTACAAGGTTCCCGTGGGATAATTTCCGACATACACGCTGGCAACAGCTAGTATATTAAGACAAAGGATACTTTCATCCCGGTACAAGGTCCCGTGGGATAATTTCCGACATACACGCTGGCAACAGCTAGTATATTAAGACATAGGATACTTTCATCCCGGTACAAGGTTCCCGTGGGATAATTTCCGACATACACGCTGGCAACAGCTAGTATATTAAGACATAGGATACTTTCATCCCGGTAGAAGGTTCCCGAGGGATAATTTCCGACATACACGCGGGCAACAGCTACTATATTAAGACATAGGATACTTTTCATCCCGGTAGAAGGTTCACGAGGGATAATTTCCGACATACACGCTGGCAACAGCTAGTATATTAAGACAAAGGATACTTTCATCCCGGTACAAGGTCCCGTGGGATAATTTCCGACATACACGCTGGCAACAGCTAGTATATTAAGACATAGGATACTTTTCATCCCGGTAGAAGGTTCCCGTGGGATAATTTCCGACATACACACGGGCGAAGCCGCGGGCAACAGCTAGTATATTAAGACATAGGATACTTTTCATCCCGGTAGAAGGTTCCCGAGGGATAATTTCTGACATACACGCGGGCAACAGCTACTATATTAAGACATAGGATACTTTTCATCCCGGTTGAAGGTTCACGAGGGATAATTTCCGACATACACGCTAGCAACAGCTAGTATATTAAGACGTAGGATACTTTTCATCCCGGTAGAAGGTTCCCGTGGGATAATTTCCGACATACACGCTGGCAACAGCTAGTATATTAAGACATAGGATACTTTCATCCCGGTACAAGGTTCCCGTGGGATAATTTCTGACATACACGCGGGCAACAGCTAGTATATTAAGACATAGGATACTTTTCATCCCGGTAGAAGGTTCCCGAGGGATAATTTCCGACATACACGCTGGCAGCAGCTAGTATATTAAGACATAGGATACTTTCATCCCGGTACAAGGTTCCCGTGGGATAATTTCCGACATACACGCTGGCAACAGCTAGTATATTAAGACATAGGATACTTTTCATCCCTGTAGAAGGTTCCCGTGGGATAATTTCCGACATACACGCGGGCAACAGCTAGTATATTAAGACATAGGATACTTTTCATCCCGGTACAAGGTTCCCGTGGGATAATTTCCGACATACACGCGGGCAACAGCTAGTATATTAAGACATAGGATACTTTCATCCCGGTACAAGGTTCCCGTGGGATAATTTCCGACATACACGCTGGCAACAGCTAGTATATTAAGACATAGGATACTTTTCATCCCTGTAGAAGGTTCCCGTGGGATAATTTCCGACATACACACGGGCAACAGCTAGTATATTAAGACATAGGATACTTTTCATCCCGGTACAAGGTTCCCGTGGGATAATTTCCGACATACACGCTGGCAACAGCTAGTATATTAAGACAAAGGATACTTTCATCCCGGTACAAGGTCCCGTGGGATAATTTCCGACATACACGCTGGCAACAGCTAGTATATTAAGACATAGGATACTTTCATCCCGGTACAAGGTTCCCGTGGGATAATTTCCGACATACACGCTGGCAACAGCTAGTATATTAAGACATAGGATACTTTCATCCCGGTAGAAGGTTCCCGAGGGATAATTTCCGACATACACGCTGGCAACAGCTAGTATATTAAGACATAGGATACTTTCATCCCGGTACAAGGTTCCCGTGGGATAATTTCTGACATACACGCGGGCAACAGCTAGTATATTAAGACATAGGATACTTTTCATCCCGGTAGAAGGTTCCCGAGGGATAATTTCCGACATACACGCTGGCAGCAGCTAGTATATTAAGACATAGGATACTTTCATCCCGGTACAAGGTTCCCGTGGGATAATTTCCGACATACACGCTGGCAACAGCTAGTATATTAAGACATAGGATACTTTTCATCCCTGTAGAAGGTTCCCGTGGGATAATTTCCGACATACACGCGGGCAACAGCTAGTATATTAAGACATAGGATACTTTCATCCCGGTAGAAGGTTCCAAAGGGATAATTTCCGACATACACGCTGGCAACAGCTTGTATATTAAGACATAGGATACTTTTCATCCCGGTAGAAGGTTCCCGTGGGATAATTTCCGACATACACGCGGGCAACAGCTAGTATATTAAGACATAGGATACTTTCATCCCGGTAGAAGGTTCCCGTGGGATAATTTCCGACATACACGCTGGCAACAGCTAGTATATTAAGACATAGGATACTTTTCATCCCGGTAGAAGGTTCCCGAGGGATAATTTCCGACATACACGCGGGCAACAGCTACTATATTAAGACATAGGATACTTTTCATCCCGGTAGAAGGTTCCCGAGGGATAATTTCCGACATACACGCTGGCAACAGCTAGTATATTAAGACATAGGATACTTTTCATCCCGGTAGAAGGTTCCCGTGGGATAATTTCCGACATACACGCTGGCAACAGCTAGTATATTAAGACATAGGATACTTTTCATCCCTGTAGAAGGTTCCCGTGGGATAATTTCCGACATACACGCTGGCAACAGCTAGTATATTAAGACAAAGGATACTTTTATCCCGGTACAAGGTCCCGTGGGATAATTTCCGACATACACGCTGGCAACAGCTAGTATATTAAGACAAAGGATACTTTTCATCCCAGTAGAAGGTTCCCGTGGGATAATTTCCGACATACACACGGGCAAAGCCGCGGGCAACAGCTAGTATATTAAGACATAGGATACTTTCATCCCGGTACAAGGTTCCCGTGGGATAATTTCCGAGATACACGCTGGCAACAGCTAGTATATTAAGACATAGGATACTTTTCATCCCTGTAGAAGGTTCCCGTGGGATAATTTCCGACATACACGCGGGCAACAGCTAGTATATTAAGACATAGGATACTTTCATCCCGGTAGAAGGTTCCAAAGGGATAATTTCCGACATACACGCTGGCAACAGCTAGTATATTAAGACATAGGATACTTTTCATCCCTGTAGAAGGTTCCCGTGGGATAATTTCCGACATACACGCGGGCAACAGCTAGTATATTAAGACATAGGATACTTTTCATCCCGGTATAAGGTCCCGTGGGATAATTTCCGACATACACGCTGGCAACAGCTAGTATATTAAGACATAGGATACTTTCATCCCGGTACAAGGTTCCCGTGGGATAATTTCTGACATACACGCGGGCAACAGCTAGTATATTAAGACATAGGATACTTTTCATCCCGGTAGAAGGTTCCCGAGGGATAATTTCCGACATACACGCTGGCAGCAGCTAGTATATTAAGACATAGGATACTTTCATCCCGGTACAAGGTTCCCGTGGGATAATTTCCGACATACACGCTGGCAACAGCTAGTATATTAAGACATAGGATACTTTTCATCCCTGTAGAAGGTTCCCGTGGGATAATTTCCGACATACACGCGGGCAACAGCTAGTATATTAAGACATAGGATACTTTTCATCCCGGTACAAGGTTCCCGTGGGATAATTTCCGACATACACGCGGGCAACAGCTAGTATATTAAGACATAGGATACTTTCATCCCGGTACAAGGTTCCCGTGGGATAATTTCCGACATACACGCTGGCAACAGCTAGTATATTAAGACATAGGATACTTTTCATCCCTGTAGAAGGTTCCCGTGGGATAATTTCCGACATACACGCGGGCAACAGCTAGTATATTAAGACATAGGATACTTTTCATCCCGGTACAAGGTTCCCGTGGGATAATTTCCGACATACACGCTGGCAACAGCTAGTATATTAAGACAAAGGATACTTTCATCCCGGTACAAGGTCCCGTGGGATAATTTCCGACATACACGCTGGCAACAGCTAGTATATTAAGACATAGGATACTTTCATCCCGGTACAAGGTTCCCGTGGGATAATTTCCGACATACACGCTGGCAACAGCTAGTATATTAAGACATAGGATACTTTCATCCCGGTAGAAGGTTCCCGAGGGATAATTTCCGACATACACGCTGGCAACAGCTAGTATATTAAGACATAGGATACTTTCATCCCGGTACAAGGTTCCCGTGGGATAATTTCTGACATAGACGCGGGCAACAGCTAGTATATTAAGACATAGGATACTTTTCATCCCGGTAGAAGGTTCCCGAGGGATAATTTCCGACATACACGCTGGCAGCAGCTAGTATATTAAGACATAGGATACTTTCATCCCGGTACAAGGTTCCCGTGGGATAATTTCCGACATACACGCTGGCAACAGCTAGTATATTAAGACATAGGATACTTTTCATCCCTGTAGAAGGTTCCCGTGGGATAATTTCCGACATACACGCGGGCAACAGCTAGTATATTAAGACATAGGATACTTTCATCCCGGTAGAAGGTTCCAAAGGGATAATTTCCGACATACACGCTGGCAACAGCTAGTATATTAAGACATAGGATACTTTTCATCCCGGTAGAAGGTTCCCGTGGGATAATTTCCGACATACACGCGGGCAACAGCTAGTATATTAAGACATAGGATACTTTCATCCCGGTAGAAGGTTCCCGTGGGATAATTTCCGACATACACGCTGGCAACAGCTAGTATATTAAGACATAGGATACTTTTCATCCCGGTAGAAGGTTCCCGAGGGATAATTTCCGACATACACGCGGGCAACAGCTACTATATTAAGACATAGGATACTTTTCATCCCGGTAGAAGGTTCCCGAGGGATAATTTCCGACATACACGCTGGCAACAGCTAGTATATTAAGACATAGGATACTTTTCATCCCGGTAGAAGGTTCCCGTGGGATAATTTCCGACATACACGCTGGCAACAGCTAGTACATTAAGACATAGGATACTTTCATCCCGGTACAAAGTTCCCGTGGGATAATTTCCGACATACACGCGGGCAACAGCTAGTATATTAAGACAGGATACTTTTCATCCCGGTAGAAGGTTCCCGAGGGATAATTTCCGACATACACGCTGGCAGCAGCTAGTATATTAAGACATAGGATACTTTCATCCCGGTACAAGGTTCCCGTGGGATAATTTCCGACATACACGCTGGCAACAGCTAGTATATTAAGACATAGGATACTTTTCATCCCTGTAGAAGGTTCCCGTGGGATAATTTCCGACATACACGCGGGCAACAGCTAGTATATTAAGACATAGGATACTTTTCATCCCGGTATAAGGTTCCCGTGGGATAATTTCCGACATACACGCTGGCAACAGCTAGTATATTAAGATATAGGATACTTTTCATCCCGGTAGAAGGCTCCCGTGGGATAATTTCCGACATACACGCGTGCAGCAGCTAGTATATTAAGACATAGGATACTTTTATCCCGGTATAAGGTTCCCGTGGGATAATTTCCGACATACACGCTGGCAACAGCTAGTATATTAAGACATAGGATACTTTTCATCCCTGTAGAAGGTTCCCGTGGGATAATTTCCGACATACACGCTGGCAACAGCTAGTATATTAAGACAAAGGATACTTTTATCCCGGTACAAGGTCCCGTGGGATAATTTCCGACATACACGCTGGCAACAGCTAGTATATTAAGACATAGGATACTTTTCATCCCAGTAGAAGGTTCCCGTGGGATAATTTCCGACATACACACGGGCAAAGCCGCGGGCAACAGCTAGTATATTAAGACATAGGATACTTTCATCCCAGTACAAGGTTCCCGTGGGATAATTTCCGAGATACACGCTGGCAACAGCTAGTATATTAAGACATAGGATACTTTTCATCCCTGTAGAAGGTTCCCGTGGGATAATTTCCGACATACACGCGGGCAACAGCTAGTATATTAAGACATAGGATACTTTCATCCCGGTAGAAGGTTCCAAAGGGATAATTTCCGACATACACGCTGGCAACAGCTAGTATATTAAGACATAGGATACTTTTCATCCCTGTAGAAGGTTCCCGTGGGATAATTTCCGACATACACGCGGGCAACAGCTAGTATATTAAGACATAGGATACTTTTCATCCCGGTATAAGGTCCCGTGGGATAATTTCCGACATACACGCTGGCAACAGCTAGTATATTAAGACATAGGATACTTTTCATCCCAGTAGAAGGTTCCCGTGGGATAATTTCCGACATACACACGGGCAAAGCCGCGGGCAACAGCTAGTATATTAAGACATAGGATACTTTTATCCCGGTATAAGGTTCCCGTGGGATAATTTCCGACATACACGCTGGCAACAGCTAGTATATTAAGACATAGGATACTTTTCATCCCTGTAGAAGGTTCCCGTGGGATAATTTCCGACATACACGCTGGCAACAGCTAGTATATTAAGACAAAGGATACTTTTATCCCGGTACAAGGTCCCGTGGGATTATTTCCGACATACACGCTGGCAACAGCTAGTATATTAAGACATAGGATACTTTTCATCCCTGTAGAAGGTTCCCGTGGGATAATTTCCGACATACACGCGGGCAACAGCTAGTATATTAAGACATAGGATACTTTCATCCCGGTAGAAGGTTCCAAAGGGATAATTTCCGACATACACGCTGGCAACAGCTAGTATATTAAGACATAGGATACTTTTCATCCCGGTAGAAGGTTCCCGTGGGATAATTTCCGACATACACGCGGGCAACAGCTAGTATATTAAGACATAGGATACTTTCATCCCGGTACAAGGTTCCCGTGGGATAATTTCCGACATACACGCTGGCAACAGCTAGTATATTAAGACATAGGATACTTTTCATCCCGGTAGAAGGTTCCCGAGGGATAATTTCCGACATACACGCGGGCAACAGCTACTATATTAAGACATAGGATACTTTTCATCCCGGTAGAAGGTTCCCGAGGGATAATTTCCGACATACACGCTGGCAACAGCTAGTATATTAAGACATAGGATACTTTTCATCCCGGTAGAAGGTTCCCGTGGGATAATTTCCGACATACACGCTGGCAACAGCTAGTATATTAAGACATAGGATACTTTCATCCCGGTACAAAGTTCCCGTGGGATATTTTCCGACATACACGCGGGCAACAGCTAGTATATTAAGACAGGATACTTTTCATCCCGGTAGAAGGTTCCCGAGGGATAATTATGACGATAATTATATAAGGTATGACGGTGGATGGTTACAGGCCGGTCGCAGTGCTGTCGACTCCGGCAAAGGTTTTCGAGGCGGCTCTTCATAAGAGTATATTCCAACAGGTCAGTGGCCAGCTTTCAGACGTCCAGCACGGGTTTCGACCAGCAAGAAGCACTACTAGCAATCTCCTGAGCTACATGGCTAATCTGGTGCCAGCAGTGGACAGTGGAAGGCAAACTGATGCCGCTTACTTCGATTTTAAAAAAGCATTCGATCTAGTAAATAATGATGTTTTGCTCAAAAAGTTAGCGGCCGTTGGTTTTACTCCACATCTGCTAAAGTTTTTTGCAAGTTACATGAGGGGTAGGCAGCAGTACGTAGAATATGCGGGACACAGGTCAGAGCCATATTTTACCAGGTCGGGGGTGAGTCAGGGCAGTAACCTTGGGCCTTTGCAATTCATTATTATGATTAATGATTTGCCAAAAGTTGTTAAAGATGCCAAATGCTTACTGTTTGCTGACGACCTCAAGCTGTCGCTGGAGATCAGTAATTTGGAGGACTGTGACAGGCTTCAAACAGACATAGACAGAGTGGTGACCTGGAGCAAGGATAACCTCTTGCAGTTCAACATCTCAAAGTGCGTAACAATCAGTTTCACTCGCGCACGCACTCCTATTCTATGTACGTATAATATAGATGGCTTGCCAATGTCTAGGGCTACGGAAGTAAGGGACTTAGGTGTGAAATTCAACACTGAGCTAACGTTTCGTGATCACATCACAAGCTGCTGTAAAAAAGCTTACCGTAATTTAGGTTTTATGCTCCGTATGGTGCGTGGTTTCAATAACATTAAAGCAGTTATCGCCTTATATAATGCTTTAGTTAGAAGTCAATTAGAATGTAACGCAGTCATTTGGGCTCCACATGAATCTAAATATAGGCTCATGCTGGAGAGAGTGCAGAACAAGTTTGTGAGATATTTGTACTTGCGATTGTATGGTGTATACCCATTTTATCCGCTTATGTACCCGACTTTATTTATTTTGGGAATGGTTGGATACAACGAACTGAGGGTCAGGAGGGATCTCGCACTCACATCGTACATATTTAAAGTACTTAGAGGAAAGGTACATAATGCGGACATATTAGGGCACATAGGTTTGTGTGTACCCGACAGGTACGTGTGGCGACGACGACAGCCACGGCTGTTGGCGGAGCCGCGCGCTCGGACCAATCTTTTAAGTGAGGCGCCACTGACGCGTGCACTCCGCACTCTCAACCTCATAGCTAGTGACACGGACCTATTTTATTGTTCTCTGAGTGAGTTCACAAAGAATGCATTGTTTGTAATAAGTTATAAACTTTATTTTTAATAATACATTAAGTTTAGAGATGTACGCTATCGCAATAGGTTTACCCTGTAATGATAGATGTAAGTTGGACAAATAAATAAATAAAAAAATAAAAAAAATTTCCGACATACACGCTGGCAGCAGCTAGTATATTAAGACATAGGATACTTTCATCCCGGTACAAGGTTCCCGTGGGATAATTTCCGACATACACGCTGGCAACAGCTAGTATATTAAGACATAGGATACTTTTCATCCCTGTAGAAGGTTCCCGTGGGATAATTTCCGACATACACGCGGGCAACAGCTAGTATATTAAGACATAGGATACTTTTCATCCCGGTATAAGGTTCCCGTGGGATAATTTCCGACATACACGCTGGCAACAGCTAGTATATTAAGATATAGGATACTTTTCATCCCGGTAGAAGGCTCCCGTGGGATAATTTCCGACATACACGCTGGCAGCAGCTAGTATATTAAGACATAGGATACTTTTATCCCGGTATAAGGTTCCCGTGGGATAATTTCCGACATACACGCTGGCAACAGCTAGTATATTAAGACATAGGATACTTTTCATCCCTGTAGAAGGTTCTCGTGGGATAATTTCCGACATACACGCTGGCAACAGCTAGTATATTAAGACAAAGGATACTTTTATCCCGGTACAAGGTCCCGTGGGATAATTTCCGACATACACGCTGGCAACAGCTAGTATATTAAGACATAGGATACTTTTCATCCCAGTAGAAGGTTCCCGTGGGATAATTTCCGACATACACACGGGCAAAGCCGCGGGCAACAGCTAGTATATTAAGACATAGGATACTTTCATCCCGGTACAAGGTTCCCGTGGGATAATTTCCGAGATACACGCTGGCAACAGCTAGTATATTAAGACAAAGGATACTTTCATCCCGGTACAAGGTTCCCGTGGGATAATTTCCGACATACACGCGGGCGAAGCCGCTGGCAACAGCTAGTATATTAAGACATAGGATACTTTCATCCTGGTACAAGGTTCCCGTGGGATAATTTCCGACATACACGCTGGCAACAGCTAGTATATTAAGACATAGGATACTTTCATCCCGGTACAAGGTTCCCGTGGGATAATTTCCGACATACACGCGGGCAACAGCTAGTATATTAAACCATCGGATACTTTTCATCCCGGTAGAAGGTTCCCGTAGGATAATTTCCGACATACACGCTGGCAACAGCTAGTATATTAAGACATAGGATACTTTCATCCCGGTACAAGGTTCCCGTGGGATAATTTCCGACATACACGCTGGCAACAGCTAGTATATTAAGACATAGCATACTTTTCATCCCGGTAGAAGGTTCCCGTGGGATAATTTCCGACATACACGCGGGCAACAGCTAGTATATTAAGACAGGATACTTTCATCCCGGTACAAGGTTCCCGTGGGATAATTTCCGACATACACGCTGGCAACAGCTAGTATATTAAGACATAGGATACTTTCATCCCGGTAGAAGGTTCCCGTGGGATAATTTCCGAAATACACGCTGGCAACAGCTAGTATATTAAGACATAGGATACTTTTCATCCCGGTAGAAGGTTCCCGTGGGATAATTTCCGACATACACGCGGGCAACAGCTAGTATATTAAGACATAGGATACTTTCATCCCGGTACAAGGTTCCCGTGGGATAATTTCCGAGATACACGCTGGCAACATCTAGTATATTAAGACAAAGGATACTTTCATCCCGGTACAAGGTTCCCGTGGGATAATTTCCGACATACACGCTGGCAACAGCTAGTATATTAAGACATAGGATACTTTTCATCCCTGTAGAAGGTTCCCGTGGGATAATTTCCGACATACACGCGGGCAACAGCTAGTATATTAAGACATAGGATACTTTTCATCCCGGTACAAGGTTCCCGTGGGATAATTTCCGACATACACGCTGGCAACAGCTAGTATATTAAGACAAAGGATACTTTCATCCCGGTACAAGGTCCCGTGGGATAATTTCCGACATACACGCTGGCAACAGCTAGTATATTAAGACATAGGATACTTTCATCCCGGTACAAGGTTCCCGTGGGATAATTTCCGACATACACGCTGGCAACAGCTAGTATATTAAGACATAGGATACTTTCATCCCGGTAGAAGGTTCCCGAGGGATAATTTCCGACATACACGCGGGCAACAGCTACTATATTAAGACATAGGATACTTTTCATCCCCTTAGAAGGTTCACGAGGGATAATTTCCGACATACACGCTGGCAACAGCTAGTATATTAAGACAAAGGATACTTTCATCCCGGTACAAGGTCCCGTGGGATAATTTCCGACATACACGCTGGCAACAGCTAGTATATTAAGACATAGGATACTTTTCATCCCGGTAGAAGGTTCCCGTGGGATAATTTCCGACATACACACGGGCGAAGCCGCGGGCAACAGCTAGTATATTAAGACATAGGATACTTTTCATCCCGGTAGAAGGTTCCCGAGGGATAATTTCCGACATACACGCGGGCAACAGCTACTATATTAAGACATAGGATACTTTTCATCCCGGTAGAAGGTTCACGAGGGATAATTTCCGACATACACGCTAGCAACAGCTAGTATATTAAGACATAGGATACTTTTCATCCCGGTAGAAGGTTCCCGTGGGATAGTTTCCGACATACACGCTGGCAACAGCTAGTATATTAAGACATAGGATACTTTCATCCCGGTACAAGGTTCCCGTGGGATAATTTCTGACCTACACGCGGGCAACAGCTAGTATATTAAGACATAGGATACTTTCATCCCGGTACAAGGTTCCCGTGGGATAATTTCCGACATACACGCTGGCAACAGCTAGTATATTAAGACATAGGATACTTTTCATCCCTGTAGAAGGTTCCCGTGGGATAATTTCCGACATACACGCGGGCAACAGCTAGTATATTAAGACATAGGATACTTTTCATCCCGGTACAAGGTTCCCGTGGGATAATTTCCGACATACACGCTGGCAACAGCTAGTATATTAAGACATAGGATACTTTTCATCCCGGTAGAAGGTTCCCGTGGGATAATTTCCGACATACACGCGGGCAACAGCTAGTATATTAAGACATAGGATACTTTCATCCCGGTACAAGGTTCCCGTGGGATAATTTCCGAGATACACGCTGGCAACAGCTAGTATATTAAGACAAAGGATATTTTCATCCCGGTACAAGGTTCCCGTGGGATAATTTCCGACATACACGCGGGCGTAGCCGCTGGCAACAGCTAGTATATTAAGACATAGGATACTTTCATCCCGGTACAAGGTTCCCGTGGGATAATTTCCGACATAACCGCTGGCAACAGCTAGTATATTAAGACATAGGATACTTTCATCCCGGTACAAGGTTCCCGTGGGATAATTTCCGACATACACGCTGGCAACAGCTAGTATATTAAGACATAGGATACTTTTCATCCCGCTAGAAGGTTCCCGTGGGATAATTTCCGACATACACGCGGGCAACAGCTAGTATATTAAGACATAGGATACTTTCATCCCGGTACAAGGTTCCCGTGGGATAATTTCCGAGATACACGCTGGCAACAGCTAGTATATTAAGACAAAGGATACTTTCATCCCGGTACAAGGTTCCCGTGGGATAATTTCCGACATACACGCGGGCGTAGCCGCTGGCAACAGCTAGTATATTAAGACATAGGATACTTTCATCTCGGTACAAGGTTCCCGTGGGATAATTTCCGACATACACACGGGCGAAGCCGCTGGCAACAGCAAGTATATTAAGACATAGCATACTTTTCATCCCGGTAGAAGGTTCCCGTGGGATAATTTCCGACATACACGCGGGCAACAGCTAGTATATTAAGACAGGATACTTTCATCCCGGTACAAGGTTCCCGTGGGATAATTTCCGACATACACGCTGGCAACAGCTAGTATATTAAGACATAGGATACTTTTCATCCCGGTAGAAGGTTCCCGTGGGATAATTTCCGACATACACGCGGGCAACAGCTAGTAAAATTAAAATAATTCATTAATCCTACTAATACTCGTATTATAAATGTGAAAGTTTGTATGTTTGGATGTTTAGATGTTTGTTACTCAATCACGCAAAAACGGCTGAACGGATTTTAATGAAGTTGGTATACAGATAGTTTATAACCTAGATTAAGAGATAGGGTACTTTTCATCCCGGTAGAAGGATCCCGTGGGATAATTTCCGACATTCACGCGGGCAACAGCTAGTATATTAAGACATAGGATACTTTTCATCCCAGTAGAAGGTTCCCGTGGGATAATTTCCGACATACACGCGGGCGAAGCCGCTGGCAACAGCTAGTATATTAAGACATAGGATACTTTCATCCCGGTAGAAGGTTCCCGTGGGATAATTTCCGACATACACGCTGGCAACAGCTAGTATATTAAGACATAGGATACTTTCTTCCCGGAAGAAGGTTCCCGTGGGATAATTACCGACATACACGCTGGCAACAGCTAGTATATTAAGACATAGGATACTTTCATCCCGGTACAAGGTTCCCGTGGGATAATTTCCGACATACACGCGGGCAACAGCTAGTATATTAAGACATAGGATACTTTTCATTCCGGTAGAAGGTTCCCGAGGGATAATTTCCGACATACACGCTGGCAGCAGCTAGTATATTAAGACATAGGATACTTTCATTTCGGTACAAGGTTCCCGTGGGATAATTTCCGACATACACGCTGGCAACAGCTAGTATATTAAGACATAGGATACTTTTCATCCCGGTAGAAGGTTCCCGTGGGATAATTTCCGACATACACGCGGGCAACAGCTAGTATATTAAGACATAGGATACTTTTCATCCCGGTACAAGGTTCCCGTGGGATAATTTCCGACATACACGCTGGCAACAGCTAGTATATTAAGACATAGGATACTTTTCATCCCGGTAGAAAGTTCCCGTGGGATAATTTCCGACATACACGCGGGCAACAGCTAGTATATTAAGACATAGGATACTTTCATCCCGGTAGAAGGTTCCCGTGGGATAATTTCCGACATACACGCGGGCAACAGCTATTATATTAAGACATAGGATACTTTTCATCCCGGTAGAAGGTTCCCGTGGGATAATTTCCGACATACACGCGGGCAACAGCTAGTATATTAAGACATAGGATACTTTCATCCCGGTACAAGGTTCCCGTGGGATAATTTCCGAGATACACGCTGGCAACAGCTAGTATATTAAGACAAAGGATACTTTCATCCCGGTAGAAGGTTCCCGTGGGATAATTTCCGACATACACGCGGGCAACAGCTAGTATATTAAGACATAGGATACTTTCATCCCGGTACAAGGTTCCCGTGGGATAATTTCCGACATACACGCTGGCAACAGCTAGTATATTAAGACATAGGATACTTTCATCCCGGTACAAGGTTCCCGTGGGATAATTTCCGACATACACGCTGGCAACAGCTAGTATATTAAGACATAGGATACTTTCATCCCGGTACAAGGTTCCCGTGGGATAATTTCCGACATACACGCGGGCAACAGCTAGTATATTAAGCCATCGGATACTTTTCATCCCGGTAGAAGGTTCCCGTGGGATAATTTCCGACATACTCGCTGGCAACAGCTAGTATATTAAGACATAGGATACTTTCATCTCGGTACAAGGTTCCCGTGGGATAATTTCCGACATACACACGGGCGAAGCCGCTGGCAACAGCAAGTATATTAAGACATAGCATACTTTTCATCCCGGTAGAAGGTTCCCGTGGGATAATTTCCGACATACACGCGGGCAACAGCTAGTATATTAAGACAGGATACTTTCATCCCGGTAGAAGGTTCCCGTGGGATAATTTCCGACATACACGCTGGCAACAGCTAGTATATTAAGACATAGGATACTTTTCATCCCGGTAGAAGGTTCCCGTGGGATAATTTCCGACATACACGCGGGCAACAGCTAGTATATTAAGACATAGGATACTTTTCATCCCGGTACAAGGTTTCCGTGGGATAATTTCCGACATACACGCGGGCGAAGCCGCTGGCAACAGCTAGTATATTAAGACATAGGATACTTTCATCCCGGTAGAAGGTTCCAAAGGGATAATTTCCGACATACACGCTGGCAACAGCTAGTATATTAAGACACAGGATACTTTTCATCCCGGTAGAAGGTTCCCGTGGGATAATTTCCGACATACACGCGGGCAACAGCTAGTATATTAAGACATAGGATACTTTCATCCCGGTACAAGGTTCCCGTGGGATAATTTCCGACATACACGCTGGCAACAGCTAGTATATTAAGACATAGGATACTTTTCATCCCGGTACAAGGTTCCCGTGGGATAATTTCAGACATACACGCTGGCAACAGCTAGTATATTAAGACATAGGATACTTTCATCCCGGTACAAGGTTCCCGTGGGATAATTTCCGAGATATACGCTGGCAACAGCTAGTATATTAAGACAAAGGATACTTTCATCACGGTACAAGGTTCCCGTGGGATAATTTCCGACATACACGCGGCAACAGCTAGTATATTACGACATAGGATACTTTTCATCCCGGTAGAAGGTTCCCGTGGGATAATTTCCGACATACACGCTGGCAACAGCTAGTATATTAAGACATGGGATACTTTCATCCCGGTAGAAGGTTCCCGTGGGATAATTTCCGACATACACGCGGGCAACAGCTAGTATATTAAGACATAGGATACTTTTCATCCCGGTAGAAGGTTTCCGTGGGATAATTTCCGACATACACGCGGGCGAAGCCGCTGGCAACAGCTAGTATATTAAGACATAGGATACTTTCATCCCGGTAGAAGGTTCCCGTGGGATAATTTCCGACATACACGCGGGCAACAGCTAGTATATTAAGACATAGGATACTTTCATCCCGGTACAAGGTTCCCGTGGGATAATTTCCGACATACACGCTGGCAACAGCTAGTATATTAAGACAAAGGATACTTTCATCCCGGTACAAGGTCCCGTGGGATAATTTCCGACATACACGCTGGCAACAGCTAGTATATTAAGACATAGGATACTTTTCATCCCGGTAGAAGGTTCCCGTGGGATAATTTCCGACATACACACGGGCGAAGCCGCGGGCAACAGCTAGTATATTAAGACATAGGATACTTTCATCCCGGTACAAGGTTCCCGTGGGATAATTTCCGACATACACGCTGGCAACAGCTAGTATATTAAGACATAGGATACTTTTCATCCCGGTAGAAGGTTCCCGTGGGATAATTTCCGACATACACGCTGGCAACAGCTAGTATATTAAGACATAGGATACTTTCATCCCGGTACAAAGTTCCCGTGGGATAATTTCCGACATACACGCGGGCAACAGCTAGTATATTAAGACAGGATACTTTTCATCCCGGTAGAAGGTTCCCGAGGGATAATTTCCGACATACACGCTGGCAGCAGCTAGTATATTAAGACATAGGATACTTTCATCCCGGTACAAGGTTCCCGTGGGATAATTTCCGACATACACGCTGGCAACAGCTAGTATATTAAGACATAGGATACTTTTCATCCCTGTAGAAGGTTCCCGTGGGATAATTTCCGACATACACGCGGGCAACAGCTAGTATATTAAGACATAGGATACTTTTCATCCCGGTACAAGGTTCCCGTGGGATAATTTCCGACATACACGCTGGCAACAGCTAGTATATTAAGACATAGGATACTTTTCATCCCGGTAGAAGGTTCCCGTGGGATAATTTCCGACATACACGCGGGCAACAGCTAGTATATTAAGACATAGGATACTTTTCATCCCGGTAGAAGGTTCCCGTGGGATAATTTCCGACATACACGCGGGCAACAGCTAGTATATTAAGACATAGGATACTTTTCATCCCGGTACAAGGTTCCCGTGGGATAATTTCCGACATACACGCTGGCAACAGCTAGTATATTAAGACATAGGATACTTTCATCCCGGTAGAAGGTTCCCGTGGGATAATTTCCGACATACACGCTGGCAACAGCTAGTATATTAAGACATAGGATACTTTCATCCCGGTAGAAGGTTCCCGTGGGATAATTACCGACATACACGCTGGCAACAGCTAGTATATTAAGACATAGGATACTTTCATCCCGGTACAAGGTTCCCGTGGGATAATTTCCGACATACACGCGGGCAACAGCTAGTATATTAAGACATAGGATACTTTTCATTTCGGTAGAAGGTTCCCGAGGGATAATTTCCGACATACACGCTGGCAGCAGCTAGTATATTAAGACATAGGATACTTTCATCCCGGTACAAGGTTCCCGTGGGATAATTTCCGACATACACGCTGGCAACAGCTAGTATATTAAGACATAGGATACTTTTCATCCCGGTAGAAGGTTCCCGTGGGATAATTTCCGACACACACGCGGGCAACAGCTAGTATATTAAGACATAGGATACTTTTCATCCCGGTACAAGGTTCCCGTGGGATAATTTCCGACATACACGCTGGCAACAGCTAGTATATTAAGACATAGGATACTTTTCATCCCGGTAGAAGGTTCCCGAGGGATAATTTCCGACATACACGCGGGCAACAGCTACTATATTAAGACATAGGATACTTTTCATCCCGGTAGAAGGTTCCCGAGGGATAATTTCCGACATACACGCTGGCAACAGCTAGTATATTAAGACATAGGATACTTTTCATCCCGGTAGAAGGTTCCCGTGGGATAATTTCCGACATACACGCTGGCAACAGCTAGTATATTAAGACATAGGATACTTTCATCCCGGTACAAAGTTCCCGTGGGATAATTTCCGACATACACGCGGGCAACAGCTAGTATATTAAGACAGGATACTTTTCATCCCGGTAGAAGGTTCCCGAGGGATAATTTCCGACATACACGCTGGCAGCAGCTAGTATATTAAGACAGGATACTTTCATCCCGGTACAAGGTTCCCGTGGGATAATTTCCGACATACACGCTGGCAACAGCTAGTATATTAAGACATAGGATACTTTTCATCCCTGTAGAAGGTTCCCGTGGGATAATTTCCGACATACACGCGGGCAACAGCTAGTATATTAAGACATAGGATACTTTTCATCCCGGTACAAGGTTCCCGTGGGATAATTTCCGACATACACGCTGGCAACAGCTAGTATATTAAGACATAGGATACTTTTCATCCCGGTAGAAGGTTCCCGTGGGATAATTTCCGACATACACGCGGGCAACAGCTAGTATATTAAGACATAGGATACTTTTCATCCCGGTAGAAGGTTCCCGTGGGATAATTTCCGACATACACGCGGGCAACAGCTAGTATATTAAGACATAGGATACTTTTCATCCCGGTAGAAGGTTCCCGTGGGATAATTTCCGACATACACGCTGGCAACAGCTAGTATATTAAGACATAGCATACTTTCATCCCGGTAGAAGGTTCCCGTGGGATAATTACCGACATACACGCTGGCAACAGCTAGTATATTAAGACATAGGATACTTTCATCCCGGTACAAGGTTCCCGTGGGATAATTTCCGACATACACGCGGGCAACAGCTAGTATATTAAGACATAGGATACTTTTCATTCCGGTCGAAGGTTCCCGAGGGATAATTTCCGACATACACGCTGGCAGCAGCTAGTATATTAAGACATAGGATACTTTCATCCCGGTACAAGGTTCCCGTGGGATAATTTCCGACATACACGCTGGCAACAGCTAGTATATTAAGACATAGGATACTTTTCATCCCGGTAGAAGGTTCCCGTGGGATAATTTCCGACACACACGCGGGCAACAGCTAGTATATTAAGACATAGGATACTTTTCATCCCGGTACAAGGTTCCCGTGGGATAATTTCCGACATACACGCTGGCAACAGCTAGTATATTAAGACATAGGATACTTTTCATCCCGGTAGAAGGTTCCCGTGGGATAATTTCCGACATACACGCGGGCAACAGCTAGTATATTAAGACATAGGATACTTTTATCCCGGTAGAAGGTTCCCGTGGGATAATTTCCGACATACACGCGGGCAACAGCTAGTATATTAGGACATAGGATACTTTTCATCCCGGTAGAAGGTTCCCGTGGGATAATTTCCGACATACACGCGGGCAACAGCTAGTATATTAAGACATAGGATACTTTCATCCCGGTACAAGGTTCCCGTGGGATAATTTCCGAGATACACGCTGGCAACAGCTAGTATATTAAGACAAAGGATACTTTCATCCCGGTACAAGGTTCCCGTGGGATAATTTCCGACATACACGCGGGCGAAGCCGCTGGCAACAGCTAGTATATTAAGACATAGGATACTTTCATCCCGGTACAAGGTTCCCGTGGGATAATTTCCGACATACACGCTGGCAACAGCTAGTATATTATGACATAGGATACTTTCATCCCGGTACAAGGTTCCCGTGGGATAATTTCCGACATACACGCTGGCAACAGCTAGTATATTAAGACATAGGATACTTTCATCCCGGTACAAGGTTCCCGTGGGATAATTTCCGACATACACGCGGGCAACAGCTAGTATATTAAGCCATCGGATACTTTTCATCCCGGTAGAAGGTTCCCGTAAGATAATTTCCGACATACACGCTGGCAACAGCTAGTATATTAAGACATAGGATACTTTCATCTCGGTACAAGGTTCCCGTGGGATAATTTCCGACATACACACGGGCGAAGCCGCTGGCAACAGCAAGTATATTAAGACATAGCATACTTTTCATCCCGGTAGAAGGTTCCCGTGGGATAATTTCCGACATACACGCGGGCAACAGCTAGTATATTAAGACAGGATACTTTCATCCCGGTACAAGGTTCCCGTGGGATAATTTCCGACATACACGCTGGCAACAGCTAGTATATTAAGACATAGGATACTTTTCATCCCGGTAGAAGGTTCCCGTGGGATAATTTCCGACATACACGCGGGCAACAGCTAGTATATTAAGACATAGGATACTTTTCATCCCGGTACAAGGTTTCCGTGGGATAATTTCCGACATACACCCGGGCGAAGCCGCTGGCAACAGCTAGTATATTAAGACATAGGATACTTTCATCCCGGTAGAAGGTTCCAAAGGGATAATTTCCGACATACACGCTGGCAACAGCTAGTATATTAAGACATAGGATACTTTTCATCCCGGTAGAAGGTTCCCGTGGGATAATTTCCGACATACACGCGGGCAACAGCTAGTATATTAAGACATAGGATACTTTCATCCCGGTACAAGGTTCCCGTGGGATAATTTCCGACATACACGCTGGCAACAGCTAGTATATTAAGACATAGGATACTTTTCATCCCAGTACAAGGTTCCCGTGGGATAATTTCAGACATACACGCTGGCAACAGCTAGTATATTAAGACATAGGATACTTTCATCCCGGTACAAGGTTCCCGTGGGATAATTTCCGAGATATACGCTGGCAACAGCTAGTATATTAAGACAAAGGATACTTTCATCCCGGTACAAGGTTCCCGTGGGATAATTTCCGACATACACGCGGGCAACAGCTAGTATATTACGACATAGGATACTTTTCATCCCGGTAGAAGGTTCCCGTGGGATAATTTCCGACATACACGCTGGCAACAGCTAGTATATTAAGACATAGGATACTTTCATCCCGGTAGAAGGTTCCCGTGGGGTAATTTCCGACATACACGCGGGCAACAGCTAGTATATTAAGACATAGGATACTTTTCATCCCGGTAGAAGGTTTCCGTGGGATAATTTCCGACATACACGCGGGCGAAGCCGCTGGCAACAGCTAGTATATTAAGACATAGGATACTTTCATCCCGGTAGAAGGTTCCCGTGGGATAATTTCCGACATACACGCGGGCAACAGCTAGTATATTAAGACATAGGATACTTTCATCCCGGTACAAGGTTCCCGTGGGATAATTTCCGACATACACGCTGGCAACAGCTAGTATATTAAGACAAAGGATACTTTCATCCCGGTACAAGTTCCCGTGGTATAATTTCCGACATACACGCTGGCAACAGCTAGTATATTAAGACATAGGATACTTTTCATCCCGGTAGAAGGTTCCCGTGGGATAATTTCCGACATACACACGGGCGAAGCCGCGGGCAACAGCTAGTATATTAAGACATAGGATACTTTCATCCCGGTAAAGGTTCCCGTGGGATAATTTCCGACATACACGCTGGCAACAGCTAGTATATTAAGACATAGGATACTTTTCATCCCGGTAGAAGGTTCCCGAGGGATAATTTCCGACATACACGCGGGCAACAGCTACTATATTAAGACATAGGATACTTTTCATCCCGGTAGAAGGTTCCCGAGGGATAATTTCCGACATACACGCTGGCAACAGCTAGTATATTAAGACATAGGATACTGTTCATCCCGGGAAAAGGTTCCCGTGGGATAATTTCCGACATACACGCTGGCAACAGCTAGTATATTAAGACATAGGATACTTTCATCCCGGTACAAGGTTCCCGTGAGATAATTTCCGACATACACGCGGGCAACAGCTAGTATATTAAGCCATCGGATACTTTTCATCCCGGTAGAAGGTTCCCGTGGGATAATTTCCGACATACACGCTGGCAACAGCTAGTATATTAAGACATAGGATACTTTCATCTCGGTACAAGGTTCCCGTGGGATAATTTCCGACATACACACGGGCGAAGCCGCTGGCAACAGCAAGTATATTAAGACATAGCATACTTTTCATCCCGGTAGAAGGTTCCCGTGGGATAATTTCCGACATACACGCGGGCAACAGCTAGTATATTAAGACAGGATACTTTCATCCCGGTACAAGGTTCCCGTGGGATAATTTCCGACATACACGCTGGCAACAGCTAGTATATTAAGACATAGGATACTTTTCATCCCGGTAGAAGTTTCCCGTGGGATAATTTCCGACATACACGCGGGCAACAGCTAGTATATTAAGACATAGGATACTTTTCATCCCGGTACAAGGTTTCCGTGGGATAATTTCCGACATACACGCGGGCGAAGCCGCTGGCAACAGCTAGTATATTAAGACATAGGATACTTTCATCCCGGTAGAAGGTTCCAAAGGGATAATTTCCGACATACACGCTGGCAACAGCTAGTATATTAAGACATAGGATACTTTTCATCCCGGTAGAAGGTTCCCGTGGGATAATTTCCGACATACACGCGGGCAACAGCTACTATATTAAGACATAGGATACTTTCATCCCGGTACAAGGTTCCCGTGGGATAATTTCCGACATACACGCTGGCAACAGCTAGTATATTAAGACATAGGATACTTTTCATCCCGGTACAAGGTTCCCGTGGGATAATTTCAGACATACACGCTGGCAACAGCTAGTATATTAAGACATAGGATACTTTCATCCCGGTACAAGGTTCCCGTGGGATAATTTCCGAGATATACGCTGGCAACAGCTAGTATATTAAGACAAAGGATACTTTCATCCCGGTACAAGGTTCCCGTGGGATAATTTCCGACATACACGCGGGCAACAGCTAGTATATTACGACATAGGATACTTTTCATCCCGGTAGAAGGTTCCCGTGGGATAATTTCCGACATACACGCTGGCAACAGCTAGTATATTAAGACATAGGATACTTTCATCCCGGTAGAAGGTTCCCGTGGGGTAATTTCCGACATACACGCGGGCAACAGCTAGTATATTAAGACATAGGATACTTTTCATTCCGGTAGAAGGTTTCCGTGGGATAATTTCCGACATACACGCGGGCGAAGCCGCTGGCAACAGCTAGTATATTAAGACATAGTATACTTTCATCCCGGTAGAAGGTTCCCGTGGGATAATTTCCGACATACACGCGGGCAACAGCTAGTATATTAAGACATAGGATACTTTCATCCCGGTACAAGGTTCCCGTGGGATAATTTCCGACATACACGCTGGCAACAGCTAGTATATTAAGACAAAGGATACTTTCATCCCGGTACAAGGTCCCGTGGGATAATTTCCGACATACACGCTGGCAACAGCTAGTATATTAAGACATAGGATACTTTTCATCCCGGTAGAAGGTTCCCGTGGGATAATTTCCGACATACACACGGGCGAAGCCGCGGGCAACAGCTAGTATATTAAGACATAGGATACTTTCATCCCGGTACAAGGTTCCCGTGGGATAATTTCTGACATACACGCTGGCAACAGCTAGTATATTAAGACATAGGATACTTTTCATCCCGGTAGAAGGTTCCCGAGGGATAATTTCCGACATACACGCGGGCAACAGCTACTATATTAAGACATAGGATACTTTTCATCCCGGTAGAAGGTTCCCGAGGGATAATTTCCGACATACACGCTGGCAACAGCTAGTATATTAAGACATAGGATACTTTTCATCCCGGTAGAAGGTTCCCGTGGGATAATTTCCGACATACACGCTGGCAACAGCTAGTATATTAAGACATAGGATACTTTCATCCCGGTACAAGGTTCCCGTGAGATAATTTCCGACATACACGCGGGCAACAGCTAGTATATTAAGACATAGGATACTTTCATCCCGGTACAAGGTTCCCGTGGGATAATTTCCGACATACACGCTGGCAACAGCTAGTATATTAAGACATAGGATACTTTTCATCCCTGTAGAAGGTTCCCGTGGGATAATTTCCGACATACACGCGGGCAACAGCTAGTATATTAAGACATAGGATACTTTTCATCCCGGTACAAGGTTCCCGTGGGATAATTTCCGATATACACGCTGGCAACAGCTAGTATATTAAGACAAAGGATACTTTTCATCCCGGTAGAAGGTTCCCGTGGAATAATTTCCGACATACACGCGGGCAGCAGCTAGTATATTAAGACATAGGATACTTTCATCCCGGTACAAGGTTCCCGTGGGATAATTTCCGAGATACACGCTGGCAACAGCTAGTATATTAAGACAAAGGATACTTTCATCCCGGTACAAGGTTCCCGTGGGATAATTTCCGACATACACGCGGGCAAAGCCGCTGGCAACAGCTAGTATATTAAGACATAGGATACTTTCATCCCGGTACAAGGTTCCCGTGGGATAATTTCCGACATACACGCTGGCAACAGCTAGTATATTAAGACATAGGATACTTTCATCCCGGTACAAGGTTCCCGTGGGATAATTTCCGACATACACGCGGGCAACAGCTAGTATATTAAGACATAGGATACTTTTCATCCCGGTAGAAGGTTCCCGTGGGATAATTTCCGACATACACGCTGGCAACAGCTAGTATATTAAGACATAGGATACTTTCATCCCGGTACAAGGTTCCCGTGGGATAATTTCCGACATACACGCGGGCAACAGCTAGTATATTAAGACAGGATACTTTCATCCCGGTACAAGGTTCCCGTGGGATAATTTCCGACATACACGCTGGCAACAGCTAGTATATTAAGACATAGGATACTTTCATCTCGGTAGAAGGTTCCCGTGGGATAATTTCCGAAATACACGCTGGCAACAGCTAGTATATTAAGACAAAGGATACTTTTCATCCCGGTAGAAGGTTCCCGTGGGATAATTTCCGACATACACGCGGGCAACAGCTAGTATATTAAGACATAGGATACTTTCATCCCGGTACAAGGTTCCCGTGGGATAATTTCCGAGATACACGCTGGCAACATCTAGTATATTAAGACAAAGGATACTTTCATCCCGGTACAAGGTTCCCGTAGGATAATTTCCGACATACACGCGGGCAACAGCTAGTATATTAAGACATAGGATACTTTTCATCCCGGTAGAAGGTTCCCGTGGGATAATTTCCGACATACACACGGGCGAAGCCGCGGGCAACAGCTAGTATATTAAGACATAGGATACTTTCATCCCGGTACAAGGTTCCCGTGGGATAATTTCCGACATACACGCGGGCGAAGCCGCTGGCAACAGCTAGTATATTAAGACATAGGATACTTTCATCCCGGTACAAGGTTCCCGTAGGATAATTTCCGACATACACGCGGGCAACAGCTAGTATATTAAGACATAGGATACTTTTCATCCCGGTAGAAGGTTCCCGTGGGATAATTTCCGACATACACGCGGGTAACAGCTAGTATATTAAGACATAGGATACTTTCATCCCGGTACAAGGTTCCCGTGGGATAATTTCCGACATACACGCTGGCAACAGCTAGTATATTAAGACAAAGGATACTTTCATCCCGGTACAAGGTCCCGTGGGATAATTTCCGACATACACGCTGGCAACAGCTAGTATATTAAGACATAGGATACTTTTCATCCCGGTAGAAGGTTCCCGTGGGATAATTTCCGACATACACACGGGCGAAGCCGCGGGCAACAGCTAGTATATTAAGACATAGGATACTTTCATCCCGGTACAAGGTTCCCGTGGGATAATTTCCGACATACACGCTGGCAACAGCTAGTATATTAAGACATAGGATACTTTTCATCCCGGTAGAAGGTTCCCGAGGGATAATTTCCGACATACACGCGGGCAACAGCTACTATATTAAGTCATAGGATACTTTTCATCCCGGTAGAAGGTTCACGAGGGATAATTTCCGACATACACGCGGGCAACAGCTAGTATATTAAGACATAGGATACTTTTCATCCCGGTAGAAGGTTTCCGTGGGATAATTTCCGACATACACGCGGGCAACAGCTAGTATATTAAGACATAGGATACTTTCATCCTGGTACAAGGTTCCCGTGGGATAATTTCCGAGATACACGCTGGCAACATCTAGTATATTAAGACAAAGGATACTTTCATCCCGGTACAAGGTTCCCGTGGGATAATTTCCGACATACACGCTGGCAACAGCTAGTATATTAAGACAAAGGATACTTTCATCCCGGTACAAGGTCCCGTGGGATAATTTCCGACATACACGCTGGCAACAGCTAGTATATTAAGACATAGGATACTTTTCATCCCGGTAGAAGGTTTCCGTGGGATAATTTCCGACATACACACGGGCGAAGCCGCGGGCAACAGCTAGTATATTAAGACATAGGATACTTTCATCCCGGTACAAGGTTCCCGTGGGATAATTTCCGACATACACGCTGGCAACAGCTAGTATATTAAGACATAGGATACTTTCATCCCGGTACAAGGTTCCCGTGGGATAATTTCCGACATACACGCTGGCAACAGCTAGTATATTAAGTCATAGGATACTTTTCATCCCGGTAGAAGGTTCACGAGGGATAATTTCCGACATACACGCGGGCAACAGCTAGTATATTAAGACATAGGATACTTTTCATCCCGGTAGAAGGTTTCCGTGGGATAATTTCCGACATACACGCGGGCAACAGCTAGTATATTAAGACATAGGATACTTTCATCCCGGTACAAGGTTCCCGTGGGATAATTTCCGAGATACACGCTGGCAACATCTAGTATATTAAGACAAAGGATACTTTCATCCCGGTACAAGGTTCCCGTGGGATAATTTCCGACATACACGCTGGCAACAGCTAGTATATTAAGACAAAGGATACTTTCATCCCGGTACAAGGTCCCGTGGGATAATTTCCGACATACACTTTGGCAACAGCTAGTATATTAAGACATAGGATACTTTTCATCCCAGTAGAAGGTTCCCGTGGGATAATTTCCGACATACACACGGGCGAAGCCGCGGGCAACAGCTAGTATATTAAGACATAGGATACTTTCATCCCGGTACAAGGTTCCCGTGGGATAATTTCCGACATACACGCTGGCAACAGCTAGTATATTAAGACATAGGATACTTTTCATCCCGGTAGAAGGTTCCCGAGGGATAATTTCCGACATACACGCTGGCAACAGCTAGTATATTAAGACATAGGATACTTTTCATCCCGGTAGAAGGTTCCCGTGGGATAATTTCCGACATACACGCTGGCAACAGCTAGTATATTAAGACATAGGATACTTTCATCCCGGTACAAGGTTCCCGTGGGATAATTTCTGACATACACGCGGGCAACAGCTAGTATATTAAGACATAGGATACTTTTCATCCCGGTAGAAGGTTCCCGAGGGATAATTTCCGACATACACGCTGGCAGCAGCTAGTATATTAAGACATAGGATACTTTCATCCCGGTACAAGGTTCCCGTGGGATAATTTCCGACATACACGCTGGCAACAGCTAGTATATTAAGACATAGGATACTTTTCATCCCTGTAGAAGGTTCCCGTGGGATAATTTCCGACATACACGCGGGCAACAGCTAGTATATTAAGACATAGGATACTTTTCATCCCGGTACAAGGTTCCCGTGGGATAATTTCCGACATACACGCTGGCAACAGCTAGTATATTCAGACATAGGATACTTTTCATCCCGGTAGAAGGTTCCCGTGGGATAATTTCCGACATACACGCGGGCAACAGCTAGTATATTAAGACATAGGATACTTTCATCCCGGTACAAGGTTCCCGTGGGATAATTTCCGAGATACACGCTGGCAACAGCTAGTATATTAAGACAAAGGATACTTTCATCCCGGTACAAGGTTCCCGTGGGATAATTTCCGACATACACGCGGGCGAAGCCGCTGGCAACAGCTAGTATATTAAGACATAGGATACTTTCATCCCGGTACAAGGTTCCCGTGGGATAATTTCCGACATACACGCTGGCAACAGCTAGTATATTAAGACATAGGATACTTTCATCCCGGTACAAGGTTCCCGTGGGATAATTTCCGACATACACGCTGGCAACAGCTAGTATATTAAGACATAGGATACTTTCATCCCGGTACAAGGTTCCCGTGGGATAATTTCCGACATACACGCGGGCAACAGCTAGTATATTAAGGCATCGGATACTTTTCATCCCGGTAGAAGGTTCCCGTGGGATAATTTCCGACATACACGCTGGCAACAGCTAGTATATTAAGACATAGGATACTTTCATCTCGGTACAAGGTTCCCGTGGGATAATTTCCGACATACACACGGGCGAAGCCGCTGGCAACAGCAAGTATATTAAGACATAGCATACTTTTCATCCCGGTAGAAGGTTCCCATGGGATAATTTCCGACATACACGCGGGCAACAGCTAGTATATTAAAACAGGATACTTTCATCCCGGTACAAGGTTCCCGTGGGATAATTTCCGACATACACGCTGGCAACAGCTAGTATATTAAGACATAGGATACTTTTCATCCCGGTAGAAGGTTCCCGTGGGATAATTTCCGACATACACGCGGGCAACAGCTAGTATATTAAGACATAGGATACTTTTCATCCCGGTACAAGGTTTCCGTGGGATAATTTCCGACATACACGCGGGCGAAGCCGCTGGCAACAGCTAGTATATTAAGACATAGGATACTTTCATCCCGGTAGAAGGTTCCAAAGGGATAATTTCCGACATACACGCTGGCAACAGCTAGTATATTAAGACATAGGATACTTTTCATCCCGGTAGAAGGTTCCCGTGGGATAATTTCCGACATACACGCGGGCAACAGCTAGTATATTAAGACATAGGATACTTTCATCCCGGTAGAAGGTTCCAAAGGGATAATTTCCGACATACACGCTGGCAACAGCTAGTATATTAAGACATAGGATACTTTTCATCCCGGTAGAAGGTTCCCGTGGGATAATTTCCGACATACACGCTGGCAACAGCTAGTATATTAAGACATAGGATACTTTTCATCCCGGTAGAAGGTTCCCGAGGGATAATTTCCGACATACACGCGGGCAACAGCTACTATATTAAGTCATAGGATACTTTTCATCCCGGTAGAAGGTTCACGAGGGATAATTTCCGACATACACGCTGGCAACAGCTAGTATATTAAGACATAGGATACTTTTCATCCCGGTAGAAGGTTCCCGTGGGATAATTTCCGACATACACGCTGGCAACAGCTAGTATATTAAGACATAGGATACTTTCATCCCGGTACAAGGTTCCCGTGGGATAATTTCCGACATACACACGGGCAACAGCTAGTATATTAAGACAGGATACTTCCATCCCGGTACAAGGTTCCCGTGGGATAATTTCCGACATACACGCTGGCAACAGCTAGTATATTAAGACATAGGATACTTTTCATCCCGGTAGAAGGTTACCGTGGGATAATTTTCGACATACCCGCGGGCAACAGCTAGTATATTAAGACATAGGATACTTTTCATCCCGGTAGAAGGTTCCCGTGGGATAATTTCCGACATACACGCTGGCAACAGCTAGTATATTAAGACATAGGATACTTTCATCCCGGTACAAGGTTCCCGTGGGATAATTTCCGACATACACGCGGGCAACAGCTAGTATATTAAGACATAGGATACTTTCATCCCGGTAGAAGGTTCCCGTGGGATAATTTCCGACATACACGCGGGCAACAGCTAGTATATTAAGACATAGGATACTTTTCATCCCGGTACAAGGTTCCCGTGGGATAATTTCCGACATACACGCGGGCAACAGCTAGTATATTAAGACATAGGATACTTTCATCCCGGTACAAGGTTCCCGTGAAATAATTTCCGACATACACGCGGGCAACAGCTAGTATATTAAGACATAGGATACTTTCATCCCGGTAGAAGGTTCCCGAGGGATAATTTCCGTAATACACGCTGGCAGCAGCTAGTATATTAAGTCATAGGATACTTTTCATCCCGGTAGAAGGTTCACGAGGGATAATTTCCGACATACACGCTGGCAACAGCTAGTATATTAAGACATAGGATACTTTTCATCCCGGTAGAAGGTTCCCGTGGGATAATTTCCGACATACACGCTGGCAACAGCTAGTATATTAAGACATAGGATACTTTCATCCCGGTACAAGGTTCCCGTGGGATAATTTCCGACATACACACGGGCAACAGCTAGTATATTAAGACAGGATACTTCCATCCCGGTACAAGGTTCCCGTGGGATAATTTCCGACATACACGCTGGCAACAGCTAGTATATTAAGACATAGGATACTTTTCATCCCGGTAGAAGGTTACCGTGGGATAATTTTCGACATACCCGCGGGCAACAGCTAGTATATTAAGACATAGGATACTTTTCATCCCGGTAGAAGGTTCCCGTGGGATAATTTCCGACATACACGCTGGCAACAGCTAGTATATTAAGACATAGGATACTTTCATCCCGGTACAAGGTTCCCGTGGGATAATTTCCGACATACACGCGGGCAACAGCTAGTATATTAAGACATAGGATACTTTCATCCCGGTAGAAGGTTCCCGTGGGATAATTTCCGACATACACGCGGGCAACAGCTAGTATATTAAGACATAGGATACTTTTCATCCCGGTACAAGGTTCCCGTGGGATAATTTCCGACATACACGCGGGCAACAGCTAGTATATTAAGACATAGGATACTTTCATCCCGGTACAAGGTTCCCGTGAAATAATTTCCGACATACACGCGGGCAACAGCTAGTATATTAAGACATAGGATACTTTCATCCCGGTAGAAGGTTCCCGAGGGATAATTTCCGTAATACACGCTGGCAGCAGCTAGTATATTAAGACATAGGATACTTTCATCCCGGTACAAGGTTCCCGTGGGATAATTTCCGACATACACGCTGGCAACAGCTAGTATATTAAGACATAGGATACTTTTCATCCCTGTAGAAGGTTCCCGTGGGATAATTTCCGACATACACGCGGGCAACAGCTAGTATATTAAGACATAGGATACTTTTCATCCCGGACAAGGTTCCCGTGGGATAATTTCCGACATACACGCTGGCAACAGCTAGTATATTAAGACATAGGATACTTTTCATCCCGGTAGAAGGTTCCCGTGGGATAATTTCCGACATACACGCGGGCAACAGCTAGTATATTAAGACATAGGATACTTTCATCCCGGTACAAGGTTCCCGTGGGATAATTTCCGAGATACACGCTGGCAACAGCTAGTATATTAAGACAAAGGATACTTTCATCCCGGTACAAGGTTCCCGTGGGATAATTTCCGACATACACGCGGGCGAAGCCGCTGGCAACAGCTAGTATATTAAGACATAGGATACTTTCATCCCGGTACAAGGTTCCCGTAGGATAATTTCCGACATACACGCGGGCAACAGCTAGTATATTAAGACATAGGATACTTTTCATCCCGGTAGAAGGTTCCCGTGGGATAATTTCCGACATACACGCGGGCAACAGCTAGTATATTAAGACATAGGATACTTTCATCCCGGTACAAGGTTCCCGTGGGATAATTTCCGACAAACACGCTGGCAACAGCTAGTATATTAAGACAAAGGATACTTTCATCCCGGTACAAGGTCCCGTGGGATAATTTCCGACATACACGCTGGCAACAGCTAGTATATTAAGACATAGGATACTTTTCATCCCGGTAGAAGGTTCCCGTGGGATAATTTCCGACATACACACGGGCGAAGCCGCGGGCAACAGCTAGTATATTAAGACATAGGATACTTTCATCCCGGTACAAGGTTCCCGTGGGATAATTTTCGACATACACGCTGGCAACAGCTAGTATATTAAGCCATAGGATACTTTTCATCCCGGTAGAAGGTTCCCGAGGGATAATTTCCGACATACACGCGGGCAACAGCTACTATATTAAGTCATAGGATACTTTTCATCCCGGTAGAAGGTTCACGAGGGATAATTTCCGACATACACGCTGGCAACAGCTAGTATATTAAGACATAGGATACTTTTCATCCCGGTAGAAGGTTCCCGTGGGATAATTTCCGACATACACGCTGGCAACAGCTAGTATATTAAGACATAGGATACTTTCATCCCGGTACAAGGTTCCCGTGGGATAATTTCTGACATACACGCGGGCAACAGCTAGTATATTAAGACATAGGATACTTTTCATCCCGGTAGAAGGTTCCCGAGGGATAATTTCCGACATACACGCTGGCAGCAGCTAGAATATTAAGACATAGGATACTTTCATCCCGGTACAAGGTTCCCGTGGGATAATTTCCGACATACACACTGGCAACAGCTAGTATATTAAGACATAGGATACTTTTCATCCCTGTAGAAGGTTCCCGTGGGATAATTTCCGACATACACGCGGGCAACAGCTAGTATATTAAGACATAGGATACTTTTCATCCCGGTACAAGGTTCCCGTGGGATAATTTCCGACATACACGCTGGCAACAGCTAGTATATTAAGCCATCGGATACTTTTCATCCCGGTAGAAGGTTCCCGTGGGATAATTTCCGACAAACACGCTGGCAACAGCTAGTATATTAAGACATAGGATACTTTCATCCCGGTACAAGGTTCCCGTGGGATAATTTCCGACATACACACGGGCGAAGCCGCTGGCAACAGCAAGTATATTAAGACATAGCATACTTTTCATCCCGGTAGAAGGTTCCCGTGGGATAATTTCCGACATACACACGGGCAACAGCTAGTATATTAAGACAGGATACTTCTATCCCGGTACAAGGTTCCCGTGGGATAATTTCCGACATACACGCTGGCAACAGCTAGTAAATTAAGACATAGGATACTTTTCATCCCGGTAGAAGGTTCCCGTGGGATAATTTTCGACATACCCGCGGGCAACAGCTAGTATATTAAGACATAGGATACTTTTCATCCCGGTAGAAGGTTCCCGTGGGATAATTTCCGACATACACGCTGGCAACAGCTAGTATATTAAGACATAGGATACTTTCATCCCGGTACAAGGTTCCCGTGGGATAATTTCCGACATACACGCTGGCAACAGCTAGTATATTAAGACATAGGATACTTTTCATCCCGGTAGAAGGTTCCCGAGGGATAATTTCCGACATACACGCGGGCAACAGCTACTATATTAAGTCATAGGATACTTTTCATCCCGGTAGAAGGTTCACGAGGGATAATTTCCGACATACACGCTGGCAACAGCTAGTATATTAAGACATAGGATACTTTTCATCCCGGTAGAAGGTTCCCGTGGGATAATTTCCGACATACACGCTGGCAATAGCTAGTATATTAAGACATAGGATACTTTCATCCCAGTACAAGGTTCCCGTGGGATAATTTCTGACATACACGCGGGCAACAGCTAGTATATTAAGACATAGGATACTTTTCATCCCGGTAGAAGGTTCCCGAGGGATAATTTCCGACATACACGCTGGCAGCAGCTAGTATATTAAGACATAGGATACTTTCATCCCGGTACAAGGTTCCCGTGGGATAATTTCCGACATACACGCTGGCAACAGCTAGTATATTAAGACATAGGATACTTTTCATCCCTGTAGAAGGTTCCCGTGGGATAATTTCCGACATACACGCGGGCAACAGCTAGTATATTAAGACATAGGATACTTTTCATCCCGGTACAAGGTTCCCGTGGGATAATTTCCGACATACACGCTGGCAACAGCTAGTATATTAAGACATAGGATACTTTTCATCCCGGTAGAAGGTTCCCGTGGGATAATTTCCGACATACACGCGGGCAACAGCTAGTATATTAAGACATAGGATACTTTCATCCCGGTACAAGGTTCCCGTGGGATAATTTCCGAGATACACGCTGGCAACAGCTAGTATATTAAGACAAAGGATACTTTCATCCCGGTACAAGGTTCCCGTGGGACAATTTCCGACATACACGCGGGCGAAGCCGCTGGCAACAGCTAGTATATTAAGACATAGGATACTTTTCATCCCGGTAGAAGGTTCCCGTGGGATAATTTCCGACATACACGCGGGCAACAGCTAGTATATTAAGACATAGGATACTTTCATCCCGGTACAAGGTTCCCGTAGGATAATTTCCGACATACACGCGGGCAACAGCTAGTATATTAAGACATAGGATACTTTTCATCCCGGTAGAAGGTTCCCGTGGGATAATTTCCGACATACACGCTGGCAACAGCTAGTATATTAAGCCATCGGATACTTTTCATCCCGGTAGAAGGTTCCCGTGGGATAATTTCCGACAAACACGCTGGCAACAGCTAGTATATTAAGACATAGGATACTTTCATCCCGGTACAAGGTTCCCGTGGGATAATTTCCGACATACACACGGGCGAAGCCGCTGGCAACAGCAAGTATATTAAGACATAGCATACTTTTCATCCCGGTAGAAGGTTCCCGTGGGATAATTTCCGACATACACACGGGCAACAGCTAGTATATTAAGACAGGATACTTCTATCCCGGTACAAGGTTCCCGTGGGATAATTTCCGACATACACGCTGGCAACAGCTAGTAAATTAAGACATAGGATACTTTTCATCCCGGTAGAAGGTTCCCGTGGGATAATTTTCGACATACCCGCGGGCAACAGCTAGTATATTAAGACATAGGATACTTTTCATCCCGGTAGAAGGTTCCCGTGGGATAATTTCCGACATACACGCTGGCAACAGCTAGTATATTAAGACATAGGATACTTTCATCCCGGTACAAGGTTCCCGTGGGATAATTTCCGACATACACGCTGGCAACAGCTAGTATATTAAGACATAGGATACTTTTCATCCCGGTAGAAGGTTCCCGAGGGATAATTTCCGACATACACGCGGGCAACAGCTACTATATTAAGTCATAGGATACTTTTCATCCCGGTAGAAGGTTCACGAGGGATAATTTCCGACATACACGCTGGCAACAGCTAGTATATTAAGACATAGGATACTTTTCATCCCGGTAGAAGGTTCCCGTGGGATAATTTCCGACATACACGCTGGCAATAGCTAGTATATTAAGACATAGGATACTTTCATCCCAGTACAAGGTTCCCGTGGGATAATTTCTGACATACACGCGGGCAACAGCTAGTATATTAAGACATAGGATACTTTTCATCCCGGTAGAAGGTTCCCGAGGGATAATTTCCGACATACACGCTGGCAGCAGCTAGTATATTAAGACATAGGATACTTTCATCCCGGTACAAGGTTCCCGTGGGATAATTTCCGACATACACGCTGGCAACAGCTAGTATATTAAGACATAGGATACTTTTCATCCCTGTAGAAGGTTCCCGTGGGATAATTTCCGACATACACGCGGGCAACAGCTAGTATATTAAGACATAGGATACTTTTCATCCCGGTACAAGGTTCCCGTGGGATAATTTCCGACATACACGCTGGCAACAGCTAGTATATTAAGACATAGGATACTTTTCATCCCGGTAGAAGGTTCCCGTGGGATAATTTCCGACATACACGCGGGCAACAGCTAGTATATTAAGACATAGGATACTTTCATCCCGGTACAAGGTTCCCGTGGGATAATTTCCGAGATACACGCTGGCAACAGCTAGTATATTAAGACAAAGGATACTTTCATCCCGGTACAAGGTTCCCGTGGGACAATTTCCGACATACACGCGGGCGAAGCCGCTGGCAACAGCTAGTATATTAAGACATAGGATACTTTTCATCCCGGTAGAAGGTTCCCGTGGGATAATTTCCGACATACACGCGGGCAACAGCTAGTATATTAAGACATAGGATACTTTCATCCCGGTACAAGGTTCCCGTAGGATAATTTCCGACATACACGCGGGCAACAGCTAGTATATTAAGACATAGGATACTTTTCATCCCGGTAGAAGGTTCCCGTGGGATAATTTCCGACATACACGCTGGCAACAGCTAGTATATTAAGACATAGGATACTTTCATCCCGGTACAAGGTTCCCGTGGGATAATTTCCGACATACACGCGGGCAACAGCTAGTATATTAAGCCATCGGATACTTTTCATCCCGGTAGAAGGTTCCCGTGGGATAATTTCCGACATACACGCTGGCAACAGCTAGTATATTAAGACATAGGATACTTTCATCCCGGTACAAGGTTCCCGTGGGATAATTTCCGACATACACACGGGCGAAGCCGCTGGCAACAGCAAGTATATTAAGACATAGCATACTTTTCATCCCGGTAGAAGGTTCCCGTGGGACAATTTCCGACATACACACGGGCAACAGCTAGTATATTAAGACAGGATACTTCCATCCCGGTACAAGGTTCCCGTGGGATAATTTCCGATATACACGCTGGCAACAGCTAGTATATTAAGACATAGGATACTTTTCATCCCGGTAGAAGGTTCCCGTGGGATAATTTTCGACATACCCGCGGGCAACAGCTAGTATATTAAGACATAGGATACTTTTCATCCCGGTAGAAGGTTCCCGTGGGATAATTTCCGACATACACGCTGGCAACAGCTAGTATATTAAGACATAGGATACTTTCATCCCGGTACAAGGTTCCCGTGGGATAATTTCCGACATACACGCGGGCAACAGCTAGTATATTAAGACATAGGATACTTTCATCCCGGTAGAAGGTTCCCGTGGGATAATTTCCGACATACACGCGGGCAACAGCTAGTATATTAAGACATAGGATACTTTTCATCCCGGTACAAGGTTCCCGTGGGATAATTTCCGACATACACGCGGGCAACAGCTAGTATATTAAGACATAGGATACTTTCATCCCGGTACAAGGTTCCCGTGAAATAATTTCCGACATACACGCGGGCAACAGCTAGTATATTAAGACATAGGATACTTTCATCCCGGTAGAAGGTTCCCGAGGGATAATTTCCGACATACACGCTGGCAGCAGCTAGTATATTAAGACATAGGATACTTTCATCCCGGTACAAGGTTCCCGTGGGATAATTTCCGACATACACGCTGGCAACAGCTAGTATATTAAGACATAGGATACTTTTCATCCCTGTAGAAGGTTCCCGTGGGATAATTTCCGACATACACGCGGGCAACAGCTAGTATATTAAGACATAGGATACTTTTCATCCCGGTACAAGGTTCCCGTGGGATAATTTCCGACATACACGCTGGCAACAGCTAGTATATTAAGACATAGGATACTTTTCATCCCGGTAGAAGGTTCCCGTGGGATAATTTCCGACATACACGCGGGCAACAGCTAGTATATTAAGACATAGGATACTTTCATCCCGGTACAAGGTTCCCGTGGGATAATTTCCGAGATACACGCTGGCAACAGCTAGTATATTAAGACAAAGGATACTTTCATCCCGGTACAAGGTTCCCGTGGGATAATTTCCGACATACACGCGGGCAGCAGCTAGTATATTAAGACATAGGATACTTTCATCCCGGTACAAGGTTCCCGTGGGATAATTTCCGACATACACGCTGGCAACAGCTAGTATATTAAGACATAGGATACTTTTCATCCCTGTAGAAGGTTCCCGTGGGATAATTTCCGACATACACGCGGGCAACAGCTAGTATATTAAGACATAGGATACTTTCATCCCGGTACAAGGTTCCCGTGGGATAATTTCCGAGATACACGCTGGCAACAGCTAGTATATTAAGCCATCGGATACTTTTCATCCCGGTAGAAGGTTCCCGTGGGATAATTTCCGACAAACACGCTGGCAACAGCTAGTATATTAAGACATAGGATACTTTCATCCCGGTACAAGGTTCCCGTGGGATAATTTCCGACATACACACGGGCGAAGCCGCTGGCAACAGCAAGTATATTAAGACATAGCATACTTTTCATCCCGGTAGAAGGTTCCCGTGGGATAATTTCCGACATACACACGGGCAACAGCTAGTATATTAAGACAGGATACTTCTATCCCGGTACAAGGTTCCCGTGGGATAATTTCCGACATACACGCTGGCAACAGCTAGTAAATTAAGACATAGGATACTTTTCATCCCGGTAGAAGGTTCCCGTGGGATAATTTTCGACATACCCGCGGGCAACAGCTAGTATATTAAGACATAGGATACTTTTCATCCCGGTAGAAGGTTCCCGTGGGATAATTTCCGACATACACGCTGGCAACAGCTAGTATATTAAGACATAGGATACTTTCATCCCGGTACAAGGTTCCCGTGGGATAATTTCCGACATACACGCTGGCAACAGCTAGTATATTAAGACATAGGATACTTTTCATCCCGGTAGAAGGTTCCCGAGGGATAATTTCCGACATACACGCGGGCAACAGCTAGTATATTAAGACATAGGATACTTTCATCCCGGTACAAGGTTCCCGTGGGATAATTTCCGAGATACACGCTGGCAACAGCTAGTATATTAAGACAAAGGATACTTTCATCCCGGTACAAGGTTCCCGTGGGACAATTTCCGACATACACGCGGGCGAAGCCGCTGGCAACAGCTAGTATATTAAGACATAGGATACTTTTCATCCCGGTAGAAGGTTCCCGTGGGATAATTTCCGACATACACGCGGGCAACAGCTAGTATATTAAGACATAGGATACTTTCATCCCGGTACAAGGTTCCCGTAGGATAATTTCCGACATACACGCGGGCAACAGCTAGTATATTAAGACATAGGATACTTTTCATCCCGGTAGAAGGTTCCCGTGGGATAATTTCCGACATACACGCTGGCAACAGCTAGTATATTAAGCCATCGGATACTTTTCATCCCGGTAGAAGGTTCCCGTGGGATAATTTCCGACAAACACGCTGGCAACAGCTAGTATATTAAGACATAGGATACTTTCATCCCGGTACAAGGTTCCCGTGGGATAATTTCCGACATACACACGGGCGAAGCCGCTGGCAACAGCAAGTATATTAAGACATAGCATACTTTTCATCCCGGTAGAAGGTTCCCGTGGGATAATTTCCGACATACACACGGGCAACAGCTAGTATATTAAGACAGGATACTTCTATCCCGGTACAAGGTTCCCGTGGGATAATTTCCGACATACACGCTGGCAACAGCTAGTAAATTAAGACATAGGATACTTTTCATCCCGGTAGAAGGTTCCCGTGGGATAATTTTCGACATACCCGCGGGCAACAGCTAGTATATTAAGACATAGGATACTTTTCATCCCGGTAGAAGGTTCCCGTGGGATAATTTCCGACATACACGCTGGCAACAGCTAGTATATTAAGACATAGGATACTTTCATCCCGGTACAAGGTTCCCGTGGGATAATTTCCGACATACACGCTGGCAACAGCTAGTATATTAAGACATAGGATACTTTTCATCCCGGTAGAAGGTTCCCGAGGGATAATTTCCGACATACACGCGGGCAACAGCTACTATATTAAGTCATAGGATACTTTTCATCCCGGTAGAAGGTTCACGAGGGATAATTTCCGACATACACGCTGGCAACAGCTAGTATATTAAGACATAGGATACTTTTCATCCCGGTAGAAGGTTCCCGTGGGATAATTTCCGACATACACGCTGGCAATAGCTAGTATATTAAGACATAGGATACTTTCATCCCAGTACAAGGTTCCCGTGGGATAATTTCTGACATACACGCGGGCAACAGCTAGTATATTAAGACATAGGATACTTTTCATCCCGGTAGAAGGTTCCCGAGGGATAATTTCCGACATACACGCTGGCAGCAGCTAGTATATTAAGACATAGGATACTTTCATCCCGGTACAAGGTTCCCGTGGGATAATTTCCGACATACACGCTGGCAACAGCTAGTATATTAAGACATAGGATACTTTTCATCCCTGTAGAAGGTTCCCGTGGGATAATTTCCGACATACACGCGGGCAACAGCTAGTATATTAAGACATAGGATACTTTTCATCCCGGTACAAGGTTCCCGTGGGATAATTTCCGACATACACGCTGGCAACAGCTAGTATATTAAGACATAGGATACTTTTCATCCCGGTAGAAGGTTCCCGTGGGATAATTTCCGACATACACGCGGGCAACAGCTAGTATATTAAGACATAGGATACTTTCATCCCGGTACAAGGTTCCCGTGGGATAATTTCCGAGATACACGCTGGCAACAGCTAGTATATTAAGACAAAGGATACTTTCATCCCGGTACAAGGTTCCCGTGGGACAATTTCCGACATACACGCGGGCGAAGCCGCTGGCAACAGCTAGTATATTAAGACATAGGATACTTTTCATCCCGGTAGAAGGTTCCCGTGGGATAATTTCCGACATACACGCGGGCAACAGCTAGTATATTAAGACATAGGATACTTTCATCCCGGTACAAGGTTCCCGTAGGATAATTTCCGACATACACGCGGGCAACAGCTAGTATATTAAGACATAGGATACTTTTCATCCCGGTAGAAGGTTCCCGTGGGATAATTTCCGACAAACACGCTGGCAACAGCTAGTATATTAAGACATAGGATACTTTCATCCCGGTACAAGGTTCCCGTGGGATAATTTCCGACATACACGCGGGCAACAGCTAGTATATTAAGCCATCGGATACTTTTCATCCCGGTAGAAGGTTCCCGTGGGATAATTTCCGACATACACGCTGGCAACAGCTAGTATATTAAGACATAGGATACTTTCATCCCGGTACAAGGTTCCCGTGGGATAATTTCCGACATACACACGGGCGAAGCCGCTGGCAACAGCAAGTATATTAAGACATAGCATACTTTTCATCCCGGTAGAAGGTTCCCGTGGGACAATTTCCGACATACACACGGGCAACAGCTAGTATATTAAGACAGGATACTTCCATCCCGGTACAAGGTTCCCGTGGGATAATTTCCGATATACACGCTGGCAACAGCTAGTATATTAAGACATAGGATACTTTTCATCCCGGTAGAAGGTTCCCGTGGGATAATTTTCGACATACCCGCGGGCAACAGCTAGTATATTAAGACATAGGATACTTTTCATCCCGGTAGAAGGTTCCCGTGGGATAATTTCCGACATACACGCTGGCAACAGCTAGTATATTAAGACATAGGATACTTTCATCCCGGTACAAGGTTCCCGTGGGATAATTTCCGACATACACGCGGGCAACAGCTAGTATATTAAGACATAGGATACTTTCATCCCGGTAGAAGGTTCCCGTGGGATAATTTCCGACATACACGCGGGCAACAGCTAGTATATTAAGACATAGGATACTTTTCATCCCGGTACAAGGTTCCCGTGGGATAATTTCCGACATACACGCGGGCAACAGCTAGTATATTAAGACATAGGATACTTTCATCCCGGTACAAGGTTCCCGTGAAATAATTTCCGACATACACGCGGGCAACAGCTAGTATATTAAGACATAGGATACTTTCATCCCGGTAGAAGGTTCCCGAGGGATAATTTCCGACATACACGCTGGCAGCAGCTAGTATATTAAGACATAGGATACTTTCATCCCGGTACAAGGTTCCCGTGGGATAATTTCCGACATACACGCTGGCAACAGCTAGTATATTAAGACATAGGATACTTTTCATCCCTGTAGAAGGTTCCCGTGGGATAATTTCCGACATACACACGGGCGAAGCCGCTGGCAACAGCAAGTATATTAAGACATAGCATACTTTTCATCCCGGTAGAAGGTTCCCGTGGGATAATTTCCGACATACACACGGGCAACAGCTAGTATATTAAGACAGGATACTTCTATCCCGGTACAAGGTTCCCGTGGGATAATTTCCGACATACACGCTGGCAACAGCTAGTAAATTAAGACATAGGATACTTTTCATCCCGGTAGAAGGTTCCCGTGGGATAATTTTCGACATACCCGCGGGCAACAGCTAGTATATTAAGACATAGGATACTTTTCATCCCGGTAGAAGGTTCCCGTGGGATAATTTCCGACATACACGCTGGCAACAGCTAGTATATTAAGACATAGGATACTTTCATCCCGGTACAAGGTTCCCGTGGGATAATTTCCGACATACACGCTGGCAACAGCTAGTATATTAAGACATAGGATACTTTTCATCCCGGTAGAAGGTTCCCGAGGGATAATTTCCGACATACACGCGGGCAACAGCTACTATATTAAGTCATAGGATACTTTTCATCCCGGTAGAAGGTTCACGAGGGATAATTTCCGACATACACGCTGGCAACAGCTAGTATATTAAGACATAGGATACTTTTCATCCCGGTAGAAGGTTCCCGTGGGATAATTTCCGACATACACGCTGGCAATAGCTAGTATATTAAGACATAGGATACTTTCATCCCAGTACAAGGTTCCCGTGGGATAATTTCTGACATACACGCGGGCAACAGCTAGTATATTAAGACATAGGATACTTTTCATCCCGGTAGAAGGTTCCCGAGGGATAATTTCCGACATACACGCTGGCAGCAGCTAGTATATTAAGACATAGGATACTTTCATCCCGGTACAAGGTTCCCGTGGGATAATTTCCGACATACACGCTGGCAACAGCTAGTATATTAAGACATAGGATACTTTTCATCCCTGTAGAAGGTTCCCGTGGGATAATTTCCGACATACACGCGGGCAACAGCTAGTATATTAAGACATAGGATACTTTTCATCCCGGTACAAGGTTCCCGTGGGATAATTTCCGACATACACGCTGGCAACAGCTAGTATATTAAGACATAGGATACTTTTCATCCCGGTAGAAGGTTCCCGTGGGATAATTTCCGACATACACGCGGGCAACAGCTAGTATATTAAGACATAGGATACTTTCATCCCGGTACAAGGTTCCCGTGGGATAATTTCCGAGATACACGCTGGCAACAGCTAGTATATTAAGACAAAGGATACTTTCATCCCGGTACAAGGTTCCCGTGGGACAATTTCCGACATACACGTGGGCGAAGCCGCTGGCAACAGCTAGTATATTAAGACATAGGATACTTTTCATCCCGGTAGAAGGTTCCCGAGGGATAATTTCCGACATACACGCGGGCAACAGCTAGTATATTAAGACATAGGATACTTTCATCCCGGTACAAGGTTCCCGTGGGATAATTTCCGAGATACACGCTGGCAACAGCTAGTATATTAAGACAAAGGATACTTTCATCCCGGTACAAGGTTCCCGTGGGACAATTTCCGACATACACGCGGGCGAAGCCGCTGGCAACAGCTAGTATATTAAGACATAGGATACTTTTCATCCCGGTAGAAGGTTCCCGTGGGATAATTTCCGACATACACGCGGGCAACAGCTAGTATATTAAGACATAGGATACTTTCATCCCGGTACAAGGTTCCCGTAGGATAATTTCCGACATACACGCGGGCAACAGCTAGTATATTAAGACATAGGATACTTTTCATCCCGGTAGAAGGTTCCCGTGGGATAATTTCCGACATACACGCTGGCAACAGCTAGTATATTAAGCCATCGGATACTTTTCATCCCGGTAGAAGGTTCCCGTGGGATAATTTCCGACAAACACGCTGGCAACAGCTAGTATATTAAGACATAGGATACTTTCATCCCGGTACAAGGTTCCCGTGGGATAATTTCCGACATACACACGGGCGAAGCCGCTGGCAACAGCAAGTATATTAAGACATAGCATACTTTTCATCCCGGTAGAAGGTTCCCGTGGGATAATTTCCGACATACACACGGGCAACAGCTAGTATATTAAGACAGGATACTTCTATCCCGGTACAAGGTTCCCGTGGGATAATTTCCGACATACACGCTGGCAACAGCTAGTAAATTAAGACATAGGATACTTTTCATCCCGGTAGAAGGTTCCCGTGGGATAATTTTCGACATACCCGCGGGCAACAGCTAGTATATTAAGACATAGGATACTTTTCATCCCGGTAGAAGGTTCCCGTGGGATAATTTCCGACATACACGCTGGCAACAGCTAGTATATTAAGACATAGGATACTTTCATCCCGGTACAAGGTTCCCGTGGGATAATTTCCGACATACACGCTGGCAACAGCTAGTATATTAAGACATAGGATACTTTTCATCCCGGTAGAAGGTTCCCGAGGGATAATTTCCGACATACACGCGGGCAACAGCTACTATATTAAGTCATAGGATACTTTTCATCCCGGTAGAAGGTTCACGAGGGATAATTTCCGACATACACGCTGGCAACAGCTAGTATATTAAGACATAGGATACTTTTCATCCCGGTAGAAGGTTCCCGTGGGATAATTTCCGACATACACGCTGGCAATAGCTAGTATATTAAGACATAGGATACTTTCATCCCAGTACAAGGTTCCCGTGGGATAATTTCTGACATACACGCGGGCAACAGCTAGTATATTAAGACATAGGATACTTTTCATCCCGGTAGAAGGTTCCCGAGGGATAATTTCCGACATACACGCTGGCAGCAGCTAGTATATTAAGACATAGGATACTTTCATCCCGGTACAAGGTTCCCGTGGGATAATTTCCGACATACACGCTGGCAACAGCTAGTATATTAAGACATAGGATACTTTTCATCCCTGTAGAAGGTTCCCGTGGGATAATTTCCGACATACACGCGGGCAACAGCTAGTATATTAAGACATAGGATACTTTTCATCCCGGTACAAGGTTCCCGTGGGATAATTTCCGACATACACGCTGGCAACAGCTAGTATATTAAGACATAGGATACTTTTCATCCCGGTAGAAGGTTCCCGTGGGATAATTTCCGACATACACGCGGGCAACAGCTAGTATATTAAGACATAGGATACTTTCATCCCGGTACAAGGTTCCCGTGGGATAATTTCCGAGATACACGCTGGCAACAGCTAGTATATTAAGACAAAGGATACTTTCATCCCGGTACAAGGTTCCCGTGGGACAATTTCCGACATACACGCGGGCGAAGCCGCTGGCAACAGCTAGTATATTAAGACATAGGATACTTTTCATCCCGGTAGAAGGTTCCCGTGGGATAATTTCCGACATACACGCGGGCAACAGCTAGTATATTAAGACATAGGATACTTTCATCCCGGTACAAGGTTCCCGTAGGATAATTTCCGACATACACGCGGGCAACAGCTAGTATATTAAGACATAGGATACTTTTCATCCCGGTAGAAGGTTCCCGTGGGATAATTTCCGACAAACACGCTGGCAACAGCTAGTATATTAAGACATAGGATACTTTCATCCCGGTACAAGGTTCCCGTGGGATAATTTCCGACATACACGCGGGCAACAGCTAGTATATTAAGCCATCGGATACTTTTCATCCCGGTAGAAGGTTCCCGTGGGATAATTTCCGACATACACGCTGGCAACAGCTAGTATATTAAGACATAGGATACTTTCATCCCGGTACAAGGTTCCCGTGGGATAATTTCCGACATACACACGGGCGAAGCCGCTGGCAACAGCAAGTATATTAAGACATAGCATACTTTTCATCCCGGTAGAAGGTTCCCGTGGGACAATTTCCGACATACACACGGGCAACAGCTAGTATATTAAGACAGGATACTTCCATCCCGGTACAAGGTTCCCGTGGGATAATTTCCGATATACACGCTGGCAACAGCTAGTATATTAAGACATAGGATACTTTTCATCCCGGTAGAAGGTTCCCGTGGGATAATTTTCGACATACCCGCGGGCAACAGCTAGTATATTAAGACATAGGATACTTTTCATCCCGGTAGAAGGTTCCCGTGGGATAATTTCCGACATACACGCTGGCAACAGCTAGTATATTAAGACATAGGATACTTTCATCCCGGTACAAGGTTCCCGTGGGATAATTTCCGACATACACGCGGGCAACAGCTAGTATATTAAGACATAGGATACTTTCATCCCGGTAGAAGGTTCCCGTGGGATAATTTCCGACATACACGCGGGCAACAGCTAGTATATTAAGACATAGGATACTTTTCATCCCGGTACAAGGTTCCCGTGGGATAATTTCCGACATACACGCGGGCAACAGCTAGTATATTAAGACATAGGATACTTTCATCCCGGTACAAGGTTCCCGTGAAATAATTTCCGACATACACGCGGGCAACAGCTAGTATATTAAGACATAGGATACTTTCATCCCGGTAGAAGGTTCCCGAGGGATAATTTCCGACATACACGCTGGCAGCAGCTAGTATATTAAGACATAGGATACTTTCATCCCGGTACAAGGTTCCCGTGGGATAATTTCCGACATACACGCTGGCAACAGCTAGTATATTAAGACATAGGATACTTTTCATCCCTGTAGAAGGTTCCCGTGGGATAATTTCCGACATACACGCGGGCAACAGCTAGTATATTAAGACATAGGATACTTTTCATCCCGGTACAAGGTTCCCGTGGGATAATTTCCGACATACACGCTGGCAACAGCTAGTATATTAAGACATAGGATACTTTTCATCCCGGTAGAAGGTTCCCGTGGGATAATTTCCGACATACACGCGGGCAACAGCTAGTATATTAAGACATAGGATACTTTCATCCCGGTACAAGGTTCCCGTGGGATAATTTCCGAGATACACGCTGGCAACAGCTAGTATATTAAGACAAAGGATACTTTCATCCCGGTACAAGGTTCCCGTGGGATAATTTCCGACATACACGCGGGCAGCAGCTAGTATATTAAGACATAGGATACTTTCATCCCGGTACAAGGTTCCCGTGGGATAATTTCCGACATACACGCTGGCAACAGCTAGTATATTAAGACATAGGATACTTTTCATCCCTGTAGAAGGTTCCCGTGGGATAATTTCCGACATACACGCGGGCAACAGCTAGTATATTAAGACATAGGATACTTTCATCCCGGTACAAGGTTCCCGTGGGATAATTTCCGAGATACACGCTGGCAACAGCTAGTATATTAAGACATAGGATACTTTTCATCCCGGTAGAAGGTTCCCGTGGGATAATTTCCGACATACACGCTGGCAACAGCTAGTATATTAAGACATAGGAAACTTTCATCCCGGTACAAGGTTCCCGTGGGATAATTTCTGACATACACGCGGGCAACAGCTAGTATATTAAGACATAGGATACTTTTCATCCCTGTAGAAGGTTCCCGTGGGATAATTTCCGACATACACGCGGGCAACAGCTAGTATATTAAGACATAGGATACTTTTCATCCCGGTACAAGGTTCCCGTGGGATAATTTCCGACATACACGCTGGCAACAGCTAGTATATTAAGACATAGGATACTTTTCATCCCGGTAGAAGGTTCCCGTGGGATAATTTCCGACATACACGCGGGCAACAGCTAGTATATTAAGACATAGGATACTTTCATCCCGGTACAAGGTTCCCGTGGGATAATTTCCGAGATACACGCTGGCAACAGCTAGTATATTAAGACAAAGGATACTTTCATCCCGGTACAAGGTTCCCGAGGGATAATTTCCGACATACACGCGGGCAACAGCTAGTATATTAAGACATAGGATACTTTCATCCCGGTACAAGGTTCCCGTGGGATAATTTCCGAGATACACGCTGGCAACAGCTAGTATATTAAGACATAGGATACTTTTCATCCCGGTAGAAGGTTCCCGTGGGATAATTTCCGACATACACGCTGGCAACAGCTAGTATATTAAGACAAAGGATACTTTCATCCCGGTACAAGGTTCCCGTGGGATAATTTCCGACATACACGCTGGCAACAGCTAGTATATTAAGACATAGGATACTTTTCATCCCTGTAGAAGGTTCCCGTGGGATAATTTCCGACATACACGCGGGCAACAGCTAGTATATTAAGACATAGGATACTTTTCATCCCGGTACAAGGTTCCCGTGGGATAATTTCCGACATACACGCTGGCAACAGCTAGTATATTAAGACATAGGATACTTTTCATCCCGGTAGAAGGTTCCCGTGGGATAATTTCCGACATACACGCGGGCAACAGCTAGTATATTAAGACATAGGATACTTTCATCCCGGTACAAGGTTCCCGTGGGATAATTTCCGAGATACACGCTGGCAACAGCTAGTATATTAAGACAAAGGATACTTTCATCCCGGTACAAGGTTCCCGTGGGATAATTTCCGACATACACGCGGGCGAATTCGCTGGCAACAGCTAGTATATTAAGACATAGGATACTTTCATCCCGGTACAAGGTTCCCGTAGGATAATTTCCGACATACACGCGGGCAACAGCTAGTATATTAAGACATAGGATACTTTTCATCCCGGTAGAAGGTTCCCGTGGGATAATTTCCGACATACACGCTGGCAACAGCTAGTATATTAAGACATAGGATACTTTCATCCCGGTACAAGGTTCCCGTGGGATAATTTCCGACATACACGCGGGCAACAGCTAGTACATTAAGCCATCGGATACTTTTCATCCCGGTAGAAGGTTCCCGTGGGATAATTTCCGACATACACGCTGGCTACAGCTAGTATATTAAGACATAGGATACTTTCATCCCGGTACAAGGTTCCCGTGGGATAATTTCCGACATACACACGGGCGAAGCCGCTGGCAACAGCAAGTATATTAAGACATAGCATACTTTTCAACCCGGTAGAAGGTTCCCGTGGGATAATTTCCGACATACACACGGGCAACAGCTAGTATATTAAGACAGGATACTTCCATCCCGGTACAAGGTTCCCGTGGGATAATTTCCGACATACACGCTGGCAACAGCTAGTATATTAAGACATAGGATACTTTTCATCCCGGTAGAAGGTTCCCGTGGGATAATTTTCGACATGCACGCGGGCAACAGCTAGTATATTAAGACATAGGATACTTTTCATCCCGGTAGAAGGTTCCCGTGGGATAATTTCCGACATACACGCTGGCAACAGCTAGTATATTAAGACATAGGATACTTTCATCCCGGTACAAGGTTCCCGTGGGATAATTTCCGACATACACGCGGGCAACAGCTAGTATATTAAGACATAGGATACTTTTCATCCCGGTACAAGGTTCCCGTGGGATAATTTCCGACATACACGCGGGCAACAGCTAGTATATTAAGACATAGGATACTTTCATCCCGGTACAAGGTTCCCGTGAAATAATTTCCGACATACACGCGGGCAACAGCTAGTATATTAAGACATAGGATACTTTCATCCCGGTAGAAGGTTCCCGAGGGATAATTTCCGACATACACGCTGGCAGCAGCTAGTATATTAAGACATAGGATACTTTCATCCCGGTACAAGGTTCCCGTGGGATAATTTCCGACATACACGCTGGCAACAGCTAGTATATTAAGACATAGGATACTTTTCATCCCGGTACAAGGTTCCCGTGGGATAATTTCCGACATACACGCTGGCAACAGCTAGTATATTAAGACATAGAATACTTTTCATCCCGGTAGAAGGTTCCCGTGGGATAATTTCCGACATACACGCGGGCAACAGCTAGTATATTAAGACATAGGATACTTTCATCCCGGTACAAGGTTCCCGTGGGATAATTTCCGAGATACACGCTGGCAACAGCTAGTATATTAAGACAAAGGATACTTTCATCCCGGTACAAGGTTCCCCTGGGATAATTTACGACATACACACGGGCAACAGCTAGTATATTAAGACAGGATACTTCCATCCCGGTACAAGGTTCCCGTGGGATAATTTCCGATATACACGCTGGCAACAGCTAGTATATTAAGACATAGGATACTTTTCATCCCGGTAGAAGGTTCCCGTGGGATAATTTTCGACATACCCGCGGGCAACAGCTACTATATTAAGACATAGGATACTTTTCATCCCGGTAGAAGGTTCCCGTGGGATAATTTCCGACATACACGCTGGCAACAGCTAGTATATTAAGACATAGGATACTTTCATCCCGGTACAAGGTTCCCGTGGGATAATTTCCGACATACACGCGGGCAACAGCTAGTATATTAAGACATAGGATACTTTCATCCCGGTAGAAGGTTCCCGTGGGATAATTTCCGACATACACGCGGGCAACAGCTAGTATATTAAGACATAGGATACTTTTCATCCCGGTACAAGGTTCCCGTGGGATAATTTCCGTCATACATGCGGGCAACAGCTAGTATATTAAGACATAGGATACTTTCATCCCGGTACAAGGTTCCCGTGAAATAATTTCCGACATACACGCGGGCAACAGCTAGTATATTAAAACATAGGATACTTTCATCCCGGTAGAAGGTTCCCGAGGGATAATTTCCGACATACACGCTGGCAGCAGCTAGTATATTAAGACATAGGATACTTTCATCCCGGTACAAGGTTCCTGTGGGATAATTTCCGACATACACGCTGGCAACAGCTAGTATATTAAGACATAGGATACTTTTCATCCCTGTAGAAGGTTCCCGTGGGATAATTTCCGACATACACGCGGGCAACAGCTAGTATATTAAGACATAGGATACTTTTCATCCCGGTACAAGGTTCCCGTGGGATAATTTCCGACATACACGCTGGCAACAGCTAGTATATTAAGACATAGGATACTTTTCATCCCGGTAGAAGGTTCCCGTGGGATAATTTCCGACATACACGCGGGCGAAGCCGCTGGCAACAGCTAGTATATTAAGACATAGGATACTTTCATCCCGGTACAAGGTTCCCGTAGGATAATTTCCGACATACACGCGGGCAACAGCTAGTATATTAAGACATAGGATACTTTTCATCCCGGTAGAAGGTTCCCGTGGGATAATTTCCGACATACACGCGGGCAACAGCTAGTATATTAAGACATAGGATACTTTCATCCCGGTACAAGGTTCCCGTGGGATAATTTCCGACAAACACGCTGGCAACAGCTAGTATGTTAAGACAAAGGATACTTTCATCCCGGTACAAGGTCCCGTGGGATAATTTCCGACATACACGCTGGCAACAGCTAGTATATTAAGACATAGGATACTTTTCATCCCGGTAGAAGGTTCCCGTGGGATAATTTCCGACATACACACGGGCGAAGCCGCGGGCAACAGCTAGTATATTAAGACATAGGATACTTTCATCCCGGTACAAGGTTCCCGTGGGATAATTTCCGACATACACGCTGGCAACAGCTAGTATATTAAGACATAGGATACTTTTCATCCCGGTAGAAGGTTCCCGAGGGATAATTTCCGACATACACGCGGGCAACAGCTACTATATTAAGTCATAGGATACTTTTCATCCCGGTAGAAGGTTCACGAGGGATAATTTCCGACATACACGCTGGCAACAGCTAGTATATTAAGACATAGGATACTTTTCATCCCGGTAGAAGGTTCCCGTGGGATAATTTCCGACATACACGCTGGCAACAGCTAGTATATTAAGACATAGGATACTTTCATCCCGGTACAAGGATCCCGTGGGATAATTTCTGACATACACGCGGGCAACAGCTAGTATATTAAGACATAGGATACTTTTCATCCCGGTAGAAGGTTCCCGAGGGATAATTTCCGACATACACGCTGGCAGCAGCTAGTATATTAAGACATAGGATACTTTCATCCCGGTACAAGGTTCCCGTGGGATAATTTCCGACATACACGCTGGCAACAGCTAGTATATTAAGACATAGGATACTTTTCATCCCTGTAGAAGTTTCCCGTGGGATAATTTCCGACATACACGCGGGCAACAGCTAGTATATTAAGACATAGGATACTTTTCATCCCGGTACAAGGTTCCCGTGGGATAATTTCCGACATACACGCTGGCAACAGCTAGTATATTAAGACATAGGATACTTTTCATCCCGGTAGAAGGTTCCCGTGGGATAATTTCCGACATACACGCGGGCAACAGCTAGTATATTAAGACATAGGATACTTTCATCCCGGTACAAGGTTCCCGTGGGATAATTTCCGAGATACACGCTGGCAACAGCTAGTATATTAAGACAAAGGATACTTTCATTTCGGTACAAGGTTCCCGTGGGATAATTTCCGACATACACGCTGGCAACAGCTAGTATATTAAGACATAGGATACTTTTCATCCCTGTAGAAGTTTCCCGTGGGATAATTTCCGACATACACGCGGGCAACAGCTAGTATATTAAGACATAGGATACTTTTCATCCCGGTACAAGGTTCCCGTGGGATAATTTCCGACATACACGCTGGCAACAGCTAGTATATTAAGACATAGGATACTTTTCATCCCGGTAGAAGGTTCCCGTGGGATAATTTCCGACATACACGCGGGCAACAGCTAGTATATTAAGACATAGGATACTTTCATCCCGGTACAAGGTTCCCGTGGGATAATTTCCGAGATACACGCTGGCAACAGCTAGTATATTAAGACAAAGGATACTTTCATTCCGGTACAAGGTTCCCGTGGGATAATTTCCGACATACACGCGGGCGAAGCCGCTGGCAACAGCTAGTATATTAAGACATAGGATACTTTCATCCCGGTACAAGGTTCCCGTAGGATAATTTCCGACATACACGCGGGCAACAGCTAGTATATTAAGACATAGGATACTTTTCATCCCGGTAGAAGGTTCCCGTGGGATAATTTCCGACATACACGCTGGCAACAGCTAGTATATTAAGACAGGATACTTTCATCCCGGTACAAGGTTCCCGTGGGATAATTTCCGACATACACGCGGGCAACAGCTAGTATATTAAGCCATCGGATACTTTTCATCCCGGTAGAAGGTTCCCGTGGGATAATTTCCGACATACACGCTGGCAACAGCTAGTATATTAAGACATAGGATACTTTTCATCCCGGTAGAAGGTTCCCGTGGGATAATTTCCGACATGCACGCGGGCAACAGCTAGTATATTAAGACATAGGATACTTTTCATCCCGGTAGAAGGTTCCCGTGGGATAATTTTCGACATACCCGCGGGCAACAGCTACTATATTAAGACATAGGATACTTTTCATCCCGGTAGAAGGTTCCCGTGGGATAATTTCCGACATACACGCTGGCAACAGCTAGTATATTAAGACATAGGATACTTTCATCCCGGTACAAGGTTCCCGTGGGATAATTTCCGACATACACGCGGGCAACAGCTAGTATATTAAGACATAGGATACTTTCATCCCGGTAGAAGGTTCCCGTGGGATAATTTCCGACATACACGCGGGCAACAGCTAGTATATTAAGACATAGGATACTTTTCATCCCGGTACAAGGTTCCCGTGGGATAATTTCCGACATACATGCGGGCAACAGCTAGTATATTAAGACATAGGATACTTTCATCCCGGTAAAAGGTTCCCGTGAAATAATTTCCGACATACACGCGGGCAACAGCTAGTATATTAAGACATAGGATACTTTCATCCCGGTACAAGGTTCCCGTGGGATAATTTCCGACATACACACGGGCGAAGCCGCTGGCAACAGCAAGTATATTAAGACATAGCATACTTTTCATCCCGGTAGAAGGTTCCCGTGGGATAATTTCCGACATACACACGGGCAACAGCTAGTATATTAAGACAGGATACTTCCATCCCGGTACAAGGTTCCCGTGGGATAATTTCCGACATACACGCTGGCAACAGCTAGTATATTAAGACATAGGATACTTTTCATCCCGGTAGAAGGTTCCCGTGGGATAATTTCCGACATGCACGCGGGCAACAGCTAGTATATTAAGACATAGGATACTTTTCATCCCGGTAGAAGGTTCCCGTGGGATAATTTTCGACATACCCGCGGGCAACAGCTACTATATTAAGACATAGGATACTTTTCATCCCGGTAGAAGGTTCCCGTGGGATAATTTCCGACATACACGCTGGCAACAGCTAGTATATTAAGACATAGGATACTTTCATCCCGGTACAAGGTTCCCGTGGGATAATTTCCGACATACACGCGGGCAACAGCTAGTATATTAAGACATAGGATACTTTCATCCCGGTAGAAGGTTCCCGTGGGATAATTTCCGACATACACGCGGGCAACAGCTAGTATATTAAGACATAGGATACTTTTCATCCCGGTACAAGGTTCCCGTGGGATAATTTCCGACATACATGCGGGCAACAGCTAGTATATTAAGACATAGGATACTTTCATCCCGGTAAAAGGTTCCCGTGAAATAATTTCCGACATACACGCGGGCAACAGCTAGTATATTAAGACATAGGATACTTTCATCCCGGTAGAAGGTTCCCGAGGGATAATTTCCGACATACACGCTGGCAGCAGCTAGTATATTAAGACATAGGATACTTTCATCCCGGTACAAGGTTCCCGTGGGATAATTTCCGACATACACGCTGGCAACAGCTAGTATATTAAGACATAGGATACTTTTCATCCCTGTAGAAGGTTCCCGTGGGATAATTTCCGACATACACGCGGGCAACAGCTAGTATATTAAGACATAGGATACTTTTCATCCCGGTACAAGGTTCCCGTGGGATAATTTCCGACATACACGCTGGCAACAGCTAGTATATTAAGACATAGGATACTTTTCATCCCGGTAGAAGGTTCCCGTGGGATAATTTCCGACATACACGCGGGCGAAGCCGCTGGCAACAGCTAGTATATTAAGACATAGGATACTTTCATCCCGGTACAAGGTTCCCGTAGGATAATTTCCGACATACACGCGGGCAACAGCTAGTATATTAAGACATAGGATACTTTTCATCCCGGTAGAAGGTTCCCGTGGGATAATTTCCGACATACACGCGGGCAACAGCTAGTATATTAAGACATAGGATACTTTCATCCCGGTACAAGGTTCCCGTGGGATAATTTCCGACAAACACGCTGGCAACAGCTAGTATGTTAAGACAAAGGATACTTTCATCCCGGTACAAGGTCCCGTGGGATAATTTCCGACATACACGCTGGCAACAGCTAGTATATTAAGACATAGGATACTTTTCATCCCGGTAGAAGGTTCCCGTGGGATAATTTCCGACATACACACGGGCGAAGCCGCGGGCAACAGCTAGTATATTAAGACATAGGATACTTTCATCCCGGTACAAGGTTCCCGTGGGATAATTTCCGACATACACGCTGGCAACAGCTAGTATATTAAGACATAGGATACTTTTCATCCCGGTAGAAGGTTCCCGAGGGATAATTTCCGACATACACGCGGGCAACAGCTACTATATTAAGTCATAGGATACTTTTCATCCCGGTAGAAGGTTCACGAGGGATAATTTCCGACATACACGCTGGCAACAGCTAGTATATTAAGACATAGGATACTTTTCATCCCGGTAGAAGGTTCCCGTGGGATAATTTCCGACATACACGCTGGCAACAGCTAGTATATTAAGACATAGGATACTTTCATCCCGGTACAAGGATCCCGTGGGATAATTTCTGACATACACGCGGGCAACAGCTAGTATATTAAGACATAGGATACTTTTCATCCCGGTAGAAGGTTCCCGAGGGATAATTTCCGACATACACGCTGGCAGCAGCTAGTATATTAAGACATAGGATACTTTCATCCCGGTACAAGGTTCCCGTGGGATAATTTCCGACATACACGCTGGCAACAGCTAGTATATTAAGACATAGGATACTTTTCATCCCTGTAGAAGTTTCCCGTGGGATAATTTCCGACATACACGCGGGCAACAGCTAGTATATTAAGACATAGGATACTTTTCATCCCGGTACAAGGTTCCCGTGGGATAATTTCCGACATACACGCTGGCAACAGCTAGTATATTAAGACATAGGATACTTTTCATCCCGGTAGAAGGTTCCCGTGGGATAATTTCCGACATACACGCGGGCAACAGCTAGTATATTAAGACATAGGATACTTTCATCCCGGTACAAGGTTCCCGTGGGATAATTTCCGAGATACACGCTGGCAACAGCTAGTATATTAAGACAAAGGATACTTTCATTCCGGTACAAGGTTCCCGTGGGATAATTTCCGACATACACGCTGGCAACAGCTAGTATATTAAGACATAGGATACTTTTCATCCCTGTAGAAGTTTCCCGTGGGATAATTTCCGACATACACGCGGGCAACAGCTAGTATATTAAGACATAGGATACTTTTCATCCCGGTACAAGGTTCCCGTGGGATAATTTCCGACATACACGCTGGCAACAGCTAGTATATTAAGACATAGGATACTTTTCATCCCGGTAGAAGGTTCCCGTGGGATAATTTCCGACATACACGCGGGCAACAGCTAGTATATTAAGACATAGGATACTTTCATCCCGGTACAAGGTTCCCGTGGGATAATTTCCGAGATACACGCTGGCAACAGCTAGTATATTAAGACAAAGGATACTTTCATTCCGGTACAAGGTTCCCGTGGGATAATTTCCGACATACACGCGGGCGAAGCCGCTGGCAACAGCTAGTATATTAAGACATAGGATACTTTCATCCCGGTACAAGGTTCCCGTAGGATAATTTCCGACATACACGCGGGCAACAGCTAGTATATTAAGACATAGGATACTTTTCATCCCGGTAGAAGGTTCCCGTGGGATAATTTCCGACATACACGCTGGCAACAGCTAGTATATTAAGACAGGATACTTTCATCCCGGTACAAGGTTCCCGTGGGATAATTTCCGACATACACGCGGGCAACAGCTAGTATATTAAGCCATCGGATACTTTTCATCCCGGTAGAAGGTTCCCGTGGGATAATTTCCGACATACACGCTGGCAACAGCTAGTATATTAAGACATAGGATACTTTCATCCCGGTACAAGGTTCCCGTGGGATAATTTCCGACATACACACGGGCGAAGCCGCTGGCAACAGCAAGTATATTAAGACATAGCATACTTTTCATCCCGGTAGAAGGTTCCCGTGGGATAATTTCCGACATACACACGGGCAACAGCTAGTATATTAAGACAGGATACTTCCATCCCGGTACAAGGTTCCCGTGGGATAATTTCCGACATACACGCTGGCAACAGCTAGTATATTAAGACATAGGATACTTTTCATCCCGGTAGAAGGTTCCCGTGGGATAATTTCCGACATGCACGCGGGCAACAGCTAGTATATTAAGACATAGGATACTTTTCATCCCGGTAGAAGGTTCCCGTGGGATAATATCCGACATACACGCTGGCAACAGCTAGTATATTAAGACATAGGATACTTTCATCCCGGTACAAGGTTCCCGTGGGATAATTTCCGACATACACGCGGGCAACAGCTAGTATATTAAAACATAGGATACTTTCATCCCGGTAGAAGGTTCCCGTGGGATAATTTCCGACATACACGCGGGCAACAGCTAGTATATTAAGACATAGGATACTTTTCATCCCGGTACAAGGTTCCCGTGGGATAATTTCCGACATACACGCGGGCAACAGCTAGTATATTAAGACATAGGATACTTTCATCCCGGTACAAGGTTCCCGTGAAATAATTTCCGACATAAACGCGGGCAACAGCTAGTATATTAAGACATAGGATACTTTCATCCCGGTAGAAGGTTCCCGAGGGATAATTTCCGACATACACGCTGGCAGCAGCTAGTATATTAAGACATAGGATACTTTCATCCCGGTACAAGGTTCCCGTGGGATAATTTCCGACATACACGCTGGCAACAGCTAGTATATTAAGACATAGGATACTTTTCATCCCGGTACAAGGTTCCCGTGGGATAATTTCCGACATACACGCTGGCAACAGCTAGTATATTAAGACATAGGATACTTTTCATCCCGGTAGAAGGTTCCCGTGGGATAATTTCCGACATACACGCGGGCAACAGCTAGTATATTAAGACATAGGATACTTTCATCCCGGTACAAGGTTCCCGTGGGATAATTTCCGAGATACACGCGGGCAACAGCTAGTATATTAAGACATAGGATACTTTCATCCCGGTACAAGGTTCCCGTGAAATAATTTCCGACATACACGCGGGCAACAGCTAGTATATTAAGACATAGGATACTTTCATCCCGGTAGAAGGTTCCCGAGGGATAATTTCCGACATACACGCTGGCAGCAGCTAGTATATTAAGACATAGGATACTTTCATCCCGGTACAAGGTTCCCGTGGGATAATTTCCGACATACACGCTGGCAACAGCTAGTATATTAAGACATAGGATACTTTTCATCCCGGTAGAAGGTTCCCGTGGGATAATTTCCGACATACACGCGGGCAACAGCTAGTATATTAAGACATAGGATACTTTCATCCCGGTACAAGGTTCCCGTGGGATAATTTCCGAGATACACGCTGGCAACAGCTAGTATATTAAGACAAAGGATACTTTCATCCCGGTACAAGGTTCCCCTGGGATAATTTCCGACATACACGCGGGCGAAGCCGCTGGCAACAGCTAGTATATTAAGACATAGGATACTTTCATCCCGGTACAAGGTTCCCGTGGGATAATTTCCGACATACACGCTGGCAACAGCTAGTATATTAAGACATAGGATACTTTCATCCCGGTACAAGGTTCCCGTGGGATAATTTCCGACATACACGCGGGCAACAGCTAGTATATTAAGACATAGGATACTTTTCATCCCGGTAGAAGGTTCCCGTGGGATAATTTCCGACATACACGCTGGCAACAGCTAGTATATTAAGACATAGGATACTTTCATCCCGGTACAAGGTTCCCGTGGGATAATTTCCGACATACACGCGGGCAACAGCTAGTATATTAAACCATCGGATACTTTTCATCCCGGTAGAAGGTTCCCGTGGGATAATTTCCGACATACACGCTGGCAACAGCTAGTATATTAAGACATAGGATACTTTCATCCCGGTACAAGGTTCCCGTGGGGTAATTTCCGACATACACGCTGGCAACAGCTAGTATATTAAGACATAGCATACCTTTCATCCCGGTAGAAGGTTCCCGTGGGATTATTTCCGACATACACGCGGGCAACAGCTAGTATATTAAGACAGGATACTTTCATCCCGGTACAAGGTTCCCGTGGGATAATTTCCGACATACACGCTGGCAACAGCTAGTATATTAAGACATAGGATACTTTCATCCCGGTAGAAGGTTCCCGTGGGATAATTTCCGAAATACACGCTGGCAACAGCTAGTATATTAAGACATAGGATACTTTTCATCCCGGTAGAAGGTTCCCGTGGGATAATTTCCGACATACACGCGGGCAACAGCTAGTATATTAAGACATAGGATACTTTCATCCCGGTACAAGGTTCCCGTGGGATAATTTCCGAGATACACGCTGGCAACAGCTAGTATATTAAGACAGGATACTTTCATCCCGGTACAAGGTTCCCGTGGGATAATTTCCGACATACACGCGGGCAACAGCTAGTATATTAAGCCATCGGATACTTTTCATCCCGGTAGAAGGTTCCCGTGGGATAATTTCCGACATACACGCTGGCAACAGCTAGTATATTAAGACATAGGATACTTTCATCCCGGTACAAGGTTCCCGTGGGATAATTTCCGACATACACACGGGCGAAGCCGCTGGCAACAGCAAGTATATTAAGACATAGCATACTTTTCATCCCGGTAGAAGGTTCCCGTGGGATAATTTCCGACATACACGCTGGCAACAGCTAGTATATTAAGACATAGGATACTTTTCATCCCGGTAGAAGGTTCCCGTGGGATAATTTCCGACATGCACGCGGGCAACAGCTAGTATATTAAGACATAGGATACTTTTCATCCCGGTAGAAGGTTCCCGTGGGATAACTTCCGACATACACGCTGGCAACAGCTAGTATATTAAGACATAGGATACTTTCATCCCGGTACAAGGTTCCCGTGGGATAATTTCCGACATACACGCGGGCAACAGCTAGTATATTAAAACATAGGATACTTTCATCCCGGTAGAAGGTTCCCGTGGGATAATTTCCGACATACACGCGGGCAACAGCTAGTATATTAAGACATAGGATACTTTTCATCCCGGTACAAGGTTCCCGTGGGATAATTTCCGACATACACGCGGGCAACAGCTAGTATATTAAGACATAGGATACTTTCATCCCGGTACAAGGTTCCCGTGAAATAATTTCCGACATACACGCGGGCAACAGCTAGTATATTAAGACATAGGATACTTTCATCCCGGTAGAAGGTTCCCGAGGGATAATTTCCGACATACACGCTGGCAGCAGCTAGTATATTAAGACATAGGATACTTTCATCCCGGTACAAGGTTCCCGTGGGATAATTTCCGACATACACGCTGGCAACAGCTAGTATATTAAGACATAGGATACTTTTCATCCCGGTACAAGGTTCCCGTGGGATAATTTCCGACATACACGCTGGCAACAGCTAGTATATTAAGACATAGGATACTTTTCATCCCGGTAGAAGGTTCCCGTGGGATAATTTCCGACATACACGCGGGCAACAGCTAGTATATTAAGACATAGGATACTTTCATCCCGGTACAAGGTTCCCGTGGGATAATTTCCGAGATACACGCTGGCAACAGCTAGTATATTAAGACAAAGGATACTTTCATCCCGGTACAAGGTTCCCCTGGGATAATTTCCGACATACACGCGGGCGAAGCCGCTGGCAACAGCTAGTATATTAAGACATAGGATACTTTCATCCCGGTACAAGGTTCCCGTGGGATAATTTCCGACATACACGCTGGCAACAGCTAGTATATTAAGACATAGGATACTTTCATCCCGGTACAAGGTTCCCGTGGGATAATTTCCGACATACACGCGGGCAACAGCTAGTATATTAAGACATAGGATACTTTTCATCCCGGTAGAAGGTTCCCGTGGGATAATTTCCGACATACACACGGGCAACAGCTAGTATATTAAGACAGGATACTTCCATCCCGGTACAAGGTTCCCGTGGGATAATTTCCGACATACACGCTGGCAACAGCTAGTATATTAAGACATAGGATACTTTCATCCCGGTACAAGGTTCCCGTGGGATAATTTCCGACATACACGCGGGCAACAGCAAGTATATTAAGACATAGCATACTTTTCATCCCGGTAGAAGGTTCCCGTGGGATAATTTCCGACATACACACGGGCAACAGCTAGTATATTAAGACAGGATACTTCCATCCCGGTACAAGGTTCCCGTGGGATAATTTCCGACATACACGCTGGCAACAGCTAGTATATTAAGACATAGGATACTTTTCATCCCGGTAGAAGGTTCCCGTGGGATAATTTCCGTCATGCACGCGGGCAACAGCTAGTATATTAAGACATAGGATACTTTTCATCCCGGTAGAAGGTTCCCGTGGGATAACTTCCGACATACACGCTGGCAACAGCTAGTATATTAAGACATAGGATACTTTCATCCCGGTACAAGGTTCCCGTGGGATAATTTCCGACATACACGCGGGCAACAGCTAGTATATTAAAACATAGGATACTTTCATCCCGGTAGAAGGTTCCCGTGGGATAATTTCCAACATACACGCGGGCAACAGCTAGTATATTAAGACATAGGATACTTTTCATCCCGGTACAAGGTTCCCGTGGGATAATTTCCGACATACACGCGGGCAACAGCTAGTATATTAAGACATAGGATACTTTCATCCCGGTACAAGGTTCCCGTGAAATAATTTCCGACATACACGCGGGCAACAGCTAGTATATTAAGACATAGGATACTTTCATCCCGGTAGAAGGTTTCCGAGGGATAATTTCCGACATACACGCTGGCAGCAGCTAGTATATTAAGACATAGGATACTTTCATCCCGGTACAAGGTTCCCGTGGGATAATTTCCGACATACACGCTGGCAACAGCTAGTATATTAAGACATAGGATACTTTTCATCCCGGTAGAAGGTTCCCGTGGGATAATTTCCGACATACACGCGGGCAACAGCTAGTATATTAAGACATAGGATACTTTCATCCCGGTACAAGGTTCCCGTGGGATAATTTCCGAGATACACGCTGGCAACAGCTAGTATATTAAGACAAAGGATACTTTCATCCCGGTACAAGGTTCCCCTGGGATAATTTCCGACATACACGCGGGCGAAGCCGCTGGCAACAGCTAGTATATTAAGACATAGGATACTTTCATCCCGGTACAAGGTTCCCGTGGGATAATTTCCGACATACACGCTGGCAACAGCTAGTATATTAAGACATAGGATACTTTCATCCCGGTACAAGGTTCCCGTGGGATAATTTCCGACATACACGCGGGCAACAGCTAGTATATTAAGACATAGGATACTTTTCATCCCGGTAGAAGGTTCCCGTGGGATAATTTCCGACATACACGCTGGCAACAGCTAGTATATTAAGACATAGGATACTTTCATCCCGGTACAAGGTTCCCGTGGGATAATTTCCGACATACACGCGGGCAACAGCTAGTATATTAAACCATCGGATACTTTTCATCCCGGTAGAAGGTTCCCGTGGGATAATTTCCGACATACACGCTGGCAACAGCTAGTATATTAAGACATAGGATACTTTCATCCCGGTACAAGGTTCCCGTGGGGTAATTTCCGACATACACGCTGGCAACAGCTAGTATATTAAGACATAGCATACCTTTCATCCCGGTAGAAGGTTCCCGTGGGATTATTTCCGACATACACGCGGGCAACAGCTAGTATATTAAGACAGGATACTTTCATCCCGGTACAAGGTTCCCGTGGGATAATTTCCGACATACACGCTGGCAACAGCTAGTATATTAAGACATAGGATACTTTCATCCCGGTAGAAGGTTCCCGTGGGATAATTTCCGAAAAACACGCTGGCAACAGCTAGTATATTAAGACATAGGATACTTTTCATCCCGGTAGAAGGTTCCCGTGGGATAATTTCCGACATACACGCGGGCAACAGCTAGTATATTAAGACATAGGATACTTTCATCCCGGTACAAGGTTCCCGTGGGATAATTTCCGAGATACACGCTGGCAACAGCTAGTATATTAAGACAGGATACTTTCATCCCGGTACAAGGTTCCCGTGGGATAATTTCCGACATACACGCGGGCAACAGCTAGTATATTAAGCCATCGGATACTTTTCATCCCGGTAGAAGGTTCCCGTGGGATAATTTCCGACATACACGCTGGCAACAGCTAGTATATTAAGACATAGGATACTTTCATCCCGGTACAAGGTTCCCGTGGGATAATTTCCGACATACACACGGGCGAAGCCGCTGGCAACAGCAAGTATATTAAGACATAGCATACTTTTCATCCCGGTAGAAGGTTCCCGTGGGATAATTTCCGACATACACACGGGCAACAGCTAGTATATTAAGACAGGATACTTCCATCCCGGTACAAGGTTCCCGTGGGATAATTTCCGACATACACGCTGGCAACAGCTAGTATATTAAGACATAGGATACTTTTCATCCCGGTAGAAGGTTCCCGTGGGATAATTTCCGACATGCACGCGGGCAACAGCTAGTATATTAAGACATAGGATACTTTTCATCCCGGTAGAAGGTTCCCGTGGGATAACTTCCGACATACACGCTGGCAACAGCTAGTATATTAAGACATAGGATACTTTCATCCCGGTACAAGGTTCCCGTGGGATAATTTCCGACATACACGCGGGCAACAGCAAGTATATTAAAACATAGGATACTTTCATCCCGGTAGAAGGTTCCCGTGGGATAATTTCCGACATACACGCGGGCAACAGCTAGTATATTAAGACATAGGATACTTTTCATCCCGGTACAAGGTTCCCGTGGGATAATTTCCGACATACACGCGGGCAACAGCTAGTATATTAAGACATAGGATACTTTCATCCCGGTACAAGGTTCCCGTGAAATAATTTCCGACATACACGCGGGCAACAGCTAGTATATTAAGACATAGGATACTTTCATCCCGGTAGAAGGTTCCCGAGGGATAATTTCCGACATACACGCTGGCAGCAGCTAGTATATTAAGACATAGGATACTTTCATCCCGGTACAAGGTTCCCGTGGGATAATTTCCGACATACACGCTGGCAACAGCTAGTATATTAAGACATAGGATACTTTTCATCCCGGTACAAGGTTCCCGTGGGATAATTTCCGACATACACGCTGGCAACAGCTAGTATATTAAGACATAGGATACTTTTCATCCCGGTAGAAGGTTCCCGTGGGATAATTTCCGACATACACGCGGGCAACAGCTAGTATATTAAGACATAGGATACTTTCATCCCGGTACAAGGTTCCCGTGGGATAATTTCCGAGATACACGCTGGCAACAGCTAGTATATTAAGACAAAGGATACTTTCATCCCGGTACAAGGTTCCCCTGGGATAATTTCCGACATACACGCGGGCGAAGCCGCTGGCAACAGCTAGTATATTAAGACATAGGATACTTTCATCCCGGTACAAGGTTCCCGTGGGATAATTTCCGACATACACGCTGGCAACAGCTAGTATATTAAGACATAGGATACTTTCATCCCGGTACAAGGTTCCCGTGGGATAATTTCCGACATACACGCGGGCAACAGCTAGTATATTAAGACATAGGATACTTTTCATCCCGGTAGAAGGTTCCCGTGGGATAATTTCCGACATACACGCTGGCAACAGCTAGTATATTAAGACATAGGATACTTTCATCCCGGTACAAGGTTCCCGTGGGATAATTTCCGACATACACGCGGGCAACAGCTAGTATATTAAACCATCGGATACTTTTCATCCCGGTAGAAGGTTCCCGTGGGATAATTTCCGACATACACGCTGGCAACAGCTAGTATATTAAGACATAGGATACTTTCATCCCGGTACAAGGTTCCCGTGGGGTAATTTCCGACATACACGCTGGCAACAGCTAGTATATTAAGACATAGCATACTTTTCATCCCGGTAGAAGGTTCCCGTGGGATTATTTCCGACATACACGCGGGCAACAGCTAGTATATTAAGACAGGATACTTTCATCCCGGTACAAGGTTCCCGTGGGATAATTTCCGACATACACGCTGGCAACAGCTAGTATATTAAGACATAGGATACTTTCATCCCGGTAGAAGGTTCCCGTGGGATAATTTCCGAAATACACGCTGGCAACAGCTAGTATATTAAGACATAGGATACTTTTCATCCCGGTAGAAGGTTCCCGTGGGATAATTTCCGACATACACGCGGGCAACAGCTAGTATATTAAGACATAGGATACTTTCATCCCGGTACAAGGTTCCCGTGGGATAATTTCCGAGATACACGCTGGCAACAGCTAGTATATTAAGACAGGATACTTTCATCCCGGTACAAGGTTCCCGTGGGATAATTTCCGACATACACGCGGGCAACAGCTAGTATATTAAGCCATCGGATACTTTTCATCCCGGTAGAAGGTTCCCGTGGGATAATTTCCGACATACACGCTGGCAACAGCTAGTATATTAAGACATAGGATACTTTCATCCCGGTACAAGGTTCCCGTGGGATAATTTCCGACATACACACGGGCGAAGCCGCTGGCAACAGCAAGTATATTAAGACATAGCATACTTTTCATCCCGGTAGAAGGTTCCCGTGGGATAATTTCCGACATACACACGGGCAACAGCTAGTATATTAAGACAGGATACTTCCATCCCGGTACAAGGTTCCCGTGGGATAATTTCCGACATACACGCTGGCAACAGCTAGTATATTAAGACATAGGATACTTTTCATCCCGGTAGAAGGTTCCCGTGGGATAATTTCCGACATGCACGCGGGCAACAGCTAGTATATTAAGACATAGGATACTTTTCATCCCGGTAGAAGGTTCCCGTGGGATAACTTCCGACATACACGCTGGCAACAGCTAGTATATTAAGACATAGGATACTTTCATCCCGGTACAAGGTTCCCGTGGGATAATTTCCGACATACACGCGGGCAACAGCTAGTATATTAAGACATAGGATACTTTTCATCCCGGTACAAGGTTCCCGTGGGATAATTTCCGACATACACGCGGGCAACAGCTAGTATATTAAGACATAGGATACTTTCATCCCGGTACAAGGTTCCCGTGAAATAATTTCCGACATACACGCGGGCAACAGCTAGTATATTAAGACATAGGATACTTTCATCCCGGTAGAAGGTTCCCGAGGGATAATTTCCGACATACACGCTGGCAGCAGCTAGTATATTAAGACATAGGATACTTTCATCCCGGTACAAGGTTCCCGTGGGATAATTTCCGACATACACGCTGGCAACAGCTAGTATATTAAGACATAGGATACTTTTCATCCCGGTACAAGGTTCCCGTGGGATAATTTCCGACATACACGCTGGCAACAGCTAGTATATTAAGACATAGGATACTTTTCATCCCGGTAGAAGGTTCCCGTGGGATAATTTCCGACATACACGCGGGCAACAGCTAGTATATTAAGACATAGGATACTTTCATCCCGGTACAAGGTTCCCGTGGGATAATTTCCGAGATACACGCTGGCAACAGCTAGTATATTAAGACAAAGGATACTTTCATCCCGGTACAAGGTTCCCCTGGGATAATTTCCGACATACACGCGGGCGAAGCCGCTGGCAACAGCTAGTATATTAAGACATAGGATACTTTCATCCCGGTACAAGGTTCCCGTGGGATAATTTCCGACATACACGCTGGCAACAGCTAGTATATTAAGACATAGGATACTTTCATCCCGGTACAAGGTTCCCGTGGGATAATTTCCGACATACACGCGGGCAACAGCTAGTATATTAAGACATAGGATACTTTTCATCCCGGTAGAAGGTTCCCGTGGGATAATTTCCGACATACACGCTGGCAACAGCTAGTATATTAAGACATAGGATACTTTCATCCCGGTACAAGGTTCCCGTGGGATAATTTCCGACATACACGCGGGCAACAGCTAGTATATTAAACCATCGGATACTTTTCATCCCGGTAGAAGGTTCCCGTGGGATAATTTCCGACATACACGCTGGCAACAGCTAGTATATTAAGACATAGCATACTTTTCATCCCGGTAGAAGGTTCCCGTGGGATTATTTCCGACATACACGCGGGCAACAGCTAGTATATTAAGACAGGATACTTTCATCCCGGTACAAGGTTCCCGTGGGATAATTTCCGACATACACGCTGGCAACAGCTAGTATATTAAGACATAGGATACTTTCATCCCGGTAGAAGGTTCCCGTGGGATAATTTCCGAAATACACGCTGGCAACAGCTAGTATATTAAGACATAGGATACTTTTCATCCCGGTAGAAGGTTCCCGTGGGATAATTTCCGACATACACGCGGGCAACAGCTAGTATATTAAGACATAGGATACTTTCATCCCGGTACAAGGTTCCCGTGGGATAATTTCCGAGATACACGCTGGCAACAGCTAGTATATTAAGACAGGATACTTTCATCCCGGTACAAGGTTCCCGTGGGATAATTTCCGACATACACGCGGGCAACAGCTAGTATATTAAGCCATCGGATACTTTTCATCCCGGTAGAAGGTTCCCGTGGGATAATTTCCGACATACACGCTGGCAACAGCTAGTATATTAAGACATAGGATACTTTCATCCCGGTACAAGGTTCCCGTGGGATAATTTCCGACATACACACGGGCGAAGCCGCTGGCAACAGCAAGTATATTAAGACATAGCATACTTTTCATCCCGGTAGAAGGTTCCCGTGGGATAATTTCCGACATACACACGGGCAACAGCTAGTATATTAAGACAGGATACTTCCATCCCGGTACAAGGTTCCCGTGGGATAATTTCCGACATACACGCTGGCAACAGCTAGTATATTAAGACATAGGATACTTTTCATCCCGGTAGAAGGTTCCCGTGGGATAATTTCCGACATGCACGCGGGCAACAGCTAGTATATTAAGACATAGGATACTTTTCATCCCGGTAGAAGGTTCCCGTGGGATAACTTCCGACATACACGCTGGCAACAGCTAGTATATTAAGACATAGGATACTTTCATCCCGGTACAAGGTTCCCGTGGGATAATTTCCGACATACACGCGGGCAACAGCTAGTATATTAAAACATAGGATACTTTCATCCCGGTAGAAGGTTCCCGTGGGATAATTTCCGACATACACGCGGGCAACAGCTAGTATATTAAGACATAGGATACTTTTCATCCCGGTACAAGGTTCCCGTGGGATAATTTCCGACATACACGCGGGCAACAGCTAGTATATTAAGACATAGGATACTTTCATCCCGGTACAAGGTTCCCGTGAAATAATTTCCGACATACACGCGGGCAACAGCTAGTATATTAAGACATAGGATACTTTCATCCCGGTAGAAGGTTCCCGAGGGATAATTTCCGACATACACGCTGGCAGCAGCTAGTATATTAAGACATAGGATACTTTCATCCCGGTACAAGGTTCCCGTGGGATAATTTCCGACATACACGCTGGCAACAGCTAGTATATTAAGACATAGGATACTTTTCATCCCGGTACAAGGTTCCCGTGGGATAATTTCCGACATACACGCTGGCAACAGCTAGTATATTAAGACATAGGATACTTTTCATCCCGGTAGAAGGTTCCCGTGGGATAATTTCCGACATACACGCGGGCAACAGCTAGTATATTAAGACATAGGATACTTTCATCCCGGTACAAGGTTCCCGTGGGATAATTTCCGAGATACACGCTGGCAACAGCTAGTATATTAAGACAAAGGATACTTTCATCCCGGTACAAGGTTCCCCTGGGATAATTTCCGACATACACGCGGGCGAAGCCGCTGGCAACAGCTAGTATATTAAGACATAGGATACTTTCATCCCGGTACAAGGTTCCCGTGGGATAATTTCCGACATACACGCTGGCAACAGCTAGTATATTAAGACATAGGATACTTTCATCCCGGTACAAGGTTCCCGTGGGATAATTTCCGACATACACGCGGGCAACAGCTAGTATATTAAGACATAGGATACTTTTCATCCCGGTAGAAGGTTCCCGTGGGATAATTTCCGACATACACGCTGGCAACAGCTAGTATATTAAGACATAGGATACTTTCATCCCGGTACAAGGTTCCCGTGGGATAATTTCCGACATACACGCGGGCAACAGCTAGTATATTAAACCATCGGATACTTTTCATCCCGGTAGAAGGTTCCCGTGGGATAATTTCCGACATACACGCTGGCAACAGCTAGTATATTAAGACATAGGATACTTTCATCCCGGTACAAGGTTCCCGTGGGGTAATTTCCGACATACACGCTGGCAACAGCTAGTATATTAAGACATAGCATACTTTCATCCCGGTACAAGGTTCCCGTGGGATAATTTCCGACATACACGCGGGCAACAGCTAGTATATTAAGACATAGGATACTTTTCATCCCGGTAGAAGGTTCCCGTGGGATAATTTCCGACATACACGCTGGCAACAGCTAGTATATTAAGACATAGGATACTTTCATCCCGGTACAAGGTTCCCGTGGGATAATTTCCGACATACACGCGGGCAACAGCTAGTATATTAAACCATCGGATACTTTTCATCCCGGTAGAAGGTTCCCGTGGGATAATTTCCGACATACACCCTGGCAACAGCTAGTATATTAAGACATAGGATACTTTCATCCCGGTACAAGGTTCCCGTGGGGTAATTTCCGACATACACGCTGGCAACAGCTAGTATATTAAGACATAGCATACTTTTCATCCCGGTAGAAGGTTCCCGTGGGATTATTTCCGACATACACGCGGGCAACAGCTAGTATATTAAGACAGGATACTTTCATCCCGGTACAAGGTTCCCGTGGGATAATTTCCGACATACACGCTGGCAACAGCTAGTATATTAAGACATAGGATACTTTCATCCCGGTAGAAGGTTCCCGTGGGATAATTTCCGACATACACGCTGGCAACAGCTAGTATATTAAGACATAGGATACTTTCATCCCGGTAGAAGGTTCCCGTGGGATAATTTCCGACATACACGCTGGCAACAGCTAGTATATTAAGACATAGGATACTTTCATCCCGGTACAAGGTTCCCGTGGGGTAATTTCCGACAAACACGCTGGCAACAGCTAGTATATTAAGACATAGCATACTTTTCATCCCGGTAGCAGGTTCCCGTGGGATTATTTCCGACATACACGCGGGCAACAGCTAGTATATTAAGACAGGATACTTTCATCCCGGTACAAGGTTCCCGTGGGATAATTTCCGACATACACGCTGGCAACAGCTAGTATATTAAGACATAGGATACTTTCATCCCGGTAGAAGGTTCCCGTGGGATAATTTCCGAAATACACGCTGGCAACAGCTAGTATATTAAGACATAGGATACTTTTCATCCCGGTAGAAGGTTCCCGTGGGATAATTTCCGACATACACGCGGGCAACAGCTAGTATATTAAGACATAGGATACTTTCATCCCGGTACAAGGTTCCCGTGGGATAATTTCCGAGATACACGCTGGCAACAGCTAGTATATTAAGACAGGATACTTTCATCCCGGTACAAGGTTCCCGTGGGATAATTTCCGACATACACGCGGGCAACAGCTAGTATATTAAGCCATCGGAAACTTTTCATCCCGGTAGAAGGTTCCCGTGGGATAATTTCCGACATACACGCTGGCAACAGCTAGTATATTAAGACATAGTATACTTTCATCCCGGTACAAGGTTCCCGTGGGATAATTTCCGACATACACACGGGCGAAGCCGCTGGCAACAGCAAGTATATTAAGACATAGCATACTTTTCATCCCGGTAGAAGGTTCCCGTGGGATAATTTCCGACATACACACGGGCAACAGCTAGTATATTAAGACAGGATACTTCCATCCCGGTACAAGGTTCCCGTGGGATAATTTCCGACATACACGCTGGCAACAGCTAGTATATTAAGACATAGGATACTTTCATCCCGGTAGAAGGTTCCCGTGGGATAATTTCCGACATGCACGCGGGCAACAGCTAGTATATTAAGACATAGGATACTTTTCATCCCGGTAGAAGGTTCCCGTGGGATAACTTCCGACATACACGCTGGCAACAGCTAGTATATTAAGACATAGGATACTTTCATCCCGGTACAACGTTCCCGTGGGATAATTTCCGACATACACGCGGGCAACAGTTAGTATATTAAAACATAGGATACTTTCATCCCGGTAGAAGGTTCCCGTGGGATAATTTCCGACATACACGCGGGCAACAGCTAGTATATTAAGACATAGGATACTTTTCATCCCGGTACAAGGTTCCCGTGGGATAATTTCCGACATACACGCGGGCAACAGCTAGTATATTAAGACATAGGATACTTTCATCCTGGTACAAGGTTCCCGTGAAATAATTTCCGACATACACGCGGGCAACAGCTAGTATATTAAGACATAGGATACTTTCATCCCGGTAGAAGGTTCCCGAGGGATAATTTCCGACATACACGCTGGCAGCAGCTAGTATATTAAGACATAGGATACTTTCATCCCGGTACAAGGTTCCCGTGGGATAATTTCCGACATACACGCTGGCAACAGCTAGTATATTAAGACATAGGATACTTTTCATCCCGGTACAAGGTTCCCGTGGGATAATTTCCGACATACACGCTGGCAACAGCTAGTATATTAAGACATAGGATACTTTTCATCCCGGTAGAAGGTTCCCGTGGGATAATTTCCGACATACACGCGGGCAACAGCTAGTATATTAAGACATAGGATACTTTCATCCCGGTACAAGGTTCCCGTGGGATAATTTCCGAGATACACGCTGGCAACAGCTAGTATATTAAGACAAAGGATACTTTCATCCCGGTACAAGGTTCCCCTGGGATAATTTCCGACATACACGCGGGCGAAGCCGCTGGCAACAGCTAGTATATTAAGACATAGGATACTTTCATCCCGGTTCAAGGTTCCCGTGGGATAATTTCCGACATACACGCTGGCAACAGCTAGTATATTAAGACATAGGATACTTTCATCCCGGTAGAAGGTTCCCGTGGGATAATTTCCGACATGCACGCGGGCAACAGCTAGTATATTAAGACATAGGATACTTTTCATCCCGGTAGAAGGTTCCCGTGGGATAACTTCCGACATACACGCTGGCAACAGCTAGTATATTAAGACATAGGATACTTTCATCCCGGTACAAGGTTCCCGTGGGATAATTTCCGACATACACGCGGGCAACAGTTAGTATATTAAAACATAGGATACTTTCATCCCGGTAGAAGGTTCCCGTGGGATAATTTCCGACATACACGCGGGCAACAGCTAGTATATTAAGACATAGGATACTTTTCATCCCGGTACAAGGTTCCCGTGGGATAATTTCCGACATACACGCGGGCAACAGCTAGTATATTAAGACATAGGATACTTTCATCCTGGTACAAGGTTCCCGTGAAATAATTTCCGACATACACGCGGGCAACAGCTAGTATATTAAGACATAGGATACTTTCATCCCGGTACAAGGTTCCCGTGGGATAATTTCCGACATACACGCTGGCAACAGCTAGTATATTAAGACATAGGATACTTTTCATCCCGGTACAAGGTTCCCGTGGGATAATTTCCGACATACACGCTGGCAACAGCTAGTATATTAAGACATAGGATACTTTTCATCCCGGTAGAAGGTTCCCGTGGGATAATTTCCGACATACACGCGGGCAACAGCTAGTATATTAAGACATAGGATACTTTCATCCCGGTACAAGGTTCCCGTGGGATAATTTCCGAGATACACGCTGGCAACAGCTAGTATATTAAGACAAAGGATACTTTCATCCCGGTACAAGGTTCCCCTGGGATAATTTCCGACATACACGCGGGCGAAGCCGCTGGCAACAGCTAGTATATTAAGACATAGGATACTTTCATCCCGGTACAAGGTTCCCGTGGGATAATTTCCGACATACACGCTGGCAACAGCTAGTATATTAAGACATAGGATACTTTCATCCCGGTACAAGGTTCCCGTGGGATAATTTCCGACATACACGCGGGCAACAGCTAGTATATTAAGACATAGGATACTTTTCATCCCGGTAGAAGGTTCCCGTGGGATAATTTCCGACATACACGCTGGCAACAGCTAGTATATTAAGACATAGGATACTTTCATCCCGGTACAAGGTTCCCGTGGGATAATTTCCGACATACACGCGGGCAACAGCTAGTATATTAAACCATCGGATACTTTTCATCCCGGTAGAAGGTTCCCGTGGGATAATTTCCGACATACACGCTGGCAACAGCTAGTATATTAAGACATAGGATACTTTCATCCCGGTACAAGGTTCCCGTGGGGTAATTTCCGACAAACACGCTGGCAACAGCTAGTATATTAAGACATAGCATACTTTTCATCCCGGTAGCAGGTTCCCGTGGGATTATTTCCGACATACACGCGGGCAACAGCTAGTATATTAAGACAGGATACTTTCATCCCGGTACAAGGTTCCCGTGGGATAATTTCCGACATACACGCTGGCAACAGCTAGTATATTAAGACATAGGATACTTTCATCCCGGTAGAAGGTTCCCGTGGGATAATTTCCGAAATACACGCTGGCAACAGCTAGTATATTAAGACATAGGATACTTTTCATCCCGGTAGAAGGTTCCCGTGGGATAATTTCCGACATACACGCGGGCAACAGCTAGTATATTAAGACATAGGATACTTTCATCCCGGTACAAGGTTCCCGTGGGATAATTTCCGAGATACACGCTGGCAACAGCTAGTATATTAAGACAGGATACTTTCATCCCGGTACAAGGTTCCCGTGGGATAATTTCCGACATACACGCGGGCAACAGCTAGTATATTAAGCCATCGGATACTTTTCATCCCGGTAGAAGGTTCCCGTGGGATAATTTCCGACATACACGCTGGCAACAGCTAGTATATTAAGACATAGGATACTTTCATCCCGGTACAAGGTTCCCGTGGGATAATTTCCGACATACACACGGGCGAAGCCGCTGGCAACAGCAAGTATATTAAGACATAGCATACTTTTCATCCCGGTAGAAGGTTCCCGTGGGATAATTTCCGACATACACACGGGCAACAGCTAGTATATTAAGACAGGATACTTCCATCCCGGTACAAGGTTCCCGTGGGATAATTTCCGACATACACGCTGGCAACAGCTAGTATATTAAGACATAGGATACTTTTCATCCCGGTAGAAGGTTCCCGTGGGATAATTTCCGACATGCACGCGGGCAACAGCTAGTATATTAAGACATAGGATACTTTTCATCCCGGTAGAAGGTTCCCGTGGGATAACTTCCGACATACACGCTGGCAACAGCTAGTATATTAAGACATAGGATACTTTCATCCCGGTACAAGGTTCCCGTGGGATAATTTCCGACATACACGCGGCCAACAGCTAGTATATTAAAACATAGGATACTTTCATCCCGGTAGAAGGTTCCCGTGGGATAATTTCCGACATACACGCGGGCAACAGCTAGTATATTAAGACATAGGATACTTTTCATCCCGGTACAAGGTTCCCGTGGGATAATTTCCGACATACACGCGGGCAACAGCTAGTATATTAAGACATAGGATACTTTCATCCCGGTACAAGGTTCCCGTGAAATAATTTCCGACATACACGCGGGCAACAGCTAGTATATTAAGACATAGGATACTTTCATCCCGGTAGAAGGTTCCCGAGGGATAATTTCCGACATACACGCTGGCAGCAGCTAGTATATTAAGACATAGGATACTTTCATCCCGGTACAAGGTTCCCGTGGGATAATTTCCGACATACACGCTGGCAACAGCTAGTATATTAAGACATAGGATACTTTTCATCCCGGTACAAGGTTCCCGTGGGATAATTTCCGACATACACGCTGGCAACAGCTAGTATATTAAGACATAGGATACTTTTCATCCCGGTAGAAGGTTCCCGTGGGATAATTTCCGACATACACGCGGGCAACAGCTAGTATATTAAGACATAGGATACTTTCATCCCGGTACAAGGTTCCCGTGGGATAATTTCCGAGATACACGCTGGCAACAGCTAGTATATTAAGACAAAGGATACTTTCATCCCGGTACAAGGTTCCCCTGGGATAATTTCCGACATACACGCGGGCGAAGCCGCTGGCAACAGCTAGTATATTAAGACATAGGATACTTTCATCCCGGTACAAGGTTCCCGTGGGATAATTTCCGACATACACGCTGGCAACAGCTAGTATATTAAGACATAGGATACTTTCATCCCGGTACAAGGTTCCCGTGGGATAATTTCCGACATACACGCGGGCAACAGCTAGTATATTAAGACATAGGATACTTTTCATCCCGGTAGAAGGTTCCCGTGGGATAATTTCCGACATACACGCTGGCAACAGCTAGTATATTAAGACATAGGATACTTTCATCCCGGTACAAGGTTCCCGTGGGATAATTTCCGACATACACGCGGGCAACAGCTAGTATATTAAACCATCGGATACTTTTCATCCCGGTAGAAGGTTCCCGTGGGATAATTTCCGACATACACGCTGGCAACAGTTAGTATATTAAGACATAGGATACTTTCATCCCGGTACAAGGTTCCCGTGGGGTAATTTCCGACATACACGCTGGCAACAGCTAGTATATTAAGACATAGCATACTTTTCATCCCGGTAGAAGGTTCCCGTGGGATTATTTCCGACATACACGCTGGCAACAGCTAGTATATTAAGACATAGGATACTTTTCATCCCGGTACAAGGTTCCCGTGGGATAATTTCCGACATACACGCTGGCAACAGCTAGTATATTAAGACATAGGATACTTTCATCCTGGTACAAGGTTCCCGTGAAATAATTTCCGACATACACGCGGGCAACAGCTAGTATATTAAGACATAGGATACTTTCATCCCGGTACAAGGTTCCCGTGGGATAATTTCCGACATACACGCTGGCAACAGCTAGTATATTAAGACATAGGATACTTTTCATCCCGGTACAAGGTTCCCGTGGGATAATTTCCGACATACACGCTGGCAACAGCTAGTATATTAAGACATAGGATACTTTTCATCCCGGTAGAAGGTTCCCGTGGGATAATTTCCGACATACACGCGGGCAACAGCTAGTATATTAAGACATAGGATACTTTCATCCCGGTACAAGGTTCCCGTGGGATAATTTCCGAGATACACGCTGGCAACAGCTAGTATATTAAGACAAAGGATACTTTCATCCCGGTACAAGGTTCCCCTGGGATAATTTCCGACATACACGCGGGCGAAGCCGCTGGCAACAGCTAGTATATTAAGACATAGGATACTTTCATCCCGGTACAAGGTTCCCGTGGGATAATTTCCGACATACACGCTGGCAACAGCTAGTATATTAAGACATAGGATACTTTCATCCCGGTACAAGGTTCCCGTGGGATAATTTCCGACATACACGCGGGCAACAGCTAGTATATTAAGACATAGGATACTTTTCATCCCGGTAGAAGGTTCCCGTGGGATAATTTCCGACATACACGCTGGCAACAGCTAGTATATTAAGACATAGGATACTTTCATCCCGGTACAAGGTTCCCGTGGGATAATTTCCGACATACACGCGGGCAACAGCTAGTATATTAAACCATCGGATACTTTTCATCCCGGTAGAAGGTTCCCGTGGGATAATTTCCGACATACACGCTGGCAACAGCTAGTATATTAAGACATAGGATACTTTCATCCCGGTACAAGGTTCCCGTGGGGTAATTTCCGACATACACGCTGGCAACAGCTAGTATATTAAGACATAGCATACTTTTCATCCCGGTAGAAGGTTCCCGTGGGATTATTTCCGACATACACGCGGGCAACAGCTAGTATATTAAGACAGGATACTTTCATCCCGGTACAAGGTTCCCGTGGGATAATTTCCGACATACACGCTGGCAACAGCTAGTATATTAAGACATAGGATACTTTCATCCCGGTAGAAGGTTCCCGTGGGATAATTTCCGAAATACACGCTGGCAACAGCTAGTATATTAAGACATAGGATACTTTTCATCCCGGTAGAAGGTTCCCGTGGGATAATTTCCGACATACACGCGGGCAACAGCTAGTATATTAAGACATAGGATACTTTCATCCCGGTACAAGGTTCCCGTGGGATAATTTCCGAGATACACGCTGGCAACAGCTAGTATATTAAGACAGGATACTTTCATCCCGGTACAAGGTTCCCGTGGGATAATTTCCGACATACACGCGGGCAACAGCTAGTATATTAAGCCATCGGATACTTTTCATCCCGGTAGAAGGTTCCCGTGGGATAATTTCCGACATACACGCTGGCAACAGCTAGTATATTAAGACATAGGATACTTTCATCCCGGTACAAGGTTCCCGTGGGATAATTTCCGACATACACACGGGCGAAGCCGCTGGCAACAGCAAGTATATTAAGACATAGCATACTTTTCATCCCGGTAGAAGGTTCCCGTGGGATAATTTCCGACATACACACGGGCAACAGCTAGTATATTAAGACAGGATACTTCCATCCCGGTACAAGGTTCCCGTGGGATAATTTCCGACATACACGCTGGCAACAGCTAGTATATTAAGACATAGGATACTTTTCATCCCGGTAGAAGGTTCCCGTGGGATAATTTCCGACATGCACGCGGGCAACAGCTAGTATATTAAGACATAGGATACTTTTCATCCCGGTAGAAGGTTCCCGTGGGATAACTTCCGACATACACGCTGGCAACAGCTAGTATATTAAGACATAGGATACTTTCATCCCGGTACAAGGTTCCCGTGGGATAATTTCCGACATACACGCGGCCAACAGCTAGTATATTAAAACATAGGATACTTTCATCCCGGTAGAAGGTTCCCGTGGGATAATTTCCGACATACACGCGGGCAACAGCTAGTATATTAAGACATAGGATACTTTTCATCCCGGTACAAGGTTCCCGTGGGATAATTTCCGACATACACGCGGGCAACAGCTAGTATATTAAGACATAGGATACTTTCATCCCGGTACAAGGTTCCCGTGAAATAATTTCCGACATACACGCGGGCAACAGCTAGTATATTAAGACATAGGATACTTTCATCCCGGTAGAAGGTTCCCGAGGGATAATTTCCGACATACACGCTGGCAGCAGCTAGTATATTAAGACATAGGATACTTTCATCCCGGTACAAGGTTCCCGTGGGATAATTTCCGACATACACGCTGGCAACAGCTAGTATATTAAGACATAGGATACTTTTCATCCCGGTACAAGGTTCCCGTGGGATAATTTCCGACATACACGCTGGCAACAGCTAGTATATTAAGACATAGGATACTTTTCATCCCGGTAGAAGGTTCCCGTGGGATAATTTCCGACATACACGCGGGCAACAGCTAGTATATTAAGACATAGGATACTTTCATCCCGGTACAAGGTTCCCGTGGGATAATTTCCGAGATACACGCTGGCAACAGCTAGTATATTAAGACAAAGGATACTTTCATCCCGGTACAAGGTTCCCCTGGGATAATTTCCGACATACACGCGGGCGAAGCCGCTGGCAACAGCTAGTATATTAAGACATAGGATACTTTCATCCCGGTACAAGGTTCCCGTGGGATAATTTCCGACATACACGCTGGCAACAGCTAGTATATTAAGACATAGGATACTTTCATCCCGGTACAAGGTTCCCGTGGGATAATTTCCGACATACACGCGGGCAACAGCTAGTATATTAAGACATAGGATACTTTTCATCCCGGTAGAAGGTTCCCGTGGGATAATTTCCGACATACACGCTGGCAACAGCTAGTATATTAAGACATAGGATACTTTCATCCCGGTACAAGGTTCCCGTGGGATAATTTCCGACATACACGCGGGCAACAGCTAGTATATTAAACCATCGGATACTTTTCATCCCGGTAGAAGGTTCCCGTGGGATAATTTCCGACATACACGCTGGCAACAGTTAGTATATTAAGACATAGGATACTTTCATCCCGGTACAAGGTTCCCGTGGGGTAATTTCCGACATACACGCTGGCAACAGCTAGTATATTAAGACATAGCATACTTTTCATCCCGGTAGAAGGTTCCCGTGGGATTATTTCCGACATACACGCGGGCAACAGCTAGTATATTAAGACAGGATACTTTCATCCCGGTACAAGGTTCCCGTGGGATAATTTCCGACATACACGCTGGCAACAGCTAGTATATTAAGACATAGGATACTTTCATCCCGGTAGAAGGTTCCCGTGGGATAATTTCCGAAATACACGCTGGCAACAGCTAGTATATTAAGACATAGGATACTTTTCATCCCGGTAGAAGGTTCCCGTGGGATAATTTCCGACATACACGCGGGCAACAGCTAGTATATTAAGACATAGGATACTTTCATCCCGGTACAAGGTTCCCGTGGGATAATTTCCGAGATACACGCTGGCAACAGCTAGTATATTAAGACAGGATACTTTCATCCCGGTACAAGGTTCCCGTGGGATAATTTCCGACATACACGCGGGCAACAGCTAGTATATTAAGCCATCGGATACTTTTCATCCCGGTAGAAGGTTCCCGTGGGATAATTTCCGACATACACGCTGGCAACAGCTAGTATATTAAGACATAGGATACTTTCATCCCGGTACAAGGTTCCCGTGGGATAATTTCCGACATACACACGGGCGAAGCCGCTGGCAACAGCAAGTATATTAAGACATAGCATACTTTTCATCCCGGTAGAAGGTTCCCGTGGGATAATTTCCGACATACACACGGGCAACAGCTAGTATATTAAGACAGGATACTTCCATCCCGGTACAAGGTTCCCGTGGGATAATTTCCGACATACACGCTGGCAACAGCTAGTATATTAAGACATAGGATACTTTTCATCCCGGTAGAAGGTTCCCGTGGGATAATTTCCGACATGCACGCGGGCAACAGCTAGTATATTAAGACATAGGATACTTTTCATCCCGGTAGAAGGTTCCCGTGGGATAACTTCCGACATACACGCTGGCAACAGCTAGTATATTAAGACATAGGATACTTTCATCCCGGTACAAGGTTCCCGTGGGATAATTTTCGACATACACGCGGGCAACAGCTAGTATATTAAAACATAGGATACTTTCATCCCGGTAGAAGGTTCCCGTGGGATAATTTCCGACATACACGCGGGCAACAGCTAGTATATTAAGACATAGGATACTTTTCATCCCGGTACAAGGTTCCCGTGGGATAATTTCCGACATACACGCGGGCAACAGCTAGTATATTAAGACATAGGATACTTTCATCCTGGTACAAGGTTCCCGTGAAATAATTTCCGACATACACGCGGGCAACAGCTAGTATATTAAGACATAGGATACTTTCATCCCGGTAGAAGGTTCCCGAGGGATAATTTCCGACATACACGCTGGCAGCAGCTAGTATATTAAGACATAGGATACTTTCATCCCGGTACAAGGTTCCCGTGGGATAATTTCCGACATACACGCTGGCAACAGCTAGTATATTAAGACATAGGATACTTTTCATCCCGGTACAAGGTTCCCGTGGGATAATTTCCGACATACACGCTGGCAACAGCTAGTATATTAAGACATAGGATACTTTTCATCCCGGTAGAAGGTTCCCGTGGGATAATTTCCGACATACACGCGGGCAACAGCTAGTATATTAAGACATAGGATACTTTCATCCCGGTACAAGGTTCCCGTGGGATAATTTCCGAGATACACGCTGGCAACAGCTAGTATATTAAGACAAAGGATACTTTCATCCCGGTACAAGGTTCCCCTGGGATAATTTCCGACATACACGCGGGCGAAGCCGCTGGCAACAGCTAGTATATTAAGACATAGGATACTTTCATCCCGGTACAAGGTTCCCGTGGGATAATTTCCGACATACACGCTGGCAACAGCTAGTATATTAAGACATAGGATACTTTCATCCCGGTACAAGGTTCCCGTGGGATAATTTCCGACATACACGCGGGCAACAGCTAGTATATTAAGACATAGGATACTTTTCATCCCGGTAGAAGGTTCCCGTGGGATAATTTCCGACATACACGCTGGCAACAGCTAGTATATTAAGACATAGGATACTTTCATCCCGGTACAAGGTTCCCGTGGGATAATTTCCGACATACACGCGGGCAACAGCTAGTATATTAAACCATCGGATACTTTTCATCCCGGTAGAAGGTTCCCGTGGGATAATTTCCGACATACACGCTGGCAACAGCTAGTATATTAAGACATAGGATACTTTCATCCCGGTACAAGGTTCCCGTGGGGTAATTTCCGACATACACGCTGGCAACAGCTAGTATATTAAGACATAGCATACTTTTCATCCCGGTAGAAGGTTCCCGTGGGATTATTTCCGACATACACGCGGGCAACAACTAGTATATTAAGACAGGATACTTTCATCCCGGTACAAGGTTCCCGTGGGATAATTTCCGACATACACGCTGGCAACAGCTAGTATATTAAGACATAGGATACTTTCATCCCGGTAGAAGGTTCCCGTGGGATAATTTCCGAAATACACGCTGGCAACAGCTAGTATATTAAGACATAGGATACTTTTCATCCCGGTAGAAGGTTCCCGTGGGATAATTTCCGACATACACGCGGGCAACAGCTAGTATATTAAGACATAGGATACTTTCATCCCGGTACAAGGTTCCCGTGGGATAATTTCCGAGATACACGCTGGCAACAGCTAGTATATTAAGACAGGATACTTTCATCCCGGTACAAGGTTCCCGTGGGATAATTTCCGACATACACGCGGGCAACAGCTAGTATATTAAGCCATCGGATACTTTTCATCCCGGTAGAAGGTTCCCGTGGGATAATTTCCGACATACACGCTGGCAACAGCTAGTATATTAAGACATAGGATACTTTCATCCCGGTACAAGGTTCCCGTGGGATAATTTCCGACATACACACGGGCGAAGCCGCTGGCAACAGCAAGTATATTAAGACATAGCATACTTTTCATCCCGGTAGAAGGTTCCCGTGGGATAATTTCCGACATACACACGGGCAACAGCTAGTATATTAAGACAGGATACTTCCATCCCGGTACAAGGTTCCCGTGGGATAATTTCCGACATACACGCTGGCAACAGCTAGTATATTAAGACATAGGATACTTTTCATCCCGGTAGAAGGTTCCCGTGGGATAATTTCCGACATGCACGCGGGCAACAGCTAGTATATTAAGACATAGGATACTTTTCATCCCGGTAGAAGGTTCCCGTGGGATAACTTCCGACATACACGCTGGCAACAGCTAGTATATTAAGACATAGGATACTTTCATCCCGGTACAAGGTTCCCGTGGGATAATTTCCGACATACACGCGGCCAACAGCTAGTATATTAAAACATAGGATACTTTCATCCCGGTAGAAGGTTCCCGTGGGATAATTTCCGACATACACGCGGGCAACAGCTAGTATATTAAGACATAGGATACTTTTCATCCCGGTACAAGGTTCCCGTGGGATAATTTTCGACATACACGCGGGCAACAGCTAGTATATTAAGACATAGGATACTTTCATCCCGGTACAAGGTTCCCGTGAAATAATTTCCGACATACACGCGGGCAACAGCTAGTATATTAAGACATAGGATACTTTCATCCCGGTAGAAGGTTCCCGAGGGATAATTTCCGACATACACGCTGGCAGCAGCTAGTATATTAAGACATAGGATACTTTCATCCCGGTACAAGGTTCCCGTGGGATAATTTCCGACATACACGCTGGCAACAGCTAGTATATTAAGACATAGGATACTTTTCATCCCGGTACAAGGTTCCCGTGGGATAATTTCCGACATACACGCTGGCAACAGCTAGTATATTAAGACATAGGATACTTTTCATCCCGGTAGAAGGTTCCCGTGGGATAATTTCCGACATACACGCGGGCAACAGCTAGTATATTAAGACATAGGATACTTTCATCCCGGTACAAGGTTCCCGTGGGATAATTTCCGAGATACACGCTGGCAACAGCTAGTATATTAAGACAAAGGATACTTTCATCCCGGTACAAGGTTCCCCTGGGATAATTTCCGACATACACGCGGGCGAAGCCGCTGGCAACAGCTAGTATATTAAGACATAGGATACTTTCATCCCGGTACAAGGTTCCCGTGGGATAATTTCCGACATACACGCTGGCAACAGCTAGTATATTAAGACATAGGATACTTTCATCCCGGTACAAGGTTCCCGTGGGATAATTTCCGACATACACGCGGGCAACAGCTAGTATATTAAGACATAGGATACTTTTCATCCCGGTAGAAGGTTCCCGTGGGATAATTTCCGACATACACGCTGGCAACAGCTAGTATATTAAGACATAGGATACTTTCATCCCGGTACAAGGTTCCCGTGGGATAATTTCCGACATACACGCGGGCAACAGCTAGTATATTAAACCATCGGATACTTTTCATCCCGGTAGAAGGTTCCCGTGGGATAATTTCCGACATACACGCTGGCAACAGCTAGTATATTAAGACATAGGATACTTTCATCCCGGTACAAGGTTCCCGTGGGGTAATTTCCGACATACACGCTGGCAACAGCTAGTATATTAAGACATAGCATACTTTTCATCCCGGTAGAAGGTTCCCGTGGGATTATTTCCGACATACACGCGGGCAACAGCTAGTATATTAAGACAGGATACTTTCATCCCGGTACAAGGTTCCCGTGGGATAATTTCCGACATACACGCTGGCAACAGCTAGTATATTAAGACATAGGATACTTTCATCCCGGTAGAAGGTTCCCGTGGGATAATTTCCGAAATACACGCTGGCAACAGCTAGTATATTAAGACATAGGATACTTTTCATCCCGGTAGAAGGTTCCCGTGGGATAATTTCCGACATACACGCGGGCAACAGCTAGTATATTAAGACATAGGATACTTTCATCCCGGTACAAGGTTCCCGTGGGATAATTTCCGAGATACACGCTGGCAACAGCTAGTATATTAAGACAGGATACTTTCATCCCGGTACAAGGTTCCCGTGGGATAATTTCCGACATACACGCGGGCAACAGCTAGTATATTAAGCCATCGGATACTTTTCATCCCGGTAGAAGGTTCCCGTGGGATAATTTCCGACATACACGCTGGCAACAGCTAGTATATTAAGACATAGGATACTTTCATCCCGGTACAAGGTTCCCGTGGGATAATTTCCGACATACACACGGGCGAAGCCGCTGGCAACAGCAAGTATATTAAGACATAGCATACTTTTCATCCCGGTAGAAGGTTCCCGTGGGATAATTTCCGACATACACACGGGCAACAGCTAGTATATTAAGACAGGATACTTCCATCCCGGTACAAGGTTCCCGTGGGATAATTTCCGACATACACGCTGGCAACAGCTAGTATATTAAGACATAGGATACTTTTCATCCCGGTAGAAGGTTCCCGTGGGATAATTTCCGACATGCACGCGGGCAACAGCTAGTATATTAAGACATAGGATACTTTTCATCCCGGTAGAAGGTTCCCGTGGGATAACTTCCGACATACACGCTGGCAACAGCTAGTATATTAAGACATAGGATACTTTCATCCCGGTACAAGGTTCCCGTGGGATAATTTCCGACATACACGCGGCCAACAGCTAGTATATTAAAACATAGGATACTTTCATCCCGGTAGAAGGTTCCCGTGGGATAATTTCCGACATACACGCGGGCAACAGCTAGTATATTAAGACATAGGATACTTTTCATCCCGGTACAAGGTTCCCGTGGGATAATTTTCGACATACACGCGGGCAACAGCTAGTATATTAAGACATAGGATACTTTCATCCCGGTACAAGGTTCCCGTGAAATAATTTCCGACATACACGCGGGCAACAGCTAGTATATTAAGACATAGGATACTTTCATCCCGGTAGAAGGTTCCCGAGGGATAATTTCCGACATACACGCTGGCAGCAGCTAGTATATTAAGACATAGGATACTTTCATCCCGGTACAAGGTTCCCGTGGGATAATTTCCGACATACACGCTGGCAACAGCTAGTATATTAAGACATAGGATACTTTTCATCCCGGTACAAGGTTCCCGTGGGATAATTTCCGACATACACGCTGGCAACAGCTAGTATATTAAGACATAGGATACTTTTCATCCCGGTAGAAGGTTCCCGTGGGATAATTTCCGACATACACGCGGGCAACAGCTAGTATATTAAGACATAGGATACTTTCATCCCGGTACAAGGTTCCCGTGGGATAATTTCCGAGATACACGCTGGCAACAGCTAGTATATTAAGACAAAGGATACTTTCATCCCGGTACAAGGTTCCCCTGGGATAATTTCCGACATACACGCGGGCGAAGCCGCTGGCAACAGCTAGTATATTAAGACATAGGATACTTTCATCCCGGTACAAGGTTCCCGTGGGATAATTTCCGACATACACGCTGGCAACAGCTAGTATATTAAGACATAGGATACTTTCATCCCGGTACAAGGTTCCCGTGGGATAATTTCCGACATACACGCGGGCAACAGCTAGTATATTAAGACATAGGATACTTTTCATCCCGGTAGAAGGTTCCCGTGGGATAATTTCCGACATACACGCTGGCAACAGCTAGTATATTAAGACATAGGATACTTTCATCCCGGTACAAGGTTCCCGTGGGATAATTTCCGACATACACGCGGGCAACAGCTAGTATATTAAACCATCGGATACTTTTCATCCCGGTAGAAGGTTCCCGTGGGATAATTTCCGACATACACGCTGGCAACAGCTAGTATATTAAGACATAGGATACTTTCATCCCGGTACAAGGTTCCCGTGGGGTAATTTCCGACAAACACGCTGGCAACAGCTAGTATATTAAGACATAGCATACTTTTCATCCCGGTAGCAGGTTCCCGTGGGATTATTTCCGACATACACGCGGGCAACAGCTAGTATATTAAGACAGGATACTTTCATCCCGGTACAAGGTTCCCGTGGGATAATTTCCGACATACACGCTGGCAACAGCTAGTATATTAAGACATAGGATACTTTCATCCCGGTAGAAGGTTCCCGTGGGATAATTTCCGACATACACGCTGGCAACAGCTAGTATATTAAGACATAGGATACTTTCATCCCGGTACAAGGTTCCCGTGGGGTAATTTCCGACATACACGCTGGCAACAGCTAGTATATTAAGACATAGCATACTTTTCATCCCGGTAGAAGGTTCCCGTGGGATTATTTCCGACATACACGCGGGCAACAGCTAGTATATTAAGACAGGATACTTTCATCCCGGTACAAGGTTCCCGTGGGATAATTTCCGACATACACGCTGGCAACAGCTAGTATATTAAGACATAGGATACTTTCATCCCGGTAGAAGGTTCCCGTGGGATAATTTCCGAAATACACGCTGGCAACAGCTAGTATATTAAGACATAGGATACTTTTCATCCCGGTAGAAGGTTCCCGTGGGATAATTTCCGACATACACGCGGGCAACAGCTAGTATATTAAGACATAGGATACTTTCATCCCGGTACAAGGTTCCCGTGGGATAATTTCCGAGATACACGCTGGCAACAGCTAGTATATTAAGACAGGATACTTTCATCCCGGTACAAGGTTCCCGTGGGATAATTTCCGACATACACGCGGGCAACAGCTAGTATATTAAGCCATCGGATACTTTTCATCCCGGTAGAAGGTTCCCGTGGGATAATTTCCGACATACACGCTGGCAACAGCTAGTATATTAAGACATAGGATACTTTCATCCCGGTACAAGGTTCCCGTGGGATAATTTCCGACATACACACGGGCGAAGCCGCTGGCAACAGCAAGTATATTAAGACATAGCATACTTTTCATCCCGGTAGAAGGTTCCCGTGGGATAATTTCCGACATACACACGGGCAACAGCTAGTATATTAAGACAGGATACTTCCATCCCGGTACAAGGTTCCCGTGGGATAATTTCCGACATACACGCTGGCAACAGCTAGTATATTAAGACATAGGATACTTTTCATCCCGGTAGAAGGTTCCCGTGGGATAATTTCCGACATGCACGCGGGCAACAGCTAGTATATTAAGACATAGGATACTTTTCATCCCGGTAGAAGGTTCCCGTGGGATAACTTCCGACATACACGCTGGCAACAGCTAGTATATTAAGACATAGGATACTTTCATCCCGGTACAAGGTTCCCGTGGGATAATTTCCGACATACACGCGGGCAACAGCTAGTATATTAAAACATAGGATACTTTCATCCCGGTAGAAGGTTCCCGTGGGATAATTTCCGACATACACGCGGGCAACAGCTAGTATATTAAGACATAGGATACTTTTCATCCCGGTACAAGGTTCCCGTGGGATAATTTCCGACATACACGCGGGCAACAGCTAGTATATTAAGACATAGGATACTTTCATCCCGGTACAAGGTTCCCGTGAAATAATTTCCGACATACACGCGGGCAACAGCTAGTATATTAAGACATAGGATACTTTCATCCCGGTAGAAGGTTCCCGAGGGATAATTTCCGACATACACGCTGGCAGCAGCTAGTATATTAAGACATAGGATACTTTCATCCCGGTACAAGGTTCCCGTGGGATAATTTCCGACATACACGCTGGCAACAGCTAGTATATTAAGACATAGGATACTTTTCATCCCGGTACAAGGTTCCCGTGGGATAATTTCCGACATACACGCTGGCAACAGCTAGTATATTAAGACATAGGATACTTTTCATCCCGGTAGAAGGTTCCCGTGGGATAATTTCCGACATACATGCGGGCAACAGCTAGTATATTAAGACATAGGATACTTTCATCCCGGTACAAGGTTCCCGTGGGATAATTTCCGAGATACACGCTGGCAACAGCTAGTATATTAAGACAAAGGATACTTTCATCCCGGTACAAGGTTCCCCTGGGATAATTTCCGACATACACGCGGGCGAAGCCGCTGGCAACAGCTAGTATATTAAGACATAGGATACTTTCATCCCGGTACAAGGTTCCCGTGGGATAATTTCCGACATACACGCTGGCAACAGCTAGTATATTAAGACATAGGATACTTTCATCCCGGTACAAGGTTCCCGTGGGATAATTTCCGACATACACGCGGGCAACAGCTAGTATATTAAGACATAGGATACTTTTCATCCCGGTAGAAGGTTCCCGTGGGATAATTTCCGACATACACGCTGGCAACAGCTAGTATATTAAGACATAGGATACTTTCATCCCGGTACAAGGTTCCCGTGGGATAATTTCCGACATACACGCGGGCAACAGCTAGTATATTAAACCATCGGATACTTTTCATCCCGGTAGAAGGTTCCCGTGGGATAATTTCCGACATACACGCTGGCAACAGCTAGTATATTAAGACATAGGATACTTTCATCCCGGTACAAGGTTCCCGTGGGGTAATTTCCGACATACACGCTGGCAACAGCTAGTATATTAAGACATAGCATACTTTTCATCCCGGTAGAAGGTTCCCGTGGGATTATTTCCGACATACACGCGGGCAACAGCTAGTATATTAAGACAGGATACTTTCATCCCGGTACAAGGTTCCCGTGGGATAATTTCCGACATACACGCTGGCAACAGCTAGTATATTAAGACATAGGATACTTTCATCCCGGTAGAAGGTTCCCGTGGGATAATTTCCGAAATACACGCTGGCAACAGCTAGTATATTAAGACATAGGATACTTTTCATCCCGGTAGAAGGTTCCCGTGGGATAATTTCCGACATACACGCTGGCAACAGCTAGTATATTAAGACATAGGATACTTTCATCCCGGTACAAGGTTCCCGTGGGATAATTTCCGACATACACGCGGGCAACAGCTAGTATATTAAACCATCGGATACTTTTCATCCCGGTAGAAGGTTCCCGTGGGATAATTTCCGACATACACGCTGGCAACAGCTAGTATATTAAGACATAGGATACTTTCATCCCGGTACAAGGTTCCCGTGGGGTAATTTCCGACATACACGCTGGCAACAGCTAGTATATTAAGACATAGCATACTTTTCATCCCGGTAGAAGGTTCCCGTGGGATTATTTCCGACATACACGCGGGCAACAGCTAGTATATTAAGACAGGATACTTTCATCCCGGTACAAGGTTCCCGTGGGATAATTTCCGACATACACGCTGGCAACAGCTAGTATATTAAGACATAGGATACTTTCATCCCGGTAGAAGGTTCCCGTGGGATAATTTCCGAAATACACGCTGGCAACAGCTAGTATATTAAGACATAGGATACTTTTCATCCCGGTAGAAGGTTCCCGTGGGATAATTTCCGACATACACGCGGGCAACAGCTAGTATATTAAGACATAGGATACTTTCATCCCGGTACAAGGTTCCCGTGGGATAATTTCCGAGATACACGCTGGCAACAGCTAGTATATTAAGACATAGGATACTTTCATCCCGGTACAAGGTTCCCGTGGGATAATTTCCGACATACACGCGGGCAACAGCTAGTATATTAAGACATAGGATACTTTTCATCCCGGTAGAAGGTTCCCGTGGGATAATTTCCGACATACACGCTGGCAACAGCTAGTATATTAAGACATAGGATACTTTCATCCCGGTACAAGGTTCCCGTGGGATAATTTCCGACATACACGCGGGCAACAGCTAGTATATTAAACCATCGGATACTTTTCATCCCGGTAGAAGGTTCCCGTGGGATAATTTCCGACATACACGCTGGCAACAGTTAGTATATTAAGACATAGGATACTTTCATCCCGGTACAAGGTTCCCGTGGGGTAATTTCCGACATACACGCTGGCAACAGCTAGTATATTAAGACATAGCATACTTTTCATCCCGGTAGAAGGTTCCCGTGGGATTATTTCCGACATACACGCGGGCAACAGCTAGTATATTAAGACAGGATACTTTCATCCCGGTACAAGGTTCCCGTGGGATAATTTCCGACATACACGCTGGCAACAGCTAGTATATTAAGACATAGGATACTTTCATCCCGGTAGAAGGTTCCCGTGGGATAATTTCCGAAATACACGCTGGCAACAGCTAGTATATTAAGACATAGGATACTTTTCATCCCGGTAGAAGGTTCCCGTGGGATAATTTCCGACATACACGCGGGCAACAGCTAGTATATTAAGACATAGGATACTTTCATCCCGGTACAAGGTTCCCGTGGGATAATTTCCGAGATACACGCTGGCAACAGCTAGTATATTAAGACAGGATACTTTCATCCCGGTACAAGGTTCCCGTGGGATAATTTCCGACATACACGCGGGCAACAGCTAGTATATTAAGCCATCGGATACTTTTCATCCCGGTAGAAGGTTCCCGTGGGATAATTTCCGACATACACGCTGGCAACAGCTAGTATATTAAGACATAGTATACTTTCATCCCGGTACAAGGTTCCCGTGGGATAATTTCCGACATACACACGGGCGAAGCCGCTGGCAACAGCAAGTATATTAAGACATAGCATACTTTTCATCCCGGTAGAAGGTTCCCGTGGGATAATTTCCGACATACACACGGGCAACAGCTAGTATATTAAGACAGGATACTTCCATCCCGGTACAAGGTTCCCGTGGGATAATTTCCGACATACACGCTGGCAACAGCTAGTATATTAAGACATAGGATACTTTTCATCCCGGTAGAAGGTTCCCGTGGGATAATTTCCGACATGCACGCGGGCAACAGCTAGTATATTAAGACATAGGATACTTTTCATCCCGGTAGAAGGTTCCCGTGGGATAACTTCCGACATACACGCTGGCAACAGCTAGTATATTAAGACATAGGATACTTTCATCCCGGTACAAGGTTCCCGTGGGATAATTTCCGACATACACGCGGGCAACAGCTAGTATATTAAAACATAGGATACTTTCATCCCGGTAGAAGGTTCCCGTGGGATAATTTCCGACATACACGCGGGCAACAGCTAGTATATTAAGACATAGGATACTTTTCATCCCGGTACAAGGTTCCCGTGGGATAATTTCCGACATACACGCGGGCAACAGCTAGTATATTAAGACATAGGATACTTTCATCCTGGTACAAGGTTCCCGTGAAATAATTTCCGACATACACGCGGGCAACAGCTAGTATATTAAGACATAGGATACTTTCATCCCGGTAGAAGGTTCCCGAGGGATAATTTCCGACATACACGCTGGCAGCAGCTAGTATATTAAGACATAGGATACTTTCATCCCGGTACAAGGTTCCCGTGGGATAATTTCCGACATACACGCTGGCAACAGCTAGTATATTAAGACATAGGATACTTTTCATCCCGGTACAAGGTTCCCGTGGGATAATTTCCGACATACACGCTGGCAACAGCTAGTATATTAAGACATAGGATACTTTTCATCCCGGTAGAAGGTTCCCGTGGGATAATTTCCGACATACACGCGGGCAACAGCTAGTATATTAAGACATAGGATACTTTCATCCCGGTACAAGGTTCCCGTGGGATAATTTCCGAGATACACGCTGGCAACAGCTAGTATATTAAGACAAAGGATACTTTCATCCCGGTACAAGGTTCCCCTGGGATAATTTCCGACATACACGCGGGCGAAGCCGCTGGCAACAGCTAGTATATTAAGACATAGGATACTTTCATCCCGGTACAAGGTTCCCGTGGGATAATTTCCGACATACACGCTGGCAACAGCTAGTATATTAAGACATAGGATACTTTCATCCCGGTACAAGGTTCCCGTGGGATAATTTCCGACATACACGCGGGCAACAGCTAGTATATTAAGACATAGGATACTTTTCATCCCGGTAGAAGGTTCCCGTGGGATAATTTCCGACATACACGCTGGCAACAGCTAGTATATTAAGACATAGGATACTTTCATCCCGGTACAAGGTTCCCGTGGGATAATTTCCGACATACACGCGGGCAACAGCTAGTATATTAAACCATCGGATACTTTTCATCCCGGTAGAAGGTTCCCGTGGGATAATTTCCGACATACACGCTGGCAACAGCTAGTATATTAAGACATAGGATACTTTCATCCCGGTACAAGGTTCCCGTGGGGTAATTTCCGACATACACGCTGGCAACAGCTAGTATATTAAGACATAGCATACTTTTCATCCCGGTAGAAGGTTCCCGTGGGATTATTTCCGACATACACGCGGGCAACAGCTAGTATATTAAGACAGGATACTTTCATCCCGGTACAAGGTTCCCGTGGGATAATTTCCGACATACACGCTGGCAACAGCTAGTATATTAAGACATAGGATACTTTCATCCCGGTAGAAGGTTCCCGTGGGATAATTTCCGAAATACACGCTGGCAACAGCTAGTATATTAAGACATAGGATACTTTTCATCCCGGTAGAAGGTTCCCGTGGGATAATTTCCGACATACACGCGGGCAACAGCTAGTATATTAAGACATAGGATACTTTCATCCCGGTACAAGGTTCCCGTGGGATAATTTCCGAGATACACGCTGGCAACAGCTAGTATATTAAGACAGGATACTTTCATCCCGGTACAAGGTTCCCGTGGGATAATTTCCGACATACACGCGGGCAACAGCTAGTATATTAAGCCATCGGATACTTTTCATCCCGGTAGAAGGTTCCCGTGGGATAATTTCCGACATACACGCTGGCAACAGCTAGTATATTAAGACATAGGATACTTTCATCCCGGTACAAGGTTCCCGTGGGATAATTTCCGACATACACACGGGCGAAGCCGCTGGCAACAGCAAGTATATTAAGACATAGCATACTTTTCATCCCGGTAGAAGGTTCCCGTGGGATAATTTCCGACATACACACGGGCAACAGCTAGTATATTAAGACAGGATACTTCCATCCCGGTACAAGGTTCCCGTGGGATAATTTCCGACATACACGCTGGCAACAGCTAGTATATTAAGACATAGGATACTTTTCATCCCGGTAGAAGGTTCCCGTGGGATAATTTCCGACATGCACGCGGGCAACAGCTAGTATATTAAGACATAGGATACTTTTCATCCCGGTAGAAGGTTCCCGTGGGATAACTTCCGACATACACGCTGGCAACAGCTAGTATATTAAGACATAGGATACTTTCATCCCGGTACAAGGTTCCCGTGGGATAATTTCCGACATACACGCGGCCAACAGCTAGTATATTAAAACATAGGATACTTTCATCCCGGTAGAAGGTTCCCGTGGGATAATTTCCGACATACACGCGGGCAACAGCTAGTATATTAAGACATAGGATACTTTTCATCCCGGTACAAGGTTCCCGTGGGATAATTTTTGACATACACGCGGGCAACAGCTAGTATATTAAGACATAGGATACTTTCATCCCGGTACAAGGTTCCCGTGAAATAATTTCCGACATACACGCGGGCAACAGCTAGTATATTAAGACATAGGATACTTTCATCCCGGTAGAAGGTTCCCGAGGGATAATTTCCGACATACACGCTGGCAGCAGCTAGTATATTAAGACATAGGATACTTTCATCCCGGTACAAGGTTCCCGTGGGATAATTTCCGACATACACGCTGGCAACAGCTAGTATATTAAGACATAGGATACTTTTCATCCCGGTACAAGGTTCCCGTGGGATAATTTCCGACATACACGCTGGCAACAGCTAGTATATTAAGACATAGGATACTTTTCATCCCGGTAGAAGGTTCCCGTGGGATAATTTCCGACATACACGCGGGCAACAGCTAGTATATTAAGACATAGGATACTTTCATCCCGGTACAAGGTTCCCGTGGGATAATTTCCGAGATACACGCTGGCAACAGCTAGTATATTAAGACAAAGGATACTTTCATCCCGGTACAAGGTTCCCCTGGGATAATTTCCGACATACACGCGGGCGAAGCCGCTGGCAACAGCTAGTATATTAAGACATAGGATACTTTCATCCCGGTACAAGGTTCCCGTGGGATAATTTCCGACATACACGCTGGCAACAGCTAGTATATTAAGACATAGGATACTTTCATCCCGGTACAAGGTTCCCGTGGGATAATTTCCGACATACACGCGGGCAACAGCTAGTATATTAAGACATAGGATACTTTTCATCCCGGTAGAAGGTTCCCGTGGGATAATTTCCGACATACACGCTGGCAACAGCTAGTATATTAAGACATAGGATACTTTCATCCCGGTACAAGGTTCCCGTGGGATAATTTCCGACATACACGCGGGCAACAGCTAGTATATTAAACCATCGGATACTTTTCATCCCGGTAGAAGGTTCCCGTGGGATAATTTCCGACATACACGCTGGCAACAGCTAGTATATTAAGACATAGGATACTTTCATCCCGGTACAAGGTTCCCGTGGGGTAATTTCCGACATACACGCTGGCAACAGCTAGTATATTAAGACATAGCATACTTTTCATCCCGGTAGAAGGTTCCCGTGGGATTATTTCCGACATACACGCGGGCAACAGCTAGTATATTAAGACAGGATACTTTCATCCCGGTACAAGGTTCCCGTGGGATAATTTCCGACATACACGCTGGCAACAGCTAGTATATTAAGACATAGGATACTTTCATCCCGGTAGAAGGTTCCCGTGGGATAATTTCCGAAATACACGCTGGCAACAGCTAGTATATTAAGACATAGGATACTTTTCATCCCGGTAGAAGGTTCCCGTGGGATAATTTCCGACATACACGCGGGCAACAGCTAGTATATTAAGACATAGGATACTTTCATCCCGGTACAAGGTTCCCGTGGGATAATTTCCGAGATACACGCTGGCAACAGCTAGTATATTAAGACATAGGATACTTTCATCCCGGTACAAGGTTCCCGTGAAATAATTTCCGACATACACGCGGGCAACAGCTAGTATATTAAGACATAGGATACTTTCATCCCGGTAGAAGGTTCCCGAGGGATAATTTCCGACATACACGCTGGCAGCAGCTAGTATATTAAGACATAGGATACTTTCATCCCGGTACAAGGTTCCCGTGGGATAATTTCCGACATACACGCTGGCAACAGCTAGTATATTAAGACATAGGATACTTTTCATCCCGGTACAAGGTTCCCGTGGGATAATTTTCGACATACACGCGGGCAACAGCTAGTATATTAAGACATAGGATACTTTCATCCCGGTACAAGGTTCCCGTGAAATAATTTCCGACATACACGCGGGCAACAGCTAGTATATTAAGACATAGGATACTTTCATCCCGGTAGAAGGTTCCCGAGGGATAATTTCCGACATACACGCTGGCAGCAGCTAGTATATTAAGACATAGGATACTTTCATCCCGGTACAAGGTTCCCGTGGGATAATTTCCGACATACACGCTGGCAACAGCTAGTATATTAAGACATAGGATACTTTTCATCCCGGTACAAGGTTCCCGTGGGATAATTTCCGACATACACGCTGGCAACAGCTAGTATATTAAGACATAGGATACTTTTCATCCCGGTAGAAGGTTCCCGTGGGATAATTTCCGACATACACGCGGGCAACAGCTAGTATATTAAGACATAGGATACTTTCATCCCGGTACAAGGTTCCCGTGGGATAATTTCCGAGATACACGCTGGCAACAGCTAGTATATTAAGACAAAGGATACTTTCATCCCGGTACAAGGTTCCCCTGGGATAATTTCCGACATACACGCGGGCGAAGCCGCTGGCAACAGCTAGTATATTAAGACATAGGATACTTTCATCCCGGTACAAGGTTCCCGTGGGATAATTTCCGACATACACGCTGGCAACAGCTAGTATATTAAGACATAGGATACTTTCATCCCGGTACAAGGTTCCCGTGGGATAATTTCCGACATACACGCGGGCAACAGCTAGTATATTAAGACATAGGATACTTTTCATCCCGGTAGAAGGTTCCCGTGGGATAATTTCCGACATACACGCTGGCAACAGCTAGTATATTAAGACATAGGATACTTTCATCCCGGTACAAGGTTCCCGTGGGATAATTTCCGACATACACGCGGGCAACAGCTAGTATATTAAACCATCGGATACTTTTCATCCCGGTAGAAGGTTCCCGTGGGATAATTTCCGACATACACGCTGGCAACAGCTAGTATATTAAGACATAGGATACTTTCATCCCGGTACAAGGTTCCCGTGGGGTAATTTCCGACATACACGCTGGCAACAGCTAGTATATTAAGACATAGCATACTTTTCATCCCGGTAGAAGGTTCCCGTGGGATTATTTCCGACATACACGCGGGCAACAGCTAGTATATTAAGACAGGATACTTTCATCCCGGTACAAGGTTCCCGTGGGATAATTTCCGACATACACGCTGGCAACAGCTAGTATATTAAGACATAGGATACTTTCATCCCGGTAGAAGGTTCCCGTGGGATAATTTCCGAAATACACGCTGGCAACAGCTAGTATATTAAGACATAGGATACTTTTCATCCCGGTAGAAGGTTCCCGTGGGATAATTTCCGACATACACGCGGGCAACAGCTAGTATATTAAGACATAGGATACTTTCATCCCGGTACAAGGTTCCCGTGGGATAATTTCCGAGATACACGCTGGCAACAGCTAGTATATTAAGACAGGATACTTTCATCCCGGTACAAGGTTCCCGTGGGATAATTTCCGACATACACGCGGGCAACAGCTAGTATATTAAGCCATCGGATACTTTTCATCCCGGTAGAAGGTTCCCGTGGGATAATTTCCGACATACACGCTGGCAACAGCTAGTATATTAAGACATAGGATACTTTCATCCCGGTACAAGGTTCCCGTGGGATAATTTCCGACATACACACGGGCGAAGCCGCTGGCAACAGCAAGTATATTAAGACATAGCATACTTTTCATCCCGGTAGAAGGTTCCCGTGGGATAATTTCCGACATACACACGGGCAACAGCTAGTATATTAAGACAGGATACTTCCATCCCGGTACAAGGTTCCCGTGGGATAATTTCCGACATACACGCTGGCAACAGCTAGTATATTAAGACATAGGATACTTTTCATCCCGGTAGAAGGTTCCCGTGGGATAATTTCCGACATGCACGCGGGCAACAGCTAGTATATTAAGACATAGGATACTTTTCATCCCGGTAGAAGGTTCCCGTGGGATAACTTCCGACATACACGCTGGCAACAGCTAGTATATTAAGACATAGGATACTTTCATCCCGGTACAAGGTTCCCGTGGGATAATTTCCGACATACACGCGGGCAACAGCTAGTATATTAAAACATAGGATACTTTCATCCCGGTAGAAGGTTCCCGTGGGATAATTTCCGACATACACGCGGGCAACAGCTAGTATATTAAGACATAGGATACTTTTCATCCCGGTACAAGGTTCCCGTGGGATAATTTCCGACATACACGCGGGCAACAGCTAGTATATTAAGACATAGGATACTTTCATCCCGGTACAAGGTTCCCGTGAAATAATTTCCGACATACACGCGGGCAACAGCTAGTATATTAAGACATAGGATACTTTCATCCCGGTAGAAGGTTCCCGAGGGATAATTTCCGACATACACGCTGGCAGCAGCTAGTATATTAAGACATAGGATACTTTCATCCCGGTACAAGGTTCCCGTGGGATAATTTCCGACATACACGCTGGCAACAGCTAGTATATTAAGACATAGGATACTTTTCATCCCGGTACAAGGTTCCCGTGGGATAATTTCCGACATACACGCTGGCAACAGCTAGTATATTAAGACATAGGATACTTTTCATCCCGGTAGAAGGTTCCCGTGGGATAATTTCCGACATACACGCGGGCAACAGCTAGTATATTAAGACATAGGATACTTTCATCCCGGTACAAGGTTCCCGTGGGATAATTTCCGAGATACACGCTGGCAACAGCTAGTATATTAAGACAAAGGATACTTTCATCCCGGTACAAGGTTCCCCTGGGATAATTTCCGACATACACGCGGGCGAAGCCGCTGGCAACAGCTAGTATATTAAGACATAGGATACTTTCATCCCGGTACAAGGTTCCCGTGGGATAATTTCCGACATACACGCTGGCAATAACTAGTATATTAAGACATAGGATACTTTCATCCCGGTACAAGGTTCCCGTGGGATAATTTCCGACATACACGCGGGCAACAGCTAGTATATTAAGACATAGGATACTTTTCATCCCGGTAGAAGGTTCCCGTGGGATAATTTCCGACATACACGCTGGCAACAGCTAGTATATTAAGACATAGGATACTTTCATCCCGGTACAAGGTTCCCGTGGGATAATTTCCGACATACACGCGGGCAACAGCTAGTATATTAAACCATCGGATACTTTTCATCCCGGTAGAAGGTTCCCGTGGGATAATTTCCGACATACACGCTGGCAACAGCTAGTATATTAAGACATAGGATACTTTCATCCCGGTACAAGGTTCCCGTGGGGTAATTTCCGACATACACGCTGGCAACAGCTAGTATATTAAGACATAGCATACTTTTCATCCCGGTAGAAGGTTCCCGTGGGATTATTTCCGACATACACGCGGGCAACAGCTAGTATATTAAGACAGGATACTTTCATCCCGGTACAAGGTTCCCGTGGGATAATTTCCGACATACACGCTGGCAACAGCTAGTATATTAAGACATAGGATACTTTCATCCCGGTAGAAGGTTCCCGTGGGATAATTTCCGAAATACACGCTGGCAACAGCTAGTATATTAAGACATAGGATACTTTTCATCCCGGTAGAAGGTTCCCGTGGGATAATTTCCGACATACACGCGGGCAACAGCTAGTATATTAAGACATAGGATACTTTCATCCCGGTACAAGGTTCCCGTGGGATAATTTCCAAGATACACGCTGGCAACAGCTAGTATATTAAGACAGGATACTTTCATCCCGGTACAAGGTTCCCGTGGGATAATTTCCGACATACACGCGGGCAACAGCTAGTATATTAAGCCATCGGATACTTTTCATCCCGGTAGAAGGTTCCCGTGGGATAATTTCCGACATACACGCTGGCAACAGCTAGTATATTAAGACATAGGATACTTTCATCCCGGTACAAGGTTCCCGTGGGATAATTTCCGACATACACACGGGCGAAGCCGCTGGCAACAGCAAGTATATTAAGACATAGCATACTTTTCATCCCGGTAGAAGGTTCCCGTGGGATAATTTCCGACATACACACGGGCAACAGCTAGTATATTAAGACAGGATACTTCCATCCCGGTACAAGGTTCCCGTGGGATAATTTCCGACATACACGCTGGCAACAGCTAGTATATTAAGACATAGGATACTTTTCATCCCGGTAGAAGGTTCCCGTGGGATAATTTCCGACATGCACGCGGGCAACAGCTAGTATATTAAGACATAGGATACTTTTCATCCCGGTAGAAGGTTCCCGTGGGATAACTTCCGACATACACGCTGGCAACAGCTAGTATATTAAGACATAGGATACTTTCATCCCGGTACAAGGTTCCCGTGGGATAATTTCCGACATACACGCGGGCAACAGCTAGTATATTAAAACATAGGATACTTTCATCCCGGTAGAAGGTTCCCGTGGGATAATTTCCGACATACACGCGGGCAACAGCTAGTATATTAAGACATAGGATACTTTTCATCCCGGTACAAGGTTCCCGTGGGATAATTTCCGACATACACGCGGGCAACAGCTAGTATATTAAGACATAGGATACTTTCATCCCGGTACAAGGTTCCCGTGAAATAATTTCCGACATACACGCGGGCAACAGCTAGTATATTAAGACATAGGATACTTTCATCCCGGTAGAAGGTTCCCGAGGGATAATTTCCGACATACACGCTGGCAGCAGCTAGTATATTAAGACATAGGATACTTTCATCCCGGTACAAGGTTCCCGTGGGATAATTTCCGACATACACGCTGGCAACAGCTAGTATATTAAGACATAGGATACTTTTCATCCCGGTACAAGGTTCCCGTGGGATAATTTCCGACATACACGCTGGCAACAGCTAGTATATTAAGACATAGGATACTTTTCATCCCGGTAGAAGGTTCCCGTGGGATAATTTCCGACATACACGCGGGCAACAGCTAGTATATTAAGACATAGGATACTTTCATCCCGGTACAAGGTTCCCGTGGGGTAATTTCCGACATACACGCTGGCAACAGCTAGTATATTAAGACATAGCATACTTTTCATCCCGGTAGAAGGTTCCCGTGGGATTATTTCCGACATACACGCGGGCAACAGCTAGTATATTAAGACAGGATACTTTCATCCCGGTACAAGGTTCCCGTGGGATAATTTCCGACATACACGCTGGCAACAGCTAGTATATTAAGACATAGGATACTTTCATCCCGGTAGAAGGTTCCCGTGGGATAATTTCCGAAATACACGCTGGCAACAGCTAGTATATTAAGACATAGGATACTTTTCATCCCGGTAGAAGGTTCCCGTGGGATAATTTCCGACATACACGCGGGCAACAGCTAGTATATTAAGACATAGGATACTTTCATCCCGGTACAAGGTTCCCGTGGGATAATTTCCGAGATACACGCTGGCAACAGCTAGTATATTAAGACAGGATACTTTCATCCCGGTACAAGGTTCCCGTGGGATAATTTCCGACATACACGCGGGCAACAGCTAGTATATTAAGCCATCGGATACTTTTCATCCCGGTAGAAGGTTCCCGTGGGATAATTTCCGACATACACGCTGGCAACAGCTAGTATATTAAGACATAGGATACTTTCATCCCGGTACAAGGTTCCCGTGGGATAATTTCCGACATACACACGGGCGAAGCCGCTGGCAACAGCAAGTATATTAAGACATAGCATACTTTTCATCCCGGTAGAAGGTTCCCGTGGGATAATTTCCGAGATACACGCTGGCAACAGCTAGTATATTAAGACAGGATACTTTCATCCCGGTACAAGGTTCCCGTGGGATAATTTCCGACATACACGCGGGCAACAGCTAGTATATTAAGCCATCGGATACTTTTCATCCCGGTAGAAGGTTCCCGTGGGATAATTTCCGACATACACGCGGGCAACAGCTTGTATATTAAAACATAGGATACTTTCATCCCGGTAGAAGGTTCCCGTGGGATAATTTCCGACATACACGCGGGCAACAGCTAGTATATTAAGACATAGGATACTTTTCATCCCGGTACAAGGTTCCCGTGGGATAATTTCCGACATACACGCGGGCAACAGCTAGTATATTAAGACATAGGATACTTTCATCCCGGTACAAGGTTCCCGTGAAATAATTTCCGACATACACGCGGGCAACAGCTAGTATATTAAGACATAGGATACTTTCATCCCGGTAGAAGGTTCCCGAGGGATAATTTCCGACATACACGCTGGCAGCAGCTAGTATATTAAGACATAGGATACTTTCATCCCGGTACAAGGTTCCCGTGGGATAATTTCCGACATACACGCTGGCAACAGCTAGTATATTAAGACATAGGATACTTTTCATCCCGGTACAAGGTTCCCGTGGGATAATTTCCGACATACACGCTGGCAACAGCTAGTATATTAAGACATAGGATACTTTTCATCCCGGTAGAAGGTTCCCGTGGGATAATTTCCGACATACACGCGGGCAACAGCTAGTATATTAAGACATAGGATACTTTCATCCCGGTACAAGGTTCCCGTGGGATAATTTCCGAGATACACGCTGGCAACAGCTAGTATATTAAGACAAAGGATACTTTCATCCCGGTACAAGGTTCCCCTGGGATAATTTCCGACATACACGCGGGCGAAGCCGCTGGCAACAGCTAGTATATTAAGACATAGGATACTTTCATCCCGGTACAAGGTTCCCGTGGGATAATTTCCGACATACACGCTGGCAACAGCTAGTATATTAAGACATAGGATACTTTCATCCCGGTACAAGGTTCCCGTGGGATAATTTCCGACATACACGCGGGCAACAGCTAGTATATTAAGACATAGGATACTTTTCATCCCGGTAGAAGGTTCCCGTGGGATAATTTCCGACATACATGCTGGCAACAGCTAGTATATTAAGACATAGGATACTTTCATCCCGGTACAAGGTTCCCGTGGGATAATTTCCGACATACACGCGGGCAACAGCTAGTATATTAAACCATCGGATACTTTTCATCCCGGTAGAAGGTTCCCGTGGGATAATTTCCGACATACACGCTGGCAACAGCTAGTATATTAAGACATAGGATACTTTCATCCCGGTACAAGGTTCCCGTGGGGTAATTTCCGACATACACGCTGGCAACAGCTAGTATATTAAGACATAGCATACTTTTCATCCCGGTAGAAGGTTCCCGTGGGATTATTTCCGACATACACGCGGGCAACAGCTAGTATATTAAGACAGGATACTTTCATCCCGGTACAAGGTTCCCGTGGGATAATTTCCGACATACACGCTGGCAACAGCTAGTATATTAAGACATAGGATACTTTCATCCCGGTAGAAGGTTCCCGTGGGATAATTTCCGAAATACACGCTGGCAACAGCTAGTATATTAAGACATAGGATACTTTTCATCCCGGTAGAAGGTTCCCGTGGGATAATTTCCGACATACACGCGGGCAACAGCTAGTATATTAAGACATAGGATACTTTCATCCCGGTACAAGGTTCCCGTGGGATAATTTCCGAGATACACGCTGGCAACAGCTAGTATATTAAGACAGGATACTTTCATCCCGGTACAAGGTTCCCGTGGGATAATTTCCGACATACACGCGGGCAACAGCTTGTATATTAAGCCATCGGATACTTTTCATCCCGGTAGAAGGTTCCCGTGGGATAATTTCCGACATACACGCTGGCAACAGCTAGTATATTAAGACATAGGATACTTTCATCCCGGTACAAGGTTCCCGTGGGATAATTTCCGACATACACACGGGCGAAGCCGCTGGCAACAGCAAGTATATTAAGACATAGCATACTTTTCATCCCGGTAGAAGGTTCCCGTGGGATAATTTCCGACATACACACGGGCAACAGCTAGTATATTAAGACAGGATACTTCCATCCCGGTACAAGGTTCCCGTGGGATAATTTCCGACATACACGCTGGCAACAGCTAGTATATTAAGACATAGGATACTTTTCATCCCGGTAGAAGGTTCCCGTGGGATAATTTCCGACATGCACGCGGGCAACAGCTAGTATATTAAGACATAGGATACTTTTCATCCCGGTAGAAGGTTCCCGTGGGATAACTTCCGACATACACGCTGGCAACAGCTAGTATATTAAGACATAGGATACTTTCATCCCGGTACAAGGTTCCCGTGGGATAATTTCCGACATACACGCGGGCAACAGCTAGTATATTAAAATATAGGATACTTTCATCCCGGTAGAAGGTTCCCGTGGGATAATTTCCGACATACACGCGGGCAACAGCTAGTATATTAAGACATAGGATACTTTTCATCCCGGTACAAGGTTCCCGTGGGATAATTTCCGACATACACGCGGGCAACAGCTAGTATATTAAGACATAGGATACTTTCATCCCGGTACAAGGTTCCCGTGAAATAATTTCCGACATACACGCGGGCAACAGCTAGTATATTAAGACATAGGATACTTTCATCCCGGTAGAAGGTTCCCGAGGGATAATTTCCGACATACACGCTGGCAGCAGCTAGTATATTAAGACATAGGATACTTTCATCCCGGTACAAGGTTCCCGTGGGATAATTTCCGACATACACGCTGGCAACAGCTAGTATATTAAGACATAGGATACTTTTCATCCCGGTACAAGGTTCCCGTGGGATAATTTCCGACATACACGCTGGCAACAGCTAGTATATTAAGACATAGGATACTTTTCATCCCGGTAGAAGGTTCCCGTGGGATAATTTCCGACATACACGCGGGCAACAGCTAGTATATTAAGACATAGGATACTTTCATCCCGGTACAAGGTTCCCGTGGGATAATTTCCGAGATACACGCTGGCAACAGCTAGTATATTAAGACAATGGATACTTTCATCCCGGTACAAGGTTCCCCTGGGATAATTTCCGACATACACGCGGGCGAAGCCGCTGGCAACAGCTAGTATATTAAGACATAGGATACTTTCATCCCGGTACAAGGTTCCCGTGGGATAATTTCTGACATACACGCTGGCAACAGCTAGTATATTAAGACATAGGATACTTTCATCCCGGTACAAGGTTCCCGTGGGATAATTTCCGACATACACGCGGGCAACAGCTAGTATATTAAGACATAGGATACTTTTCATCCCGGTAGAAGGTTCCCGTGGGATAATTTCCGACATACACGCTGGCAACAGCTAGTATATTAAGACATAGGATACTTTCATCCCGGTACAAGGTTCCCGTGGGATAATTTCCGACATATACGCGGGCAACAGCTAGTATATTAAACCATCGGATACTTTTCATCCCGGTAGAAGGTTCCCGTGGGATAATTTCCGACATACACGCTGGCAACAGCTAGTATATTAAGACATAGGATACTTTCATCCCGGTACAAGGTTCCCGTGGGGTAATTTCCGACATACACGCTGGCAACAGCTAGTATATTAAGACATAGCATACTTTTCATCCCGGTAGAAGGTTCCCGTGGGATTATTTCCGACATACACGCGGGCAACAGCTAGTATATTAAGACAGGATACTTTTATCCCGGTACAAGGTTCCCGTGGGATAATTTCCGACATACACGCTGGCAACAGCTAGTATATTAAGACATAGGATACTTTCATCCCGGTAGAAGGTTCCCGTGGGATAATTTCCGAAATACACGCTGGCAACAGCTAGTATATTAAGACATAGGATACTTTTCATCCCGGTAGAAGGTTCCCGTGGGATAATTTCCGACATACACGCGGGCAACAGCTAGTATATTAAGACATAGGATACTTTCATCCCGGTACAAGGTTCCCGTGGGATAATTTCCGAGATACACGCTGGCAACAGCTAGTATATTAAGACAGGATACTTTCATCCCGGTACAAGGTTCCCGTGGGATAATTTCCGACATACACGCGGGCAACAGCTAGTATATTAAGCCATCGGATACTTTTCATCCCGGTAGAAGGTTCCCGTGGGATAATTTCCGACATACACGCTGGCAACAGCTAGTATATTAAGACATAGGATACTTTCATCCCGGTACAAGGTTCCCGTGGGATAATTTCCGACATACACACGGGCGAAGCCGCTGGCAACAGCAAGTATATTAAGACATAGCATACTTTTCATCCCGGTAGAAGGTTCCCGTGGGATAATTTCCGACATACACACGGGCAACAGCTAGTATATTAAGACAGGATACTTCCATCCCGGTACAAGGTTCCCGTGGGATAATTTCCGACATACACGCTGGCAACAGCTAGTATATTAAGACATAGGATACTTTTCATCCCGGTAGAAGGTTCCCGTGGGATAATTTCCGACATGCACGCGGGCAACAGCTAGTATATTAAGACATAGGATACTTTTCATCCCGGTAGAAGGTTCCCGTGGGATAACTTCCGACATACACGCTGGCAACAGCTAGTATATTAAGACATAGGATACTTTCATCCCGGTACAAGGTTCCCGTGGGATAATTTCCGACAAACACGCGGGCAACAGCTAGTATATTAAAACATAGGATACTTAAATCCCGGTAGAAGGTTCCCGTGGGATAATTTCCGACATACACGCGGGCAACAGCTAGTATATTAAGACATAGGATACTTTTCATCCCGGTACAAGGTTCCCGTGGGATAATTTCCGACATACACGCGGGCAACAGCTAGTATATTAAGACATAGGATACTTTCATCCCGGTACAAGGTTCCCGTGAAATAATTTCCGACATACACGCGGGCAACAGCTAGTATATTAAGACATAGGATACTTTCATCCCGGTAGAAGGTTCCCGAGGGATAATTTCCGACATACACGCTGGCAGCAGCTAGTATATTAAGACATAGGATACTTTCATCCCGGTACAAGGTTCCCGTGGGATAATTTCCGACATACACGCTGGCAACAGCTAGTATATTAAGACATAGGATACTTTTCATCCCGGTACAAGGTTCCCGTGGGATAATTTCCGACATACACGCTGGCAACAGCTAGTATATTAAGACATAGGATACTTTTCATCCCGGTAGAAGGTTCCCGTGGGATAATTTCCGACATACACGCGGGCAACAGCTAGTATATTAAGACATAGGATACTTTCATCCCGGTACAAGGTTCCCGTGGGATAATTTCCGAGATACACGCTGGCAACAGCTAGTATATTAAGACAAAGGATACTTTCATCCCGGTACAAGGTTCCCCTGGGATAATTTCCGACATACACGCGGGCGAAGCCGCTGGCAACAGCTAGTATATTAAGACATAGGATACTTTCATCCCGGTACAAGGTTCCCGTGGGATAATTTCCGACATACACGCTGGCAACAGCTAGTATATTAAGACATAGGATACTTTCATCCCGGTACAAGGTTCCCGTGGGATAATTTCCGACATACACGCGGGCAACAGCTAGTATATTAAGACATAGGATACTTTTCGTCCCGGTAGAAGGTTCCCGTGGGATAATTTCCGACATACACGCTGGCAACAGCTAGTATATTAAGACATAGGATACTTTCATCCCGGTACAAGGTTCCCGTGGGATAATTTCCGACATACACGCGGGCAACAGCTAGTATATTAAACCATCGGATACTTTTCATCCCGGTAGAAGGTTCCCGTGGGATAATTTCCGACATACACGCTGGCAACAGCTAGTATATTAAGACATAGGATACTTTCATCCCGGTACAAGGTTCCCGTGGGGTAATTTCCGACATACACGCTGGCAACAGCTAGTATATTAAGACATAGCATACTTTTCATCCCGGTAGAAGGTTCCCGTGGGATTATTTCCGACATACACGCGGGCAACAGCTAGTATATTAAGACAGGATACTTTCATCCCGGTACAAGGTTCCCGTGGGATAATTTCCGAGATACACGCTGGCAACAGCTAGTATATTAAGACAGGATACTTTCATCCCGGTACAAGGTTCCCGTGGGATAATTTCCGACATACACGCGGGCAACAGCTAGTATATTAAGCCATCGGATACTTTTCATCCCGGTAGAAGGTTCCCGTGGGATAATTTCCGACATACACGCTGGCAACAGCTAGTATATTAAGACATAGGATACTTTCATCCCGGTACAAGGTTCCCGTGGGATAATTTCCGACATACACACGGGCGAAGCCGCTGGCAACAGCAAGTATATTAAGACATAGCATACTTTTCATCCCGGTAGAAGGTTCCCGTGGGATAATTTCCGACATACACACGGGCAACAGCTAGTATATTAAGACAGGATACTTCCATCCCGGTACAAGGTTCCCGTGGGATAATTTCCGACATACACGCTGGCAACAGCTAGTATATTAAGACATAGGATACTTTTCATCCCGGTAGAAGGTTCCCGTGGGATAATTTCCGACATGCACGCGGGCAACAGCTAGTATATTAAGACATAGGATACTTTTCATCCCGGTAGAAGGTTCCCGTGGGATAACTTCAGACATACACGCTGGCAACAGCTAGTATATTAAGACATAGGATACTTTCATCCCGGTACAAGGTTCCCGTGGGATAATTTCCGACATACACGCGGGCAACAGCTAGTATATTAAAACATAGGATACTTTCATCCCGGTAGAAGGTTCCCGTGGGATAATTTCCGACATACACGCGGGCAACAGCTAGTATATTAAGACATAGGATACTTTTCATCCCGGTACAAGGTTCCCGTGGGATAATTTCCGACATACACGCGGGCAACAGCTAGTATATTAAGACATAGGATACTTTCATCCCGGTACAAGGTTCCCGTGAAATAATTTCCGACATACACGCGGGCAACAGCTAGTATATTAAGACATAGGATACTTTCATCCCGGTAGAAGGTTCCCGAGGGATAATTTCCGACATACACGCTGGCAGCAGCTAGTATATTAAGACATAGGATACTTTCATCCCGGTACAAGGTTCCCGTGGGATAATTTCCGACATACACGCTGGCAACAGCTAGTATATTAAGACATAGGATACTTTTCATCCCGGTACAAGGTTCCCGTGGGATAATTTCCGACATACACGCTGGCAACAGCTAGTATATTAAGACATAGGATACTTTTCATCCCGGTAGAAGGTTCCCGTGGGATAATTTCCGACATACACGCGGGCAACAGCTAGTATATTAAGACATAGGATACTTTCATCCCGGTACAAGGTTCCCGTGGGATAATTTCCGAGATACACGCTGGCAACAGCTAGTATATTAAGACAAAGGATACTTTCATCCCGGTACAAGGTTCCCCTGGGATAATTTCCGACATACACGCGGGCGAAGCCGCTGGCAACAGCTAGTATATTAAGACATAGGATACTTTCATCCCGGTACAAGGTTCCCGTGGGATAATTTCCGACATACACGCTGGCAACAGCTAGTATATTAAGACATAGGATACTTTCATCCCGGTACAAGGTTCCCGTGGGATAATTTCCGACATACACGCGGGCAACAGCTAGTATATTAAGACATAGGATACTTTTCATCCCGGTAGAAGGTTCCCGTGGGATAATTTCCGACATACACGCTGGCAACAGCTAGTATATTAAGACATAGGATACTTTCATCCCGGTACAAGGTTCCCGTGGGATAATTTCCGACATACACGCGGGCAACAGCTAGTATATTAAACCATCGGATACTTTTCATCCCGGTAGAAGGTTCCCGTGGGATAATTTCCGACATACACGCTGGCAACAGCTAGTATATTAAGACATAGGATACTTTCATCCCGGTACAAGGTTCCCGTGGGGTAATTTCCGACATACACGCTGGCAACAGCTAGTATATTAAGACATAGCATACTTTTCATCCCGGTAGAAGGTTCCCGTGGGATTATTTCCGACATACACGCGGGCAACAGCTAGTATATTAAGACAGGATACTTTCATCCCGGTACAAGGTTCCCGTGGGATAATTTCCGACATACACGCTGGCAACAGCTAGTATATTAAGACATAGGATACTTTCATCCCGGTAGAAGGTTCCCGTGGGATAATTTCCGAAATACACGCTGGCAACAGCTAGTATATTAAGACATAGGATACTTTTCATCCCGGTAGAAGGTTCCCGTGGGATAATTTCCGACATACACGCGGGCAACAGCTAGTATATTAAGACATAGGATACTTTCATCCCGGTACAAGGTTCCCGTGGGATAATTTCCGAGATACACGCTGGCAACAGCTAGTATATTAAGACAGGATACTTTCATCCCGGTACAAGGTTCCCGTGGGATAATTTCCGACATACACGCGGGCAACAGCTAGTATATTAAGCCATCGGATACTTTTCATCCCGGTAGAAGGTTCCCGTGGGATAATTTCCGACATACACGCTGGCAACAGCTAGTATATTAAGACATAGGATACTTTCATCCCGGTAGAAGGTTCCCGTGGGATAATTTCCGACATACACACGGGCGAAGCCGCTGGCAACAGCAAGTATATTAAGACATAGCATACTTTTCATCCCGGTAGAAGGTTCCCGTGGGATAATTTCCGACATACACACGGGCAACAGCTAGTATATTAAGACAGGATACTTCCATCCCGGTACAAGGTTCCCGTGGGATAATTTCCGACATACACGCTGGCAACAGCTAGTATATTAAGACATAGGATACTTTTCATCCCGGTAGAAGGTTCCCGTGGGATAATTTCCGACATGCACGCGGGCAACAGCTAGTATATTAAGACATAGGATACTTTTCATCCCGGTAGAAGGTTCCCGTGGGATAACTTCCGACATACACGCTGGCAACAGCTAGTATATTAAGACATAGGATACTTTCATCCCGGTACAAGGTTCCCGTGGGATAATTTCCGACATACACGCGGGCAACAGCTAGTATATTAAAACATAGGATACTTTCATCCCGGTAGAAGGTTCCCGTGGGATAATTTCCGACATACACGCGGGCAACAGCTAGTATATTAAGACATAGGATACTTTTCATCCCGGTACAAGGTTCCCGTGGGATAATTTCCGACATACACGCGGGCAACAGCTAGTATATTAAGACATAGGATACTTTCATCCCGGTACAAGGTTCCCGTGAAATAATTTCCGACATACACGCGGGCAACAGCTAGTATATTAAGACATAGGATACTTTCATCCCGGTAGAAGGTTCCCGAGGGATAATTTCCGACATACACGCTGGCAGCAGCTAGTATATTAAGACATAGGATACTTTCATCCCGGTACAAGGTTCCCGTGGGATAATTTCCGACATACACGCTGGCAACAGCTAGTATATTAAGACATAGGATACTTTTCATCCCGGTACAAGGTTCCCGTGGGATAATTTCCGACATACACGCTGGCAACAGCTAGTATATTAAGACATAGGATACTTTTCATCCCGGTAGAAGGTTCCCGTGGGATAATTTCCGACATACACGCGGGCAACAGCTAGTATATTAAGACATAGGATACTTTCATCCCGGTACAAGGTTCCCGTGGGATAATTTCCGAGATACACGCTGGCAACAGCTAGTATATTAAGACAAAGGATACTTTCATCCCGGTACAAGGTTCCCCTGGGATAATTTCCGACATACACGCGGGCGAAGCCGCTGGCAACAGCTAGTATAATAAGACATAGGATACTTTCATCCCGGTACAAGGTTCCCGTGGGATAATTTCCGACATACACGCTGGCAACAGCTAGTATATTAAGACATAGGATACTTTTATCCCGGTACAAGGTTCCCGTGGGATAATTTCCGACATACACGTGGGCAACAGCTAGTATATTAAGACATAGGATACTTTTCATCCCGGTAGAAGGTTCCCGTGGGATAATTTCCGACATACACGCTGGCAACAGCTAGTATATTAAGACATAGGATACTTTCATCCCGGTACAAGGTTCCCGTGGGATAATTTCCGACATACACGCGGGCAACAGCTAGTATATTAAACCATCGGATACTTTTCATCCCGGTAGAAGGTTCCCGTGGGATAATTTCCGACATACACGCTGGCAACAGCTAGTATATTAAGACATAGGATACTTTCATCCCGGTACAAGGTTCCCGTGGGGTAATTTCCGACATACACGCTGGCAACAGCTAGTATATTAAGACATAGCATACTTTTCATCCCGGTAGAAGGTTCCCGTGGGATTATTTCCGACATACACGCGGGCAACAGCTAGTATATTAAGACAGGATACTTTCATCCCGGTACAAGGTTCCCGTGGGATAATTTCCGACATACACGCTGGCAACAGCTAGTATATTAAGACATAGGATACTTTCATCCCGGTAGAAGGTTCCCGTGGGATAATTTCCGAAATACACGCTGGCAACAGCTAGTATATTAAGACATAGGATACTTTTCATCCCGGTAGAAGGTTCCCGTGGGATAATTTCCGACATACACGCGGGCAACAGCTAGTATATTAAGACATAGGATACTTTCATCCCGGTACAAGGTTCCCGTGGGATAATTTCCGAGATACACGCTGGCAACAGCTAGTATATTAAGACAGGATACTTTCATCCCGGTACAAGGTTCTCGTGGGATAATTTCCGACATACACGCGGGCAACAGCTAGTATATTAAGCCATCGGATACTTTTCATCCCGGTAGAAGGTTCCCGTGGGATAATTTCCGACATACACGCTGGCAACAGCTACTATATTAAGACATAGGATACTTTCATCCCGGTACAAGGTTCCCGTGGGATAATTTCCGACATACACACGGGCGAAGCCGCTGGCAACAGCAAGTATATTAAGACATAGCATACTTTTCATCCCGGTAGAAGGTTCCCGTGGGATAATTTCCGACATACACACGGGCAACAGCTAGTATATTAAGAGAGGATACTTCCATCCCGGTACAAGGTTCCCGTGGGATAATTTCCGACATACACGCTGGCAACAGCTAGTATATTAAGACATAGGATACTTTTCATCCCGGTAGAAGGTTCCCGTGGGATAATTTCCGACATACACGCTGGCAACAGCTAGTATATTAAGACATAGGATACTTTCATCCCGGTACAAGGTTCCCGTGGGATAATTTCCGACATACACGCGGGCAACAGCTAGTATATTAAACCATCGGATACTTTTCATCCCGGTAGAAGGTTCCCGTGGGATAATTTCCGAAATACACGCTGGCAACAGCTAGTATATTAAGACATAGGATACTTTCATCCCGGTACAAGGTTCCCGTGGGGTAATTTCCGACATACACGCTGGCAACAGCTAGTATATTAAGACATAGCATACTTTTCATCCCGGTAGAAGGTTCCCGTGGGATTATTTCCGACATACACGCGGGCAACAGCTAGTATATTAAGACAGGATACTTTCATCCCGGTACAAGGTTCCCGTGGGATAATTTCCGACATACACGCTGGCAACAGCTAGTATATTAAGACATAGGATACTTTCATCCCGGTAGAAGGTTCCCGTGGGATAATTTCCGAAATACACGCTGGCAACAGCTAGTATATTAAGACATAGGATACTTTTCATCCCGGTAGAAGGTTCCCGTGGGATAATTTCCGACATACACGCGGGCAACAGCTAGTATATTAAGACATAGGATACTTTCATCCCGGTACAAGGTTCCCGTGGGATAATTTCCGAGATACACGCTGGCAACAGCTAGTATATTAAGACAGGATACTTTCATCCCGGTACAAGGTTCCCGTGGGATAATTTCCGACATACACGCGGGCAACAGCTAGTATATTAAGCCATCGGATACTTTTCATCCCGGTAGAAGGTTCCCGTGGGATAATTTCCGACATACACGCTGGCAACAGCTAGTATATTAAGACATAGGATACTTTCATCCCGGTACAAGGTTCCCGTGGGATAATTTCCGACATACACACGGGCGAAGCCGCTGGCAACAGCAAGTATATTAAGACATAGCATACTTTTCATCCCGGTAGAAGGTTCCCGTGGGATAATTTCCGACATACACACGGGCAACAGCTAGTATATTAAGACAGGATACTTCCATCCCGGTACAAGGTTCCCGTGGGATAATTTCCGACATACACGCTGGCAACAGCTAGTATATTAAGACATAGGATACTTTTCATCCCGGTAGAAGGTTCCCGTGGGATAACTTCCGACATACACGCTGGCAACAGCTAGTATATTAAGACATAGGATACTTTCATCCCGGTACAAGGTTCCCGTGGGATAATTTCCGACATACACGCGGGCAACAGCTAGTATATTAAAACATAGGATACTTTCATCCCGGTAGAAGGTTCCCGTGGGATAATTTCCGACATACACGCGGGCAACAGCTAGTATATTAAAACATAGGATACTTTCATCCCGGTAGAAGGTTCCCGTGGGATAATTTCCGACATACACGCGGGCAACAGCTAGTATTTTAAGACATAGGATACTTTTCATCCCGGTACAAGGTTCCCGTGGGATAATTTCCGAGATACACGCTGGCAACAGCTAGTATATTAAGACAAAGGATACTTTCATCCCGGTACAAGGTTCCCCTGGGATAATTTCCGACATACACGCGGGCAAAGCCGCTGGCAACAGCTAGTATATTAAGACATAGGATACTTTCATCCCGGTACAAGGTTCCCGTGGGATAATTTCCGACATACACGCTGGCAACAGCTAGTATATTAAGACATAGGATACTTTTATCCCGGTACAAGGTTCCCGTGGGATAATTTCCGACATACACGTGGGCAACAGCTAGTATATTAAGACATAGGATACTTTTCATCCCGGTAGAAGGTTCCCGTGGGATAATTTCCGACATACACGCTGGCAACAGCTAGTATATTAAGACATAGGATACTTTCATCCCGGTACAAGGTTCCCGTGGGATAATTTCCGACATACACGCGGGCAACAGCTAGTATATTAAACCATCGGATACTTTTCATCCCGGTAGAAGGTTCCCGTGGGATAATTTCCGACATACACGCTGGCAACAGCTAGTATATTAAGACATAGGATACTTTCATCCCGGTACAAGGTTCCCGTGGGGTAATTTCCGACATACACGCTGGCAACAGCTAGTATATTAAGACATAGCATACTTTTCATCCCGGTAGAAGGTTCCCGTGGGATTATTTCCGACATACACGCGGGCAACAGCTAGTATATTAAGACAGGATACTTTCATCCCGGTACAAGGTTCCCGTGGGATAATTTCCGACATACACGCTGGCAACAGCTAGTATATTAAGACATAGGATACTTTCATCCCGGTAGAAGGTTCCCGTGGGATAATTTCCGAAATACACGCTGGCAACAGCTAGTATATTAAGACATAGGATACTTTTCATCCCGGTAGAAGGTTCCCGTGGGATAATTTCCGACATACACGCGGGCAACAGCTAGTATATTAAGACATAGGATACTTTCATCCCGGTACAAGGTTCCCGTGGGATAATTTCCGAGATACACGCTGGCAACAGCTAGTATATTAAGACAGGATACTTTCATCCCGGTACAAGGTTCCCGTGGGATAATTTCCGACATACACGCGGGCAACAGCTAGTATATTAAGCCATCGGATACTTTTCATTCCCGGTAGAAGGTTCCCGTGGGATAATTTCCGACATACACGCTGGCAACAGCTAGTATATTAAGACATAGGATACTTTCATCCCGGTACAAGGTTCCCGTGGGATAATTTCCGACATACACACGGGCGAAGCCGCTGGCAACAGCAAGTATATTAAGACATAGCATACTTTTCATCCCGGTAGAAGGTTCCCGTGGGATAATTTCCGACATACACACGGGCAACAGCTAGTATATTAAGACAGGATACTTCCATCCCGGTACAAGGTTCCCGTGGGATAATTTCCGACATACACGCTGGCAACAGCTAGTATATTAAGACATAGGATACTTTTCATCCCGGTAGAAGGTTCCCGTGGGATAATTTCCGACATGCACGCGGGCAACAGCTAGTATATTAAGACATAGGATACTTTTCATCCCGGTAGAAGGTTCCCGTGGGATAACTTCCGACATACACGCTGGCAACAGCTAGTATATTAAGACATAGGATACTTTCATCCCGGTACAAGGTTCCCGTGGGATAATTTCCGACATACACGCGGGCAACAGCTAGTATATTAAAACATAGGATACTTTCATCCCGGTAGAAGGTTCCCGTGGGATAATTTCCGACATACACGCGGGCAACAGCTAGTATATTAAGACATAGGATACTTTTCATCCCGGTACAAGGTTCCCGTGGGATAATTTCCGACATACACGCGGGCAACAGCTAGTATATTAAGACATAGGATACTTTCATCCCGGTACAAGGTTCCCGTGAAATAATTTCCGACATACACGCGGGCAACAGCTAGTATATTAAGACATAGGATACTTTCATCCCGGTAGAAGGTTCCCGAGGGATAATTTCCGACATACACGCTGGCAACAGCTAGTATATTAAGACATAGGATACTTTTCATCCCGGTACAAGGTTCCCGTGGGATAATTTCCGACATACACGCTGGCAACAGCTAGTATATTAAGACATAGGATACTTTTCATCCCGGTAGAAGGTTCCCGTGGGATAATTTCCGACATACACGCGGGCAACAGCTAGTATATTAAGACATAGGATACTTTCATCCCGGTACAAGGTTCCCGTGGGATAATTTCCGAGATACACGCTGGCAACAGCTAGTATATTAAGACAAAGGATACTTTCATCCCGGTACAAGGTTCCCCTGGGATAATTTCCGACATACACGCGGGCGAAGCCGCTGGCAACAGCTAGTATATTAAGACATAGGATACTTTCATCCCGGTACAAGGTTCCCGTGGGATAATTTCCAACATACACGCTGGCAACAGCTAGTATATTAAGACATAGGATACTTTCATCCCGGTACAAGGTTCCCGTGGGATAATTTCCGACATACACGCGGGCAACAGCTAGTATATTAAGACATAGGATACTTTTCATCCCGGTAGAAGGTTCCCGTGGGATAATTTCCGACATACACGCTGGCAACAGCTAGTATATTAAGACATAGGATACTTTCATCCCGGTACAAGGTTCCCGTGGGATAATTTCCGACATACACGCGGGCAACAGCTAGTATATTAAACCATCGGATACTTTTCATCCCGGTAGAAGGTTCCCGTGGGATAATTTCCGACATACACGCTGGCAACAGCTAGTATATTAAGACATAGGATACTTTCATCCCGGTACAAGGTTCCCGTGGGGTAATTTCCGACATACACGCTGGCAACAGCTAGTATATTAAGACATAGCATACTTTTCATCCCGGTAGAAGGTTCCCGTGGGATTATTTCCGACATACACGCGGGCAACAGCTAGTATATTAAGACAGGATACTTTCATCCCGGTACAAGGTTCCCGTGGGATAATTTCCGACATACACGCTGGCAACAGCTAGTATATTAAGAAATAGGATACTTTCATCCCGGTAGAAGGTTCCCGTGGGATAATTTCCGAAATACACGCTGGCAACAGCTAGTATATTAAGACATAGGATACTTTTCATCCCGGTAGAAGGTTCCCGTGGGATAATTTCCGACATACACGCGGGCAACAGCTAGTATATTAAGACATAGGATACTTTCATCCCGGTACAAGGTTCCCGTGGGATAATTTCCGAGATACACGCTGGCAACAGCTAGTATATTAAGACAGGATACTTTCATCCCGGTACAAGGTTCCCGTGGGATAATTTCCGACATACACGCGGGCAACAGCTAGTATATTAAGCCATCGGATACTTTTCATCCCGGTAGAAGGTTCCCGTGGGATAATTTCCGACATACACGCTGGCAACAGCTAGTATATTAAGACATAGGATACTTTCATCCCGGTACAAGGTTCCCGTGGGATAATTTCCGACATACACACGGGCGAAGCCGCTGGCAACAGCAAGTATATTAAGACATAGCATACTTTTCATCCCGGTAGAAGGTTCCCGTGGGATAATTTCCGACATACACACGGGCAACAGCTAGTATATTAAGACAGGATACTTCCATCCCGGTACAAGGTTCCCGTGGGATAATTTCCGACATACACGCTGGCAACAGCTAGTATATTAAGACATAGGATACTTTTCATCCCGGTAGAAGGTTCCCGTGGGATAATTTCCGACATGCACGCGGGCAACAGCTAGTATATTAAGACATAGGATACTTTTCATCCCGGTAGAAGATTCCCGTGGGATAACTTCCGACATACACGCTGGCAACAGCTAGTATATTAAGACATAGGATACTTTCATCCCGGTACAAGGTTCCCGTGGGATAATTTCCGACATACACGCGGGCAACAGCTAGTATATTAAAACATAGGATACTTTCATCCCGGTAGAAGGTTCCCGTGGGATAATTTCCGACATACACGCGGGCAACAGCTAGTATATTAAGACATAGGATACTTTTCATCCCGGTACAAGGTTCCCGTGGGATAATTTCCGACATACACGCGGGCAACAGCTAGTATATTAAGACATAGGATACTTTCATCCCGGTACAAGGTTCCCGTGAAATAATTTCCGACATACACGCGGGCAACAGCTAGTATATTAAGACATAGGATACTTTCATCCCGGTAGAAGGTTCCCGAGGGATAATTTCCGACATACACGCTGGCAGCAGCTAGTATATTAAGACATAGGATACTTTCATCCCGGTACAAGGTTCCCGTGGGATAATTTCCGACATACACGCTGGCAACAGCTAGTATATTAAGACATAGGATACTTTTCATCCCGGTACAAGGTTCCCGTGGGATAATTTCCGACATACACGCTGGCAACAGCTAGTATATTAAGACATAGGATACTTTTCATCCCGGTAGAAGGTTCCCGTGGGATAATTTCCGACATACACGCGGGCAACAGCTAGTATATTAAGACATAGGATACTTTCATCCCGGTACAAGGTTCCCGTGGGATAATTTCCGAGATACACGCTGGCAACAGCTAGTATATTAAGACAAAGGATACTTTCATCCCGGTACAAGGTTCCCCTGGGATAATTTCCGACATACACGCGGGCGAAGCCGCTGGCAACAGCTAGTATATTAAGACATAGGATACTTTCATCCCGGTACAAGGTTCCCGTGGGATAATTTCCGACATACACGCTGGCAACAGCTAGTATATTAAGACATAGGATACTTTCATCCCGGTACAAGGTTCCCGTGGGATAATTTCCGACATACACGCGGGCAACAGCTAGTATATTAAGACATAGGATACTTTTCATCCCGGTAGAAGGTTCCCGTGGGATAATTTCCGACATACACGCTGGCAACAGCTAGTATATTAAGACATAGGATACTTTCATCCCGGTACAAGGTTCCCGTGGGATAATTTCCGACATACACGCGGGCAACAGCTAGTATATTAAACCATCGGATACTTTTCATCCCGGTAGAAGGTTCCCGTGGGATAATTTCCGACATACACGCTGGCAACAGCTAGTATATTAAGACATAGGATACTTTCATCCCGGTACAAGGTTCCCGTGGGGTAATTTCCGACATACACGCTGGCAACAGCTAGTATATTAAGACATAGCATACTTTTCATCCCGGTAGAAGGTTCCCGTGGGATTATTTCCGACATACACGCGGGCAACAGCTAGTATATTAAGACAGGATACTTTCATCCCGGTACAAGGTTCCCGTGGGATAATTTCCGACATACACGCTGGCAACAGCTAGTATATTAAGACATAGGATACTTTCATCCCGGTAGAAGGTTCCCGTGGGATAATTTCCGAAATACACGCTGGCAACAGCTAGTATATTAAGACATAGGATACTTTTCATCCCGGTAGAAGGTTCCCGTGGGATAATTTCCGACATACACGCGGGCAACAGCTAGTATATTAAAACATAGGATACTTTCATCCCGGTACAAGGTTCCCGTGGGATAATTTCCGAGATACACGCTGGCAACAGCTAGTATATTAAGACAGGATACTTTCATCCCGGTACAAGGTTCCCGTGGGATAATTTCCGACATACACGCGGGCAACAGCTAGTATATTAAGCCATCGGATACTTTTCATCCCGGTAGAAGGTTCCCGTGGGATAATTTCCGACATACACGCTGGCAACAGCTAGTATATTAAGACATAGGATACTTTCATCCCGGTACAAGGTTCCCGTGGGATAATTTCCGACATACACACGGGCGAAGCCGCTGGCAACAGCAAGTATATTAAGACATAGCATACTTTTCATCCCGGTAGAAGGTTCCCGTGGGATAATTTCCGACATACACACGGGCAACAGCTAGTATATTAAGACAGGATACTTCCATCCCGGTACAAGGTTCCCGTGGGATAATTTCCGACATACACGCTGGCAACAGCTAGTATATTAAGACATAGGATACTTTTCATCCCGGTAGAAGGTTCCCGTGGGATAATTTCCGACATGCACGCGGGCAACAGCTAGTATATTAAGACATAGGATACTTTTCATCCCGGTAGAAGGTTCCCGTGGGATAACTTCCGACATACACGCTGGCAACAGCTAGTATATTAAGACATAGGATACTTTCATCCCGGTACAAGGTTCCCGTGGGATAATTTCCGACATACACGCGGGCAACAGCTAGTATATTAAAACATAGGATACTTTCATCCCGGTAGAAGGTTCCCGTGGGATAATTTCCGACATACACGCGGGCAACAGCTAGTATATTAAGACATAGGATACTTTTCATCCCGGTACAAGGTTCCCGTGGGATAATTTCCGACATACACGCGGGCAACAGCTAGTATATTAAGACATAGGATTCTTTCATCCCGGTACAAGGTTCCCGTGAAATAATTTCCGACATACACGCGGGCAACAGCTAGTATATTAAGACATAGGATACTTTCATCCCGGTAGAAGGTTCCCGAGGGATAATTTCCGACATACACGCTGGCAGCAGCTAGTATATTAAGACATAGGATACTTTCATCCCGGTACAAGGTTCCCGTGGGATAATTTCCGACATACACGCTGGCAACAGCTAGTATATTAAGACATAGGATACTTTTCATCCCGGTACAAGGTTCCCGTGGGATAATTTCCGACATACACGCTGGCAACAGCTAGTATATTAAGACATAGGATACTTTTCATCCCGGTAGAAGGTTCCCGTGGGATAATTTCCGACATACACGCGGGCAACAGCTAGTATATTAAGACATAGGATACTTTCATCCCGGTACAAGGTTCCCGTGGGATAATTTCCGAGATACACGCTGGCAACAGCTAGTATATTAAGACAAAGGATACTTTCATCCCGGTACAAGGTTCCCCTGGGATAATTTCCGACATACACGCGGGCGAAGCCGCTGGCAACAGCTAGTATATTAAGACATAGGATACTTTCATCCCGGTACAAGGTTCCCGTGGGATAATTTCCGACATACACGCTGGCAACAGCTAGTATATTAAGACATAGGATACTTTCATCCCGGTACAAGGTTCCCGTGGGATAATTTCCGACATACACGCGGGCAACAGCTAGTATATTAAGACATAGGATACTTTTCATCCCGGTAGAAGGTTCCCGTGGGATAATTTCCGACATACACGCTGGCAACAGCTAGTATATTAAGACATAGGATACTTTCATCCCGGTACAAGGTTCCCGTGGGATAATTTCCGACATACACGCGGGCAACAGCTAGTATATTAAACCATCGGATACTTTTCATCCCGGTAGAAGGTTCCCGTGGGATAATTTCCGACATACACGCTGGCAACAGCTAGTATATTAAGACATAGGATACTTTCATCCCGGTACAAGGTTCCCGTGGGGTAATTTCCGACATACACGCTGGCAACAGCTAGTATATTAAGACATAGCATACTTTTCATCCCGGTAGAAGGTTCCCGTGGGATTATTTCCGACATACACGCGGGCAACAGCTAGTATATTAAGACAGGATACTTTCATCCCGGTACAAGGTTCCCGTGGGATAATTTCCGACATACACGCTGGCAACAGCTAGTATATTAAGACATAGGATACTTTCATCCCGGTAGAAGGTTCCCGTGGGATAATTTCCGAAATACACGCTGGCAACAGCTAGTATATTAAGACATAGGATACTTTTCATCCCGGTAGAAGGTTCCCGTGGGATAATTTCCGACATACACGCGGGCAACAGCTAGTATATTAAGACATAGGATACTTTCATCCCGGTACAAGGTTCCCGTGGGATAATTTCCGAGATACACGCTGGCAACAGCTAGTATATTAAGACAGGATACTTTCATCCCGGTACAAGGTTCCCGTGGGATAATTTCCGACATACACGCGGGCAACAGCTAGTATATTAAGCCATCGGATACTTTTCATCCCGGTAGAAGGTTCCCGTGGGATAATTTCCGACATACACGCTGGCAACAGCTAGTATATTAAGACATAGGATACTTTCATCCCGGTACAAGGTTCCCGTGGGATAATTTCCGACATACACACGGGCGAAGCCGCTGGCAACAGCAAGTATATTAAGACATAGCATACTTTTCATCCCGGTAGAAGGTTCCCGTGGGATAATTTCCGACATACACACGGGCAACAGCTAGTATATTAAGACAGGATACTTCCATCCCGGTACAAGGTTCCCGTGGGATAATTTCCGACATACACGCTGGCAACAGCTAGTATATTAAGACATAGGATACTTTTCATCCCGGTAGAAGGTTCCCGTGGGATAATTTCCGACATGCACGCGGGCAACAGCTAGTATATTAAGACATAGGATACTTTTCATCCCGGTAGAAGGTTCCCGTGGGATAACTTCCGACATACACGCTGGCAACAGCTAGTATATTAAGACATAGGATACTTTCATCCCGGTACAAGGTTCCCGTGGGATAATTTCCGACATACACGCGGGCAACAGCTAGTATATTAAAACATAGGATACTTTCATCCCGGTAGAAGGTTCCCGTGGGATAATTTCCGACATACACGCGGGCAACAGCTAGTATATTAAGACATAGGATACTTTTCATCCCGGTACAAGGTTCCCGTGGGATAATTTCCGACATACACGCTGGCAACAGCTAGTATATTAAGACATAGGATACTTTCATCCCGGTACAAGGTTCCCGTGGGATAATTTCTGACATACACGCGGGCAACAGCTAGTATATTAAGACATAGGATACTTTTCATCCCGGTAGAAGGTTCCCGAGGGATAATTTCCGACATACACGCTGGCAGCAGCTAGTATATTAAGACATAGGATACTTTCATCCCGGTACAAGGTTCCCGTGGGATAATTTCCGACATACACGCGGGCAACAGCTAGTATATTAAGACATAGGATACTTTTCATCCCGGTACAAGGTTCCCGTGGGATAATTTCCGACATACACGCTGGCAACAGCTAGTATATTAAGACATAGGATACTTTTCATCCCGGTAGAAGGTTCCCGTGGGATAATTTCCGACATACACGCGGGCAACAGCTAGTATATTAAGACATAGGATACTTTCATCCCGGTACAAGGTTCCCGTGGGATAATTTCCGAGATACACGCTGGCAACAGCTAGTATATTAAGACAAAGGATACTTCCATCCCGGTACAAGGTTCCCGTGGGATAATTTCCGACATACACGCGGGCAACAGCTAGTATATTAAGACATAGGATACTTTTCATCCCGGTACAAGGTTCCCGTGGGATAATTTCCGACATACACGCTGGCAACAGCTAGTATATTAAGACATAGGATACTTTTCATCCCTGTAGAAGTTTCCCGTGGGATAATTTCCGACATACACGCGGGCAACAGCTAGTATATTAAGACATAGGATACTTTTCATCCCGGTACAAGGTTCCCGTGGGATAATTTCCGACATACACGCTGGCAACAGCTAGTATATTAAGACATAGGATACTTTTCATCCCGGTAGAAGGTTCCCGTGGGATAATTTCCGACATACACGCGGGCAACAGCTAGTATATTAAGACATAGGATACTTTCATCCCGGTACAAGGTTCCCGTGGGATAATTTCCGAGATACACGCTGGCAACAGCTAGTATTTTAAGACAAAGGATACTTTCATCCCGGTACAAGGTTCCCGTGGGATAATTTCCGACATACACGCGGGCGAAGCCGCTGGCAACAGCTAGTATATTAAGACATAGGATACTTTCATCCCGGTACAAGGTTCCCGTAGGATAATTTCCGACATACACGCGGGCAACAGCTAGTATATTAAGACATAGGATACTTTTCATCCCGGTAGAAGGTTCCCGTGGGATAATTTCCGACATACACGCTGGCAACAGCTAGTATATTAAGACAGGATACTTTCATCCCGGTACAAGGTTCCCGTGGGATAATTTCCGACATACACGCGGGCAACAGCTAGTATATTAAGCCATCGGATACTTTTCATCCCGGTAGAAGGTTCCCGTGGGATAATTTCCGACATACACGCTGGCAACAGCTAGTATATTAAGACATAGGATACTTTCATCCCGGTACAAGGTTCCCGTGGGATAATTTCCGACATACACACGGGCGAAGCCGCTGGCAACAGCAAGTATATTAAGACATAGCATACTTTTCATCCCGGTAGAAGGTTCCCGTGGGATAATTTCCGACATACACACGGGCAACAGCTAGTATATTAAGACAGGATACTTCCATCCCGGTACAAGGTTCCCGTGGGATAATTTCCGACATATACGCTGGCAACAGCTAGTATATTAAGACATAGGATACTTTTTATCCCGGTAGAAGGTTCCCGTGGGATAATTTCCGACATGCACGCGGGCAACAGCTAGTATATTAAGACATAGGATACTTTTCATCCCGGTAGAAGGTTCCCGTGGGATAATTTCCGACATACACGCTGGCAACAGCTAGTATATTAAGACATAGGATACTTTCATCCCGGTACAAGGTTCCCGTGGGATAATTTCCGACATACACGCGGGCAACAGCTAGTATATTAAAACATAGGATACTTTCATCCCGGTAGAAGGTTCCCGTGGGATAATTTCCGACATACACGCGGGCAACAGCTAGTATATTAAGACATAGGATACTTTTCATCCCGGTACAAGGTTCCCGTGGGATAATTTCCGACATACACGCGGGCAACAGCTAGTATATTAAGACATAGGATACTTTCATCCCGGTACAAGGTTCCCGTGAAATAATTTCCGACATACACGCGGGCAACAGCTAGTATATTAAGACATAGGATACTTTCATCCCGGTAGAAGGTTCCCGAGGGATAATTTCCGACATACACGCTGGCAGCAGCTAGTATATTAAGACATAGGATACTTTCATCCCGGTACAAGGTTCCCGTGGGATAATTTCCGACATACACGCTGGCAACAGCTAGTATATTAAGACATAGGATACTTTTCATCCCGGTACAAGGTTCCCGTGGGATAATTTCCGACATACACGCTGGCAACAGCTAGTATATTAAGACATAGGATACTTTTCATCCCGGTAGAAGGTTCCCGTGGGATAATTTCCGACATACACGCGGGCAACAGCTAGTATATTAAGACATAGGATACTTTCATCCCGGTACAAGGTTCCCGTGGGATAATTTCCGAGATACACGCTGGCAACAGCTAGTATATTAAGACAAAGGATACTTTCATCCCGGTACAAGGTTCCTTTGGGATAATTTCCGACATACACGCGGGCGAAGCCGCTGGCAACAGCTAGTATATTAAGACATAGGATACTTTCATCCCGGTACAAGGTTCCCGTGGGATAATTTCCGACATACACGCTGGCAACTGCTAGTATATTAAGACATAGGATACTTTCATCCCGGTACAAGGTTCCCGTGGGATAATTTCCGACATACACGCGGGCAACAGCTAGTATATTAAGACATAGGATACTTTTCATCCCGGTAGAAGGTTCCCGTGGGATAATTTCCGACATACACGCTGGCAACAGCTAGTATATTAAGACATAGGATACTTTCATCCCGGTACAAGGTTCCCGTGGGATAATTTCCGACATACACGCGGGCAACAGCTAGTATATTAAACCATCGGATACTTTTCATCCCGGTAGAAGGTTCCCGTGGGATAATTTCCGACATACACACGGGCAACAGCTAGTATATTAAGACAGGATACTTCCATCCCGGTACAAGGTTCCCGTGGGATAATTTCCGACATACACGCTGGCAACAGCTAGTATATTAAGACATAGGATACTTTTCATCCCGGTAGAAGGTTCCCGTGGGATAATTTCCGACATGCACGCGGGCAACAGCTAGTATATTAAGACATAGGATACTTTTCATCCCGGTAGAAGATTCCCGTGGGATAACTTCCGACATACACGCTGGCAACAGCTAGTATATTAAGACATAGGATACTTTCATCCCGGTACAAGGTTCCCGTGGGATAATTTCCGACATACACGCGGGCAACAGCTAGTATATTAAAACATAGGATACTTTCATCCCGGTAGAAGGTTCCCGTGGGATAATTTCCGACATACACGCGGGCAACAGCTAGTATATTAAGACATAGGATACTTTTCATCCCGGTACAAGGTTCCCGTGGGATAATTTCCGACATACACGCGGGCAACAGCTAGTATATTAAGACATAGGATACTTTCATCCCGGTACAAGGTTCCCGTGAAATAATTTCCGACATACACGCGGGCAACAGCTAGTATATTAAGACATAGGATACTTTCATCCCGGTAGAAGGTTCCCGAGGGATAATTTCCGACATACACGCTGGCAGCAGCTAGTATATTAAGACATAGGATACTTTCATCCCGGTACAAGGTTCCCGTGGGATAATTTCCGACATACACGCTGGCAACAGCTAGTATATTAAGACATAGGATACTTTTCATCCCGGTACAAGGTTCCCGTGGGATAATTTCCGACATACACGCTGGCAACAGCTAGTATATTAAGACATAGGATACTTTTCATCCCGGTAGAAGGTTCCCGTGGGATAATTTCCGACATACACGCGGGCAACAGCTAGTATATTAAGACATAGGATACTTTCATCCCGGTACAAGGTTCCCGTGGGATAATTTCCGAGATACACGCTGGCAACAGCTAGTATATTAAGACAAAGGATACTTTCATCCCGGTACAAGGTTCCCCTGGGATAATTTCCGACATACACGCGGGCGAAGCCGCTGGCAACAGCTAGTATATTAAGACATAGGATACTTTCATCCCGGTACAAGGTTCCCGTGGGATAATTTCCGACATACACGCTGGCAACAGCTAGTATATTAAGACATAGGATACTTTCATCCCGGTACAAGGTTCCCGTGGGATAATTTCCGACATACACGCGGGCAACAGCTAGTATATTAAGACATAGGATACTTTTCATCCCGGTAGAAGGTTCCCGTGGGATAATTTCCGACATACACGCTGGCAACAGCTAGTATATTAAGACATAGGATACTTTCATCCCGGTACAAGGTTCCCGTGGGATAATTTCCGACATACACGCGGGCAACAGCTAGTATATTAAACCATCGGATACTTTTCATCCCGGTAGAAGGTTCCCGTGGGATAATTTCCGACATACACGCTGGCAACAGCTAGTATATTAAGACATAGGATACTTTCATCCCGGTACAAGGTTCCCGTGGGGTAATTTCCGACATACACGCTGGCAACAGCTAGTATATTAAGACATAGCATACTTTTCATCCCGGTAGAAGGTTCCCGTGGGATTATTTCCGACATACACGCGGGCAACAGCTAGTATATTAAGACAGGATACTTTCATCCCGGTACAAGGTTCCCGTGGGATAATTTCCGACATACACGCTGGCAACAGCTAGTATATTAAGACATAGGATACTTTCATCCCGGTAGAAGGTTCCCGTGGGATAATTTCCGAAATACACGCTGGCAACAGCTAGTATATTAAGACATAGGATACTTTTCATCCCGGTAGAAGGTTCCCGTGGGATAATTTCCGACATACACGCGGGCAACAGCTAGTATATTAAAACATAGGATACTTTCATCCCGGTACAAGGTTCCCGTGGGATAATTTCCGAGATACACGCTGGCAACAGCTAGTATATTAAGACAGGATACTTTCATCCCGGTACAAGGTTCCCGTGGGATAATTTCCGACATACACGCGGGCAACAGCTAGTATATTAAGCCATCGGATACTTTTCATCCCGGTAGAAGGTTCCCGTGGGATAATTTCCGACATACACGCTGGCAACAGCTAGTATATTAAGACATAGGATACTTTCATCCCGGTACAAGGTTCCCGTGGGATAATTTCCGACATACACACGGGCGAAGCCGCTGGCAACAGCAAGTATATTAAGACATAGCATACTTTTCATCCCGGTAGAAGGTTCCCGTGGGATAATTTCCGACATACACACGGGCAACAGCTAGTATATTAAGACAGGATACTTCCATCCCGGTACAAGGTTCCCGTGGGATAATTTCCGACATACACGCTGGCAACAGCTAGTATATTAAGACATAGGATACTTTTCATCCCGGTAGAAGGTTCCCGTGGGATAATTTCCGACATGCACGCGGGCAACAGCTAGTATATTAAGACATAGGATACTTTTCATCCCGGTAGAAGGTTCCCGTGGGATAACTTCCGACATACACGCTGGCAACAGCTAGTATATTAAGACATAGGATACTTTCATCCCGGTACAAGGTTCCCGTGGGATAATTTCCGACATACACGCGGGCAACAGCTAGTATATTAAAACATAGGATACTTTCATCCCGGTAGAAGGTTCCCGTGGGATAATTTCCGACATACACGCGGGCAACAGCTAGTATATTAAGACATAGGATACTTTTCATCCCGGTACAAGGTTCCCGTGGGATAATTTCCGACATACACGCGGGCAACAGCTAGTATATTAAGACATAGGATACTTTCATCCCGGTACAAGGTTCCCGTGAAATAATTTCCGACATACACGCGGGCAACAGCTAGTATATTAAGACATAGGATACTTTCATCCCGGTAGAAGGTTCCCGAGGGATAATTTCCGACATACACGCTGGCAGCAGCTAGTATATTAAGACATAGGATACTTTCATCCCGGTACAAGGTTCCCGTGGGATAATTTCCGACATACACGCTGGCAACAGCTAGTATATTAAGACATAGGATACTTTTCATCCCGGTACAAGGTTCCCGTGGGATAATTTCCGACATACACGCTGGCAACAGCTAGTATATTAAGACATAGGATACTTTTCATCCCGGTAGAAGGTTCCCGTGGGATAATTTCCGACATACACGCGGGCAACAGCTAGTATATTAAGACATAGGATACTTTCATCCCGGTACAAGGTTCCCGTGGGATAATTTCCGAGATACACGCTGGCAACAGCTAGTATATTAAGACAAAGGATACTTTCATCCCGGTACAAGGTTCCCCTGGGATAATTTCCGACATACACGCGGGCGAAGCCGCTGGCAACAGCTAGTATATTAAGACATAGGATACTTTCATCCCGGTACAAGGTTCCCGTGGGATAATTTCCGACATACACGCTGGCAACAGCTAGTATATTAAGACATAGGATACTTTCATCCCGGTACAAGGTTCCCGTGGGATAATTTCCGACATACACGCGGGCAACAGCTAGTATATTAAGACATAGGATACTTTTCATCCCGGTAGAAGGTTCCCGTGGGATAATTTCCGACATACACGCTGGCAACAGCTAGTATATTAAGACATAGGATACTTTCATCCCGGTACAAGGTTCCCGTGGGATAATTTCCGACATACACGCGGGCAACAGCTAGTATATTAAACCATCGGATACTTTTCATCCCGGTAGAAGGTTCCCGTGGGATAATTTCCGACATACACGCTGGCAACAGCTAGTATATTAAGACATAGGATACTTTCATCCCGGTACAAGGTTCCCGTGGGGTAATTTCCGACATACACGCTGGCAACAGCTAGTATATTAAGACATAGCATACTTTTCATCCCGGTAGAAGGTTCCCGTGGGATTATTTCCGACATACACGCGGGCAACAGCTAGTATATTAAGACAGGATACTTTCATCCCGGTACAAGGTTCCCGTGGGATAATTTCCGACATACACGCTGGCAACAGCTAGTATATTAAGACATAGGATACTTTCATCCCGGTAGAAGGTTCCCGTGGGATAATTTCCGAAATACACGCTGGCAACAGCTAGTATATTAAGACATAGGATACTTTTCATCCCGGTAGAAGGTTCCCGTGGGATAATTTCCGACATACACGCGGGCAACAGCTAGTATATTAAGACATAGGATACTTTCATCCCGGTACAAGGTTCCCGTGGGATAATTTCCGAGATACACGCTGGCAACAGCTAGTATATTAAGACAGGATACTTTCATCCCGGTACAAGGTTCCCGTGGGATAATTTCCGACATACACGCGGGCAACAGCTAGTATATTAAGCCATCGGATACTTTTCATCCCGGTAGAAGGTTCCCGTGGGATAATTTCCGACATACACGCTGGCAACAGCTAGTATATTAAGACATAGGATACTTTCATCCCGGTACAAGGTTCCCGTGGGATAATTTCCGACATACACACGGGCGAAGCCGCTGGCAACAGCAAGTATATTAAGACATAGCATACTTTTCATCCCGGTAGAAGGTTCCCGTGGGATAATTTCCGACATACACACGGGCAACAGCTAGTATATTAAGACAGGATACTTCCATCCCGGTACAAGGTTCCCGTGGGATAATTTCCGACATACACGCTGGCAACAGCTAGTATATTAAGACATAGGATACTTTTCATCCCGGTAGAAGGTTCCCGTGGGATAATTTCCGACATGCACGCGGGCAACAGCTAGTATATTAAGACATAGGATACTTTTCATCCCGGTAGAAGGTTCCCGTGGGATAACTTCCGACATACACGCTGGCAACAGCTAGTATATTAAGACATAGGATACTTTCATCCCGGTACAAGGTTCCCGTGGGATAATTTCCGACATACACGCGGGCAACAGCTAGTATATTAAAACATAGGATACTTTCATCCCGGTAGAAGGTTCCCGTGGGATAATTTCCGACATACACGCGGGCAACAGCTAGTATATTAAGACATAGGATACTTTTCATCCCGGTACAAGGTTCCCGTGGGATAATTTCCGACATACACGCTGGCAACAGCTAGTATATTAAGACATAGGATACTTTCATCCCGGTACAAGGTTCCCGTGGGATAATTTCTGACATACACGCGGGCAACAGCTAGTATATTAAGACATAGGATACTTTTCATCCCGGTAGAAGGTTCCCGAGGGATAATTTCCGACATACACGCTGGCAGCAGCTAGTATATTAAGACATAGGATACTTTCATCCCGGTACAAGGTTCCCGTGGGATAATTTCCGACATACACGCGGGCAACAGCTAGTATATTAAGACATAGGATACTTTTCATCCCGGTACAAGGTTCCCGTGGGATAATTTCCGACATACACGCTGGCAACAGCTAGTATATTAAGACATAGGATACTTTTCATCCCGGTAGAAGGTTCCCGTGGGATAATTTCCGACATACACGCGGGCAACAGCTAGTATATTAAGACATAGGATACTTTCATCCCGGTACAAGGTTCCCGTGGGATAATTTCCGAGATACACGCTGGCAACAGCTAGTATATTAAGACAAAGGATACTTCCATCCCGGTACAAGGTTCCCGTGGGATAATTTCCGACATACACGCGGGCAACAGCTAGTATATTAAGACATAGGATACTTTTCATCCCGGTACAAGGTTCCCGTGGGATAATTTCCGACATACACGCTGGCAACAGCTAGTATATTAAGACATAGGATACTTTTCATCCCTGTAGAAGTTTCCCGTGGGATAATTTCCGACATACACGCGGGCAACAGCTAGTATATTAAGACATAGGATACTTTTCATCCCGGTACAAGGTTCCCGTGGGATAATTTCCGACATACACGCTGGCAACAGCTAGTATATTAAGACATAGGATACTTTTCATCCCGGTAGAAGGTTCCCGTGGGATAATTTCCGACATACACGCGGGCAACAGCTAGTATATTAAGACATAGGATACTTTCATCCCGGTACAAGGTTCCCGTGGGATAATTTCCGAGATACACGCTGGCAACAGCTAGTATTTTAAGACAAAGGATACTTTCATCCCGGTACAAGGTTCCCGTGGGATAATTTCCGACATACACGCGGGCGAAGCCGCTGGCAACAGCTAGTATATTAAGACATAGGATACTTTCATCCCGGTACAAGGTTCCCGTAGGATAATTTCCGACATACACGCGGGCAACAGCTAGTATATTAAGACATAGGATACTTTTCATCCCGGTAGAAGGTTCCCGTGGGATAATTTCCGACATACACGCTGGCAACAGCTAGTATATTAAGACAGGATACTTTCATCCCGGTACAAGGTTCCCGTGGGATAATTTCCGACATACACGCGGGCAACAGCTAGTATATTAAGCCATCGGATACTTTTCATCCCGGTAGAAGGTTCCCGTGGGATAATTTCCGACATACACGCTGGCAACAGCTAGTATATTAAGACATAGGATACTTTCATCCCGGTACAAGGTTCCCGTGGGATAATTTCCGACATACACACGGGCGAAGCCGCTGGCAACAGCAAGTATATTAAGACATAGCATACTTTTCATCCCGGTAGAAGGTTCCCGTGGGATAATTTCCGACATACACACGGGCAACAGCTAGTATATTAAGACAGGATACTTCCATCCCGGTACAAGGTTCCCGTGGGATAATTTCCGACATATACGCTGGCAACAGCTAGTATATTAAGACATAGGATACTTTTTATCCCGGTAGAAGGTTCCCGTGGGATAATTTCCGACATGCACGCGGGCAACAGCTAGTATATTAAGACATAGGATACTTTTCATCCCGGTAGAAGGTTCCCGTGGGATAATTTCCGACATACACGCTGGCAACAGCTAGTATATTAAGACATAGGATACTTTCATCCCGGTACAAGGTTCCCGTGGGATAATTTCCGACATACACGCGGGCAACAGCTAGTATATTAAAACATAGGATACTTTCATCCCGGTAGAAGGTTCCCGTGGGATAATTTCCGACATACACGCGGGCAACAGCTAGTATATTAAGACATAGGATACTTTTCATCCCGGTACAAGGTTCCCGTGGGATAATTTCCGACATACACGCGGGCAACAGCTAGTATATTAAGACATAGGATACTTTCATCCCGGTACAAGGTTCCCGTGAAATAATTTCCGACATACACGCGGGCAACAGCTAGTATATTAAGACATAGGATACTTTCATCCCGGTAGAAGGTTCCCGAGGGATAATTTCCGACATACACGCTGGCAGCAGCTAGTATATTAAGACATAGGATACTTTCATCCCGGTACAAGGTTCCCGTGGGATAATTTCCGACATACACGCTGGCAACAGCTAGTATATTAAGACATAGGATACTTTTCATCCCGGTACAAGGTTCCCGTGGGATAATTTCCGACATACACGCTGGCAACAGCTAGTATATTAAGACATAGGATACTTTTCATCCCGGTAGAAGGTTCCCGTGGGATAATTTCCGACATACACGCGGGCAACAGCTAGTATATTAAGACATAGGATACTTTCATCCCGGTACAAGGTTCCCGTGGGATAATTTCCGAGATACACGCTGGCAACAGCTAGTATATTAAGACAAAGGATACTTTCATCCCGGTACAAGGTTCCTTTGGGATAATTTCCGACATACACGCGGGCGAAGCCGCTGGCAACAGCTAGTATATTAAGACATAGGATACTTTCATCCCGGTACAAGGTTCCCGTGGGATAATTTCCGACATACACGCTGGCAACTGCTAGTATATTAAGACATAGGATACTTTCATCCCGGTACAAGGTTCCCGTGGGATAATTTCCGACATACACGCGGGCAACAGCTAGTATATTAAGACATAGGATACTTTTCATCCCGGTAGAAGGTTCCCGTGGGATAATTTCCGACATACACGCTGGCAACAGCTAGTATATTAAGACATAGGATACTTTCATCCCGGTACAAGGTTCCCGTGGGATAATTTCCGACATACACGCGGGCAACAGCTAGTATATTAAACCATCGGATACTTTTCATCCCGGTAGAAGGTTCCCGTGGGATAATTTCCGACATACACGCTGGCAACAGCTAGTATATTAAGACATAGGATACTTTCATCCCGGTACAAGGTTCCCGTGGGGTAATTTCCGACATACACGCTGGCAACAGCTAGAATATTAAGACATAGCATACTTTTCATCCCGGTAGAAGGTTCCCGTGGGATTATTTCCGACATACACGCGGGCAACAGCTAGTATATTAAGACAGGATACTTTCATCCCGGTACAAGGTTCCCGTGGGATAATTTCCGACATACACGCTGGCAACAGCTAGTATATTAAGACATAGGATACTTTCATCCCGGTAGAAGGTTCCCGTGGGATAATTTCCGAAATACACGCTGGCAACAGCTAGTATATTAAGACATAGGATACTTTTCATCCCGGTACAAGGTTCCCGTGGGATAATTTCCGACATACACGCGGGCAACAGCTAGTATATTAAGACATAGGATACTTTCATCCCGGTACAAGGTTCCCGTGAAATAATTTCCGACATACACGCGGGCAACAGCTAGTATATTAAGACATAGGATACTTTCATCCCGGTAGAAGGTTCCCGAGGGATAATTTCCGACATACACGCTGGCAGCAGCTAGTATATTAAGACATAGGATACTTTCATCCCGGTACAAGGTTCCCGTGGGATAATTTCCGACATACACGCTGGCAACAGCTAGTATATTAAGACATAGGATACTTTTCATCCCGGTACAAGGTTCCCGTGGGATAATTTCCGACATACACGCTGGCAACAGCTAGTATATTAAGACATAGGATACTTTTCATCCCGGTAGAAGGTTCCCGTGGGATAATTTCCGACATACACGCGGGCAACAGCTAGTATTTAAGACATAGGATACTTTCATCCCGGTACAAGGTTCCCGTGGGATAATTTCCGAGATACACGCTGGCAACAGCTAGTATATTAAGACAAAGGATACTTTCATCCCGGTACAAGGTTCCCCTGGGATAATTTCCGACATACACACGGGCAACAGCTAGTATATTAAGACAGGATACTTCCATCCCGGTACAAGGTTCCCGTGGGATAATTTCCGATATACACGCTGGCAACAGCTAGTATATTAAGACATAGGATACTTTTCATCCCGGTAGAAGGTTCCTGTGGGATAATTTTCGACATACTTGCGGGCAACAGCTAGTATATTAAGACATAGGATACTTTTCATCCCGGTAGAGGTTCCCGTGGGATAATTTCCGACATACACGCTGGCAACAGCTAGTATATTAAGACATAGGATACTTTCATCCCGGTACAAGGTTCCCGTGGGATAATTTCCGACATACACGCGGGCAACAGCTAGTATATTAAGACATAGGATACTTTCATCCCGGTAGAAGGTTCCCGTGGGATAATTTCCGACATACACGCGGGCAACAGCTAGTATATTAAGACATAGGATACTTTTCATCCCGGTACAAGGTTCCCGTGGGATAATTTCCGACATACACGCGGGCAACAGCTAGTATATTAAGACATAGGATACTTTCATCCCGGTACAAGGTTCCCGTGAAATAATTTCCGACATACACGCGGGCAACAGCTAGTATATTAAGACATAGGATACTTTCATCCCGGTAGAAGGTTCCCGAGGGATAATTTCCGACATACACGCTGGCAGCAGCTAGTATATTAAGACATAGGATACTTTCATCCCGGTACAAGGTTCCCGTGGGATAATTTCCGACATACACGCTGGCAACAGCTAGTATATTAAGACATAGGATACTTTTCATCCCTGTAGAAGGTTCCCGTGGGATAATTTCCGACATACACGCGGGCAACAGCTAGTATATTAAGACATAGGATACTTTTCATCCCGGTACAAGGTTCCCGTGGGATAATTTCCGACATACACGCTGGCAACAGCTAGTATATTAAGACATAGGATACTTTTCATCCCGGTAGAAGGTTCCCGTGGGTTATTTCCGACATACACGCGGGCAACAGCTAGTATATTAAGACATAGGATACTTTCATCCCGGTACAAGGTTCCCGTGGGATAATTTCCGAGATACACGCTGGCAACAGCTAGTATATTAAGACAAAGGATACTTTCATCCCGGTACAAGGTTCCCGTGGGATAATTTCCGACATACACGCGGGCGAAGCCGCGGGTAACAGCTAGTATATTAAGACATAGGATACTTTCATCCCGGTACAAGGTTCCCGTGGGATAATTTCCGACATACACGCTGGCAACAGCTAGTATATTAAGACATAGGATACTTTTCATCCCGTTAGAAGGTTCCCGAGGGATAATTTCCGACATACACGCGGGCAACAGCTACTATATTAAGTCATAGGATACTTTTCATCCCGGTAGAAGGTTCACGAGGGATAATTTCCGACATACACGCTGGCAACAGCTAGTATATTAAGACATAGGATACTTTTCATCCCGGTAGAAGGTTCCCGTGGGATAATTTCCGACATACACGCTGGCAACAGCTAGTATATTAAGACATAGGATACTTTCATCCCGGTACAAGGTTCCCGTGGGATAATTTCTGACATACACGCGGGCAACAGCTAGTATATTAAGACATAGGATACTTTTCATCCCGGTAGAAGGTTCCCGAGGGATAATTTCCGACATACACGCTGGCAGCAGCTAGTATATTAAGACATAGGATACTTTCATCCCGGTACAAGGTTCCCGTGGGATAATTTCCGACATACACGCTGGCAACAGCTAGTATATTAAGACATAGGATACTTTTCATCCCTGTAGAAGGTTCCCGTGGGATAATTTCCGACATACACGCGGGCAACAGCTAGTATATTAAGACATAGGATACTTTTCATCCCGGTACAAGGTTCCCGTGGGATAATTTCCGACATACACGCTGGCAACAGCTAGTATATTAAGACGTAGGATACTTTTCATCCCGGTAGAAGGTTCCCGTGGGATAATTTCCGACATACACGCGGGCAACAGCTAGTATATTAAGACATAGGATACTTTCATCCCGGTACAAGGTTCCCGTGGGATAATTTCCGAGATACACGCTGGCAACAGCTAGTATATTAAGACAAAGGATACTTTCATCCCGGTACAAGGTTCTCGTGGGATAATTTCCGACATACACGCGGGCGAAGCCGCTGGCAACAGCTAGTATATTAAGACATAGGATACTTTCATCCCGGTACAAGGTTCCCGTAGGATAATTTCCGACATACACGCGGGCAACAGCTAGTATATTAAGACATAGGATACTTTTCATCCCGGTAGAAGGTTCCCGTGGGATAATTTTTGACATACACGCTGGCAACAGCTAGTATATTAAGACAGGATACTTTCATCCCGGTACAAGGTTCCCGTGGGATAATTTCCGACATACACGCGGGCAACAGCTAGTATATTAAGCCATCGGATACTTTTCATCCCGGTAGAAGGTTCCCGTGGGATAATTTCCGACATACACGCTGGCAACAGCTAGTATATTAAGACATAGGATACTTTCATCCCGGTACAAGGTTCCCGTGGGATAATTTCCGACATACACACGGGCGAAGCCGCTGGCAACAGCAAGTATATTAAGACATAGCATACTTTTCATCCCGGTAGAAGGTTCCCGTGGGATAATTTCCGACATACACACGGGCAACAGCTAGTATATTAAGACAGGATACTTCCATCCCGGTACAAGGTTCCCGTGGGATAATTTCCGACATACACGCTGGCAACAGCTAGTATATTAAGACATAGGATACTTTTCATCCCGGTAGAAGGTTCCCGTGGGATAATTTCCGACATGCACGCGGGCAACAGCTAGTATATTAAGACATAGGATACTTTTCATCCCGGTAGAAGGTTCCCGTGGGATAACTTCCGACATACACGCTGGCAACAGCTAGTATATTAAGACATAGGATACTTTCATCCCGGTACAAGGTTCCCGTGGGATAATTTCCGACATACACGCGGGCAACAGCTAGTATATTAAAACATAGGATACTTTCATCCCGGTAGAAGGTTCCCGTGGGATAATTTCCGACATACACGCGGGCAACAGCTAGTATATTAAGACATAGGATACTTTTCATCCCGGTACAAGGTTCCCGTGGGATAATTTCCGACATACACGCGGGCAACAGCTAGTATATTAAGACATAGGATACTTTCATCCCGGTACAAGGTTCCCGTGAAATAATTTCCGACATACACGCGGGCAACAGCTAGTATATTAAGACATAGGATACTTTCATCCCGGTAGAAGGTTCCCGAGGGATAATTTCCGACATACACGCTGGCAGCAGCTAGTATATTAAGACATAGGATACTTTCATCCCGGTACAAGGTTCCCGTGGGATAATTTCCGACATACACGCTGGCAACAGCTAGTATATTAAGACATAGGATACTTTTCATCCCGGTACAAGGTTCCCGTGGGATAATTTCCGACATACACGCTGGCAACAGCTAGTATATTAAGACATAGGATACTTTTCATCCCGGTAGAAGGTTCCCGTGGGATAATTTCCGACATACACGCGGGCAACAGCTAGTATATTAAGACATAGGATACTTTCATCCCGGTACAAGGTTCCCGTGGGATAATTTCCGAGATACACGCTGGCAACAGCTAGTATATTAAGACAAAGGATACTTTCATCCCGGTACAAGGTTCCCCTGGGATAATTTCCGACATACACGCGGGCGAAGCCGCTGGCAACAGCTAGTATATTAAGACATAGGATACTTTCATCCCGGTACAAGGTTCCCGTGGGATAATTTCCGACATACACGCTGGCAACAGCTAGTATATTAAGACATAGGATACTTTCATCCCGGTACAAGGTTCCCGTGGGATAATTTCCGACATACACGCGGGCAACAGCTAGTATATTAAGACATAGGATACTTTTCATCCCGGTAGAAGGTTCCCGTGGGATAATTTCCGACATACACGCTGGCAACAGCTAGTATATTAAGACATAGGATACTTTCATCCCGGTACAAGGTTCCCGTGGGATAATTTCCGACATACACGCGGGCAACAGCTAGTATATTAAACCATCGGATACTTTTCATCCCGGTAGAAGGTTCCCGTGGGATAATTTCCGACATACACGCTGGCAACAGCTAGTATATTAAGACATAGGATACTTTCATCCCGGTACAAGGTTCCCGTGGGGTAATTTCCGACATACACGCTGGCAACAGCTAGTATATTAAGACATAGCATACTTTTCATCCCGGTAGAAGGTTCCCGTGGGATTATTTCCGACATACACGCGGGCAACAGCTAGTATATTAAGACAGGATACTTTCATCCCGGTACAAGGTTCCCGTGGGATAATTTCCGACATACACGCTGGCAACAGCTAGTATATTAAGACATAGGATACTTTCATCCCGGTAGAAGGTTCCCGTGGGATAATTTCCGAAATACACGCTGGCAACAGCTAGTATATTAAGACATAGGATACTTTTCATCCCGGTAGAAGGTTCCCGTGGGATAATTTCCGACATACACGCGGGCAACAGCTAGTATATTAAGACATAGGATACTTTCATCCCGGTACAAGGTTCCCGTGGGATAATTTCCGAGATACACGCTGGCAACAGCTAGTATATTAAGACAAAGGATACTTTCATCCCGGTACAAGGTTCCCGTGGGATAATTTCCGACATACACGCGGGCGAAGCCGCTGGTAACAGCTAGTATATTAAGACATAGGATACTTTCATCCCGGTACAAGGTTCCCGTAGGATAATTTCCGACATACACGCGGGCAACAGCTAGTATATTAAGACATAGGATACTTTTCATCCCGGTAGAAGGTTCCCGTGGGATAATTTCCGACATACACGCTGGCAACAGCTAGTATATTAAGACATAGGATACTTTCATCCCGGTACAAGGTTCCCGTGGTATAATTTCCGACATACACGCGGGCAACAGCTAGTATATTAAGCCATCGGATACTTTTCATCCCGGTAGAAGGTTCCCGTGGGATAATTTCCGACATACACGCTGGCAACAGCTAGTATATTAAGACATAGGATACTTTCATCCCGGTACAAGGTTCCCGTGGGATAATTTCCGACATACACGCGGGCAACAGCTAGTATATTACGACATAGGATACTTTTCATCCCGGTAGAAGGTTCCCGTGGGATAATTTCCGACATACACGCGGGCGAAGCCGCTGGCAACAGCTAGTATATTAAGACATAGGATACTTTCATCCCGGTAGAAGGTTCCCGTGGGATAATTTCCGACATACACGCGGGCAACAGCTAGTATATTAAGACATAGGATACTTTCATCCCGGTAGAAGTTTCCCGTGGGATAATTTCCGACATACACACGAGCGAAGCCGCGGGCAACAGCTAGTATATTAAGACATAGGATACTTTCATCCCGGTACAAGGTTCCCGTGGGATAATTTCCGACATACACGCTGGCAACAGCTAGTATATTAAGACATAGGATACTTTTCATCTCGGTAGAAGGTTCCCGTGGGATAATTTCCGACATACACGCTGGCAACAGCTACTATATTAAGACATAGGATACTTTTCATCCCGGTAGAAGGTTCCCGAGAAATAATTTCCGACATACACGCTGGCAACAGCTAGTATATTAAGACATAGGATACTTTCATCCCGGTACAAGGTTCCCGTGGGATAATTTCCGACATACACGCTGGCAACAGCTAGTATATTAAGACATAGGATACTTTTCATCTCGGTAGAAGGTTCCCGTGGGATAATTTCCGACATACACGCTGGCAACAGCTAGTATATTAAGACATAGGATACTTTTTATCCCGGTAGAAGGTTCCCGAGGGATAATTTCCGACATACACGCGGGCAACAGCTACTATATTAAGACATAGGATACTTTTCATCCCGGTAGAAGGTTCCCGAGAAATAATTTCCGACATACACGCTGGCAACAGCTAGTATATTAAGACATAGGATACTTTCATCCCGGTACAAGGTTCCCGTGGGATAATTTCCGACATACACGCTGGCAACAGCTAGTATATTAAGACATAGGATACTTTCATCCCGGTAGAAGGTTCCCGTGGGATAATTTCCGACATACACGCGGGCAACAGCTAGTATATTAAGACATAGGATACTTTCATCCCGGTACAAGGTTCCCGTGGGATAATTTCCGACAAACACGCTGGCAACAGCTAGTATATTAAGACATAGGATACTTTTCATCCCGGTAGAAGGTTCCCGTGGGATAATTTCCGACATACACGCGGGCAACAGCTAGTATATTAAGACATAGGATACTTTTCATCCCGGTACAAGGTTCCCGTGGGATAATTTCCGACATACACGCTGGCAACAGCTAGTATATTAAGACATAGGATACTTTTCATCCCGGTAGAAGGTTCCCGTGGGATAATTTCCGACATACACGCGGGCAACAGCTAGTATATTAAGACATAGGATACTTTCATCCCGGTACAAGGTTCCCGTGGGATAATTTCCGAGATACACGCTGGCAACAGCTAGTATATTAAGACATAGGATACTTTTCATCCCGGTACAAGGTTCCCGTGGGATAATTTCCGACATACACGCTGGCAACAGCTAGTATATTAAGACATAGGATACTTTCATCCCGGTACAAGGTTCCCGTGGGATAATTTCCGACATACACGCTGGCAACAGCTAGTATATTAAGACATAGGATACTTTTCATCCCGGTAGAAGGTTCCCGTGGGATAATTTCCGACATACACGCGGGCAACAGCTAGTATATTAAGACATAGGATACTTTCATCCCGGTACAAGGTTCCCGTGGGATAATTTCCGAGATACACGCTGGCAACAGCTAGTATATTAAGACAAAGGATACTTTCATCCCGGTACAAGGTTCCCCTGGGATAATTTCCGACATACACGCGGGCGAAGCCGCTGGCAACAGCTAGTATATTAAGACATAGGATACTTTCATCCCGGTACAAGGTTCCCGTGGGATAATTTCCGACATACACGCTGGTAACAGCTAGTATATTAAGACATAGGATACTTTCATCCCGGTACAAGGTTCCCGTGGGATAATTTCCGACATACACGCGGGCAACAGCTAGTATATTAAGACATAGGATACTTTTCATCCCGGTAGAAGGTTCCCGTGGGATAATTTCCGACATACACGCTGGCAACAGCTAGTATATTAAGACATAGGATACTTTCATCCCGGTACAAGGTTCCCGTGGGATAATTTCCGACATACACGCGGGCAACAGCTAGTATATTAAACCATCGGATACTTTTCATCCCGGTAGAAGGTTCCCGTGGGATAATTTCCGACATACACGCTGGCAACAGCTAGTATATTAAGACATAGGATACTTTCATCCCGGTACAAGGTTCCCGTGGGGTAATTTCCGACATACACGCTGGCAACAGCTAGTATATTAAGACATAGCATACTTTTCATCCCGGTAGAAGGTTCCCGTGGGATTATTTCCGACATACACGCGGGCAACAGCTAGTATATTAAGACAGGATACTTTCATCCCGGTACAAGGTTCCCGTGGGATAATTTCCGACATACACGCTGGCAACAGCTAGTATATTAAGACATAGGATACTTTCATCCCGGTAGAAGGTTCCCGTGGGATAATTTCCGAAATACACGCTGGCAACAGCTAGTATATTAAGACATAGGATACTTTTCATCCCGGTAGAAGGTTCCCGTGGGATAATTTCCGACATACACGCGGGCAACAGCTAGTATATTAAGACATAGGATACTTTCATCCCGGTACAAGGTTCCCGTGGGATAATTTCCGAGATACACGCTGGCAACAGCTAGTATATTAAGACAAAGGATACTTTCATCCCGGTACAAGGTTCCCGTGGGATAATTTCCGACATACACGCGGGCGAAGCCGCTGGCAACAGCTAGTATATTAAGACATAGGATACTTTTCATCCCGGTAGAAGGTTCCCGTGGGATAATTTCCGACATACACGCTGGCAACAGCTAGTATATTAAGACATAGGATACTTTCATCCCGGTACAAGGTTCCCGTGGTATAATTTCCGACATACACGCGGGCAACAGCTAGTATATTAAGCCATCGGATACTTTTCATCCCGGTAGAAGGTTCCCGTGGGATAATTTCCGACATACACGCTGGCAACAGCTAGTATATTAAGACATAGGATACTTTCATCCCGGTACAAGGTTCCCGTGGGATAATTTCCGACATACACGCGGGCAACAGCTAGTATATTACGACATAGGATACTTTTCATCCCGGTAGAAGGTTCCCGTGGGATAATTTCCGACATACACGCGGGCGAAGCCGCTGGCAACAGCTAGTATATTAAGACATAGGATACTTTCATCCCGGTAGAAGGTTCCCGTGGGATAATTTCCGACATACACGCGGGCAACAGCTAGTATATTAAGACATAGGATACTTTCATCCCGGTAGAAGTTTCCCGTGGGATAATTTCCGACATACACACGAGCGAAGCCGCGGGCAACAGCTAGTATATTAAGACATAGGATACTTTCATCCCGGTACAAGGTTCCCGTGGGATAATTTCCGACATACACGCTGGCAACAGCTAGTATATTAAGACATAGGATACTTTTCATCTCGGTAGAAGGTTCCCGTGGGATAATTTCCGACATACACGCTGGCAACAGCTACTATATTAAGACATAGGATACTTTTCATCCCGGTAGAAGGTTCCCGAGAAATAATTTCCGACATACACGCTGGCAACAGCTAGTATATTAAGACATAGGATACTTTCATCCCGGTACAAGGTTCCCGTGGGATAATTTCCGACATACACGCTGGCAACAGCTAGTATATTAAGACATAGGATACTTTTCATCTCGGTAGAAGGTTCCCGTGGGATAATTTCCGACATACACGCTGGCAACAGCTAGTATATTAAGACATAGGATACTTTTTATCCCGGTAGAAGGTTCCCGAGGGATAATTTCCGACATACACGCGGGCAACAGCTACTATATTAAGACATAGGATACTTTTCATCCCGGTAGAAGGTTCCCGAGAAATAATTTCCGACATACACGCGGGCAACAGCTAGTATATTAAGACATAGGATACTTTCATCCCGGTACAAGGTTCCCGTGGGATAATTTCCGACATACACGCTGGCAACAGCTAGTATATTAAGACATAGGATACTTTCATCCCGGTAGAAGGTTCCCGTGGGATAATTTCCGACATACACGCGGGCAACAGCTAGTATATTAAGACATAGGATACTTTCATCCCGGTACAAGGTTCCCGTGGGATAATTTCCGACATACACGCTGGCAACAGCTAGTATATTAAGACATAGGATACTTTTCATCCCGGTAGAAGGTTCCCGTGGGATAATTTCCGACATACACGCGGGCAACAGCTAGTATATTAAGACATAGGATACTTTTCATCCCGGTACAAGGTTCCCGTGGGATAATTTCCGACATACACGCTGGCAACAGCTAGTATATTAAGACATAGGATACTTTTCATCCCGGTAGAAGGTTCCCGTGGGATAATTTCCGACATACACGCGGGCAACAGCTAGTATATTAAGACATAGGATACTTTCATCCCGGTACAAGGTTCCCGTGGGATAATTTCCGAGATACACGCTGGCAACAGCTAGTATATTAAGACATAGGATACTTTTCATCCCGGTACAAGGTTCCCGTGGGATAATTTCCGACATACACGCTGGCAACAGCTAGTATATTAAGACATAGGATACTTTCATCCCGGTACAAGGTTCCCGTGGGATAATTTCCGACATACACGCTGGCAACAGCTAGTATATTAAGACATAGGATACTTTTCATCCCGGTAGAAGGTTCCCGTGGGATAATTTCCGACATACACGCGGGCAACAGCTAGTATATTAAGACATAGGATACTTTTCATCCCGGTACAAGGTTCCCGTGGGATAATTTCCGACATACACGCTGGCAACAGCTAGTATATTAAGACATAGGATACTTTTCATCCCGGTAGAAGGTTCCCGTGGGATAATTTCCGACATACACGCGGGCAACAGCTAGTATATTAAGACATAGGATACTTTCATCCCGGTACAAGGTTCCCGTGGGATAATTTCCGAGATACACGCTGGCAACAGCTAGTATATTAAGACATAGGATACTTTTCATCCCGGTACAAGGTTCCCGTGGGATAATTTCCGACATACACGCTGGCAACAGCTAGTATATTAAGACATAGGATACTTTCATCCCGGTACAAGGTTCCCGTGGGATAATTTCCGACATACACGCTGGCAACAGCTAGTATATTAAGACATAGGATACTTTCATCCCGGTAGAAGGTTCCCGTGGGATAATTTCCGACATACACGCTGGCAACAGCTAGTATATTAAGACATAGGATACTTTCATCCCGGTACAAGGTTCCCGTGGGATAATTTCCGACATACACGCGGGCAACAGCTAGTATATTAAGCCATCGGATACTTTTCATCCCGGTAGAAGGTTCCCGTGGGATAATTTCCGACATACACGCTGGCAACAGCTAGTATATTAAGACTTAGGATACTTTCATCCCGGTACAAGGTTCCCGTGGGATAATTTCCGACATACACGCTGGCAACAGCTAGTATATTAAGACATAGCATACTTTTCATCCCGGTAGAAGGTTCCCGTGGGATAATTTCCGACATACACGCGGGCAACAGCTAGTATATTAAGACAGGATACTTTCATCCCGGTACAAGGTTCCCGTGGGATAATTTCCGACATACACGCTGGCAACAGCTAGTATATTAAGACATAGGATACTTTCATCCCGGTAGAAGGTTCCCGTGGGATAATTTCCGACATACACGCGGGCAACAGCTAGTATATTAAGACATAGGATACTTTCATCCCGGTACAAGGTTCCCGTGGGATAATTTCCGAGATACACGCTGGCAACAGCTAGTATATTAAGACAAAGGATACTTTCATCCCGGTACAAGGTTCCCGTGGGATAATTTCCGACATACACGCGGGCGAAGCCGCTGGCAACAGCTAGTATATTAAGACATAGGATACTTTCATCCCGGTACAAGGTTCCCGTAGGATAATTTCCGACATACACGCGGGCAACAGCTAGTATATTAAGACATAGGATACTTTTCATCCCGGTAGAAGGTTCCCGTGGGATAATTTCCGACATACACGCTGGCAACAGCTAGTATATTAAGACATAGGATACTTTCATCCCGGTACAAGGTTCCCGTGGGATAATTTCCGACATACACGCGGGCAACAGCTAGTATATTAAGCCATCGGATACTTTTCATCCCGGTAGAAGGTTCCCGTGGGATAATTTCCGACATACACGCTGGCAACAGCTAGTATATTAAGACATAGGATACTTTCATCCCGGTACAAGGTTCCCGTGGGATAATTTCCGACATACACACGGGAGAAGCCGCTGGCAACAGCAAGTATATTAAGACATAGCATACTTTTCATCCCGGTAGAAGGTTCCCGTGGGATAATTTCCGACATACACACGGGCAACAGCTAGTATATTAAGACAGGATACTTTCATCCCGGTACAAGGTTCCCGTGGGATAATTTCCGACATACACGCTGGCAACAGCTAGTATATTAAGACATAGGATACTTTTCATCCCGGTAGAAGGTTCCCGTGGGATAATTTCCGACATACACGCGGGCAACAGCTAGTATATTAAGACATAGGATACTTTCATCCCGGTAGAAGGTTCCCGTGGGATAATTTCCGACATACACGCGGGCAACAGCTAGTATATTAAGACATAGGATACTTTTCATCCCGGTACAAGGTTCCCGTGGGATAATTTCCGACATACACGCGGGCAACAGCTAGTATATTAAGACATAGGATACTTTCATCCCGGTACAAGGTTCCCGTGGGATAATTTCCGACATACACACGGGCGAAGCCGCTGGCAACAGCAAGTATATTAAGACATAGGATACTATTCATCCCGGTAGAAGGTTCCCGTGGGATAATTTCCGACATACACGCGGGCAACAGCTAGTATATTAAGACATAGGATACTTTTCATCCCGGTAGAAGGTTCCCGTGGGATAATTTCCGACATACACGCGGGCAACAGCTAGTATATTAAGACATAGGATACTTTCATCCCGGTAGAAGGTTCCCGTGGGATAATTTCCGACATACACGCGGGCAACAGCTAGTATATTAAGACATAGGATACTTTCATCCCGGTAGAAGGTTCCCGTGGGATAATTTCCGACATACACGCTGGCAACAGCTAGTATATTAAGACATAGGATACTTTTCATCCCGGTAGAAGGTTCCCGTGGGATAATTTCCGACATACACGCTGGCAACAGCTAGTATATTAAGACATAGGATACTTTTCATCCCGGTACAAGGTTCCCGTGGGATAATTTCCGACATACACGCTGGCAACAGCTAGTATATTAAGACATAGGATACTTTTCATCCCGGTACAAGGTTCCCGTGGGATAATTTCCGACATACACGCTGGCAACAGCTAGTATATTAAGACAAAAGATACTTTCATCCCGGTACAAGGTTCCCGTGGGATAATTTCCGACATACACGCGGGCAACAGCTAGTATATTACGACATAGGATACTTTTCATCCCGGTAGAAGGTTTCCGTGGGATAATTTCCGACATACACGCGGGCGAAGCCGCTGGCAACAGCTAGTATATTAAGACATAGGATTCTTTCATCCCGGTAGAAGGTTCCCGTGTTATAATTTCCGACATACACGCGGGCAACAGCTAGTATATTAAGACATAGGATACTTTCATCCCGGTACAAGGTTCCCGTGGGATAATTTCCGACATACACGCTGGCAACAGCTAGTATATTAAGACAAAGGATACTTTCATCCCGGTTCAAGGTCCCGTGGGATAATTTCCGACATACACGCTGGCAACAGCTAGTATATTAAGACATAGGATACTTTTCATCCCGGTAGAAGGTTCCCGTGGGATAATTTCCGACATACACACGGGCGAAGCCGCGGGCAACAGCTAGTATATTAAGACATAGGATACTTTCATCCCGGTACAAGGTTCCCGTGGGATAATTTCCGACATACACGCTGGCAACAGCTAGTATATTAAGACATAGGATACTTTTCATCTCGGTAGAAGGTTCCCGTGGGATAATTTCCGACATACACGCTGGCAACAGCTAGTATATTAAGACATAGGATACTTTTCATCCCGGTAGGAGGTTCCCGAGGGATAATTTCCGACATACACCCTGGCAACAGCTGGTATATTAAGACATAGGATACTTTTCATCCCGGTAGAAGGTTTCCGAGAAATAATTTCCGACATACACGCTGGCAACAGCTAGTATGTGGCGTGTCTACGCCTCACGACCAGCGGAAACGCTCCGCTTATGAACTTTGGGCCACACAGACAGATCATACGATCTTTTGTTCGTGCTGACGTCAGGTCATTAGCGAGCCACCTACCTGTGCCGCACTCAAGCGCCGCACCCGGACAGTCGCTCTGAGCTAGCCTCGAAGTCGGTCGCGTCGCGCTTACCTTGCTTAATAACTTACCCTTATCCATACTTTTGTAATTTTGTTCCTTTAAATATATTGTTCCGTCGCTAAATAATAATTATTCATTTCGTCTTCCTTGCTTCATTCTACATTCTTCATCTTTCGCACTCACCCATTCTTCTGCTTGTTCCGCTAAATTGCTTCGTATCTACACAGCTATACGGGTTAGATTCCCGTGTAGCGTAGGAGTAGGCAAGTACTTACGACCCTACATTGGTGACCCCCGACTACCGCGTTACTCAAGACACCAGGAGTCCAGAAGTCCAGAAGCCCAGAAGCCCGGAAGCCCAGAAGTTTAGGTGTCCAGCAGACCAGGAGTCCAGGACAGCAGTGGAACCAGGTGACACCCGCGCTCTTAGAAGTCCCGAGGGCAGTAGCAGGAAGCCAACAGTGTCGGTGAATCAAGAGGAGCGTGATTCTGGTGGAGAAGTGTATTTTCACATCCGAAACATTCTGAGGGTAAACGAATATTTCGACTTTGGTACAAGTCATAAGCGGTGAGCGATTTGATTTTTTTTTATTTTTGCTACGTTCCAAACATGTCTGACTCGGAAAATTATGCAGATGCTAAAGAGGCTACGGGCACTGTCTCCGGAGAAGTGTCGAGGGTTGGTCTACCATTGCGTTGTCCACCATTTTGCCCGGAAGAGCCAGCGTTATGGTTCGCACAGCTTGAAGGCCAATTTATTTTGTCTCGAATCACCAGTGACACAACTAAATTTTATTTTGCGACCTCTCAACTTGAATCCAAATATGCCATAGAGGTCAAAGATATTATAACCTACCCTCCAGAGACAAACAAGTTCGAAAAACTGAAAAACGAACTAATAAATCGATTGTCAGCGTCTCAAGAAAAGCGCATTAAGCAGCTACTAGTCCATGAGGAGTTAGGTGATAGGAAGCCATCTCAATTCTTGCGACACCTCCAAGGCTTAGTTGGACCATCAGGTGCCGCAGATTTTGTCAAAAGCATATGGACTAGCCGACTGCCCCAAAATATACAGACAGTCATCGCCTCACAAATTTCTGACTTACAGGTCGAGCGGCTAGCGGAGATAGCGGATAGGGTGCACGAAATCGCCCCGATGACACCACAGGTTGCGAGCACTTCCGCATCCTCAAGCGCTGCTTCCACGGACCTGGCAGCGCAGGTGAGTGAGCTTACGAGACAGGTAGCTTCGCTCACTGCGCAGCTCAATAGCAGAGGGAGAAACCGCTCACGCTCACGCCCACGCAGCAACCATCGAAGGTATGACCGCTCTAGCCATAGACCACAGCCACCACAGAATCACCCGCACTGTTTTTACCACTACAACTATGGAGATAGGGCGCGAAAATGCAAGCAGCCCTGTACGTTCGAGTCGGAAAACAAGAAGGGCGGTCGCAAGTAGCGGCCAACGACTGCCCCACCACTTCTTCAGGCCGTTTGTTTATTACCGATCGGACGTCAAAAGTGCAGTTTCTAGTAGACACAGGCTCAGACTTGTGCGTTTTTCCCCGATCTGCGGTCAAGACGCCCTGCATACAATCCAAGTATGATCTGATAGCTGCCAACAATACGGTAATCCACACATACGGTCCCCTACAGCTGCAATTGGATTTAGGACTCAGGAGGAGCTACAGCTGGAGCTTTACAATTGCAGATGTGTCGAAAGCAATTATCGGTGTGGACTTCCTCAGCTTTTATAATCTGTTGGTAGATTGCAGGAATCAACGCCTGATCGACAACCTCACGTCCCTTTCTGTCTCTGCTGCACACTGCAATTCTGTTGACATCGCATCAGTAAAGGCGGTAGTAGGAGACACGGACTACCATCAGATTCTGCGCGAATATCCGGAAATTACGCGACCTCCAGGCAGACAGCTACCGGGAAAGCACAATACACTGCACTACATTAGGACGACGCCAGGCCCACCGGTAGCATGTAAGCCCAGACGCCTTGACCCTTCTCGATTGCAGGCAGCTAAGAAAGAGTTCGAGGAAATGCTTGCAAGCGGCGTAGCACGGCGCTCGGAGAGTGCTTGGTCTGCGCCACTGCACCTGGTGAAGAAGAAGGATGACGGATGGAGACCATGCGGCGACTACAGGGCACTCAACTCACGAACTATACCCGACAGGTACCCAGTTCGTCATATTCAAGACTTCTCTCACCAACTAGCAGGCTGTACTGTCTTCTCAACTATAGACCTAGTAAAGGCATATAACCAACTAGCTGTAAACCCAGAGGATATACAGAAGACCGCAATAACCACACCTTTTGGTTTATACGAGTTTCCCTTCATGACCTTAGGTTTGAGGAACGCTGCTCAAACCTTCCAAAGGTTCATCGATGAAGTCCTACTTGGCCTAGATTTCTGCTACGGATTTATTGATGACATTCTCATTTATTCAGCATCACCAGAACAGCATAAGGTCCACCTACGACTGCTATTTGACCGTCTGAAGCAATACGGTATCGTCGTCAACGCAGCTAAGTGCAAGATTGGGCAACCCGAGGTCGTCTTCCTAGGCTATAGCGTGTCAGCTGAAGGTACGAAACCATTACAATCTAAGGTTCAGGCGATCCAGGAATTCCCGAAGCCGAAGACAGTCAAGGAGCTACGACGATTCTTGGGAATGATAAATTTCTATCGTCGATTTGTCCCAAACGCAGCCCATCTTCAAGCACCACTACACGCCGTCCTTGCTGGTCCCAAGGTAAAAGGATCCCATCCGGTACATATGACGACAGAACTGCTGAAGGCGTTCGATGACTGCAAGTCCTCGCTGTCTAAGGCAACACTCCTTGCTCACCCAGACATATCGGCGGAGCTAGCAATTATGACGGATGCATCAAATACCGCGACAGGCGCAGTTCTTCAGCAACGCAAAGGTGAGAACTGGCAACCTCTAGCTTTTTACTCTCATAAACTTAGTTATGCTCAGAGGAAGTACAGCCCGTATGACCGAGAACTACTGGCAGTATACGAGGCTATCAAATACTTCCGGCACATGGTTGAGGCCAGAACGTTTACGGTGTACACGGATCACAAGCCACTCGTATTCGCCTTCAAACTGAATAGAGAGAGCCTATCTCCAAGACAGTTTCGATATCTAGACTACATCGGGCAGTTCACAACGGATATAAGGCACTTACCAGGTAGCGACAACGTTGTTGCTGATGCACTATCGCGCGTGGAGGAGGTATCTGCTGCCATAGACTACGAGAACCTTGCAAAACTTCAGGACGAGGATCCAGAACTGCAAGGCCTGCTGCTCCATGGTACCGCTCTGAAATTAAAGAAGATCACCGGCAGCACAAACTTACCCATGTACTGCGACACCTCCACGCAACAGCCTCGCCCCTACATAACGCCGACACTACGGAAGGAGGCATTCAACTCTCTGCATAACTTACATCATCCTGGGATACCTGCTACAGTGCGACTGGTGACACAACACTTTGTGTGGCCAGGGATACGTAAGGACTGTAGAGAGTGGGCAAGGCAATGTCTACATTGCCAGGCGTGCAAAGTAACTCGCCACACCAAATCTCCTCTTTCCACTTACCTTACCCCTTCCTCTCGTTTCTCTCATATTCACCTCGACATCATAGGGCCCTTAAACCCTTCGTCTGATTACAGATACTGCCTCACCGTCATTGACAGGTTTACGCGATGGCCTGAGGCGTACCCCTTGAAAGACATCACGGCGGAGACCTGCGCAGCTGCTCTGGTGTCTGGCTGGATAGCCAGGTTCGGCTGTCCTGCACGGGTGACTACTGACCGTGGTCGCCAGTTCGAGAGTCACCTCTTCAAAGCGCTCACAGCCTTGGTAGGCGCACACCACTCCCGCACCACTGCCTACCACCCTGCAGCCAACGGCTTAGTGGAACGGCTGCATCGGCAGCTGAAGGCCGCCATCATGTGCCACACGTCTTCGCAGTGGACTGAAGCGCTTCCACTGGTACTCCTTGGCATGCGTAACTCTTGGAAGGAAGACATCCAAGCTACGCCAGCCGAGCTCGTCTACGGAGAGCAACTTCATCTTCCAGGCCAGTTCCTATCATCAAAGGAAGACTATACAGCGGCTGACGTCACCCAGTACGCAACCCGGTTGCGTCAACACATGGCAAGGCTGACTCCAAGACCTACTTCGTGGCATTCGACATCGCCATTCTACGTGCCGCGCGACCTGCACTCATCCTCGCACGTCTTCCTACGCAGAGACTACGTTCGCAGCTCACTGGAACCACCATATGCAGGCCCCTACAAGGTTCTACAGAGGCACGCAAAATACTTCACGATCGAGATGCAAGGGAAGCCCAACAATGTTTCCATCGATCGACTCAAGCCGGCCTACATGATGCGAGAGGACAACAAAGTTCCAAATGAAGAGCCAACAAATACGTCGTCATCAACCACTACCGCCACCACTACTACAAGCGAGGAGAGAAAGACAAAAAGCGGGCGGCGAGTAAGATTCACCGATTTCTATCGACCGTGAGCAACGGTCTGGCCGGGGGGAACTTGTGGCGTGTCTACGCCTCACGACCAGCGGAAACGCTCCGCTTATGAACTTTGGGCCACACAGACAGATCATACGATCTTTTGTTCGTGCTGACGTCAGGTCATTAGCGAGCCACCTACCTGTGCCGCACTCAAGCGCCGCACCCGGACAGTCGCTCTGAGCTAGCCTCGAAGTCGGTCGCGTCGCGCTTACCTTGCTTAATAACTTACCCTTATCCATACTTTTGTAATTTTGTTCCTTTAAATATATTGTTCCGTCGCTAAATAATAATTATTCATTTCGTCTTCCTTGCTTCATTCTACATTCTTCATCTTTCGCACTCACCCATTCTTCTGCTTGTTCCGCTAAATTGCTTCGTATCTACACAGCTATACGGGTTAGATTCCCGTGTAGCGTAGGAGTAGGCAAGTACTTACGACCCTACAAGTATATTAAGACATAGGATACTTTCATCCCGGTACAAGGTTCCCGTGGGATAATTTCCGACATACACGCTGGCAACAGCTAGTATATTAAGACATAGGATACTTTTCATCCCGGTAGAAGGTTCCCGTGGGATAATTTCCGACATACACGCTGGCAACAGCTAGTATATTAAGACATAGGATACTTTCATCCCGGTAAAAGGTTCCCGTGGGATAATTTCCGACATACACGCTGGCAACAGCTAGTATATTAAGACATAGGATACTTTTCATCCCGGTAGAAGGTTCCTGTGGGATAATTTCCGACATACACGCTGGCAACAGCTAGTATATTAAGACATAGGATACTTTCATCCCGGTACAAGGTTCCCGTGGGATAATTTCCGACATACACGCGAGCAACAGCTAGTATATTAAGACATAGGATACTTTTCATCCCGGTAGAAGGTTCCCGTGGGATAATTTCCGACATACACGCGGGCGAAGCCGCTGGCAACAGCTAGTATATTAAGACATAGGATACTTTCATCCCGGTAGAAGGTTCCCGTGGGATAATTTCCGACATACACGCGGGTAACAGCTAGTATATTAAGACATAGGATACTTTTCATCCCGGTACAAGGTTCCCGTGGGATAATTTCCGACATACACGCGGGCAACAGCTAGTATATTAAGACATAGGATACTTTTCATCCCAGTAGAAGGTTCCCGTGGGATAATTTCCGACATACACGCGGGCAACAGCTAGTATATTAAGACATAGGATACTTTTCATCCCGGTAGAAGGTTCCCGAGGGATAATTTCCGACATACACGCTGGCAGCAGCTAGTATATTAAGACATAGGATACTTTTCATCCCGGTAGAAGGTTCCCGTGGGATAATTTCCGACATACACGCGGGCGAAGCCGCTGGCAACAGCTAGTATATTAAGACATAGGATACTTTCATCCCGGTACAAGGTTCCCGTGGGATAATTTCCGACATACACGCTGGCAACAGCTAGTATATTAAGACATAGGATACTTTCATCCCGGTACAAGGTTCCCGTGGGATAATTTCCGACATACACGCGGGCAACAGCTAGTATATTAAGACATAGGATACTTTTCATCCCGGTAGAAGGTTCCCGTGGGATAATTTCCGACATACACGCTGGCAACAGCTAGTATATTAAGACATAGGATACTTTCATCCCGGTACAAGGTTCCCGTGGGATAATTTCCGACATACACGCGGGCAACAGCTAGTATATTAAGCCATCGGATACTTTTCATCCCGGTACAAGGTTCCCGTGGGATAATTTCCGACATACACGCTGGCAACAGCTAGTATATTAAGACATAGCATACTTTTCATCCCGGTAGAAGGTTCCCGTGGGATAATTTCCGACATACACGCGGGCAACAGCTAGTATATTAAGACAGGATACTTTCATCCCGGTACAAGGTTCCCGTGGGATAATTTCTGACATACACGCTGGCAACAGCTAGTATATTAAGACATAGGATACTTTTCATCCCGGTAGAAGGTTCCCGTGGGATAATTTCTGACATACACGCGGGCAACAGCTAGTATATTAAGACATAGGATACTTTCATCCCGGTACAAGGTTCCCGTGGGATAATTTCCGAGATACACGCTGGCAACAGCTAGTATATTAAGACAAAAGATACTTTCATCCCGGTACAAGGTTCCCGTGGGATAATTTCCGACATACACGCGGGCGAAGCCGCTGGCAACAGCTAGTATATTAAGACATAGGATACTTTCATCCCGGTACAAGGTTCCCGTGGGATAATTTCCGACATACACGCGGGCAACAGCTAGTATATTAAGACATAGGATACTTTTCATCCCGGTAGAAGGTTCCCGTGGGATAATTTCCGACATACACGCTGGCAGCAGCTAGTATATTAAGACATAGGATACTTTCATCCAGGTACAAGGTTCCCGTGGGATAATTTCCGACATACACGCGGGCAACAGCTAGTATATTAAGCCATCGGATACTTTTCATCCCGGTAGAAGGTTCCCGTGGGATAATTTCCGACATACACGCTGGCAACAGCTAGTATATTAAGACATAGGATACTTTCATCCCGGTACAAGGTTCCCGTGGGATAATTTCCGACATACACACGGGCGAAGCCGCTGGCAACAGCAAGTATATTAAGACATAGCATACTTTTCATCCCGGTAGAAGGTTCCCGTGGGATAATTTCCGACATACACACGGGCAACAGCTAGTATATTAAGACAGGATACTTTCATCCCGGTACAAGGTTCCCGTGGGATAATTTCCGACATACACGCTGGCAACAGCTAGTATATTAAGACATAGGATACTTTTCATCCCGGTAGAAGGTTCCCGTGGGATAATTTCCGACATACACGCGGGCAACAGCTAGTATATTAAGACATAGGATACTTTTCATCCCGGTAGAAGGTTCCCGTGGGATAATTTCCGACATACACGCTGGCAACAGCTAGTATATTAAGACATAGGATACTTTCATCCCGGTACAAGGTTCCCGTGGGATAATTTCCGACATACACGCGGGCAACAGCTAGTACCTATATTAAGACATAGGATACTTTCATCCCGGTAGAAGGTTCCCGTGGGATAATTTCCGACATACACGCGGGCAACAGCTAGTATATTAAGACATAGGATACTTTTCATCCCGGTACAAGGTTCCCGTGGGATAATTTCCGACATACACGCGTGCAACAGCTAGTATATTAAGACATAGGATACTTTCATCCCGGTACAAGGTTCCCGTGGGATAATTTCCGACATACACACGGGCGAAGCCGCTGGCAACAGCTAGTATATTAAGACATAGGATACTATTCATCCCGGTAGAAGGTTCCCGTGGGATAATTTCCGACATACACGCTGGCAACAGCTAGTATATTAAGACATAGGATACTTTCATCCCGGTAGAAGGTTCCCGTGGGATAATTTCCGACATACACGCTGGCAACAGCTAGTATATTAAGACATAGGATACTTTTCAACCCGGTACAAGGTTCCCGTGGGATAATTAACGACATACACGCTGGCAACAGCTAGTATATTAAGACATAGGATACTTTTCATCCCGGTACAAGGTTCCCGTGGGATAATTTCCGACATACACGCTGGCAACAGCTAGTATATTAAGACATAGGATACTTTTCATCCCGGTAGAAGGTTCCCGTGGGATAATTTCCGACATACACGCTGGCAACAGCTAGTATATTAAGACATAGGATACTTTCATCCCGGTAGAAGGTTCCCGTGGGATAATTTCCGACATACACGCGGGCAACAGCTAGTATATTAAGACATAGGATACTTTTCATCCCGGTAGAAGGTTTCCGTGGGATAATTTCCGACATACACGCGGGCGAAGCCGCTGGCAACAGCTAGTATATTAAGACATAGGATACTTTCATCCCGGTAGAAGGTTCCCGTGGGATAATTTCCGACATACACGCGGGCAACAGCTAGTATATTAAGACATAGGATACTTTCATCCCGGTACAAGGTTCCCGTGGGATAATTTCCGACATACACGCTGGCAACAGCTAGTATATTAAGACAAAGGATACTTTCATCCCGGTACAAGGTCCCGTGGGATAATTTCCGACATACACGCTGGCAACAGCTAGTATATTAAGACATAGGATACTTTTCATCCCGGTAGAAGGTTCCCGTGGGATAATTTCCGACATACAAACGGGCGAAGCCGCGGGCAACAGCTAGTATATTAAGACATAGGATACTTTCATCCCGGTACAAGGTTCCCGTGGGATAATTTCCGACATACACGCTGGCAACAGCTAGTATATTAAGACATAGGATACTTTTCATCCCGGTAGAAGGTTCCCGAGGGATAATTTCCGACATACACGCGGGCAACAGCTACTATATTAAGACATAGGATACTTTTCATCCCGGTATAAGGTTCCCGAGGGATAATTTCCGACATACACGCTGGCAACAGCTAGTATATTAAGACATAGGATACTTTCATCCCGGTACAAGGTTCCCGTGGGATAATTTTCGACATACACGCTGGCAACAGCTAGTATATTAAGACATAGGATACTTTTCATCCCGGTAGAAGGTTCCCGTGGGATAATTTCCGACATACACGCGGGCGAAGCCGCTGGCAACAGCTAGTATATTAAGACATAGGATACTTTCATCCCGGTAGAAGGTTCCCGTGGGATAATTTCCGACATACACGCGGGCAACAGCTAGTATATTAAGACATAGGATAATTTTCATCCCGGTACAAGGTTCCCGTGGGATAATTTCCGACATACACGCGGGCGAAGCCGCTGGCAACAGCTAGTATATTAAGACATAGGATACTTTCATCCCGGTAGAAGGTTCCCGTGGGATAATTTCCGACATACACGCGGGCAACAGCTAGTATATTAAGACATAGGATACTTTTCATCCCGGTACAAGGTTCCCGTGGGATAATTTCCGACATACACGCGGGCAACAGCTAGTATATTAAGACATAGGATACTTTTCATCCCGGTAGAAGGTTCCCGAGGGATAATTTCCGACATACACGCGGGCAACAGCTACTATATTAAGACATAGGATACTTTTCATCCCGGTAGAAGGTTCCCGAGGGATAATTTCCGACATACACGCTGGCAACAGCTAGTATATTAAGACATAGGATACTTTCATCCCGGTACAAGGTTCCCGTGGGATAATTTCCGACATACACGCTGGCAACAGCTAGTATATTAAGACATAGGATACTTTCATCCCGGTAGAAGGTTCCCGTGGGATAATTTCCGACATACACGCGGGCAACAGCTAGTATATTAAGACATAGGATACTTTTCATCCCGGTACAAGGTTCCCGTGGGATAATTTCCGACATACACGCGGGCAACAGCTAGTATATTAAGACATAGGATACTTTTCATCCCGGTAGAAGGTTCCCGTGGGATAATTTCCGACATACACGCGGGCAACAGCTAGTATATTAAGACATAGGATACTTTTCATCCCGGTAGAAGGTTCCCGAGGGATAATTTCCGACATACACGCTGGCAACAGCTAGTATATTAAGACATAGGATACTTTTCATCCCGGTAGAAGGTTCCCGTGGGATAATTTCCGACATACACGCGGGCGAAGCCGCTGGCAACAGCTAGTATATTAAGACATAGGATACTTTCATCCCGGTAGAAGGTTCCCGTGGGATAATTTCCGACATACACGCTGGCAACAGCTAGTATATTAAGACATAGGATACTTTCATCCCGGTACAAGGTCCCGTGGGATAATTTCCGACATACACGCGGGCAACAGCTAGTATATTAAGACATAGGATACTTTTCATCCCGGTACAAGGTTCCCGTGGGATAATTTCCGACATACACGCGGGCGAAGCCGCTGGCAACAGCTAGTATATTAAGACATAGGATACTTTTCATCCCGGTAGAAGGTTCCCGTGGGATAATTTCCGACATACACGCGGGCGAAGCCGCTGGCAACAGCTAGTATATTAAGACATAGGATACTTTTCATCCCGGTAGAAGGTTCCCGTGGGATAATTTCCGACATACACGCTGGCAACAGCTAGTATATTAAGACATAGGATACTTTTCATCCCGGTACAAGGTTCCCGTGGGATAATTTCCGACATACACGCGAGCGAAGCCGCTGGCAACAGCTAGTATATTAAGACATAGGATACTTTCATCCCGGTACAAGGTTCCCGTGGGATAATTTCCGACATACACGCTGGCAACAGCTAGTATATTAAGAGATAGGATACTTTTCATCCCGGTAGAAGGTTCCCGTGGGATAATTTCCGACATACACGCTGGCAACAGCTAGTATATTAAGACATAGGATACTTTCATCCCGGTACAAGGTTCCCGTGGGATAATTTCCGACATACACGCGGGCAACAGCTAGTATATTAAGACATAGGATACTTTTCATCCCGGTAGAAGGTTCCCGTGGGATAATTTCCGACATACACGCGGGCGAAGCCGCTGGCAACAGCTAGTATATTAAGACATAGGATACTTTTCATCCCGGTAGAAGGTTCCCGTGGGATAATTTCCGACATACACGCGGGCAACAGCTAGTATATTAAGACATAGGATACTTTTCATCCCGGTACAAGGTTCCCGTGAGATAATTTCCGACTTACACGCGGGCAACAGCTAGTATATTAAGACATAGGATACTTTTCATACCGGTAGAAGGTTCCCGAGGGATAATTTCCGACATACACGCTGGCAGCAGCTAGTATATTAAGACATAGGATACTTTCATCCCGGTAGAAGGTTCCCGTGGGATAATTTCCGACATACACGCGGGCAACAGCTAGTATATTAAGACATAGGATACTTTTTATCCCGGTAGAAGGTTCCCGAGGGATAATTTCCGACATACACGCTGGCAGCAGCTAGTATATTAAGACATAGGATACTTTTCATCCCGGTAGAAGGTTCCCGTGGGATAATTTCCGACACACACGCGGGCGAAGCCGCTGGCAACAGCTAGTATATTAAGACATAGGATACTTTTCATCCCGGTAGAAGGTTCCCGTGGGATAATTTCCGACATACACGCGGGCGAAGCCGCTGGCAACAGCTAGTATATTAAGACATAGGATACTTTTCATCCCGGTAGAAGGTTCCCGTGGGATAATTTCCGACATACACGCTGGCAACAGCTAGTATATTAAGACATAGGATACTTTTCATCCCGGTACAAGGTTCCCGTGGGATAATTTCCGACATACACGCGAGCGAAGCCGCTGGCAACAGCTAGTATATTAAGACATAGGATACTTTCATCCCGGTACAAGGTTCCCGTGGGATAATTTCCGACATACACGCTGGCAACAGCTAGTATATTAAGACATAGGATACTTTTCATCCCGGTAGAAGGTTCCCGTGGGATAATTTCCGACATACACGCTGGCAACAGCTAGTATATTAAGACATAGGATACTTTCATCCCGGTACAAGGTTCCCGTGGGATAATTTCCGACATACACGCGGGCAACAGCTAGTATATTAAGACATAGGATACTTTTCATCCCGGTAGAAGGTTCCCGTGGGATAATTTCCGACATACACGCGGGCGAAGCCGCTGGCAACAGCTAGTATATTAAGACATAGGATACTTTTCATCCCGGTAGAAGGTTCCCGTGGGATAATTTCCGACATACACGCGGGCAACAGCTAGTATATTAAGACATAGGATACTTTTCATCCCGGTACAAGGTTCCCGTGAGATAATTTCCGACTTACACGCGGGCAACAGCTAGTATATTAAGACATAGGATACTTTTCATACCGGTAGAAGGTTCCCGAGGGATAATTTCCGACATACACGCTGGCAGCAGCTAGTATATTAAGACATAGGATACTTTCATCCCGGTAGAAGGTTCCCGTGGGATAATTTCCGACATACACGCGGGCAACAGCTAGTATATTAAGACATAGGATACTTTTTATCCCGGTAGAAGGTTCCCGAGGGATAATTTCCGACATACACGCTGGCAGCAGCTAGTATATTAAGACATAGGATACTTTTCATCCCGGTAGAAGGTTCCCGTGGGATAATTTCCGACACACACGCGGGCGAAGCCGCTGGCAACAGCTAGTATATTAAGACATAGGGTACTTTCATCCCGGTAGAAGGTTCCCGTGGGATAATTTCCGACATACACGCTGGCAACAGCTAGTATATTAAGACATAGGATACTTTCATCCCGGTACAAGGTTCCCGTGGGATAATTTCCGACATACACGCGGGCAACAGCTAGTATATTAAGACATAGGATACTTTTCATCCCGGTACAAGGTTCCCGTGGGATAATTTCCGACATACACGCGGGCGAAGCCGCTGGCAACAGCTAGTATATTAAGACATAGGATACTTTTCATCCCGGTACAAGGTTCCCGTGGGATAATTTCCGACATACACGCTGGCAACAGCTAGTATATTAAGACAAAGGATACTTTCATCCCGGTACAAGGTTCCCGTGGGATAATTTCCGACATACACGGGGGCGAAGCCGCTGGCAACAGCTAGTATATTAAGACATAGGATAATTTTCATCCCGGTACAAGGTTCCCGTGGGATAATTTCCGACATACACGCTGGCAACAGCTAGTATATTAAGACAAAGGATACTTTCATCCCGGTACAAGGTTCCCGTGGGATAATTTCCGACATACACGCTGGCAACAGCTAGTATATTAAGACATAGGATACTTTCATCCCGGTACAAGGTTCCCGTGGGATAATTACCGACATACACGCGGGCAACAGCTAGTATATTAAGACATAGGATACTTTTCATCCCGGTAGAAGGTTCCCGTGGGATAATTTCCGACATACACCCGGGCGAAGCCGCTGGCAACAGCTAGTATATTAAAACATAGGATACTTTCATCCCGGTAGAAGGTTCCCGTGGGATAATTTCCGACATACACGCGGGCAACAGCTAGTATATTAAGACATAGGATACTTTTCATCCCGGTACAAGGTTCCCGTGGGATAATTTCCGACATACACGCGGGCAACAGCTAGTATATTAAGACATAGGATACTTTTCATCCCGGTACAAGGTTCCCGTGGGATAATTTCCGACATACACGCGGGCAACAGCTAGTATATTAAGACATAGGATACTTTTCATCCCGGTACAAGGTTCCCGTGGGATAATTTCCGACATACACGCGGGCAACAGCTAGTATATTAAGACATAGGATACTTTTCATCCCGGTAAAAGGTTCCCGTGGGATAATTTCCGACTTACACGCGGGCAACAGCTAGTATATTAAGACATAGGATACTTTTCATACCGGTAGAAGGTTCCCGAGGGATAATTTCCGACATACACGCTGGCAGCAGCTAGTATATTAAGACATAGGATACTTTCATCCCGGTAGAAGGTTCCCGTGGGATAATTTCCGACATACACGCGGGCAACAGCTAGTATATTAAGACATAGGATACTTTTTATCCCGGTAGAAGGTTCCCGAGTGATAATTTCCGACATACACGCTGGCAGCAGCTAGTATATTAAGACATAGGATACTTTTCATCCCGGTAGAAGGTTCCCGTGGGATAATTTCCGACACACACGCGGGCGAAGCCGCTGGCAACAGCTAGTATATTAAGACATAGGGTACTTTCATCCCGGTAGAAGGTTCCAGTGGGATAATTTCCGACTTACACGCGGGCAACAGCTAGTATATTAAGACATAGGATACTTTCATCCCGGTACAAGGTTCCCGTGGGATAATTTCCGACATACACGCGGGCAACAGCTAGTATATTAAGACATAGGATACTTTTCATCCCGGTACAAGGTTCCCGTGGGATAATTTCCGACATACACGCGGGCGAAGCCGCTGGCAACAGCTAGTATATTAAGACATAGGATACTTTTCATCCCGGTACAAGGTTCCCGTGGGATAATTTCCGACATACACGCTGGCCACAGCTAGTATATTAAGACAAAGGATACTTTCATCCCGGTACAAGGTTCCCGTGGGATAATTTCCGACATACACGCGGGCAACAGCTAGTATATTAAGACATAGGATACTTTTCATCCCGGTAGAAGGTTCCCGTGGGATAATTTCCGACATACACGCGGGCAACAGCTAGTATATTAAGACATAGGATACTTTTCATCCCGGTAGAAGGTTCCCGTGGGATAATTTCCGACATACACGCGGGCGAAGCCGCTGGCAACAGCTAGTATATTAAGACATAGGATACTTTCATCCCGGTAGAAGGTTCCCGTGGGATAATTTCCGACATACACGCGGGCAACAGCTAGTATATTAAGACATAGGATACTTTTCATCCCGGTAGAAGGTTCCCGTGGGATAATTTCCGACATACACGCGAGCGAAGCCGCTGGCAACAGCTAGTATATTAAGACATAGGATACTTTCATCCCGGTACAAGGTTCCCGTGGGATAATTTCCGACATACACGCTGGCAACAGCTAGTATATTAAGACATAGGATACTTTTCATTTCGGTAGAAGGTTTCCGTGGGATAATTTCCGACATACACGCGGGCGAAACGTTGGCAACAGCTAGTATATTAAGACATAGGATACTTTTCATCCCGGTACAAGGTTCCCATGGGATAATTTCCGACATACACGCGGGCGAAGCCGCTGGCAACAGCTAGTATATTAAGACATAGGATACTTTTCATCCCGGTACAAGGTTCCCGTGGGATAATTTCCGACATACACGCTGGCAACAGCTAGTATATTAAGACATAGGATACTTTTCATCCCGGTACAAGGTTCCCGTGGGATAATTTCCGACATACACGCTGGCAACAGCTAGTATATTAAGACATAGGATACTTTCATCCCGGTACAAGGTTCCCGTGGGATAATTTCCGACATACACACGGGCGAAGCCGCTGGCAACAGCAAGTATATTAAGACATAGCATACTTTTCATCCCGGTAGAAGGTTTCCGTGGGATAATTTCCGACATACACGCGGGCGAAACGTTGGCAATAGCTAGTATATTAAGACATAGGATACTTTTCATCCCGGTAGAAGGTTCCCGTGGGATAATTTCCGACATACACGCAGGCAACAGCTAGTATATTACGACATAGGATACTTTTTATCCCGGTACAAGGTTCCCGTGGGATAATTTCCGACATACACGCGGGCGAAGCCGCTGGCAACAGCTAGTATATTAAGACATAGGGTACTTTCATCCCGGTAGAAGGTTCCCGTGGGATAATTTCCGACATACACGCTGGCAACAGCTAGTATATTAAGACATAGGATACTTTCATCCCGGTACAAGGTTCCCGTGGGATAATTTCCGACATACACGCGGGCAACAGCTAGTATATTAAGACATAGGATACTTTTCATCCCGGTACAAGGTTCCCGTGGGATAATTTCCGACATACACGCTGGCCACAGCTAGTATATTAAGACAAAGGATACTTTCATCCCGGTACAAGGTTCCCGTGGGATAATTTCCGACATACACGCGGGCAACAGCTAGTATATTAAGACATAGGATACTTTTCATCCCGGTAGAAGGTTCCCGTGGGATAATTTCCGACATACACGCGGGCAACAGCTAGTATATTAAGACATAGGATACTTTTCATCCCGGTAGAAGGTTCCCGTGGGATAATTTCCGACATACACGCGGGCGAAGCCGCTGGCAACAGCTAGTATATTAAGACATAGGATACTTTTCATCCCGGTACAAGGTTCCCGTGGGATAATTTCCGACATACACGCTGGCAACAGCTAGTATATTAAGACAAAGGATACTTTCATCCCGGTACAAGGTTCCCGTGGGATAATTTCCAAAATACACGCGGGCAACAGCTAGTATATTAAGACATAGGATACTTTTCATCCCGGTAGAAGGTTCCCGTGGGATAATTTCCGACATACACGCGGGCAACAGCTAGTATATTAAGACATAGGATACTTTTCATCCCGGTAGAAGGTTCCCGTGGGATAATTTCCGACATACACGCGGGCGAAGCCGCTGGCAACAGCTAGTATATTAAGACATAGGATACTTTCATCCCGGTAGAAGGTTCCCGTGGGATAATTTCCGACATACACGCGGGCAACAGCTAGTATATTAAGACATAGGATACTTTTCATCCCGGTAGAAGGTTCCCGTGGGATAATTTCCGACATACACGCGAGCGAAGCCGCTGGCAACAGCTAGTATATTAAGACATAGGATACTTTCATCCCGGTACAAGGTTCCCGTGGGATAATTTCCGACATACACGCTGGCAACAGCTAGTATATTAAGACATAGGATACTTTTCATTTCGGTAGAAGGTTTCCGTGGGATAATTTCCGACATACACGCGGGCGAAACGTTGGCAACAGCTAGTATATTAAGACATAGGATACTTTTCATCCCGGTACAAGGTTCCCGTGGGATAATTTCCGACATACACGCGGGCGAAGCCGCTGGCAACAGCTAGTATATTAAGACATAGGATACTTTTCATCCCGGTACAAGGTTCCCGTGGGATAATTTCCGACATACACGCTGGCAACAGCTAGTATATTAAGACATAGGATACTTTCATCCCGGTACAAGGTTCCCGTGGGATAATTTCCGACATACACGCGGGCAACAGCTAGTATATTAAGACATAGGATACTTTTCATCCCGGTACAAGGTTCCCGTGGGATAATTTCCGACATACACGCTGGCAACAGCTAGTATATTAAGACATAGGATACTTTCATCCCGGTACAAGGTTCCCGTGGGATAATTTCCGACATACACACGGGCGAAGCCGCTGGCAACAGCAAGTATATTAAGACATAGCATACTTTTCATCCCGGTAGAAGGTTTCCGTGGGATAATTTCCGACATACACGCGGGCGAAACGTTGGCAACAGCTAGTATATTAAGACATAGGATACTTTTCATCCCGGTAGAAGGTTCCCGTGGGATAATTTCCGACATACACGCAGGCAACAGCTAGTATATTACGACATAGGATACTTTTCATCCCGGTACAAGGTTCCCGTGGGATAATTTCCGACATACACGCGGGCGAAGCCGCTGGCAACAGCTAGTATATTAAGACATAGGATACTTTTCATCCCGGTAGAAGGTTCCCGTGGGATAATTTCCGACATACACGCGGGTGATAGATTATTCAAAATATTTTGACTAAATATACAAAATAAATATAAGAATAAGTATGCTAAAATATGTGTGTGTCTATTTGTAAATGCCAATTTATGTCTACAATAATGCCAATAACAAACAGCTGTGAAATTGGTTTGATTTTACATACTTTATTATTTTTACAGGTTAGATTTTAGGTTAAGTTTATTATAGCAATATAGAAAGCTACTAAGATCATCTCATGTTTAAATATAAAGATAAAAATAAATTATGATTTAACAACATTATTAGCAAAAACTAGTAGCTCAAATATAATATTTTCTAAAAACATGTGACCACCCCACTTGTTTACTCATTGGTATAAAAAGACTCGAGTCAAACGGATTGACACACTATTAAGTGTCTAATATTTAAATAAATACTTGTTATACCTATAAATATAATTATTATCTGTTTAATATTTTATACTCAATTGTTAAAATTAATTAATGAATATAACAAACTTATCTTTCTATAAATCAAACACTGATTTGAATCAACTGTCGATTGTGAATCATACTTGTTTGTTATCGGGTATAAAAGAGCGGAGCCACAGTGGATCAGTTCCAGTTGCTCTTCGATTTTCAAGGCGTTAACATCTAAGGGTATGATATTATTCTGATTATTGTTGTTGTTGATGATGTATATTGTATAGGTACTATTTTCATTATTTTATGAATTAAGTAATTTGATATTATATCTCGAATATTGCTTATTATGACCATATTGTTGTTGTAGTTATATTATTGATAATATTGCTAATATGTCAAACCGTATAATGGAATATTCATGTTCTTTTCCTAGCTAATGTTATTATGTTGCTATTATTATGGGTTCTCTTGGACCATTGTCCAAGAGATAGAATTAACTATTTTTGAGATAACGATAATTATAAAGAAATATAAATAATATGTTGATGTAATACTTTATACTGTTTCCATGGAGTTTCTTGTCCGCTCTTCTCCATGATGACCTAGTTTTGTGAACGGACGACTAGCTTTCTGATTAACTACTGACAAGCCTAATTGAAATAATAAATGCCTAGTCTTGTCTTTTGTGTCTTTGTTATGAAACCCTTTCCGTACACACCATGTTCATGGTACTTTCATACACAGTAAATGACCAATAAACATCCTGACATTTAATGCTTGCTGCTTTGATAATATCTATATATACACTTTTAATGTGTAATTACTTCATTTCTCTAACACGGGCAACAGCTAGTATATTAACACATAGAATACTTTTCATCCCGGTACAAGGTTCCCGTGGGATAATTTCCGACATACACGCTGGCAACAGCTAGTATATTAAGACATAGGATACTTTTCATCCCGGTACAAGGTTCCCGTGGGATAATTTCCGACATACACGCGGGCAACAGCTAGTATATTAAGACATAGGATACTTTTCATACCGGTAGAAGGTTCCCGAGGGATAATTTCCGACATACACGCTGGCAGCAGCTAGTATATTAAGACATAGGATACTTTCATCCCGGTAGAAGGTTCCCGTGGGATAATTTCCGACATACACGCGGGCAACAGCTAGTATATTAAGACATAGGATACTTTTCATCCCGGTAGAAGGTTCCCGAGGGATAATTTCCGACATACACGCTGGCAGCAGCTAGTATATTAAGACATAGGATACTTTTCATCCCGGTAGAAGGTTCCCGTGGGATAATTTCCGACATACACGCGGGCGAAGCCGCTGGCAACGGCTAGTATATTAAGACATAGGATACTTTCATCCCGGTAGAAGGTTCCCGTGGGATAATTTCCGACATACACGCTGGCAACAGCTAGTATATTAAGACATAGGATACTTTCATCCCGGTACAAGGTTCCCGTGGGATAATTTCCGACATACACGCGGGCAACAGCTAGTATATTAAGACATAGGATACTTTTCATCCCGGTAGAAGGTTCCCGTGGGATAATTTCCGACATACACGCGGGCGAAACGTTGGCAACAGCTAGTATATTAAGACATAGGATACTTTTCATCCCGGTACAAGGTTCCCGTGGGATAATTTCCGACATACACGCTGGCAACAGCTAGTATATTAAGACATAGGATACTTTCATCCCGGTACAAGGTTCCCGTGGGATAATTTCCGACATACACGCGGGCAACAGCTAGTATATTAAGACATAGGATACTTTCATCCCGGTACAAGGTTCCCGTGGGATAATTTCCGACATACACGCGGGCAACAGCTAGTATATTAAGCCATCGGATACTTTTCATCCCGGTAGAAGGTTCCCGTGGGATAATTTCCGACATACACGCTGGCAACAGCTAGTATATTAAGACATAGGATACTTTCATCCCGGTACAAGGTTCCCGTGGGATAATTTCCGACATACACACGGGCGAAGCCGCTGGCAACAGCAAGTATATTAAGACATAGCATACTTTTCATCCCGGTAGAAGGTTCCCGTGGGATAATTTCCGACATACACGCGGGCGAAACGTTGGCAACAGCTAGTATATTAAGACATAGGATACTTTTCATACCGGTAGAAGGTTCCCGAGGGATAATTTCCGACATACACGCTGGCAACAGCTAGTATATTAAGACATAGGATACTTTCATCCCGGTAGAAGGTTCCCGTGGGATAATTTCCGACATACACGCGGGCAACAGCTAGTATATTAAGACATAGGATACTTTTCATCCCGGTAGAAGGTTCCCGAGGGATAATTTCCGACATACACGCTGGCAGCAGCTAGTATATTAAGACATAGGATACTTTTCATCCCGGTAGAAGGTTCCCGTGGGATAATTTCCGACATACACGCGGGCGAAGCCGCTGGCAACGGCTAGTATATTAAGACATAGGATACTTTCATCCCGGTAGAAGGTTCCCGTGGGATAATTTCCGACATACACGCTGGCAACAGCTAGTATATTAAGACATAGGATACTTTCATCCCGGTACAAGGTTCCCGTGGGATAATTTCCGACATACACGCGGGCAACAGCTAGTATATTAAGACATAGGATACTTTTCATCCCGGTAGAAGGTTCCCGTGGGATAATTTCCGACATACACGCGGGCGAAACGTTGGCAACAGCTAGTATATTAAGACATAGGATACTTTTCATCCCGGTAGAAGGTTCCCGTGGGATAATTTCCGACATACACGCGGGCGAAGCCGCTGGCAACGGCTAGTATATTAAGACATAGGATACTTTCATCCCGGTAGAAGGTTCCCGTGGGATAATTTCCGACATACACGCTGGCAACAGCTAGTATATTAAGACATAGGATACTTTCATCCCGGTACAAGGTTCCCGTGGGATAATTTCCGACATACACGCGGGCAACAGCTAGTATATTAAGACATAGGATACTTTTCATCCCGGTAGAAGGTTCCCGTGGGATAATTTCCGACATACACGCGGGCGAAACGTTGGCAACAGCTAGTATATTAAGACATAGGATACTTTTCATCCCGGTACAAGGTTCCCGTGGGATAATTTCCGACATACACGCTGGCAACAGCTAGTATATTAAGACATAGGATACTTTCATCCCGGTACAAGGTTCCCGTGGGATAATTTCCGACATACACGCGGGCAACAGCTAGTATATTAAGACATAGGATACTTTCATCCCGGTACAAGGTTCCCGTGGGATAATTTCCGACATACACGCGGGCAACAGCTAGTATATTAAGCCATCGGATACTTTTCATCCCGGTAGAAGTTTCCCGTGGGATAATTTCCGACATACACGCTGGCAACAGCTAGTATATTAAGACATAGGATACTTTCATCCCGGTACAAGGTTCCCGTGGGATAATTTCCGACATACACACGGGCGAAGCCGCTGGCAACAGCAAGTATATTAAGACATAGCATACTTTTCATCCCGGTAGAAGGTTCCCGTGGGATAATTTCCGACATACACGCGGGCGAAACGTTGGCAACAGCTAGTATATTAAGACATAGGAACCTTTTCATCCCGGTACAAGGTTCCCGTGGGATAATTTCCGACATACACGCGGGCGAAGCCGCTGGCAACAGCTAGTATATTAAGACATAGGATACTTTTCATCCCGGTAGAAGGTTCCCGTGGGATAATTTCCGACATACACGCGGGCGAAGCCGCTGGCAACAGCTAGTATATTAAGACATAGGATACTTTTCATCCCGGTAGAAGGTTCCCGTGGGATAATTTCCGACATACACGCGGGCGAAGCCGCTGGCAACAGCTAGTATATTAAGACATAGGATACTTTCATCCCGGTAGAAGGTTCCCGTGGGATAATTTCCGACATACACGCTGGCAACAGCTAGTATATTAAGACATAGGATACTTTCATCCCGGTACAAGGTTCCCGTGGGATAATTTCCGACATACACGCGGGCAACAGCTAGTATATTAAGACATAGGATACTTTTCATCCCGGTAGAAGGTTCCCGAGGGATAATTTCCGACATACACGCTGGCAGCAGCTAGTATATTAAGACATAGGATACTTTTCATCCCGGTAGAAGGTTCCCGTGGGATAATTTCCGACATACACGCGGGCAAAGCCGCTGGCAACAGCTAGTATATTAAGACATAGGATACTTTCATCCCGGTAGAAGGTTCCCGTGGGATAATTTCCGACATACACGCTGGCAACAGCTTGTATATTAAGACATAGGATACTTTCATCCCGGTACAAGGTTCCCGTGGGATAATTTCCGACATACACGCGGGCAACAGCTAGTATATTAAGACATAGGATACTTTTCATCCCGGTAGAAGGTTCCCGTGGGATAATTTCCGACATACACGCTGGCAACAGCTAGTATATTAAGACATAGGATACTTTTCATCCCGGTAGAAGGTTCCCGAGGGATAATTTCCGACATACACGCGGGCAACAGCTAGTATATTAAGACATAGGATACTTTTCATCCCGGTAGAAGGTTCCCGTGGGATAATTTCCGACATACACGCTGGCAACAGCTAGTATATTAAGACATAGGATACTTTCATCCCGGTACAAGGTTCCCGTGGGATAATTTCCGACATACACGCGGGCGAAGCCGCTGGCAACAGCTAGTATATTAAGACATAGGATACTTTTCATCCCGGTAGAAGGTTCCCGTGGGATAATTTCCGACATACACGGGGGCGAAGCCGCTGGCAACAGCTAGTATATTAAGACATAGGATACTTTCATCCCGGTAGAAGGTTCCCGTGGGATCATTTCCGACATACACGCGGGCAACAGCTAGTATATTAAGACATAGGATACTTTTCATCCCGGTAGAAGGTTCCCGTGGGATAATTTCCGACATACACGCGGGCGAAGCCGCTGGCAACAGCTAGTATATTAAGACATAGGATACTTTTCATCCCGGTAGAAGGTTCCCGTGGGATAATTTCCGACATACACGCGGGCGAAGCCGCTGGCAACAGCTAGTATATTAAGACATAGGATACTTTCATCCCGGTAGAAGGTTCCCGTGGGATAATTTCCGACATACACGCTGGCAACAGCTAGTATATTAAGACATAGGATACTTTCATCCCGGTACAAGGTTCCCGTGGGATAATTTCCGACATACACGCGGGCAACAGCTAGTATATTAAGACATAGGATACTTTTCATCCCGGTAGAAGGTTCCCGAGGGATAATTTCCGACATACATGCTGGCAGCAGCTAGTATATTAAGACATAGGATACCTTTCATCCCGGTAGAAGGTTCCCGTGGGATAATTTCCGACATACACGCGGGCGAAGCCGCTGGCAACAGCTAGTATATTAAGACATAGGATACTTTCATCCCGGTAGAAGGTTCCCGTGGGATAATTTCCGACATACACGCTGGCAACAGCTTGTATATTAAGACATAGGATACTTTCATCCCGGTACAAGGTTCCCGTGGGATAATTTCCGACATACACGCGGGCAACAGCTAGTATATTAAGACATAGGATACTTTTCATCCCGGTAGAAGGTTCCCGTGGGATAATTTCCGACATACACGCTGGCAACAGCTAGTATATTAAGACATAGGATACTTTTCATCCCGGTAGAAGGTTCCCGAGGGATAATTTCCGACATACACGCGGGCAACAGCTAGTATATTAAGACATAGGATACTTTTCATCCCGGTAGAAGGTTCCCGTGGGATAATTTCCGACATACACACGGGCGAAGCCGCGGGCAACAGCTAGTATATTAAGACATAGGATACTTTCATCCCGGTACAAGGTTCCCGTGTTATAATTTCCGACATACACGCTGGCAACAGCTAGTATATTAAGACATAGGATACTTTTCATCCCGGTAGAAGGTTCCGGTGGGATAATTTCCGACATACACGCTGGCAACAGCTAGTATATTAAGACATAGGATACTTTCATCCCGGTACAAGGTTCCCGTGGGGTAATTTCCGACATACACGCTGGCAACAGCTAGTATATTAAGACATAGGATACTTTTCATCCCGGTAGAAGGTTCCCGTGGGATAATTTCCGACATACACGCTGGCAACAGCTAGTATATTAAGACATAGGATACTTTCATCCCGGTACAAGGTTCCCGTGGGATAATTTCCGACATACACGCGAGCGAAGCCGCTGGCAACAGCTAGTATATTAAGACATAGGATACTTTCATCCCGGTACAAGGCTCCCGTGGGATAATTTCCGACATACACGCTGGCAACAGCTAGTATATTAAGACATAGGATACTTTTCATCCCGGTAGAAGGTTTCCGTGGGATAATTTCCGACATACACGCGGGCGAAACGCTGGCAACAGCTAGTATATTAAGACATAGGATACTTTTCATCCCGGTACAAGGTTCCCGTGGGATAATTTCCGACATACACGCGGGCCAAGCCGCTGGCAACAGCTAGTATATTAAGACATAGGATACTTTTCATCCCGGTACAAGGTTCCCGTGGGATAATTTCCGACATACACGCTGGCACCAGCTAGTATATTAAGACAAAGGATACTTTCATCCCGGTACAAGGTTCCCGTGGGATAATTTCCGACATACACGCTGGCAACAGCTAGTATATTAAGACATAGGATACTTTTCATCCCGGTAGAAGGTTCCCGTGGGATAATTTCCGACATACACACGGGCGAAGCCGCGGGCAACAGCTAGTATATTAAGACATAGGATACTTTCATCCCGGTACAAGGTTCCCGTGGGATAATTTCCGACATACACGCTGGCAACAGCTACTATACAGTGTGATTCAAAATACCCCTGTTATACCGAAAACTGTGTATTGTTTAATACACTATTAGTTATTCTGCAAGGTCGCCATGGTCATATCTCAACTTTAAATAATTTTGGTTTTCTCTTACAAAATACAAATAATATTTTAATTTTGCTATGTCGTAGCAACCCTAGATAGGCGGAGCCAAATAAATCAATGACCGCAGGCCGTAGGTATCTAGGTATTGTCGCGTCATTTGACCTGGCCAGCTGTTGCCTCATCGCGCGAGTGAAATGATCAGTACGGTAATTATTAAGTTTGTACATACCATTTTCCTTTTCAAATCCTGCGCAGCTTTACACACATAGGTACACGTAAGTACACTCATAGTTTTAGCACATGAACTTATTCAGAATAAGGACAACAAACACAAAAGGTACACAGAACTTAGACAGTTGTCTTGCTGCTGCAAGATTACCGTCAGTCGCACCTACACACATTATCATGTCATAATATTCATTGTTCGCATTTTCGGTCATGATTCCTCGCAAAATTCACTGCAATCCAACGCGAAACTAGACGACGCATCCAACTCGAAAGAATGAAGTGAACTAGCGAAATAAATGCCTAATTACTTAACTAGCCTACAAAAATAAAAATGTACACAATTTTAGGGATCAATAAGATATTAAGTGAATTCCTATAATAAATAGGTATTATTTTTAAAATAAAATATTGTACCTAGTGATAGCAGTGCACCTACATTTTGCTTACGGTATTTCTGTCCCATGATGTGATAAGCGGCCAGTTAAAATTGTATTATCGAGGTTGACTAGTAGGTATTTGTAGCATTAATTACAAATCTTAGTGGTTTACCTATTTTCTGTATTTTTTAAATGATAAAGAAATAAAATACATTGCCATAATTATGAAACAAATCTAATTCCAAAATAATCGAATACAGTATCCAAAAACCTCAAAAAGATTGCCCGGTCTTAGAATAGAATCGCGTTATTATTACACATGTACGGAATCTTTTAGTGATTTCCTTTCCAAAGGCGGCGAGCTCAAAGCTCCTTTGAGCTTGCCGCCACCCGGCGCGGGCGGCACGCCAAAAGATTTTTGTAAGCTGAAATGATTTTGAATCTTATTTTTATGATTAAATAACATTCAAAATCATTTCAGTTTAAAAAATCTTTCGGATTTGAAGCATTCTTCAACCGATGCCGATATCCAATAAGAAAGCCGGAAGCAATGGGCGTGCAGTATAGTGTAGGAAATTGCAAGATATTGGTGGCATTTCTACCAATCGGAGGATTAAAACTGCAACTAATTCTTATAAAAATGTATTTCACCAAAGAGTAACCAAAACAGTTAGGTCGTTCGATATCTTACTTTTGAGGATAGATACCTGTTAAACAAATGGAATTAATTTTCATAGGGAGCTAATATTTATTTTATTAAACTTTTTACTAGGTATTTGTATTTTATAAAAACCTTGTAGTTGGGTTTAAACTGCAGTTTTATGCAGATGTATGTAGCTACGTCTACTTCTACTCTGCGTAGGTATTTCGCATATCATACTGGTATTCAAGACTTAATTCAATCTTGAAAAAAAAATCAACTTGCCTCTCTGATGCAAGAAAATTATAGGCTTTTTACTATTATGTGTTAAGTGTCTTATCTGACGCATTCATCCCTATATCAAAGAAGAGAGAATAGAGGTCAACCAAATTTAGGGTTGACTCCATCAAAAATATGAAGAAAACTTTGACATGTCGAAAGCATTCAAAAACTTTAATGAACATTGTTGGGGACTTCATCTAATGATTAATAATGCACAACAGAATATGGGGCCGCTGGATCAAAAGAGGTATTCTGAGTCACCCTGTATTAAGACATAGGATACTTTTCATCCCGGTAGATGGTTCCCGTGGGATAATTTCCGACATACACGCTGGCAACAGCTAGTATATTAAGACATAGGATACTTTTCATCCCGGTAGAATGTTCCCGGGGGATAATTTCCGACATACACACGGGCGAAGCTGCGGGCAACAGCTAGTATATTAAGACATAGGATACTTTTATCCCGGTACAAGGTTCCCGTGGGATAATTTCCGACATACACGCTGGCAACAGCTAGTATATTAAGACATAGGATACTTTTCATCCCGGTAGAAGGTTCCGGTGGGATAATTTCCGACATACACGCTGGCAACAGCTAGTATATTAAGACATAGGATACTTTCATCCCGGTACAAGGTTCCCGTGGGATAATTTCCGACATACACGCTGGCAACAGCTAGTATATTAAGACATAGGATACTTTTCATCCCGGTAGAAGGTTCCCGTGGGATAATTTCCGACATTCACGCTGGCAACAGCTAGTATATTAAGACATAGGATACTTTCATCCCGGTACAAGGTTCCCGTGGGATAATTTCCGACATACACGCTGGCAACAGCTAGTATATTAAGACATAGGATACTTTCATCCCGGTACAAGGTTCCCGTGGGATAATTTCCGACATACACGCGAGCGAAGCCGCTGGCAACAGCTAGTATATTAAGACATAGGATACTTTCATCCCGGTACAAGGTTCCCGTGGGATAATTTCCGACATACACGCTGGCAACAGCTAGTATATTAAGACATAGGATAATTTTCATCCCGGTAGAAGGTTTCCGTGGGATAATTTCCGACATACACGCGGGCGAAACGCTGGCAACAGCTAGTATATTAAGACATAGGATACTTTTCATCCCGGTACAAGGTTCCCGCGGGATAATTTCCGACATACACGCGGGCGAAGCCGCTGGCAACAGCTAGTATATTAAGACATAGGATACTTTTCATCCCGGTACAAGGTTCCCGTGGGATAATTTCCGACATACACGCTGGCACCAGCTAGTATATTAAGACAAAGGATACTTTCATCCCGGTACAAGGTTCCCGTGGGATAATTTCCGACATACACGCTGGCAACAGCTAGTATATTAAGACATAGGATACTTTTCATCCCGGTAGAAGGTTCCCGTGGGATAATTTCCGACATACACACGGGCGAAGCCGCGGGCAACAGCTAGTATATTAAGACATAGGATACTTTCATCCCGGTACAAGGTTCCCGTGGGATAATTTCCGACATACACGCTGGCAACAGCTACTATATTAAGACATAGGATACTTTTCATCCCGGTAGAAGGTTCCCGTGGGATAATTTCCGACATACACGCGGGCGAAACGCTGGCAACAGCTAGTATATTAAGACATAGGATACTTTTCATCCCGGTACAAGGTTCCCGCGGGATAATTTCCGACATACACGCGGGCGAAGCCGCTGGCAACAGCTAGTATATTAAGACATAGGATACTTTTCATCCCGGTACAAGGTTCCCGAGGGATAATTTCCGACATACACGCGGGCAACAGCTAGTATATTAAGACATAGGATACTTTTCATCCCGGTAGAAGGTTCCCGAGGGATAATTTCCGACATACACGCGGGCAACAGCTAGTATATTAAGACATAGGATAATTTTCATCCCGGTAGAAGGTTCCCGAGGGATAATTTCCGACATACACACGGGCGAAGCCGCGGGCAACAGCTAGTATATTAAGACATAGGATACTTTCATCCCGGTACAAGGTTCCCGTGGGATAATTTCCGACATACACGCTGGCAACAGCTAGTATATTAAGACATAGGATACTTTCATCCCGGTACAAGGTTCCCGTGGGATAATTTCCGACATACACGCTGGCAACAGCTAGTATATTAAGACATAGGATACTTTTCATCCCGGTACAAGGTTCCCGTGGGATAATTTCCGACATACACGCTGGCAACAGCTAGTATATTAAGACATAGGATACTTTCATCCCGGTACAAGGTTCCCGTGGGATAATTTCCGACATACACGCGGGCAACAGCTAGTATATTAAGACATAGGATACTTTTCATCCCGGTAGAAGGTTCCCGTGGGATAATTTCCGACATACACGCGGGCGAAGCCGCTGGCAACAGCTAGTATATTAAGACATAGGATACTTTCATCCCGGTAGAAGGTTCCCGTGGGATAATTTCCGACATACACGCGGGCAACAGCTAGTATATTAAGACATAGGATACTTTTCATCCCGGTACAAGGTTCCCGTGGGATAATTTCCGACAAACACGCGGGCAACAGCTAGTATATTAAGACATAGGATACTTTTCATCCCGGTAGAAGGTTCCCGTGGGATAATTTCCGACATACACGCGGGCAACAGCTAGTATATTAAGACATAAGATACTTTCATCCCGGTAGAAGGTTCCCGTGGGATAATTTCCGACATACACGCGGGCAACAGCTAGTATATTAAGACATAGGATACTTTTCATCCCGGTAGAAGGTTCCCGAGGGATAATTTCCGACATACACGCTGGCAGCAGCTAGTATATTAAGACATAGGATACTTTTCATCCCGGTAGAAGGTTCCCGTGGGATAATTTCCGACATAAACGCGGGCGAAGCCGCTGGCAACAGCTAGTATATTAAGACATAGGATACTTTCATCCCGGTAGAAGGTTCCCGTGGGATAATTTCCGACATTCACGCTGGCAACAGCTAGTATATTAAGACATAGGATACTTTCATCCCGGTACAAGGTTCCCGTGGGATAATTTCCGACATACACGCGGGCAACAGCTAGTATATTAAGACATAGGATACTTTTCCTCCCGGTACAAGGTTCTCGTGGGATAATTTCCGACATACACGCGGGCGAAGCCGCTGGCAACAGCTAGTATATTAAGACATAGGATACTTTTCATCCCGGTACAAGGTTCCCGTGGGATAATTTCCGACATACACGCTGGCAACAGCTAGTATATTAAGACATAGGATACTTTCATCCCGGTACAAGGTTCCCGTGGGATAATTTCCGACATACACGCGGGCGAAGCCGCTGGCAACAGCTAGTATATTAAGACATAGGATACTTTTCATCCCGGTAGAAGGTTCCCGTGGGATAATTTCCGACATACACGCGGGCGAAGCCGCTGGCAACAGCTAGTATATTAAGACATAGGATACTTTCATCCCGGTAGAAGGTTCCCGTGGGATCATTTCCGACATACACGCGGGCAACAGCTAGTATATTAAGACATAGGATACTTTTCATCCCGGTAGAAGGTTCCCGTGGGATAATTTCCGACATACACGCTGGCAACAGCTAGTATATTAAGACATAGGATACTTTTCATCCCGCTACAAGGTTCCCGTGGGATAATTTCCGACATACACGCGAGCGAAGCCGCTGGCAACAGCTAGTATATAAAGACATAGGATACTTTCATCCCGGTACAAGGTTCCCGTGGGATAATTTCCGACATACACGCTGGCAACAGCTAGTATATTAAGACATAGGATACTTTTTATCCCGGTAGAAGGTTTCCGTGGGATAATTTCCGACATGCACGCTGGCAACAGCTAGTATATTAAGACATAGGATACTTTTCATCCCGGTACAAGGTTCCCGTGGGATAATTTCCGACATACACGCTGGCACCAGCTAGTATATTAAGACAAAGGATACTTTCATCCCGGTACAAGGTTCCCGTGGGATAATTTCCGACATACACGCTGGCAACAGCTAGTATATTAAGACATAGGATACTTTTCATCCCGGTAGAAGGTTCCCGTGGGATAATTTCCGACATACACACGGGCGAAGCCGCGGGCAACAGCTAGTATATTAAGACATAGGATACTTTCATCCCGGTACAAGGTTCCCGTGGGATAATTTCCGACATACACGCGGGCGAAACGTTGGCAACAGCTAGTATATTAAGACATAGGATACTTTTCATCCCGGTAGAAGGTTCCTGTGGGATAATTTCCGACATACACGCTGGCAACAGCTAGTATATTAAGACATAGGATACTTTTCATCCCGGTAGAAGGTTCCCGAGGGATAATTTCCGACATACACGCGGGCAACAGCTAGTATATTAAGACATAGGATACTTTTCATCCCGGTAGAAGGTTCCCGTGGGATAATTTCCGACATACACGCTGGCAACAGCTAGTATATTAAGACATAGGATACTTTTCATCCCGGTAGAAGGTTCCCGTGGGATAATTTCCGACATACACGCTGGCAACAGCTAGTATATTAAGACATAGGATACTTTCATCCCGGTACAAGGTTCCCGTGGGATAATTTCCGACATACACGCGGGCAACAGCTAGTATATTAAGACATAGGATACTTTTCATCCCGGTAGAAGGTTCCCGTGGGATAATTTCCGACATACACGCTGGCAACAGCTAGTATATTAAGACATAGGATACTTTTCATCCCGGTAGAAGGTTCCCGTGGGATAATTTCCGACATACACGCTGGCAACAGCTAGTATATTAAGACATAGGATACTTTTCATCCCGGTAGAAGGTTCCCGTGGGATAATTTCCGACATACACGCTGGCAACAGCTAGTATATTAAGACATAGGATACTTTTCATCCCGGTACAAGGTTCCCGTGGGATAATTTCCGACATACACGCTGGCAACAGCTAGTATATTAAGACATAGGATACTTTTCATCCCGGTAGAAGGTTCCCGTGGGATAATTTCCGACATACACGCTGGCAACAGCTAGTATATTAAGACATAGGATACTTTTCATCCCGGTACAAGGTTCCCGTGGGATAATTTCCGACATACACGCTGGCAACAGCTAGTATATTAAGACATAGGATACTTTTCATCCCGGTACAAGGTTCCCGTGGGATAATTTCCGACATACACGCGGGCGAAGCCGCTGGCAACAGCTAGTATATTAAGACATAGGATACTTTTCATCCTGGTAGAAGGTTCCCGTGGGATTATTTCCGACATACACGCGGGCGAAGCCGCTGGCAACAGCTAGTATATTAAGACATAGGATACTTTCATCCCGGTAGAAGGTTCCCGTGGGATCATTTCCGACATACACGCGGGCAACAGCTAGTATATTAAGACATAGGATACTTTTCATCCCGGTAGAAGGTTCCCGTGGGATAATTTCCGACATACACGCTGGCAACAGCTAGTATATTAAGACATAGGATACTTTTCATCCCGGTAGAAGGTTCCCGTGGGATAATTTCCGACATACACGCTGGCAACAGCTAGTATATTAAGACATAGGATACTTTTCATCCCGGTAGAAGGTTCCCGTGGGATAATTTCCGACATACACGCGGGCGAAGCCGCTGGCAACAGCTAGTATATTAAGACATAGGATACTTTTCATCCCGGTACAAGGTTCCCGTGGGATAATTTCCGACATACACGCTGGCACCAGCTAGTATATTAAGACAAAGGATACTTTCATTCCGGTACAAGGTTCCCGTGGGATAATTTCCGACATACACGCTGGCAACAGCTAGTATATTAAGACATAGGATACTTTTCATCCCGGTAGAAGGTTCCCGTGGGATAATTTCCGACATACACACGGGCGAAGCCGCCGGCAACCGCTAGTATATTAAGACATAGGATACTTTCATCCCGGTACAAGGTTCCCGTGGGATAATTTCCGACATACACGCTGGCAACAGCTACTATATTAAGACATAGGATACTTTTCATCCCGGTAGAAGGTTCCCGTGGGATAATTTCCGACATACACGCTGGCAACAGCTAGTATATTAAGACATAGGATACTTTTCATCCCGGTAGAAGGTTCCCGAGGGATAATTTCCGACATACACGCGGGCAACAGCTAGTATATTAAGACATAGGATACTTATCATCCCGGTAGAAGGTTCCCGAGGGATAATTTCCGACATACACGCTGGCAGCAGCTAGTATATTAAGACATAGGATACTTTTCATCCCGGTAGAAGGTTCCCGTGGGATAATTTCCGACATACACGCGGGCGAAGCCGCTGGCAACAGCTAGTATATTAAGACATAGGATACTTTCATCCCGGTAGAAGGTTCCCGTGGGATAATTTCCGACATACACGCTGGCAACAGCTAGTATATTAAGACATAGGATACTTTCATCCCGGTACAAGGTTCCCGTGGGATAATTTCCGACATATACGCGGGCAACAGCTAGTATATTAAGACATAGGATACTTTTCATCCCGGTAGAAGGTTCCCGTGGGATAATTTCCGACATACACGCTGGCAACAGCTAGTATATTAAGACATAGGATACTTTTCATCCCGGTAGAAGGTTCCCGAGGGATAATTTCCGACATACACGCGGGCAACAGCTAGTATATTAAGACATAGGATACTTTTCATCCCGGTAGAAGGTTCCCGAGGGATAATTTCCGACATACACGCTGGCAGCAGCTAGTATATTAAGACATAGGATACTTTTCATCCCGGTAGAAGGTTCCCGTGGGATAATTTCCGACATACACACAGGCGAAGCCGCGGGCAACAGCTAGTATATTAAGACATAGGATACTTTCATCCCGGTACAAGGTTCCCGTGGGATAATTTCCGACATACACGCTGGCAACAGCTAGTATATTAAGACATAGGATACTTTTCATCCCGGTAGAAGGTTCCGGTGGGATAATTTCCGACATACACGCTGGCAACAGCTAGTATATTAAGACATAGGATACTTTCATCCCGGTACAAGGTTCCCGTGGGATAATTTCCGACATACACGCTGGCAACAGCTAGTATATTAAGACATAGGATACTTTTCATCCCGGTAGAAGGTTCCCGTGGGATAATTTCCGACATACACGCTGGCAACAGCTAGTATATTAAGACATAGGATACTTTCATCCCGGTACAAGGTTCCCGTGGGATAATTTCCGACATACACGCGGGCAACAGCTAGTATATTAAGACATAGGATACTTTTCATCCCGGTAGAAGGTTCCCGTGGGATAATTTCCGACATACACGCGGGCGAAGCCGCTGGCAACAGCTAGTATATTAAGACATAGGATACTTTTCATCCCGGTAGAAGGTTCCCGTGGGATAATTTCCGACATACACGCGGGCAACAGCTAGTATATTAAGACATAGGATACTTTTCATCCCGGTAGAAGGTTCCCGAGGGATAATTTCCGACATACACGCTGGCAGCAGCTAGTATATTAAGACATAGGATACTTTCATCCCGGTAGAAGGTTCCCGTGGGATAATTTCCGACATACACGCGGGCAACAGCTAGTATATTAAGACATAGGATACTTTTCATCCCGGTAGAAGGTTCCCGAGGGATAATTTCCGACATACACGCTGGCAGCAGCTAGTATATTAAGACATAGGATACTTTTCATCCCGGTAGAAGGTTCCCGTGGGATAATTTCCGACATACACGCGGGCGAAGCCGCTGGCAACAGCTAGTATATTAAGACATAGGATACTTTCATCCCGGTAGAAGGTTCCCGTGGGATAATTTCCGACATACACGCTGGCAACAGCTAGTATATTAAGACATAGGATACTTTCATCCCGGTACAAGGTTCCCGTGGGATAATTTCCGACATACACGCGGGCAACAGCTAGTATATTAAGACATAGGATACTTTTCATCCCGGTAGAAGGTTCCCGTGGGATAATTTCCGACATACACGCTGGCAACAGCTAGTATATTAAGACATAGGATACTTTTCATCCCGGTAGAAGGTTCCCGAGGGATAATTTCCGACATACACGCGGGCAACAGCTAGTATATTAAGACATAGGATACTTTTTATCCCGGTAGAAGGTTCCCGTGGGATAATTTCCGACATACACACGGGCGAAGCCGCGGGCAACAGCTAGTATATTAAGACATAGGATACTTTTCATCCCGGTAGAAGGTTCCCGTGGGATAATTTCCGACATACACGCTGGCAACAGCTAGTATATTAAGACATAGGATACTTTCATCCCGGTACAAGGTTCCCGTGGGATAATTTCCGACATACACGCGGGCAACAGCTAGTATATTAAGACATAGGATACTTTTCATCCCGGTAGAAGGTTCCCGTGGGATAATTTCCGACATACACGCGGGCGAAGCCGCTGGCAACAGCTAGTATATTAAGACATAGGATACTTTTCATCCCGGTAGAAGGTTCCCGTGGGATAATTTCCGACATACACGCGGGCAACAGCTAGTATATTAAGACATAGGATACTTTTCATCCCGGTAGAAGGTTCCCGTGGGATAATTTCCGACATACACGCGGGCAACAGCTAGTATATTAAGACATAGGATACTTTTCATCCCGGTAGAAGGTTCCCGAGGGATAATTTCCGACATACACGCTGGCAGCAGCTAGTATATTAAGACATAGGATACTTTCATCCCGGTAGAAGGTTCCCGTGGGATAATTTCCGACATACACGCGGGCAACAGCTAGTATATTAAGACATAGGATACTTTTCATCCCGGTAGAAGGTTCCCGAGGGATAATTTCCGACATACACGCTGGCAGCAGCTAGTATATTAAGACATAGGATACTTTTCATCCCGGTAGAAGGTTCCCGTGGGAAAATTTCCGACATACACGCTGGCAACAGCTAGTATATTAAGACATAGGATACTTTCATCCCGGTAGAAGGTTCCCGTGGGATAATTTCCGACATACATGCTGGCAACAGCTAGTATATTAAGACATAGGATACTTTCATCCCGGTACAAGGTTCCCGTGGGATAATTTCCGACATACACGCGGGCAACAGCTAGTATATTAAGACATAGGATACTTTTCATCCCGGTACAAGGTTCCTGTGGGATAATTTCCGACATACACGCGGGCGAAGCCGCTGGCAACAGCTAGTATATTAAGACATAGGATACTTTTCATCCCGGTACAAGGTTCCCGTGGGATAATTTCCGACATACACGCTGGCAACAGCTAGTATATTAAGACATAGGATACTTTTAATCCCGGTACAAGGTTCCCGTGGGATAATTTCCGACATACACGCGGGCAACAGCTAGTATATTAAGACATAGGATACTTTTCATCCCGGTACAAGGTTCCCGTGGGATAATTTCCGACATACACGCGGCCGAAGCCGTTGGCAACAGCTAGTATATTAAGACATAGGATACTTTCATCCCGGTAGAAGGTTCCCGTGGGATAATTTCGGACATACACGCGGGCAACAGCTAGTATATTAAGACATAGGATACTTTTCATCCCGGTAGAAGGTTTCCGTGGGATAATATCCGACATACACGCGGGCGAAGCCGCTGGCAACAGCTAGTATATTAAGACATAGGATACTTTTCATCCCGGTACAAGGTTCCCGTGGGATAATTTCCGACATACACGCGGGCGAAGCCGCTGGCAACAGCTAGTATATTAAGACATAGGATACTTTCATCCCGGTAGAAGGTTCCCGTGGGATAATTTCCGACATACACGCGGGCAACAGCTAGTATATTAAGACATAGGATATTTTTCGTCCCGGTAGAAGGTTCCCGTGGGATAATTTCCGACATACACGCGGGCAACAGCTAGTATATTAAGACATAGGATACTTTTCGTCCCGGTAGAAGGTTCCCGTGGGATAATTTCCGACATACACGCTGGCAACAGCTAGTATATTAAGACATAGGATACTTTCCGTCCCGGTACAAGGTTCCCGTGGGATAATTTCCGACATACACGCGGGCGAAGCCGCTGGCAACAGCTAGTATATTAAGACATAGGATACTTTCATCCCGGTAGAAGGTTCCCGTGGGATAATTTCCGACATACACGCGGGCAACAAAGAAAGAAAGAAAGAAAGAATAACATTTATTTGACACAGTTCGTGAAACACAAAATACAAATAAGAAATAAAAAAAAAATGTTTAATCACCAGTGTGTGCCTCACGGCTGCAACAAAAAGGTTCATTTCAGCATTAATGCCAGACAGATGCTGTCTGACGCTGGTTTTCTAATGAACCTTTAGGGACAAGTGACGGGGAGTACACACAGTTTCAGCATACTTAAGACATAATATTTTTAGTACGCTAGGTTCGCATTGACGTGTTTGCGGATACCAGCCCGTATTACCTATTACCTACATTATATTTATATTTATACTTAAATCAATAAATAAATAAACTAAGTGGGTTCTTTGCGAATAAAAAAAAAAAAAAAAATCTAATAGTTATATATACTTAATAATAATTTGATAATAAAAACTAAGATACAAAACAATAATAAATACTTTAGTTTTGGAGTCCTGTAATACAAGCCTAGAGCTTAGTTTAGGCACCAGTCTGCCACGATATTATATGTTCATATAAGTGATACATTAAGAGCGACCATATCAAGTTTCTGTTGTGAATCTATCAGATACTGCCGTAAACATGTTCTGAAAGTGTGGATAGTGCCCAGTGCCCTTAATGGTGGTGGGATATTATTCCACACCTTAGATGCAGCGTATCGGAAAGTGCCTCTGAAAGCCGCTGTCCTATGAGACTGTGTTGCCAGTTGTTGTGCACATTGCCTGGGCGCGCAATCTCGTCTACTAGCCATCCAACTAAGCTTATCGTACAAATACTTCGGTTTTTTGGACTTAACGACACCAAAAAGCAGGCACGCTAGGTGTAACTTTCGTCTCGACTTCATCTTGAGAATAAAGTGTTTGTTAAGAAATGGGGTGACATGACTTCTCGGAGGAACTGAGTAACAGAAGCGCGCACATGCATTTTGTACTCTTTGTATTAGTCGATCGGTACGAGCCAGCAAGCGCGGGCCGTAAACCGTATCAGCATAGTTTAATTTAGACAGAACAAGGGTTTCGACTAGCTGTTCGCGAAGCTTTTCGGACAAGAACGGCCTCATTTTGTAGAGCAGTATCAGGCGATAGAAGCAGTTTCTTACGGAGTTAGCAACGTGTTTCTCAAATCTAAGGCTGTTGTCCATATATAAGCCAAGGTTCCGCGCCTCATTCACACGGTCAATAGGCTCACCCATTAGAGTTATATTAAGGCTTAAAGGTATCTTCCTCAACTGCTGCCTCGTACCAAACAACATGTACTTGGTTTTCAGTGGGTTTAATGCCAAGCAATTCTCATCTGACCAGGTGGCAATTCTTTCAACAGCAACAGCTAGTATATTAAGACATAGGATACTTTCATCCCGGTAGAAGGTTCCCGTGGGATAATTTCCGACATACACGCGGGCAACAGCTAGTATATTAAGACATAGGATACTTTCATCACGGTACAAGGTTCCCGTGGGATAATTTCCGACATACACGCGGGCGAAGCCGCTGGCAACAGCTAGTATATTAAGACATAGGATACTTTTCATCCCGGTACAAGGTTCCCGTGGGATAAATTCCGACATACACGCGGCCGAAGCCGCTGGCAACAGCTAGTATATTAAGACATAGGATACTTTCATCCCGGTAGAAGGTTCCCGTGGGATAATTTCCGACATACACGCGGGCAACAGCTAGTATATTAAGACATAGGATACTTTTCATCCCGGTAGAAGGTTTCCGTGGGATAATTTCCGACATACACGCGGGCGAAGCCGCTGGCAACAGCTAGTATATTAAGACATAGGATACTTTTCATCCCGGTACAAGGTTCCCGTGGGATAATTTCCGACATACACGCGGGCGAAGCCGCTGGTAACAGCTAGTATATTAAGACATAGGATACTTTTATCCCGGTAGAAGGTTCCCGTGGGATAATTTCCAACATACACGCGGGCAACAGCTAGTATATTAAGACATAGGATACTTTTCATCCCGGTACAAGGTTCCCGTGGGATAATTTCCGACATACACGCGGGCGAAGCCGCTGGCAGCAGCTAGTATATTAAGACATAGGATACTTTTCGTCCCGGTAGAAGGTTCCCGTGGGATAATTTCCGACATACACGCTGGCAACAGCTAGTATGTTAAGACATAGGATACTTTCATCCCGGTAGAAGGTTCCCGTGGGATAATTTCCGACATACACGCGGGCAACAGCTAGTATATTAAGACATAGGATACTATTCGTCCCGGTAGAAGGTTCCCGTGGGATAATTTCCGACATACACGCTGGCAACAGCTAGTATATTAAGACATAGGATACTTTTCATCCCGGTAGAAGGTTCCCGTGGGATAATTTCCGACATACACGGTGGCAACAGCTAGTATATTAAGACATAGGATACTTTCATCCCGGTAGAAGGTTCCCGTGGGATAATTTCCGACATACACGCGGGCGAAGCCACTGGCAACAGCTAGTATATTAAGACAAAGGATACTTTTCTTTAAAAAGCTGTTGTTGTCCCTATTTATAAATCAGGCAGTAAAGATCAAGTGACAAATTATAGACCTATTTCCTTACTGCCTTCTATGTCTAAAATATTAGAAAAAATAATAAATAAAAGGCTTTTCAAATACTTGGAGGATAAATTAATATTATCTTAACGGCAGTTCGGATTTAGGCCTAAAATCTCAACAGACGATGCCGTACACCATCTGACTGACTATCTAGCACAGAAACTTGATAAAGGTAACTACACAGTGGGAATCTTCCTGGACCTCGCCAAAGCTTTTGACACGGTTTCTATTCCTATTCTGTTGCACAAGCTTGAAGCCATAGGTGTCAGAGGCACCCAGCTGAAACTATTTAAGAGTTATCTAGAAGACCGTACCCAATGTGTAAAGATTGGTAATGTTCTCAGCGATAGTCAAAAAAACACGTCATTCGGAGTTCCCCAAGGAAGCATTTTAGGGCCTACTCTATTTTTGATATACATAAATGATCTTTGTAATCTAAATCTCAATCACGGCCAAATTGTTTCTTATGCTGACGACACTGCCCTTTTATTCTCGGCTGATTCAGAAAAAAACGTCTACAAGTTTGCGCAAGATGGTTTCAATGTTGTTAATAAATGGCTTCAAAATAATTCACTAACACTAAATGCAGATAAGACAAATTACATTAAGTTTTCATTGCGCAAGCAAACATCAACTAGCACTTCGTCATTATATGCTCACTATTGTACAATTCCCACATTAAACCAATGTGTTTGTCCCAACATTAAAATGGCAAGTACAACAAAATACCTAGGTGTTATAATAGACGAGACACTTTCGTTCAAACAACATATAGAAGCTTTAAATAATAGAATTCGCAAGTTGATATTTGTTTTTAAAAAGTTACGCTATATTGCTGATCCAAAAATAGTTAGACAAGTTTATTTTGCTCTGTGTCAATCGATATTAACTTACTGTATTACCACGTGGGGTGGAGCGGGTAAAACTATGTTACTAACCATCGAGAGAGCTCAGAGAGCGATTCTCAAAGTGTCTACTTTCCGCCCTTTCCTATTTCCCACTAACCTCCTATACAAATCTTGTGAAGTATTAACAGTTCGGCAACTATTTATAATGGGTATTGTATTAAAACAACACACAGCTCTACCCTACAGCACTGAATATACTAATAAAAGACGTAAAGATTTGGTCTGCCCGCTAAATACAACAAAACATGCTTTTATATCCAGATTTTACCTGTACCTCGGTCCTCTCCTCTATAATAGACTAAACTCGAAAGCAAACATTTACTCCCTGAACTACACAGATTGTAAAAGAATTGTCAAGCAGGTTCTCCAAGGTATGTCTTACGAAGATACAGAGAATTTATTAACTGTGTTAAAGTAAATAGATTTATACTCATCTACGATAAGTATTTATCAAATTTAGAAACTAAGAAGTAAGCTACTCAACATATAATTAATTTGTCTTTTGTCAACTTTCTTCGTCTTTGATTATTTATTAATTTTATAACACTTTATGAGCTCTATTCGCCTGAAACACAGGATTACCTAGTTCAGGCACGTAAGTCTTAGGATTATAATAAACATTTAAGCAAAACTTGTACAATTTTTATGCCTTGTAATTTTTGAATAAATATTATTATTATTATTATTATTATTTTCATCCCGGTAGAAGGTTCCCGTGGGATAATTTCCGACATACACGCTGGCAACAGCTAGTATATTAAGATATAGGATACTTTCATCACGGTACAAGGTTCCCGTGCGATAATTTCCGACATACACGCTGGCAACAGCTAGTATATTAAGACATAGGATACTTTTCATCCCGGTAGAAGGTTCCCGTGGGATAATTTCCGACATACACGCGGGCGAAGCCGCTGGCAACAGCTAGTATATTAAGACATAGGATACTTTTCATCCCGGTACAAGGTTCCCGTGGGATAATTTCCGACATACACGCTGGCACCAGCTAGTATATTAAGACAAAGGATACTTTCATTCCGGTACAAGGTTCCCGTGGGATAATTTCCGACATACACGCTGGCAACAGCTAGTATATTAAGACATAGGATACTTTTCATCCCGGTAGAAGGTTCCCGTGGGATAATTTCCGACATACACACGGGCGAAGCCGCCGGCAACCGCTAGTATATTAAGACATAGGATACTTTCATCCCGGTACAAGGTTCCCGTGGGATAATTTCCGACATACACGCTGGCAACAGCTACTATATTAAGACATAGGATACTTTTCATCCCGGTAGAAGGTTCCCGTGGGATAATTTCCGACATACACGCTGGCAACAGCTAGTATATTAAGACATAGGATACTTTTCATCCCGGTAGAAGGTTCCCGAGGGATAATTTCCGACATACACGCGGGCAACAGCTAGTATATTAAGACATAGGATACTTATCATCCCGGTAGAAGGTTCCCGAGGGATAATTTCCGACATACACGCTGGCAGCAGCTAGTATATTAAGACATAGGATACTTTTCATCCCGGTAGAAGGTTCCCGTGGGATAATTTCCGACATACACGCGGGCGAAGCCGCTGGCAACAGCTAGTATATTAAGACATAGGATACTTTCATCCCGGTAGAAGGTTCCCGTGGGATAATTTCCGACATACACGCTGGCAACAGCTAGTATATTAAGACATAGGATACTTTCATCCCGGTACAAGGTTCCCGTGGGATAATTTCCGACATATACGCGGGCAACAGCTAGTATATTAAGACATAGGATACTTTTCATCCCGGTAGAAGGTTCCCGTGGGATAATTTCCGACATACACGCTGGCAACAGCTAGTATATTAAGACATAGGATACTTTTCATCCCGGTAGAAGGTTCCCGAGGGATAATTTCCGACATACACGCGGGCAACAGCTAGTATATTAAGACATAGGATACTTTTCATCCCGGTAGAAGGTTCCCGAGGGATAATTTCCGACATACACGCTGGCAGCAGCTAGTATATTAAGACATAGGATACTTTTCATCCCGGTAGAAGGTTCCCGTGGGATAATTTCCGACATACACACAGGCGAAGCCGCGGGCAACAGCTAGTATATTAAGACATAGGATACTTTCATCCCGGTACAAGGTTCCCGTGGGATAATTTCCGACATACACGCTGGCAACAGCTAGTATATTAAGACATAGGATACTTTTCATCCCGGTAGAAGGTTCCGGTGGGATAATTTCCGACATACACGCTGGCAACAGCTAGTATATTAAGACATAGGATACTTTCATCCCGGTACAAGGTTCCCGTGGGATAATTTCCGACATACACGCTGGCAACAGCTAGTATATTAAGACATAGGATACTTTTCATCCCGGTAGAAGGTTCCCGTGGGATAATTTCCGACATACACGCTGGCAACAGCTAGTATATTAAGACATAGGATACTTTCATCCCGGTACAAGGTTCCCGTGGGATAATTTCCGACATACACGCGGGCAACAGCTAGTATATTAAGACATAGGATACTTTTCATCCCGGTAGAAGGTTCCCGTGGGATAATTTCCGACATACACGCGGGCAACAGCTAGTATATTAAGACATAGGATACTTTTCATCCCGGTAGAAGGTTCCCGAGGGATAATTTCCGACATACACGCTGGCAGCAGCTAGTATATTAAGACATAGGATACTTTCATCCCGGTAGAAGGTTCCCGTGGGATAATTTCCGACATACACGCGGGCAACAGCTAGTATATTAAGACATAGGATACTTTTCATCCCGGTAGAAGGTTCCCGAGGGATAATTTCCGACATACACGCTGGCAGCAGCTAGTATATTAAGACATAGGATACTTTTCATCCCGGTAGAAGGTTCCCGTGGGATAATTTCCGACATACACGCGGGCGAAGCCGCTGGCAACAGCTAGTATATTAAGACATAGGATACTTTCATCCCGGTAGAAGGTTCCCGTGGGATAATTTCCGACATACACGCTGGCAACAGCTAGTATATTAAGACATAGGATACTTTCATCCCGGTACAAGGTTCCCGTGGGATAATTTCCGACATACACGCGGGCAACAGCTAGTATATTAAGACATAGGATACTTTTCATCCCGGTAGAAGGTTCCCGTGGGATAATTTCCGACATACACGCTGGCAACAGCTAGTATATTAAGACATAGGATACTTTTCATCCCGGTAGAAGGTTCCCGAGGGATAATTTCCGACATACACGCGGGCAACAGCTAGTATATTAAGACATAGGATACTTTTTATCCCGGTAGAAGGTTCCCGTGGGATAATTTCCGACATACACACGGGCGAAGCCGCGGGCAACAGCTAGTATATTAAGACATAGGATACTTTCATCCCGGTACAAGGTTCCCGTGGGATATATTCCGACATACACGCTGGCAACAGCTAGTATATTAAGACATAGGATACTTTTCATCCCGGTAGAAGGTTCCGGTGGGATAATTTCCGACATACACGCTGGCAACAGCTAGTATATTAAGACATAGGATACTTTTCATCCCGGTAGAAGGTTCCCGTGGGATAATTTCCGACATACACGCTGGCAACAGCTAGTATATTAAGACATAGGATACTTTCATCCCGGTACAAGGTTCCCGTGGGATAATTTCCGACATACACGCGGGCAACAGCTAGTATATTAAGACATAGGATACTTTTCATCCCGGTAGAAGGTTCCCGTGGGATAATTTCCGACATACACGCGGGCGAAGCCGCTGGCAACAGCTAGTATATTAAGACATAGGATACTTTTCATCCCGGTAGAAGGTTCCCGTGGGATAATTTCCGACATACACGCGGGCAACAGCTAGTATATTAAGACATAGGATACTTTTCATCCCGGTAGAAGGTTCCCGTGGGATAATTTCCGACATACACGCGGGCAACAGCTAGTATATTAAGACATAGGATACTTTTCATCCCGGTAGAAGGTTCCCGAGGGATAATTTCCGACATACACGCTGGCAGCAGCTAGTATATTAAGACATAGGATACTTTCATCCCGGTAGAAGGTTCCCGTGGGATAATTTCCGACATACACGCGGGCAACAGCTAGTATATTAAGACATAGGATACTTTTCATCCCGGTAGAAGGTTCCCGAGGGATAATTTCCGACATACACGCTGGCAGCAGCTAGTATATTAAGACATAGGATACTTTTCATCCCGGTAGAAGGTTCCCGTGGGAAAATTTCCGACATACACGCTGGCAACAGCTAGTATATTAAGACATAGGATACTTTCATCCCGGTAGAAGGTTCCCGTGGGATAATTTCCGACATACATGCTGGCAACAGCTAGTATATTAAGACATAGGATACTTTCATCCCGGTACAAGGTTCCCGTGGGATAATTTCCGACATACACGCGGGCAACAGCTAGTATATTAAGACATAGGATACTTTTCATCCCGGTACAAGGTTCCTGTGGGATAATTTCCGACATACACGCGGGCGAAGCCGCTGGCAACAGCTAGTATATTAAGACATAGGATACTTTTCATCCCGGTACAAGGTTCCCGTGGGATAATTTCCGACATACACGCTGGCAACAGCTAGTATATTAAGACATAGGATACTTTTAATCCCGGTACAAGGTTCCCGTGGGATAATTTCCGACATACACGCGGGCAACAGCTAGTATATTAAGACATAGGATACTTTTCATCCCGGTACAAGGTTCCCGTGGGATAATTTCCGACATACACGCGGCCGAAGCCGTTGGCAACAGCTAGTATATTAAGACATAGGATACTTTCATCCCGGTAGAAGGTTCCCGTGGGATAATTTCGGACATACACGCGGGCAACAGCTAGTATATTAAGACATAGGATACTTTTCATCCCGGTAGAAGGTTTCCGTGGGATAATATCCGACATACACGCGGGCGAAGCCGCTGGCAACAGCTAGTATATTAAGACATAGGATACTTTTCATCCCGGTACAAGGTTCCCGTGGGATAATTTCCGACATACACGCGGGCGAAGCCGCTGGCAACAGCTAGTATATTAAGACATAGGATACTTTCATCCCGGTAGAAGGTTCCCGTGGGATAATTTCCGACATACACGCGGGCAACAGCTAGTATATTAAGACATAGGATATTTTTCGTCCCGGTAGAAGGTTCCCGTGGGATAATTTCCGACATACACGCGGGCAACAGCTAGTATATTAAGACATAGGATACTTTTCGTCCCGGTAGAAGGTTCCCGTGGGATAATTTCCGACATACACGCTGGCAACAGCTAGTATATTAAGACATAGGATACTTTCCGTCCCGGTACAAGGTTCCCGTGGGATAATTTCCGACATACACGCGGGCGAAGCCGCTGGCAACAGCTAGTATATTAAGACATAGGATACTTTCATCCCGGTAGAAGGTTCCCGTGGGATAATTTCCGACATACACGCGGGCAACAAAGAAAGAAAGAAAGAAAGAATAACATTTATTTGACACAGTTCGTGAAACACAAAATACAAATAAGAAATAAAAAAAAAATGTTTAATCACCAGTGTGTGCCTCACGGCTGCAACAAAAAGGTTCATTTCAGCATTAATGCCAGACAGATGCTGTCTGACGCTGGTTTTCTAATGAACCTTTAGGGACAAGTGACGGGGAGTACACACAGTTTCAGCATACTTAAGACATAATATTTTTAGTACGCTAGGTTCGCATTGACGTGTTTGCGGATACCAGCCCGTATTACCTATTACCTACATTATATTTATATTTATACTTAAATCAATAAATAAATAAACTAAGTGGGTTCTTTGCGAATAAAAAAAAAAAAAAAAATCTAATAGTTATATATACTTAATAATAATTTGATAATAAAAACTAAGATACAAAACAATAATAAATACTTTAGTTTTGGAGTCCTGTAATACAAGCCTAGAGCTTAGTTTAGGCACCAGTCTGCCACGATATTATATGTTCATATAAGTGATACATTAAGAGCGACCATATCAAGTTTCTGTTGTGAATCTATCAGATACTGCCGTAAACATGTTCTGAAAGTGTGGATAGTGCCCAGTGCCCTTAATGGTGGTGGGATATTATTCCACACCTTAGATGCAGCGTATCGGAAAGTGCCTCTGAAAGCCGCTGTCCTATGAGACTGTGTTGCCAGTTGTTGTGCACATTGCCTGGGCGCGCAATCTCGTCTACTAGCCATCCAACTAAGCTTATCGTACAAATACTTCGGTTTTTTGGACTTAACGACACCAAAAAGCAGGCACGCTAGGTGTAACTTTCGTCTCGACTTCATCTTGAGAATAAAGTGTTTGTTAAGAAATGGGGTGACATGACTTCTCGGAGGAACTGAGTAACAGAAGCGCGCACATGCATTTTGTACTCTTTGTATTAGTCGATCGGTACGAGCCAGCAAGCGCGGGCCGTAAACCGTATCAGCATAGTTTAATTTAGACAGAACAAGGGTTTCGACTAGCTGTTCGCGAAGCTTTTCGGACAAGAACGGCCTCATTTTGTAGAGCAGTATCAGGCGATAGAAGCAGTTTCTTACGGAGTTAGCAACGTGTTTCTCAAATCTAAGGCTGTTGTCCATATATAAGCCAAGGTTCCGCGCCTCATTCACACGGTCAATAGGCTCACCCATTAGAGTTATATTAAGGCTTAAAGGTATCTTCCTCAACTGCTGCCTCGTACCAAACAACATGTACTTGGTTTTCAGTGGGTTTAATGCCAAGCAATTCTCATCTGACCAGGTGGCAATTCTTTCAACAGCAACAGCTAGTATATTAAGACATAGGATACTTTCATCCCGGTAGAAGGTTCCCGTGGGATAATTTCCGACATACACGCGGGCAACAGCTAGTATATTAAGACATAGGATACTTTCATCACGGTACAAGGTTCCCGTGGGATAATTTCCGACATACACGCGGGCGAAGCCGCTGGCAACAGCTAGTATATTAAGACATAGGATACTTTTCATCCCGGTACAAGGTTCCCGTGGGATAAATTCCGACATACACGCGGCCGAAGCCGCTGGCAACAGCTAGTATATTAAGACATAGGATACTTTCATCCCGGTAGAAGGTTCCCGTGGGATAATTTCCGACATACACGCGGGCAACAGCTAGTATATTAAGACATAGGATACTTTTCATCCCGGTAGAAGGTTTCCGTGGGATAATTTCCGACATACACGCGGGCGAAGCCGCTGGCAACAGCTAGTATATTAAGACATAGGATACTTTTCATCCCGGTACAAGGTTCCCGTGGGATAATTTCCGACATACACGCGGGCGAAGCCGCTGGTAACAGCTAGTATATTAAGACATAGGATACTTTTATCCCGGTAGAAGGTTCCCGTGGGATAATTTTCAACATACACGCGGGCAACAGCTAGTATATTAAGACATAGGATACTTTTCATCCCGGTACAAGGTTCCCGTGGGATAATTTCCGACATACACGCGGGCGAAGCCGCTGGCAGCAGCTAGTATATTAAGACATAGGATACTTTTCGTCCCGGTAGAAGGTTCCCGTGGGATAATTTCCGACATACACGCTGGCAACAGCTAGTATGTTAAGACATAGGATACTTTCATCCCGGTAGAAGGTTCCCGTGGGATAATTTCCGACATACACGCGGGCAACAGCTAGTATATTAAGACATAGGATACTATTCGTCCCGGTAGAAGGTTCCCGTGGGATAATTTCCGACATACACGCTGGCAACAGCTAGTATATTAAGACATAGGATACTTTTCATCCCGGTAGAAGGTTCCCGTGGGATAATTTCCGACATACACGGTGGCAACAGCTAGTATATTAAGACATAGGATACTTTCATCCCGGTAGAAGGTTCCCGTGGGATAATTTCCGACATACACGCGGGCGAAGCCACTGGCAACAGCTAGTATATTAAGACAAAGGATACTTTTCTTTAAAAAGCTGTTGTTGTCCCTATTTATAAATCAGGCAGTAAAGATCAAGTGACAAATTATAGACCTATTTCCTTACTGCCTTCTATGTCTAAAATATTAGAAAAAATAATAAATAAAAGGCTTTTCAAATACTTGGAGGATAAATTAATATTATCTTAACGGCAGTTCGGATTTAGGCCTAAAATCTCAACAGACGATGCCGTACACCATCTGACTGACTATCTAGCACAGAAACTTGATAAAGGTAACTACACAGTGGGAATCTTCCTGGACCTCGCCAAAGCTTTTGACACGGTTTCTATTCCTATTCTGTTGCACAAGCTTGAAGCCATAGGTGTCAGAGGCACCCAGCTGAAACTATTTAAGAGTTATCTAGAAGACCGTACCCAATGTGTAAAGATTGGTAATGTTCTCAGCGATAGTCAAAAAAACACGTCATTCGGAGTTCCCCAAGGAAGCATTTTAGGGCCTACTCTATTTTTGATATACATAAATGATCTTTGTAATCTAAATCTCAATCACGGCCAAATTGTTTCTTATGCTGACGACACTGCCCTTTTATTCTCGGCTGATTCAGAAAAAAACGTCTACAAGTTTGCGCAAGATGGTTTCAATGTTGTTAATAAATGGCTTCAAAATAATTCACTAACACTAAATGCAGATAAGACAAATTACATTAAGTTTTCATTGCGCAAGCAAACATCAACTAGCACTTCGTCATTATATGCTCACTATTGTACAATTCCCACATTAAACCAATGTGTTTGTCCCAACATTAAAATGGCAAGTACAACAAAATACCTAGGTGTTATAATAGACGAGACACTTTCGTTCAAACAACATATAGAAGCTTTAAATAATAGAATTCGCAAGTTGATATTTGTTTTTAAAAAGTTACGCTATATTGCTGATCCAAAAATAGTTAGACAAGTTTATTTTGCTCTGTGTCAATCGATATTAACTTACTGTATTACCACGTGGGGTGGAGCGGGTAAAACTATGTTACTAACCATCGAGAGAGCTCAGAGAGCGATTCTCAAAGTGTCTACTTTCCGCCCTTTCCTATTTCCCACTAACCTCCTATACAAATCTTGTGAAGTATTAACAGTTCGGCAACTATTTATAATGGGTATTGTATTAAAACAACACACAGCTCTACCCTACAGCACTGAATATACTAATAAAAGACGTAAAGATTTGGTCTGCCCGCTAAATACAACAAAACATGCTTTTATATCCAGATTTTACCTGTACCTCGGTCCTCTCCTCTATAATAGACTAAACTCGAAAGCAAACATTTACTCCCTGAACTACACAGATTGTAAAAGAATTGTCAAGCAGGTTCTCCAAGGTATGTCTTACGAAGATACAGAGAATTTATTAACTGTGTTAAAGTAAATAGATTTATACTCATCTACGATAAGTATTTATCAAATTTAGAAACTAAGAAGTAAGCTACTCAACATATAATTAATTTGTCTTTTGTCAACTTTCTTCGTCTTTGATTATTTATTAATTTTATAACACTTTATGAGCTCTATTCGCCTGAAACACAGGATTACCTAGTTCAGGCACGTAAGTCTTAGGATTATAATAAACATTTAAGCAAAACTTGTACAATTTTTATGCCTTGTAATTTTTGAATAAATATTATTATTATTATTATTATTATTTTCATCCCGGTAGAAGGTTCCCGTGGGATAATTTCCGACATACACGCTGGCAACAGCTAGTATATTAAGACATAGGATACTTTCATCACGGTACAAGGTTCCCGTGGGATAATTTCCGACATACACGCGGGCGAAACCGCTGGCAACAGCTAGTATATTAAGACATAGGATACTTTTCATCCCGGTAGAAGGTTCCCGTGGGATAATTTCCGACATACACGCTGGCAACAGCTAGTATATTAAGACATAGGATACTTTCATCCCGGTAGAAGGTTCCCGTGGGATAATTTCCGACATACACGCGGGCAACAGCTAGTATATTAAGACATAGGATACTTTCATCACGGTACAAGGTTCCCGTGGGATAATTTCCGACATACACGCGGGCGAAGCCGCTGGCAACAGCTAGTATATTAAGACATAGGATACTTTCATCCCGGTAGAAGGTTCCCGTGGGATAATTTCCGACATACACGCGGGCAACAGCTAGTATCTTAAGACATAGGATACTTTTCATCCCGGTAGAAGGTTTCCGTGGGATAATTTCCGACATACACGCGGGCGAAGCCGCTGGCAACAGCTAGTATATTAAGACATAGGATACTTTTCATCCCGGTACAAGGTTCCCGTGGGATAATTTCCGACATACACGCGGGCGAAGCCGCTGGCAACAGCTAGTATATTAAGACATAGGATACTTTTATCCCGGTAGAAGGTTCCCGTGGGATAATTTCCGACATACACGCGGGCAACAGCTAGTATATTAAGACATAGGATACTTTTCATCCCGGTACAAGGTTCCCGTGGGATAATTTCCGACATACACGGTGGCAACAGCTAGTATATTAAGACATAGGATACTTTCATCCCGGTAGAAGGTTCCCGTGGGATAATTTCCGACATACACGCGGGCGAAGCCACTGGCAACAGCTAGTATATTAAGACAAAAGATACTTTTCATCCCGGTAGAAGGTTCCCGTGGGATAATTTCCGACATACACGCGGGCAACAGCTAGTATATTAAGACATAGGATACTTTTCATCCCGGTAGAAGGTTCCCGTGAGATAATTTCCGACAGACACGCGGGCGAAGCCGCTGGCAACAGCTAGTATATTAAGACATAGGATACTTTTCATCCCGGTAGAAGGTTCCCGTGGGATAATTTCCGACATACACGCGGGCAACAGCTAGTATATTAAGACATAGGATACTTTCATCCCGGTAGAAGGTTCCCGTGGGATAATTTCCGACATACACGCGGGCGAAGCCGCTGGCAACAGCTAGTATATTAAGACATAGGATACTTTTCATCCCGGTAGAAGGTTCCCGTGGGATAATTTCTGACATACACGCGGGCAACAGCTAGTATATTAAGACATATGATACTTTTCATCCCGGTAGAAGGTTCCCGTGGGATAATTTCCGACATACACGCGGGCGAAGCCGCTGGCAACAGCTAGTATATTAAGACATAGGATACTTTTCATCCCGGTAGAAGATTCCCGTGGGATAATTTCCGACATACACGCGGGCAACAGCTAGTATATTAAGACATAGGATACTTTTCATCCCGGTAGAAGGTTCCCGTGGGATAATTTCCGACATACACGCGGGCGAAGCCGCTGGCAACAGCTAGTATATTAAGACATAGGATACTTTCTTCCCGGTACCCGTGGGGACGCCCCTACAAAATGGTGCGTGACAAACTCCGCCCATGGGCTCCCCCGCTGACGCAGAGTCTCCGGCCCCAGCTCGTGGAGGATGTGGTGAGCACTCTGTTCCCTTCGCGAGGGGAACATACTCCCCCGCCTATGGCTTCGCCTCTTGCAGTGCCCGATGCGGACCACACCGCTGACGACGATGACGATGCTCCGGAGGTGACCGAGGTAGAGCTGAGAGTGGCGGTACGTAGGATGAATGCCAAAAATACCGCCCCAGGACCCGACGGCTTTCCTGGAAAAGCCTGGGTTCTGGCCTTGGAGGCTCTCGAGCCTCGACTAAGGGGGCTCCTAAGCGCATGTTTGGAGAGAGGCCAGTTCCCACTTCGGTGGAAGACGGGGAAACTGGTTCTCATTAAAAAGCCGGGACGCCCTGCGGACTCTCCGTCCGCTTACCGGCCCATTGTCCTGCTCGACGAGGTGGGCAAGCTCTTTGAAAGAGTCATTGCAGACCGCCTCGTCGGGCGGCTGGTGCGAGTGGGGCCGGATTTGGCAGAGAGCCAGTTTGGTTTCCGCAGGGGGCGCTCTACGGTGGACGCCATCATGTGCGTGCGAGCCCTCACAACAGGGGATGCTGTGGCCCGGGGTGGGGTCGTCTTGGCGGTGTCTCTAGATATCGCCAATGCCTTCAATACCCTGCCTTGGAGTTGCATTAGGGAGGCACTCCGGTATCACCGGATGCCTACCTACCTCTGTCGCGTGGTCGAGGCCTATTTGACGGACAGGGCCGTCATCTACCCCGGTCATCAGGGAGAGTGGAACCGGCGAGAGATGTCGTGCGGTGTCCCACAGGGATCGGTCCTAGGGCCACATCTGTGGGATATCGGGTACGACTGGGTGCTGCGCGCTGACCTCCCTAGCGGCGTCAGCGTGGTATGCTACGCTGACGACACGCTGGTCCTGGCGCAGGGGAGGTCACACCAAGCGGCGGCCGAGCTAGCGACACACGGGGTTGCGATAATCGTCGAGAGGATCCGGCGATTGGGACTCGAGGTGGCCCTGCACAAGTCCGAGGTAATGTGTTTTCATGGTCCTCGGAACGCGCCACCGTCGGGTTCCCAAATAACGGTAGGAGGGGTTCACATCGGCGTCGAGCCGACGATGAAGTACCTGGGACTCGTCCTCGACAGCCGGTGGAACTTCGTGGAGCATTTTCGACGTTTGGCTCCCAGACTGGAGCAGGCTGGGGCTGCCTTGAAGCGGCTCCTGCCCAATCAAGGGGGTCCAAACGCCTCCTGCCGGAGGCTCTACGTGGGGGTCGTGCGGTCCATGGCCCTTTACGGGGCACCAGTGTGGGCGCGTTCTTTGGGGCGGCGACCAACCCGCCGGTTGAACGCGTCCCAAAGGGTCATGGCCATCCGGCTAGTTCGGGGATACCGCACGGTCTCTGGTGAGGCGGCGAGCCTCCTTGCCGGATTGCCGCCATGGGATCTGGAGGCAAAAGGCCTCGCATACACATGGGAGTGGCGCGAGGAGGCAAAACGCCGGGGCGTAACTCCGCTGCCGCGAGAAATCATGGCACAGCGGACAGAGCTCCGGCGGGATCTCATGGCGACATGGAGAGTGCGACTGTCGCAACCCAGTGCTGGGCACGCCACAATTGCGGCGATAAGTCCCCTCTTTGAGGAGTGGTTGGAGAGGCGTCACGGCGTCCTCACCTTCCGCCTGACGCAGGTCCTCACCGGACACGGTTGCTTCGGGAGGTTCCTGTTCCGGATAAGGCGGGAGGAAACGCCCGGGTGTTACCACTGTGTGGATCGCCCGGAGGACACGGTGGAGCATACGGTGGAGGTCTGCCCGGCTTGGGCAGAGCACCGCCGCGTCCTCGCGGAGGCGATCGGCGGCGGCGATCTCTCGCGTCCGGCCCTGGTTCAGGCCATGGTACGGAGCGAGAGTGCATGGGAAGCCAACACCTCCTTCTGCGAAGCAGTAATGCTCGCGAAGGAGGAGGCTGAACGCGTGAGGGAGAGGCAATCTTTGCGCCCTCACGCCCCTAGTCGCCGCAGGAGACGCCCTGGGCATCGGGAATCGATAGCCGATTCCCGGCCACCGTAGGCGCGGGCTTGCGGATGGCGAGCAATGGGTAGCTCGCCGTCCGGTAAGGACCAGGCCCGGGTCGACGGCGCGTTGTGTTCCACGCGCGCCTCAAAGAGATGTCAGCACTAGCTGAAGGGGTCCGCTAAGGCCGATGCCCGCCAGGGTTGCGGGTTGTTCGAAAGAGTTACCGTGGCCCTGGCACAGGCAACTAAAGGAACACGGGTGGGTTTTAGTCAGTAAAAGTCTGACACGCCCTTCCGCTCCACCCAGAGCGGGAGAAGTTATTTGATGATTTCCCATCCACAAAAAAAAAAAAAAAAAAGGATACTTTCATCCCGGTAGAAGGTTCCCGTGGGATAATTTCCGACATACACGCGGGCAACAGCTAGTATATTAAGAAATAGGATACTTTCATCCCGGTAGTAGGTTCCCGTGGGATAATTTCCGACATACACGCGGGCGAAGCCGCTGGCAACAGCTAGTATATTAAGACATAGGATACTTTTCATCCCCGTAGAAGGTTCCCGTGGGATAATTTCCGACATACACGCGGGCGAAGCCGCTGGCAACAGCTAGTATATTAAGACATAGGATACTTTCATCCCGGTAGAAGGTTCCCGTGGGATAATTTCCGACATACACGCGGGCAACAGCTAGTATATTAAGACATAGGATACTTTTCATCCCGGTAGAAGGTTCCCGTGGGATAATTTCCGACATACACGCGGGCAACAGATAGTATATTAAGACATAGGATACTTTTCATCCCGGTAGAAGGTTCCCGTGGGATAATTTCCGACATACACGCGGGCAACAGCTAGTATATTAAGACATAGGATACTTTTATCACGGTACAAGGTTCCCGTGGGATAATTTCCGACATACACGCGGGCGAAGCCGCTGGCAACAGCTAGTATATTAAGACATAGGATACTTTCATCCCGGTACAAGGTTCCCGTGGGATAATTTCCGACATACACGCGGGCAACAGCTAGTATATTAAGACATAGGATACTTTTCATCCCGGTAGAAAGTTCCCGTGGGATAATTTCCGACATACACGCTGGCAACAGCTAGTATATTAAGACATAGGATACTTTCATCCCGGTAGAAGGTTCCCGTGGGATAATTTCCGACATACACGCGGGCAACAGCTAGTATATTAAGACATAGGATACTTTTCATCCCGGTACAAGGTTCCCGTGGGATAATTTCCGACATACACGCTGGCAACAGCTAGTATATTAAGACATAGGATACTTTATCTCGGTAGAAGGTTCCCGTGGGATAATTTTCGACATACACGCGGGCAACAGCTAGTATATTAAGACATAGGATAGTTTTCATCCCGGTACAAGGTACCCGTGGGATAATTTCCGACATACACGCGGGCGAAGCCGCTGGCAACAGCTAGTATATTAAGACATAGGATACTTTCATCCCGGTAGAAGGTTCCCGTGGGATAATTTCCGACATACACGCGGGCAACAGCTAGTATATTAAGACATGGGATACTTTTCATCCCAGTAGAAGGTTCCCGAGGGATCATTTCCGACATACACGCTGGCAACAGCTAGTATATTAAGACATAGGATACTTTCATCCCGGTACAAGGTTTCCGTGGGATAATTTCCGACATACACGCTGGCAACAGCTAGTATATTAAGACATAGGATACTTTCATCCCGGTACAAGGTTCCCGTGGGATAATTTCCGACATACACGCGGGCGAAGCCGCTGGCAACAGCTAGTATATTAAGACATAGGATACTTTATCCCGGAAGAAGGTTCCCGTGGGATAATTTCCGTCATACACGCGGGCAACAGCGAGTATATTAAGACATAGGATACTTTTCATCCCGGTAGAAGGTTCCCGTGGGATAATTTCCGACATACACGCGGGCGAAGCCGCTGGCAACAGCTAGTATATTAAGACATAGGATACTTTCATCCCGGTAGTAGGTTCCCGTGGGATAATTTCCGTCATACACGCGGGCAACAGCTAGTATATTAAGACATAGGATACTTTTCATCCCGGTAGAAGGTTCCCGAGGGATAATTTCCGACATACACGCGGGCAACAGCTAGTATATTAAGACATAGGATACTTTCATCCCGGTAGTAGGTTCCCGTGGGATAATTTCCGACATAAACGCGGGCGAAGCCGCTGGCAACAGCTAGTATATTAAGACATAGGATACTTTTCATCCCGGTAGAAGGTTCCCGTGGGATATTTTCCGACATACACGCGGGCGAAGCCGCGGGCAACAGCTAGTATATTAAGACAGGATACTTTTCATCCCCGTAGAAGGTTCCCGTGGGATAATTTCCGACATACACGCGGGCGAAGCCGCTGGCAACAGCTAGTATATTAAGACATAGGATACTTTCATCCCGGTAGAAGGTTCCCGTGGGATAATTTCCGACATACACGCGGGCAACAGGTAGTATATTAAGACATAGGATACTTTTCATCCCGGTAGAAGGTTCCCGTAGGATAATTTCCGACATACACGCGGGCAACAGCTAGTATATTAAGACATAGGATACTTTTCATCCCGGTAGAAGGTTCCCGTGGGATAATTTCCGACATACACGCGGGCAACAGCTAGTATATTAAGACATAGGATACTTTTATCACGGTAGAAGGTTCCCGTGGGATAGATTCCGACATACACGCGGGCGAAGCCGCTGGCAACAGCTAGTATATTAAGACATAGGATACTTTCATCCCGGTACAAGGTACCCGTGAGATAATTTCCGACATACACGCGGGCAACAGCTAGTATATTAAGACATATGATACTTTTCATCCCGGTAGAAGGTTCCCGTGGGATAATTTCCGACATACACGCGGGCAACAGATAGTATATTAAGACATAGGATACTTTTCATCCCGGTAGAAGGTTCCCGTGGGATAATTTCCGACATACACGCGGGCAACAGCTAGTATATTAAGACATAGGATACTTTTATCACGGTACAAGGTTCCCGTGGGATAATTTCCGACATACACGCGGGCGAAGCCGCTGGCAACAGCTAGTATATTAAGACATAGGATACTTTCATCCCGGTACAAGGTTCCCGTGGGATAATTTCCGACATACACGCGGGCAACAGCTAGTATATTAAGACATAGGATACTTTTCATCCCGGTAGAAGGTTCCCGTGGGATAATTTCCGACATACACGCTGGCAACAGCTAGTATATTAAGACATAGGATACTTTCATCCCGGTAGAAGGTTCCCGTGGGATAATTTCCGACATACACGCGGGCAACAGCTAGTATATTAAGACATAGGATACTTTTCATCCCGGTACAAGGTTCCCGTGGGATAATTTCCGACATACACGCTGGCAACAGCTAGTATATTAAGACATAGGATACTTTATCTCGGTAGAAGGTTCCCGTGGGATAATTTTCGACATACACGCGGGCAACAGCTAGTATATTAAGACATAGGATACTTTTCATCCCGGTACAAGGTTCCCGTGGGATAATTTCCGACATACACGCGGGCGAAGCCGCTGGCAACAGCTAGTATATTAAGACATAGGATACTTTCATCCCGGTAGAAGGTTACCGTGGGATAATTTCCGACATACACGCGGGCAACAGCTAGTATATTAAGACATGGGATACTTTTCATCCCGGTAGAAGGTTCCCGAGGGATAATTTCCGACATACACGCTGGCAATAGCTAGTATATTAAGACATAGGATACTTTCATCCCGGTACAAGGTTTCCGTGGGATAATTTCCGACATACACGCTGGCAACAGCTAGTATATTAAGACATAGGATATTTTCATCCCGGTACAAGGTTCCCGTGGGATAATTTCCGACATAAACGCGGGCGAAGCCGCTGGCAACAGCTAGTATATTAAGACATAGGATACTTTTCATCCCGGTAGAAGGTTCCCGTGGGATAATTTCCGACATACACGCGGGCGAAGCCGCGGGCAACAGCTAGTATATTAAGACAGGATACTTTTCATCCCCGTAGAAGGTTCCCGTGGGATAATTTCCGACATACACGCGGGCGAAGCCGCTGGCAACAGCTAGTATATTAAGACATAGGATACTTTCATCCCGGTAGTAGGTTCCCGTGGGATAATTTCCGTCATACACGCGGGCAACAGCTAGTATATTAAGACATAGGATACTTTTCATCCCGGTAGAAGGTTTCCGAGGGATAATTTCCGACATACACGCGGGCAACAGCTAGTATATTAAGACATAGGATACTTTCATCCCGGTAGTAGGTTCCCGTGGGATAATTTCCGACATAAACGCGGGCGAAGCCGCTGGCAACAGCTAGTATATTAAGACATAGGATACTTTTCATCCCGGTAGAAGGTTCCCGTGGGATAATTTCCGACATACACGCGGGCGAAGCCGCGGGCAACAGCTAGTATATTAAGACAGGATACTTTTCATCCCCGTAGAAGGTTCCCGTGGGATAATTTCCGACATACACGCGGGCGAAGCCGCTGGCAACAGCTAGTATATTAAGACATAGGATACTTTCATCCCGGTAGAAGGTTCCCGTGGGATAATTTCCGACATACACGCGGGCAACAGGTAGTATATTAAGACATAGGATACTTTTCATCCCGGTAGAAGGTTCCCGTAGGATAATTTCCGACATACACGCGGGCAACAGCTAGTATATTAGGACATAGGATACTTTTCATCCCGGTAGAAGGTTCCCGTGGGATAATTTCCGACATACACGCGGGCAACAGCTAGTATATTAAGACATAGGATACTTTTATCACGGTAGAAGGTTCCCGTGGGATAATTTCCGACATACACGCGGGCGAAGCCGCTGGCAACAGCTAGTATATTAAGACATAGGATACTTTCATCCCGGTACAAGGTACCCGTGGGATAATTTCCGACATACACGCGGGCAACAGCTAGTATATTAAGACATAGGATACTTTTCATCCCGGTAGAAGGTTCCCGTGGGATAATTTCCGACATACACGCTGGCAACAGCTAGTATATTAAGACATAGGATACTTTCATCCCGGTAGAAGGTTCCCGTGGGATAATTTCCGACATACACGCGGGCAACAGCTAGTATATTAAGACATAGGATACTTTATCTCGGTAGAAGGTTCCCGTGGGATAATTTCCGACATACACGCGGGCAACAGCTAGTATATTAAGACATAGGATACTTTTCATCCCGGTACAAGGTTCCCGTGGGATAATTTCCGACATACACGCGGGCGAAGCCGCTGGCAACAGCTAGTATATTAAGACATAGGATACTTTATCCCGGTAGAAGGTTCCCGTGGGATAATTTCCGTCATACACGCGGGCAACAGCTAGTATATTAAGACATAGGATACTTTTCATCCCGGTAGAAGGTTCCCGTGGGATAATTTCCGACATACACGCGGGCAACAGCTAGTATATTAAGACATAGGATACTTTCATCCCGGTAGAAGGTTCCCGTGGGATAATTTCCGACATAAACGCGGGCGAAGCCGCTGGCAACAGCTAGTATATTAAGACATAGGATACTTTTCATCCCGGTAGAAAGTTCCCGTGGGATAATTTCCGACATACACGCGGGCGAAGCCGCGGGCAACAGCTAGTATATTAAGACAGGATACTTTTCATCCCCGTAGAAGGTTCCCGTGGGATAATTTCCGACATACACGCGGGCGAAGCCGCTGGCAACAGCTAGTATATTAAGACATAGGATACTTTCATCCCGGTAGAAGGTTCCCGTGGGATAATTTCCGACATACACGCGGGCAACAGCTAGTATATTAAGACATAGGATACTTTTCGTCCCGGTAGAAGGTTCCCGTGGGATAATTTCCGACATACACGCGGGCAACAGCTAGTATATTAAGACATAGGATACTTTTATCACGGTAGAAGGTTCCCGTGGGATAATTTCCGACATACACGCGGGCGAAGCCGCTGGCAACAGCTAGTATATTAAGACATAGGATACTTTCATCCCGGTACAAGGTACCCGTGGGATAATTTCCGACATACACGCGGGCAACAGCTAGTATATTAAGACATAGGATACTTTTCATCCCGGTAGAAGGTTCCCGTGGGATAATTTCCGACATACACGCTGGCAACAGCTAGTATATTAAGACATAGGATACTTTCATCCCGGTAGAAGGTTCCCGTGGGATAATTTCCGACATACACGCGGGCAACAGCTAGTATATTAAGACATAGGATACTTTATCTCGGTAGAAGGTTCCCGTGGGATAATTTCCGACATACACGCGGGCAACAGCTAGTATATTAAGACATAGGATACTTTTCATCCCGGTACAAGGTTCCCGTGGGATAATTTCCGACATACACGCGGGCGAAGCCGCTGGCAACAGCTAGTATATTAAGACATAGGATACTTTATCCCGGTAGAAGGTTCCCGTGGGATAATTTCCGTCATACACGCGGGCAACAGCTAGTATATTAAGACATAGGATACTTTTCATCCCGGTAGAAGGTTCCCGTGGGATAATTTCCGACATACACGCGGGCGAAGCCGCTGGCAACAGCTAGTATATTAAGACATAGGATACTTTATCCCGGTAGAAGGTTCCCGTGGGATAATTTCCGACATACACGCGGGCAACAGCTAGTATATTAAGACATAGGATACTTTTCATCCCGGTACAAGGTTCCCGTGGGATAATTTCCGACATACACGCGGGCGAAGCCGCTGGCAACAGCTAGTATATTAAGACATAGGATACTTTATCCCGGTAGAAGGTTCCCGTGGGATAATTTCCGTCATACACGCGGGCAACAGCTAGTATATTAAGACATAGGATACTTTTCATCCCGGTAGAAGGTTCCCGAGGGATAATTTCCGACATACACGCTGGCAACAGCTAGTATATTAAGACATAGGATACTTTCATCCCGGTACAAGGTTCCCGTGGGATAATTTCCTACATACACGCGAGCAACAGCTAGTATATTAAGACATAGGATACTTTTCATCCCGGTAAAAGGTTCCCGTGGGATAATTTCCGACATACACGCGAGCAACAGCTAGTATATTAAGACATAGGATACTTCTCATCCCGGTACAAGGTTCCCGTGGGATAATTTCCGACATACACGCGAGCAACAGCTAGTATATTAAGACATAGGATACTTTTCATCCCGGTACAAGGTTCCCGTGGGATAATTTCCGACATACACGCGGGCGAAGCCGCTGGCAACAGCTAGTATATTAAGACATAGGATACTTTCATCCCGGTAGAAGGTTCCCGTGGGATAATTTCCGACATACACGCGGGCAACAGCTAGTATATTAAGACATAGGATACTTTTCATCCCGGTAGAAGGTTCCCGAGGGATAATTTCCGACATACACGCTGGCAACAGCTAGTATAATAAGACATAGGATACTTTCATCCCGGTACAAGGTTCCCGTGGGATAATTTCCGACATACACGCGAGCAACAGCTAGTATATTAAGACATAGGATACTTTTCATCCCGGTAAAAGGTTCCCGTGGGATAATTTCCGACATACACGCGGGCGAAGCCGCTGGCAACAGCTAGTATATTAAGACATAGGATACTTTATCCCGGTAGAAGGTTCCCGTGGGATAATTTCCGACATACACGCGGGCAACAGCTAGTATATTAGGACATAGGATAATTTTCATCCCGGTACAAGGTTCCCGTGGGATAATTTCCGACATACACGCGGGCGAAGCCGCTGGCAACAGCTAGTATATTAAGACATAGCATACTTTCATCCCGGTAGAAGGTTCCCGTGGGATAATTTCCGACATACACGCGGGCAACAGCTAGTATATTAAGACATAGGATACTTTTTATCCCGGTAGAAGGTTCCCGTGGGATAATTTCCGACATACACGCGGGCAACAGCTAGTATATTAAGACATAGGATACTTTTCGTCCCGGTAGAAGGTTCCCGTGGGATAATTTCCGACATACACGCTGGCAACAGCTAGTATATTAAGACATAGGATACTTTCATCCCGGTAGAAGGTTCCCGTGGGATAATTTCCGACATACACGCGGGCAACAGCTAGTATATTAAGACATAGGATACTTTTCATCCCGGTAGAAGGTTTCCGTGGGATAACTTCCGACATACACGCGGGCGAAGCCGCTGGCAACAGCTAGTATATTAAGACATAGGATACTTTTCATCCCGGTACAAGGTTCCCGTGGGATAATTTCCGACATACACGCGGGCGAAGCTGCTGGCAACAGCTAGTATATTAAGACATAGGATACTTTTCATCCCGGTAGAAGGTTCCCGTGGGATAATTTCCGACATACACGCGGGCAACAGCTAGTATATTAAGACATAGGATACTTTTCATCCCGGTAGAAGGTTCCCGAGGGATAATTTCTGACATACACGCTGGCAGCAGCTAGTATATTAAGACATAGGATACTTTCATCCCGGTACAAGGTTCCCGTGGGATAATTTCCGTCATACACGCGGGCAACAGCTAGTATATTAAGACATAGGATACTTTTCATCCCGGTACAAGGTACCCGTGGGATAATTTCCGACATACACGCGGGCAACAGCTAGTATATTAAGACATAGGATACTTTTCATCCCGGTAGAAGGTTCCCGTGGGATAATTTCCGACATACACGCGGGCAGCAGCTAGTATATTAAGACATAGGATACTTTTCATCCCGGTAGAAGGTTCCCGTGGGATAATTTCCGACATACACGCTGGCAACAGCTAGTATATTAAGACATAGGATACTTTCATCTCGGTAGAAGGTTCCCGTGGGATAATTTCCGACATACACGCGGGCAACAGCTAGTATATTAAGACATAGGATACTTTTCATCCCGGTACAAGGTTCCCGTGGGATAATTTCCGACATACACGCGGGCGAAGCCGCTGGCAACAGCTAGTATATTAAGACATAGGATACTTTCATCCCGGTAGAAGGTTCCCTTGGGATAATTTCCGACATACACGCGGGCAACAGCTAGTATATTAAGACATAGGATACTTTTAATCCCGGTAGAAGGTTCCCGAGGGATAATTTCCGACATACACGCTGGCAACAGCTAGTATATTAAGACATAGGATACTTTCATCCCGGTACAAGGTTCCCGTGGGATAATTTCCGACATACACGCGAGCAACAGCTAGTATATTAAGACATAGGATACTTTTCATCCCGGTAAAAGGTTCCCGTGGGATAATTTCCGACATACACGCGGGCAACAGCTAGTATATTAAGACATAGGATACTTTTATCACGGTAGAAGGTTCCCGTGGGATAATTTCCGACATACACGCGGGCAACAGCTAGTATATTAAGACATAGGTTACTTTTCATCCCGGTACAAGGTTCCCGTGGGATAATTTCCGACATACACGCGGGCGAAGCCGCTGGCAACAGCTAGTATATTAAGACATAGGATACTTTCATCCCGGTAGAAGGTTCCCGTGGGATAATTTCCGACATACACGCGGGCAACAGCTAGTATATTAAGACATAGGATACTTTTCATCCCGGTAGAAGGTTCCCGAGGGATAATTTCCGACATACACGCGGGCAACAGCTAGTATATTAAGACATAGGATACTTCTCATCCCGGTAGAAGGTTCCAGAGGGATAATTTCCGACATACACGCTGGCAGCAGCTAGTATATTAAGACATAGGATACTTTCATCCCGGTACAAGGTTCCCGTGGGATAATTTCCGACATACACGCGGGCGAAGCCGCCGGCAACAGCTAGTATATTAAGACATAGGATACTTTATCCCGGTAGAAGGTTCCCGTGGGATAATTTCCGACATACACGCGGGCAACAGCTAGTATATTAAGACATAGGATACTTTTCATCCCGGTAGAAGGTTCCCGAGGGATAATTTCCGACATACACGCTGGCAGCAGCTAGTATATTAAGACATAGGATACTTTCATCCCGGTACAAGGTTCCCGTGGGATAATTTCCGTCATACACGCGGGCAACAGCTAGTATATTAAGACATAGGATACTTTTCATCCCGGTACAAGGTTCCCGTGGGATAATTTCCGACATACACGCAGGCGAAGCCGCTGGCAACAGCTAGTATATTAAGACATAGGATACTTTCATCCCGGTAGAAGGTTCCCGTGGCATAATTTCCGACATACACGCGGGCAACAGCTAGTATATTAAGACATAGGATACTTTTCATCCCGGTAGAAGGTTCCCGAGGGATAATTTCCGACATACACGCGGGCAACAGCTAGTATATTAAGACATAGGATACTTTTCATCCCGGTAGAAGGTTCCCGAGGGATAATTTCCGACATACACGCGGGCGAAGCCGCCGGCAACAGCTAGTATATTAAGACATAGGATACTTTATCCCGGTAGAAGGTTCCCGTGGGATAATTTCCGACATACACGCGGGCGAAGCCGCTGGCAACAGCTAGTATATTAAGACATAGGATACTTTTCATCCCGGTAGAAGGTTCCCGTGGGATAATTTCCGACATACACGCGGGCAACAGCTAGTATATTAAGACATAGGATACTTTTCATCCCGGTAGAAGGTTCCCGTGGGATAATTTCCGACATACACGCGGGCGAAGCCGCTGGCAACAGCTAGTATATTAAGACATAGGATACTTTCATCCCGGTAGTAGGTTCCCGTGGGATAATTTCCGACATAAACGCGGGCGAAGCCGCTGGCAACAGCTAGTATATTAAGACATAGGATACTTTTCATCCCGGTAGAAAGTTCCCGTGGGATAATTTCCGACATACACGCGGGCGAAGCCGCGGGCAACAGCTAGTATATTAAGACAGGATACTTTTCATCCCCGTAGAAGGTTTCCGTGGGATAATTTTCGACATACACGCGGGCGAAGCCGCTGGCAACAGCTAGTATATTAAAACATAGGATACTTTCATCCCGGTAGAAGGTTCCCGTGGGATAATTTCCGACATACACGCGGGCAACAGCTAGTATATTAAGACATAGGATACTTTTCGTCCCGGTAGAAGGTTCCCGTGGGATAATTTCCGACATACACGCGGGCAACAGCTAGTATATTAAGACATAGGATACTTTTATCACGGTAGAAGGTTCCCGTGGGATAATTTCCGACATACACGCGGGCGAAGCCGCTGGCAACAGCTAGTATATTAAGACATAGGATACTTTCATCCCGGTACAAGGTACCCGTGGGATAATTTCCGACATACACGCGGGCAACAGCTAGTATATTAAGACATAGGATACTTTTCATCCCGGTAGAAGGTTCCCGTGGGATAATTTCCGACATACACGCTGGCAACAGCTAGTATATTAAGACATAGGATACTTTCATCCCGGTAGAAGGTTCCCGTGGGATAATTTCCGACATACACGCGGGCAACAGCTAGTATATTAAGACATAGGATACTTTATCTCGGTAGAAGGTTCCCGTGGGATAATTTCCGACATACACGCGGGCAACAGCTAGTATTATAAGACATAGGATACTTTTCATCCCGGTACAAGGTTCCCGTGGGATAATTTCCGACATACACGCGGGCGAAGCCGCTGGCAACAGCTAGTATATTAAGACATAGGATACTTTATCCCGGTAGAAGGTTCCCGTGGGATAATTTCCGTCATACACGCGGGCAACAGCTAGTATATTAAGACATAGGATACTTTTCATCCCGGTACAAGGTTCCCGTGGGATAATTTCCGACATACACGCGGGCGAAGCCGCTGGCAACAGCAAGTATATTAAGACATAGGATACTTTTCATCCCGGTAGAAGGTTCCCGAGGGATAATTTCCGACATACACGCTGGCAACAGCTAGTATATTAAGACATAGGATACTTTCATCCCGGTACAAGGTTCCCGTGGGATAATTTCCGACATACACGCGAGCAACATTTAGTATATTAAGACATAGGATACTTTTCATCCCGGTAAAAGGTTCCCGTGGGATAATTTCCGACATACACGCGAGCAACAGCTAGTATATTAAGACATAGGATACTTCTCATCCCGGTACAAGGTTCCCGTGGGATAATTTCCGACATACATGCGAGCAACAGCTAGTATATTAAGACATAGGATACTTTTCATCCCGGTACAAGGTTCCCGTGGGATAATTTCCGACATACACGCGGGCGAAGCCGCTGGCAACAGCTAGTATATTAAGACATAGGATACTTTCATCCCGGTAGAAGGTTCCCGTGGGATAATTTCCGACATACACGCGGGCAACAGCTAGTATATTAAGACATAGGATACTTTTCATCCCGGTAGAAGGTTCCCGAGGGATAATTTCCGACATACACGCTGGCAACAGCTAGTATATAAAGACATAGGATACTTTCATCCCGGTACAAGGTTCCCGTGGGATAATTTCCGACATACACGCGAGCAACAGCTAGTATATTAAGACATAGGATACTTTTCATCCCGGTAAAAGGTTCCCGTGGGATAATTTCCGACATACACGCGGGCGAAGCCGCTGGCAACAGCTAGTATATTAAGACATAGGATACTTTATCCCGGTAGAAGGTTCCCGTGGGATAATTTCCGACATACACGCGGGCAACAGCTAGTATATTAAGACATAGGATAATTTTCATCCCGGTACAAGGTTCCCGTGGGATAATTTCCTCCATACACGCGGGCGAAGCCGCTGGCAACAGCTAGTATATTAAGACATAGGATACTTTCATCCCGGTAGAAGGTTCCCGTGGGATAATTTCCGACATACACGCGGGCAACAGCTAGTATATTAAGACATAGGATACTTTTTATCCCGGTAGAAGGTTCCCGTGGGATAATTTCCGACATACACGCGGGCAACAGCTAGTATATTAAGACATAGGATACTTTTCGTCCCGGTAGAAGGTTCCCGTGGGATAATTTCCGACATACACGCTGGCAACAGCTAGTATATTAAGACATAGGATACTTTCATCCCGGTAGTAGGTTCCCGTGGGATAATTTCCGACATAAACGCGGGCGAAGCCGCTGGCAACAGCTAGTATATTAAGACATAGGATACTTTTCATCCCGGTAGAAGGTTCCCGTGGGATAATTTCCGACATACACGCGGGCGAAGCCGCGGGCAACAGCTAGTATATTAAGACAGGATACTTTTCATCCCCGTAGAAGGTTCCCGTGGGATAATTTCCGACATACACGCGGGCGAAGCCGCTGGCAACAGCTAGTATATTAAGACATAGGATACTTTCATCCCGGTAGAAGGTTCCCGTGGGATAATTTCCGACATACACGCGGGCAACAGGTAGTATATTAAGACATAGGATACTTTTCATCCCGGTAGAAGGTTCCCGTAGGATAATTTCCGACATACACGCGGGCAACAGCTAGTATATTAGGACATAGGATACTTTTCATCCCGGTAGAAGGTTCCCGTGGGATAATTTCCGACATACACGCGGGCAACAGCTAGTATATTAAGACATAGGATACTTTTATCACGGTAGAAGGTTCCCGTGGGATAATTTCCGACATACACGCGGGCGAAGCCGCTGGCAACAGCTAGTATATTAAGACATAGGATACTTTCATCCCGGTACAAGGTACCCGTGGGATAATTTCCGACATACACGCGGGCAACAGCTAGTATATTAAGACATAGGATACTTTTCATCCCGGTAGAAGGTTCCCGTGGGATAATTTCCGACATACACGCTGGCAACAGCTAGTATATTAAGACATAGGATACTTTCATCCCGGTAGAAGGTTCCCGTGGGATAATTTCCGACATACACGCGGGCAACAGCTAGTATATTAAGACATAGGATACTTTATCTCGGTAGAAGGTTCCCGTGGGATAATTTCCGACATACACGCGGGCAACAGCTAGTATATTAAGACATAGGATACTTTTCATCCCGGTACAAGGTTCCCGTGGGATAATTTCCGACATACACGCGGGCGAAGCCGCTGGCAACAGCTAGTATATTAAGACATAGGATACTTTATCCCGGTAGAAGGTTCCCGTGGGATAATTTCCGTCATACACGCGGGCAACAGCTAGTATATTAAGACATAGGATACTTTTCATCCCGGTAGAAGGTTCCCGTGGGATAATTTCCGACATACACGCGGGCAACAGCTAGTATATTAAGACATAGGATACTTTCATCCCGGTAGAAGGTTCCCGTGGGATAATTTCCGACATAAACGCGGGCGAAGCCGCTGGCAACAGCTAGTATATTAAGACATAGGATACTTTTCATCCCGGTAGAAAGTTCCCGTGGGATAATTTCCGACATACACGCGGGCGAAGCCGCGGGCAACAGCTAGTATATTAAGACAGGATACTTTTCATCCCCGTAGAAGGTTCCCGTGGGATAATTTCCGACATACACGCGGGCGAAGCCGCTGGCAACAGCTAGTATATTAAGACATAGGATACTTTCATCCCGGTAGAAGGTTCCCGTGGGATAATTTCCGACATACACGCGGGCAACAGCTAGTATATTAAGACATAGGATACTTTTCGTCCCGGTAGAAGGTTCCCGTGGGATAATTTCCGACATACACGCGGGCAACAGCTAGTATATTAAGACATAGGATACTTTTATCACGGTAGAAGGTTCCCGTGGGATAATTTCCGACATACACGCGGGCGAAGCCGCTGGCAACAGCTAGTATATTAAGACATAGGATACTTTCATCCCGGTACAAGGTACCCGTGGGATAATTTCCGACATACACGCGGGCAACAGCTAGTATATTAAGACATAGGATACTTTTCATCCCGGTAGAAGGTTCCCGTGGGATAATTTCCGACATACACGCTGGCAACAGCTAGTATATTAAGACATAGGATACTTTCATCCCGGTAGAAGGTTCCCGTGGGATAATTTCCGACATACACGCGGGCAACAGCTAGTATATTAAGACATAGGATACTTTATCTCGGTAGAAGGTTCCCGTGGGATAATTTCCGACATACACGCGGGCAACAGCTAGTATATTAAGACATAGGATACTTTTCATCCCGGTACAAGGTTCCCGTGGGATAATTTCCGACATACACGCGGGCGAAGCCGCTGGCAACAGCTAGTATATTAAGACATAGGATACTTTATCCCGGTAGAAGGTTCCCGTGGGATAATTTCCGTCATACACGCGGGCAACAGCTAGTATATTAAGACATAGGATACTTTTCATCCCGGTAGAAGGTTCCCGTGGGATAATTTCCGACATACACGCGGGCGAAGCCGCTGGCAACAGCTAGTATATTAAGACATAGGATACTTTATCCCGGTAGAAGGTTCCCGTGGGATAATTTCCGACATACACGCGGGCAACAGCTAGTATATTAAGACATAGGATACTTTTCATCCCGGTACAAGGTTCCCGTGGGATAATTTCCGACATACACGCGGGCGAAGCCGCTGGCAACAGCTAGTATATTAAGACATAGGATACTTTATCCCGGTAGAAGGTTCCCGTGGGATAATTTCCGTCATACACGCGGGCAACAGCTAGTATATTAAGACATAGGATACTTTTCATCCCGGTAGAAGGTTCCCGAGGGATAATTTCCGACATACACGCTGGCAACAGCTAGTATATTAAGACATAGGATACTTTCATCCCGGTACAAGGTTCCCGTGGGATAATTTCCTACATACACGCGAGCAACAGCTAGTATATTAAGACATAGGATACTTTTCATCCCGGTAAAAGGTTCCCGTGGGATAATTTCCGACATACACGCGAGCAACAGCTAGTATATTAAGACATAGGATACTTCTCATCCCGGTACAAGGTTCCCGTGGGATAATTTCCGACATACACGCGAGCAACAGCTAGTATATTAAGACATAGGATACTTTTCATCCCGGTACAAGGTTCCCGTGGGATAATTTCCGACATACACGCGGGCGAAGCCGCTGGCAACAGCTAGTATATTAAGACATAGGATACTTTCATCCCGGTAGAAGGTTCCCGTGGGATAATTTCCGACATACACGCGGGCAACAGCTAGTATATTAAGACATAGGATACTTTTCATCCCGGTAGAAGGTTCCCGAGGGATAATTTCCGACATACACGCTGGCAACAGCTAGTATAATAAGACATAGGATACTTTCATCCCGGTACAAGGTTCCCGTGGGATAATTTCCGACATACACGCGAGCAACAGCTAGTATATTAAGACATAGGATACTTTTCATCCCGGTAAAAGGTTCCCGTGGGATAATTTCCGACATACACGCGGGCGAAGCCGCTGGCAACAGCTAGTATATTAAGACATAGGATACTTTATCCCGGTAGAAGGTTCCCGTGGGATAATTTCCGACATACACGCGGGCAACAGCTAGTATATTAGGACATAGGATAATTTTCATCCCGGTACAAGGTTCCCGTGGGATAATTTCCGACATACACGCGGGCGAAGCCGCTGGCAACAGCTAGTATATTAAGACATAGCATACTTTCATCCCGGTAGAAGGTTCCCGTGGGATAATTTCCGACATACACGCGGGCAACAGCTAGTATATTAAGACATAGGATACTTTTTATCCCGGTAGAAGGTTCCCGTGGGATAATTTCCGACATACACGCGGGCAACAGCTAGTATATTAAGACATAGGATACTTTTCGTCCCGGTAGAAGGTTCCCGTGGGATAATTTCCGACATACACGCTGGCAACAGCTAGTATATTAAGACATAGGATACTTTCATCCCGGTAGAAGGTTCCCGTGGGATAATTTCCGACATACACGCGGGCAACAGCTAGTATATTAAGACATAGGATACTTTTCATCCCGGTAGAAGGTTTCCGTGGGATAATTTCCGACATACACGCGGGCGAAGCCGCTGGCAACAGCTAGTATATTAAGACATAGGATACTTTTCATCCCGGTACAAGGTTCCCGTGGGATAATTTCCGACATACACGCGGGCGAAGCTGCTGGCAACAGCTAGTATATTAAGACATAGGATACTTTTCATCCCGGTAGAAGGTTCCCGTGGGATAATTTCCGACATACACGCGGGCAACAGCTAGTATATTAAGACATAGGATACTTTTCATCCCGGTAGAAGGTTCCCGAGGGATAATTTCTGACATACACGCTGGCAGCAGCTAGTATATTAAGACATAGGATACTTTCATCCCGGTACAAGGTTCCCGTGGGATAATTTCCGTCATACACGCGGGCAACAGCTAGTATATTAAGACATAGGATACTTTTCATCCCGGTACAAGGTACCCGTGGGATAATTTCCGACATACACGCGGGCAACAGCTAGTATATTAAGACATAGGATACTTTTCATCCCGGTAGAAGGTTCCCGTGGGATAATTTCCGACATACACGCGGGCAGCAGCTAGTATATTAAGACATAGGATACTTTTCATCCCGGTAGAAGGTTCCCGTGGGATAATTTCCGACATACACGCTGGCAACAGCTAGTATATTAAGACATAGGATACTTTCATCTCGGTAGAAGGTTCCCGTGGGATAATTTCCGACATACACGCGGGCAACAGCTAGTATATTAAGACATAGGATACTTTTCATCCCGGTACAAGGTTCCCGTGGGATAATTTCCGACATACACGCGGGCGAAGCCGCTGGCAACAGCTAGTATATTAAGACATAGGATACTTTCATCCCGGTAGAAGGTTCCCTTGGGATAATTTCCGACATACACGCGGGCAACAGCTAGTATATTAAGACATAGGATACTTTTAATCCCGGTAGAAGGTTCCCGAGGGATAATTTCCGACATACACGCTGGCAACAGCTAGTATATTAAGACATAGGATACTTTCATCCCGGTACAAGGTTCCCGTGGGATAATTTCCGACATACACGCGAGCAACAGCTAGTATATTAAGACATAGGATACTTTTCATCCCGGTAAAAGGTTCCCGTGGGATAATTTCCGACATACACGCGGGCAACAGCTAGTATATTAAGACATAGGATACTTTTATCACGGTAGAAGGTTCCCGTGGGATAATTTCCGACATACACGCGGGCAACAGCTAGTATATTAAGACATAGGATACTTTTCATCCCGGTACAAGGTTCCCGTGGGATAATTTCCGACATACACGCGGGCGAAGCCGCTGGCAACAGCTAGTATATTAAGACATAGGATACTTTCATCCCGGTAGAAGGTTCCCGTGGGATAATTTCCGACATACACGCGGGCAACAGCTAGTATATTAAGACATAGGATACTTTTCATCCCGGTAGAAGGTTCCCGAGGGATAATTTCCGACATACACGCGGGCAACAGCTAGTATATTAAGACATAGGATACTTCTCATCCCGGTAGAAGGTTCCAGAGGGATAATTTCCGACATACACGCTGGCAGCAGCTAGTATATTAAGACATAGGATACTTTCATCCCGGTACAAGGTTCCCGTGGGATAATTTCCGACATACACGCGGGCGAAGCCGCCGGCAACAGCTAGTATATTAAGACATAGGATACTTTATCCCGGTAGAAGGTTCCCGTGGGATAATTTCCGACATACACGCAGGCGAAGCCGCTGGCAACAGCTAGTATATTAAGACATAGGATACTTTCATCCCGGTAGAAGGTTCCCGTGGCATAATTTCCGACATACACGCGGGCAACAGCTAGTATATTAAGACATAGGATACTTTTCATCCCGGTAGAAGGTTCCCGAGGGATAATTTCCGACATACACGCGGGCAACAGCTAGTATATTAAGACATAGGATACTTTTCATCCCGGTAGAAGGTTCCCGAGGGATAATTTCCGACATACACGCGGGCGAAGCCGCCGGCAACAGCTAGTATATTAAGACATAGGATACTTTATCCCGGTAGAAGGTTCCCGTGGGATAATTTCCGACATACACGCGGGCGAAGCCGCTGGCAACAGCTAGTATATTAAGACATAGGATACTTTTCATCCCGGTAGAAGGTTCCCGTGGGATAATTTCCGACATACACGCGGGCAACAGCTAGTATATTAAGACATAGGATACTTTTCATCCCGGTAGAAGGTTCCCGTGGGATAATTTCCGACATACACGCGGGCGAAGCCGCTGGCAACAGCTAGTATATTAAGACATAGGATACTTTCATCCCGGTAGTAGGTTCCCGTGGGATAATTTCCGACATAAACGCGGGCGAAGCCGCTGGCAACAGCTAGTATATTAAGACATAGGATACTTTTCATCCCGGTAGAAAGTTCCCGTGGGATAATTTCCGACATACACGCGGGCGAAGCCGCGGGCAACAGCTAGTATATTAAGACAGGATACTTTTCATCCCCGTAGAAGGTTTCCGTGGGATAATTTTCGACATACACGCGGGCGAAGCCGCTGGCAACAGCTAGTATATTAAAACATAGGATACTTTCATCCCGGTAGAAGGTTCCCGTGGGATAATTTCCGACATACACGCGGGCAACAGCTAGTATATTAAGACATAGGATACTTTTCGTCCCGGTAGAAGGTTCCCGTGGGATAATTTCCGACATACACGCGGGCAACAGCTAGTATATTAAGACATAGGATACTTTTATCACGGTAGAAGGTTCCCGTGGGATAATTTCCGACATACACGCGGGCGAAGCCGCTGGCAACAGCTAGTATATTAAGACATAGGATACTTTCATCCCGGTACAAGGTACCCGTGGGATAATTTCCGACATACACGCGGGCAACAGCTAGTATATTAAGACATAGGATACTTTTCATCCCGGTAGAAGGTTCCCGTGGGATAATTTCCGACATACACGCTGGCAACAGCTAGTATATTAAGACATAGGATACTTTCATCCCGGTAGAAGGTTCCCGTGGGATAATTTCCGACATACACGCGGGCAACAGCTAGTATATTAAGACATAGGATACTTTATCTCGGTAGAAGGTTCCCGTGGGATAATTTCCGACATACACGCGGGCAACAGCTAGTATTATAAGACATAGGATACTTTTCATCCCGGTACAAGGTTCCCGTGGGATAATTTCCGACATACACGCGGGCGAAGCCGCTGGCAACAGCTAGTATATTAAGACATAGGATACTTTATCCCGGTAGAAGGTTCCCGTGGGATAATTTCCGTCATACACGCGGGCAACAGCTAGTATATTAAGACATAGGATACTTTTCATCCCGGTACAAGGTTCCCGTGGGATAATTTCCGACATACACGCGGGCGAAGCCGCTGGCAACAGCAAGTATATTAAGACATAGGATACTTTTCATCCCGGTAGAAGGTTCCCGAGGGATAATTTCCGACATACACGCTGGCAACAGCTAGTATATTAAGACATAGGATACTTTCATCCCGGTACAAGGTTCCCGTGGGATAATTTCCGACATACACGCGAGCAACATTTAGTATATTAAGACATAGGATACTTTTCATCCCGGTAAAAGGTTCCCGTGGGATAATTTCCGACATACACGCGAGCAACAGCTAGTATATTAAGACATAGGATACTTCTCATCCCGGTACAAGGTTCCCGTGGGATAATTTCCGACATACATGCGAGCAACAGCTAGTATATTAAGACATAGGATACTTTTCATCCCGGTACAAGGTTCCCGTGGGATAATTTCCGACATACACGCGGGCGAAGCCGCTGGCAACAGCTAGTATATTAAGACATAGGATACTTTCATCCCGGTAGAAGGTTCCCGTGGGATAATTTCCGACATACACGCGGGCAACAGCTAGTATATTAAGACATAGGATACTTTTCATCCCGGTAGAAGGTTCCCGAGGGATAATTTCCGACATACACGCTGGCAACAGCTAGTATATAAAGACATAGGATACTTTCATCCCGGTACAAGGTTCCCGTGGGATAATTTCCGACATACACGCGAGCAACAGCTAGTATATTAAGACATAGGATACTTTTCATCCCGGTAAAAGGTTCCCGTGGGATAATTTCCGACATACACGCGGGCGAAGCCGCTGGCAACAGCTAGTATATTAAGACATAGGATACTTTATCCCGGTAGAAGGTTCCCGTGGGATAATTTCCGACATACACGCGGGCAACAGCTAGTATATTAAGACATAGGATAATTTTCATCCCGGTACAAGGTTCCCGTGGGATAATTTCCTCCATACACGCGGGCGAAGCCGCTGGCAACAGCTAGTATATTAAGACATAGGATACTTTCATCCCGGTAGAAGGTTCCCGTGGGATAATTTCCGACATACACGCGGGCAACAGCTAGTATATTAAGACATAGGATACTTTTCATCCCGGTAGAAGGTTCCCGTGGGATAATTTCCGACATACACGCGGGCAACAGCTAGTATATTAAGACATAGGATACTTTTCGTCCCGGTAGAAGGTTCCCGTGGGATAATTTCCGACATACACGCTGGCAACAGCTAGTATATTAAGACATAGGATACTTTCATCCCGGTAGAAGGTTCCCGTGGGATAATTTCCGACATACACGCGGGCAACAGCTAGTATATTAAGACATAGGATACTTTTCATCCCGGTACAAGGTTCCCGTGGGATAATTTCCGACATACACGCGGGCGAAGCCGCTGGCAACAGCTAGTATATTAAGACATAGGATACTTTTCATCCCGGTAGAAGGTTCCCGTGGGATAATTTCAGACATACACGCGGGCAACAGCTAGTATATTAAGACATAGGATACTTTTCATCCCGGTAGAAGGTTCCCGAGGGATAATTTCCGACATACACGCTGGCAGCAGCTAGTATATTAAGACATAGGATACTTTCATCCCGGTACAAGGTTCCCGTGGGATAATTTCCGTCATACACGCGGGCAACAGCTAGTATATTAAGACATAGGATACTTTATCTCGGTAGAAGGTTCCCGTGGGATAATTTCCGACATACACGCGGGCAACAGCTAGTATATTAAGACATAGGATACTTTTCATCCCGGTACAAGGTTCCCGTGGGATAATTTCCGACATTCACGCAGGCGAAGCCGCTGGCAACAGCTAGTATATTAAGACATAGGATACTTTATCCCGGTAGAAGGTTCCCGTGGGATAATTTCCGTCATACACGCGGGCAACAGCTAGTATATTAAGACATAGGATACTTTTCATCCCGGTAGAAGGTTCCCGTGGGATAATTTCCGACATACACGCGGGCGAAGCCGCTGGCAACAGCAAGTATATTAAGACATAGGATACTTTTCATCCCGGTAGAAGGTTCCCGAGGGAAAATTTCCGACATACACGCTGGCAACAGCTAGTATATTAAGACATAGGATACTTTCATCCCGGTACAAGGTTCCCGTGGGATAATTTCCGACATACACGCGAGCAACAGCTAGTATATTAAGACATAGGATACTTTTCATCCCGGTAAAAGGTTCCCGTGGGATAATTTCCGACATACACGCGAGCAACAGCTAGTATATTAAGACATAGGATACTTCTCATCCCGGTACAAGGTTCCCGTGGGATAATTCCGACATACATGCGAGCAACAGCTAGTATATTAAGACATAGGATACTTTTCATCCCGGTACAAGGTTCCCGTGGGATAATTTCCGACATACACGCGGGCGAAGCCGCTGGCAACAGCTAGTATATTAAGACATAGGATACTTTCATCCCGGTAGAAGGTTCCCGTGGGATAATTTCCGACATACACGCGGGCAACAGCTAGTATATTAAGACATAGGATACTTTTCATCCCGGTAGAAGGTTCCCGAGGGATAATTTCCGACATACACGCTGGCAACAGCTAGTATATAAAGACATAGGATACTTTCATCCCGGTACAAGGTTCCCGTGGGATAATTTCCGACATACACGCGAGCAACAGCTAGTATATTAAGACATAGGATACTTTTCATCCCGGTAAAAGGTTCCCGTGGGATAATTTCCGACATACACGCGGGCGAAGCCGCTGGCAACAGCTAGTATATTAAGACATAGGATACTTTATCCCGGTAGAAGGTTCCCGTGGGATAATTTCCGACATACACGCGGGCAACAGCTAGTATATTAAGACATAGGATAATTTTCATCCCGGTACAAGGTTCCCGTGGGATAATTTCCGACATACACGCGGGCGAAGCCGCTGGCAACAGCTAGTATATTAAGACATAGGATACTTTCATCCCGGTAGAAGGTTCCCGTGGGATAATTTCCGACATACACGCGGGCAACAGCTAGTATATTAAGACATAGGATACTTTTCATCCCGGTAGAAGGTTCCCGTGGGATAATTTCCGACATACACGCGGGCAACAGCTAGTATATTAAGACATAGGATACTTTTCGTCCCGGTAGAAGGTTCCCGTGGGATAATTTCCGACATACACGCTGGCAACAGCTAGTATATTAAGACATAGGATACTTTCATCCCGGTAGAAGGTTCCCGTGGGATAATTTCCGACATACACGCGGGCAACAGCTAGTATATTAAGACATAGGATACTTTTCATCCCGGTAGAAGGTTTCCGTGGGATAATTTCCGACATACACGCGGGCGAAGCCGCTGGCAACAGCTAGTATATTAAGACATAGGATACTTTTCATCCCGGTACAAGGTTCCCGTGGGATAATTTCCGACATACACGCGGGCGAAGCTGCTGGCAACAGCTAGTATATTAAGACATAGGATACTTTTCATCCCGGTAGAAGGTTCCCGTGGAATAATTTCCGACATACACGCGGGCAACAGCTAGTATATTAAGACATAGGATACTTTTCATCCCGGTAGAAGGTTCCCGAGGGATAATTTCCGACATACACGCTGGCAGCAGCTAGTATATTAAGACATAGGATACTTTCATCCCGGTACAAGGTTCCCGTGGGATAATTTCCGTCATACACGCGGGCAACAGCTAGTATATTAAGACATAGGATACTTTTCATCCCGGTACAAGGTACCCGTGGGATAATTTCCGACATACACGCGGGCAACAGCTAGTATATTAAGACATAGGATACTTTTCATCCCGGTAGAAGGTTCCCGTGGGATAATTTCCGACATACACGCGGGCAGCAGCTAGTATATTAAGACATAGGATACTTTTCATCCCGGTAGAAGGTTCCCGTGGGATAATTTCCGACATACACGCGGGCAGCAGCTAGTATATTAAGACATAGGATACTTTTCATCCCGGTAGAAGGTTCCCGTGGGATAATTTCCGACATACACGCTGGCAACAGCTAGTATATTAAGACATAGGATACTTTTCATCCCGGTACAAGGTTCCCGTGGGATAATTTCCGACATACACGCGGGCGAAGCCGCTGGCAACAGCTAGTATATTAAGACATAGGATACTTTCATCCCGGTAGAAGGTTCCCTTGGGATAATTTTCGACATACACGCGGGCAACAGCTAGTATATTAAGACATAGGATACTTTTCATCCCGGTAGAAGGTTCCCGAGGGATAATTTCCGACATACACGCTGGCAACAGCTAGTATATTAAGACATAGGATACTTTCATCCCGGTACAAGATTCCTGAGGGATAATTTCCGACATACACGCTGGCAACAGCTAGTATATTAAGACATAGGATACTTTCATCCCGGTACAAGGTTCCCGTGGGATAATTTCCGACATACACGCGAGCAACAGCTAGTATATTAAGACATAGGATACTTTTCATCCCGGTAAAAGGTTCCCGTGGGATAATTTCCGACATACACGCGGGCAACAGCTAGTATATTAAGACATAGGATACTTTTATCACGGTAGAAGGTTCCCGTGGGATAATTTCCGACATACACGCGGGCAACAGCTAGTATATTAAGACATAGGATAATTTTCATCCCGGTACAAGGTTCCCGTGGGATAATTTCCGACATACACGCGGGCGAAGCCGCTGGCAACAGCTAGTATATTAAGACATAGGATACTTTCATCCCGGTAGAAGGTTCCCGTGGGATAATTTCCGACATACACGCGGGCAACAGCTAGTATATTAAGACATAGGATACTTTTCATCCCGGTAGAAGGTTCCCGTGGGATAATTTCCGACATACACGCGGGCAACAGCTAGTATATTAAGACATAGGATACTTTATCCCGGTAGAAGGTTCCCGTGGGATAATTTCCGACATACACGCGGGCAACAGCTAGTATATTAAGACATAGGATACTTTTTATCCCGGTAGAAGGTTCCCGAGGGATAATTTCCGACATACACGCTGGCAGCAGCTAGTATATTAAGACATAGGATACTTTCATCCCGGTACAAGGTTCCCGTGGGATAATTTCCGTCATACACGCGGGCAACAGCTAGTATATTAAGACATAGGATACTTTTCATCCCGGTACAAGGTTCCCGTGGGATAATTTCCGACATACACGCGGGCGAAGCCGCTGGCAACAGCTAGTATATTAAGACATAGGATACTTTCATCCCGGTAGAAGGTTCCCGTGGGATAATTTCCGACATACACGCGGGCAACAGCTAGTATATTAAGACATAGGATACTTTTCATCCCGGTAGAAGGTTCCCGAGGGATAATTTCCGACATACACGCGGGCAACAGCTAGTATATTAAGACATAGGATACTTTTCATCCCGGTACAAGGTTCCCGTGGGATAATTTCCGACATTCACGCAGGCGAAGCCGCTGGCAACAGCTAGTATATTAAGACATAGGATACTTTATCCCGGTAGAAGGTTCCCGTGGGATAATTTCCGTCATACACGCGGGCAACAGCTAGTATATTAAGACATGGGATACTTTTCATCCCGGTAGAAGGTTCCCGTGGGATAATTTCCGACATACACGCGGGCGAAGCCGCTGGCAACAGCAAGTATATTAAGACATAGGATACTTTTCATCCCGGTAGAAGGTTCCCGAGGGAAAATTTCCGACATACACGCTGGCAACAGCTAGTATATTAAGACATAGGATACTTTCATCCCGGTACAAGGTTCCCGTGGGATAATTTCCGACATACACGCGAGCAACAGCTAGTATATTAAGACATAGGATACTTTTCATCCCGGTAAAAGGTTCCCGTGGGATAATTTCCGACATACACGCGAGCAACAGCTAGTATATTAAGACATAGGATACTTCTCATCCCGGTACAAGGTTCCCGTGGGATAATTTCCGACATACACGCGAGCAACAGCTAGTATATTAAGACATAGGATACTTTTCATCCCGGTACAAGGTTCCCGTGGGATAATTTCCGACATACACGCGGGCGAAGCCGCTGGCAACAGCTAGTATATTAAGACATAGGATACTTTCATCCCGGTAGAAGGTTCCCGTGGGATAATTTCCGACATACACGCGGGCAACAGCTAGTATATTAAGACATAGGATACTTTTCATCCCGGTAGAAGGTTCCCGAGGGATAATTTCCGACATACACGCTGGCAACAGCTAGTATATAAAGACATAGGATACTTTCATCCCGGTACAAGGTTCCCGTGGGATAATTTCCGACATACACGCGAGCAACAGCTAGTATATTAAGACATAGGATACTTTTCATCCCGGTAAAAGGTTCCCGTGGGATAATTTCCGACATACACGCGGGCGAAGCCGCTGGCAACAGCTAGTATATTAAGACATAGGATACTTTATCCCGGTAGAAGGTTCCCGTGGGATAATTTCCGACATACACGCGGGCAACAGCTAGTATATTAAGACATAGGATAATTTTCATCCCGGTACAAGGTTCCCGTGGGATAATTTCCGACATACACGCGGGCGAAGCCGCTGGCAACAGCTAGTATATTAAGACATAGGATACTTTCATCCCGGTAGAAGGTTCCCGTGGGATAATTTCCGACATACACGCGGGCAACAGCTAGTATATTAAGACATAGGATACTTTTCATCCCGGTAGAAGGTTCCCGTGGGATAATTTCCGACATACACGCGGGCAACAGCTAGTATATTAAGACATAGGATACTTTTCGTCCCGGTAGAAGGTTCCCGTGGGATAATTTCCGACATACACGCTGGCAACAGCTAGTATATTAAGACATAGGATACTTTCATCCCGGTAGAAGGTTCCCGTGGGATAATTTCCGACATACACGCGGGCAACAGCTAGTATATTAAGACATAGGATACTTTTCATCCCGGTAGAAGGTTTCCGTGGGATAATTTCCGACATACACGCGGGCGAAGCCGCTGGCAACAGCTAGTATATTAAGACATAGGATACTTTTCATCCCGGTACAAGGTTCCCGTGGGATAATTTCCGACATACACGCGGGCGAAGCTGCTGGCAACAGCTAGTATATTAAGACATAGGATACTTTTCATCCCGGTAGAAGGTTCCCGTGGGATAATTTCCGACATACACGCGGGCAACAGCTAGTATATTAAGACATAGGATACTTTTCATCCCGGTAGAAGGTTCCCGAGGGATAATTTCCGACATACACGCTGGCAGCAGCTAGTATATTAAGACATAGGATACTTTCATCCCGGTACAAGGTTCCCGTGGGATAATTTCCGTCATACACGCGGGCAACAGCTAGTATATTAAGACATAGGATACTTTTCATCCCGGTACAAGGTACCCGTGGGATAATTTCCGACATACACGCGGGCAACAGCTAGTATATTAAGACATAGGATACTTTTCATCCCGGTAGAAGGTTCCCGTGGGATAATTTCCGACATACACGCGGGCAGCAGCTAGTATATTAAGACATAGGATACTTTTCATCCCGGTAGAAGGTTCCCGTGGGATAATTTCCGACATACACGCGGGCAGCAGCTAGTATATTAAGACATAGGATACTTTTCATCCCGGTAGAAGGTTCCCGTGGGATAATTTCCGACATACACGCTGGCAACAGCTAGTATATTAAGACATAGGATACTTTTCATCCCGGTACAAGGTTCCCGTGGGATAATTTCCGACATACACGCGGGCGAAGCCGCTGGCAACAGCTAGTATATTAAGACATAGGATACTTTCATCCCGGTAGAAGGTTCCCTTGGGATAATTTTCGACATACACGCGGGCAACAGCTAGTATATTAAGACATAGGATACTTTTCATCCCGGTAGAAGGTTCCCGAGGGATAATTTCCGACATACACGCTGGCAACAGCTAGTATATTAAGACATAGGATACTTTCATCCCGGTACAAGGTTCCCGAGGGATAATTTCCGACATACACGCTGGCAACAGCTAGTATATTAAGACATAGGATACTTTCATCCCGGTACAAGGTTCCCGTGGGATAATTTCCGACATACACGCGAGCAAGAGCTAGTATATTAAGACATAGGATACTTTTCATCCCGGTAAAAGGTTCCCGTGGGATAATTTCCGACATACACGCGGGCAACAGCTAGTATATTAAGACATAGGATACTTTTATCACGGTAGAAGGTTCCCGTGGGATAATTTCCGACATACACGCGGGCAACAGCTAGTATATTAAGACATAGGATAATTTTCATCCCGGTACAAGGTTCCCGTGGGATAATTTCCGACATACACGCGGGCGAAGCCGCTGGCAACAGCTAGTATATTAAGACATAGGATACTTTCATCCCGGTAGAAGGTTCCCGTGGGATAATTTCCGACATACACGCGGGCAACAGCTAGTATATTAAGACATAGGATACTTTTCATCCCGGTAGAAGGTTCCCGTGGGATAATTTCCGACATACACGCGGGCAACAGCTAGTATATTAAGACATAGGATACTTTATCCCGGTAGAAGGTTCCCGTGGGATAATTTCCGACATACACGCGGGCAACAGCTAGTATATTAAGACATAGGATACTTTTCATCCCGGTAGAAGGTTCCCGAGGGATAATTTCCGACATACACGCTGGCAGCAGCTAGTATATTAAGACATAGGATACTTTCATCCCGGTACAAGGTTCCCGTGGGATAATTTCCGTCATACACGCGGGCAACAGCTAGTATATTAAGACATAGGATACTTTTCATCCCGGTACAAGGTTCCCGTGGGATAATTTCCGACATACACGCGGGCGAAGCCGCTGGCAACAGCTAGTATATTAAGACATAGGATACTTTCATCCCGGTAGAAGGTTCCCGTGGGATAATTTCCGACATACACGCGGGCAACAGCTAGTATATTAAGACATAGGATACTTTTCATCCCGGTAGAAGGTTCCCGAGGGATAATTTCCGACATACACGCGGGCAACAGCTAGTATATTAAGACATAGGATACTTTTCATCCCGGTAGAAGGTTCCCGAGGGATAATTTCCGACATACACGCGGGCGAAGCCGCCGGCAACAGCTAGTATATTAAGACATAGGATTCTTTATCCCGGTAGAAGGTTCCCGTGGGATAATTTCCGTCATACACGCGGGCAACAGCTAGTATATTAAGACATAGGATACTTTTCATCCCGGTAGAAGGTTCCCGTGGGATAATTTCCGACATACACGCGGGCAACAGCTAGTATATTAAGACATAGGATACTTTTCATCCCGATAGAAGGTTCCCGTGGGATAATTTCCGACATACACGCGGGCGAAGCCGCTGGCAACAGCTAGTATATTAAGACATAGGATACTTTCATCCCGGTAGTAGGTTCCCGTGGGATAATTTCCGACATAAACGCGGGCGAAGCCGCTGGCAACAGCTAGTATATTAAGACATAGGATACTTTTCATCCCGGTAGAAGGTTCCCGTGGGATAATTTCCGACATACACGCGGGCGAAGCCGCGGGCAACAGCTAGTATATTAAGACATAGGATACTTTTCATCCCCGTAGAAGGTTCCCGTGGGATAATTTCCGACATACACGCGGGCGAAGCCGCTGGCAACAGCTAGTATATTAAGACATAGGATACTTTCATCCCGGTAGAAGGTTCCCGTGGGATAATTTCCGACATACACGCGGGCGAAGCCGCGGGCAACAGCTAGTATATTAAGACATAGGATACTTTTCATCCCCGTAGAAGGTTCCCGTGGGATAATTTCCGACATACACGCGGGCGAAGCCGCTGGCAACAGCTAGTATATTAAGACATAGGATACTTTCATCCCGGTACAAGGTACCCGTGGGATAATTGCCGACATACACGCGGGCAACAGCTAGTATATTAAGACATAGGATACTTTTCATCCCGGTAGAAGGTTCCCGTGGGATAATTTCCGACATACACGCGGGCAATAGCTAGTATATTAAGACATAGGATACTTTTCATCCCGGTAGAAGGTTCCCGTGGGATAATTTCCGACATACACGCGGGCAACAGCTAGTATATTAAGACATAGGATACTTTTATCACGGTAGAAGGTTCCCGTGGGATAATTTCCGACATACACGCGGGCGAAGCCGCTGGCAACAGCTTGTATATTAAGACATAGAATACTTTCATCCCGGTACAAGGTACCCGTGGGATAATTTCCGACATACACGCGGGCAACAGCTAGTATATTAAGACATAGGATACTTTTCATCCCGGTAGAAGGTTCCCGTGGGATAATTTCCGACATACACGCTGGCAACAGCTAGTATATTAAGACATAGGATACTTTCATCCCGGTAGAAGGTTCCCGTGGGATAATTTTTGACATACACGCGGGCAACAGCTAGTATATTAAGACATAGGATACTTTTCATCCCGGTAGAAGGTTCCCGTGGGATAATTTCCGACATACACGCGGGCAACAGCTAGTATATTAAGACATAGGATACTTTTCATCCCGGTAGAAGGTTCCCGTGGGATAATTTCCGACATAAACGCGGGCAACAGCTAGTATATTAAGACATAGGATACTTTTATCACGGTAGAAGGTTCCCGTGGGATAATTTCCGACATACACGCGGGCGAAGCCGCTGGCAACAGCTAGTATATTAAGACATAAGATACTTTCATCCCGGTACAAGGTTACCGTGCGATAATTTCCGACATACACGCGGGCAACAGCTAGTATATTAAGACGTAGGATACTTTTCATCCCGGTAGAAGGTTCCCGTGGGATAATTTCCGACATACACGCTGGCAACAGCTAGTATATTAAGACATAGGATACTTTCATCCCGGTAGAAGGTTCCCGTGGGATAATTTCCGACATACACGCGGGCAACAGCTAGTATATTAAGACATAGGATACTTTATCTCGGTAGAAGGTTCCCGTGGGATAATTTCCGACATACACGCGGGCAACAGCTAGTATATTAAGACATAGGATACTTTTCATCCCGGTACAAGGTTCCCGTGGGATAATTTCCGACATACACGCGGGCGAAGCCGCTGGCAACAGCTAGTATATTAAGACATAGGATGCTTTATCCCGGTAGAAGGTTCCCGTGGGATAATTTCCGACATACACGCGGGCAACAGCTAGTATATTAAGACATAGGATACTTTTCATCCCGGTACAAGGTTCCCGTGGGATAATTTCCGACATACACGCGGGCGAAGCCGCTGGCAACAGCTAGTATATTAAGACATAGGATACTTTCATCCCGGTAGAAGGTTCCCGTGGGATAATTTCCGACATACACGCGGGCAACAGCTAGTATATTAAGACATAGGATACTTTTCATCCCGGTAGAAGGTTCCCGAGGGATAATTTCCGACATACACGCTGGCAACAGCTAGTATATTAAGAAATAGGATACTTTCATCCCGGTACAAGGTTCCCGTGGGATAATTTCCGACATACACGCGGGCAACAGCTAGTATATTAAGACATAGGATACTTTTCATCCCGGTACAAGGTTCCCGTGGGATAATTTCCGACATACACGCGGGCGAAGCCGCTGGCAACAGCTAGTATATTAAGACATAGGATACTTTATCCCGGTAGAAGGTTCCCGTGGGATAATTTCCGACATACACGCGGGCAACAGCTAGTATATTAAGACATAGGATACTTTTCATCCCGGTACAAGGTTCCCGTGGGATAATTTCCGACATACACGCGGGCGAAGCCGCAGGCAACAGCTAGTATATTAAGACATAGGATACTTTCATCCCGGTAGAAGGTTCCCGTGGGATAATTTCCGACATACACGCGGGCAACAGCTAGTATATTAAGACATAGGATACTTTTCATCCCGGTAGAAGGTTCCCGAGGGATAATTTCCGACATACACGCGGGCAACAGCTAGTATATTAAGACATAGGATACTTTTCATCCCGGTAGAAGGTTCCCGAGGGATAATTTCCGACATACACGCTGGCAGCAGCTAGTATATTAAGACATAGGATACTTTCATCCCGGTACAAGGTTCCCGTGGGATAATTTCCGACATACACGCTGGCAACAGCTAGTATATTAAGACATAGGATACTTTCATCCCGGTACAAGGTTCCCGTGGGATAATTTATGTCATACACGCAGGCAACAGCTAGTATATTAAGACATAGGATATTTTTCATCCCGGTAGAAGGTTCCTGTGGGATAATTTCCGACATACACGCGGGCAACAGCTCGTATATTAAGACATAGGATACTTTTCATCCCGGTACAAGGTTTCCGTGGGATAATTTCCGACATACACGCGGGCGAAGCCGCTGGCAACAGCTAGTATATTAAGACATAGGATACTTTTCATCCCGGTAGAAGGTTCCCGAGGGATAATTTCCGACATACACGCTGGCAACAGCTAGTATATTAAGACATAGGATACTTTCATCCCGGTAGAAGGTTCCCGTGGGATAATTTTTGACATACACGCGGGCAACAGCTAGTATATTAAGACATAGGATACTTTTCATCCCGGTAGAAGGTTCCCGTGGGATAATTTCCGACATACACGCGGGCAACAGCTAGTATATTAAGACATAGGATACTTTTCATCCCGGTAGAAGGTTCCCGTGGGATAATTTCCGACATACACGCGGGCGAAGCCGCTGGCAACAGCTAGTATATTAAGACATAGGATACTTTTCATCCCGGTAGAAGGTTCCCGAGGGATAATTTCCGACATACACGCTGGCAGCAGCTAGTATATTAAGACATAGGATACTTTCATCCCGGTACAAGGTTCCCGTGGGATAATTTCCGTCATACACGCGGGCAACAGCTAGTATATTAAGACATAGGATACTTTTCATCCCGGTACAAGGTTCCCGTGGGATAATTTCCGACATACACGCGGGCGAAGCCGCTGGCAACAGCTAGTATATTAAGACATAGGATACTTTCATCCCGGTAGAAGGTTCCCGTGGGATAATTTCCGACATACACGCGGGCAACAGCTAGTATATTAAGACATAGGATACTTTTCATCCCGGTAGAAGGTTCCCGAGGGATAATTTCCGACATACACGCGGGCAACAGCTAGTATATTAAGACATAGGATACTTTTCATCCCGGTAGAAGGTTCCCGAGGGATAATTTCCGACATACACGCGGGCGAAGCCGCCGGCAACAGCTAGTATATTAAGACATAGGATTCTTTATCCCGGTAGAAGGTTCCCGTGGGATAATTTCCGTCATACACGCGGGCAACAGCTAGTATATTAAGACATAGGATACTTTTCATCCCGGTAGAAGGTTCCCGTGGGATAATTTCCGACATACACGCGGGCAACAGCTAGTATATTAAGACATAGGATACTTTTCATCCCGATAGAAGGTTCCCGTGGGATAATTTCCGACATACACGCGGGCGAAGCCGCTGGCAACAGCTAGTATATTAAGACATAGGATACTTTCATCCCGGTAGTAGGTTCCCGTGGGATAATTTCCGACATAAACGCGGGCGAAGCCGCTGGCAACAGCTAGTATATTAAGACATAGGATACTTTTCATCCCGGTAGAAGGTTCCCGTGGGATAATTTCCGACATACACGCGGGCGAAGCCGCGGGCAACAGCTAGTATATTAAGACATAGGATACTTTTCATCCCCGTAGAAGGTTCCCGTGGGATAATTTCCGACATACACGCGGGCGAAGCCGCTGGCAACAGCTAGTATATTAAGACATAGGATACTTTCATCCCGGTAGAAGGTTCCCGTGGGATAATTTCCGACATACACGCGGGCAACAGGTAGTATATTAAGACATAGGATACTTTTCATCCCGGTAGAAGGTTCCCGTGGGATAATTTCCGACATACACGCGGGCGAAGCCGCTGGCAACAGCTAGTATATTAAGACATAGGATACTTTCATCCCGGTACAAGGTACCCGTGGGATAATTGCCGACATACACGCGGGCAACAGCTAGTATATTAAGACATAGGATACTTTTCATCCCGGTAGAAGGTTCCCGTGGGATAATTTCCGACATACACGCGGGCAATAGCTAGTATATTAAGACATAGGATACTTTTCATCCCGGTAGAAGGTTCCCGTGGGATAATTTCCGACATACACGCGGGCAACAGCTAGTATATTAAGACATAGGATACTTTTATCACGGTAGAAGGTTCCCGTGGGATAATTTCCGACATACACGCGGGCGAAGCCGCTGGCAACAGCTTGTATATTAAGACATAGAATACTTTCATCCCGGTACAAGGTACCCGTGGGATAATTTCCGACATACACGCGGGCAACAGCTAGTATATTAAGACATAGGATACTTTTCATCCCGGTAGAAGGTTCCCGTGGGATAATTTCCGACATACACGCTGGCAACAGCTAGTATATTAAGACATAGGATACTTTCATCCCGGTAGAAGGTTCCCGTGGGATAATTTTTGACATACACGCGGGCAACAGCTAGTATATTAAGACATAGGATACTTTTCATCCCGGTAGAAGGTTCCCGTGGGATAATTTCCGACATACACGCGGGCAACAGCTAGTATATTAAGACATAGGATACTTTTCATCCCGGTAGAAGGTTCCCGTGGGATAATTTCCGACATAAACGCGGGCAACAGCTAGTATATTAAGACATAGGATACTTTTATCACGGTAGAAGGTTCCCGTGGGATAATTTCCGACATACACGCGGGCGAAGCCGCTGGCAACAGCTAGTATATTAAGACATAAGATACTTTCATCCCGGTACAAGGTTACCGTGCGATAATTTCCGACATACACGCGGGCAACAGCTAGTATATTAAGACGTAGGATACTTTTCATCCCGGTAGAAGGTTCCCGTGGGATAATTTCCGACATACACGCTGGCAACAGCTAGTATATTAAGACATAGGATACTTTCATCCCGGTAGAAGGTTCCCGTGGGATAATTTCCGACATACACGCGGGCAACAGCTAGTATATTAAGACATAGGATACTTTATCTCGGTAGAAGGTTCCCGTGGGATAATTTCCGACATACACGCGGGCAACAGCTAGTATATTAAGACATAGGATACTTTTCATCCCGGTACAAGGTTCCCGTGGGATAATTTCCGACATACACGCGGGCGAAGCCGCTGGCAACAGCTAGTATATTAAGACATAGGATGCTTTATCCCGGTAGAAGGTTCCCGTGGGATAATTTCCGACATACACGCGGGCAACAGCTAGTATATTAAGACATAGGATACTTTTCATCCCGGTACAAGGTTCCCGTGGGATAATTTCCGACATACACGCGGGCGAAGCCGCTGGCAACAGCTAGTATATTAAGACATAGGATACTTTCATCCCGGTAGAAGGTTCCCGTGGGATAATTTCCGACATACACGCGGGCAACAGCTAGTATATTAAGACATAGGATACTTTTCATCCCGGTAGAAGGTTCCCGAGGGATAATTTCCGACATACACGCTGGCAACAGCTAGTATATTAAGAAATAGGATACTTTCATCCCGGTACAAGGTTCCCGTGGGATAATTTCCGACATACACGCGGGCAACAGCTAGTATATTAAGACATAGGATACTTTTCATCCCGGTACAAGGTTCCCGTGGGATAATTTCCGACATACACGCGGGCGAAGCCGCTGGCAACAGCTAGTATATTAAGACATAGGATACTTTATCCCGGTAGAAGGTTCCCGTGGGATAATTTCCGACATACACGCGGGCAACAGCTAGTATATTAAGACATAGGATACTTTTCATCCCGGTACAAGGTTCCCGTGGGATAATTTCCGACATACACGCGGGCGAAGCCGCAGGCAACAGCTAGTATATTAAGACATAGGATACTTTCATCCCGGTAGAAGGTTCCCGTGGGATAATTTCCGACATACACGCGGGCAACAGCTAGTATATTAAGACATAGGATACTTTTCATCCCGGTAGAAGGTTCCCGAGGGATAATTTCCGACATACACGCGGGCAACAGCTAGTATATTAAGACATAGGATACTTTTCATCCCGGTAGAAGGTTCCCGAGGGATAATTTCCGACATACACGCTGGCAGCAGCTAGTATATTAAGACATAGGATACTTTCATCCCGGTACAAGGTTCCCGTGGGATAATTTCCGACATACACGCTGGCAACAGCTAGTATATTAAGACATAGGATACTTTCATCCCGGTACAAGGTTCCCGTGGGATAATTTATGTCATACACGCAGGCAACAGCTAGTATATTAAGACATAGGATATTTTTCATCCCGGTAGAAGGTTCCTGTGGGATAATTTCCGACATACACGCGGGCAACAGCTCGTATATTAAGACATAGGATACTTTTCATCCCGGTACAAGGTTTCCGTGGGATAATTTCCGACATACACGCGGGCGAAGCCGCTGGCAACAGCTAGTATATTAAGACATAGGATACTTTTCATCCCGGTAGAAGGTTCCCGAGGGATAATTTCCGACATACACGCTGGCAACAGCTAGTATATTAAGACATAGGATACTTTCATCCCGGTAGAAGGTTCCCGTGGGATAATTTTTGACATACACGCGGGCAACAGCTAGTATATTAAGACATAGGATACTTTTCATCCCGGTAGAAGGTTCCCGTGGGATAATTTCCGACATACACGCGGGCAACAGCTAGTATATTAAGACATAGGATACTTTTCATCCCGGTAGAAGGTTCCCGTGGGATAATTTCCGACATACACGCGGGCAACAGCTAGTATATTAAGACATAGGATACTTTTATCACGGTAGAAGGTTCCCGTGGGATAATTTCCGACATACACGCTGGCAACAGCTAGTATATTAAGACATAGGATACTTTCATCCCGGTAGAAGGTTCCCGTGGGATAATTTCCGACATACACGCGGGCAACAGCTAGTATATTAAGACATAGGATACTTTATCTCGGTAGAAGGTTCCCGTGGGATAATTTCCGACATACACGCGGGCAACAGCTAGTATATTAAGACATAGGATACTTTTCATCCCGGTACAATTTTCCCGTGGGATAATTTCCGACATACACGCGGGCGAAGCCGCTGGCAACAGCTAGTATATTAAGACATAGGATGCTTTATCCCGGTAGAAGGTTCCCGTGGGATAATTTCCGACATACACGCGGGCAACAGCTAGTATATTAAGACATAGGATACTTTTCATCCCGGTACAAGGTTCCCGTGGGATAATTTCCGACATACACGCGGGCGAAGCCGCTGGCAACAGCTAGTATATTAAGACATAGGATACTTTCATCCCGGTAGAAGGTTCCCGTGGGATAATTTCCGACATACACGCGGGCAACAGCTAGTATATTAAGACATAGGATACTTTTCATCCCGGTACAAGGTTCCCGTGGGATAATTTCCGACATACACGCGGGCGAAGCCGCTGGCAACAGCTAGTATATTAAGACATAGGATACTTTTCATCCCGGTACAAGGTTCCCGTGGGATAATTTCCGACATACACGCGGGCGAAGCCGCTGGCAACAGCTAGTATATTAAGACATAGGATACTTTTCATCCCGGTAGAAGGTTCCCGAGGGATAATTTCCGACATACACGCGGGCAACAGCTCGTATATTAAGACATAGGATACTTTTCATCCCGGTACAAGGTTCCCGTGGGATAATTTCCGACATACACGCGGGCGAAGCCGCTGGCAACAGCTAGTATATTAAGACATAGGATACTTTCATCCCGGTAGAAGGTTCCCGTGGGATAATTTCCGACATACACGCGGGCAACAGCTAGTATATTAAGACATAGGATACTTTATCTCGGTAGAAGGTTCCCGTGGGATAATTTCCGACATACACGCGGGCAACAGCTAGTATATTAAGACATAGGATACTTTTCATCCCGGTACAAGGTTCCCGTGGGATAATTTCCGACATACACGCGGGCGAAGCCGCTGGCAACAGCTAGTATATTAAGACATAGGATGCTTTATCCCGGTAGAAGGTTCCCGTGGGATAATTTCCGACATACACGCGGGCAACAGCTAGTATATTAAGACATAGGATACTTTTCATCCCGGTACAAGGTTCCCGTGGGATAATTTCCGACATACACGCGGGCGAAGCCGCTGGCAACAGCTAGTATATTAAGACATAGGATACTTTCATCCCGGTAGAAGGTTCCCGTGGGATAATTTCCGACATACACGCGGGCAACAGCTAGTATATTAAGACATAGGATACTTTTCATCCCGGTAGAAGGTTCCCGAGGGATAATTTCCGACATACACGCTGGCAACAGCTAGTATATTAAGAAATAGGATACTTTCATCCCGGTACAAGGTTCCCGTGGGATAATTTCCGACATACACGCGGGCAACAGCTAGTATAATAAGACATAGGATACTTTTCATCCCGGTACAAGGTTCCCGTGGGATAATTTCCGACATACACGCGGGCGAAGCCGCTGGCAACAGCTAGTATATTAAGACATAGGATACTTTATCCCGGTAGAAGGTTCCCGTGGGATAATTTCCGACATACACGCGGGCAACAGCTAGTATATTAAGACATAGGATACTTTTCATCCCGGTACAAGGTTCCCGTGGGATAATTTCCGACATACACGCGGGCGAAGCCGCAGGCAACAGCTAGTATATTAAGACATAGGATACTTTCATCCCGGTAGAAGGTTCCCGTGGGATAATTTCCGACATACACGCGGGCAACAGCTAGTATATTAAGACATAGGATACTTTTCATCCCGGTAGAAGGTTCCCGAGGGATAATTTCCGACATACACGCGGGCAACAGCTAGTATATTAAGACATAGGATACTTTTCATCCCGGTAGAAGGTTCCCGAGGGATAATTTCCGACATACACGCTGGCAGCAGCTAGTATATTAAGACATAGGATACTTTCATCCCGGTACAAGGTTCCCGTGGGATAATTTCCGACATACACGCTGGCAACAGCTAGTATATTAAGACATAGGATACTTTCATCCCGGTACAAGGTTCCCGTGGGATAATTTATGTCATACACGCAGGCAACAGCTAGTATATTAAGACATAGGATATTTTTCATCCCGGTAGAAGGTTCCTGTGGGATAATTTCCGACATACACGCGGGCAACAGCTCGTATATTAAGACATAGGATACTTTTCATCCCGGTACAAGGTTTCCGTGGGATAATTTCCGACATACACGCGGGCGAAGCCGCTGGCAACAGCTAGTATATTAAGACATAGGATACTTTTCATCCCGGTAGAAGGTTCCCGAGGGATAATTTCCGACATACACGCTGGCAACAGCTAGTATATTAAGACATAGGATACTTTCATCCCGGTAGAAGGTTCCCGTGGGATAATTTTTGACATACACGCGGGCAACAGCTAGTATATTAAGACATAGGATACTTTTCATCCCGGTAGAAGGTTCCCGTGGGATAATTTCCGACATACACGCGGGCAACAGCTAGTATATTAAGACATAGGATACTTTTCATCCCGGTAGAAGGTTCCCGTGGGATAATTTCCGACATACACGCGGGCAACAGCTAGTATATTAAGACATAGGATACTTTTATCACGGTAGAAGGTTCCCGTGGGATAATTTCCGACATACACGCTGGCAACAGCTAGTATATTAAGACATAGGATACTTTCATCCCGGTAGAAGGTTCCCGTGGGATAATTTCCGACATACACGCGGGCAACAGCTAGTATATTAAGACATAGGATACTTTATCTCGGTAGAAGGTTCCCGTGGGATAATTTCCGACATACACGCGGGCAACAGCTAGTATATTAAGACATAGGATACTTTTCATCCCGGTACAAGGTTCCCGTGGGATAATTTCCGACATACACGCGGGCGAAGCCGCTGGCAACAGCTAGTATATTAAGACATAGGATGCTTTATCCCGGTAGAAGGTTCCCGTGGGATAATTTCCGACATACACGCGGGCAACAGCTAGTATATTAAGACATAGGATACTTTTCATCCCGGTACAAGGTTCCCGTGGGATAATTTCCGACATACACGCGGGCGAAGCCGCTGGCAACAGCTAGTATATTAAGACATAGGATACTTTCATCCCGGTAGAAGGTTCCCGTGGGATAATTTCCGACATACACGCGGGCAACAGCTAGTATATTAAGACATAGGATACTTTTCATCCCGGTACAAGGTTCCCGTGGGATAATTTCCGACATACACGCGGGCGAAGCCGCTGGCAACAGCTAGTATATTAAGACATAGGATACTTTTCATCCCGGTACAAGGTTCCCGTGGGATAATTTCCGACATACACGCGGGCGAAGCCGCTGGCAACAGCTAGTATATTAAGACATAGGATACTTTTCATCCCGGTAGAAGGTTCCCGAGGGATAATTTCCGACATACACGCGGGCAACAGCTCGTATATTAAGACATAGGATACTTTTCATCCCGGTACAAGGTTCCCGTGGGATAATTTCCGACATACACGCGGGCGAAGCCGCTGGCAACAGCTAGTATATTAAGACATAGGATACTTTTCATCCCGGTAGAAGGTTCCCGAGGGATAATTTCCGACATACACGCTGGCAACAGCTAGTATATTAAGACATAGGATACTTTCATCCCGTTAGAAGGTTCCCGTGGGATAATTTTTGACATACACGCGGGCAACAGCTAGTATATTAAGACATAGGATACTTTTCATCCCGGTAGAAGGTTCCCGTGGGATAATTTCCGACATACACGCGGGCAACAGCTAGTATATTAAGACATAGGATACTTTTCATCCCGGTAGAAGGTTCCCGTGGGATAATTTCCGACATACACGCGGGCAACAGCTAGTATATTAAGACATAGGATACTTTTATCACGGTAGAAGGTTCCCGTGGGATAATTTCCGACATACACGCGGGCGAAGCCGCTGGCAACAGCTAGTATATTAAGACATAGGATACTTTCATCCCGGTACAAGGTACCCGTGGGATAATTTCCGACATACACGCGGGCAACAGCTAGTATATTAAGACATAGGATACTTTTCATCCCGGTAGAAGGTTCCCGTGGGATAATTTCCGACATACACGCTGGCAACAGCTAGTATATTAAGACATAGGATACGTTCATCCCGGTAGAAGGTTCCCGTGGGATAATTTCCGACATACACGCGGGCAACAGCTAGTATATTAAGACATAGGATACTTTATCTCGGTAGAAGGTTCCCGTGGGATAATTTCCGACATACACGCGGGCAACAGCTAGTATATTAAGACATAGGATACTTTTCATCCCGGTACAAGGTTCCCGTGGGATAATTTCCGACATACACGCGGGCGAAGCCGCTGGCAACAGCTAGTATATTAAGACATAGGATGCTTTATCCCGGTAGAAGGTTCCCGTGGGATAATTTCCGACATACACGCGGGCAACAGCTAGTATATTAAGACATAGGATACTTTTCATCCCGGTACAAGGTTCCCGTGGGATAATTTCCGACATACACGCGGGCGAAGCCGCTGGCAACAGCTAGTATATTAAGACATAGGATACTTTCATCCCGGTAGAAGGTTCCCGTGGGATAATTTCCGACATACACGCGGGCAACAGCTAGTATATTAAGACATAGGATACTTTTCATCCCGGTAGAAGGTTCCCGAGGGATAATTTCCGACATACACGCTGGCAACAGCTAGTATATTAAGACATAGGATACTTTCATCCCGGTACAAGGTTCCCGTGGGATAATTTCCGACATACACGCGGGCAACAGCTAGTATATTAAGACATAGGATACTTTTCATCCCGGTACAAGGTTCCCGTGGGATAATTTCCGACATACACGCGGGCGAAGCCGCTGGCAACAGCTAGTATATTAAGACATAGGATACTTTATCCCGGTAGAAGGTTCCCGTGGGATAATTTCCGACATACACGCGGGCAACAGCTAGTATATTAAGACATAGGATACTTTTCATCCCGGTACAAGGTTCCCGTGGGATAATTTCCGACATACACGCGGGCGAAGCCGCTGGCAACAACTAGTATATTAAGACATAGGATACTTTCATCCCGGTAGAAGGTTCCCGTGGGAAAATTTCCGACATACACGCGGGCAATAGCTAGTATATTAAGACATAGGATACTTTATCTCGGTAGAAGGTTCCCGTGGGATAATTTCCGACATACACGCGGGCAACAGCTAGTATATTAAGACATAGGATACTTTCATCTCGGTAGAAGGTTCCCGTGGGATAATTTCCGACATACACGCGGGCAACAGCTAGTATATTAAGACATAGGATACTTTTCATCCCGGTACAAGGTTCCCGTGGGATAATTTCCGACATACACGCGGGCGAAGCCGCTGGCAACAGCTAGTATATTAAGACATAGGATACTTTCATCCCGGTAGAAGGTTCCCGTGGGATAATTTCCGACATACACGCGGGCAACAGCTAGTATATTAAGACATAGGATACTTTTCATCCCGGTAGAAGGTTCCCGAGGGATAATTTCCGACATACACGCTGGCAACAGCTAGTATATTAAAAAATAGGATACTTTCATCCCGGTACAAGGTTCCCGAGGGATAATTTCCGACATACACGCGGGCAACAGCTAGTATATTAAGACATAGGATACTTTTCATCCCGGTACAAGGTTCCCGTGGGATAATTTCCGACATACACGCGGGCGAAGCCGCTGGCAACAGCTAGTATATTAAGACATAGGATACTTTATCCCGGTAGAAGGTTCCCGTGGGATAATTTCCGACATACACGCGGGCAACAGCTAGTATATTAAGACATAGGATACTTTTCATCCCGGTACAAGGTTCCCGTGGGATAATTTCCGACATACACGCGGGCGAAGCCGCAGGCAACAGCTAGTATATTAAGACATAGGATACTTTCATCCCGGTAAAAGGTTCCCGTGGGATAATTTCCGACATACACGCGGGCAACAGCTAGTATATTAAGACATAGGATACTTTTCATCCCGGTAGAAGGTTCCCGAGGGATAATTTCCGACATACACGCGGGCAACAGCTAGTATATTAAGACATAGGATACTTTTCATCCCGGTAGAAGGTTCCCGAGGGATAATTTCCGACATACACGCTGGCAGCAGCTAGTATATTAAGACATAGGATACTTTCATCCCGGTACAAGGTTCCCGTGGGATAATTTCCGACATACACGCTGGCAACAGCTAGTATATTAAGACATAGGATACTTTCATCCCGGTACAAGGTTCCCGTGGGATAATTTATGTCATACACGCAGGCAACAGCTAGTATATTAAGACATAGGATATTTTTCATCCCGGTAGAAGGTTCCCGTGGGATAATTTCCGACATACACGCGGGCAACAGCTAGTATATTAAGACATAGGATACTTTTCATCCCGGTACAAGGTTCCCGTGGGATAATTTCCGACATACACGCGGGCGAAGCCGCTGGCAACAGCTAGTATATTAAGACATAGGATACTTTTCATCCCGGTAGAAGGTTCCCGAGGGATAATTTCCGACATACACGCTGGCAACAGCTAGTATATTAAGACATAGGATACTTTCATCCCGGTAGAAGGTTCCCGTGGGATAATTTCCGACATACACGCGGGCAACAGCTAGTATATTAAGACATAGGATACTTTTCATCCCGGTAGAAGGTTTCCGTGGGATAATTTCCGACATACACGCGGGCGAAGCCGCTGGCAACAGCTAGTATATTAAGACATAGGATACTTTTCATCCCGGTACAAGGTTCCCGTGGGATAATTTCCGACATATACGCTGGCAACAGCTAGTATATTAAGACATAGGATACTTTCATCCCGGTAGAAGGTTCCCGTGGGATAATTTCCGACATACACGCGGGCGAAGCCGCTGGCAACAGCTAGTATATTAAGACATAGGATACTTTTCATCCCGGTACAAGGTTCCCGTGGGATAATATCTGACATACACGCGGGCAACAGCTAGTATATTAAGACATAGGATACTTTTCATCCCGGTAGAAGGTTCCCGTAGGATAATTTCCGACATACACGCTGGCAACAGCTAGTATATTAAGACATAGGATACTTTCATCCCGGTAGAAGGTTCCCGTGGGATAATTTCCGACATACACGCTGGCAACAGCTAGTATATTAAGACATAGGATACTTTTCATCCCGGTACAAGGTTCCCGTGGGATAATTTCCGACATACACGCTGGCAACAGCTAGTATATTAAGACATAGGATACTTTCATCCCGGTAGAAGGTTCCCGTGGGATAATTTCCGACATACACGCGGGCAACAGCTAGTATATTAGGACATAGGATACTTTTCATCCCGGTAGAAGGTTTCCGTGGGATAATTTCCGACATACATGCGGGCGAAGCCGCTGGCAACAGCTAGTATATTAAGACATAGGATACTTTTCATCCCGGTACAAGGTTCCCGTGGGATAATTTCCGACATACACGCTGGCAACAGCTAGTATATTAAGACATAGGATACTTTCATCCCGGTAGAAGGTTCCCGTGGGATAATTTCCGACATACACGCGGGCAACAGCTAGTATATTAAGACATAGGATACTTTTCATCCCGGTAGAAGGTTTCCGTGGGATAATTTCCGACATACACGCGGGCGAAGCCGCTGGCAACAGCTAGTATATTAAGACATAGGATACTTTTCATCCCGGTACAAGGTTCCCGTGGGATAATTTCCGACATACACGCGGGCGAAGCTGCTGGCAACAGCTAGTATATTAAGACATAGGATACTTTCATCCCGGTAGAAGGTTCCCGTGGGATAATTTCCGACATATACGCGGGCAACAGCTAGTATATTAAGACATAGGATACTTTTCATCCCGGTAGAAGGTTCCCGAGGGATAATTTCCGACATACACGCTGGCAGCAGCTAGTATATTAGACATAGGATACTTTTCGTCCCGGTAGAAGGTTCCCGTGGGATAATTTCCGACATACACGCTGGCAACAGCTAGTATATTAAGGCATAGGATACTTTTCGTCCCGGTAGAAGGTTCCCGTGGGATAATTTCCGACATACACGCTGGCAACAGCTAGTATATTAAGACATAGGATACTTTCATCCCGGTAGAAGTTTCCCGTGGGATAATTTCCGACATACACGCGGGCAACAGCTAGTATATTAAGACATAGGATACTTTTCGTCCCGGTAGAAGGTTCCCGTGGGATAATTTCCGACATACACGCTGGCAGCAGCTAGTATATTAAGACATAGGATACTTTCATCCCGGTACAAGGTTCCCGTGGGATAATTTCCGACATACACGCGGGCAACACCTAGTATATTAAGACATAGGATACTTTTCGTCCCGGTAGAAGGTTCCCGAGGGATAATTTCCGACATACACGCTGGCAGCAGCTAGTATATTAAGACATAGGATACTTTCATCCCGGTACAAGGTTCCCGTGGGATAATTTCCGACATACACGCGGGCGAAGCCGCTGGCAACAGCTAGTATATTAAGACATAGGATACTTTCATCCCGGTAGAAGGTTCCCGTGGGATAATTTCCGACATACACGCGGGCAACAGCTAGTATATTAAGACATAGGATACTTTTCGTCCCGGTAGAAGGTTCCCGAGGGATAATTTCCGACATACACGCGGGCAACAGCTAGTATATTAAGACATAGGATACTTTCATCCCGGTACAAGGTTCCCGTGGGATAATTTTTGACATACACGCGGGCAACAGCTAGTATATTAAGACATAGGATACTTTCATCCCGGTACAAGGTTCCCGTGGGATAATTTCCGACATACACGCTGGCAACAGCTAGTATATTAAGACATAGGATACTTTCATCCCGGTACAAGGTTCCCGTGGGATAATTTCCGACATACATGCTGGCAACAGCTAGTTTATTAAGACATAGGATACTTTCATCCCGGTAGAAGGTTCCCGTGGGATAATTTCCGACATACACGCTGGCAACAGCTAGTATATTAAGACATAGGATACTTTCATCCCGGTAGAAGGTTCCCGTGGGATAATTTCCGACATACACGCGGGCAACAGCTAGTATATTAAGACATAGGATACTTTTCATCCCGGTAGAAGGTTTCCGTGGGATAATTTCCGACATACACGCGGGCGAAGCCGCTGGCAACAGCTAGTATATTAAGACATAGGATACTTTTCATCCCGGTACAAGGTTCCCGTGGGATAATTTCTGACATACACGCGGGCAACAGCTAGTATATTAAGACATAGGATACTTTTCATCCCGGTAGAAGGTTCCCGTAGGATAATTTCCGACATACACGCTGGCAACAGCTAGTATATTAAGACATAGGATACTTTTCATCCCGGTACAAGGTTCCCGTGGGATAATTTCCGACATACACGCTGGCAACAGCTAGTATATTAAGACATAGGATACTTTTCATCCCGGTACAAGGTTCCCGTGGGATAATTTCCGACATACACGCTGGCAACAGCTAGTATATTAAGACATAGGATACTTTTCATCCCGGTAGAAGGTTCCCGAGGGATAATTTCCGACATACACGCTGGCAACAGCTAGTATATTAAGACATAGGATACTTTTATCCCGGTAGAAGGTTCCCGTGGGATAATTTCCGACATACATGCGGGCAACAGCTAGTATATTAAGACATAGGATACTTTTCATCCCGGTAGAAGGTTCCCGTGGGATAATTTCCGACATACACGCGGGCGAAGCCGCTGGCAACAGCTAGTATATTAAGACATAGGATACTTTCATCCCGGTAGTAGGTTCCCGTGGGATAATTTCCGACATACACGCGGGCGAATTCGCTGGCAACAGCTAGTATATTAAGACATAGGATACTTTTCATCCCGGTAGAAGGTTCCCGTGGGATAATTTCCGACATACACGCGGGCGAAGCCGCGGGCAACAGCTAGTATATTAAGACATAGGATACTTTTTATCCCGGTAGAAGGTTCCCGTGGGATAATTTCCGACATACACGCGGGCAACAGCTAGTATATTAAGACATAGGATACTTTTATCACGGTAGAAGGTTCCCGTGGGATAATTTCCGACATACACGCGGGCGAAGCCGCTGGCAACAGCTAGTATATTAAGACATAGGATACTTTTCATCCCGGCACAAGGTTCCCGTGGGATAATTTCCGACATACACGCGGGCGAAGCCGCTGGCAACAGCTAGTATATTAAGACATAGGATACTTTTATCCCGGTAGAAGGTTTCCCTGGGATAATTTCCGACATACAAGCGGGCAACAGCTAGTATATTAAGACATAGGATACTTTTCATCCCGGTAGAAGGTTCCCGTGGGATAATTTCCGACATACACGCGGGCAACAGCTAGTATATTAAGACATAGGATACTTTTCGTCCCGGTAGAAGGTTCCCGTGGGATAATTTCCGACATACACGCTGGCAACAGCTAGTATATTAAGACATAGGATACTTTCATCCCGGTAGAAGGTTCCCGTGGGATAATTTCCGACATACACGCGGGCAACAGCTAGTATATTAAGACATAGGATACTTTTCATCCCGGTAGAAGGTTTCCGTGGGATAATTTCCGACATACACGCGGGCGAAGCCGCTGGCAACAGCTAGTATATTAAGACATAGGATACTTTTCATCCCGGTACAAGGTTCCCGTGGGATAATTTCCGACATACACGCGGGCGAAGCTGCTGGCAACAGCTAGTATATTAAGACATAGGATACTTTCATCCCGGTAGAAGGTTCCCGTGGGATAATTTCCGACATACACGCGGGCAACAGCTAGTATATTAAGACATAGGATACTTTCATCCCGGTAGTAGGTTCCCGTGGGATAATTTCCGACATACACGCGGGCGAAGCCGCTGGCAACAGCTAGTATATTAAGACATAGGATACTTTTATCCCGGTAGAAGGTTCCCCTGGGATAATTTCCGACATACACGCGGGCAACAGCTAGTATATTAAGACATAGGATACTTTTCGTCCCGGTAGAAGGTTCCCGTGGGATAATTTCCGACATACACGCTGGCAACAGCTAGTATATTAAGACATAGGATACTTTCATCCCGGTAGAAGGTTCCCGTGGGATAATTTCCGACATACACGCGGGCAACAGCTAGTATATTAAGACATAGGATACTTTTCGTCCCGGTAGAAGGTTCCCGAGGGATAATTTCCGACATACACGCTGGCAGCAGCTAGTATATTAAGACATAGGATACTTTCATCCCGGTACAAGGTTCCCGTGGGATAATTTCCGACATACACGCGGGCAACACCTAGTATATTAAGACATAGGATACTTTTCATCCCGGTACAAGGTTCCCGTGGGATAATTTCCGACATACACGCGGGCGAAGCCGCTGGCAACAGCTAGTATATTAAGACATAGGATACTTTTCATCCCGGTAGAAGGTTCCCGTGGGATAATTTCCGACATACACGCGGGCGAAGCCGCGGGCAACAGCTAGTATATTAAGACATAGGATACTTTTTATCCCGGTAGAAGGTTCCCGTGGGATAATTTCCGACATACACGCGGGCAACAGCTAGTATATTAAGACATAGGATACTTTTATCACGGTAGAAGGTTCCCGTGGGATAATTTCCGACATACACGCGGGCGAAGCCGCTGGCAACAGCTAGTATATTAAGACATAGGATACTTTTCATCCCGGCACAAGGTTCCCGTGGGATAATTTCCGACATACACGCAGGCGAAGCCGCTGGCAACAGCTAGTATATTAAGACATAGGATACTTTTATCCCGGTAGAAGGTTCCCCTGGGATAATTTCCGACATACACGCGGGCAACAGCTAGTATATTAAGACATAGGATACTTTTCATCCCGGTAGAAGGTTCCCGTGGGATAATTTCCGACATACACGCGGGCAACAGCTAGTATATTAAGACATAGGATACTTTTCGTCCCGGTAGAAGGTTCCCGTGGGATAATTTCCGACATACACACGGGCAACAGCTAGTATATTAAGACATAGGATACTATTCGTCCCGGTAGAAGGTTCCCGTGGGATAATTTCCGACATACACGCTGGCAACAGCTAGTATATTAAGACATAGGATACTTTCCGTCCCGGTAGAAGGTTCCCGTGGGATAATTTCCGACATACACGGTGGCAACAGCTAGTATATTAAGACATAGGATACTTTCATCCCGGTAGAAGGTTCCCGAGGGATAATTTCCGACATACACGCTGGCAACAGCTAGTATATTAAGACATAGGATACTTTTATCCCGGTAGAAGGTTCCCGTGGGATAATTTCCGACATACATGCGGGCAACAGCTAGTATATTAAGACATAGGATACTTTTCATCCCGGTAGAAGGTTCCCGTGGGATAATTTCCGACATACACGCGGGCGAAGCCGCTGGCAACAGCTAGTATATTAAGACATAGGATACTTTCATCCCGGTAGTAGGTTCCCGTGGGATAATTTCCGACATACACGCGGGCAACAGCTAGTATATTAAGACATAGGATACTTTCATCCCGGTACAAGGTTCCCGTGGGATAATTTCCGACATACACGCGGGCGAAGCCGCTGGCAACAGCTAGTATATTAAGACATAGGATACTTTTCATCCCGGTAGAAGGTTCCCGTGGGATAATTTCCGACATACACGCGGGCAACAGCTAGTATATTAAGACATAGGATACTTTTCATCCCGGTAGAAGGTTCCCGAGGGATAATTTCCGACAACCACGCGGGCAAAGCCGCGGGCAAAGGCTAATAATAAATAAATGAACTAATCATAACAATTATTTTCAGGTACTCTTGCCCCATTGACATCTGGTCAGTTGGCTGCATATTCTCAGAGATGTCTTCAAAGAAACCTCTGTTCCAAGGAGACTCGGAGATTGATCAACTGTTCCGCATTTTCAGGTAAATGTTTTAATGTTAAAGCTTCTGTTATCTAAAAATGCATATAAGTAGACAGAAATTCTGACCCTCTAAGTATTGGATTAAAATATTAAATGTGTTTTTTTTTTTCAGAATGCTACGCACCCCCACCGAGGACATCTGGCCAGGAATGTCATCTCTGCCAGACTACAAACCTACATTCCCTAACTGGACTACTTTCAACCTACACAATCATGTAAGTATTGATAAACACCTAAGGCCTCGTTTACGGAGACGCGGGGCGTCGCGCGTCGCGTTGGGCGGCGCGGCCCGCTCTAAAGTCAAACACATCGAGGGTTCACGGGCTATTTGTATTAAACGACATCCTGGCCGATTTTGAGTTATTATCATATTGAGTTTTATTATGGTTATAATCTACCTATAAACTGAGATAGACACATTGATTTCTAACCGTCGATAGGCCACATTCTAGTAAAAAATATTGATACATTTTTTACAATGTTCTTTTTCCGAATAATGAAACTTTGAAATGCTCTCCTGTAAGTTCCAAGAATGTCGCTTAATACAAATAGATCGTGAACCCTCGATATGTCGTTGCATGAGAGCGAGAGAAACGCGAGACGCCACGCCGCACGCGACGCGCGACGCCCGACGTCTCCGTAAACGAAACGTATACAGCGCAATAATGTTCAAAGTTTCCATTATTTATCTTTGGAAAAACCGAAATATAGCAATAGAAATTGATTTATATTCCCATCTAAATGATTATAGATTGACGCACTAATTCCGTCACTGCCTTCATGGACCAGTCACATTTAATTCGGCAAAGTTCTGTTTTTCAAGAAATAAACGATGGAACCTTTGAATATTGCCGTACTGTAATTATTATAAAATTAAAGAACCCTTGAAAAAATTTGCTCGTACCTGTATTTTTCCGGTTTATTGGAAACAAGCCAACAAAATTTTTAGTATTTGACTTAAAATCTTCTTGCTGCTATTTAATTACACTAAGAACTTTATCAAAAGTACCCATGTTTGCAAACTTACTAAGGTGGAGCACCTTGACACCCTGGTGGCGCAACCATGGTCGCGCTGCCAGCAAAATATACACAGCTTTATAGTGGGTCCAGTAGGCGTCAACCAACCGGGGTGCGTGCAGAAAACCTCCTCGTGTGCCTGATACCTGCTCGTCCCTTATGGATACGTTCGAGGGGAAGAGCAGTTGTCGGGCCGGTGCACCCTGGGCATGGACAATAATTTCTTCTGGAAAAGGTGTGGGAGTTTTTCGGAGAGGGTATTGTTTGTGGCGAATTTCTACGGGCGGGGGAGTAGTATGCTCCACGTCGTTCTTCCACGTGTCTCTCTGATTTGTAGAGAGCACAGTGGAGGAACAAGGGGTGTGGGTCGCTCCTGATCGATCGACGTTCGTCGATTGACACTGGACGTGACCCTGCCGCTACGGTGCAGGCGCACCAACGCGGCTGTTGTTTCTCCCTCAAGAGCAATCTTGAGGAGAGAACTTTCGGCGGGTTCGCTGAGTCGGGTTAGCCGGACAGCGAACGGAGGCATGCATAATGCCGCCGTCGGGGGCTTGGCTTAACCGCCCGGCCCAGAGGAAGGACACCTCTAAGATAAAAAAACCACCCAATCCTAAGCTTTGAAGCGTGGCGAGAGGATGAGTGGCTGGTGGGAGACCAGTCGCTAGCGCTTCCCCTGTAGATACCTGCCGCACTCTACAGTATATAGGCTTACCTAGTGCAAGAGGCTCTGCCTAGGCGGACATTTACTTCCTCATTACTCGTGGGAACAAAATGGACAATGAACAAAAACTAAATAAAAAAGAGAATGACGTGCCAAATTTATTGGCGGAGGTGCCGCTTGCCGGTGACGGCAACAAGAGTCGAGGAGGCTCCCGTCCCTCAAGGGACCAAAGTATGTCCGATCAGGACTCGCGCGGGCGTTCCAAGTCCTTTGGAAAGCGTTCGCGCGATGAGTTCATTCGGAATTCAATTTCAGACCGAGCGGGGTCGATGGATCTCTCCTCAAGCGAGGAGAACCTGTCGACCGCTAAAGTAACATCGGCGAAGAGAGGACGGGGTCGCGTGGTGGCGGGTGGAGCTTCCGCTCCAATACCAGGGCGCGACGTTCGGGGTCGCTTCAAGCGGCCCGATACGCCGAGAATCGGCGGGGAGAGCAACGGTGGGGTCTCATCCGAGGTCTCGACTGAGGAGCCGGGAGAGGTGACCGTCTCGCAGGTCCAGGTACGGCCCAGCGAGCCGAGCCGAGTCAGCCTAGCCGATTCAGACCAGCAAGCCGAGAGGCTCGCCACGGAGGGGCACCACTCTGGAGTGACCAGCCACAGAGCGGCTCTCTCAGAGTCGTCAGGTGGCGAGCCGGACGCCGCTGGCGGCTCGAATTCGGGACGAGCGGCCAGGTTTGCGGAGGTCGTGAAAGCCGCGATCAAGGGTGTGGCCTTGAAGAGGATCCAGTCCTCTAAAGACAAGGCCATATCCGTGGCCACGGCCTCTATTATGGCGGCAGCGGAGGCCATTCACTTCGGGCCTACGTCGGACGGAATGTCCGAAATGCGGGAGGAGGTCGCCCGCTTGACAGCCGCCATGGAGCTTCTCCGAAAGGAGAATGAGGAGCTTCGAGTGGACCTGGCTCGGCTCCGAGGAGCTGCCCCCCGGGAGGTACCACAGCGGGGGGCGCGGCAGGGCGAGCCCGTGCCTGCTGAGGACAGGGTACTGACCCTGGTGCGGCAGGAGCTGGCTGCCTTCCAGAGTCGGTTTTCTGCCCTGGAGGCCATTGTCCTGCGCCCCCCGCTAGCAGCGAGCCAGCCGGCCTCGGGCCAGCGGAAGGCAACCTCGTATGCCACCGCCGCATCTGCCACCACCGTGACTGCCACTGCTGCGGCTACCACCGCCGCGGCTGCAACCGCCACGGCTGCCACGACCAAACCGGGATCGTCGGGGCAGTCAAAAAGCGGGGCCATGCCGGTACATGTCAGGGCTCCAGCCCTCGCGGTGAGTCAGCCGCCCCCACCTCCTAAATCTAATCCGGCCGACGCCGAATGGCAGGTAGCCGGGGAGATTAGGAAGGCGGGTAAAGCAGCAAGGGCGGCCAAAAGAAAAGAGAGGCGGCAGCAGCGCAAGGAGCGAAGCGTCGCGGCTAGGCTCCGTGCCCCGAAGTCCGCAGCTGTAGTAATCACACTACAGCCGGAAGCGAAAAAGAAGGGCGTGTCCTACCGCGAGGTGCTTGCCAAGGCGAGGGCGGCGGTGAACCTCGAGGAGCTCGGCGTCGCCAATGGCATCCGAGTAAAGGTCACCGCGACTGGGGCCCGGATGCTGGAGGTCCCCGGTGCGGCTAGCGGCCCGACCGCTGACGCTCTGGCCGAAAGGCTTAGGGCGTCCCTAAATGCAGATGAGGCCCGAGTGTCCAGACCCACCAAGTGCGCGGACATGCGCTTCCTGGGCTTGGACGACTCTGCGACGGAGGGAGAGGTGGTGGCCGCCATCGTCGGTGCTGGGGGTTGCTCTGCCGAGCAGGTGAGGGTTGGCACCATCCGTCCCGACTATACGGGGATGCGAGCCGTTACGGTGAGCTGCCCCGTGTCGGCAGCCCGGAAGATAGTCGGGGAGGGCCGCAGGCTCAAGGTCGGCTGGGTGTCCGCGCAGGTGAAACTGCTGGAACCCAGACCTCTGAGGTGCTTCCGCTGCCAGGTGGGCAACCACGTGGGAGTTAAATGCACCTCGGAGGTGGACCGCAGCAGTCACTGCTTCTGCTGCGGTCAGCCCGGTCACAAGGCCGGCTCGTGTAATGCCACGCCGCACTGCTTTGTATGTGCGGCAGCTGGCAAGCCGGCCAATCACCGGGCGGGGAGCAAGGCCTGCGTTCCACCCGCCAAAGCCAGGGGCAAAGGCAAGCCCTCCGCCACCGCCGTTACTGCTGCAGCCACCGCCACTGCCACCGCCGCTGCCGCCTCCACTGTCGTCGCCGTCGTAACTACCGCGGCAGGGCCCTCACAGGGGGCTCGGGAGGGGGCTGATATGGAGTGTCAATAATGGCCCCATTACGCCTCCTCCAGGCGAACATCAACCACTGCGCCGCCGCTCAGGATCTGTTGCTCCAGAGCATGGCGCAGTGGTCGATTAACATCGCCGTGGTCGCTGAGCCGTACTTTGTCCCGCCCAGTGATTACTGGGTGGAGGACCTGAGCGGCTCAGTGACCCTCATTTCGTCGGCCGCCGCCGGTACCCTGTCCCTCGAAGCCGTCAAGAGGGGACAGGGTTGCGTTGCAGCACGGTTCGGGGGGATTGTCGTGGTAGGGGTATACTTCTCCCCGAACCGAACTCTCGCCGAGTTCCACAACTCCCTTGCGGAGTTGAAAAACGTCGTCGTCGGGTTTCGTTCCCTTCCCGTGCTCGTCCTCGGGGACTTCAACGCCAAGAATGTGGCTTGGGGTTCCCGATATACGGACACACGGGGCAGGATGGTGGAGGACTGGGCTCTGGAGACAGGCCTGGTCATCCTAAACCGGGGTTCTGTCCCCACGTGTGTGCGGATGCGGGGCGAATCAGTGGTGGACATTTCGTTCGCCAGCCCCGCTCTGTTGCCACATGTTGTTGACTGGCGCGTCCTAGAGGGGGTGGAGACCTACTCCGACCACCGGTACATCCGGTTTGATGTCTCCGCCCAGACCTCGAGCGCGCCGGTCCGACAGGCCCCGAGTGGTCCGCGGTGGGCGCTGAAGAAGCTGGACCGGGAGCTCCTCCTGGAAGCCTCGATCGTGCAGGCCTGGGTGTCACCACCGGACAGGCCTGCCGACATCAACGACGAGGCGGAGTGGTTCCGGGAGGCCATGTCCGAAATATGTGACGTGGCAATGCCCCGGGTCCAGCCCGGTCGCGCCTGGCGCCAGGTGTATTGGTGGTCGCCGGAGCTGACGGCTCTGCGCGAGGCGTGCGTTGCTGCGCGGCACCGGTACACCAGGCACCGCAGGCTCCGTATGCGCCCTCCGGATACGGAAGCCATTCAGGCGGAGCTGTACGAGGGGTACAGAGCGGCGAAGACCGCCCTCCGAGCGGAGATCTTGCGGGCTAGGGATCTGGCTCGCGAGGAGTCGCTGGAGACTCTAAACAGGGACCCATGGGGACGCCCTTATAAAATGGTGCGGAATAAACTCCGTCCATGGGCACCCCCGCTGACGCAGAGTCTCCGGCCCCAGCTCGTGGAGGACGTGGTGAGCGCTCTGTTCCCTTCGCGAGGGGAACATACTCCCCCGCCCATGGCTCCGCTTCCTGCGGTGCCCGTTGCGGACCACATCACCGACGACGACGACGATGCTCCGGAAGTGACCGAGGTAGAGTTGAGAGCGGCGGTACGTAGGCTGAGTGCCAAAAATGCCGCCCCAGGACCCGACGGCTTACCTGGAAGAGCCTGGGTTCTGGCCTTTGGGGCTCTCGGGCCTCGACTAGGGGGGCTCCTAAGCGCATGCTTGGAGAGGGGCCAGTTCCCACTTCGTTGGAAGACGGGGAAACTGGTCCTCATTAAGAAGCCAGGGCGCCCTGCGGACTCTCCGTCCGCTTACCGACCCATCGTGCTGCTCGACGAGGTGGGCAAGCTCTTTGAAAGAGTTATTGCAGACCGCCTCGTCGGGTGGCTGGTGCAGGAGGGGCCGGATTTGGCGGAAAGCCAGTTTGGTTTCCGCAGGGGGCGCTCTACGGTGGACGCCATCATGCGCGTGCGAGCCCTCACGACGGGGGATGCTGTGGCCCGGGGTGGAGTCGTCTTGGCGGTGTCTCTAGACATCGCCAACGCCTTCAATACCCTGCCCTGGAGTTGCATCAGGGAGGCACTCCGGTATCACCGGATGCCGACCTACCTCTGTCGAGTGGTTGAGGCCTATTTGACGGATAGGGCCGTCATCTACCCCGGTCATCAGGGAGAGTGGAACCGGCGAGAGATGTCGTGCGGTGTCCCACAGGGATCGGTCCTGGGGCCGCATTTGTGGGACATCGGGTACGACTGGGTGCTGCGCGCCGACCTCCCTAGCGGCGTCAGCGTGGTATGTTACGCTGACGACACGCTGGTCTTGGCGCAGGGGAGGTCGCACCAGGCGGCGGCTGAATTAGTGACACGCGGGGTTGCGATAGTCGTTGAGAGGATCCGGCAGTTGGGACTCGAGGTGGCCCTGCACAAGTCCGAGGCCATGTGTTTTCATGGTCCTCGGAATGCGCCACCGTCGGGTTCCCAAATAACGGTAGGAGGGGTTCGCATCGGAGTCGAGTCGACGATGAAGTACCTGGGACTCGTCCTCGACAGCCGGTGGAACTTCGTGGAGCATTTCCGACGTTTGGCTCCCAGACTGGAGCGGGCTGGGGCTGCCTTGAAGCGGCTCCTGCCCAATCTAGGTGGTCCATACGCCTCCTGCCGGAGGCTTTACGCGGGGGTCGTGCGGTCCATGGCCCTTTACGGGGCACCGGTGTGGGCGCGTTCCCTGAGGCTGCGGCCAGTCCGCCGGTTGAACGCGTCCCAGAGGGTCATGGCCATTCGGCTAGTCCGGGGTTACCGCACGGTCTCCGGTGAGGCGGCGAGCCTCCTTGCCGGATTGCCGCCGTGGGATCTGGAGGCGAAAGTCCTCGCGCACGTGTGGGAGTGGCGCGAGGAGGCGAAACGCCGGGGCGTAACTCCGCTGCCGCGAGAAATCACGGTACAGCGGACAGAGCTCCGGCGGGATCTAATGGCGACATGGAGAGTGCGACTGTCGCAGCCCAGCGCTGGGCATGCCACAATTGCGGCGATAAGTCCCCTCTTTGAGGAGTGGTTAGAGAGGCGCCACGGCGTCCTCACCTTCCGCCTGACGCAGGTCCTCACCGGACACGGTTGTTTCGGGAGGTTCCTGTTTCGCATAAGGCGGGAGGAAACGCCCGGGTGTCACCATTGTGTGGATCGCCCAGAGGACACGGTGGAGCATACAGTGGAGGTCTGCCCGGCTTGGGCAGAGCACCGCCGTGTTCTCATGGAGGCGATCGGCGGCGGCGATCTCTCGCGTCCGAGCCTGGTCCAGGCCATGGTGCGGAGCGAGAGTGCATGGGAGGCCGTCACCTCCTTTTGCGAAGCGGTAATGCTCGCGAAGGAGGAGGCGGAACGCGTGAGGGAGAGGCAGCCTCACGCCCTCAGTCGCCGCAGGAGACGCCCTGGGCGGCGGGAATCGATAGCCGATTCCCGGCCACCGTAGGCGCGGGCTTGCGGACGGTGAGTAGTGGGTAGCTCGCCGTCCGGTGAGGACCAGGCCCGGGTCGACGGCGCGTTGTGTTCCACGCGCGCCTCAAAGAGATGTCAGCAAACGATGGGGTCCAATAGGGCCGATGCCGCTGGGGTCGCGGGTTGTTTGAAAAAGATACCGTGGCCCTGGCATAGGCAACTGAAGGAACACGGGTGGGTTTTAGTCAGTAAAAGTCTGACACGCCCTTCCGCTCCACCCAGAGCGGGAGAAGTTATTTGATGATTTCCCATCCACAAAAAAAAAAAAAAAAAAAAAAAAAAAAAAAAAAAAAAAAAAAAAAAAAAAAAAAAAAAAAAAAAAAAGGCGTCAACCAACCGTACATTTTTAATTGCCACTGGTATCCTAGTGAGATAGGGCACTAATAACATCCAAAATAAATATTGCATCATTTTGTTTTTCACTCTTCAGGTACAAAACCTAGACGAGGTTGGCATGGACCTACTCCAAAAGATGTTAGTGTACGACCCAGCGAAGCGCATCTCGGCGAAGGACGCGCGCCGGCACCGGTACTTCCGCGACGTCAAGCTGCCGCCCGGTCTGACGCTGTACAACGCGTACATTCGCTACGAACCTGAACATTCACCTGAGAGCGACTGTAGCGCGCAGAGCGTATAGTACCTGCCTTACTTGTGAAAATTATGAATGCTGTATTGACATTGGTTAGTGTACGCTCCAGGACACGATAAAATTGACGAGAAGAGTGGCGATGGAAACACTGAAAGGTTTAATTTATATCAATACCTACTTTAAATTGAATGTCTTGAATAATTTATAATACTCGATACTGTTCGACTCCGCTTCAAATCATCCCAGTGAAGTAAAATTATTTCAATATCGCTATTAGCGTATCGTCGGCTATTGGATGTTGAGGAGTTGACTGAAATAGAACAGCTTTGGTCGTTACGATTTCTGAATGTCTGTCTTTGCACAAACAACGGGCATTTCGTGTGACTCCACAGAAATTATAATTTTTATTTCCCCAGATTTTCAACTGTTAGTGTACGACCCGAGTGAAAAAGCGTCCAGCGGGGCGTTCAGCGTTGCGTTCAAGCGGCGAAGAGTGTTCACCGAGCGCCGCTCGGCGGTCGCTCGGGACACTCGCGAGTGTTTGCATGTGTTTACACGAACGTCGCACGCCTGGCCCCGCCGGACGCTCGAGTCGAGCGTGCACTCAGGTCGTACACTTAGCGTTTCAAATTATTTTGTAACCATTCTATACTCTAGGATAGTCTAAACTAGAATGCTAAACACATCAATCAACTCAGCAGTCCAGTGCTGGAGATAGGCCTCTCCCAGGCGGCGCGCCACAACACCCTGGCCTCCGCCTTCCTCATCCAGTTTGGTCGTCGGTCCATCTAGCTGGGGGGCGTCCCACACTACGTTTGCCGATACGCGGTCTCCACTCCAGGACTCGCCTGCTCCACCAGCCATCGGTCCTTCGACAAACATGGCCAGCCCTCTGCCACCTCAGTTTTACTCTGCAAGCTATGTCACTCTAAACACATAGCTGGTGCTATTAAAATCTGGTTATAACAATTTCTTTTTAGGCTTCTATCCTAACTATTCCAATAACTGAGACCCACATGGGGACTTCGCTAATGTTCCCACATTCTTGTCTTATTGAAATCATTATCTTCTAGAAGCGTTATTTCTAATAAGCGGCTAGACTAAGACTGAATCTGCGCATAATCCTCTTCTTTCATGCCTTATATCAGTAAAAATTAATTACGCCTGTAATTATTAAAAGCATAGGTATCAATTGACACAATAAAACCTCATAGAAAATATGAAACAAGTGGCCTTCAAATTTTATAATGTAATCGTAGTGTAAAAATAATGTTTTATCGGAATTCATTTGTAAATATATATAAAAAATAACAAACCTAGCCGACGCGTTGGCTAGGTTTGATGTTTACTGCATGGTATTGTTGTCGCCAACATCTTTGAATGACACCGGGAACCCATAGACACTAATTACAAGCTTTTATTTAGTTTCACCTGTCCCGGAGCCTGTCTGACTGTAATCAAATCTTGCAAATTAAGTTTGGCCCACTTCCCGGTTTCCGATTGAGCTGAAATGTTACAAGCATATCGTCGCCTTGGAGGGCAATAGAGCCAAGCCACAGAACTACACTTATGAGTTACAGACGTTTAATTATCTTAGAATATTTGACTCTTATTGAAACGACAATAAAGTTTATAGGCAAATTTGAAAAAAAAACTTGCTTATTATAGTCATGATATCTGTTAGATTTATTGACTACTATAAACTATGACTCTTTCTCAACACGTTATTGAATTATGCGAAAATTGTGGCTTAGCTCTATTGCCCTCCAAAGCGACGATATATGAATCGGATGACAATATAATATTATTATGACAGAGCTGATCTGATGATGGAGCTGGAAGGTGGCCATGGGAACTCTGTAATAAAACAACGCAACCCTATCGAGTTCGGGCTCGTTTGATTCGTCTTGACAAGGACTTTGGGCCTAGATTGTAGGTTCCCAAAGGGGGCGGTACCGCCCCCCTAGTGGGCGTTGGAGCTTTTCGTGTGGCACGATTACAGAGAGAGACAGAGAATTAATTTTTAATTGGTGATTACTAATAGATATGACATATAAAATTGGTATAATTAACTATTATGTAGAGGGGGTGTTGGATTTTTTCGGAAAGGGGGCGGTAGTCCATAAAAGTTTGGGGACCTATGGCCTAGATGATAATATCCAGACTAACATTATTTAAAAAAAAAAACTTTTTTCAAAACGTGTCAAAAAAGGTTCAAGATGATGATAGATGAAACATAATTATGACGAAAGATGTGCGATACGCTGTCTCGATAATATTTGTTTTCCTAAGATTTTAAGAGAACGTTCTTTATTTTATGCGTTTGTGTAGGGGTGAGTTTCAGTGTTGTTCTTTTGAAATATTGTATTGTATGCCTGCAAAGACTTAGGATGTTTTGTGAGATTTAGTTAATTTTCTGAACACAGTGGCTTGCTTATCAACCGATCTTACCATATAGTTTACTGTAAATAATTTTATTTGAATTGTATGAGCCAAAAGGGAATCTGAAAATAGTGTAAAATTCTCTTTAGCTACCATTTTAGACTTCTGGGCCACCATGTTATAATCGTTCAGCGATATTATGAATAATGAATAAATAATTTTTATTTTTTTAAAAGAATGAATTGCATTGATTTAGGTATTATCTTAATTTTAACATTATTAAAATTTGATGATAAGTTTTAGTAATTTGACGTTTTATTTATACCACCTGACCCTTGAAAACTAAAGCTTTAAAATAATTAAAATGCATTTAGAGAAACAAACATTTTAATTCATTATAAAACATACTACCTACCTGTGCGACTGTGCACCTTGCGCTGTGTCGTAACTCTGACGGTAATCTTGTCTTTGCAAAAAAAGTTAATTTCGTAAAAATATTTTTTGTAATTTTTTTCAACATGCATTGGCAAAGTTTGTATGGTAATAATATAAATAAATAATTTGCTTTCCAGCGAAGTGCACAGTTACGCACGGGATATAAGTGTTCTATTTACATTATTGCTCCATACTTTGTTCCATAGTGAAATTTTATCATAATATATTATTTACAATTTAAAGAATATACACAAATAGCTATTCTACTAATCACATACTACGAGTAGGTTCACTAGATATTGCTGTAGACCTATAACTACAACTGTATACATAAATTCAAACACAAACATAAGGTCGAGCAATCTCAATATATTCAGGCACCTGTGCAATAAGACTTCCGATTTCTCTCTAAGTTATCTACTTACTAATATAATTAACTCCCTTTAATTAAGAGTATTAGTGTTATGTGATAATTAATGTTCCGTGATCACGACTGTCGAATCTGTCACTATAGGGTAAATAATAAAGGGATATTAATTTTTTTGGACATTAACATTGATTAATTTTACTGTCCAAAAAATGAATATGCTGTGCTGTTGTGATTGTTATGCTAAGCAAATAGTTTCGATGCCTACTCTTGGTAACCTACATAGGGCAAAGATTTCTGGTAGCACTCCATTTACTATTTCACTCCAATTAACTAACGGTTATGCTACTGTGTATGAAATGTTTTGAAGCGTCGCCATCAGTGGTGTACACAGCGGAGGGCTGCGGCTTCAGGATGATGCGGTACGTGACACCGCCCAGCTCATCAGTGGTGGATGGTGTACACAGCGGAGGGCTGCGGCTTCAGGATGATGCGGTGCGTGACACCGCCCAGCTCATCAGTGGTGGATGGTGTACACAGCGGAGGGCTGCGGCTTCAGTATGATGTGGTGCGTGACACCGCCCAGCTCATCAGTGGTGGATGGTGTACACAGCGGAGGGCTGCGGCTTCAGTATGATGCGGTGCGTGACGCCGTCCAGCTCATTAGTGGTGGATGGTGTACACAGTGGAGGGCTGCGGCTTCAGGATGATGCGGTGCGTGACACCGCCCAGCTCATCAGTGGTGGATGGTGTACACAGCGGAGGGCTGCGGCTTCAGTATGATGCGGTGCGTGACACCGCCCAGCTCATCAGTGGTGGATGGTGTACACAGCGGAGGGCTGCGGCTTCAGTATGATGTGGTGCGTGACACCGCCCAGCTCATCAGTGGTGGATGGTGTACACAGCGGAGGGCTGCGGCTTCAGTATGATGCGGTGCGTGACGCCGTCCAGCTCATTAGTGGTGGATGGTGTACACAGCGGAGGGTTGCGGCCTCAGGATGTTGCGGTGCGTGACACCACCCAGCTCATCAGTGGTGGATGGTGTACACAGCGGAGGGCTGCGGCTTCAGGATGATGCGGTGCGTGACACCGCCCAGCTCATCAGTGGTGGATGGTGTACACAGCGGAGGGCTGCGGCTTCAGGATGATGCGATGCGTGACACCGCCCAGCTCATCAGTGTTGGATGGTGTACACAGCGGAGGGCTGCGGCTTCAGTATGATGCGGTGCGTGACGCCGTCCAGCTCATTAGTGGTGGATGGTGTACACAGCGGAGGGTTGCGGCCTCAGGATGATGCGGTGCGTGACACCACCCAGCTCATCAGTGGTGGATGGTGTACACAGCGGAGGGTTGAGGCTTCAGGATGATGCGGTGCGTGACGCCGCCCAGCTCATCAGTGGTGGATGGTGTACACGGCGGGGTGCGTGGCGGACGGCTGTGGCTGCAGGATGATGCGGTGCGTGACACCGCCCAGCTCCTGCTGCGACAGGCCTGACACGGCCACCGTCGCTGGTTGCAGCTGGGAACAGATTTTACGTCGTGTAAAAAAGATTATTCAGGGTAAATTTTGAGAGATTCTGTGAGTGTCGTAAAGACCACTTCGAGAAAGCCAAGAGTATTCAACCTTTAAGTTTAGGAGATGGTGGCTATATTAAGAGGGATAGTCTACAGGCCAAGGAAATGAAGAGTAGCATACCTGCAATATATTAGGCAGCATGGTCTGGCACGAGGAGGTGGCCACGTGTAGTTGCTGCTGTTGCACTTGTTGCACGCCCACCGCCTGAACAACACAATTATCAGTCTTACAAGTTATGTTGATATTCACGCGATATGATCCTGACTGGCTTAGTTGTTCTATGTGGTCCCAAAGCGCTACGGCTAAGCATGAGGTCCTGGGTTCGATTACTGGGTCGGGCAAAGTGTGGGTTTTTCTATCTGGAATTTCTTAGTACCACCCTGGAGTCTAATTGTGTGGGCACGAATCCAGACTCCGGACAGCTACTGAGAAATTATGCGAGAAATGGCTCGCCCCCCCTATTACATGGGACTTTGACGAAATGTGGGTGCAACTCTGCCTAACCCTTCGGGGAAACAAGGCGTGATATTATGTTATGATCCTTTTTGGCTTTACATCTTGCGACCACTGACGTAAAGATAAACCATTCTAAAAATGAACGCCCCTCCACAGCGCTTTCGCTCACACGCAAATAAGGTGTAAGATACAATACACACAATGAGGACACACTCAAAGTTGTGTGTAGATGTCGCTGTAGTCGACTGTACCTTGTTTACCTTTCCTGACAGTAGTGTGACAGCTATTTATGAGTTTTTAAAGTGTAATTCGACTATAATATGTACGCGTTCATGACTGTGCCTCAACTAAAAGTTGACCTCCGTAAAAGGAACGCTGCAATTGCCGACAAAAAGGCCGATTTGATTGAAAGGAAAACACTTAAAATATTTAAGGTTATGATTAGAGATGGGCAGAGGGTTTAAACCCAATGGGCGGAAACGGGTTTAAACCGGGTTTTTTGGGTTTAAACCCGAGTAAAAACCCAAACAGCGGGTCTAAATTGAGTACTTTCACTAATATCTTCGATCGTGGACCTAACACGATTTAGGTACTTCTAGTGTTTTTTGGAGTATAAATATCACTGATAGTGGTGCATTTAACAGCACATCAAGTTTGACAACTTACTCTTGCACATGATATTTCAACAATTGTATTATTTATGCAAGTATTTCATCACAGCCCATTCAAAAATAAAATATCAAGCATATTTAAAATAATAGCTATAAGTAGTATCACACATATAGTCTACTGCTGATCTCATAGATTGACTTTTGCACGTCCCCAGACGTAAAAATCCTCAACCTCAGAATTAGTTTACCAGACAGAAGTGCCCACTAGGGAAGTTCTAATTGAACGAATAACCGGCGCGTTCCAAACTATGACAGAAGAAATGCGACTACGTACAACGACAGTTGAAATAACAAACAGATGTCGTGCATGCATACGAAATGGAGGAGGTCAATTTGAACAAGATTTATAACTTTTTTTAACTAGCCTATTCTGTCTCACTGCTGGGCAAAGGCCTTTCCCATTTCTTTCCATCTCTCCCGGTGTTTTGCCTCCGTTTTTATAACTTTACTTTAATAAAAACATAATAACCTTAATGTATTTTGTTAACCCTGACTCTCCTAACTAGCGTTTTGACTACATAATGAATAATTTCTATGACATGTAGGATACCGTTAGAAAGGGTATACTAATAACTAAAGAACTTTTTAAAATAAAGCTATGTTCAAAATGGCTCTTAGTTTTTTTTTAACGAATTTAGAAGTTGTAGAATTTCATACATTCAATAAAAAATTAAACTTTGGAAGCTTGTAAGGAATATTCTTGAAACCAATTGTATCAAACAAAGATGTATTTGAATTTAAATGACTTTGGAGAGAACAAAAAAAAATATTTTGTGCCACTACACCCACAAACAAAAAAGTTATTTCAAATTAAAGGAAACATTTTGGGTATTTTTTTTTTCTTTAAAAAGAAAACATTTAACCAACCGTGATATTTGTGACAAAGGGTGTATGGGTAGAACCTAGCTAATGACCTCCCAAATCCCTGGAAAAAATGTGTCGGTCCATGCGTCAAACACCCTGTATATGTAAATATTAGTGAATAGTACTGGAATATTCACAAATATTTACATTAACCATGTTTAAATTGATAAATTTCACCAAATCAATAAACACCCGAATAAAAATCCCGTGGGAGGGAATAAATGGGTTTTTATTGGGTTAAAACCCAGTAAACGGGTTTTAACCAGGTTGATTGCCCATCTCTAGTTATGATAGTTTATGAGCCTTTTTCTATAAGCCGCGGACTAACATCCCTATTATTTTTTTTTTATAGATTACATTCGTATGATCGAAACCAAAATTTTGCTGCTGACTGCGACATCACAAGACGACACCGCATACCTATGTCCACCTTCTGATACATTCAGAGACATAAGACAGACATCTAATCCTCTTCTGTGAAATGTGCAGCAGATAATCGTGCAGTACTACTTGCCTTAAAGTTTTTAATACGTAACGCCAATTCCCACTGTTGTCTGCCCCTACTTTCTTTAGAAAACAAATGTACTCCTCTGTTTTTACAAGTTAACGCACTACACAGGCATTTTGGACAAAATTACGGAAAAAAGGAAAGCTAAACTTAGTAGATTGCAAAAATCCATACGATTTGACAGTTAATATATCAAAACAAGGTACAGTCGATTGTGCGCCATCTATCGTGATACAAAGTTAGTTTTCCTCCCCATTGGTCTTTGCCATTGGTTGCTCAGCTATCTGCGAGTCATGAAAGTGGGACCACGCGTCGATTTCACTGCAAAAGTACGGTCAACATGTCAATGAAAAAGCACCGTCGTAGTCACGTAAATATTTTTTGGTTCAAATTACAAAATATCACCGATTTTTTTATGCAAACCGGTACCTACCCGACTTGCCCAAACGCCGGACAGCCGGATTTGTCACCCAACTAGTGAAAATGAAACGAACGCGCGACAGCGAACGTGTCGTTCCATAGAAAGCGCACGCTACCCGCCGTATAATTCTAGTACCTGGACTGATCGCTCGATTAGTTGACCATGCTTACAGTACAGTATTTCCTCTCACACATTGCATAATCACGTTTCGTGGAGGGGCGTTCACTTTTAGAATGGTTTTTCTATACGAATGACATTCGTCGCCGTTATTCGTTCAAAACTTCATTTTGCGCGGGAACACGTTCACGCCATTTTAGGTAGTTTCCTAACTGCCAGTATTGTTTTTTTTTCTCAACCCCTATGCATGTTGATTAATAAATATTTTTCTATGAATATTTTTACCGTTCTATGTAGCATCGCACCTACTACTTAAAATAATGCATCGTATATTGAAAGGAAACATTAATACTCTTGATGACTGGCTCAGAGTTTTTTTTAGAACAAAGACGTATATCATTCGTGAGTCAGTGGTAGTGTTACGAAATTATAGTTCGCGTCAAATAACTTTGCCGCTCTGAAACCAGGCTTTCCGATGCGCATGGCATGGCGCGCTGCCGTTTTAGTATAGATATTGACTACTGCGCAGTCCTTTGTAGCCTACTTCAGAGCGGCAAAGTTATTCGACGCGAACTATACGCGAAAGTAAGAAAAAGCGTTATTCAACTGGCATTACTCTCCCAAAAGTAACGCAATACAAAGTAGTTAACTTACATGTATTTGTATAGGCTGATGTTGTGGATGTATCTGTATGGTTTGTACTTGAAGCTGCTGTGGCTGTTGCTGTAACAAAAATGAATAATGACTTTGTTAATTACCCTTCAATCAAAAAGCATTCCTTTTAGGGCCGATTTTTCAATTTTTAGATAACTTTTACCTAAAAAATAAATGTGACGTTTTGACAGATCGTCCATACAAAAACTGTCAAAATGACAAACTTATTCGTCGGTTAGAAGTTAGAAAAATGATTCCAATTAAAAGATACGTCATTATATTTTACTAAGGTCGACTTACGTAGTCAGATATTTGAAATTCGAGTCATAGAGTACCTTTAAATATGTACTAAATACCTTGTGGCTAAGTAATAACAGCCGCACGGGTCGATCCATCAGGTTAAGCTACGCTTGCCGGGGTTGGTCCGTAGATGGGTGACCATCTTTACATATCGAGACTCCTCCGTGCCTCGGAAAGCACGTTAAGCCGTTGGTCTCGGCTGTCATTCGTGGATCTTTGACAGTCGTTACGGGTCGTCAGAAGCCCGAAAGTCTGACAATCAGTCTTACCAAGGGGTATCGTATTACCCAATAACTGGGTTGTGGAGGTCAGATAGGCAGTCGCTCCATGTAAAATACTGGTATTCAGCTGCATCCGGTTAGACTGGAAGCCGACCCCAACATAGTTGGGAAAAGGCTAGGCAGATTGATTTATCAATACCTCGCAGGAAAATAACATTTTGTTCTAGTTACAGTCTAAATACTTCGAGATACCGCGTATTTAGGAGTTCAACGGCAGAATATAGCAATTTTTTTCGTCTTACTGAGGATTACAACTTAACGAGGTTCAAGTTATCGAGATTGTAAACGCGTATTCATTAGTGACGATTTCTTTCCAAAAAGCTAATGTCTTAAGGTGATATATTGAAAAAAAATGTGGTTTTTCTATTTCGTGTAACTTGTTAAATATGTGGAATAGGGATTTAACATTTTAGTATATGTTTTCTGACTTTTTAGTCTAGTATCATGTAAAAGGAATACACGATTCAATGATTTTTTCTAGATACAAAAAAATTGCAAAGTTATATCTATTTTTTTACTTTTTTCGACATCACGGCGTAACGCTTAAGAGTTATTAAATGAAATTTACTTTAAAACATAGATAATTATAATATTAAAGTTTACTCAAAGTAGTATTAAATTAAATTTATTTATTTTGTTAAAAAAGGAGTAAATTCGTTTTGGCACATACGTCGTTTAATTTCGAGCGCACGCACATTATAGTCTTCTCTTCTTTTGCGTTTCAAAAGTAATTGCATCACTTTCGCTCGCTTACTGGATCAGTCGCCCGGTGCGCTTCATCGACGACGAGTCTATGTCATTTTTTGACAGATCGGTGCTATCGGATTTTCGTAATTTTAATAAATGTTTATATAGTAAAAGCTATTAAATTGTTAGTTAATTAGTGTAGAAGTGATATATAAAGACTTCTTGTGATTGAACAGTACCTATAAAGTATCGTGTTTCTATTTGTGACGAGTTTTTAATGATTTATAAATAAAAATGGGAAGAAATAGGAAACCAAAACTAAATAAAGTACAACGTTTAGAGTACCTGAGGGTGAGGGCTCAAAAAATGAGAGAGAGCAAAAGTAAGTATATAGTTATGTACAATAGTTTCTACTTTATCAGTTATGGGCACGTTCTTGACTGCAATCACTGCCCGATGGAAGACAAAGATGACATCGGATATATACGTAAATAATGAGTTCGCGAGATACTTCTTTTGTGATTTTATTGTTGTTAGATCCTAAATTCCTAACCACTTGACCGGTTTTTATCAATGGACTCATTTTACAGGAAATCGGTATCAATAGCTGATAATAACAAATAATCGAAGTCACCACCTTCGCTCATAAATTTGGATAATCAGCTACAACCTATCCTCGCCTCGCAAAGTAATAGTTTATGGCGTTACATATGTAACGCCATAAAATATCATGGCTTACAAAATCTACAGTAATCAGACAAAATAAAAAATCTGCACGGTTCAAATTCGGCTATTTTATTTTAAATGTTTTAGTATTCGCCTTTTTTAGTCAAGGCAATTTTCCATAAAATTACTTACTCATATTTTTATTTTTTATTTAATTTGTTGTGTGGAGCTCTGTCATATTTATGTCTATAACTTTGTTAAGAAGATTGGCATCTTAATATTTTGTAGGTACACTAAAACCATACTTGGAGTACCTAGATTATACCAGTGAAAGAATTATCAAAATCGGTTCAGTAGTTTACTAGAAAATTGCGAACATATATGTATACAGGATAATTTTTAAGTAGTGCGCAAACTTTCACAGGTTATTCTACCCATGAATATGAACAACTTTCACTATGGAACCAAATCTGAAATAGCGAAAAAAAAAATCAGCTGTTCAGTACATTTTGACGAATTATGCCAACATAAATGTACTGAACAGCTGATTTTTTTTTCGCGATTTCAGGTTTGGTCCCATAGTGAAAGTTGTTCATATTCATGAGTAGAATAACCTGTGAAAGTTTGCGCTCTGCTTAAAAAAATGTCCAGTATACATAAAACACGAGTTTTTTAAAGTAGTTTAATTTTTGTAAAATTAAAATAATTCATTAATCCTACTAATACTCGTATTATAAATGTGAAAGTTTGTATGTTTGGATGTTTAGATGTTTGTTACTCAATCACGCAAAAACGGCTGAACGGATTTGGATGAAATTTGGTATACAGATAGTTTATAACCTAGATTAAGAGATAGGGTACTTTTCATCCCGGTAGAAGGTTCCCGTGGGATAATTTCCGACATTCACGCGGGCAACAGCTAGTATATTAAGACATAGGATACTTTTCATCCCGGTAGAAGGTTCCCGTGGGATAATTTCCGACATACACGCGGGCGAAGCCGCTGGCAACAGCTAGTATATTAAGACATAGGATACTTTCATCCCGGTAGAAGGTTCCCGTGGGATAATTTCCGACATACACGCTGGCAACAGCTAGTATATTAAGACATAGGATACTTTCATCCCGGTAGAAGGTTCCCGTGGGATAATTTCCGACATACACGCTGGCAACAGCTAGTATATTAAGACATAGGATACTTTCATCCCGGTACAAGGTTCCCGTGGGATAATTTCCGACATACACGCGGGCAACAGCTAGTATATTAAGACATAGGATACTTTTCATCCCGCTAGAAGGTTCCCGTGGGATAATTTCCGACATACACGCGGGCAACAGCTAGTATATTAAGACATAGGATACTTTCATCCCGGTACAAGGTTCCCGTGGGATAATTTCCGAGATACACGCTGGCAACAGCTAGTATATTAAGACAAAGGATACTTTCATCCCGGTACAAGGTTCCCGTGGGATAATTTCCGACATACACGCGGGCGAAGCCGCTGGCAACAGCTAGTATATTAAGACATAGGATACTTTCATCCCGGTACAAGGTTCCCGTGGGATAATTTCCGACATACACGCGGGCAACAGCTAGTATATTAAGACATAGGATACTTTTCATCCCGGTAGAAGGTTCCCGAGGGATAATTTCCGACATACACGCTGGCAGCAGCTAGTATATTAAGACATAGGATACTTTCATCCCGGTACAAGGTTCCCGTGGGATAATTTCCGACATACACGCTGGCAACAGCTAGTATATAAAGACAAAGGATACTTTTCATCCCGCTAGAAGGTTCCCGTGGGATAATTTCCGACATACACGCGGGCAACAGCTAGTATATTAAGACATAGGATACTTTCATCCCGGTACAAGGTTCCCGTGAGATAATTTCCGAGATACACGCTGGCAACAGCTAGTATATTAAGACAAAGGATACTTTCATCCCGGTACAAGGTTCCCGTGGGATAATTTCCGACATACACGCGGGCGAAGCCGCTGGCAACAGCTAGTATATTAAGACATAGGATACTTTCATCCCGGTACAAGGTTCCCGTGGGATAATTTCCGACATACACGCTGGCAACAGCTAGTATATTAAGACATAGGATACTTTCATCCCGGTACCAGGTTCCCGTGGGATAATTTCCGACATACACGCGGGCAACAGCTAGTATATTAAGACATAGGATACTTTTCATCCCGGTAGAAGGTTCCCGTGGGATAATTTCCGACATACAATCTGGCAACAGCTAGTATATAAGACATAGGATACTTTCATCCCGGTACAAGGTTCCCGTGGGATAATTTCCGACATACACGCGGGCAACAGCTAGTATATTAAGCCATCGGATACTTTTCATCCCGGTAGAAGGTTCCCGTGGGATAATTTCCGACAAACACGCTGGCAACAGCTAGTATATTAAGACATAGGATACTTTCATCCCGGTACAAGGTTCCCGTGGGATAATTTCCGACATAAACACGGGCGAAGCCGCTGGCAACAGCAAGTATATTAAGACATAGCATACTTTTCATCCCGGTAGAAGGTTCCCGTGGGATAATTTCCGACATACACGCGGGCAACAGCTAGTATATTAAGACAGGATACTTTCATCCCGGTACAAGGTTCCCGTGGGATAATTTCCGACATACACGCTTATTTTTTATTTAATTTGTTGTGTGGAGCTCTGTCATATTTATGTCTATAACTTTGTTAATAAGATTGGCATCTTAATATTTTGTAGGTACACTAAAACCATACTTGGAGTACCTAGATTATACCAGTGAAAGAATTATCAAAACGGTTCAGTAGTTTACTAGAAAATTGCGAACATATATGTATACAGGATAATTTTTAAGTAGTGCGCAAACTTTTACAGGTTATTCTACCCATGAATATGAACAACTTTCACTATGGAACCAAATCTGAAATAGCGAAAAAAAAAATCAGCTGTTCAGTACATTTTGACGAATTATGCCAACATAAATGTACTGAACAGCTGATTTTTTTTTCGCGATTTCAGGTTTGGTCCCATAGTGAAAGTTGTTCATATTCATGAGTAGAATAACCTGTGAAAGTTTGCGCTCTGCTTAAAAAAATGTCCAGTATACATAAAACACGAGTTTTTTAAAGTAGTTTAATTTTTGTAAAATTAAAATAATACATTAATCCTACTAATACTCGTATTATAAATGTGAAAGTTTGTATGTTTGGATGTTTAGATGTTTGTTACTCAATCACGCAAAAACGGCTGAACGGATTTGGATGAAATTTGGTATACAGATAGTTTATAACCTAGATTAAGAGATAGGGTACTTTTCATCCCGGTAGAAGGTTCCCGTGGGATAATTTCCGACATTCACGCGGGCAACAGCTAGTATATTAAGACATAGGATACTTTTCATCCCGGTAGAAGGTTCCCGTGGGATAATTTCCGACATACACGCGGGCGAAGCCGCTGGCAACAGCTAGTATATTAAGACATAGGATACTTTCATCCCGGTAGAAGGTTCCCGTGGGATAATTTCCGACATACACGCTGGCAACAGCTAGTATATTAAGACATAGGATACTTTCATCCCGGTAGAAGGTTCCCGTGGGATAATTTCCGACATACACGCTGGCAACAGCTAGTATATTAAGACATAGGATACTTTCATCCCGGTACAAGGTTCCCGTGGGATAATTTCCGACATACACGCGGGCAACAGCTAGTATATTAAGACATAGGATACTTTTCATCCCGCTAGAAGGTTCCCGTGGGATAATTTCCGACATACACGCGGGCAACAGCTAGTATATTAAGACATAGGATACTTTCATCCCGGTACAAGGTTCCCGTGGGATAATTTCCGAGATACACGCTGGCAACAGCTAGTATATTAAGACAAAGGATACTTTCATCCCGGTACAAGGTTCCCGTGGGATAATTTCCGACATACACGCGGGCGAAGCCGCTGGCAACAGCTAGTATATTAAGACATAGGATACTTTCATCCCGGTACAAGGTTCCCGTGGGATAATTTCCGACATACACGCGGGCAACAGCTAGTATATTAAGACATAGGATACTTTTCATCCCGGTAGAAGGTTCCCGAGGGATAATTTCCGACATACACGCGGGCAACAGCTAGTATATTAAGACATAGGATACTTTTCATCCCGGTAGGAGGTTCCCGTGGGATAATTTCCGACATACAATCTGGCAGCAGCTAGTATATAAGACATAGGATACTTTCATCCCGGTACAAGGTTCCCGTGGGATAATTTCCGACATACACGCGGGCAACAGCTAGTATATTAAGCCATCGGATACTTTTCATCCCGGTAGAAGGTTCCCGTGGGATAATTTCCGACAAACACGCCGGCAACAGCTAGTATATTAAAACATAGGATACTTTCATCCCGGTACAAGGTTCCCGTGGGATAATTTCCGACATAAACACGGGCGAAGCCGCTGGCAACAGCAAGTATATTAAGACATAGCATACTTTTCATCCCGGTAGAAGGTTCCCGTGGGATAATTTCCGACATACACGCGGGCAACAGCTAGTATATTAAGACAGGATACTTTCATCCCGGTACAAGGTTCCCGTGGGATAATTTCCGACATACACGCTTATTTTTTATTTAATTTGTTGTGTGGAGCTCTGTCATATTTATGTCTATAACTTTGTTAATAAGATTGGCATCTTAATATTTTGTAGGTACACTAAAACCATACTTGGAGTACCTAGATTATACCAGTGAAAGAATTATCAAAACGGTTCAGTAGTTTACTAGAAAATTGCGAACATATATGTATACAGGATAATTTTTAAGTAGTGCGCAAACTTTTACAGGTTATTCTACCCATGAATATGAACAACTTTCACTATGGAACCAAATCTGAAATAGCGAAAAAAAAAATCAGCTGTTCAGTACATTTTGACGAATTATGCCAACATAAATGTACTGAACAGCTGATTTTTTTTTCGCGATTTCAGGTTTGGTCCCATAGTGAAAGTTGTTCATATTCATGAGTAGAATAACCTGTGAAAGTTTGCGCTCTGCTTAAAAAAATGTCCAGTATACATAAAACACGAGTTTTTTAAAATAGTTTAATTTTTGTAAAATTAAAATAATACATTAATCCTACTAATACTCGTATTATAAATGTGAAAGTTTGTATGTTTGGATGTTTAGATGTTTGTTACTCAATCACGCAAAAACGGCTAAACGGATTTGGATGAAATTTGGTATACAGATAGTTTATAACCTAGATTAAGAGAAAGGGTACTTTTCATCCCGGTAGAAGGTTCCCGTGGGATAATTTCCGACATTCACGCGGGCGAAGCCGCTGGCAACAGCTAGTATATTAAGACATAGGATACTTTCATCCCGGTAGAAGGTTCCCGTGGGATAATTTCCGACATACACGCTGGCAACAGCTAGTATATTAAGACATAGGATACTTTCATCCCGGTAGAAGGTTCCCGTGGGATAATTTCCGACATACACGCTGGCAACAGCTAGTATATTAAGACATAGGATACTTTCATCCCGGTACAAGGTTCCCGTGGGATAATTTCCGACATACACGCGGGCAATAGCTAGTATATTAAGACATAGGATACTTTTCATCCCGGTAGAAGGTTCCCGAGGGATAATTTCCGACATACACGCTGGCAGCAGCTAGTATATTAAGACATAGGATACTTTCATCCCGGTACAAGGTTCCCGTGGGATAATTTCCGACAAACACGCTGGCAACAGCTAGTATATTAAGACAAAGGATACTTTTCATCCCGCTAGAAGGTTCCCGTGGGATAATTTCCGAGATACACGCTGGCAACAGCTAGTATATTAAGACAAAGGATACTTTCATCCCGGTACAAGGTTCCCGTGGGATAATTTCCGACATACACGCGGGCGAAGCCGCTGGCAACAGCTAGTATATTAAGACATAGGATACTTTCATCCCGGTACAAGGTTCCCGTGGGATAATTTCCGACATACACGCTGGCAACAGCTAGTATATTAAGACATAGGATACTTTCATCCCGGTACCAGGTTCCCGTGGGATAATTTCCGACATACACGCGGGCAACAGCTAGTATATTAAGACATAGGATACTTTTCATCCCGGTAGAAGGTTCCCGTGGGATAATTTCCGACATACACGCTGGCAACAGCTAGTATATTAAGACATAGGATACTTTCATCCCGGTACAAGGTTCCCGTGGGATAATTTCCGACATACACGCGGGCAACAGCTAGTATATTAAGCCATCGGATACTTTTTATCCCGGTAGAAGGTTCCCGTGGGATAATTTCCGACATACACGCTGGCAACAGCTAGTATATTAAGACATAGGATACTTTCATCCCGGTACAAGGTTCCCGTGGGATAATTTCCGACATACACACGGGCGAAGCCGCTGGCAACAGCAAGTATATTAAGACATAGCATACTTTTCATCCCGGTAGAAGGTTCCCGTGGGATAATTTCCGACATACACGCGGGCAACAGCTAGTATATTAAGACAGGATACTTTCATCCCGGTACAAGGTTCCCGTGGGATAATTTCCGACATACACGCTGGCAACAGCTAGTATATTAAGACATAGGATACTTTTCATCCCGGTAGAAGGTTCCCGTGGGATAATTTCCGACATACACGCGGGCAACAGCTAGTATACTAAGACATAGGATACTTTTTATCCCGGTAGAAGGTTCCCGTGGGATAATTTCCGACATACACGCTGGCAACAGCTAGTATATTAAGACATAGGATACTTTCATCCCGGTACAAGGTTCCCGTGGGATAATTTCCGACATACACACGGGCGAAGCCGCTGGCAACAGCTAGTATATTAAGACATAGGATACTTTCATCCCGGTAGAAGGTTCCCGTGGGATAATTTCCGACATACACGCGGGCAACAGCTAGTATATTAAGACATAGGATACTTTTCATCCCGGTAGAAGGTTCCCGTGGGATAATTTCCGACATACACGCTGGCAACAGCTAGTATATTAAGACATAGGATACTTTCATCCCGGTACAAGGTTCCTGTTTGAAATCAAGCCTTTAGTACAGATACTACCGCGCCGTGTGGGTCCGGCCGCTGTCGTGTTCGGTCGGCAGCGCAAGCGAGATGCCACTATGCGGGACGAGCGGGACGGTAGAAGGCGCTGTGCGCGTCATAAAAATGAGTCGTAATTGTGGAACCGGGTTGAGAGTATGCGCGCGCTTTGAGGTTAGATTTTTTTTGGGAGTCATTGCGCGGGCGCCCGGGAATTTAGATACCAAAAATCGGTACGGTTTTGCCTCGTATCGGGTGTGCTACTACGGAGCACCGAGGCCTTGTGTTTGGACTATAAGTTGCACGAGAAGTAGTGTGAACATGGCGTGGTCGGTCGGCGAGCTGAGGAAGACGGGTCGTCTTGGAGAGCCCGGATCCTGCTGCGAGGCCATCGCAAGGTTCACAAACACTCACAATACACTTACACACTAACTCAAACTTGCGAGTGGTCACGGAGTGATATCGACTCGAAGCAGAGGTAAGTTTAGGTATAAGTAGGGTTAGCTGGCGCGTATCGCGTCCGATTTGTTCTAGTCCGGATAGCCGGTTTTGTCGGCCTATCATCTATGAGCCCGTGAGAGGCCCGGTGGGTCCTGGCTGGAACAGTTCCCGTGGGATAATTTCCGACATACACGCTGGCAACAGCTAGTATATTAAGACATAGGATACTTTTCATCCCGGTAGAAGGTTCCCGTGGGATAATTTCCGACATACACGCTGGCAATAGCTAGTATATTAAGACATAGGATACTTTCATCCCGGTACAAGGTTCCCGTGGGATAATTTCCGACATACACGCTGGCAACAGCTAGTATATTAAGACATAGGATACTTTCATCCCGGTACAAGGTTCCCGTGGGATAATTTCCGACATACACGCGGGCAACAGCTAGTATATTAAGACATAGGATACTTTTCATCCCGGTACAAGGTTCCCGTGGGATAATTTCCGACATACACGCGGGCAACAGCTAGTATATTAAGACATAGGATACTTTTCATCCCGGTACAAGGTTCCCGTGGGATAATTTCCGACATACACGCGGGCAACAGCTAGTATATTAAGACATAGGATACTTTTCATCCCGGTAGAAGGTTCCCGTGGGATAATTTCCGACATACACGCTGGCAACAGCTAGTATATTAAGACATAGGATACTTTCATCACGGTACAAGGTTCCCGTGGGATAATTTCCAACATACACGCGGGCGAAGCCGCTGGCAACAGCTAGTATATTAAGACATAGGATACTTTTCATCCCGGTACAAGGTTCCCGTGGGATAATTTCCGACATACACGCGGGCAACAGCTAGTATATTAAGACATAGGATACTTTTCATCCCGGTAGAAGGTTCCCGTGGGATAATTTCCGAAATACACGCGGGCGAAGCCACTGGCAACAGCTAGTATATTAAGACATAGGATACTTTCATCCCGGTACAAGGTTCCCGTGGGATAATTTCCGACATACACGCTGGCAACAGCAAGTATATTAAGACATAGGATACTTTCATCCCGGTACAAGGTTCCCGTGGGATAATTTCCGACATACACGCGGGCAACAGCTAGTATATTAAGACATAGGATACTTTTCATCCCGGTACAAGGTTCCCGTGGGATAATTTCCGACATACACGCGGGCAACAGCTAGTATATTAAGCCATCGGATACTTTTCATCCCGGTAGAAGGTTCCCGTGGGATAATTTCCGACATACACACGGGCGAAGCCGCTGGCAACAGCAAGTATATTAAGACATAGCATACTTTTCATCCCGGTAGAAGGTTCCCGTGGGATAATTTCCGACATACACGCGGGCAACAGCTAGTATATTAAGACAGGATACTTTCATCCCGGTACAAGGTTCCCGTGGGATAATTTCCGACATACACGCTGGCAACAGCTAGTATATTAAGATATAGGATACTTTTCATCCCGGTAGAAGGTTCCCGTGGGATAATTTCCGACATACACGCGGGCAACAGCTAGTATATTACGACATAGGATACTTTCATCCCGGTAGAAGGTTCCCGTGGGATAATTTCCGAGATACACGCTGGCAACAGCTAGTATATTAAGACATAGGATACTTTTCATCCCGGTAGAAGGTTCCCGTGGGATAATTTCCGACATACACGCGAGCGAAGCCGCTGGCAACAGCTAGTATATTAAGACATAGGATACTTTCATCCCGGTACAAGGTTCCCGTGGGATAATTTCCGACATACACGCTGGCAACAGCTAGTATATTAAGACATAGGATACTTTTCATCCCGGTAGAAGGTTTCCGTGGGATAATTTCCGACATACACGCGGGCGAAGCCGCTGGCAACAGCTAGTATATTAAGACATAGGATACTTTTCATCCCGGTACAAGGTTCCCGTGGGATAATTTCCGACATACACGCTGGCAACAGCTAGTATATTATGACATAGGATACTTTCATCACGGTACAAGGTTCCCGTGGGATAATTTCCGACATACACGCGGGCGAAGCCGCTGGCAACAGCTAGTATATTAAGACATAGGATACTTTTCATCCCGGTACAAGGTTCCCGTGGGATAATTTCCGACATACACGCGGGGAACAGCTAGTATATTAAGACATTGGATACTTTTCATCCCGGTAGAACGTTCCCGTGGGATAATTTCCGACATACACGCGGGCGAAGCCGCTGGCAACAGCTAGTATATTAAGACATAGGATACTTTCATCCCGGTACAAGGTTCCCGTGGGATAATTTCCGACATACACGCTGGCAACAGCAAGTATATTAAGACATAGGATACTTTCATCCCGGTACAAGGTTCCCGTGGGATAATTTCCGACATACACGCGGGCAACAGCTAGTATATTAAGACTTAGGATACTTTTCATCCCGGTACAAGGTTCCCGTGGGATAATTTCCGACATACACGCGGGCAACAGCTAGTATATTAAGCCATCGGATACTTTTCATCCCGGTAGAAGGTTCCCGTGGGATAATTTCCGACATACACACGGGCGAAGCCGCTGGCAACAGCAAGTATATTAAGACATAGCATACTTTTTATCCCGGTAGAAGGTTCCCGTGGGATAATTTCCGACATACACGCGGGCAACAGCTAGTATATTAAGACAGGATACTTTCATCCCGGTACAAGGTTCCCGTGGGATAATTTCCGACATACACGCTGGCAACAGCTAGTATATTAAGACATAGGATACTTTTCATCCCGGTAGAAGGTTCCCGTGGGATAATTTCCGACATACACGCGGGCAACAGCTAGTATACTAAGACATAGGATACTTTTCATCCCGGTAGAAGGTTCCCGTGGGATAATTTCCGACATACACGCGGGCGAAGCCGCTGGCAACAGCTAGTATATTAAGACAAAGGATACTTTCATCCCGGTACAAGGTTCCCGTGGGATAATTTCCGACATACACGCGGGCGAAGCCGCTGGCAACAGCTAGTATATTAAGACATAGGATACTTTCATCCCGGTAGAAGGTTCCCGTGGGATAATTTCCGACATACACGCGGGCAACAGCTAGTATATTAAGACATAGGATACTTTTCATCCCGGTAGAAGGTTCCCGTGGGATAATTTCCGACATACACGCTGGCAACAGCTAGTATATTAAGACATAGGATACTTTTCATCCCGGTAGAAGGTTCCCGTGGGATAATTTCCGAGATACACGCTGGCAACAGCTAGTATATTAAGACATAGGATACTTTCATCCCGGTACAAGGTTCCCGTGGGATAATTTCCGAGATATACGCTGGCAACAGCTAGTATATTAAGACAAAGGATACTTTCATCCCGGTACAAGGTTCCCGTGGGATAATTTCCGACACACACGCGGGCGAAGCCGCTGGCAACAGCTAGTATATTAAGACATAGGATACTTTTTATCCCGGTAGAAGGTTCCCGTGGGATAATTTCCGAGATACACGCTGGCAACAGCTAGTATATTAAGACATAGGATACTTTTCATCCCGGTAGAAGGTTCCCGTGGGATAATTTCCGACATACACGCTGGCAACAGCTAGTATATTAAGACATAGGATACTTTCATCCCGGTACAAGGTTCCCGTGGGATAATTTCCGACATACACGCGGGCAACAGCTAGTATATTAAGCCATCGGATACTTTTCATCCCGGTAGAAGGTTCCCGTGGGATAATTTCCGACATACACGCTGGCAACAGCTAGTATATTAAGACATAGGACACTTTCATCCCGGTACAAGGTTCCCTTGGGATAATTTCCGACATACACACGGGCGAAGCCGCTTGCAACAGCAAGTATATTAAGACATAGGATACTTTTCATCCCGGTAGAAGGTTCCCGTGGGATAATTTCCGACATACACGCGGGCAACAGCTAGTATATTAAGACAGGATACTTTCATCCCGGTACAAGGTTCCCGTGGGATAATTTCCGACATACACGCGGGCAACAGCTAGTATATTAAGACATAGGATACTTTCATCCCGGTACAAGGTTCCCGTGGGATAATTTCCGACATACACGCGGGCGAAGCCGCTGGCAACAGCTAGAATATTAAGACATAGGATACTTTCATCCCGGTAGAAGGTTCCCGTGGGATAATTTCCGACATACACGCTGGGAACAGCTAGTATATTAAGACATAGGATACTTTTCATCCCCGTAGAAGGTTCCCGTGGGATAATTTCCGACATACACGCGGGAAACAGCTAGTATATTAAGACATAGGATACTTTTCATCCCGGTAGAAGGTTTCCGTGGGATAATTTCTGACATACACGCGGGCGAAGCCGCTGGCAACAGCTAGTATATTAAGACACCAGTGGCGTGCACAGAGATTTCAGACAGGGTATGCACAGTATCAAATCGACGCGCCTATCTTTTTTTCAGATAGTTTTGCAAAACGTCGTCGTAAAAACTTCTACATCGTTATACTAAAAGTTCTTTTCCAATTGCAATCATAGACAAATCTGTGAGTCTGTTTTGGCCCTGTGTGTTTCGTAAATAGATATGTATGAATTCGTTTTAGACTAGAAAATGATCGTTCGGTCGAAGCGTTACTGAATTTTGATTTAATTACCGACGCAACACTAGAAATTAAATCATTTTGGGTCCTATTCGATAACCCCGTGAATGAGCCACCCGATGTTGATTGTAAGTGGGTTTCCAAATTTCCATCATATTTAGCTAACAAATCTACAATTCCTAGAAAATTGCCTTTATTAAAAGACAAGCTGGATTCGTCATGATCACGGAATGCTAATTCTTGTTTACCAAGAAAACAAACTACATCAATTAACCGTTTGAAAATATTTATATTTCTCTCAACTTTCGCGTTGTGCCTTTCAATACCTAACTTAAACTGGCTATTCAAACTAGTCTCTATTCTACCTTTACCAAAAGTTTGGAACTTCAAGCGGGCTTCCAAATGTTTTTCTGAAGAATCGTGTTTAGCAGCCGCATTGTGAAAATTAATCCGTTATATGTTCAAACATTCTTTTTATCTTGGTGTGTAAACAACATGCAAGGAAAACAGTACAATATGTTTGTGAGTACATACACAACCTGTTAGCCAGTGATAATTATCATAAAAGTAACGATTAGCAGCATTACTTTTTTTTTTTTAGATAAATCCAACCCACACACTGTAATCAATTTTAATTTTTCCTCAAAAGATAACGTCGAAAACGCTGCAGATTTTAATTAATTTAAACACACTTCGCCAGCACAGGACTCACAGGTATAATTTTACATTTTTTACAATAAACTTACTAAATAATCACTTATTAGACAGTCAATCACTTGCGCCGAGAATAACATAAACAATATGGCGAAAAAACTTTGCAATTACGTTCCGAACTAATACGAACGAATGAATTAGTCGGTCATTTGGCCAATCCGACTAAAAAATGTCAACCCTTTGCAATCAACAATTAGGCGGTTCTTTTACGGCTTCTCAATTTGGACGGTTTGCAATAAAAGCAGTGCTTCCAAATGTCGAACACACGCACACGTTTTCACGCATACAGACACACTTTTGAGGTGTACTACACGATATTCCAAATCTTGCGTTGTATGAAAAATAAGCACGACGTAATAATGCTTTTGCTCACTCACTCACTGTGCTTGCGATAGATGGCGCGTAAATCGCGCTGTAAACACTGGAAGCGAATGTGGGTTCGTGTGAATGGCGAATAAGTTAGATGATTTTTTTTTTGAACTATAGTTGTTTATCATTTACAATTAGATGGGCATGTGTGTATGGTACTACAGGGTATGCAGTGCTTATTTGCATGTATGGAGTGCACGCCACTGTAAGACACAGGATACTTTCATCCCGGTACAAGGTTCCCGTGGGATAATTTCCGACATACACGCTGGCAACAGCTAGTATATTAAGACAAAGGATACTTTCATCCCGGTACAAGGTTCCCGTGGGATAATTTCCGACATACACGCTGGCAACAGCTAGTATATTAAGACATAGGATACTTTTCATCCCGGTACAAGGTTCCCGTGGGATAATTTCCGACATACACGCGGGCAACAGCTAGTATATTAAGCTATCGGATAATTTTCATCCCGGTAGAAGGTTCCCGCGGGATAATTTCCGACATACACGCTGGCAACAGCTAGTATATTAAGACATAGGATACTTTCATCCCGGTACAAGGTTCCCGTGGGATAATTTCCGACATACACACGGGCGAAGCCGCTGGCAACAGCAAGTATATTAAGACATAGCATACTTTTCATCCCGCTAGAAGGTTCCCGTGGGATAATTTCCGACATACACGCGGGCAACAGCTAGTATATTAAGACAGGATACTTTCATCCCGCTACAAGGTTCCCGTGGGATAATTTCCGACATACACGCAGGCAACAGCTAGTATATTACGACATAGGATACTTTTCATCCCCGTAGAAGGTTCCCGTGGGATAATTTCCGACATACACATGGGCAACAGCTAGTAGATTAAGACATAGGATACTTTTCATCCCGGTAGAAGGTTTCCGTGGGATAATTTCTGACATACACGCGGGCGAAGCCGCTGGCAACAGCTAGTATATTAAGACACAGGATACTTTCATCCCGGTAGAAGGTTCCCGTGGGATAATTTCCGACATACACGCGGGCAACAGCTAGTATATTAAGACATAGGATACTTTTCATCCCGGTAGAAGGTTCCCGTGGGATAATTTCCGACATACACGCTGGCAACAGCTAGTATATTAAGACATAGGATACTTTTCATCCCGGTAGAAGGTTCCCGTGGGATAATTTCCGAGATACACGCTGGCAACAGCTAGTATATTAAGACATAGGATACTTTTCATCCCGGTACAAGGTTCCCGTGGGATAATTTCCGACATACACGCTGGCAACAGCTAGTATATTAAGACATAGGATACTTTCATCCCGGTACAAGGTTCCCGTGGGATAATTTCCGAGATATACGCTGGCAACAGCTAGTATATTAAGACAAAGGATACTTTCATCCCGGTACAAGGTTCCCGTGGGATAATTTCCGACATACACGCGGGCGAAGCCGCTGGCATCAGCTAGTATATTAAGACATAGGATACTTTTTATCCCGGTAGAAGGTTCCCGTGGGATAATTTCCGACATAAACGCTGGCAACAGCTAGTATATTAAGACATAGGATACTTTCATCCCGGTACAAGGTTCCCGTGGGATAATTTCCGACATACACGCGGGCAACAGCTAGTATATTAAGCTATCGGATAATTTTCATCCCGGTAGAAGGTTCCCGCGGGATAATTTCCGACATACACGCTGGCAACAGCTAGTATATTAAGACATAGGATACTTTCATCCCGGTACAAGGTTCCCGTGGGATAATTTCCGACATACACACGGGCGAAGCCGCTGGCAACAGCAAGTATATTAAGACATAGCATACTTTTCATCCCGCTAGAAGGTTCCCGTGGGATAATTTCCGACATACACGCGGGCAACAGCTAGTATATTAAGACAGGATACTTTCATCCCGCTACAAGGTTCCCGTGGGATAATTTCCGACATACACGCTGGGAACAGCTAGTATATTAAGACATAGGATACTTTTCATCCCCGTAGAAGGTTCCCGTGGGATAATTTCCGACATACACGCGGGCAACAGCTAGTAGATTAAGACATAGGATACTTTTCATCCCGGTAGAAGGTTTCCGTGGGATAATTTCTGACATACACGCGGGCGAAGCCGCTGGCAACAGCTAGTATATTAAGACACAGGATACTTTCATCCCGGTAGAAGGTTCCCGTGGGATAATTTCCGACATACACGCGGGCAACAGCTAGTATATTAAGACATAGGATACTTTTCATCCCGGTAGAAGGTTCCCGTGGGATAATTTCCGACATACACGCTGGCAACAGCTAGTATATTAAGACATAGGATACTTTTCATCCCGGTAGAAGGTTCCCGTGGGATAATTTCCGAGATACACGCTGGCAACAGCTAGTATATTAAGACATAGGATACTTTTCATCCCGGTACAAGGTTCCCGTGGGATAATTTCCGACATACACGCTGGCAACAGCTAGTATATTAAGACATAGGATACTTTCATCCCGGTACAAGGTTCCCGTGGGATAATTTCCGAGATATACGCTGGCAACAGCTAGTATATTAAGACAAAGGATACTTTCATCCCGGTACAAGGTTCCCGTGGGATAATTTCCGACATACACGCGGGCGAAGCCGCTGGCATCAGCTAGTATATTAAGACATAGGATACTTTTTATCCCGGTAGAAGGTTCCCGTGGGATAATTTCCGACATACACGCTGGCAACAGCTAGTATATTAAGACATAGGATACTTTCATCCCGGTACAAGGTTCCCGTGGGATAATTTCCGACATACACGCGGGCAACAGCTAGTATATTAAGCCATCGGATACTTTTCATCCCGGTAGAAGGTTCCCGTGGGATAATTTCCGACATACACGCTGGCAACAGCTAGTATATTAAGACATAGGATACTTTCATCCCGGTACAAGGTTCCCGTGGGATAATTTCCGAGATATACGCTGGCAACAGCTAGTATATTAAGACAAAGGATACTTTCATCCCGGTACAAGGTTCCCGTGGGATAATTTCCGACATACACGCGGGCGAAGCCGCTGGCATCAGCTAGTATATTAAGACATAGGATACTTTTTATCCCGGTAGAAGGTTCCCGTGGGATAATTTCCGACATACACGCTGGCAACAGCTAGTATATTAAGACATAGGATACTTTCATCCCGGTACAAGGTTCCCGTGGGATAATTTCCGACATACACGCGGGCAACAGCTAGTATATTAAGCCATCGGATACTTTTCATCCCGGTAGAAGGTTCCCGTGGGATAATTTCCGACATACACGCTGGCAACAGCTAGTATATTAAGACATAGGATACTTTCATCCCGGTACAAGGTTCCCGTGGGATAATTTCCGACATACACACGGGCGAAGCCGCTGGCAACAGCAAGTATATTAAGACATAGGATACTTTTCATCCCGGTAGAAGGTTCCCGTGGGATAATTTCCGACATACACGCGGGCAACAGCTAGTATATTAAGACAGGATACTTTCATCCCGGTACAAGGTTCCCGTGGGATAATTTCCGACATACACGCGGGCAACAGCTAGTATATTAAGACAGGATACTTTCATCCCGGTACAAGGTTCCCGTGGGATAATTTCCGACATACACGCTGGCAACAGCTAGTATATTAAGATATAGGATACTTTTCATCCCGGTAGAAGGTTCCCGTGGGATAATTTCCGACATACACGCGGGCAACAGCTAGTATATTAAGACATAGGATACTTTTCATCCCCGTAGAAGGTTCCCGTGGGATAATTTCCGACATACACGCGGGCAACAGCTAGTATATTAAGACATAGGATACTTTTCATCCCGGTAGAAGGTTTCCGTGGGATAATTTCTGACATACACGCGGGCGAAGCCGCTGGCAACAGCTAGTATATTAAGACACAGGATACTTTCATCCCGGTAGAAGGTTCCCGTGGGATAATTTCCGACATACACGCGGGCAACAGCTAGTATATTAACACATAGGATACTTTTCATCCCGGTACAAGGTTCCCGTGGGATAATTTCCGACATACACGCTGGCAACAGCTAGTATATTAAGACAAAGGATACTTTCATCCCGGTACAAGGTTCCCGTGGGATAATTTCCGACATACACGCTGGCAACAGCTAGTATATTAAGACATAGGATACTTTTCATCCCGGTACAAGGTTCCCGTGGGATAATTTCCGACATACACGCGGGCAACAGCTAGTATATTAAGCCATCGGATACTTTTCATCCCGGTAGAAGGTTCCCGTGGGATAATTTCCGACATACACGCTGGCAACAGCTAGTATATTAAGACATAGGATACTTTCATCCCGGTACAAGGTTCCCGTGGGATAATTTCCGACATACACACGGGCGAAGCCGCTGGCAACAGCAAGTATATTAAGACATAGCATACTTTTCATCCCGGTAGAAGGTTCCCGTGGGATAATTTCCGACATACACGCGGGCAACAGCTAGTATATTAAGACAGGATACTTTCATCCCGGTACAAGGTTCCCGTGGGATAATTTCCGACATACACGCTGGCAACAGCTAGTATATTAAGACATAGGATACTTTTCATCCCGGTAGAAGGTTCCCGTGGGATAATTTCCGACATACACGCGGGCAACAGCTAGTATACTAAGACATAGGATACTTTTCATCCCGGTAGAAGGTTCCCGTGGGATAATTTCCGACATACACGCGGGCGAAGCCGCTGGCAACAGCTAGTATATTAAGACATAGGATACTTTCATCCCGGTAGAAGGTTCCCGTGGGATAATTTCCGACATACACGCGGGCAACAGCTAGTATATTAAGACATAGGATACTTTTCGTCCCGGTAGAAGGTTCCCGTGGGATAATTTCCGACATACACGCGGGCAACAGCTAGTATATTAAGACGTAGGATACTTTTCGTCCCGGTAGAAGGTTCCCGTGGGATAATTTCCGACATACACGCGGGCAACAGCTAGTATATTAAGACATAGGATACTTTCATCCCGGTACAAGGTTCCCGTGGGATAATTTCCGACATACACGCGGGCGAAGCCGCTAGGAACAGCTAGTATATTAAGACATAGGATACTTTCATCCCGGTAGAAGGTTCCCGTGGGATAATTTCCGACATACACGCGGGCGAAGCCGCTAGGAACAGCTAGTATATTAAGACATAGGATACTTTCATCCCGGTAGAAGGTTCCCGTGGGATAATTTCCGACATACACGCTGGGAACAGCTAGTATATTAAGACATAGGATACTTTTCATCCCCGTAGAAGGTTCCCGTGGGATAATTTCCGACATACACGCGGGCAACAGCTAGTATATTAAGACATAGGATACTTTTCATCCCGGTAGAAGGTTTCCGTGGGATAATTTCTGACATACACGCGGGCGAAGCCGCTGGCAACAGCTAGTATATTAAGACACAGGATACTTTCATCCCGGTAGAAGGTTCCCGTGGGATAATTTCCGACATACACGCGGGCAACAGCTAGTATATTAAGACATAGGATACTTTTCATCCCGGTACAAGGTTCCCGTGGGATAATTTCCGACATACACGCTGGCAACAGCTAGTATATTAAGACAAAGGATACTTTCATCCCGGTACAAGGTTCCCGTGGGATAATTTCCGACATACACGCGGGCGAAGCCGCTAGGAACAGCTAGTATATTAAGACATAGGATACTTTCATCCCGGTAGAAGGTTCCCGTGGGATAATTTCCGACATACACGCTGGGAACAGCTAGTATATTAAGACATAGGATACTTTTCATCCCCGTAGAAGGTTCCCGTGGGATAATTTCCGACATACACGCGGGCAACAGCTAGTATATTAAGACATAGGATACTTTCATCCCGGTACAAGGTTCCCGTGGGATAATTTCCGACATACACACGGGCGAAGCCGCTGGCAACAGCAAGTATATTAAGACATAGCATACTTTTCATCCCGGTAGAAGGTTCCCGTGGGATAATTTCCGACATACACGCGGGCAACAGCTAGTATATTAAGACAGGATACTTTCATCCCGGTACAAGGTTCCCGTGGGATAATTTCCGACATACACGCTGGCAACAGCTAGTATATTAAGACATAGGATACTTTTCATCCCGGTAGAAGGTTCCCGTGGGATAATTTCCGACATACACGCGGGCAACAGCTAGTATACTAAGACATAGGATACTTTTCATCCCGGTAGAAGGTTCCCGTGGGATAATTTCCGACATACACGCTGGCAACAGCTAGTATATTAAGACATAGGATACTTTCATCCCGGTACAAGGTTCCCGTGGGATAATTTCCGACATACACGCTGGGAACAGCTAGTATATTAAGACATAGGATACTTTTCATCCCCGTAGAAGGTTCCCGTGGGATAATTTCCGACATACACGCGGGCAACAGCTAGTATATTAAGACATAGGATACTTTTCATCCCGGTAGAAGGTTTCCGTGGGATAATTTCTGACATACACGCGGGCGAAGCAACTGGCAACAGCTAGCATATTAAGACACAGGATACTTTCATCCCGGTACAAGGTTCCCGTGGGATAATTTCCGACATACACGCGGGCAACAGCTAGTATATTAAGACATAGGATACTTTTCATCCCGGTAGAAGGTTCCCGTGGGATAATTTCTGACATACACGCTGGCAACAGCTAGTATATTAAGACATAGGATACTTTTCATCCCGGTAGAAGGTTCCCGTAAGATAATTTCCGAGATACACGCTGGCAACAGCTAGTATATTAAGACATAGGATACTTTTCATCCCAGTACAAGGTTCCCGTGGGATAATTTCCGACATACACGCTGGCAACAGCTAGTATATTAAGACATAGGATACTTTCATCCCGGTACAAGGTTCCCGTGGGATAATTTCCGAGATATACGCTGGCAACAGCTAGTATATTAAGACAAAGGATACTTTCATCCCGGTACAAGGTTCCCGTGGGATAATTTCCGACATACACACGGGCGAAGCCGCTGGCAACAGCAAGTATATTAAGACATAGCATACTTTTCATCCCGGTAGAAGGTTCCCGTGGGATAATTTCCGACATACACGCGAGCAACAGCTAGTATATTAAGACAGGATATTTTCATCCCGGTACAAGGTTCCCGTGGGATAATTTCCGACATACACGCTGGGAACAGCTAGTATATTAAGACATAGGATACTTTTCATCCCCGTAGAAGGTTCCCGTGGGATAATTTCCGACATACACGCGGGCAACAGCTAGTATATTAAGACATAGGATACTTTTCATCCCGGTAGAAGGTTTCCGTGGGATAATTTCTGACATACACGCGGGCGAAGCCGCTGGCAACAGCTAGTATATTAAGACATAGGATACTTTCATCCCGGTACAAGGTTCCCGTGGGATAATTTCCGACATACACGCGGGCAACAGCTAGTATATTAAGACATAGGATACTTTTCATCCCGGTAGAAGGTTCCCGTGGGATAATTTCCGACATACCGCTGGCAACAGCTAGTATATTAAGACATAGGATACTTTTCATCCCGGTAGAAGGTTCCCGTAAGATAATTTCCGATATACACGCTGGCAACAGCTAGTATATTAAGACATAGGATACTTTTCATCCCAGTACAAGGTTCCCGTGGGATAATTTCCGACATACACGCTGGCAACAGCTAGTATATTAAGACATAGGATACTTTCATCCCGGTACAAGGTTCCCGTGGGATAATTTCCGAGATATACGCTGGCAACCGCTAGTATATTAAGACAAAGGATACTTTCATCCCGGTACAAGGTTCCCGTGGGATAATTTCCGACATACACGCGGGCGAAGCCGCTGGCAACAGCTAGTATATTAAGACATAGGATACTTTTCATCCCGGTAGAAGGTTCCCGTGGATAATTTCCGACATACACGCTGGCAACAGCTAGTATATTAAGACATAGGATACTTTCATCCCGGTACAAGGTTCCCGTGGGATAATTTCCGACATACACGCGGGCAACAGCTAGTATATTAAGCCATCGGATACTTTTCATCCCGGTAGAAGGTTCCCGTGGGATAATTTCTGACATACACGCTGGCAACAGCTAGTATATTAAGACATAGGATACTTTCATCCCGGTACAAGGTTCCCGTGGGATAATTTCCGACATACACACGGGCGAAGCCGCTGGCAACAGCAAGTATATTAAGACATAGGATACTTTTCATCCCGGTACAAGGTTCCCGTGGGATAATTTCCGACATACACGCTGGCAACAGCTAATATATTAAGACATAGGATACTTTCATCCCGGTACAAGGTTCCCGTGGGATAATTTCCGAGATATACGCTGGAAACAGCTAGTATATTAAGACAAAGGATACTTTCATCCCGGTACAAGGTTCCCGTGGGATAATTTCCGACATACACGCGGGCGAAGCCGCTGGCAACAGCTAGTATATTAAGACATAGGATACTTTTCATCCCGGTAGAAGGTTCCCGTGGGATAATTTCCGACATACACGCTGGCAACAGCTAGTATATTAAGACATAGGATACTTTCATCCCGGTACAAGGTTCCCGTGGGATAATTTCCGACATACACGCGGGCAACAGCTAGTATATTAAGCCATCGGATACTTTTCATCCCGGTAGAAGGTTCCCGTGGGATAATTTCCGACATACACGCTGGCAACAGCTAGTATATTAAGACATAGGATACTTTCATCCCGGTACAAGGTTCCCGTGGGATAATTTCCGACATACACACGGGCGAAGCCGCTGGCAACAGCAAGTATATTAAGACATAGGATACTTTTCATCCCGGTAGAAGGTTCCCGTGGGATAATTTCCGACATACACGCGGGCAACAGCTAGTATATTAAGACAGGATACTTTCATCCCGGTACAAGGTTCCCGTGGGATAATTTCCGACATACACGCGGGCAACAGCTAGTATATTAAGACATAGGATACTTTCATCCCGGTACAAGGTTCCCGTGGGATAATTTCCGACATACACGCGGGCGAAGCCGCTAGGAACAGCTAGTATATTAAGACATAGGATACTTTCATCCCGGTAGAAGGTTCCCGTGGGATAATTTCCGACATACACTCTGGGAACAGCTAGTATATTAAGACATAGGATACTTTTCATCCCCGTAGAAGGTTCCCGTGGGATAATTTCCGACATACACGCGGGCAACAGCTAGTATATTAAGACATAGGATACTTTTCATCCCGGTAGAAGGTTTCCGTGGGATAATTTCTGACATACACGCGGGCGAAGCCGCTGGCAACAGCTAGTATATTAAGACACAGGATACTTTCATCCCGGTAGAAGGTTCCCGTTGGATAATTTCCGACATACACGCGGGCAACAGCTAGTATATTAAGACATAGGATACTTTTCATCCCGGTACAAGGTTCCCGTGGGATAATTTCCGACATACACGCTGGCAACAGCTAGTATATTAAGACAAAGGATACTTTCATCCCGGTACAAGGTTCCCGTGGGATAATTTCCGACATACACGCTGGCAACAGCTAGTATATTAAGACATAGGATACTTTTCATCCCGGTACAAGGTTCCCGTGGGATAATTTCCGACATACACGCGGGCAACAGCTAGTATATTAAGCCATCGGATACTTTTCATCCCGGTAGAAGGTTCCCTTGGGATAATTTCCGACATACACGCTGGCAACAGCTAGTATATTAAGACATAGGATACTTTTCATCCCGGTAGAAGGTTCCCGTGGGATAATTTCCGACATACACGCTGGCAACAGCTAGTATATTAAGACATAGGATACTTTTCATCCCGGTAGAAGGTTCCCGTAAGATAATTTCCGATATACACGCTGGCAACAGCTAGTATATTAAGACATAGGATACTTTTCATCCCGGTACAAGGTTCCCGTGGGATAATTTCCGACATACACGCTGGCAACAGCTAGTATATTAAGACATAGGATACTTTCATCCCGGTACAAGGTTCCCGTGGGATAATTTCCGAGATATACGCTGGCAACCGCTAGTATATTAAGACAAAGGATACTTTCATCCCGGTACAAGGTTCCCGTGGGATAATTTCCGACATACACGCGGGCGAAGCCGCTGGCAACAGCTAGTATATTAAGACATAGGATACTTTTCATCCCGGTAGAAGGTTCCCGTGGATAATTTCCGACATACACGCTGGCAACAGCTAGTATATTAAGACATAGGATACTTTCATCCCGGTACAAGGTTCCCGTGGGATAATTTCCGACATACACGCGGGCAACAGCTAGTATATTAAGCCATCGGATACTTTTCATCCCGGTAGAAGGTTCCCGTGGGATAATTTCCGACATACACGCTGGCAACAGCTAGTATATTAAGACATAGGATACTTTCATCCCGGTACAAGGTTCCCGTGGGATAATTTCCGACATACACACGGGCGAAGCCGCTGGCAACAGCAAGTATATTAAGACATAGGATACTTTTCATCCCGGTACAAGGTTCCCGTGGGATAATTTCCGACATACACGCTGGCAACAGCTAATATATTAAGACATAGGATACTTTCATCCCGGTACAAGGTTCCCGTGGGATAATTTCCGAGATATACGCTGGAAACAGCTAGTATATTAAGACAAAGGATACTTTCATCCCGGTACAAGGTTCCCGTGGGATAATTTCCGACATACACGCGGGCGAAGCCGCTGGCAACAGCTAGTATATTAAGACATAGGATACTTTTCATCCCGGTAGAAGGTTCCCGTGGGATAATTTCCGACATACACGCTGGCAACAGCTAGTATATTAAGACATAGGATACTTTCATCCCGGTACAAGGTTCCCGTGGGATAATTTCCGACATACACGCGGGCAACAGCTAGTATATTAAGCCATCGGATACTTTTCATCCCGGTAGAAGGTTCCCGTGGGATAATTTCCGACATACACGCTGGCAACAGCTAGTATATTAAGACAAAGGATACTTTCATCCCGGTACAAGGTTCCCGTGGGATAATTTCCGACATACACGCTGGCAACAGCTAGTATATTAAGACATAGGATACTTTTCATCCCGGTACAAGGTTCCCGTGGGATAATTTCCGACATACACGCGGGCAACAGCTAGTATATTAAGCCATCGGATACTTTTCATCCCGGTAGAAGGTTCCCTTGGGATAATTTCCGACATACACGCTGGCAACAGCTAGTATATTAAGACATAGGATACTTTCATCCCGGTACAAGGTTCCCGTGGGATAATTTCCGACATACACACGGGCGAAGCCGCTGGCAACAGCAAGTATATTAAGACATAGCATACTTTTCATCCCGGTAGAAGGTTCCCGTGGGATAATTTCCGACATACACGCGGGCAACAGCTAGTATATTAAGACAGGATACTTTCATCCCGGTACAAGGTTCCCGTGGGATAATTTCCGGCATACACGCTGGCAACAGCTAGTATATTAAGACATAGGATACTTTTCATCCCGGTAGAAGGTTCCCGTGGGATAATTTCCGACATACACGCGGGCAACAGCTAGTATACTAAGACATAGGATACTTTTCATCCCGGTAGAAGGTTCCCGTGGGATAATTTCCGACATACACGCGGGCAACAGCTAGTATATTAAGACATAGGATACTTTTCGTCCCGGTAGAAGGTTCCCGTGGGATAATTTCCGACATACACGCGGGCAACAGCTAGTATATTAAGACATAGGATACTTTTCGTCCCGGTAGAAGGTTCCCGTGGGATAATTTCCGACATACACGCGGGCAACAGCTAGTATATTAAGACATAGGATACTTTTCGTCCCGGTAGAAGGTTCCCGTGGGATAATTTCCGACATACACGCGGGCGAAGCCGCTAGGAACAGCTAGTATACTAAGACATAGGATACTTTCATCCCGGTAGAAGGTTCCCGTGGGATATCTTCCGACATACACGCTGGGAACAGCTAGTATATTAAGACATAGGATACTTTTCATCCCCGTAGAAGGTTCCCGTGGGATAATTTCCGACATACACGCGGGCAACAGCTAGTATATTAAGACATAGGATACTTTTCATCCCGGTAGAAGGTTTCCGTGGGATAATTTCTGACATACACGCGGGCGAAGCCGCTGGCAACAGCTAGTATATTAAGACACAGGATACTTTCATCCCGGTAGAAGGTTCCCGTGGGATAATTTCCGACATACACGCGGGCAACAGCTAGTATATTAAGACATAGGATACTTTTCATCCCGGTACAAGGTTCCCGTGGGATAATTTCCGACATACACGCTGGCAACAGCTAGTATATTAAGACAAAGGATACTTTCATCCCGGTACAAGGTTCCCGTGGGATAATTTCCGACATACACGCTGGCAACAGCTAGTATATTAAGACATAGGATACTTTTCATCCCGGTACAAGGTTCCCGTGGGATAATTTCCGACATACACGCGGGCAACAGCTAGTATATTAAGACATAGGATACTTTTATCCCGGTACAAGGTTCCCGTGGGATAATTTCCGACATACACACGGGCGAAGCCGCTGGCAACAGCAAGTATATTAAGACATAGCATACTTTTCATCCCGGTAGAAGGTTCCCGTGGGATAATTTCCGACATACACGCGGGCAACAGCTAGTATATTAAGACAGGATACTTTCATCCCGGTACAAGGTTCCCGTGGGATAATTTCCGACATACACGCTGGCAACAGCTAGTATATTAAGACATAGGATACTTTTCATCCCGGTAGAAGGTTCCCGTGGGATAATTTCCGACATACACGCGGGCAACAGCTAGTATACTAAGACATAGGATACTTTTCATCCCGGTAGAAGGTTCCCGTGGGATAATTTCCGACATACACGCTGGCAACAGCTAGTATATTAAGACATAGGATACTTTCATCCCGGTACAAGGTTCCCGTGGGATAATTTCCGACATACACGCGGGCAACAGCTAGTATATTAAGCCATCGGATACTTTTCATCCCGGTAGAAGGTTCCCGTGGGATAATTTCTGACATACACGCTGGCAACAGCTAGTATATTAAGACATAGGATACTTTCATCCCGGTACAAGGTTCCCGTGGGATAATTTCCGACATACACACGGGCGAAGCCGCTGGCAACAGCAAGTATATTAAGACATAGGATACTTTTCATCCCGGTACAAGGTTCCCGTGGGATAATTTCCGACATACACGCTGGCAACAGCTAATATATTAAGACATAGGATACTTTCATCCCGGTACAAGGTTCCCGTGGGATAATTTCCGAGATATACGCTGGAAACAGCTAGTATATTAAGACAAAGGATACTTTCATCCCGGTACAAGGTTCCCGTGGGATAATTTCCGACATACACGCGGGCGAAGCCGCTGGCAACAGCTAGTATATTAAGACATAGGATACTTTTCATCCCGGTAGAAGGTTCCCGTGGGATAATTTCCGACATACACGCTGGCAACAGCTAGTATATTAAGACATAGGATACTTTCATCCCGGTACAAGGTTCCCGTGGGATAATTTCCGACATACACGCGGGCAACAGCTAGTATATTAAGCCATCGGATACTTTTCATCCCGGTAGAAGGTTCCCGTGGGATAATTTCCGACATACACGCTGGCAACAGCTAGTATATTAAGACAAAGGATACTTTCATCCCGGTACAAGGTTCCCGTGGGATAATTTCCGACATACACGCTGGCAACAGCTAGTATATTAAGACATAGGATACTTTTCATCCCGGTACAAGGTTCCCGTGGGATAATTTCCGACATACACGCGGGCAACAGCTAGTATATTAAGCCATCGGATACTTTTCATCCCGGTAGAAGGTTCCCTTGGGATAATTTCCGACATACACGCTGGCAACAGCTAGTATATTAAGACATAGGATACTTTCATCCCGGTACAAGGTTCCCGTGGGATAATTTCCGACATACACACGGGCGAAGCCGCTGGCAACAGCAAGTATATTAAGACATAGCATACTTTTCATCCCGGTAGAAGGTTCCCGTGGGATAATTTCCGACATACACGCGGGCAACAGCTAGTATATTAAGACAGGATACTTTCATCCCGGTACAAGGTTCCCGTGGGATAATTTCCGGCATACACGCTGGCAACAGCTAGTATATTAAGACATAGGATACTTTTCATCCCGGTAGAAGGTTCCCGTGGGATAATTTCCGACATACACGCGGGCAACAGCTAGTATACTAAGACATAGGATACTTTTCATCCCGGTAGAAGGTTCCCGTGGGATAATTTCCGACATACACGCGGGCAACAGCTAGTATATTAAGACATAGGATACTTTTCGTCCCGGTAGAAGGTTCCCGTGGGATAATTTCCGACATACACGCGGGCAACAGCTAGTATATTAAGACATAGGATACTTTTCGTCCCGGTAGAAGGTTCCCGTGGGATAATTTCCGACATACACGCGGGCAACAGCTAGTATATTAAGACATAGGATACTTTTCGTCCCGGTAGAAGGTTCCCGTGGGATAATTTCCGACATACACGCGGGCGAAGCCGCTAGGAACAGCTAGTATACTAAGACATAGGATACTTTCATCCCGGTAGAAGGTTCCCGTGGGATATCTTCCGACATACACGCTGGGAACAGCTAGTATATTAAGACATAGGATACTTTTCATCCCCGTAGAAGGTTCCCGTGGGATAATTTCCGACATACACGCGGGCAACAGCTAGTATATTAAGACATAGGATACTTTTCATCCCGGTAGAAGGTTTCCGTGGGATAATTTCTGACATACACGCGGGCGAAGCCGCTGGCAACAGCTAGTATATTAAGACACAGGATACTTTCATCCCGGTAGAAGGTTCCCGTGGGATAATTTCCGACATACACGCGGGCAACAGCTAGTATATTAAGACATAGGATACTTTTCATCCCGGTACAAGGTTCCCGTGGGATAATTTCCGACATACACGCTGGCAACAGCTAGTATATTAAGACAAAGGATACTTTCATCCCGGTACAAGGTTCCCGTGGGATAATTTCCGACATACACGCTGGCAACAGCTAGTTTATTAAGACATAGGATACTTTTCATCCCGGTACAAGGTTCCCGTGGGATAATTTCCGACATACACGCGGGCAACAGCTAGTATATTAAGACATAGGATACTTTTATCCCGGTACAAGGTTCCCGTGGGATAATTTCCGACATACACACGGGCGAAGCCGCTGGCAACAGCAAGTATATTAAGACATAGCATACTTTTCATCCCGGTAGAAGGTTCCCGTGGGATAATTTCCGACATACACGCGGGCAACAGCTAGTATATTAAGACAGGATACTTTCATCCCGGTACAAGGTTCCCGTGGGATAATTTCCGACATACACGCTGGCAACAGCTAGTATATTAAGACATAGGATACTTTTCATCCCGGTAGAAGGTTCCCGTGGGATAATTTCCGACATACACGCGGGCAACAGCTAGTATACTAAGACATAGGATACTTTTCATCCCGGTAGAAGGTTCCCGTGGGATAATTTCCGACATACACGCTGGCAACAGCTAGTATATTAAGACATAGGATACTTTCATCCCGGTACAAGGTTCCCGTGGGATAATTTCCGACATACACACGGGCGAAGCCGCTTGCAACAGCAAGTATATTAAGACATAGCATACTTTTCATCCCGGTAGAAGGTTCCCGTGGGATAATTTCCGACATACACGCGGGCAACAGCTAGTATATTAAGACAGGATACTTTCATTTCGGTACAAGGTTCCCGTGGGATAATTTCCGACATACACGCGGGCAACAGCTAGTTTATTAAGACATAGGATACTTTTCATCCCGGTAGAAGGTTCCCGTGGGATAATTTCCGACATACACGCGGGCAAAGCCGCTGGCAACAGCTAGTATATTAAGACATAGGATACTTTTCATCCCGGTACAAGGTTCCCGTGGGATAATTTCCGACATACACGCTGGCAACAGCTAGTATATTAAGACAAAGGATACTTTCATCCCGGTACAAGGTTCCCGTGGGATAATTTCCGACATACACGCTGGCAACAGCTAGTATATTAAGACATAGGATACTTTTCATCCCGGTACAAGGTTCCTGTGGGATAATTTCCGACATACACGCGGGCAACAGCTAGTATATTAAGACATAGGATACTTTCATCCCGGTACAAGGTTCCCGTGGGATAATTTCCGACATACACACGGGCGAAGCCGCTGGCAACAGCAAGTATATTAAGACATAGCATACTTTTCATCCCGGTAGAAGGTTCCCGTGGGATAATTTCCGACATACACGCGGGCAACAGCTAGTATATTAAGACAGGATACTTTCATCCCGGTACAAGGTTCCCGTGGGATAATTTCCGACATACACGCTGGCAACAGCTAGTATATTAAGACATAGGATACTTTTCATCCCGGTAGAAGGTTCCCGTGGGATAATTTCCGACATACACGCGGGCAACAGCTAGTATACTAAGACATAGGATACTTTTCATCCCGGTAGAAGGTTCCCGTGGGATAATTTCCGACATACACGCTGGCAACAGCTAGTATATTAAGACATAGGATACTTTCATCCCGGTACAAGGTTCCCGTGGGATAATTTCCGACATACACGCGGGCGAAGCCGCTGGCAACAGCTAGTATATTAAGACATAGGATACTTTCATCCCGGTAGAAGGTTCCCGTGGGATAATTTCCGACATACACGCTGGCAACAGCTAGTATATTAAGACATAGGATACTTTCATCCCGGTACAAGGTTCCCGTGGGATAATTTCCGACATACACGCGGGCAACAGCTAGTATATTAAGCCATCGGATACTTTTCATCCCGGTAGAAGGTTCCCGTGGGATAATTTCCGACATACACGCTGGCAACAGCTAGTATATTAAGACAAAGGATACTTTCATCCCGGTACAAGGTTCCCGTGGGATAATTTCCGACATACACGCTGGCAACAGCTAGTATATTAAGACATAGGATACTTTTCATCCCGGTACAAGGTTCCCGTGGGATAATTTCCGACATACACGCGGGCAACAGCTAGTATATTAAGCCATCGGATACTTTTCATCCCGGTAGAAGGTTCCCTTGGGATAATTTCCGACATACACGCTGGCAACAGCTAGTATATTAAGACATAGGATACTTTCATCCCGGTACAAGGTTCCCGTGGGATAATTTCCGACATACACACGGGCGAAGCCGCTGGCAACAGCAAGTATATTAAGACATAGCATACTTTTCATCCCGGTAGAAGGTTCCCGTGGGATAATTTCCGACATACACGCGGGCAACAGCTAGTATATTAAGACAGGATACTTTCATCCCGGTACAAGGTTCCCGTGGGATAATTTCCGGCATACACGCTGGCAACAGCTAGTATATTAAGACATAGGATACTTTTCATCCCGGTAGAAGGTTCCCGTGGGATAATTTCCGACATACACGCGGGCAACAGCTAGTATACTAAGACATAGGATACTTTTCATCCCGGTAGAAGGTTCCCGTGGGATAATTTCCGACATACACGCGGGCGACAGCTAGTATATTAAGACATAGGATACTTTTCGTCCCGGTAGAAGGTTCCCGTGGGATAATTTCCGACATACACGCGGGCAACAGCTAGTATATTAAGACATAGGATACTTTTCGTCCCGGTAGAAGGTTCCCGTGGGATAATTTCCGACATACACGCGGGCAACAGCTAGTATATTAAGACATAGGATACTTTTCGTCCCGGTAGAAGGTTCCCGTGGGATAATTTCCGACATACACGCGGGCGAAGCCGCTAGGAACAGCTAGTATACTAAGACATAGGATACTTTCATCCCGGTAGAAGGTTCCCGTGGGATATCTTCCGACATACACGCTGGGAACAGCTAGTATATTAAGACATAGGATACTTTTCATCCCCGTAGAAGGTTCCCGTGGGATAATTTCCGACATACACGCGGGCAACAGCTAGTATATTAAGACATAGGATACTTTTCATCCCGGTAGAAGGTTTCCGTGGGATAATTTCTGACATACACGCGGGCGAAGCCGCTGGCAACAGCTAGTATATTAAGACACAGGATACTTTCATCCCGGTAGAAGGTTCCCGTGGGATAATTTCCGACATACACGCGGGCAACAGCTAGTATATTAAGACATAGGATACTTTTCATCCCGGTACAAGGTTCCCGTGGGATAATTTCCGACATACACGCTGGCAACAGCTAGTATATTAAGACAAAGGATACTTTCATCCCGGTACAAGGTTCCCGTGGGATAATTTCCGACATACACGCTGGCAACAGCTAGTATATTAAGACATAGGATACTTTTCATCCCGGTACAAGGTTCCCGTGGGATAATTTCCGACATACACGCGGGCAACAGCTAGTATATTAAGACATAGGATACTTTTATCCCGGTACAAGGTTCCCGTGGGATAATTTCCGACATACACACGGGCGAAGCCGCTGGCAACAGCAAGTATATTAAGACATAGCATACTTTTCATCCCGGTAGAAGGTTCCCGTGGGATAATTTCCGACATACACGCGGGCAACAGCTAGTATATTAAGACAGGATACTTTCATCCCGGTACAAGGTTCCCGTGGGATAATTTCCGACATACACGCTGGCAACAGCTAGTATATTAAGACATAGGATACTTTTCATCCCGGTAGAAGGTTCCCGTGGGATAATTTCCGACATACACGCGGGCAACAGCTAGTATACTAAGACATAGGATACTTTTCATCCCGGTAGAAGGTTCCCGTGGGATAATTTCCGACATACACGCTGGCAACAGCTAGTATATTAAGACATAGGATACTTTCATCCCGGTACAAGGTTCCCGTGGGATAATTTCCGACATACACACGGGCGAAGCCGCTTGCAACAGCAAGTATATTAAGACATAGCATACTTTTCATCCCGGTAGAAGGTTCCCGTGGGATAATTTCCGACATACACGCGGGCAACAGCTAGTATATTAAGACAGGATACTTTCATTTCGGTACAAGGTTCCCGTGGGATAATTTCCGACATACACGCGGGCAACAGCTAGTTTATTAAGACATAGGATACTTTTCATCCCGGTAGAAGGTTCCCGTGGGATAATTTCCGACATACACGCGGGCAAAGCCGCTGGCAACAGCTAGTATATTAAGACATAGGATACTTTTCATCCCGGTACAAGGTTCCCGTGGGATAATTTCCGACATACACGCTGGCAACAGCTAGTATATTAAGACAAAGGATACTTTCATCCCGGTACAAGGTTCCCGTGGGATAATTTCCGACATACACGCTGGCAACAGCTAGTATATTAAGACATAGGATACTTTTCATCCCGGTACAAGGTTCCTGTGGGATAATTTCCGACATACACGCGGGCAACAGCTAGTATATTAAGACATAGGATACTTTCATCCCGGTACAAGGTTCCCGTGGGATAATTTCCGACATACACACGGGCGAAGCCGCTGGCAACAGCAAGTATATTAAGACATAGCATACTTTTCATCCCGGTAGAAGGTTCCCGTGGGATAATTTCCGACATACACGCGGGCAACAGCTAGTATATTAAGACAGGATACTTTCATCCCGGTACAAGGTTCCCGTGGGATAATTTCCGACATACACGCTGGCAACAGCTAGTATATTAAGACATAGGATACTTTTCATCCCGGTAGAAGGTTCCCGTGGGATAATTTCCGACATACACGCGGGCAACAGCTAGTATACTAAGACATAGGATACTTTTCATCCCGGTAGAAGGTTCCCGTGGGATAATTTCCGACATACACGCTGGCAACAGCTAGTATATTAAGACATAGGATACTTTCATCCCGGTACAAGGTTCCCGTGGGATAATTTCCGACATACACGCGGGCGAAGCCGCTGGCAACAGCTAGTATATTAAGACATAGGATACTTTCATCCCGGTAGAAGGTTCCCGTGGGATAATTTCCGACATACACGCGGGCAACAGCTAGTATATTAAGACATAGGATACTTTTCATCCCGGTAGAAGGTTCCCGTGGGATAATTTCCGACATACACGCTGGCAACAGCTAGTATATTAAGACAAAGGATACTTTCATCCCGGTACAAGGTTCCTGTTTGAAATCAAGCCTTTAGTACAGATACTACCGCGCCGTGTGGGTCCGACCGCTGTCGTGTTCGGTCGGCAGCGCAAGCGAGATGCCACTATGCGGGACGAGCGGGACGGTAGAAGGCGCTGTGCGCGTCATAAAAATGAGTCGTAATTGTGGAACCGGGTTGAGAGTATGCGCGCGCTTTGAGGTTAGATTTTTTTTGGGAGTCATTGCGCGGGCGCCCGGGAATTTAGATACTAAAAATCGGTACGGTTTTGCCTCGTATCGGGTGTGCTACTACGGAGCACCGAGGCCTTGTGTTTGGACTATAAGTTGCACGAGAAGTAGTGTGAACATGGCGTGGTCGGTCGGCGAGCTGAGGAAGACGGGTCGTCTTGGAGAGCCCGGATCCTGCTGCGAGGCCATCGCAAGGTTCACAAACACTCACAATACACTTACACACTAACTCAAACTTGCGAGTGGTCACGGAGTGATATCGACTCGAAGCAGAGGTAAGTTTAGGTATAAGTAGGGTTAGCTGGCGCGTATCGCGTCCGATTTGTTCTAGTCCGGATAGCCGGTTTTGTCGGCCTATCATCTATGGGCCCGTGAGAGGCCCGGTGGGTCCTGGCTGGAACAGTTCCCGTGGGATAATTTCCGACATACACGCTGGCAACAGCTAGTATATTAAGACATAGGATACTTTTCATCCCGGTAGAAGGTTCCCGTGGGATAATTTCCGACATACACGCTGGCAACAGCTAGTATATTAAGACATGGGATACTTTCATCCCGGTACAAGGTTCCCGTGGGATAATTTCCGACATACACGCTGGCAACAGCTAGTATATTAAGACATAGGATACTTTCATCCCGGTACAAGGTTCCCGTGGGATAATTTCCGACATACACGCAAGCAACAGCTAGTATATTAAGACATAGGATACTTTTCATCCCGGTACAAGGTTCCCGTGGGATAATTTCCGACATACACGCGGGCAACAGCTAGTATATTAAGACATAGGATACTTTCATCCCGGTACAAGGTTCCCGTGGGATAATTTCCGACATACACGCTGGCAACAGCTAGTATATTAAGACATAGGATACTTTCATCCCGGTACAAGGTTCCCGTGGGATAATTTCCGACATACACACGGGCGAAGCCGCTGGCAACAGCAAGTATATTAAGACATAGCATACTTTTCATCCCGGTAGAAGGTTCCCGTGGGATAATTTCCGACATACACGCTGGCAACAGCTAGTATATTAAGACATAGGATACTTTTCATCCCGGTAGAAGGTTCCCGTGGGATAATTTCCGACATACACGCGGGCAACAGCTAGTATACTAAGACATAGGATACTTTTCATCCCGGTAGAAGGTTCCCGTGGGATAATTTCCGACATACACGCGGGCAACAGCTAGTATACTAAGACATAGGATACTTTTCATCCCGGTAGAAGGTTCCCGTGGGATAATTTCCGACATACACGCGGGCAACAGCTAGTATATTAAGACATAGGATACTTTTCGTCCCGGTAGAAGGTTCCCGTGGGATAATTTCCGACATACACGCGGGCAACAGCTAGTATATTAAGACATAGGATACTTTTCGTCCCGGTAGAAGGTTCCCGTGGGATAATTTCCGACATACACGCGGGCAACAGCTAGTATATTAAGACATAGGATACTTTTCGTCCCGGTAGAAGGTTATGTGGGATAATTTCCGACATACACGCGGGCGAAGCCGCTAGGAACAGCTAGTATATTAAGACATAGGATACTTTCATCCCGGTAGAAGGTTCCCGTGGGATATCTTCCGACATACACGCTGGGAACAGCTAGTATATTAAGACATAGGATACTTTCATCCCGGTACAAGGTTCCCGTGGGATAATTTCCGACATACACGCGGGCGAAGCCGCTGGCAACAGCTAGTATATTAAGACATAGGATACTTTCATCCCGGTAGAAGGTTCCCGTGGGATAATTTCCGACATACACGCGGGCAACAGCTAGTATATTAAGACATAGGATACTTTTCATCCCGGTAGAAGGTTCCCGTGGGATAATTTCCGACATACACGCAAGCAACAGCTAGTATATTAAGACATAGGATACTTTTCATCCCGGTACAAGGTTCCCGTGGGATAATTTCCGACATACACGCGGGCAACAGCTAGTATATTAAGACATAGGATACTTTCATCCCGGTACAAGGTTCCCGTGGGATAATTTCCGACATACACGCTGGCAACAGCTAGTATATTAAGACATAGGATACTTTCATCCCGGTACAAGGTTCCCGTGGGATAATTTCCGACATACACACGGGCGAAGCCGCTGGCAACAGCAAGTATATTAAGACATAGCATACTTTTCATCCCGGTAGAAGGTTCCCGTGGGATAATTTCCGACATACACGCTGGCAACAGCTAGTATATTAAGACATAGGATACTTTTCATCCCGGTAGAAGGTTCCCGTGGGATAATTTCCGACATACACGCGGGCAACAGCTAGTATACTAAGACATAGGATACTTTTCATCCCGGTAGAAGGTTCCCGTGGGATAATTTCCGACATACACGCGGGCAACAGCTAGTATACTAAGACATAGGATACTTTTCTTCCCGGTAGAAGGTTCCCGTGGGATAATTTCCGACATACACGCGGGCAACAGCTAGTATATTAAGACATAGGATACTTTTCGTCCCGGTAGAAGGTTCCCGTGGGATAATTTCCGACATACACGCGGGCAACAGCTAGTATATTAAGACATAGGATACTTTTCGTCCCGGTAGAAGGTTCCCGTGGGATAATTTCCGACATACACGCGGGCAACAGCTAGTATATTAAGACATAGGATACTTTTCGTCCCGGTAGAAGGTTATGTGGGATAATTTCCGACATACACGCGGGCGAAGCCGCTAGGAACAGCTAGTATATTAAGACATAGGATACTTTCATCCCGGTAGAAGGTTCCCGTGGGATATCTTCCGACATACACGCTGGGAACAGCTAGTATATTAAGACATAGGATACTTTTCATCCCCGTAGAAGGTTCCCGTGGGATAATTTCCGACATACACGCGGGCAACAGCTAGTATATTAAGACATAGGATACTTTTCATCCCGGTAGAAGGTTTCCGTGGGATAATTTCTGACATACACGCGGGCGAAGCCGCTGGCAACAGCTAGTATATTAAGACACAGGATACTTTCATCCCGGTAGAAGGTTCCCGTGGGATAATTTCCGACATACACGCGGGCAACAGCTAGTATATTAAGACATAGGATACTTTTCATCCCGGTACAAGGTTCCCGTGGGATAATTTCCGACATACACGCTGGCAACAGCTAGTATATTAAGACAAAGGATACTTTCATCCCGGTACAAGGTTCCCGTGGGATAATTTCCGACATACACGCTGGCAACAGCTAGTATATTAAGACATAGGATACTTTTCATCCCGGTACAAGGTTCCCGTGGGATAATTTCCGACATACACGCGGGCAACAGCTAGTATATTAAGACATAGGATACTTTTATCCCGGTACAAGGTTCCCGTGGGATAATTTCCGACATACAAACGGGCGAAGCCGCTGGCAACAGCAAGTATATTAAGACATAGCATACTTTTCATCCCGGTAGAAGGTTCCCGTGGGATAATTTCCGACATACTTGCGGGCAACAGCTAGTATATTAAGACAGGATACTTTCATCCCGGTACAAGGTTCCCGTGGGATAATTTCCGACATACACGCTGGCAACAGCTAGTATATTAAGACATAGGATACTTTTCATCCCGGTAGAAGGTTCCCGTGGGATAATTTCCGACATACACGCGGGCAACAGCTAGTATACTAAGACATAGGATACTTTTCATCCCGGTAGAAAGTTCCCGTGGGATAATTTCCGACATACACGCTGGCAACAGCTAGTATATTAAGACATAGGATACTTTCATCCCGGTACAAGGTTCCCGTGGGATAATTTCCGACATACACACGGGCGAAGCCGCTGGCAACAGCAAGTATATTAAGACATAGCATACTTTTCATCCCGGTAGAAGGTTCCCGTGGGATAATTTCCGACATACACGCGGGCAACAGCTAGTATATTAAGACAGGATACTTTCATCCCGGTACAAGGTTCCCGTGGGATAATTTCCGACATACACGCTGGCAACAGCTAGTATATTAAGACATAGGATACTTTTCATCCCGGTAGAAGGTTCCCGTGGGATAATTTCCGACATACACGCGGGCAACAGCTAGTATACTAAGACATAGGATACTTTTCATCCCGGTAGAAGGTTCCCGTGGGATAATTTCCGACATACACGCTGGCAACAGCTAGTATATTAAGACATAGGATACTTTCATCCCGGTACAAGGTTCCCGTGGGATAATTTCCGACATACACGCGGGCGAAGCCGCTGGCAACAGCTAGTATATTAAGACATAGGATACTTTCATCCCGGTAGAAGGTTCCCGTGGGATAATTTCCGACATACACGCGGGCAACAGCTAGTATATTAAGACATAGGATACTTTTCATCCCGGTACAAGGTTCCCGTGGGATAATTTCCGACATACACGCTGGCAACAGCTAGCATATTAAGACAAAGGATACTTTCATCCCGGTACAAGGTTCCCGTGGGATAATTTCCGACATACACGCGGGCAACAGCTAGTATATTAAGACATAGGATACTTTCATCCCGGTACAAGGTTCCCGTGGGATAATTTCCGACATACACACGGGCGAAGCCGCTGGCAACAGCAAGTATATTAAGACATAGCATTTTTTTCATCCCGGTAGAAGGTTTCCGTGGGATAATTTCCGACATACACGCGGGCAACAGCTAGTATATTAAGACAGGATACTTTCATCCCGGTACAAGGTTCCCGTGGGATAATTTCCGACATACACGCTGGCAACAGCTAGTATATTAAGACATAGGATACTTTTCATCCCGGTAGAAGGTTCCCGTGGGATAATTTCCGACATACACGCGGGCAACAGCTAGTATACTAAGACATAGGATACTTTTCATCCCGGTAGAAGGTTCCCGTGGGATAATTTCCGACATACACGCTGGCAACAGCTAGTATATTAAGACATAGGATACTTTCATCCCGGTACAAGGTTCCCGTGGGATAATTTCCGACATACACGCGGGCGAAGCCGCTGGCAACAGCTAGTATATTAAGACATAGGATACTTTCATCCCGGTACAAGGTTCCCGTGGGATAATTTCCGACATACACGCGGGCAACAGCTAGTATATTAAGACATAGGATACTTTTCATCCCGGTAGAAGGTTCCCGTGGGATAATTTCCGACATACACGCTGGCAACAGCTAGTATATTAAGACATAGGATACTTTCATCCCGGTACAAGGTTCCCGTGGGATAATTTCCGACATACACACGGGCGAAGCCGCTGGCAACAGCAAGTATATTAAGACATAGCATTTTTTTCATCCCGGTAGAAGGTTTCCGTGGGATAATTTCCGACATACACGCGGGCAACAGCTAGTATATTAAGACAGGATACTTTCATCCCGGTACAAGGTTCCCGTGGGATAATTTCCGTCTTACACGCTGGCAACAGCAAGTATATAGCATGGTTTCCGTCCTGGGCGGGGGACAACGGGGAACTTACTGGACCTTATGACACAAATAGTACCGACGGTGGATGCGGGTCAACAGGTAGATGTTGCCTACTTCGATTTCAGGAAGGCTTTTGACACAGTAGATAACGACGTCCTTTTGGCTAAATTGGCTGGTGTAGGTTGTACACCTCACACTTTGTCATTTTTCGCCGGCTATTTACGAGACCGTTGTCAGTACGTCGACTGCAGTGGGCAGCTCTCTGAACCCTATTTCACGAGATCAGGAGTCAGTCAGGGGAGTAATGTGGGGCCTCTTCTCTTTATTTTAACAATTAACGACTTGCCGAGAGTAGTCAAGGAATCCGTACCATTGTTATTCGCTGACGACCTGAAATTAGTTATTAAAATAACACAGAAAACTGATCATGACATACTGCAGCATGATATTGATAGGGTAGTGGAGTGGAGTCGTAGCAATAAATTGTATTTTAATGTGGCCAAATGTTCGGTATTATCATTTACCCGTGCGCGCGACCCAGGTCATCATCAATATTGCATGGATGGACTCCAACTGCAACGTGTCTCAGAGGTTAAGGACTTAGGCGTGCGCTTTACAACTGATTTAAGTTTCCGTAAGCATGCCTCTGATGTTTGTAAAAAAGCATATCGCAATTTAGGGTTGGTCTTGCGGCTGGGAAACCAGTTCACGAACATCAGGGCTCTGAGATCGTTGTACGAAGCGCTAGTAAAAAGTCATTTGGAATGCAATGCTGTCGTCTGGTCGCCACATGAAGCCAAGTACAAACTAATGCTAGAACGTATCCAGAACAAGTTTGTGAGATTCCTGTACTTAAAGCTATATGGTGTGTATCCAGGATATCCACTGTTGTATCCTACTCTGTTTGTGCTGGGCATGGTGGGCTATAATAAGCTGGAAGTAAGAAGGGAAGTAGCTCTCGCCACTTACTTATTTAAGATTATGCGTGGTATAATACACAACCCAGGCGTTCTACGCACGGTTGGTTTGTGTGTACCTGATGGGCACGTGGGGCGGCGGAGGCGGCCGCCGCTGCTGTGGGTGCCGCCCGCTCGCACCAACCTGCTGCAGCACGCGCCGCTGACGCGCGCGCTACGTGCACTCAATATGGTGTCACAACAGATTGACTGCTTCAACTGTACACTGAGTGAATTCACACGGGCCGCATTTTGTACAATAACTCATTGTGGTTCATAATATAATTTAGCAATATAAGTCTAACCTTGTAAGTTGTAACTACACTATTGCATTAGGTAAACCTGTAATGATAGTGTATGTGTTTAAAATAAAAATAAAATAAAATAAAATATTAAGACATAGAATACTTTCATCCCGGTACAAGGTTCCCGTGGGATAATTTCCGACATACACGCGGGCAACAGCTAGTATATTAAGACATAGGATACTTTTCATCCCGGTACAAGGTTCCCGTGGGATAATTTCCGACATACACGCAGGCAACAGCTAGTATATTAAGCCATCGGATACTTTTCATCCCGGTAGAAGGTTCCCGTGGGATAATTTCCGACATACACACGGGCGAAGCCGCTGGCAACAGCAAGTATATAAAGACATAGCATACTTTTCATCCCGGTAGAAGGTTCCCGTGGGATAATTTCCGACATACACGCGGGCAACAGCTAGTATATTAAGACAGGATACTTTCATCCCGGTACAAGGTTCCCGTGGGATAATTTCCAACATACACGCTGGCAACAGCTAGTATATTAAGACATAGGATACTTTTCATCCCGGTAGAAGGTTCCCGTGGGATAATTTCCGACATACACGCGGGCAACAGCTAGTATATTACGACATAGGATACTTTCATCCCGGTAGAAGGTTCCCGTGGGATAATTTCCGACATACACGCTGGCAACAGCTAGTATATTAAGACATAGGATACTTTTCATCCCGGTAGAAGGTTTCCGTGGGATAATTTCCGAAATACACGCGGGCAACAGCTAGTATATTAAGACATAGGATACTTTCATCCCGGTAGAAGGTTCCCGTGGGATAATTTCCGAGATACACGCTGGCAACAGCTAGTATATTAAGACATAGGATACTTTTCATCCCGGTAGAAGGTTCCCGTGGGATAATTTCCGACATACACGCGGGCAACAGCTAGTATACTAAGACATAGGATACTTTTCATCCCGGTAGAAGGTTCCCGTGGGATAATTTCCGACATACACGCGGGCGAAGCCGCTGGCAACAGCTAGTATATTAAGACATAGGATACTTTCATCCCGGTACAAGGTTCCCGTGGGATAATTTCCGACATACACGCGGGCGAAGCCGCTGGCAACAGCTAGTATATTAAGACATAGGATACTTTCATCCCGGTAGAAGGTTCCCGTGGGATAATTTCCGACATACACGCGGGCAACAGCTAGTATATTAAGACATAGGATACTTTTCATCCCGGTAGAAGGTTCCCGTGGGATAATTTCCGACATACACGCTGGCAACAGCTAGTATATTAAGACATAGGATACTTTTCATCCCGGTAGAAGGTTCCCGTGGGATAATTTCCGAGATACACGCTGGCAACAGCTAGTATATTAAGACATAGGATACTTTTCATCCCGGTACAAGGTTCCCGTGGGATAATTTCCGACATACACGCTGGCAACAGCTAGTATATTAAGACATAGGATACTTTCATCCCGGTACAAGGTTGCCGTGGGATAATTTCCGAGATATACGCTGGCAACAGCTAGTATATTAAGACAGAGGATACTTTCATCCCGGTACAAGGTTCCCGTGGGATAATTTCCGACATACACGCGGGCGAAGCCGCTGGCAACAGCTAGTATATTAAGACATAAGATACTTTTCATCCCGGTAGAAGGTTCCCGTGGGATAATTTCCGACATACACGCTGGCAACAGCTAGTATATTAAGACATAGGATACTTTCATCCCGGTACAAGGTTCCCGTGGGATAATTTCCGACATACACGCGGGCAACAGCTAGTATATTAAGCCATCGGATACTTTTCATCCCGGTAGAAGGTTCCCGTGGGATAATTTCCGACATACACGCTGGCAACAGCTAGTATATTAAGACATAGGACACTTTCATCCCGGTACAAGGTTCCCGTGGGATAATTTCCGACATACACACGGGCGAAGCCGCTGGCAACAGCAAGTATATTAAGACATAGGATACTTTTCATCCCGGTAGAAGGTTCCCGTGGGATAATTTCCGACATACACGCGGGCAACAGCTAGTATATTAAGACAGGATACTTTCATCCCGGTACAAGGTTCCCGTGGGATAATTTCCGACAAACACGCGGGCAACAGCTAGTATATTAAGACATAGGATACTTTCATCCCGGTACAAGGTTCCCGTGGGATAATTTCCGACATACACGCGGGCGAAGCCGCTGGCAACAGCTAGTATATTAAGACATAGGATACTTTCATCCCGGTAGAAGGTTCCCGTGGGATAATTTCCGACATACACGCGGGCAACAGCTAGTATATTAAGACATAGGATACTTTTCATCCCGGTAGAAGGTTCCCGTGGGATAATTTCCGACATACACGCTGGCAACAGCTAGTATATTAAGACATAGGATACTTTCATCCCGGTACAAGGTTCCTGTTTGAAATCAAGCCTTTAGTACAGATACTACCGCGCCGTGTGGGTCCGGCCGCTGTCGTGTTCGGTCGGCAGCGCAAGCGAGATGCCACTATGCGGGACGAGCGGGACGGTAGAAGGCGCTGTGCGCGTCATAAAAATGAGTCGTAATTGTGGAACCGGGTTGAGAGTATGCGCGCGCTTTGAGGTTAGATTTTTTTTGGGAGTCATTGCGCGGGCGCCCGGGAATTTAGATACTAAAAATCGGTACGGTTTTGCCTCGTATCGGGTGTGCTACTACGGAGCACCGAGGCCTTGTGTTTGGACTATAAGTTGCACGAGAAGTAGTGTGAACATGGCGTGGTCGGTCGGCGAGCTGAGGAAGACGGGTCGTCTTGGAGAGCCCGGATCCTGCTGCGAGGCCATCGCAAGGTTCACAAACACTCACAATACACTTACACACTAACTCAAACTTGCGAGTGGTCACGGAGTGATATCGACTCGAAGCAGAGGTAAGTTTAGGTATAAGTAGGATTAGCTGGCGCGTATCGCGTCCGATTTGTTCTAGTCCGGATAGCCGGTTTTGTCGGCCTATCATCTATGGGCCCGTGAGAGGCCCGGTGGGTCCTGGCTGGAACAGTTCCCGTGGGATAATTTCCGACATACACGCTGGCAACAGCTAGTATATTAAGACATAGGATACTTTTCATCCCGGTAGAAGGTTCCCGTGGGATAATTTCCGACATACACGCTGGCAACAGCTAGTATATTAAGACATAGGATACTTTCATCCCGGTACAAGGTTCCCGTGGGATAATTTCCGACATACACGCAAGCAACAGCTAGTATATTAAGACATAGGATACTTTTCATCCCGGTACAAGGTTCCCGTGGGATAATTTCCGACATACACGCGGGCAACAGCTAGTATATTAAGACATAGGATACTTTTCATCCCGGTACAAGGTTCCCGTGGGATAATTTCCGACATACACGCGGGCAACAGCTAGTATATTAAGACATAGGATACTTTTCATCCCGGTAGAAGGTTCCCGTGGGATAATTTCCGACATACACGCTGGCAACAGCTAGTATATTAAGACATAGGATACTTTCATCACGGTACAAGGTTCCCGTGGGATAATTTCCGACATACACGCGGGCGAAGCCGCTGGCAACAGCTAGTATATTAAGACATAGGATACTTTTCATCCCGGTACAAGGTTCCCGTGGGATAATTTCCGACATACACGTGGGCAACAGCTAGTATATTAAGACATAGGATACTTTTCATCCCGGTAGAAGGTTCCCGTGGGATAATTTCCGACATACACGCGGGCGAAGCCGCTGGCAACAGCTAGTATATTAAGACATAGGATACTTTCATCCCGGTACAAGGTTCCCGTGGGATAATTTCCGACATACACGCTGGCAACAGCAAGTATATTAAGACATAGAATACTTTCATCCCGGTACAAGGTTCCCGTGGGATAATTTCCGACATACACGCGGGCAACAGCTAGTATATTAAGACATAGGATACTTTTCATCCCGGTACAAGGTTCCCGTGGGATAATTTCCGACATACACGCAGGCAACAGCTAGTATATTAAGCCATCGGATACTTTTCATCCCGGTAGAAGGTTCCCGTGGGATAATTTCCGACATACACACGGGCGAAGCCGCTGGCAACAGCAAGTATATAAAGACATAGCATACTTTTCATCCCGGTAGAAGGTTCCCGTGGGATAATTTCCGACATACACGCGGGCAACAGCTAGTATATTAAGACAGGATACTTTCATCCCGGTACAAGGTTCCCGTGGGATAATTTCCAACATACACGCTGGCAACAGCTAGTATATTAAGACATAGGATACTTTTCATCCCGGTAGAAGGTTCCCGTGGGATAATTTCCGACATACACGCGGGCAACAGCTAGTATATTACGACATAGGATACTTTCATCCCGGTAGAAGGTTCCCGTGGGATAATTTCCGACATACACGTTGGCAACAGCTAGTATATTAAGACATAGGATACTTTTCATCCCGGTAGAAGGTTTCCGTGGGATAATTTCCGACATACACGCGGGCAACAGCTAGTATATTAAGACATAGGATACTTTCATCCCGGTAGAAGGTTCCCGTGGGATAATTTCCGAGATACACGCTGGCAACAGCTAGTATATTAAGACATAGGATACTTTTCATCCCGGTAGAAGGTTCCCGTGGGATAATTTCCGACATACACGCGAGCGAAGCCGCTGGCAACAGCTAGTATATTAAGACATAGGATACTTTCATCCCGGTACAAGGTTCCCGTGGGATAATTTCCGACATACACGCTGGCAACAGCTAGTATATTAAGACATAGGATACTTTTCATCCCGGTAGAAGGTTTCCGTGGGATAATTTCCGACATACACGCGGGTGAAGCCGCTGGCAACAGCTAGTATATTAAGACATATGATACTTTTCATCCCGGTACAAGGTTCCCGTGGGATAATTTCCGACATACACGCTGGCAACAGCTAGTATATTATGACATAGGATACTTTCATCACGGTACAAGGTTCCCGTGGGATAATTTCCGACATACACGCTGGCAACAGCTAGTATATTAAGACATAGGATACTTTTCATCCCGGTACAAGGTTCCCGTGGGATAATTTCCGACATACACGCGGGCAACAGCTAGTATATTAAGACATAGGATACTTTTCATCCCGGTAGAAGGTTCCCGTGGGATAATTTCCGACATACACGCGGGCGAAGCCGCTGGCAACAGCTAGTATATTAAGACATAGGATACTTTCATCCCGGTACAAGGTTCCCGTGGGATAATTTCCGACATACACGCTGGCAACAGCAAGTATATTAAGACATAGGATACTTTCATCCCGGTACAAGGTTCCCGTGGGATAATTAAAGATAAAGATAAAGATAAAGATAAAGATATATTTATTGCGTAACTGTGTACATTAAGATCGTATTTATAAACATTACATTTTTAGTTTCAACAGTCTACCCAAGTCGGATATGCAATAGTTTTGATGGAAGTTAGGCATTCACATAAATATTATTTTTTGTCAAAAAACTCATGCAGATTATAAAATACATTATCAATCAAAAATTTTTTCAATTTATTTTTAAACATATTTCCATTTAATTGCTTAATGGCTGGCGGTAACTGGTTGTACACACGAATAGCAGTAACATAGGTACTTTTGTAATACATCATATTATTGATAACTGGTAAATTAATGTCATATTTATATTGTTTCCGAATGTTTCTTTTAGAATTTGATTTGAAATTAAAATATTGCATATTGTTTTTAACAAATAAACATAATTCAAGTATAAAAATACCAGTCAGCGTCAGGAAACCCTCCGTTCTGAAGACATCTCTTAATGATTCAGTACTATGCATGTTATATATTGTTCTAAGACATTTTTTCTGGAGAATGAATGTAGATTGTACGTTTGTCGAGTTCCCCCAATATATTACACCATAAGTTAACAGTGGGTACACATTTCCAAAATAAGCATTTCTAGTTACACTTAGATTCGTAGTTTCTGCAAGAACTGACAAGGCGTAACATGCACTAGATATTTTTTTATTAACTTTCTCAATATGTGCCTTCCAGTTTAAGTGTTGGTCTATGGTAACTCCTAAAAAATTTGTATCTTTTACTTCTTCAATCACTGTATCAGAAATGGTTACACTCAATTTACTGTGTTTACTTTTATAATTTCTAAATTGAATCAATTTGGTTTTTAAGGCATTGACTTTTAAATTTATTGATTGCAACCAATCAGTCACCATTATTAATGTTCTATTTATTTCACTTTCGTAAATAATATTATTGGAATATTCATTTGAAATAAATATAGTAGCGTCATCAGCATACATTACACAAAGGTGGTCTATAATATTCGGAAGCTCGTTAATGTACAATAGGAAAAACGGGGGTCCCAATATACTGCCTTGCGGTACGCCTAGTATTACAGTTTCGAATTTAGATTTCACAACCTCCACCATTTTTGTACGTTCATTGTATACATCAATTACAGTGCCCTGCATTCTATTGTTTAAATAATCCTCAATTAAATTAAGAGCTAAACCTCTTATTCCTATTTTTTCTAATTTTTCAAGCAAAATGTCATATTTTACACAGTCAAATGCTTTTGACATATCAATGAAAAGAGCAGCACACTGTTTTTTATCATTGATTTTATCCCAAATAGTATTGAATAGTTTGTATATTGCCAATGATGTAGTTTTATTCTTTTGAAATCCAAATTGGTTAGCATTTAGAATGTTTTTTGCAGTTAAGAACTTTGTGATTCTAGTATAAATAACCTTTTCAAATATCTTCGAGAAATTTGGCAACAGTGCAATTGGTCTATAGTTATTAATGTCGTGCCGTGATCCTTTTTTATAAATTGGCTTTATGAGGGCTATCTTTAAGGTGTCGGGAAATTTACCCGTTTCTAACATAAGATTTATGATATGTACCAGTGGATCAACAATAAATGGGATGCTTTCTTTTATAACTTTAATAGGTATATTATCGTGTCCGCAACTAGTTTTATTTTTTAATTTTTGAACTATATTTATTATTTCGCTTCTGTCTACTGGATAGAAGAAGATACTGTTTGAGTTAGAAGTTGATTGTGATTTGTTTGTGAGCGGACTATCCGCTGTCGTAGTGCTGATATTTTGGTTTATATAAAAATTGTTAAAAGTATTAGCCAATTTATCCGGAGATTTAATAACATTGTCATTATGCAGGATGTAGTCTATAGTGGGTTGAAGAACATTTGTAGTTTGGGTTTGTCGTTTTATTAATGCCCATGTTGCCTTAGTTTTATTAGAACTGGAAGAGATGAATTTCGCATTAGAGTTTTTTCTTGATTGTTTTATAACACGCTTCAAGATTTTGCAACACTGTACATATTTCTTTTTATGTTCTTTAGACGTACTACGTTTTGTTTGTAGGTACATTTTTCTTTTGTTTTTACTAGAAATTACGATGCCTTTAGTTTTCCAAGATGTATCTTTTTTATAATGCATTTTTACTTTTTCAATTGGAATACAAATTTCGAATATTAATTTAAATAAGCTGATAAATTCTTCGTAGGCTGTGTTTGTATCCCTATGATGGTACACTTCTTGAAATTTTATTTGAGCAATGTATTTTAAAAATATGTTTATATAATAACTTATATTTCGTCGCATTTTGAACCAGTATTTTTCTCTAAAACTTAAATTACATGGAATTTTTATTACTTGACATGTATGATCCGATATTCCTAGATCCCATATTTCTGCTCTAAATTTATGATTATTTGTGATTATGTTATCTATGCACGTTGCAGAATGAGATGTTATTCGAGTTGGTCGATTCAGGGTTAGGTGCAAATTGAATTTTTTTAAAGTATTTTTGAATACAGTACTTTTTGTGGTACATTCAAGGGTGTTTATATTAAAGTCACCAAGGATAAATATTTTTTTATTTATGGATCTCATTCTGATTGTTAGTTTAAACAATAATAACTCGAGCTTTTCGATAAATAGATTAAAATTACTATTAGGTGTTCTATAAACACAGACTATATACCAATTAGTCTCTGGAATTATTATACCACAGCATTCAAAGTGAATTTCAACCGATAGTTCAGATAACCAATCAATTTTTTTGTAGTTTATTGAGTTTTTTATATAAATACACACACCGCCTCGAGATTTATTTTGTCGGGAAAAATATGAGCCCATTTTATAATTTGACAACTGTAGTGTTTCCGCTCTTTGGTCACGAAAAAAAGTTTCACTCAGGCAAAGAACGTCGATGTCTTTTGAATCAACTAGCAATTCCAGATCATTTATTTTTGACTGTATACCTTGTATATTACTATGTAAAATAGTGAAATTTTTTTCAGTCTCGAAATAAACAATTTTCAGTTTGAGTTTCTACTGATATGAGATTTGGTTGTAACAACATATCTGTCTGTGTGGACATCGACACTGCATTTTTTTGTTTAATATCCGTACAATAAGACTGAGTATACTGATTATAATTATATTTATAGTTTAGATGCAATATGTCTCTCAACACAAACCTACATAATACCATAAAGTACGTGGCATAAGGAACTTTATAATTGATGTTTACAAATACACAGTGGCTAAACTGGGAACAGATGTGATAAAATGTTTTACATAATTTAATCTCACTTAAGAACTTGCCTTTTTTTGGATTACAGAGCAACACATTCGTATAAGCAAGTTTATCTAAATAAAAATATAGAATTGATTGCATTCTCAATGGGTCCTTATCATAATTGCCACACATAATTACGACATAATCGAACTTGTTGAAGTCTTTACACAGTTCTAGTGACGATTCGAGCAGTTTGTCCGTAGTTGCACCAGGTTTGCTAAAAGATGTCACGACGAAGGTTGATCCTATCAGGTTTTGTAGTGCATTTCTCATATGTGTACGTTCGTCAGAGAATATTAACACCCTATTTCTGTGGCCATTGGATTTCTGTACGTTTCTATCTGTGCTTGATACTGCTAGGGGGATACTATTTACTTCATTAATTATTATTTCATGATGCGTGTTTTCTGTAGGAGTATTATTTGAGATAGTTTTATCATTTAGATTCCTGTCTGAGGTAGCACTCTCATTCTGTTGCACTAGACTAATCGGAGTCTCGACAGTGTTCTTAAGGTTGATATTTAATTCGCTATAACTTTCATTCAAAAAAGAGTTACGTTTCGACTTCGTAGATTTGCGTTTTTTTGAGGATACTGTACTGTTATTAATCGTGCAAGAATCCGTACATATCAATTTATACTTATCTATTTTATGTTGCTGAGAAGTAATTATTTGTTGAAGCGAATAGTTTTCTGAGTTCAAATTATCTACCTCGTTTTGAGTCCTTTCTAAATCCATTCTAAGTTTCATAATTTCACTTCTCAACTCTTCCACTTCATGGTTTAGCAAAACTTTCGATAGATCAGGCAAACTACGTGCAGTATCTGAAAGGTATATGCTCGACGACGCGGTTATGGAATTGTCAACATAGCTGCTATTATTGCTAACACCTTTAGGTTCTTTACGCCTCTGCGTGATGTTTTTGTTAAAAGAGTCCATTTTTTAACTACTATTTGTATGTGATTATATTTTGTAGTTACTTTGTTGTTACTCTGTTGGTAAAAAAAAAGCAAAGCTTGCGCTCGGGAACCAAAGCGGTGACTCAGCTAGCTAGCACGGCGAGGAGCACACGCATTCAGTGCTCGGAGGTGCGTGATACGTGAGCGAGCAGCGAAGCAACAGTCCGTACGCGTAGGAGCGACAGCGACAGCAATAGTGTGACGGTTGGCCGGTTGGCCCGGCCGGCGCATGCGATGACTCACCCGCGACAACCAGCTGATCAGTGTTTGTTTACCGATTTTGGTTCCACTTAATATCGTAATATCTACGGTAATATGGGTCCGATTTGAATGAGCACTATCACAGAGCACAGAACTTTTCTTAAGCTTTATACTGATATAACTTTTATGTTTACATGTACACTTTTACTATTTAATAAGAATATTAAACACGGAGAACGTATGTTGTGCTGCACACACGAACGAGCGTGGCTCGACACTCCATTTAATACTACTCCAAGTAATTTCCGACATACACGCGGGCAACAGCTAGTATATTAAGACATAGGATACTTTTCATCCCGGTACAAGGTTCCCGTGGGATAATTTCCGACATACACGCGGGCAACAGCTAGTATATTAAGCCATCGGATACTTTTCATCCCGGTAGAAGGTTCCCGTGGGATAATTTCCGACATACACACGGGCGAAGCCGCTGGCAACAGCAAGTATATTAAGACATAGCATACTTTTCATCCCGGTAGAAGGTTCCCGTGGGATACGTTCCGACATACAAGCGGGCAACAGCTAGTATATTAAGACAGGATACTTTCATCCCGGTACAAGGTTCCCGTGGGATAATTTCCGACATACACGCTGGCAACAGCTAGTATATTAAGACATAGGATACTTTTCATCCCGGTAGAAGGTTCCCGTGGGATAATTTCCGACATACACGCGGGCAACAGCTAGTATACTAAGACATAGGATACTTTTCATCCCGGTAGAAGGTTCCCGTGGGATAATTTCCGACATACACGCGGGCGAAGCCGCTGGCAACAGCTAGTATATTAAGACATAGGATACTTTCATCCCGGTACAAGGTTCCCGTGGGATAATTTCCGACATACACGCGGGCGAAGCCGCTGGCAACAGCTAGTATATTAAGACATAGGATACTTTCATCCCGGTAGAAGGTTCCCGTGGGATAATTTCCGACATACACGCGGGCAACAGCTAGTATATTAAGACATAGGATACTTTTCATCCCGGTAGAAGGTTCCCGTGGGATAATTTCCGACATACACGCTGGCAACAGCTAGTATATTAAGACATAGGATACTTTTCATCCCGGTAGAAGGTTCCCGTGGGATAATTTCCGAGATACACGCTGGCAACAGCTAGTATATTAAGACATAGGATACTTTTCATCCCGGTACAAGGTTCCCGTGGGATAATTTCCGACATACACGCTGGCAACAGCTAGTATATTAAGACATAGGATACTTTCATCCCGGTACAAGGTTGCCGTGGGATAATTTCCGAGATATACGCTGGCAACAGCTAGTATATTAAGACAGAGGATACTTTCATCCCGGTACAAGGTTCCCGTGGGATAATTTCCGACATACACGCGGGCGAAGCCGCTGGCAACAGCTAGTATATTAAGACATAAGATACTTTTCATCCCGGTAGAAGGTTCCCGTGGGATAATTTCCGACATACACGCTGGCAACAGCTAGTATATTAAGACATAGGATACTTTCATCCCGGTACAAGGTTCCCGTGGGATAATTTCCGACATACACGCGGGCAACAGCTAGTATATTAAGCCATCGGATACTTTTCATCCCGGTAGAAGGTTCCCGTGGGATAATTTCCGACATACACGCTGGCAACAGCTAGTATATTAAGACATAGGACACTTTCATCCCGGTACAAGGTTCCCGTGGGATAATTTCCGACATACACACGGGCGAAGCCGCTGGCAACAGCAAGTATATTAAGACATAGGATACTTTTCATCCCGGTAGAAGGTTCCCGTGGGATAATTTCCGACATACACGCGGGCAACAGCTAGTATATTAAGACAGGATACTTTCATCCCGGTACAAGGTTCCCGTGGGATAATTTCCGACAAACACGCGGGCAACAGCTAGTATATTAAGACATAGGATACTTTCATCCCGGTACAAGGTTCCCGTGGGATAATTTCCGACATACACGCGGGCGAAGCCGCTGGCAACAGCTAGTATATTAAGACATAGGATACTTTCATCCCGGTAGAAGGTTCCCGTGGGATAATTTCCGACATACACGCGGGCAACAGCTAGTATATTAAGACATAGGATACTTTTCATCCCGGTAGAAGGTTCCCGTGGGATAATTTCCGACATACACGCTGGCAACAGCTAGTATATTAAGACATAGGATACTTTCATCCCGGTACAAGGTTCCTGTTTGAAATCAAGCCTTTAGTACAGATACTACCGCGCCGTGTGGGTCCGGCCGCTGTCGTGTTCGGTCGGCAGCGCAAGCGAGATGCCACTATGCGGGACGAGCGGGACGGTAGAAGGCGCTGTGCGCGTCATAAAAATGAGTCGTAATTGTGGAACCGGGTTGAGAGTATGCGCGCGCTTTGAGGTTAGATTTTTTTTGGGAGTCATTGCGCGGGCGCCCGGGAATTTAGATACTAAAAATCGGTACGGTTTTGCCTCGTATCGGGTGTGCTACTACGGAGCACCGAGGCCTTGTGTTTGGACTATAAGTTGCACGAGAAGTAGTGTGAACATGGCGTGGTCGGTCGGCGAGCTGAGGAAGACGGGTCGTCTTGGAGAGCCCGGATCCTGCTGCGAGGCCATCGCAAGGTTCACAAACACTCACAATACACTTACACACTAACTCAAACTTGCGAGTGGTCACGGAGTGATATCGACTCGAAGCAGAGGTAAGTTTAGGTATAAGTAGGATTAGCTGGCGCGTATCGCGTCCGATTTGTTCTAGTCCGGATAGCCGGTTTTGTCGGCCTATCATCTATGGGCCCGTGAGAGGCCCGGTGGGTCCTGGCTGGAACAGTTCCCGTGGGATAATTTCCGACATACACGCTGGCAACAGCTAGTATATTAAGACATAGGATACTTTTCATCCCGGTAGAAGGTTCCCGTGGGATAATTTCCGACATACACGCTGGCAACAGCTAGTATATTAAGACATAGGATACTTTCATCCCGGTACAAGGTTCCCGTGGGATAATTTCCGACATACACGCAAGCAACAGCTAGTATATTAAGACATAGGATACTTTTCATCCCGGTACAAGGTTCCCGTGGGATAATTTCCGACATACACGCGGGCAACAGCTAGTATATTAAGACATAGGATACTTTTCATCCCGGTACAAGGTTCCCGTGGGATAATTTCCGACATACACGCGGGCAACAGCTAGTATATTAAGACATAGGATACTTTTCATCCCGGTAGAAGGTTCCCGTGGGATAATTTCCGACATACACGCTGGCAACAGCTAGTATATTAAGACATAGGATACTTTCATCACGGTACAAGGTTCCCGTGGGATAATTTCCGACATACACGCGGGCGAAGCCGCTGGCAACAGCTAGTATATTAAGACATAGGATACTTTTCATCCCGGTACAAGGTTCCCGTGGGATAATTTCCGACATACACGTGGGCAACAGCTAGTATATTAAGACATAGGATACTTTTCATCCCGGTAGAAGGTTCCCGTGGGATAATTTCCGACATACACGCGGGCGAAGCCGCTGGCAACAGCTAGTATATTAAGACATAGGATACTTTCATCCCGGTACAAGGTTCCCGTGGGATAATTTCCGACATACACGCTGGCAACAGCAAGTATATTAAGACATAGAATACTTTCATCCCGGTACAAGGTTCCCGTGGGATAATTTCCGACATACACGCGGGCAACAGCTAGTATATTAAGACATAGGATACTTTTCATCCCGGTACAAGGTTCCCGTGGGATAATTTCCGACATACACGCAGGCAACAGCTAGTATATTAAGCCATCGGATACTTTTCATCCCGGTAGAAGGTTCCCGTGGGATAATTTCCGACATACACACGGGCGAAGCCGCTGGCAACAGCAAGTATATAAAGACATAGCATACTTTTCATCCCGGTAGAAGGTTCCCGTGGGATAATTTCCGACATACACGCGGGCAACAGCTAGTATATTAAGACAGGATACTTTCATCCCGGTACAAGGTTCCCGTGGGATAATTTCCAACATACACGCTGGCAACAGCTAGTATATTAAGACATAGGATACTTTTCATCCCGGTAGAAGGTTCCCGTGGGATAATTTCCGACATACACGCGGGCAACAGCTAGTATATTACGACATAGGATACTTTCATCCCGGTAGAAGGTTCCCGTGGGATAATTTCCGACATACACGCTGGCAACAGCTAGTATATTAAGACATAGGATACTTTTCATCCCGGTAGAAGGTTTCCGTGGGATAATTTCCGACATACACGCGGGCAACAGCTAGTATATTAAGACATAGGATACTTTCATCCCGGTAGAAGGTTCCCGTGGGATAATTTCCGAGATACACGCTGGCAACAGCTAGTATATTAAGACATAGGATACTTTTCATCCCGGTAGAAGGTTCCCGTGGGATAATTTCCGACATACACGCGAGCGAAGCCGCTGGCAACAGCTAGTATATTAAGACATAGGATACTTTCATCCCGGTACAAGGTTCCCGTGGGATAATTTCCGACATACACGCTGGCAACAGCTAGTATATTAAGACATAGGATACTTTTCATCCCGGTAGAAGGTTTCCGTGGGATAATTTCCGACATACACGCGGGTGAAGCCGCTGGCAACAGCTAGTATATTAAGACATATGATACTTTTCATCCCGGTACAAGGTTCCCGTGGGATAATTTCCGACATACACGCTGGCAACAGCTAGTATATTATGACATAGGATACTTTCATCACGGTACAAGGTTCCCGTGGGATAATTTCCGACATACACGCTGGCAACAGCTAGTATATTAAGACATAGGATACTTTTCATCCCGGTACAAGGTTCCCGTGGGATAATTTCCGACATACACGCGGGCAACAGCTAGTATATTAAGACATAGGATACTTTTCATCCCGGTAGAAGGTTCCCGTGGGATAATTTCCGACATACACGCGGGCGAAGCCGCTGGCAACAGCTAGTATATTAAGACATAGGATACTTTCATCCCGGTACAAGGTTCCCGTGGGATAATTTCCGACATACACGCTGGCAACAGCAAGTATATTAAGACATAGGATACTTTCATCCCGGTACAAGGTTCCCGTGGGATAATTTCCGACATACACGCGGGCAACAGCTAGTATATTAGGACATAGGATACTTTTCATCCCGGTACAAGGTTCCCGTGGGATAATTTCCGACATACACGCGGGCAACAGCTAGTATATTAAGCCATCGGATACTTTTCATCCCGGTAGAAGGTTCCCGTGGGATAATTTCCGACATACACACGGGCGAAGCCGCTGGCAACAGCAAGTATATTAAGACATAGCATACTTTTCATCCCGGTAGAAGGTTCCCGTGGGATACGTTCCGACATACAAGCGGGCAACAGCTAGTATATTAAGACAGGATACTTTCATCCCGGTACAAGGTTCCCGTGGGATAATTTCCGACATACACGCTGGCAACAGCTAGTATATTAAGACATAGGATACTTTTCATCCCGGTAGAAGGTTCCCGTGGGATAATTTCCGACATACACGCGGGCAACAGCTAGTATACTAAGACATAGGATACTTTTCATCCCGGTAGAAGGTTCCCGTGGGATAATTTCCGACATACACGCGGGCGAAGCCGCTGGCAACAGCTAGTATATTAAGACATAGGATACTTTCATCCCGGTACAAGGTTCCCGTGGGATAATTTCCGACATACACGCGGGCGAAGCCGCTGGCAACAGCTAGTATATTAAGACATAGGATACTTTCATCCCGGTAGAAGGTTCCCGTGGGATAATTTCCGACATACACGCGGGCAACAGCTAGTATATTAAGACATAGGATACTTTTCATCCCGGTAGAAGGTTCCCGTGGGATAATTTCCGACATACACGCTGGCAACAGCTAGTATATTAAGACATAGGATACTTTTCATCCCGGTAGAAGGTTCCCGTGGGATAATTTCCGAGATACACGCTGGCAACAGCTAGTATATTAAGACATAGGATACTTTTCATCCCGGTACAAGGTTCCCGTGGGATAATTTCCGACATACACGCTGGCAACAGCTAGTATATTAAGACATAGGATACTTTCATCCCGGTACAAGGTTGCCGTGGGATAATTTCCGAGATATACGCTGGCAACAGCTAGTATATTAAGACAGAGGATACTTTCATCCCGGTACAAGGTTCCCGTGGGATAATTTCCGACATACACGCGGGCGAAGCCGCTGGCAACAGCTAGTATATTAAGACATAAGATACTTTTCATCCCGGTAGAAGGTTCCCGTGGGATAATTTCCGACATACACGCTGGCAACAGCTAGTATATTAAGACATAGGATACTTTCATCCCGGTACAAGGTTCCCGTGGGATAATTTCCGACATACACGCGGGCAACAGCTAGTATATTAAGCCATCGGATACTTTTCATCCCGGTAGAAGGTTCCCGTGGGATAATTTCCGACATACACGCTGGCAACAGCTAGTATATTAAGACATAGGACACTTTCATCCCGGTACAAGGTTCCCGTGGGATAATTTCCGACATACACACGGGCGAAGCCGCTGGCAACAGCAAGTATATTAAGACATAGGATACTTTTCATCCCGGTAGAAGGTTCCCGTGGGATAATTTCCGACATACACGCGGGCAACAGCTAGTATATTAAGACAGGATACTTTCATCCCGGTACAAGGTTCCCGTGGGATAATTTCCGACAAACACGCGGGCAACAGCTAGTATATTAAGACATAGGATACTTTCATCCCGGTACAAGGTTCCCGTGGGATAATTTCCGACATACACGCGGGCGAAGCCGCTGGCAACAGCTAGAATATTAAGACATAGGATACTTTCATCCCGGTAGAAGGTTCCCGTGGGATAATTTCCGACATACACGCTGGGAACAGCTAGTATATTAAGACATAGGATACTTTTCATCCCCGTAGAAGGTTCCCGTGGGATAATTTCCGACATACACGCGGGAAACAGCTAGTATATTAAGACATAGGATAATTTTCATCCCGGTAGAAGGTTTCCGTGGGATAATTTCTGACATACACGCGGGCGAAGCCGCTGGCAACAGCTAGTATATTAAGACACAGGATACTTTCATCCCGGTAGAAGGTTCCCGTGGGATAATTTCCGAGATACACGCTGGCAACAGCTAGTATATTAAGACATAGGATACTTTTCATCCCGGTACAAGGTTCCCGTGGGATAATTTCCGACATACACGCTGGCAACAGCTAGTATATTAAGACATAGGATACTTTCATCCCGGTACAAGGTTCCCGTGGGATAATTTCCGACATACACGCGGGCAACAGCTAGTATATTAAGACATAGGATACTTTCATCCCGGTACAAGTTTCCCGTGGGATAATTTCCGACATACACGCGGGCGAAGCCGCTGGCAACAGCCAGAATATTAAGACATAGGATACTTTCATCCCGGTAGAAGGTTCCCGTGGGATAATTTCCGACATACACGCTGGGAACAGCTAGTATATTAAGACAAAGGATACTTTTCATCCCCGTAGAAGGTTCCCGTGGGATAATTTCCGACATACACGCGGGAAACAGCTAGTATATTAAGACATAGGATAATTTTCATCCCGGTAGAAGGTTTCCGTGGGATAATTTCTGACATACACGCGGGCGAAGCCGCTGGCAACAGCTAGTATATTAAGACACAGGATACTTTCATCCCGGTAGAAGGTTGCCGTGGGATAATTTCCGAGATATACGCTGGCAACAGCTAGTATATTAAGACAAAGGATACTTTCATCCCGGTACAAGGTTCCCGTGGGATAATTTCCGACATACACGCGGGCGAAGCCGCTGGCAACAGCTAGTATATTAAGACATCGGATACTTTTCATCCCGGTAGAAGGTTCCCGTGGGATAATTTCCGACATACACGCTGGCAACAGCTAGTATATTAAGACATAGGATACTTTCATCCCGGTACAAGGTTCCCGTGGGATAATTTCCGACATACACGCGGGCAACAGCTAGTATATTAAGCCATCGGATTCTTTTCATCCCGGTAGAAGGTTCCCGTGGGATAATTTCCGACATACACGCTGGCAACAGCTAGTATATTAAGACATAGGACACTTTCATCCCGGTACAAGGTTCCCGTGGGATAATTTCCGACATACACACGGGCGAAGCCGCTGGCAACAGCAAGTATATTAAGACATAGGATACTTTTCATCCCGGTAGAAGGTTCCCGTGGGATAATTTCCGACATACACGCGGGCAACAGCTAGTATATTAAGACAGGATACTTTCATCCCGGTACAAGGTTCCCGTGGGATAATTTCCGACATACACGCGGGCGAAGCCGCTGGCAACAGCTAGAATATTAAGACATAGGATACTTTCATCCCGGTAGAAGGTTCCCGTGGGATAATTTCCGACATACACGCTGGGAACAGCTAGTATATTAAGACATAGGATACTTTTCATCCCCGTAGAAGGTTCCCGTGGGATAATTTCCGACATACACGCGGGAAACATCTAGTATATTAAGACATAGGATACTTTTCATCCCGGTAGAAGGTTTCCGTGGGATAATTTCTGACATACACGCGGGCGAAGCCGCTGGCAACAGCTAGTATATTAAGACACAGGATACTTTCATCCCGGTAGAAGGTTCCCGTGGGATAATTTCCGACAAACACGCGGGCAACAGCTAGTATATTAAGACATAGGATACTTTTCATCCCGGTACAAGGTTCCCGTGGGATAATTTCCGACATACACGCTGGCAACAGCTAGTATAGTAAGACAAAGGATACTTTCATCCCGGTACAAGGTTCCCGTGGGATAATTTCCGACATACACGCTGGGAACAGCAAGTATATTAAGACATAGGATACTTTTCATCCCCGTAGAAGGTTCCCGTTGGATAATTTCCGACATACACGCGGGCAACAGCTAGTATATTAAGACATAGGATACTTTTCATCCCGGTAGAAGGTTTCCGTGGGATAATTTCTGACATACACGCGGGCGAAGCCGCTGGCAACAGCTAGTATATTTAGACACAGGATACTTTCATCCCGGTAGAAGGTTCCCGTGGGATAATTTCCGACATACACGCGGGCAACAGCTAGTATATTAAGACATAGGATACTTTTCATCCCGGTAGAAGGTTCCCGTGGGATAATTTCCGACATACACGCTGGCAACAGCTAGTATATTAAGACATAGGATACTTTTCATCCCGGTAGAAGGTTCCCGTGGGATAATTTCCGAGATACACGCTGGCAACAGCTAGTATATTAAGACATAGGATACTTTCATCCCGGTACAAGGTTCCCGTGGGATAATTTCCGACATACACGCGGGCAACAGCTAGTATATTAAGCCATCGGATACTTTTCATCCCGGTAGAAGGTTCCCGTGGGAGAATTTCCGACATACACGCTGGCAACAGCTAGTATATTAAGACATAGGATACTTTCATCCCGGTACAAGGTTCCCGTGGGATAATTTCCGACATACACACGGGCGAAGCCGCTGGCAACAGCAAGTATATTAAGACATAGGATACTTTTCATCCCGGTAGAAGGTTCCCGTGGGATAATTTCCGACATACACGCGGGCAACAGCTAGTATATTAAGACAGGATACTTTCATCCCGGTACAAGGTTCCCGTGGGATAATTTCCGACATACACGCGGGCAACAGCTAGTATATTAAGACATAGGATACTTTCATCCCGGTACAAGGTTCCCGTGGGATAATTTCCGACATACACGCGGGCGAAGCCGCTAGGAACAGCTAGTATATTAAGACATAGGATACTTTCATCCCGGTAGAAGGTTCCCGTGGGATAATTTCCGACATACACGCTGGGAACAGCTAGTATATTAAGACATAGGATACTTTTCATCCCCGTAGAAGGTTCCCGTGGGATAATTTCCGACATACACGCGGGCAACAGCTAGTATATTAAGACATAGGATACTTTTCATCCCGGTAGAAGGTTTCCGTGGGATAATTTCTGACATACACGCGGGCGAAGCCGCTGGCAACAGCTAGTATATTAAGACACAGGATACTTTCATCCCGGTAGAAGGTTCCCGTGGGATAATTTCCGACATACACGCGGGCAACAGCTAGTATATTAAGACATAGGATACTTTTCATCCCGGTACAAGGTTCCCGTGGGATAATTTCCGACATACACGCTGGCAACAGCTAGTATATTAAGACAAAGGATACTTTCATCCCGGTACAAGGTTCCCGTGGGATAATTTTCGACATACACGCTGGCAACAGCTAGTATATTAAGACATAGGATACTTTTCATCCCGGTACAAGGTTCCCGTGGGATAATTTCCGACATACACGCTGGCAACAGCTAGTATATTAAGACATAGGATACTTTCATCCCGGTACAAGGTTCCCGTGGGATAATTTCCGACATACACACGGGCGAAGCCGCTGGCAACAGCAAGTATATTAAGACATAGCATACTTTTTATCCCGGTAGAAGGTTCCCGTGGGATAATTTCCGACATACACGCGGGCAACAGCTAGTATATTAAGACAGGATACTTTCATCCCGGTACAAGGTTCCCGTGGGATAATTTCCGACATACACGCTGGCAACAGCTAGTATATTAAGACATAGGAAACTTTTCATCCCGGTAGGAGGTTCCCGTGGGATAATTTCCGACATACACGCGGGCAACAGCTAGTATACTAAGACATAGGATACTTTTCATCCCGGTAGAATGTTCCCGTGGGATAATTTCCGACATACACGCGGGCGAAGCCGCTAGGAACAGCTAGTATATTAAGACATAGGATACTTTCATCCCGGTAGAAGGTTCCCGTGGGATAATTTCCGACATACACGCTGGGAACAGCTAGTATATTAAGACATAGGATACTTTTCATCCCCGTAGAAGGTTCCCGTGGGATAATTTCCGACATACACGCGGGCAACAGCTAGTATATTAAGACAAAGGATACTTTTCATCACGGTACAAAGTTCCCGTGGGATAATTTCCGACACACACGCGGGCGAAGCCGCTGGCAACAGCTAGTATATTAAGACATAGGATACTTTTCATCCCGGTACTAGGTTCCCGTGGGATAATTTCCGACATACACGCTGGCAACAGCTAGTATATTAAGACATAGGATACTTTCATCCCGGTACAAGGTTCCCGTGGGATAATTTCCGACATACACGCTGGCAACAGCTAGTATATTAAGACAAAGGATACTTTCATCCCGGTACAAGGTTCCCGTGGGATAATTTCCGACATACACGCTGGCAACAGCTAGTATATTAAGACAAAGGATACTTTCATCCCGGTACAAGGTGCCCGTGGGATAATTTCCGACATACACGCGGGCGAAGCCGCTGGCAACAGCTAGTATATTAAGACATAGGATACTTTTCATCCCGGTAGAAGGTTCCCGTGGGATAATTTCCGACATACACGCGGGCAACAGCTAGTATATTAAGACAGGATACTTTCATCCCGGTACAAGGTTCCCGTGGGATAATTTCCGACATACACGCTGGCAACAGCTAGTATATTAAGAAATAGGATACTTTCATCCCGGTACAAGGTTGCCGTGGGATAATTTCCGAGATATACGCTGGCAACAGCTAGTATATTAAGACAGAGGATACTTTCATCCCGGTACAAGGTTCCCGTGGGATAATTTCCGACATACACGCGGGCGAAGCCGCTGGCAACAGCTAGTATATTAAGACATAAGATACTTTTCATCCCGGTAGAAGGTTCCCGTGGGATAATTTCCGACATACACGCTGGCAACAGCTAGTATATTAAGACATAGGATACTTTCATCCCGGTACAAGGTTCCCGTGGGATAATTTCCGACATACACGCGGGCAACAGCTAGTATATTAAGCCATCGGATACTTTTCATCCCGGTAGAAGGTTCCCGTGGGATAATTTCCGACATACACGCTGGCAACAGCTAGTATATTAAGACATAGGACACTTTCATCCCGGTACAAGGTTCCCGTGGGATAATTTCCGACATACACACGGGCGAAGCCGCTGGCAACAGCAAGTATATTAAGACATAGGATACTTTTCATCCCGGTAGAAGGTTCCCGTGGGATAATTTCCGACATACACGCGGGCAACAGCTAGTATATTAAGACAGGATACTTTCATCCCGGTACAAGGTTCCCGTGGGATAATTTCCGACAAACACGCGGGCAACAGCTAGTATATTAAGACATAGGATACTTTCATCCCGGTACAAGGTTCCCGTGGGATAATTTCCGACATACACGCGGGCGAAGCCGCTGGCAACAGCTAGAATATTAAGACATAGGATACTTTCATCCCGGTAGAAGGTTCCCGTGGGATAATTTCCGACATACACGCTGGGAACAGCTAGTATATTAAGACATAGGATACTTTTCATCCCCGTAGAAGGTTCCCGTGGGATAATTTCCGACATACACGCGGGAAACAGCTAGTATATTAAGACATAGGATAATTTTCATCCCGGTAGAAGGTTTCCGTGGGATAATTTCTGACATACACGCGGGCGAAGCCGCTGGCAACAGCTAGTATATTAAGACACAGGATACTTTCATCCCGGTAGAAGGTTCCCGTGGGATAATTTCCGAGATACACGCTGGCAACAGCTAGTATATTAAGACATAGGATACTTTTCATCCCGGTACAAGGTTCCCGTGGGATAATTTCCGACATACACGCTGGCAACAGCTAGTATATTAAGACATAGGATACTTTCATCCCGGTACAAGGTTCCCGTGGGATAATTTCCGACATACACGCGGGCAACAGCTAGTATATTAAGACATAGGATACTTTCATCCCGGTACAAGTTTCCCGTGGGATAATTTCCGACATACACGCGGGCGAAGCCGCTGGCAACAGCTAGAATATTAAGACATAGGATACTTTCATCCCGGTAGAAGGTTCCCGTGGGATAATTTCCGACATACACGCTGGGAACAGCTAGTATATTAAGACATAGGATACTTTTCATCCCCGTAGAAGGTTCCCGTGGGATAATTTCCGACATACACGCGGGAAACAGCTAGTATATTATGACATAGGATAATTTTCATCCCGGTAGAAGGTTTCCGTGGGATAATTTCTGACATACACGCGGGCGAAGCCGCTGGCAACAGCTAGTATATTAAGACACAGGATACTTTCATCCCGGTAGAAGGTTGCCGTGGGATAATTTCCGAGATATACGCTGGCAACAGCTAGTATATTAAGACAAAGGATACTTTCATCCCGGTACAAGGTTCCCGTGGGATAATTTCCGACATACACGCGGGCGAAGCCGCTGGCAACAGCTAGTATATTAAGACATCGGATACTTTTCATCCCGGTAGAAGGTTCCCGTGGGATAATTTCCGACATACACGCTGGCAACAGCTAGTATATTAAGACATAGGATACTTTCATCCCGGTACAAGGTTCCCGTGGGATAATTTCCGACATACACGCGGGCAACAGCTAGTATATTAAGCCATCGGATACTTTTCATCCCGGTAGAAGGTTCCCGTGGGATAATTTCCGACATACACGCTGGCAACAGCTAGTATATTAAGACATAGGACACTTTCATCCCGGTACAAGGTTCCCGTGGGATAATTTCCGACATACACACGGGCGAAGCCGCTGGCAACAGCAAGTATATTAAGACATAGGATACTTTTCATCCCGGTAGAAGGTTCCCGTGGGATAATTTCCGACATACACGCGGGCAACAGCTAGTTTATTAAGACAGGATACTTTCATCCCGGTACAAGGTTCCCGTGGGATAATTTCCGACATACACGCGGGCAACAGCTAGTATATTAAGACATAGGATACTTTCATCCCGGTACAAGGTTCCCGTGGGATAATTTCCGACATACACGCGGGCGAAGCCGCTGGCAACAGCTAGAATATTAAGACATAGGATACTTTCATCCCGGTAGAAGGTTCCCGTGGGATAATTTCCGACATACACGCTGGCAACAGCTAGTATATTAAGACAAAGGATACTTTCATCCCGGTACAAGGTTCCCGTGGGATAATTTCCGACATACACGCTGGCAACAGCTAGTATATTAAGACAAAGGATACTTTCATCCCGGTACAAGGTGCCCGTGGGATAATTTCCGACATACACGCGGGCGAAGCCGCTGGCAACAGCTAGTATATTAAGACATAGGATACTTTTCATCCCGGTAGAAGGTTCCCGTGGGATAATTTCCGACATACACGCGGGCAACAGCTAGTATATTAAGACAGGATACTTTCATCCCGGTACAAGGTTCCCGTGGGATAATTTCCGACATACACGCTGGCAACAGCTAGTATATTAAGAAATAGGATACTTTCATCCCGGTACAAGGTTGCCGTGGGATAATTTCCGAGATATACGCTGGCAACAGCTAGTATATTAAGACAGAGGATACTTTCATCCCGGTACAAGGTTCCCGTGGGATAATTTCCGACATACACGCGGGCGAAGCCGCTGGCAACAGCTAGTATATTAAGACATAAGATACTTTTCATCCCGGTAGAAGGTTCCCGTGGGATAATTTCCGACATACACGCTGGCAACAGCTAGTATATTAAGACATAGGATACTTTCATCCCGGTACAAGGTTCCCGTGGGATAATTTCCGACATACACGCGGGCAACAGCTAGTATATTAAGCCATCGGATACTTTTCATCCCGGTAGAAGGTTCCCGTGGGATAATTTCCGACATACACGCTGGCAACAGCTAGTATATTAAGACATAGGACACTTTCATCCCGGTACAAGGTTCCCGTGGGATAATTTCCGACATACACACGGGCGAAGCCGCTGGCAACAGCAAGTATATTAAGACATAGGATACTTTTCATCCCGGTAGAAGGTTCCCGTGGGATAATTTCCGACATACACGCGGGCAACAGCTAGTATATTAAGACAGGATACTTTCATCCCGGTACAAGGTTCCCGTGGGATAATTTCCGACAAACACGCGGGCAACAGCTAGTATATTAAGACATAGGATACTTTCATCCCGGTACAAGGTTCCCGTGGGATAATTTCCGACATACACGCGGGCGAAGCCGCTGGCAACAGCTAGAATATTAAGACATAGGATACTTTCATCCCGGTAGAAGGTTCCCGTGGGATAATTTCCGACATACACGCTGGGAACAGCTAGTATATTAAGACATAGGATACTTTTCATCCCCGTAGAAGGTTCCCGTGGGATAATTTCCGACATACACGCGGGAAACAGCTAGTATATTAAGACATAGGATAATTTTCATCCCGGTAGAAGGTTTCCGTGGGATAATTTCTGACATACACGCGGGCGAAGCCGCTGGCAACAGCTAGTATATTAAGACACAGGATACTTTCATCCCGGTAGAAGGTTCCCGTGGGATAATTTCCGAGATACACGCTGGCAACAGCTAGTATATTAAGACATAGGATACTTTTCATCCCGGTACAAGGTTCCCGTGGGATAATTTCCGACATACACGCTGGCAACAGCTAGTATATTAAGACATAGGATACTTTCATCCCGGTACAAGGTTCCCGTGGGATAATTTCCGACATACACGCGGGCAACAGCTAGTATATTAAGACATAGGATACTTTCATCCCGGTACAAGTTTCCCGTGGGATAATTTCCGACATACACGCGGGCGAAGCCGCTGGCAACAGCTAGAATATTAAGACATAGGATACTTTCATCCCGGTAGAAGGTTCCCGTGGGATAATTTCCGACATACACGCTGGGAACAGCTAGTATATTAAGACATAGGATACTTTTCATCCCCGTAGAAGGTTCCCGTGGGATAATTTCCGACATACACGCGGGAAACAGCTAGTATATTATGACATAGGATAATTTTCATCCCGGTAGAAGGTTTCCGTGGGATAATTTCTGACATACACGCGGGCGAAGCCGCTGGCAACAGCTAGTATATTAAGACACAGGATACTTTCATCCCGGTAGAAGGTTGCCGTGGGATAATTTCCGAGATATACGCTGGCAACAGCTAGTATATTAAGACAAAGGATACTTTCATCCCGGTACAAGGTTCCCGTGGGATAATTTCCGACATACACGCGGGCGAAGCCGCTGGCAACAGCTAGTATATTAAGACATCGGATACTTTTCATCCCGGTAGAAGGTTCCCGTGGGATAATTTCCGACATACACGCTGGCAACAGCTAGTATATTAAGACATAGGATACTTTCATCCCGGTACAAGGTTCCCGTGGGATAATTTCCGACATACACGCGGGCAACAGCTAGTATATTAAGCCATCGGATACTTTTCATCCCGGTAGAAGGTTCCCGTGGGATAATTTCCGACATACACGCTGGCAACAGCTAGTATATTAAGACATAGGACACTTTCATCCCGGTACAAGGTTCCCGTGGGATAATTTCCGACATACACACGGGCGAAGCCGCTGGCAACAGCAAGTATATTAAGACATAGGATACTTTTCATCCCGGTAGAAGGTTCCCGTGGGATAATTTCCGACATACACGCGGGCAACAGCTAGTTTATTAAGACAGGATACTTTCATCCCGGTACAAGGTTCCCGTGGGATAATTTCCGACATACACGCGGGCAACAGCTAGTATATTAAGACATAGGATACTTTCATCCCGGTACAAGGTTCCCGTGGGATAATTTCCGACATACACGCGGGCGAAGCCGCTGGCAACAGCTAGAATATTAAGACATAGGATACTTTCATCCCGGTAGAAGGTTCCCGTGGGATAATTTCCGACATACACGCTGGGAACAGCTAGTATATTAAGACATAGGATACTTTTCATGCCCGTAGAAGGTTCCCGTGGGATAATTTCCGACATACACGCGGGAAACATCTAGTATATTAAGACATAGGATACTTTTCATCCCGGTAGAAGGTTTCCGTGGGATAATTTCTGACATACACGCGGGCGAAGCCGCTGGCAACAGCTAGTATATTAAGACACAGGATACTTTCATCCCGGTAGAAGGTTCCCGTGGGATAATTTCCGACATACACGCGGGCAACAGCTAGTATATTAAGACATAGGATACTTTTCATCCCGGTACAAGGTTCCCGTGGGATAATTTCCGACATACACGCTGGCAACAGCTAGTATATTAAGACAAAGGATACTTTCATCCCGGTACAAGGTTCCCGTGGGATAATTTCCGACATACACGCTGGGAACAGCAAGTATATTAAGACATAGGATACTTTTCATCCCCGTAGAAGGTTCCCGTTGGATAATTTCCGACATACACGCGGGCGAAGCCGCTGGCAACAGCTAGTATATTAAGACACAGGATACTTTCATCCCGGTAGAAGGTTCCCGTGGGATAATTTTCGACATACACGCGGGCGAAGCCGCTAGGAACAGCTAGTATATTAAGACATAGGATACTTTCATCCCGGTAGAAGGTTCCCGTGGGATAATTTCCGACATACACGCTGGGAACAGCTAGTATATTAAGACATAGGATACTTTTCATCCCCGTAGAAGGTTCCCGTGGGATAATTTCCGACATACACGCGGGCAACAGCTAGTATATTAAGACATAGGATACTTTTCATCCCGGTAGAAGGTTTCCGTGGGATAATTTCTGACATACACGCGGGCGAAGCCGCTGGCAACAGCTAGTATATTAAGACACAGGATACTTTCATCCCGGTAGAAGGTTCCCGTGGGATAATTTCCGACATACACGCGGGCAACAGCTAGTATATTAAGACATAGGATACTTTTCATCCCGGTACAAGGTTCCCGTGGGATAATTTCCGACATACACGCTGGCAACAGCTAGTATATTAAGACAAAGGATACTTTCATCCCGGTACAAGGTTCCCGTGGGATAATTTCCGACATACACGCTGGCAACAGCTAGTATATTAAGACATAGGATACTTTTCATCCCGGTACAAGGTTCCCGTGGGATAATTTCCGACATACACGCTGGCAACAGCTAGTATATTAAGACATAGGATATTTTCATCCCGGTACAAGGTTCCCGTGGGATAATTTCCGACATACACACGGGCGAAGCCGCTGGCAACAGCAAGTATATTAAGACATAGCATACTTTTTATCCCGGTAGAAGGTTCCCGTGGGATAATTTCCGACATACACGCGGGCAACAGCTAGTATATTAAGACAGGATACTTTCATCCCGGTACAAGGTTCCCGTGGGATAATTTCCGACATACACGCTGGCAACAGCTAGTATATTAAGACATAGGAAACTTTTCATCCCGGTAGGAGGTTCCCGTGGGATAATTTCCGACATACACGCGGGCAACAGCTAGTATACTAAGACATAGGATACTTTTCATCCCGGTAGAAGGTTCCCGTGGGATAATTTCCGACATACACGCGGGCGAAGCCGCTAGGAACAGCTAGTATATTAAGACATAGGATACTTTCATCCCGGTAGAAGGTTCCCGTGGGATAATTTCCGACATACACGCTGGGAACAGCTAGTATATTAAGACATAGGATACTTTTCATCCCCGTAGAAGGTTCCCGTGGGATAATTTCCGACATACACGCGGGCAACAGCTAGTATATTAAGACAAAGGATACTTTTCATCACTGTACAAAGTTCCCGTGGGATAATTTCCGACACACACGCGGGCGAAGCCGCTGGCAACAGCTAGTATATTAAGACATAGGATACTTTTCATCCCGGTACAAGGTTCCCGTGGGATAATTTCCGACATACACGCTGGCAACAGCTAGTATATTAAGACATAGGATACTTTCATCCCCGTAGAAGGTTCCCGTGGGATAATTTCCGACATACACGCGGGCAACAGCTAGTATATTAAGACAAAGGATACTTTCATCCCGGTACAAGGTGCCCGTGGGATAATTTCCGACATACACGCGGGCGAAGCCGCTGGCAACAGCTAGTATATTAAGACATAGGATACTTTTATCCCGGTAGAAGGTTCCCGTGGGATAATTTCCGACATACACGCGGGCAACAGCTAGTATATTAAGACAGGATACTTTCATCCCGGTACAAGGTTCCCGTGGGATCATTTCCGACATACACGCTGGCAACAGCTAGTATATTAAGACATAGGATACTTTCATCCCGGTACAAGGTTGCCGTGGGATAATTTCCGAGATATACGCTGGCAACAGCTAGTATATTAAGACAGAGGATACTTTCATCCCGGTACAAGGTTCCCGTGGGATAATTTCCGACATACACGCGGGCGAAGCCGCTGGCAACAGCTAGTATATTAAGACATAAGATACTTTTCATCCCGGTAGAAGGTTCCCGTGGGATAATTTCCGACATACACGCTGGCAACAGCTAGTATATTAAGACATAGGATACTTTCATCCCGGTACAAGGTTCCCGTGGGATAATTTCCGACATACACGCGGGCAACAGCTAGTATATTAAGCCATCGGATACTTTTCATCCCGGTAGAAGGTTCCCGTGGGATAATTTCCGACATACACGCTGGCAACAGCTAGTATATTAAGACATAGGACACTTTCATCCCGGTACAAGGTTCCCGTGGGATAATTTCCGACATACACACGGGCGAAGCCGCTGGCAACAGCAAGTATATTAAGACATAGGATACTTTTCATCCCGGTAGAAGGTTCCCGTGGGATAATTTCCGACATACACGCGGGCAACAGCTAGTATATTAAGACAGGATACTTTCATCCCGGTACAAGGTTTCCGTGGGATAATTTCCGACAAACACGCGGGCAACAGCTAGTATATTAAGACATAGGATACTTTCATCCCGGTACAAGGTTCCCGTGGGATATTTTCCGACATACACGCGGGCGAAGCCGCTGGCAACAGCTAGAATATTAAGACATAGGATACTTTCATCCCGGTAGAAGGTTCCCGTGGGATAATTTCCGACATACACGCTGGGAACAGCTAGTATATTAAGACATAGGATACTTTTCATCCCCGTAGAAGGTTCCCGTGGGATAATTTCCGACATACACGCGGGAAACAGCTAGTATATTAAGACATAGGATAATTTTCATCCCGGTAGAAGGTTTCCGTGGGATAATTTCTGACATACACGCGGGCGAAGCCGCTGGCAACAGCTAGTATATTAAGACACAGGATACTTTCATCCCGGTAGAAGGTTCCCGTGGGATAATTTCCGAGATACACGCTGGCAACAGCTAGTATATTAAGACATAGGATACTTTTCATCCCGGTACAAGGTTCCCGTGGGATAATTTCCGACATACACGCTGGCAACAGCTAGTATATTAAGACATAGGATACTTTAATCCCGGTACAAGGTTCCCGTGGGATAATTTCCGACATACACGCGGGCAACAGCTAGTATATTAAGACATAGGATACTTTCATCCCGGTACAAGTTTCCCGTGGGATAATTTCCGACATACACGCGGGCGAAGCCGCTGGCAACAGCTAGAATATTAAGACATAGGATACTTTCATCCCGGTAGAAGGTTCCCGTGGGATAATTTCCGACATACACGCTGGGAACAGCTAGTATATTAAGACATAGGATACTTTTCATCCCCGTAGAAGGTTCCCGTGGGATAATTTCCGACATACACGCGGGAAACAGCTAGTATATTAAGACATAGGATAATTTTCATCCCGGTAGAAGGTTTCCGTGAGATAATTTCTGACATACACGCGGGCGAAGCCGCTGGCAACAGCTAGTATATTAAGACACAGGATACTTTCATCCCGGTAGAAGGTTGCCGTGGGATAATTTCCGAGATATACGCTGGCAACAGCTAGTATATTAAGACAAAGGATACTTTCATCCCGGTACAAGGTTCCCGTGGGATAATTTCCGACATACACGCGGGCGAAGCCGCTGGCAACAGCTAGTATATTAAGACATCGGATACTTTTCATCCCGGTAGAAGGTTCCCGTGGGATAATTTCCGACATACACGCTGGCAACAGCTAGTATATTAAGCCATCGGATACTTTTCATCCCGGTAGAAGGTTCCCGTGGGATAATTTCCGACATACACGCTGGCAACAGCTAGTATATTAAGACAAAGGATACTTTCATCCCGGTACAAGGTTCCCGTGGGATAATTTCCGACATACACGCGGGCGAAGCCGCTGGCAACAGCTAGTATATTAAGACATAGGATACTTTCATCCCGGTACAAGGTTCCCGTGGGATAATTTCCGACATACACGCGGGCAACAGCTAGTATATTAAGCCATCGGATACTTTTCATCCCGGTAGAAGGTTCCCGTGGGATAATTTCCGACATACACGCTGGCAACAGCTAGTATATTAAGACATAGGACACTTTCATCCCGGTACAAGGTTCCCGTGGGATAATTTCCGACATACACACGGGCGAAGCCGCTGGCAACAGCAAGTATATTAAGACATAGGATACTTTTCATCCCGGTAGAAGGTTCCCGTGGGATAATTTCCGACATACACGCGGGCAACAGCTAGTATATTAAGACAGGATACTTTCATCCCGGTACAAGGTTCCCGTGGGATAATTTCCGACATACACGCGGGCAACAGCTAGTATATTAAGACATAGGATACTTTCATCCCGGTACAAGGTTCCCGTGGGATAATTTCCGACATACACGCGGGCGAAGCCGCTGGCAACAGCTAGAATATTAAGACATAGGATACTTTCATCCCGGTAGAAGGTTCCCGTGGGATAATTTCCGACATACACGCTGGGAACAGCTAGTATATTAAGACATAGGATACTTTTCATCCCCGTAGAAGGTTCCCGTGGGATAATTTCCGACATACACGCGGGAAACATCTAGTATATTAAGACATAGGATACTTTTCATCCCGGTAGAAGGTTTCCGTGGGATAATTTCTGACATACACGCGGGCGAAGCCACTGGCAACAGCTAGTATATTAAGACACAGGATACTTTTCATCCCGGTACAAGGTTCCCGTGGGATAATTTCCGACATACACGCTGGCAACAGCTAGTATATTAAGACAAAGGATACTTTCATCCCGGTACAAGGTTCCCGTGGGATAATTTCCGACATACACGCGGGCAACAGCTAGTATATTAAGACATAGGATACTTTTCATCCCGGTAGAAGGTTTCCGTGGGATAATTTCTGACATACACGCGGGCGAAGCCGCTGGCAACAGCTAGTATATTAAGACACAGGATACTTTCATCCCGGTAGAAGGTTCCCGTGGGATAATTTCCGACATACACGCGGGCAACAGCTAGTATATTAAGACATAGGATACTTTTCATCCCGGTAGAAGGTTCCCGTGGGATAATTTCCGACATACACGCTGGCAACAGCTAGTATATTAAGACATAGGATACTTTTCATCCCGGTAGAAGGTTCCCGTGGGATAATTTCCGAGATACACGCTGGCAACAGCTAGTATATTAAGACATAGGATACTTTCATCCCGGTACAAGGTTCCCGTGGGATAATTTCCGACATACACGCGGGCAACAGCTAGTATATTAAGCCATCGGATACTTTTCATCCCGGTAGAAGGTTCCCGTGGGATAATTTCCGACATACACGCTGGCAACAGCTAGTATATTAAGACATAGGATACTTTCATCCCGGTACAAGGTTCCCGTGGGATAATTTCCGACATACACACGGGCGAAGCCGCTGGCAACAGCAAGTATATTAAGACATAGGATACTTTTCATCCCGGTAGAAGGTTCCCGTGGGATAATTTCCGACATACACGCGGGCAACAGCTAGTATATTAAGACAGGATACTTTCATCCCGGTACAAGGTTCCCGTGGGATAATTTCCGACATACACGCGGGCAACAGCTAGTATATTAAGACATAGGATACTTTCATCCCGGTACAAGGTTCCCGTGGGATAATTTCCGACTTACACGCGGGCGAAGCCGCTAGGAACAGCTAGTATATTAAGACATAGGATACTTTCATCCCGGTAGAAGGTTCCCGTGGGATAATTTCCGACATACACGCTGGGAACAGCTAGTATATTAAGACATAGGATACTTTTCATCCCCGTAGAAGGTTCCCGTGGGATAATTTCCGACATACACGCGGGCAACAGCTAGTATATTAAGACATAGGATACTTTTCATCCCGGTAGAAGGTTTCCGTGGGATAATTTCTGACATACACGCGGGCGAAGCCGCTGGCAACAGCTAGTATATTAAGACATAGGATACTTTTCATCCCCGTAGAAGGTTCCCGTGGGATAATTTCCGACATACACGCGGGCAACAGCTAGTATATTAAGACATAGGATACTTTTCAACCCGGTAGAAGGTTTCCGTGGGATAATTTCTGACATACACGCGGGCGAAGCCGCTGGCAACAGCTAGTATATTAAGACACAGGATACTTTCATCCCGGTAGAAGGTTCCCGTGGGATAATTTTCGACATACACGCGGGCGAAGCCGCTAGGAACAGCTAGTATATTAAGACATAGGATACTTTCATCCCGGTAGAAGGTTCCCGTGGGATAATTTCCGACATACACGCTGGGAACAGCTAGTATATTAAGACATAGGATACTTTTCATCCCCGTAGAAGGTTCCCGTGGGATAATTTCCGACATACACGCGGGCAACAGCTAGTATATTAAGACATAGGATACTTTTCATCCCGGTAGAAGGATTCCGTGGGATAATTTCTGACATACACGCGGGCGAAGCCGCTGGCAACAGCTAGTATATTAAGACACAGGATACTTTCATCCCGGTAGAAGGTTCCCGTGGGATAATTTCCGACATACACGCGGGCAACAGCTAGTATATTAAGACATAGGATACTTTTCATCCCGGTACAAGGTTCCCGTGGGATAATTTCCGACATACACGCTGGCAACAGCTAGTATATTAAGACAAAGGATACTTTCATCCCGGTACAAGGTTCCCGTGGGATAATTTCCGACATACACGCTGGCAACAGCTAGTATATTAAGACATAGGATACTTTTCATCCCGGTACAAGGTTCCCGTGGGATAATTTCCGACATACACGCTGGCAACAGCTAGTATATTAAGACATAGGATACTTTCATCCCGGTACAAGGTTCCCGTGGGATAATTTCCGACATACACACGGGCGAAGCCGCTGGCAACAGCAAGTATATTAAGACATAGCATACTTTTTATCCCGGTAGAAGGTTCCCGTGGGATAATTTCCGACATACACGCGGGCAACAGCTAGTATATTAAGACAGGATACTTTCATCCCGGTACAAGGTTCCCGTGGGATAATTTCCGACATACACGCTGGCAACAGCTAGTATATTAAGACATAGGAAACTTTTCATCCCGGTAGGAGGTTCCCGTGGGATAATTTCCGACATACACGCGGGCAACAGCTAGTATACTAAGACATAGGATACTTTTCATCCCGGTAGAAGGTTCCCGTGGGATAATTTCCGACATACACGCGGGCGAAGCCGCTAGGAACAGCTAGTATATTAAGACATAGGATACTTTCATCCCGGTAGAAGGTTCCCGTGGGATAATTTCCGACATACACGCTGGGAACAGCTAGTATATTAAGACATAGGATACTTTTCATCCCCGTAGAAGGTTCCCGTGGGATAATTTCCGACATACACGCGGGCAACAGCTAGTATATTAAGACAAAGGATACTTTTCATCACGGTACAAAGTTCCCGTGGGATAATTTCCGACACACACGCGGGCGAAGCCGCTGGCAACAGCTAGTATATTAAGACATAGGATACTTTTCATCCCGGTACAAGGTTCCCGTGGGATAATTTCCGACATACACGCTGGCAACAGCTAGTATATTAAGACATAGGATACTTTCATCCCGGTACAAGGTTCCCGTGGGATAATTTCCGACATACACGCTGGCAACAGCTAGTATATTAAGACAAAGGATACTTTCATCCCGGTACAAGGTTCCCGTGGGATAATTTCCGACATACACGCTGGCAACAGCTAGTATATTAAGACAAAGGATACTTTCATCCCGGTACAAGGTGCCCGTGGGATAATTTCCGACATACACGCGGGCGAAGCCGCTGGCAACAGCTAGTATATTAAGACATAGGATACTTTTCATCCCGGTAGAAGGTTCCCGTGGGATAATTTCCGACATACACGCGGGCAACAGCTAGTATATTAAGACAGGATACTTTCATCCCGGTACAAGGTTCCCGTGGGATAATTTCCGACATACACGCTGGCAACAGCTAGTATATCAAGACATAGGATACTTTTCATCCCGGTAGAAGGTTCCCGTGGGATAATTTCCGACATACACGCGGGCGAAGACGCTGGCAACAGCTAGTATATTAAGATATAGGATACTTTCATCCCGGTAGAAGGTTCCCCTGGGATAATTTCCGACATACACGCGGGCAACAGCTAGTATATTAAGACATAGGATACTTTTCATCCCGGTACAAGGTTCCCGTGGGATAATTTCCGACATACACGCGGGCAACAGCTAGTATATTAAGACATAGGATACTTTTCATCCCGGTAGAAGGTTCCCGTGGGATAATTTCCGACATACACGGTGGCAACAGCTAGTATATTAAGACATAGGATACTTTTCATCCCGGTAGAAGGTTCCCGTGGGATAATTTCCGACATACACGCGGGCGAAGACGCTGGCAACAGCTAGTATATTAAGATATAGGATACTTTCATCCCGGTACAAGGTTCCCGTGGGATAATTTCCGACATACACGCGGGCGAAGACGCTGGCAACAGCTAGTATATTAAGATATAGGATACTTTCATCCCGGTAGAAGGTTCCCGTGGGATAATTTCCGACATACACGCGGGCAACAGCTAGTATATTAGGACATAGGATACTTTTCATCCCGGTACAAGGTTCCCGTGGGATAATTTCCGACATACACGCGGGCAACAGCTAGTATATTAAGACATAGGATACTTTTCATCCCGGTAGAAGGTTCCCGTGGGATAATTTCCGACATACACGGTGGCAACAGCTAGTATATTAAGACATAGGATACTTTTCATCCCGGTAGAAGGTTCCCGTGGGATAATTTCCGACATACACGCTGGCAACAGCTAGTATATTAAGACATAGGATACTTTCATCCCGGTACAAGGTTCCCGTGGGATAATTTCCGACATACACACGGGCGAAGCCGCTGGCAACAGCAAGTATATTAAGACATAGGATACTTTTCATCCCGGTAGAAGGTTCCCGTGGGATAATTTCCGACATACACGCGGGCGAAGCCGCTGGCAACAGCTAGAATATTAAGACATAGGATACTTTCATCCCGGTAGAAGGTTCCCGTGGGATAATTTCCGACATACACGCTGGGAACAGCTAGTATATTAAGACATAGGATACTTTTCATCCCCGTAGAAGGTTCCCGTGGGATAATTTCCGACATACACGCGGGCAACAGCTAGTATATTAAGACAAAGGATACTTTTCATCACGGTACAAAGTTCCCGTGGGATAATTTCCGACACACACGCGGGCGAAGCCGCTGGCAACAGCTAGTATATTAAGACATAGGATACTTTTCATCCCGGTACAAGGTTCCCGTGGGATAATTTCCAACATACACGCTGGCAACAGCTAGTATATTAAGACATAGGATACTTTCATCCCGGTACAAGGTTCCCGTGGAATAATTTCCGACATACACGCTGGCAACAGCTAGTATATTAAGACAAAGGATACTTTCATCCCGGTACAAGGTTCCCGTGGGATAATTTCCGACATACACGCTGGCAACAGCTAGTATATTAAGACAAAGGATACTTTCATCCCGGTACAAGGTGCCCGTGGGATAATTTCCGACATACACGCGGGCGAAGCCGCTGGCAACAGCTAGTATATTAAGACATAGGATACTTTTCATCCCGGTAGAAGGTTCCCGTGGGATAATTTCCGACATACACGCGGGCAACAGCTAGTATATTAAGACAGGATACTTTCATCCCGGTACAAGGTTCCCGTGGGATAATTTCCGACATACACGCTGGCAACAGCTAGTATATTAAGACATAGGATACTTTTCATCCCGGTAGAAGGTTCCCGTGGGATAATTTCCGACATACACGCGGGCAACAGCTAGTATACTAAGACATAGGATACTTTTCATCCCGGTAGAAGGTTCCCGTGGGATAATTTCCGACATACACGCGGGTGAAGCCGCTGGCAACAGCTAGTATATTAAGACATGGGATACTTTCATCCCGGTACAAGGTTCCCGTGGGATAATTTCCGACATACACGCGGGCAACAGCTAGTATATTAAGACATAGGATACTTTTCATCCCGGTACAAGGTTCCCGTGGGATAATTTCCGACATACACGCGGGCAACAGCTAGTATATTAAGACATAGGATACTTTTCATCCCGGTAGAAGGTTCCCGTGGGATAATTTCCGACATACACGGTGGCAACAGCTAGTATATTAAGACATAGGATACTTTTCATCCCGGTAGAAGGTTCCCGTGGGATAATTTCCGAGATACACGCTGGCAACAGCTAGTATATTAAGACATAGGATACTTTTCATCCCGGTACAAGGTTCCCGTGGGATAATTTCCGACATACACGCTGGCAACAGCTAGTATATTAAGACATAGGATACTTTCATCCCGGTACAAGGTTCCCGTGGGATAATTTCCGACATACACGCGGGCAACAGCTAGTATATTAAGCCATCGGATACTTTTCATCCCGGTAGAAGGTTCCCGTGGGATAATTTCCGACATACACGCTGGCAACAGCTAGTATATTAAGACATAGGATACTTTCATCCCGGTACAAGGTTCCCGTGGGATAATTTCCGACATACACACGGGCGAAGCCGCTGGCAGCAGCAAGTATATTAAGACATAGGATACTTTTCATCCCGGTAGAAGGTTCCCGTGGGATAATTTCCGACATACACGCTGGCAACAGCTAGTATATTAAGACACAGGATACTTTCATCCCGGTAGAAGGTTCCCGTGGGATAATTTCCGACATACACGCGGGCAACAGCTAGTATATTAAGACATAGGATACTTTTCATCCCGGGAGAAGGTTCCCGTGGGATAATTTCCGACATACACGCTGGCAACAGCTAGTATATTAAGACATAGGATACTTTTCATCCCGGTAGAAGGTTCCCGTGGGATAATTTCCGAGATACACGCTGGCAACAGCTAGTATATTAAGACATAGGATACTTTCATCCCGGTACAAGGTTCCCGTGGGATAATTTCCGACATACACACGGGCGAAGCCGCTGGCAACAGCTAGTATATTAAGACATAGGATACTTTCATCCCGGTACAAGGTTCCCGTGGGATAATTTCCGACATACACGCGGGCGAAGCCGCTGGCAACAGCTAGAATATTAAGACATAGGATACTTTCATCCCGGTAGAAGGTTCCCGTGGGATAATTTCCGACATACACGCTGGGAACAGCTAGTATATTAAGACATAGGATACTTTTCATCCCCGTAGAAGGTTCCCGTGGGATAATTTCCGACATACACGCGGGAAACATCTAGTATATTAAGACATAGGATACTTTTCATCCCGGTAGAAGGTTTCCGTGGGATAATTTCTGACATACACGCGGGCGAAGCCGCTGGCAACAGCTAGTATATTAAGACACAGGATACTTTCATCCCGGTAGAAGGTTCCCGTGGGATAATTTCCGACATACACGCGGGCAACAGCTAGTATATTAAGACATAGGATACTTTTCATCCCGGTACAAGGTTCCCGTGGGATAATTTCCGACATACACGCTGGCAACAGCTAGTATATTAAGACAAAGGATACTTTCATCCCGGTACAAGGTTCCCGTGGGATAATTTCCGACATACACGCTGGGAACAGTAAGTATATTAAGACATAGGATACTTTTCATCCCGGTAGAAGGTTCCCGTGGGATAATTTCCGACATACACGCGGGCAACAGCTAGTATATTAAGACATAGGATACTTTTCATCCCGGTAGAAGGTTTCCGTGGGATAATTTCTGACATACACGCGGGCGAAGCCGCTGGCAACAGCTAGTATATTAAGACACAGGATACTTTCATCCCGGTAGAAGGTTCCCGTGGGATAATTTCCGACATACACGCGGGCAACAGCTAGTATATTAAGACATAGGATACTTTTCATCCCGGTAGAAGGTTCCCGTGGGATAATTTCCGACATACACGCTGGCAACAGCTAGTATATTAAGACATAGGATACTTTTCATCCCGGTAGAAGGTTCCCGTGGGATAATTTCCGAGATACACGCTGGCAACAGCTAGTATATTAAGACATAGGATACTTTCATCCCGGTACAAGGTTCCCGTGGGATAATTTCCGACATACACGCGGGCAACAGCTAGTATATTAAGCCATCGGATACTTTTCATCCCGGTAGAAGGTTCCCGTGGGATAATTTCCGACATACACGCTGGCAACAGCTAGTATATTAAGACATAGGATACTTTCATCCCGGTACAAGGTTCCCGTGGGATAATTTCCGACATACACACGGGCGAAGCCGCTGGCAACAGCAAGTATATTAAGACATAGGATACTTTTCATCCCGGTAGAAGGTTCCCGTGGGATAATTTCCGACATACACGCGGGCAACAGCTAGTATATTAAGACAGGATACTTTCATCCCGGTACAAGGTTCCCGTGGGATAATTTCCGACATACACGCGGGCAACAGCTAGTATATTAAGACATAGGATACTTTCATCCCGGTACAAGGTTCCCGTGGGATAATTTCCGACATACACGCGGGCGAAGCCGCTAGGAACAGCTAGTATATTAAGACATAGGATACTTTCATCCCGGTAGAAGGTTCCCGTGGGATAATTTCCGACATACACGCTGGGAACAGCTAGTATATTAAGACATAGGATACTTTTCATACCCGTAGAAGGTTCCCGTGGGATAATTTCCGACATACACGCGGGCAACAGCTAGTATATTAAGACATAGGATACTTTTCATCCCGGTAGAAGGTTTCCGTGGGATAATTTCTGACATACACGCGGGCGAAGCCGCTGGCAACAGCTAGTATATTAAGACACAGGATACTTTCATCCCGGTAGAAGGTTCCCGTGGGATAATTTCCGACATACACGCGGGCAACAGCTAGTATATTAAGACATAGGATACTTTTCATCCCGGTACAAGGTTCCCGTGGGATAATTTCCGACATACACGCTGGCAACAGCTAGTATATTAAGACAAAGGATACTTTCATCCCGGTACAAGGTTCCCGTGGGATAATTTCCGACATACACGCTGGCAACAGCTAGTATATTAAGACATAGGATACTTTTCATCCCGGTACAAGGTTCCCGTGGGATAATTTCCGACATACACGCGGGCAACAGCTAGTATATTAAGCCATCGGATACTTTTCATCCCGGTAGAAGGTTCCCGTGGGATAATTTCCGACATACACGCTGGCAACAGCTAGTATATTAAGACATAGGATACTTTCATCCCGGTACAAGGTTCCCGTGGGATAATTTCCGACATACACACGGGCGAAGCCGCTGGCAACAGCAAGTATATTAAGACATAGCATACTTTTCATCCCGGTAGAAGGTTCCCGTGGGATAATTTCCGACATACACGCGGGCAACAGCTAGTATATTAAGACATAGAATACTTTTCATCCCGGTAGAAGGTTCCCGTGGTATAATTTCCGACATACACGCGGGCAACAGCTAGTATACTAAGACATAGGATACTTTTCATCCCGGTAGAAGGTTCCCGTGGGATAATTTCCGACATACACGCGGGCGAAGCCGCTGGCAACAGCTAGTATATTAAGACATAGGATACTTTCATCCCGGTAGAAGGTTCCCGTGGGATAATTTCCGACATACACGCGGGCAACAGCTAGTATATTAAGACATAGGATACTTTTCGTCCCGGTAGAAGGTTCCCGTGGGATAATTTCCGACATACACGCGGGCAACAGCTAGTATAATAAGACATAGGATACTTTTCGTCCCGGTAGAAGGTTCCCGTGGGATAATTTCCGACATACACGCGGGCAACAGCTAGTATATTAAGACATAGGATACTTTTCGTCCCGGTAGTAGGTTCCCGTGGGATAATTTCCGACATACACGCGGGCAACAGCTAGTATATTAAGACATAGGATACTTTCATCCCGGTACAAGGTTCCCGTGGGATAATTTTCGACATACACGCGGGCGAAGCCGCTAGGAACAGCTAGTATATTAAGACATAGGATACTTTCATCCCGGTAGAAGGTTCCCGTGGGATAATTTCCGACATACACGCTGGGAACAGCTAGTATATTAAGACATAGGATACTTTTCATCCCCGTAGAAGGTTCCCGTGGGATAATTTCCGACATACACGCGGGCAACAGCTAGTATATTAAGACATAGGATACTTTTCATCCCGGTAGAAGGTTTCCGTGGGATAATTTCTGACATACACGCGGGCGAAGCCGCTGGCAACAGCTAGTATATTAAGACACAGGATACTTTCATCCCGGTAGAAGGTTCCCGTGGGATAATTTCCGACATACACGCGGGCAACAGCTAGTATATTAAGACATAGGATACTTTTCATCCCGGTACAAGGTTCCCGTGGGATAATTTCCGACATACACGCTGGCAACAGCTAGTATATTAAGACAACGGATACTTTCATCCCGGTACAAGGTTCCCGTGGGATAATTTCCGACATACACGCTGGCAACAGCTAGTATATTAAGACATAGGATACTTTTCATCCCGGTACAAGGTTCCCGTGGGATAATTTCCGACATACACGCGGGCGAAGCCGCTGGCAACAGCTAGTATATTAAGACATAGGATACTTTTGTCCCGGTAGAAGGTTCCCGTGGGATAATTTCCGACATACACGCTGGCAACAGCTAGTATATTAAAACATAGGATACTTTTCATCCCGGTACAAGGTTCCCGTGGGATAATTTCCGACATACATGCTGGAAACAGCTAGTATATTAAGACAAAGGATACTTTTCGTCCCGGTAGAAGGTTCCCGTGGGATAATTTCCGACATACACACGGGCGAAGCCGCGGGCAACAGCTAGTATATTAAGACATAGGATACTTTCATCCCGGTACAAGGTTTCCGTGGGATAATTTCCGACATACACGCTGGCAACAGCTAGTATATTAAGACAAAGGATACTTTCATCCCGGTACAAGGTTCCCGTGGGATAATTTCCGACATACACGCTGGCAACAGCTAGTATATTAAGACAGGATACTTTTCATCCCGGTAGAAGGTTCCCGTGGGATAATTTCCGACATACACACGGGCGAAGCCGCGGGCAACAGCTAGTATATTAAGACATAGGATACTTTCATCCCGGTAGAAGGTTCCCGTGGGATAATTTCCGACATACACGCGGGCAACAGCTAGTGTATTAAGACATAGGATACTTTTCGTCCCGGTAGAAGGTTCCCGTGGGATAATTTCCGACATACACGCGGGCAACAGCTAGTATATTAAGACATAGGATACTTTTCGTCCCGGTAGAAGGTTCCCGTGGGATAATTTCCGACATACACGCGGGCAACAGCTAGTATATTAAGACATAGGATACTTTTCGTCCCGGTAGAAGGTTCCCGTGGGATAATTTCCGACATACACGCGGGCAACAGCTTGTATATTAAGACATAGGATACTTTTCGTCCCGGTAGAAGGTTCCCGTGTGATAATTTCCGACATACACGCGGGCAACAGCTTTTATATTAAGACATAGGATACTTTTGTCCCGGTAGAAGGTTCCCGTGGGATAATTTCCGACATACACGCTCGCAACAGCTAGTATATTAAAACATAGGATACTTTACATCCCGGTACAAGGTTCCCGTGGGATAATTTCCGACATACATGCTGGAAACAGCTAGTATATTAAGACATAGGATACTTTTCGTCCCGGTAGAAGGTTCCCGTGGGATAATTTCCGACATACACACGGGCGAAGCCGCGGGCAACAGCTAGTATATTAAGACATAGGATACTTTCATCCCGGTACAAGGTTTCCGTGGGATAATTTCCGACATACACGCTGGCAACAGCTAGTATATTAAGACAAAGGATACTTTCATCCCGGTACAAGGTTCCCGTGGGATAATTTCCGACATACACGCTGGCAACAGCTAGTATATTAAGACATAGGATACTTTTCATCCCGGTAGAAGGTTCCCGTGGGATAATTTCCGACATACACACGGGCGAAGCCGCGGGCAACAGCTAGTATATTAAGACATAGGATACTTTCATCCCGGTACAAGGTTCCCGTGGGATAATTTCCGACATACACGCTGGCAACAGCTAATATATTAAGACATAGGATACTTTTGATCTCGGTAGAAGGTTCCCGTGGGATAATTTCCGACATACACGCTGGCAACAGCTAGTATATTAAGACATAGGATACTTTCATCCCGGTAGAAGGTTTCGAGGGTTAATTTCCGAAATACACGCGGGCAACAGCTAGTATTTTAAGACATAGGATACTTTTCATCCCGGTAGAAGGTTCCCGTGGGATAATTTCCGACATACACACGGGCGAAGCCGCGGGCAACAGCTAGTATATTAAGACATAGGATACTTTTCATCCCGGTACAAGGTTCCCGTGGGATAATTTCCGACATACACGCTGGCAACAGCTAGTATATTAAGACATAGGATACTTTTCATCCCGGTAGAAGGTTTCCGTGGGATAATTTCCGACATACACGCGGGCGAAGCCGCTGGCAACAGCTAGTATATTAAGACATAGGATACTTTTCATCCCGGTACAAGGTTCCCGTGGGATAATTTCCGACATACACGCTGGCAACAGCTAGTATATTAAGACATAGGATACTTTCATCACGGTACAAGGTTCCCGTGGGATAATTTCCGACATACACGCGGGCGAAGCCGCTGGCAACAGCTAGTATATTAAGACATAGGATACTTTTCATCCCGGTAGAAGGTTCCCGTGGGATAATTTCAAACATACACGCGGGCAACAGCTAGTATATTAAGACATAGGATACTTTCATCCCGGTAGAAGGTTCCCGTGGGATAATTTCCGACATACACGCGGGCAACAGCTAGTATATTAAGACATAGGATACTTTTCATCCCGGTAGAAGGTTCCCGTGGGATAATTTCCGACATACACGCGGGCAACAGCTAGTATATTAAGACATAGGATACTTTTCATCCCGGTACAAGGTTCCCGTGGGATAATTTCCGACATACACGCGGCCGAAGCCGCTGGCAACAGCTAGTATATTAAGACATAGGATACTTTCATCCCGGTAGAAGGTTCCCGTGGGATAATTTCCGACATACACGCTGGCAACAGCTAGTATATTAAGACATAGGATACTTTCATCCCGGTACAAGGTTCCCGTGGGATAATTTCCGACATACACGCGGGCAACAGCTAGTATATTAAGACATAGGATACTTTTCATCCCGGTAGAAGGTTCCCGTGGGATAATTTCCGACATACACGCTGGCAACAGCTAGTATATTAAGACATAGGATACTTTTCATCCCGGTACAAGTTTCCCGTGGGATAATTTCCGACATACACGCGGGCGAAGCCGCTGGCAACAGCTAGTATATTAAGACATAGGATACTTTCATCCCGGTAGAAGGTTCCCGTGGGATAATTTCCGACATACACGCGGGCAACAGCTAGTATATCAAGACATAGGATACTTTTCGTCCCGGTAGAAGGTTCCCGTGGGATAATTTCCGACATACACGCGGGCAACAGCTAGTATATTAAGACATAGGATACTTTTCGTCCCGGTAGAAGGTTCCCGTGGGATAATTTCTGACATACACGCGGGCAACAGCTAGTATATTAAGACATAGGATACTTTTCGTCCCGGTAGAAGGTTCCCGTGGGATAATTTCCGACATACACGCGGGCAACAGCTAGTATATTAAGACATAGGATACATTTTGTCCCGGTAGAAGGTTCCCGTGGGATAATTTCCGACATACACGCGGGCAACAGCTAGTATATTAAGACATAGGATACATTTCGTCCCAGTAGAAGGTTCCCGTGGGATAATTTCCGACATACACGCGGGCAACAGCTAGTATATTAAGACATAGGATACATTTCGTCCCGGTAGAAGGTTCCCGTGGGATAATTTCCGACATACACGCGGGCAACAGCTAGTATATTAAGACATAGGATACTTTTCGTCCCGGTAGAAGGTTCCCGTGGGATAATTTCCGACATACACGCGGGCAACAGCTTTTATATTAAGACATAGGATACTTTTCGTCCCGGTAGAAGGTTCCCGTGGGATAATTTCCGACATACACGCTGGCAACAGCTAGTATATTAAGACGTAGGATACTTTTCGTCCCGGTACAAGGTTCCCGTGGGATAATTTCCGACATACACGCGGGCGAAGCCGCTGGCAACAGCTAGTATATTAAGACATAGGATACTTTCATTCCGGTAGAAGGTTCCCGTGGGATAATTTCCGACATACACGCTGGCAACAGCTAGTATATTAAGACATAGGATACTTTTCATCCCGGTAGAAGGTTCCCGTGGGATAATTTCCGACATACACGCTGGCAACAGCTAATATATTAAGACATAGGATACTTTCATCCCGGTACAAGGTTCCCGTGGGATAATTTCCGACATACACACGGGCGAAGCCGCTGGCAACAGCAAGTATATTAAGACATAGCATACTTTTCATCCCGGTAGAAGGTTCCCGTGGGATAATTTCCGACATACACGCGGGCAACAGCTAGTATATTAAGACAGGATACTTTCATCCCGGTACAAGGTTCCCGTGGGATAATTTCCGACATACACGCGGGCAACAGCTAGTATATTAAGACATAGGATACTTTTCATCCCGGTAGAAGGTTCCCGTGGGATAATTTTCGACAAACACGCTGGCAACAGCTAGTATATTAAGACATAGGATACTTTCATCCCGGTAGAAGGTTCCCGTGGGATAATTTCCGACATACACGCGGGCAACAGCTAGTATATTAAGACATAGGATACTTTTCATCCCGGTAGAAGGTTCCCGTGGGATAATTTCCGAGATACACGCTGGCAACAGCTAGTATATTAAGACATAGGATACTTTTCATCCCGGTACAAGGTTCCCGTGGGATAATTTCCGACATACACGCTGGCAACAGCTAGTATATTAAGACATAGGATACTTTCATCCCGGTACAAGGTTCCCGTGGGATAATTTCCGACATACACGCTGGCAACAGCTAGTATATTAAGACATAGGATACTTTTCGTCCCGGTAGAAGGTTCCCGTGGGATAATTTCCGACATACACACGGGCGAAGCCGCGGGCAACAGCTAGTATATTAAGACATAGGATACTTTCATCCCGGTACAAGGTTTCCGTGGGATAATTTCCGACATACACGCTGGCAACAGCTAGTATATTAAGACAAAGGATACTTTCATCCCGGTACAAGGTTCCCGTGGGATAATTTCCGACATACACGCTGGCAACAGCTAGTATATTAAGACATAGGATACTTTTCATCCCGGTAGAAGGTTCCCGTGGGATAATTTCCGACATACACACGGGCGAAGCCGCGGGCAACAGCTAGTATATTAAGACATAGGATACTTTCATCCCGGTACAAGGTTCCCGTGGGATAATTTCCGACATACACGCTGGCAACAGCTAATATATTAAGACATAGGATACTTTTCATCCCGGTAGAAGGTTCCCGTGGGATAATTTCCGACATACACACGGGCGAAGCCGCGGGCAACAGCTAGTATATTAAGACATAGGATACTTTCATCCCGGTACAAGGTTCCCGTGGGATAATTTCCGACATACACGCTGGCAACAGCTAGTATATTAAGACATAGGATACTTTTCATCCCGGTACAAGGTTCCCGTGGGATAATTTCCGACATACACGCGGGCAACAGCTAGTATATTAAGACATAGGATACTTTCATCCCGGTACAAGGTTCCCGTGGGATAATTTCCGACATACACGCTGGCAACAGCTAGTATATTAAGACATAGGATACTTTCATCCCGGTACAAGGTTCCCGTGGGATAATTTCCGACATACACGCGGGCAACAGCTAGTATATTAAGACATAGGATACTTTTCATCCCGGTAGAAGGTTCCCGTGGGATAATTTCCGACATACACGCGGGCAACAGCTAGTATATTAAGACATAGGATACTTTTCATCCCGGTAGAAGGTTCCCGAGGGATAATTTCCGACATACACGCTGGCAGCAGCTAGTATATTAAGACATAGGATACTTTCATCCCGGTAAAAGGTTCCCGTGGGATAATTTCCGACATACACGCGGGCAACAGCTAGTATATTAAGACATAGGATACTTTTCATCCCGGTACAAGGTTCCCGTGGGATAATTTCCGACATACACGCGGCCGAAGCCGCTGGCAACAGCTAGTATATTAAGACATAGGATACTTTTCATCCCGGTACAAGGTTCCCGTGGGATAATTTCCGACATACACGCGGGCGAAGCCGCTGGCAACAGCTAGTATATTAAGACATAGGATACTTTCATCCCGGTAGAAGGTTCCCGTGGGATAATTTCCGACATACACGCGGGCAACAGCTAGTATATTAAGACATAGGATACTTTTCGTCCCGGTAGAAGGTTCCCGTGGGATAATTTCCGACATACACGCGGGCAACAGCTAGTATATTAAGACATAGGATACTTTTCGTCCCGGTAGAAGGTTCCCGTGGGATAATTTCCGACATACACGCGGGCAACAGCTAGTATATTAAGACATAGGATACATTTCGTCCCGGTAGAAGGTTCCCGTGGGATAATTTCCGACATACACGCGGGCAACAGCTAGTATATTAAGACATAGGATACTTTTCGTCCCGGTAGAAGGTTCCCGTGGGATAATTTCCGACATACACGCGGGCAACAGCTTTTATATTAAGACATAGGATACTTTTCGTCCCGGTAGAAGGTTCCCGTGGGATAATTTCCGACATACACGCTGGCAACAGCTAGTATATTAAGACATAGGATACTTTCCGTCCCAGGACAAGGTTCCCGTGGGATAATTTCCGACATACACGCGGGCGAAGCCGCTGGCAACAGCTAGTATATTAAGACAGGATACTTTCATCCCGGTACAAGGTTCCCGTGGGATAATTTCCGACATACACGCGGGCAACAGCTAGTATATTAAGACATAGGATACTTTTCATCCCGGTAGAAGGTTCCCGTGGGATAATTTTCGACATACACGCTGGCAACAGCTAGTAAATTACGACATAGGATACTTTCATCCCGGTAGAAAGTTCCCGTGGGATAATTTCCGACATACACGCGGGCAACAGCTAGTATATTAAGACATAGGATACTTTTCATCCCGGTAGAAGGTTCCCGTGGGATAATTTCCGAGATACACGCTGGCAACAGCTATTATATTAAGACATAGGATACTTTCATCCCGGTACAAGGTTCCCGTGGGATAATTTCCGACATACACGCTGGCAACAGCTAGTATATTAAGACATAGGATACTTTTCGTCCCGGTAGAAGGTTCCCGTGGGATAATTTCCGACATACACACGGGCGAAGCCGCGGGCAACAGCTAGTATATTAAGACAAAGGATACTTTCATCCCGGTACAAGGTTCCCGTGGGATAATTTCCGACATACACGCTGGCAACAGCTAGTATATTAAGACATAGGATACTTTTCATCCCGGTAGAAAGTTCCCGTGGGATAATTTCCGACATACACACGGGCGAAGCCGCGGGCAACAGCTAGTATATTAAGACATAGGATACTTTCATCCCGGTACAAGGTTCCCGTGGGATAATTTCCGACATACACGCTGGCAACAGCTAGTATATTAAGACATAGGATACTTTCATCCCGGTAGAAGGTTCCCGAGGGATAATTTCCGACATACACGCGGGCAACAGCTAGTATATTAAGACATAGGATACTTTTCATCCCGGTAGAAGGTTCCCGTGGGATAATTTCCGACATACACACGGGCGAAGCCGCGGGCAACAGCTAGTATATTAAGACATAGGATACTTTCATCCCGGTACAAGGTTTCCGTGGGATAATTTCCGACATACACGCTGGCAACAGCTAGTATATTAAGACATAGGATACTTTTCATCCCGGTAGAAGGTTCCCGTGGGATAATTTCAAACATACACGTGGGCAACAGCTATTATATTAAGACATAGGATACTTTTCATCCCGGTAGAAGGTTCCCGTGGGATAATTTCCGACATACACGCGGGCAACAGCTAGTATATTAAAACATAGGATACTTTTCATCCCGGTACAAGGTTCCCGTGGGATAATTTCCGACATACACGCGGGCGAAGCCGCTGGCAACAGCTAGTATATTAAGACATAGGATACTTTCATCCCGGTAGAAGGTTCCCGTGGGATAATTTCCGACATACACGCTGGCAACAGCTAGTATATTAAGACATAGGATACTTTCATCCCGGTACAAGGTTCCCGTGGGATAATTTCCGACATACACGCGGGCAACAGATAGTATATTAAGACATAAATCAGCGTCAGGTGGTATACCTTGTGTTACCATCTGACATTATGCTGAGCTGAGGCCCTTTTGGCATTGCAATCATTATTTCATGTTTCCATAGTTTTAAGGTGTATTTATTTTATGCTGTAATGCCAATTAAACGCATTTTTCTTCTTTTCTTCTTACATAGGATACTTTTCATCCCGGTACAAGGTTCCCGTGGGATAATTTCCGACATACACGCGGCCGAAGCCGCTGGCAACAGCTAGTATATTAAGACATAGGATACTTTCATCCCGGTAGAAGGTTCCCGTGGGATAATTTCCGACATACACGCTGGCAACAGCTAGTATATTAAGACATAGGATACTTTCATCCCGTTACAAGGTTCCCGTGGGATAATTTTCGACATACACGCGGGCAACAGCTAGTATATTAAGACACAGGATACTTTTCATCCCGGTAGAAGGTTCCCGTGGGATAATTTCCGACATACACGCAGGCAACAGCTAGTATATTAAGACATAGGATACTTTTCATCCCGGTACAAGGTTCCCGTGGGATAATTTCCGACATACACGCGGGCGAAGCCGCTGGCAACAGCTAGTATATTAAGACATAGGATACTTTCATCCCGGTAGAAGGTTCCCGTGGGATAATTTCCGACATACACGCGGGCAACAGCTAGTATATTAAGACATAGGATACTTTTCGTCCCGGTAGAAGGTTCCCGTGGGATAATTTCCGACATACACGCGGGCAACAGCTAGTATATTAAGACATAGGATACTTTTCGTCCCGGTAGAAGGTTCCCGTGGGATAATTTCCGACATACACGCGGGCAACAACTAGTATATTAAGACATAGGATACTTTTCGTCCCGGTAGAAGGTTCCCGTGGGATAATTTCCGACATACACGCGGGCAACAGCTAGTATATTAAGATATAGGATACTTTTCGTCCCGGTAGAAGGTTCCCGTGGGATAATTTCCGACATACACGCGGGCAACAGCTAGTATATTAAGACATAGGATACTTTTCGTCCCGGTAGAAGGTTCCCGTGGGATAATTTCCGACATACACGCGGGCAACAGCTTTTATATTAAGACATAGGATACTTTTTGTCCGGTAGAAGGTTCCCGTGGGATAATTTCCGACATACACGCTGGCAACAGCTAGTATATTAAGACATAGGATACTTTCCGTCCCGGTACATGGTTCCCGTGGGATAATTTCCGACATACACGCGGGCGAAGCCGCTGGCAACAGCTAGTATATTAAGACATAGGATACTTTCATCCCGGTAGAAGGTTCCCGTGGGATAATTTCCGACATACACGCTGGCAACAGCTAGTATATTAAGACATAGGATACTTTCATCCCGGTACAAGGTTCCCGTGGGATAATTTCCGACATACACACGGGCGAAGCCGCTGGCAACAGCAAGTATATTAAGACATAGGATACTTTTCATCCCGGTAGAAGGTTCCCGTGGGATAATTTTCGACATACACGCTGGCAACAGCTAGTATATTAAGACATAGGATACTTTCATCCCGGTAGAAGGTTCCCGTGGGATAATTTCCGACATACACGCGGGCAACAGCTAGTATATTAAGACATAGGATACTTTTCATCCCGGTAGAAGGTTCCCGTGGGATAATTTCCGAGATACACGCTGGCAACAGCTAGTATATTAAGACATAGGATACTTTTCATCTCGGTACAAGGTTCCCGTGGGATAATTTCCGACATACACGCTGGCAACAGCTAGTATATTAAGACATAGGATACTTTCATCCCGGTACAAGGTTCCCGTGGGATAATTTCCGACATACACGCGGGCGAAGCCGCTGGCAACAGCTAGTATATTAAGACATAGGATACTTTTCATCCCGGTACAAGGTTCCCGTGGGATAATTTCCGACATACACGCTGGCAACAGCTAGTATATTAAGACATAGGATACTTTCATCCCGGTACAAGGTTTCCGTGGGATAATTTCCGACATACACGCTGGCAACAGCTAGTATATTAAGACATAGGATACTTTTCATCCCGGTACAAGGTTCCCGTGGGATAATTTCCGACATACACGCTGGCAACAGCTAGTATATTAAGACATAGGATACTTTCATCCCGGTACAAGGTTCCCGTTGGATAATTTCCGAGATATACGCTGGCAACAGCTAGTATATTAAGACAAAGGATACTTTCATCCCGGTACAAGGTTCCCGTGGGATAATTTCCGACATACACGCGGGCGAAGCCGCTGGCAACAGCTAGCATATTAAGACATAGGATACTTTTCATCCCGGTAGAAGGTTCCCGTGGGATAATTTCCGACATACACGCTGGCAACAGCTAGTATATTAAGACATAGGATACTTTTCATCCCGGTACAAGGTTCCCGTGGGATAATTTCTGACATACACGCTGGCAACAGCTAGTATATTAAGCCATCGGATACTTTTCATCCCGGTAGATGGTTCCCGTGGGATAATTTCCGACATACACGCGGGCAACAGCTAGTATATTAAGACATAGGATACTTTCATCCCGGTACAAGGTTCCCGTGGGATAATTTCCGAGATACACGCTGGCAACAGCTAGTATATTAAGACAAAGGATACTTTCATCCCGGTACAAGGTTCCCGTGGGATAATTTCCGACATACACGCGGGCGAAGCCGCTGGCAACAGCTAGTATATTAAGACATAGGATACTTTCATCCCGGTACAAGGTTTCCGTGGGATAATTTCCGACATACACGCTGGCAACAGCTAGTATATTAAGACATAGGATACTTTCATCCCGGTACCAGGTTCCCGTGGGATAATTTCCGACATACACGCGGGCAACAGCTAGTATATTAAGACATAGGATACTTTTTATCCCGGTAGAAGGTTCCCGTGGGATTATTTCCGACATACACGCTGGCAACAGCTAGTATATTAAGACATAGGATACTTTCATCCCGGTACAAGGTTCCCGTGGGATAATTTCCGACATACACGCGGGCAACAGCTAGTATATTAAGCCATCGGATACTTTTCATCCCGGTAGAAGGTTCCCGTGGGATAATTTCAGACATACACGCTGGCAACAGCTAGTATATTAAGACATAGGATACTTTCATCCCGGGACAAGGTTCCCGTGGGATAATTTCCGACATACACACGGGCGAAGCCGCTGGCAACAGCAAGTATATTAAGACATAGCATACTTTTCATCCCGGTAGAAGGTTCCCGTGGGATAATTTCCGACATACACGCGGGCAACAGCTAGTATATTAAGACAGGATACTTTCATCCCGGTACAAGGTTCCCGTGGGATAATTTCCGACATACACGCTGGCAACAGCTAGTATATTAAAACATAGGATACTTTTCATCCCGGTAGAAGGTTCCCGTGGGATAATTTCCGACATACACGCTGGCAACAGCTAGTATATTAAGACATAGGATACTTTCATCCCGGTACAAGGTTCCCGTGGGATAATTTCCGACATACACCCGGGAAACAGCTAGTATATTAAGACATAGGATACTTTTCATCCCGGTACAAGGTTCCCGTGGGATAATTTCCGACATACACGCTGGCAACAGCTAGTATATCTTAATATACTAAAGTATCCTATGTCTTTACATAGGATACTTTTCATCCCGGTAGAAGGTTCCCGTGGGATAATTTCCGACATACACGCGGGAAACAGCTAGTATATTAAGACATAGGATACTTTTCATCCCGGTACAAGGTTCCCGTGGGATAATTTCCGACATACACGCTGGCAACAGCTAGTATATTAAGACATAGGATACTTTCATCCCGGTACAAGGTTCCCGTGGGATAATTTCCGAGATATACGCTGGCAACAGCTAGTATATTAAGACAAAGGATACTTTCATTCCGGTACAAGGTTTCCGTGGGATAATTTCCGACATACACGCGGGCGAAGCCGCTGGCAACAGCTAGCATATTAAGACATAGGATACTTTTCATCCCGGTAGAAGGTTCCCGTGGGATAATTTCCGACATACACGCTGGCAACAGCTAGTATATTAAGACATAGGATACTTTCATCCCGGTACAAGGTTCCCGTGGGATAATTTCCGACATACACGCTGGCAACAGCTAGTATATTAAGACATAGGATACTTTCATCCCGGTACAAGGTTCCCGTGGGATAATTTCCGACATACAATCTGGCAACAGCTAGTATATTAAGACAAAGGATACTTTTCATCCCGGTAGAAGGTTCCCGTGGGATAATTTCCGACATACACACGGGCGAAGCCGCGGGCAACAGCTAGTATATTAAGACATAGGATACTTTCATCCCGGTACAAGGTTCCCGTGGGATAATTTCCGACATACACGCTGGCAACAGCTAATATATTAAGACATAGGATACTTTTCATCCCGGTAGAAGGTTCCCGTGGGATAATTTCCGACATACACGCTGGCAACAGCTAGTATATTAAGACATAGGATACTTTCATCCCGGTAGAAGGTTCCCGAGGGATAATTTCCGACATACACGCGGGCAACAGCTAGTATATTAAGACATAGGATACTTTTCATCCCGGTAGAAGGTTCCCGTGGGATAATTTCCGACATACACACGGGCGAAGCCGCGGGCAACAGCTAGTATATTAAGACATAGGATACTTTCATCCCGGTACAAGGTTCCCGTGGGATAATTTCCGACATACACGCTGGCAACAGCTAATATATTAAGACATAGGATACTTTTCATCCCGGTAGAAGGTTCCCGTGGGATAATTTCCGACATACACGCTGGCAACAGCTAGTATATTAAGACATAGGATACTTTCATCCCGGTAGAAGGTTCCCGAGGGATAATTTCCGACATACACGCGGGCAACAGCTAGTATATTAAGACATAGGATACTTTTCATCCCGGTAGAAGGTTCCCGTGGGATAATTTCCGACATACACACGGGCGAAGCCGCGGGCAACAGCTAGTATATTAAGACATAGGATACTTTTCATCCCGGTAGAAGGTTCCCGTGGGATAATTTCCGACATACACGCTGGCAACAGCTAGTATATTAAGACATAGGATACTTTCATCCCGGTACAAGGTTCCCGTGGGATAATTTCCGACATACACGCGGGCAACAGCTAGTATATTAAGACATAGGATACTTTTTATCCCGGTAGAAGGTTCCCGTGGGATAATTTCCGACATAGACGCGGGCAACAGCTAGTATATTAAGACAGGATACTTTTCATCCCGGTAGAAAGTTCCCGAGGGATAATTTCCGACATACACGCTGGCAGCAGCTAGTATATTAAGACATTACTTTCATCCCGGTAGAAGGTTCCCGTGGGATAATTTCCGACATACACGCTGGCAGCAGCTAGTATATTAAGACATAGGATACTTTCATCCCGGTAGAAGGTTCCCGTGGGATAATTTCCGACATACACGCTGGCAACAGCTAGTATATTAAGACATAGGATACTTTTCATCCCGGTAGAAGGTTCCCGTGGGATATATTCCGACATACACCCGAGCGAAGCCGCTGGCAACAGCTAGTATATTAAGACATAGGATAGTTTTCATCCCGGTAGAAGGTTTCCGTGGGATAATTTCCGACATACACGCGGGCGAAGCCGCTGGCAACAGCTAGTATATTAAGACATAGGATACTTTTCATCCCGGTACAAGGTTCCCGTGGGATATATTCCGACATACACGCGAGCGAAGCCGCTGGCAACAGCTAGTATATTAAGACATAGGATACTTTTCATCCCGGTAGAAGGTTTCCGTGGGATAATTTCCGACATACACGCGGGCGAAGCCGCTGGCAACAGCTAGTATATTAAGACATAGGATACTTTTCATCCCGGTACAAGGTTCCCGTGGGATAATTTCCGACATACACGCTGGCAACAGCTAGTATATTAAGACATAGGATACTTTCATCACGGTACAAGGTTCCCGTGGGATAATTTCCGACATACATGTGGGAGGTGGGGTAGAATAATAAACATAAATAGGTTCGTTATTATATTTTCAGCAAGTGACACAGCAATACTTCATAAATAGCATATAATTTAAAAATAATAACACAGTAAAAATACAACATAATAAATAGAAATTCAACATTATAACATTGTTTAAGAAACATACCTGACAGTTCAGAGCACTGTTGTGCCGTGTCCGCTATCGGACAGCTTCTGATCCGTCGAGAGACAGTGCGCCCCATTTAAAGCAAGATTCGCTCGTATTGTGGGGGAACAAGTAGTCAGTTACAATACTTTCAAATACCGGAAGTTGATAAAAATATTATTAAACAATTCTTAAAAATCAGTAAATAATTTATCTCTCACACGGCCATACTGACGAGCAGCCTTTATGGCTCGCGAACAAAATTCATAAAGAGATTTATATAACAGTTAAAATCTTAACAGTTCTTTAAAATCACAGCATCAGACAATCAGTCAAATGACTTGATTCAAAAATTATCAAATAGCCAACGGTCAAATCACATGACCCAATCACCATTTTTAATGGTTGTTAGATTACATGGCCAAATCACATGACCACCAAAGCCAAATCACATGGCATCATGATTCTGTAACCGCCAAATCACATGGCATCATGATTATGTAACCGCCAAATCACATGGCATCATGATTCTGTAATCGCCAAATCACATGGCATCATGATTCTGTAACCGCCAAATCACATGGCATCATGATTATGTAACCGCCAAATCACATGGCATCATGATTCTGTAATCGCCAAATCACATGGCTATTGTCAAATCTCATGACATTGGTGAGATTGTCAAGCATATCCATAATCGTTGGCCAGACGCTTAGATATACAGGACAATCTTCAGAATTGCATAATATACAATATAATAAACACAAAATTAAGTAAGTTCTCATTAAAAGATTCATTCATTATCTTTGTAACATTAATCAGAAATATCTAAAGAGTCTGTCAACTCACATCCCATGTCAGGAGTGACAATTCGCAAATTGTCATGAGAGACATACAACTCATTGCCAGTTTTATTAACTCGAACTGTATATCTATCGTTATTGTTTACTTGAGTAATGACGCATGGACCTTTAAATTTACTGTCAAGTTTGTTAATTACTCGCGGATTTTGTTTTACCAATACTATATCACCGACTTTAAAAGGTATAATTTTAGCTTTAGTTTTATCATAATCGACTTTTCTAGATTCAGCTAGCTCGTCCATTCTGAGCTTTGACTCTTGACGGCACATATCGAGGTCCATACGTTCAACATCATTTAGCAAAGCTGATATAGCAGGAGGTGACTGATCGCAGCCTATCGGAAGTTGGAAAGGAGTATGACCAGTACTTTTACTAAAGGTGCTATTTATAGCCAACTGTACTTCGCCAACAGCATCTTTCCAACTGTTTTTGGTTGTATTTGCTACAATAGTAAAACAGTTTGTCAGAACCTTCATAATCCGCTCAACCTGGCCATTTGCACGACTCACACCGCTAGCTATAAAATGCAATTCTATAGACCAATTTTCACAGAAACTTGTAAATTCTTTGCCGGTATAGGAGGCAGCCTGATCACAAATTATACGTTTAGGGGTACCAAAAGTATAAATTAGTTGTTTTAAGGCATTTACTGTAGCTACTGCAGTTAGGTTAGTAACAGGTTTCAAGTAGCAGAATTTTGTAAATGCATCTATAAAAACCACTGCGTATTGTTTGGTAGGTTTATTGCCACTCAGTTTGCCCGTCGTGTCCATATGGACTGTATGAAAAGGAGTAGGGGGCTTATCTATAGGGTGTAATGTAATCTGTCGTGAACCAGATTGACTTTTATTTATTTTGCAAGTCAGACAACTGTCAACGTATTTACGAGTACACTTAGACATATTTGGAAACCAAAATTGTTCTCTTATTTTGTCGAGGGTTTTTTCCCAACCAAGGTGTTTAAGAGCATCGTGATAAATTTGTATGATATGCCACCTATAACTTTTTGGAACATAAAGACGTTTCTTAACCTTATTATTAATAGAAATAATACGATACAATAATCCATTTTGAATTTCATAAGTGGAAGCTATATTTTTGTCGATACTCCCTTGTTTAATTGATTCGATTATATTTTTGGTTTCCAAATCATTATTTTGTTCTACTTCTAACCATTCACTATAATTTTGAATATTATTTATGTTGACAGTTGCTGGATTGCGACTTAGGTAATCAACATGGGGTATACGTTCTTCCTTTCGATACTCGATACTAAAATCAAAAGATTGTAGGTAAGCCCACCATCTATGAACCCTAGGAAGCAATTCTTTTTTATTACGCGAGGCTTTTAGCGAGTTACAATCAGTAATGACTTTAAATGGCCTACCAAGTAAGTAATGACGAAAATGCTTAATAGATCTAACCACTGCCAGAGTTTCCAACTCATAAGAGTGGTAACGACTTTCGGTCTCAGTGGTGCGCATGCTAAAATACTCCACTACTTTCAACTGATCATGTTTTTGAAAAAGAATTCCCGCTAGACCTGTGGAACTGGCATCCGTGTGAAGTTCAACAGGTTTAGCAGGATCGAACAAAGTTAGAGCTGGTTCAGAGGCAAGGTACTCAAGGATTTTATCTCTAGCAGTTTCCTGCTCCGATGTCCAGTGCCATTTGACATTATTACGTGTAAGATTATACAAGGGAATCATGATAAGGGAAAAATTTGGAATAAACTTTCGGAAATAACTTGCTAATCCACAAAATTGTCTCACTTGTTTTACAGTTGTAGGAATGGGAGCATTTAAAAGAGCGGAAACTTTACCCTGACTTGGTTTTACTTGGCCGTTGGAAACAACTCTTCCCAAGTATTCGATCTCAGTTTTTAAGAACTTACATTTTTTTACATTGATTGAAAACCCTGTTTTCTGCAAGGCTTCAAGAACTAACTTCAAACGTTCTATACCTTGATTAGCTGTTTCTGAATAGATTACTACATCATCAATATAAATCAATACGAATTCATCTATGAACTGTTTAAGGGCTGTGCTGATGGCTCTTTGAAACACAGAAGGTGCATTACATAACCCAAACGGCATTCTTAGATATTCATATTGCCCATCAGGGGTGACAAAAGCAGTTTTTTCTACGGAATTATCTGCTATAGGGATTTGATGAAAACCGGCTGTCATATCTAAAATAGTAAAATATTTAGCTCGCGATAATTTACTAATATGATCATCAATAATGGGAAGCGGAAAATGATCACGAACGGTGTTGCTGTTCAATTCCCTGTAGTCAACACACATTCGGTCACTACCATCCTTTTTCCGAACTAGTAATATTGGACTTGCGAATGGGGAATTGCTATCACGAATTATGTTGTTATCCTTTAAATCTTTAATAATGTTTTTAACATGTTCACGCTCAGCAGGAGCTAATCGATAAGGTCGGCGTTGAACTATTTTATCAGGATTTTTTAATCGAATATTTAATTCACCAGTAGTTACTTGAGAAACAGCATTGCCGAACGTAAACATTTTAGAATGTGCTCTCAATAAGTTGGATAGCAGTAACTTATGCTCTGAATTTATGTCAGAGTTGATATCAACTCCGTCAAAATCAGGATCCTTTTTAAAACAGCTTACACTGTAAGAGTTGCGGTACACTTTAGCAGAATTCCTTGAGAAAGTCACCTGAATTCCAGGTATTTCAAATAAATTTTGACCAAGTAATACGTCATACTGAATATACCTATCAGGGACCAAAATGAAATCCAATTCAACATTTATGCCATCAACACAGATCATACACAGCTTTTTACGCGATGAACAGAAAGCATTGTCTCCAAAACCTCTTAGAGTAATGGTTTCATAAGTTATTTTACCTCTAATTGAATCGCCAATACTTTCGCGCATTAGAGAGCATTCAGCACCACTGTCTATCAGGCGGGAATAATCGTGATTATCAATTTGAATAGTGTGTGACGTTTTGCTACTTAAAACCAAGCTATTCACGCGAGAGGCCTTTTCATCTTTAGTTTTCTTATTTATGCGATGAAAACAGGTCTCACTGGATTGCCCCTTTTTATTACAAAAAGTGCATGATGTTACAGGAGGTTTCGAACTAGATTCTACTGGTTTTGAACTATTAGATTTAGTAGTGGAAGCTGAATCTTTACTAGGTCCGCAATTAGTACCCGAACGACAGTCTCTTTGAATATGACCTAATTTGTGGCATTTGTGACATCGTCTGGACGAAGTATCTGGAGTAGATACGTGTTTGGAACGGTTAGATGGGATATTGTGATCAGACTCTCTGACAGGCCTTTTTCGCTTATACGAATTTAGACTCTGAATTAATTGTGGCAAATTTTTTGGTGTAAGGCGTAGCAAATCAGAACGAATACGAAAGTCCGACATACCTGAAATAACTGCTTCGACGAGGCGTTGTTCAGTCATCTCCACACCAATCACCTTCTTTGCCAACTCCCATTTTCGGGTGGCGTACTCAGCAAGACTACCGGCCTGCTCACTGGTGTAGTCCATAAACAGCGTTAGGTCATCGTAGTAACGAGCTTCATCTGCAAAGGTTTCAATAAGGCCCGTTTTGAGATCTGGCCAGCTACTAAGACTGGAATAATCACGACGCGCCCATTCAGCGGCACGTCCGCGCAGGTTCTTCCTAGACAAGTTCAGGATTTCTCTATCAGTCAGTTCATACTCGATTTTAAGTTCTTCGACGTTTCGGCACCAAACTTGTATAGTATCGGTACGATCATCAGGGTCAAAAATTGGTAGATAGATATGCTCAAGACTGCGCATTCGTGGAGTAGGTAGTAAATTTGGAGGATTAAAGGCTTTTGCAGTAGTATGAATTAATTGTGACATCATTTCTTGCATCATATTTTGCATAAAACTAATAGGTACAAACTCTACTGTCCTTGAATTACTGCTGCTACTGGCTGCCATTGAACCGCCGAGAGGTGCATCGCTATCGCCTGAGGATGCCACAGCCTCCTTGGTTGCACTTGGAGCTACGTAACCCGCTGTCCTTGGTCCCAAGATTGGCGATTGACATTCTTGATGCATTGCTTCTGCTGCATCCTGCAGGAGCCCGGCCTCGTCTGCCGCAGATTTATTTCTATCCATTTTCCTGAAATCAAACATTTGTAGGCGTAGTTTTTGTTATCAATCCCACTTCTGATGTGGGAGGTGGGGTAGAATAATAAACATAAATAGGTTCGTTATTATATTTTCAGCAAGTGACACAGCAATACTTCATAAATAGCATATAATTTAAAAATAATAACACAGTAAAAATACAACATAATAAATAGAAATTCAACATTATAACATTGTTTAAGAAACATACCTGACAGTTCAGAGCACTGTTGTGCCGTGTCCGCTATCGGACAGCTTCTGATCCGTCGAGAGACAGTGCGCCCCATTTAAAGCAAGATTCGCTCGTATTGTGGGGGAACAAGTAGTCAGTTACAATACTTTCAAATACCGGAAGTTGATAAAAATATTATTAAACAATTCTTAAAAATCAGTAAATAATTTATCTCTCACATACACGCGGGCGAAGCCGCTGGCAACAGCTAGTATATTAAGACATAGGATACTTTTCATCCCGGTAGAAGGTTCCCGTGGGATAATTTCCGACATACACGCTGGCAACAGCTAGTATATTAAGACATAGGATACTTTCATCCCGGTAGAAGGTTCCCGTGGGATAATTTCCGACATACACGCGGGCAACAGCTAGTATATTAAGACATAGGATACTTTTCATCCCGGTACAAGGTTCCCGTGGGATAATTTCCGACATACACGCGGCCGAAGCCGCTGGCAACAGCTAGTATATTAAGACATAGGATACTTTCATCCCGGTAGAAGGTTCCCGTGGGATAATTTCCGACATACACGCGGGCAACAGCTAGTATATTAAGACAGGATTGATCGCGACGATAGGTCGTGGTGGAGTAAAATGAACGATAGCGGACTGTATTAACAAGTATAATGTATAATGAAAAAGAATATAAAATACAACGGTCGGTTAAAACAATATGTAAACAAGATTATTAGGTATGAAAATTAAGACGCGCATGCGCAGCCGTGTATAAAGGAGATCCACAGCTGACTGTCGTGGCGTGTGGCGCGGGCCCGCGCTCGGCCGTCGTTGGCCGGCTGACCCCCGCTGTCCCCGCACCCCTCGTTCACTGCCGCCAGCGCGCGGCGATGTTGAGCGGAGCGCGAGCCGTCTCAACATACTCCCCCCGTTGAAGAGTCTTCAACAGAAGAAACCGGCAGCGGGCAGATGGTGTTGAAGGCGCGCCGGATGACACCCTTTCTTGTGAGAACGTCGGCGACCCTCGCGACGCCGTCTCTGCCTGGGAGAATGTGTGTGATGCGTCCTAAAAGCCACATAAGAGGAGGTAAGTTTTTGTCCTTTATGATGACCAGTGTTCCTTCCTTGAGCTCGCCAGACGACCGGCACCATTTTGTTCTCTCCTGTAACCACAGAACATACTCGTGTGAGAAGCGAGCCCAGAAATGTTGCTTCAAGTATTCGATACGGCGAAATCTTTGGAGGCTGTTGACGTTGGCGTTCTGGATCTGTGGATGAGGCAGCATAATTAGAGAACGACCAATAAGGAAGTGTGCCGGGGTTAAAGGAGCGAGGTCGGAAGGGTCATTGGACAGTGGAGTTAAGGGCCTTGAGTTTAAAATAGCCTCAACTTGAATTAAACAAGTAGCCATTTCCTCAAAGGTAAGGTTTGTTAAACCCAAAATGCGTCGTAGATGATGCTTGGTGGATTTAACTGCAGACTCCCATAGGCCTCCGAAGTGTGGAGTATACGCAGGTATAAATGAAAAGTTTATGCCAGGGTCGATGTTGTTGAAGTTTAAGTCTTGCGAAAGCAGCCTGGCCAACTCATTGAAAGCACCGACAAAGGTGGTACCGTTGTCGGAAAATATGTTACGGGGTTTTCCCCGTCGAGCAATAAAGCGGTTTAGTGCAGCTAAGAAAGCTTCTTTTGTAAGGTCCGACACAAGCTCGAGGTGGATGGCTCTCGTAGCTAGGCACACAAACACACAAATGAAACATTTGACGAGCCTACATCCCCTACCTTTCCGGTCAGCTATCATGATGGGACCGGCGTAGTCTACCCCTGTGTCTAAAAAAGGAAACTCCAAATGTAGACGCTGCTCTGGGAGATTACCCATGATAGGCTGAATTGTGTTGGCCTTGATTCTGCAACATTTTACGCATTGGTATGTGATCTTTTTGGCCAAGTTCCTACCCCCAATAGGATAGTAGTGGTGACGAACAGTGGCTAATAAAAGTTGTGGCCCAGCATGTAAAATGCGTACATGAAACATGTTGAATAAGAGAATGCAAATTATATTAGAACCAGACAATAGAATTGGATGCTTAATGTTATAATCATAAAATGAATTGTTTAGTCTTCCTCCAACACGAATTAGATTAGAAAGAGTATCAAAGAAAGGTGACAAAGATAATAGCTTGTTCTTTGCTGGTAACTGTTTACCTGATTTAAGTAAGTGATACTCTTCCGGGAAAGATTCCATTTGACTAAATCTCAACAATAAGTTTAAAGAATGATTAAGTTCAGTAGAAGTTAGTGAACCAGACTCACATGACTTCTTATTACATTTAAATATGAATCGCATGACATATGCCGTCACACGTTGTAATGTGCTAAAGTTTGATAATTTTGAAAATAACGCAGTAATAGGACTTTCAACAATGTGATTAGAAACATGACAAGAGGAGACTGTTTCCGGTAAACCAGAACTATTTTGATTTGATTCAGGGAACTGAGGCCATGAAGACATATCTTTGCTAAGAAATTGTGGTCCTGACCACCATAATGAAGACGACAACAGGCTGTCAGTTCTAAGTCCACGCGAAGCGAGGTCTGCGGGGTTTTCAGCTGACGGAACATAGTGCCAAGCCTTTTCTCCTACAGTTTCCTGAATTTCAGACACACGATGACGAACGAATGTCTTTAGTTGGGTTGGTGAAGTAGACAACCATCCTAAGACGATGGTGGAATCACACCAAAAATGGACTTCATCAAAATGTAATGTAATTGACTGACGAACCTTTGAGTACAACCGTGAACCCAACAACGCACCGCACAGCTCGAGCCGCGGTATGGTTGTGGATTTGATTGGAGCTACCTTGCTTTTAGCGGTAAGGAGATGTACGGTAACCTCGCCGTCACTCGAAACACTGCGAACATAAACACACGCTCCATAAGCTTTTTCGGAAGCGTCAGTAAATATGTGCAGCTGCAGACGGGACGCAGATTCACATAACACCCACCGAGGTATCTTGAACTCGTTTAAAAGGTGCAGGCTATTTTGAAAGTCACTACCCAAACGACGTTCAAGAGATAGGAATCGCTGCTTAGCCATCATGTATGAATCACCCAATACATCCAGTGACTCTTTGAAGGGAATACTTACCACAAATCGCCCATCAGAGATACGATATGTGGTATCTATGAAATGTTGTTCACATGATCTCTCTTCACCAGAGCGGTTATGTATAGACGACACAGAATCTAACTCCCAAAACCGATCTAAATCTACTTGCAAGTTATTATTGTGCATACAAACATGTGAAGAGGAATCAGATTGATGATATGCACCCGAAATGAGCCAATCTAATTTTGATTCAAGCAAAGTGGGCTTATGAGTACCTAATGCGATACGGCCAGTGCCTATGATACCCCAAAAGACTTCCGCACCAACAAGGATGTCGATTGATGACGGAACATAATAAGTGGGGTCGGCAAGACGCACGTTCGTAGGTATACGTATATTGCTAGTATCAACAAAAGTATTAGGAACTGATGCTGATACTTTCGGCAATACGAGGCAGTCAATGTTCAGTTCGTACTCACTATCATCAATTGATTTTAATGACACTGAGCACCCCTGAGTACAACTAGAAACATGATAGTTTATACCTGTTACCTTGGACTTGGTAATGTAGGTAGGAATATGTAGCTTACGAACAAAGTCCTCCGAGATGAAATTTGATGTACTTCCACTGTCCAGCAAGACTCGTGCTGTATGATGGTTACCGTCAGCGCCGGTCACCCTCACGAGCGCTGTGGAAAGTAAAATTACTCGAGATGTAAACGATTGACTAGCTGATAATGCAGTGTTGTGTGCACTAGGAAGAACATTATCACTATCAATATGTAATAAAGTGTTGTGTTTTTGACGACAGTATTTACAATGACCTAATTTGCATTTGGAGACATCATGACCTGGACGAAGACAATTCATGCACACCTTTGAACCCTGAGCCTTTGTAATACGAGCCTGTACCGAGAGACTTTTAAACTGCTCGCATGCAAAAATAAAATGATCCTGACGACACATGGGACATGACAATGGTTTTAACGACTTATCAGGTACCACAGTACTGCTCTTAGATTTGGTCGCAGGTGTGGTGTGTTCATTCTTAGCTGTTGCTATAGGCTTAGACTCCTCAAGTGTCTCCAGTAAGTCAGCTCTGCTACTGATGAAGGTAGTGAACGCTGATAATGTAGGAGGTTCAGAAAAAGTGTTTCTGTGCTCTTCCCATTGACGATTTGTAACGTGGTCGAGCTTACTGATCATTATGTATATGATAAGCACATCAACGAAAGCGTTTTGAACTGGTTGATCAAGGGTTGCCAAAGCCCTAAGATTTTTATTTGTTGTGTCAATTATGTAACGTAATGACTTACTTGACTCTCTATCTATAGGCTGAACGTTAAAGAGTGCTTGCACATGATTGTTGACAAGCAATCTTTTGTTGTCATACCTCTCACAGAGTAACTTCCAGGCAGCGTCGTAGTTTTCTGACCTGAAGTCAAGGTTATCAACAACAAGAGAAGCACTACCCTTTAAGGAAGCACGCAGATAGTGTAACTTATTTATTTTATCCAAGGATGTGTTGTTGTGTACTATAGAAACAAAAGTATCTCTAAACTCGAGCCAATCATGATACCTACCTGAAAACTTGGGTAAGTCAATTTTGGGTAACCGAATTGAATTGTGTTTGTGTGTACTAGTAATACAAGAATCCACCTCGCTTGCGGAGTCCCCCTTAAGAAGCTTTCTTGCGCCGGTGATCAGCTGGCGTGCAGAAGCCACCAAAACGTAGTACAGCTTTTCAAACTCTTCGCGTTCCGCATATTGCTCGCTGGGGTCATCCACCAACGACTCCAATTCATCCTGTAATGCGTCATATTTCTCATAAAGGCTTTCAAAAATATTAAGTCGGTATTCGATTTCGACGACTTGTACCTCACTCAACTTTTCGCAAGACTTAGAAAGAGATTTAGATAAGAATTAAACTGCGTAAGCTTGGCTTTAATTGAAGCTCGCTTCTTAATAAAAATTTTAATGTCAGCCATGACAATGAAAATTTAGCAGCTGCAGTAAGAAAGAGAGGGTAAAAAGAAGAAAAAAAAAAAAGAAAAAAAGAGATAAGTACTATTCAATTAATGTTAAGCGAAAATTACTGATATAAAACGATTAGCAATAAGTTGCGCAGTAGGCACGAGAGCTATAAGCAGCACGATATGAGATTGCTATTACAAAAGCGCTAGGCGTTTCCGATCGAATCTGCTGAGTAACGGTAAGCGAATGATGCAATGTTTTCCTTACACAAAAACAAATTAAATTCAATTCAATTAGATGGAATAATGCAAAATATATTAATTGGAAATAGTAATGAATACGATTAAGAATAAAAATGTACTAGGTATTAAGACTGTGATTGAATAAAAATGTCATAAATTAAAACTGTGATTGAACAAAACATCAAATGAATAAAAAATATCAAAATCACTGCTATTTGGTTTATTTAAACCTGTGTACCTACTGTGTAGGATAAAGAAAACTGTTTAAACAAGTTGATAAGCTGAAGATAATGGATTGGATTGATTACTGGATTGAAATGTAACTATTAGGATAAGTTGTGATTAAGCAAGATGATTAAACAAATATTGGAACAAAGGAATTGGAACGTTCTCACGGTTTTATGCTGTCAACCTCTGACGATGAGCTGACGGACGTGGCTCCGACGTGTAGATTCTGGAATCTTCCCGATGCCAGTTGACGAATGTTGACGTAAAGTTGTCTTCAAAGTCTTCTTGCCCCAAGTTCCGACGATCTTTTCTTGCGCCGCCCGTTGGTGTGAACTCGATGAAGACGGCTGTTGCCGTATCGACATTCACGATGACCAAATGCAGGCGATGACACGTAGAAAACGAAGACCTCTTGTGAACTTGAACCCGAAGATGAAGACTTTTGTTCTCGAACCGACGAACCGTTGATTTTAAAATTTTAAAATTGCCGTTTTTTCTTTGTTCGGTTCAAAATGTTAACGGTAGAAGGACCAATGATCGCGACGATAGGTCGTGGTGGAGTAAAATAAACGATAGCGGACTGTATTAACAAGTATAATGTATAATGAAAAAGAATATAAAATACAACGGTCGGTTAAAACAATATGTAAACAAGATTATTAGGTATGAAAATTAAGACGCGCATGCGCAGCCGTGTATAAAGGAGATCCACAGCTGACTGTCGTGGCGTGTGGCGCGGGCCCGCGCTCGGCCGTCGTTGGCCGGCTGACTCCCCGCTGTCCCCGCACCCCTCGTTCACTGCCGCCAGCGCGCGGCGATGTTGAGCGGAGCGCGAGCCGTCTCAACAGGATACTTTCATCCCGGTACAAGGTTCCCGTGGGATAATTTCCGACATACACGCTGGCAACAGTTAGTATATTAAGACATAGGATACTTTTCATCCCGGTAGAAGGTTTCCGTGGGATAATTTCCGACATACACGCGGGCGAAGCCGCTGGCGACAGCTAGTATATTAAGACATAGGATACTTTTCATCCCGGTACAAGGTTCCCGTGGGATAATTTCCGACATACACGCTGGCAACAGCTAGTATATTAAGACATAGGATACTTTTCATCCCGGTAGAAGGTTCCCGTGGGATAATTACCGACATACACGCTGGCAACAGCTAGTATATTAAGACATAGGATACTTTCATCCCGGTACATGGTTCCCGTGGGATAATTTCCGACATACAGGCGGGCAACAGCTAGTATATTAAGACATAGGATACTTTTCATCCCGGTACAAGGTTCCCGTGGGATAATTTTCGACATACACGCGGGCAACAGCTAGTATATTAAGACATAGGATACTTTCATCCCGGTACAAGGTTCCCGTGGGATAATTTCCGACATACACACGGGCGAAGCCGCTGGCAACAGCAAGTATATTAAGACATAGCATACTTTTCATCCCGGTACAAGGTTCCCGTGGGATAATTTCCGACATACACGCTGGCAACAGCTAGTATATTAAGACAAAGGATACTTTTCATCCCGCAAGAAGGTTCCCGTGGGATAATTTCCGACATACACGCGGGCAACAGCTAGTATATTAAGACATAGGATACTTTCATCCCGGTACAAGGTTCCCGTGGGATAATTTCCGAGATACACGCTGGCAACAGCTAGTATATTAAGACAAAGGATACTTTCATCCCGGGACAAGGTTCCCGTGGGATAATTTCCGACATACACGCTGGCAACAGCTAGTATATTAAGACAAAGGATACTTTTCATCCCACTAGAAGGTTCCCGTGGGATAATTTCCGACATACACGCGGGCAACAGCTAGTATATTAAGACATAGGATACTTTCATCCCGGTACCAGGTTCCCGTGGGATAATTTCCGACATACACGCGGGCAACAGCTAGTATATTAAGACATAGGATACTTTTCATCCCGGTAGAAGGTTCCCGTGGGATAATTTCCGACATACACGCTGGCAACAGCTAGTATATTAAGACATAGGATACTTTCATCCCGGTACAAGGTTCCCGTGGGATAATTTCCGACATACAGGCGGGCAACAGCTAGTATATTAAGACATAGGATACTTTTCATCCCGGTACAAGGTTCCCGTGGGATAATTTTCGACATACACGCGGGCAACAGCTAGTATATTAAGACATAGGATACTTTCATCCCGGTACAAGGTTCCCGTGGGATAATTTCCGACATACACACGGGCGAAGCCGCTGGCAACAGCAAGTATATTAAGACATAGCATACTTTTCATCCCGGTAGAAGGTTCCCGTGGGATAATTTCCGACATACACGCGGGCAACAGCTAGTATATTAAGACAGGATACTTTCATCCCGGTACAAGGTTCCCGTGGGATAATTTCCGACATACACGCTGGCAACAGCTAGTATATTAAGACATAGGATACTTTTCATCCCGGTAGAAGGTTCCCGTGGGATAATTTCCGACATACACGCTGGCAACAGCTAGTATATTAAGACATAGGATACTTTCATCCCGGTACAAGGTTCCCGTGGGATAATTTCCGACATACACGCGGGAAACAGCTAGTATATTAAGACATAGGATACTTTTCATCCCGGTACAAGGTTCCCGTGGGATAATTTCCGACATACACGCGGGAAACAGCTAGTATATTAAGACATAGGATACTTTTCATCCCGGTACAAGGTTCCCGTGGGATAATTTCCGACATACACGCTGGCAACAGCTAGTATATTAAGACATAGGATACTTTTCATCCCGGTAGAAGGTTCCCGTGGGATAATTTCCGACATACACGCGGGCAACAGCTAGTATATTAAGACATAGGATACTTTCATCCCGGTACAAGGTTCCCGTGGGATAATTTCCGACATACACGCGGGCGAAGCCGCTAGCAACAGCTAGTATATTAAGACATAGGATACTTTCATCCCGGTACAAGGTTCCCGTGGGATAATTTCCGACATACACGCTGGCAACAGCTAGTATATTAAGACATAGGATACTTTCATCCCGGTACCAGGTTCCCGTGGGATAATTTCCGACATACACGCGGGCAACAGCTAGTATATTAAGACATAGGATACTTTTCATCCCGGTAGAAGGTTCCCGTGGGATAATTTCCGACATACACGCTGGCAACAGCTAGTATATTAAGACATAGGATACTTTCATCCCGGTACAAGGTTCCCGTGGGATAATTTCCGACATACACATGGGCGAAGCCGCTGGCAACAGCAAGTATATTAAGACATAGCATACTTTTCATCCCGGTAGAAGGTTCCCGTGGGATAATTTCCGACATACACGCGGGCAACAGCTAGTATATTAAGACAGGATACTTTCATCCCGGTACAAGGTTCCCGTGGGATAATTTCCGACATACACACGGGCGAAGCCGCTGGCAACAGCAAGTATATTAAGACATAGCATACTTTTCATCCCGGTAGAAGGTTCCCGTGGGTTAATTTCCGACATACACGCGGGCAACAGCTAGTATATTAAGACAGGATACTTTCATCCCGGTACAAGGTTCCCGTGGGATAATTTCCGACATACACGCTGGCAACAGCTAGTATATTAAGACATAGGATACTTTTCATCCCGGTAGAAGGTTCCCGTGGGATAATTTCCGACATACACGCTGGCAACAGCTAGTATATTAAGACATAGGATACTTTCATCCCGGTACAAGGTTCCCGTGGGATAATTTCCGACATACACGCGGGAAACAGCTAGTATATTAAGACATAGGATACTTTTCATCCCGGTACAAGGTTCCCGTGGGATAATTTCCGACATACACGCGGGAAACAGCTAGTATATTAAGACATAGGATACTTTTCATCCCGGTACAAGGTTCCCGTGGGATAATTTCCGACATACACGCTGGCAACAGCTAGTATATTAAGACATAGGATACTTTTCATCCCGGTAGAAGGTTCCCGTGGGATAATTTCCGACATACACGCGGGAAACAGCTAGTATATTAAGACATAGGATACTTTCATCCCGGTACATGGTTCCCGTGGGATAATTTCCGACATACAGGCGGGCAACAGCTAGTATATTAAGACATAGGATACTTTTCATCCCGGTACAAGGTTCCCGTGGGATAATTTTCGACATACACGCGGGCAACAGCTAGTATATTAAGACATAGGATACTTTTCATCCCGGTAGAAGGTTCCCGTGGGATAATTTCCGACATAGACGCGGGCAACAGCTAGTATATTAAGACATAGGATACTTTTCATCCCGGTAGAAGGTTCCCGAGGGATAATTTCCGACATACACGCTGGCAGCAGCTAGTATATTAAGACATAGGATACTTTCATCCCGGTACAAGGTTCCCGTGGGATAATTTCCGACATACACGCTGGCAACAGCTAGTATATTAAGACAAAGGATACTTTTCATCCCGCAAGAAGGTTCCCGTGGGATAATTTCCGACATACACGCGGGCAACAGCTAGTATATTAAGACATAGGATACTTTCATCCCGGTACAAGGTTCCCGTGGGATAATTTCCGAGATACACGCTGGCAACAGCTAGTATATTAAGACAAAGGATACTTTCATCCCGGTACAAGGTTCCCGTGGGATAATTTCCGACATACACGCGGGCGAAGCCGCTGGCAACAGCTAGTATATTAAGACATAGGATACTTTCATCCCGGTACAAGGTTCCCGTGGGATAATTTCCGAGATACACGCTGGCAACAGCTAGTATATTAAGACAAAGGATACTTTCATCCCGGTACAAGGTTCCCGTGGGATAATTTCCGACATACACGCGGGCGAAGCCGCTGGCAACAGCTAGTATATTAAGACATAGGATACTTTCATCCCGGTACAAGGTTCCCGTGGGATAATTTCCGACATACACGCTGGCAACAGCTAGTATATTAAGACATAGGATACTTTCATCCCGGTACAAGGTTCCCGTGGGATAATTTCCGAGATACACGCTGGCAACAGCTAGTATATTAAGACAAAGGATACTTTCATCCCGGTACAAGGTTCCCGTGGGATAATTTCCGACATACACGCGGGCGAAGCCGCTGGCAACAGGTAGTATATTAAGACATAGGATACTTTCATCCCGGTACAAGGTTCCCGTGGGATAATTTCCGACATACACGCTGGCAACAGCTAGTATATTAAGACATAGGATACTTTCATCCCGGTACCAGGTTCCCGTGGGATAATTTCCGACATACACGCGGGCAACAGCTAGTATATTAGAACATAGGATACTTTTCATCCCGCTAGAAGGTTCCCGTGGGATAATTTCCGACATACACACGGGCAACAGCTAGTATATTAAGACATAGGATACTTTCATCCCGGTACAAGGTTCCCGTGGGATAATTTCCGAGATACACGCTGGCAACAGCTAGTATATTAAGACAAAGGATACTTTCATCCCGGGACAAGGTTCCCGTGGGATAATTTCCGACATACACGCTGGCAACAGCTAGTATATTAAGACAAAGGATACTTTTCATCCCACTAGAAGGTTCCCGTGGGATAATTTCCGACATACACGCGGGCAACAGCTAGTATATTAAGACATAGGATACTTTCATCCCGGTACAAGGTTCCCGTGGGATAATTTCCGACATACACGCGGGCGAAGCCGCTGGCAACAGCTAGTATATTAAGACATAGGATACTTTCATCCCGGTACAAGGTTCCCGTGGGATAATTTCCGACATACACGCTGGCAACAGCTAGTATATTAAGACATAGGATACTTTCATCCCGGTACCAGGTTCCCGTGGGATAATTTCCGACATACACGCGGGCAACAGCTAGTATATTAAGACATAGGATACTTTTCATCCCGGTAGAAGGTTCCCGTGGGATAATTTCCGACATACACGCTGGCAACAGCTAGTATATTAAGACATAGGATACTTTCATCCCGGTACAAGGTTCCCGTGGGATAATTTCCGACATACAGGCGGGCAACAGCTAGTATATTAAGACATAGGATACTTTTCATCCCGGTACAAGGTTCCCGTGGGATAATTTTCGACATACACGCGGGCAACAGCTAGTATATTAAGACATAGGATACTTTCATCCCGGTACAAGGTTCCCGTGGGATAATTTCCGACATACACACGGGTGAAGCCGCTGGCAACAGCAAGTATATTAAGACATAGCATACTTTTCATCCCGGTAGAAGGTTCCCGTGGGATAATTTCCGACATACACGCGGGCAACAGCTAGTATATTAAGACAGGATACTTTCATCCCGGTACAAGGTTCCCGTGGGATAATTTCCGACATACACGCTGGCAACAGCTAGTATATTAAGACATAGGATACTTTTCATCCCGGTAGAAGGTTCCCGTGGGATAATTTCCGACATACACGCTGGCAACAGCTAGTATATTAAGACATAGGATACTTTCATCCCGGTACAAGGTTCCCGTGGGATAATTTCCGACATACACGCGGGAAACAGCTAGTATATTAAGACATAGGATACTTTTCATCCCGGTACAAGGTTCCCGTGGGATAATTTCCGACATACACGCGGGAAACAGCTAGTATATTAAGACATAGGATACTTTTCATCCCGGTACAAGGTTCCCGTGGGATAATTTCCGACATACACGCTGGCAACAGCTAGTATATTAAGACATAGGATACTTTTCATCCCGGTAGAAGGTTCCCGTGGGATAATTTCCGACATACACGCGGGCAACAGCTAGTATATTAAGACATAGGATACTTTCATCCCGGTACAAGGTTCCCGTGGGATAATTTCCGACATACACGCGGGCGAAGCCGCTAGCAACAGCTAGTATATTAAGACATAGGATACTTTCATCCCGGTACAAGGTTCCCGTGGGATAATTTCCGACATACACGCTGGCAACAGCTAGTATATTAAGACATAGGATACTTTCATCCCGGTACCAGGTTCCCGTGGGATAATTTCCGACATACACGCGGGCAACAGCTAGTATATTAAGACATAGGATACTTTTCATCCCGGTAGAAGGTTCCCGTGGGATAATTTCCGACATACACGCTGGCAACAGCTAGTATATTAAGACATAGGATACTTTCATCCCGGTACAAGGTTCCCGTGGGATAATTTCCGACATACACACGGGCGAAGCCGCTGGCAACAGCAAGTATATTAAGACATAGCATACTTTTCATCCCGGTAGAAGGTTCCCGTGGGATAATTTCCGACATACACGCGGGCAACAGCTAGTATATTAAGACAGGATACTTTCATCCCGGTACAAGGTTCCCGTGGGATAATTTCCGACATACACGCTGGCAACAGCTAGTATATTAAGACATAGGATACTTTTCATCCCGGTAGAAGGTTCCCGTGGGATAATTTCCGACATACACGCTGGCAACAGCTAGTATATTAAGACATAGGATACTTTCATCCCGGTACAAGGTTCCCGTGGGATAATTTCCGACATACACGCGGGAAACAGCTAGTATATTAAGACATAGGATACTTTTCATCCCGGTACAAGGTTCCCGTGGGATAATTTCCGACATACACGCTGGCAACAGCTAGTATATTAAGACATAGGATACTTTTCATCCCGGTAGAAGGTTCCCGTGGGCTAATTTCCGACATACACGCGGGAAACAGCTAGTATATTAAGACACAGGATACTTTTCATCCCGGTACAAGGTTCCCGTGGGATAATTTCCGACATACACGCGGGAAACAGCTAGTATATTAAGACATAGGATACTTTTCATCCCGGTACAAGGTTCCCGTGGGATAATTTCCGACATACACGCTGGCAACAGCTAGTATATTAAGACATAGGATACTTTTCATCCCGGTAGAAGGTTCCCGTGGGATAATTTCCGACATACACGCGGGAAATAGCTAGTATATTAAGACATAGGATACTTTCATCCCGGTACATGGTTCCCGTGGGATAATTTCCGACATACAGGCGGGCAACAGCTAGTATATTAAGACATAGGATACTTTTCATCCCGGTACAAGGTTCCCGTGGGATAATTTTCGACATACACGCGGGCAACAGCTAGTATATTAAGACATAGGATACTTTTCATCCCGGTACAAAGTTCCCGTGGGATAATTTCCGACATACACGCGGGCAACAGCTAGTATATTAAGACATAGGATACTTTTAGTAGGATATTATTGGGCATTCTACCCCACCTTCCGTTCCATCGGCTCACTCCGTTCGCCTCGTCACTCTCGGTGGAGTAGAATGCCCAATAATATAAATGAAATCCACTGGTTCGACGCCTATTCCACCCGATGGAATGATCATCTCCGTCACTCTCGGTGCAGTAAAATGTCTAATACTGGTTCGGCGCCTATTCCACCCGATGAAACGGAAGGTGGAGTATGAATTCCTACATAGTGCAGTAAAATACTGGTTCGGCGCCTATTCCACACCAAAAGTGCGCACCGTGACTTACAGCTTAGTACGGCCGTTATTCTAAGTGCGTACGATGTGGCTATGTAGCCCCCTAGTTATCCTAACGCCCTAGCCTACCATACAAACCACACCAAACGTAGGTTACGTTGGTTTTACGTGAGGGAAGTCTGTTACCAGGAGACCTACGGGAACAGACGGAACTTGGGTAGGAATAGGGGTTTGTGTACGTCGTGCAATGTACACAGGAAATGGTTTTCTCACCGCCGATCCCACAGACTCATAGGATCGATGACGGCTAAAGGTGTCTTGGCCACAGTGAGAGGAACACTTTATTTCTAAAACTCAATATTAACTTACCGCGTTACCGTTATTTTAATTAAGTCATTCAGTCGACACTAGTTTACTTATTAACAAATAAGGGTGCTCGCTACTTGAACTGGTAGCCTAAAATTCAGGACAGATTGTCTCATATCTCTCCACAAAATTAGAGGTAGCTCATAACCTTAATAGGCTACACACTTACTCCGCTTAAGTGACCAGATTGGCTCGAGGATCATCTGAACTTTAAGTTACCCTACATTAAACTAAAATCCAGGACAGATTGTCTCATGTCTCTCCACAAAAGTAAGAAATAGTGCATACCCGGAGGCACCCACACATTCTATTTTCTGTGACCAGATTGGCTCGAGGACATCCAAATTTTAATTTAATTAATTCAAACAGAGAGCACTACCTTGCTCCACTTCACTACTAACTGTTACTAACTAACAATATATCGCTTTGTAATCGACACCAGCAGTTAGCAAGGTACCTTTACACTCGACGATACCCGCGCCGTTCTCAGTTGCGAACCGCCTGACGGCAGCGTCGGAAACCGTGGTCAGTTAGTCAGCCTAATAAAAACAAGTAATAGTGTATGCTGCGTGTGCAACACGTTTTCACAGTCGTTCTCAAAACAGTACACACGTATTGTCCGGCGTCACCGCACCGTTCCTTAACCTGATCGCTTTCATCAGACAGTTGTAACCACGTAGTGTAAATGGTATTTTATATGTGCAAGGCTGCAATCTTGCAACATGCAGTCTAAGCAGTTTTGAACTTCATTGCATCTTGAGTAGGTATGTGTGTGTGTTAAAAGAATTATAATGTTGAATGTAACATGATCGTCGTTCACGTTGTAGTATTTAATTAAATTTAGGTTTATACAGAATTGTCTAGGTACTTCACATACCTACTATGTCTTACCTAGATTTGTTGTAATCTAGTTTATATAAACTATAATAAAATAATACTTATACCTTCTTATTCTTAATAAATCTTCACTGAATTCGTCTTTTATAGAACTTCCTAAATATTGTTTTCGTATTTATATTTGAAGTTTGTAATCGCTTCTAATTTATTGTGTTTCATTCTTCTAGGTAATAAGATTATATAATCTTATTTATATGAATATTTATATGATATATTTTTTATCAAGTACAACATGTATTATTGGTTGAACCATTACCCACTTCGATCGGGCGCGATTTTAACTTAGATAAAAGAGAACCCTGTGCACAACAAGATTATTTGGGAGCATTATAATAGTACCTATGCTAAAGTTAAACTAAAGTTATTATCGATAAATTAGACAACTATAAAACCATAACTCAGACATGTGTGTTCGATTCCCACACGATACAGTTTCTTGGATTCTTTAATTGTGGGTTTAAGTGATTATTTAATAATACGAATTAAAATTTTATTTGTGAGTATTTTTAAATGAACTTATTCCACAGTAGTATTTTTATGTGATTATAATATTAGTCCCGAGTTTAACTGCAACTTAACATTAACAACCACACGGATTGGTTTGTGCGTATTACAAAATGGTTTATTATCAAAATAGTTACGATTATTTTCAACTACCTACTTACTTCTTGAGTCAACTATGCTCACAAAATTTACTTTCAACGACGCGATCTACCTACGAGTTTCACCTCTCGCATAAACGTAATTGTGATGATAAAAATTCTCAACAAACAGACATCAATTATTCAATTAATTATACATATTAATTCAGTATTGAGTCATAAAGAATAACAGGGATCGGGTTCACTTTGTCGGCTTTATTTTGCGGTTCTCATGAACAAATTGCAATTTAGCGAAATTGGTATGCGATCAATATGGTTCAATATGACATAAACGACATATTTTTTTATACAACTGTAAGACATGTACTTAGAGTTTAAAATTGAAACGATCTATTTTATGCTTAAATTGTATTTTTTGTGAATATAAACGAATTAATTTCAATCAATAAATTACATTCGCTCCAGAATCTTAAACGGACCTTAAACGGTTATTTGTTTTGTTATATAAAATATTAAGTACTTTTTATCTTGTGTTTTAGGTCTGACTCCGACGTTTCCCGTGTGTCCGACTACATAAAGAGCCCGCCGACTGCTACAAAGGTCGTGCCGAGCAAGAGCCAGCCTACGAAAAAAAACAACAAAGCGCAAAGCTTCCTCGGTATGACTATTTTTATTTTCTAAGTTATTACTTTCACATATTCTAATATAAAGTAGATTTCAATAGAGAACTTTGATTTGCAAAAATAATTTTAAGTACATACTTATTTTTCTCTCATCATAAGTTTGTATCTAGAAAAGTGTTTCTTCTAGATTATTAAAATAAAATTTAATTTGTTTACAGTAACAAGAAACCAGGGAGCACCGATCTTTTCGGTTTGGAAGACTTAGATGGCCTTCCTCCGCAGTCGGAGTTAGGTTCATCCTTGCTGTCCCGCGTCGCCAACGGGAAGGTACGACGGACAGCGGATCTAAGGGGTGCCTTCTTTGTGGAACTGAAGGTGTACCATAAAGAAGACATCATCTCCACTGCTCCTGAGGAGCGTTGGAAGAAGTCCCAAGTTGCATTAAAACTGCAATTGGATAAAGGTAGCTCGCAGTGGAACTCACTACAAAAATTCATGCATAAGGCTCACGAGTTGTTCAATGACTCAGAGCCGGTATATTATACCGATAAGATACATTTTAAATAAGTTACACTATTAATTTAAAATTTTAATTTGAGGCATCCAAAATAAAGATTAAAACTGCAACTGGATAAAGGTAACTCGCAGTGGAACTCACCACAAAAATTCATGCATAAGGCTCACGAGTTGTTCGATGACTCAGAGCCCGTATTTATAGTGATAAGATACATTTTAAATAAGTTACATTATTCATTTAAAATTTAAATTTGGGGCATCCAAATTAAATCTTTATTTTTAAACTTAGCAAGTAATTAATTACGATAGAATGCCTTTCTGCACTGTTTGTAACATATCTGTTGAGCGCAGTCATTGGACAGGTCATCTACGCAGTACCGATCATAAAAATAAAAATATTTCATACGTTTGCGAAGGTGTTGAATTAATTCATTCTGCATTTCTAAATCGTATAGCTTCTTATAGAATTATTGATACTAATGAAAATTATTCTTTAGATTCGTTTTTTAATAACAGTCAAGAAAAAATCAAGACATTAATAAACAAATCTCTTAAGGATCATATCTGTCTAAAAATTAATTTTGAATATTTTGCTTTGTTTTTGATGGTTAAAAATGATAGTCAGGAGATGAAATCATTTGCTACAAAGAATTATGTAGTACATCAGAATTATGATTATGATTCATTAGCATCTCAGGTTAGAAACACGTTGAAAAAAAAGATAGAAGAATTTCAAGATCGTGACAGTGGGTGGACATTTTTAAACAGTTCGTATTTGGAAGTTAATGTTAACAAATACCAACCTTTGCGCGGCTCAAGCTTTATCGAGTTGCCGACATCAATTAAATCAAAAAAAGCATGTATTAATATTCATAATAAAGATAATTATTGCTTTTTATGGTCAGTTGTTGCTGCTTTATATCCAGCTAAAACTCATCCTGAAAGAGTATCATCTTACCCCCATTTTCAAAGCGTGTTAAATATAAAAGACATTCAATTTCCATTGAGTTTCTCAGATATTGCTCGATTCGAATTAAATAACCCTGAAATTTGTATATATATATATGGCTTTAAAACTAATTCCGTGATTGGACCGTTTTATAAACCAAAATCTTTGAAGAGAAAAGTGATTCATTTACTTTACTTAGAAAAAGATGATTTATCACATTACTGTCTCATTAAGGATTTACCTCGTCTTGTTAAAAATCAAATAACAAGACACCACAGTAAATTATACTTTTGTGATGTTTGTTTAATGTTCTTTGATTCATGTGATGATCTGAATTCACACAGTTGTGGAGGAGTTGAACTACCTCCAAAGGGTTCTTTCATTCAGTTTGAAAATTATGGTAGAAAGCAATTTGTGCCATTCGTTATATATGCAGATTTTGAAACAATGCTAGAGCGGTACGACTCCTGCGAACCTGACCCAACTCAGGCGAGCACCGTTACGAGACAGCGACATGTGCCCATCGCTTTCGCTTATCATATTACATGCACTCTAGGTGAAACCTATAATCGTTACGTTTCGTATCGTGGTTTGGATTGCGTTTCGAAATTTGTGAAGTCTATCTATAAAGACGCTAAAAAGCTTTATAGAATTTTAAATAATACCATTCCTATGATTTACACGAATGAGAATGCTCTCGACTTTGAAAACTCTGATACATGTCATATTTGCGAGAATTTCTTGTTTGGTGATAGGGTTCGCGATCATTGTCATTTGACTGGTAAATATCGTGGCGCAGCTCACAGTTACTGTAACCTACAATATAAAATGCCTAAGTTTCTGCCTGTATTTTTTCATAACTTATCGGGTTATGATTGCCACCTTTTCATAAAAGAATTAGGTAAAGCTCCAGGATCTATTAAAGTCATACCTAAAACAAAAGAAAATTATATTTCTTTCACGAAGTATATTCCGATTTCCGATAATGAAAGCATACAGGTACGATTTGTAGATTCTTTCAAGTTTTTAGGAACAATCTTAGAAAAGTTGGTTAGTACAATGAAAAAACAAGAATTTAAACAATTAAAATTTTATTTTCCCGAAAAAACACAATTCGATCTACTTACCCGTAAAGGAGTTTATCCGTACGACTATATGTCTCAATGGAAACTTTACGAAGATACGTGTTTACCCTCCAAAAAATTTTTTTTTAACTCTTTAACTAATGAGTCAATTACTGATGAAGACTATGAACACGCTCAGTCCGTTTGGTCAGTATTTAATATTCGTAACATGGGTATGTATACAGATTTATACCTTAAAACCGACGTTCTTTTGCTTACAGACGTGTTTGAAAGTTTTAGAAAAACATGTAAACGACATTACAATCTGGATCCCGCGTTCTATCTTACAGCACCAAGTCTATCATTCGATGCAATGCTTTTGAAAACTAGAATTAAATTAGAATTGATAAGTGATGTTCAAATTTATAGGATGATACAAACAGGTATTAGAGGAGGTATTTGTATGTGTTCCAGAAGACATGCCCAAGCCAATCATAAATACTTGGATTCTTACGACCCATCCCTTCCGAATTCATTTATTATTTATTTAGATTGTAACAATTTATATGGCTATAGCATGTGTCAATATTTGCCTCATTCGGATTTTAGATTCATGAGTAGACAGGAAATAGATGATTTGCAGTTGAACTTAATAGATATAAGCGATACTGCGGAAAACGGTTATATTCTTGAAGTTGATTTATTATATCCTACAACATTGCACATTGAACATAATGACTTTCCATTTTGCTCAGAAAAATTCGTCCCACCCGGTGGTAAGAATAAAAAATTAATACCGAATTTGTATGACAAATACCACTATATTATTCATTACATACATTTAAAAAAATGCTTGCAACACGGATTGGTATTACGAAGGATTCATCGTGCAATTGTTTTCAAGCAAAGCTGTTTTTTAAAACAATATATTGATATTAACACCCAGTTACGTCAAAAAGCAGAGTCAACGTTTGAACAAGATTTTTTCAAATTATTGAACAATAGTATTTTTGGAAAGACTCTGGAAAATAATGAGCATCGAATAGATGTTAAGTTAGCAAACAAGTGGTGTGACTTGAACAATAAAACAAAAAAGACTACTTGTGCTGAGAAATTGATCGGCAGTCCATATTTTCATAGCGCCTCAGTATTTTCTGATGATCTAGTGGCAATCCAAATGAAGCCTTCTCGCGTTATTCTTAATAAACCAATATATATAGGATTTACTGTATTGGAATTATCTAAGAGTCACATGTATGACTTCCATTATTCAATCATAAAGCCTTTTTATGGTAACCGAATTGAATTGTGTTATACTGATACGGATAGTTTGGTTTATGATGTAAATACTGATGACATTTATCAAGATATCAATGAACATTTTCTAAAATATTTTGATACCAGCAACTACGACTTAAACAACGAATTTAACTTACCAATTATTAATAAGAAGGTTCCAGGGTTATTTAAAGATGAAATGGGTGGCAAAATTATCAAAGAATTCGTAGGACTGCGCTCAAAGCTTTATTGTATTAAAACTTTAGACAAAACAATAAAGAAAGCAAAAGGTATAAAAAAATGTGTTACGAAAAATTTAAATATGTTAGATTATAAAAACGTTTAGTACAATTGTAACGTCATTCGCAAAAAAAATGTTTTGTTTAAGTCGATAAAACATGAAATTTTCACTCAGGATGTAAATAAAGTAGCACTTTCAAGCAATGATGATAAGCGGTTGTTATCGATTGATAAGGTATCTACTTTAGCTTGGGGTAATGCAACTATATTTAAGTAATGAATTGCCATTATTTTTAATGTAAGTAATTACAGTAGATACATTTTTTACAATGTATTTAGATAACGTTCAAATGTAATGATAATTACCTAAAGTAAGGTCAAATAATGTGTAATGTAATTGTAAAAATTTAAATTTTCTTGGTGTCTCAAATAGATATTATTATTTTAACTGTTACTTATAACAAAATATGTATAAACTTTAGAACTTAGTAAGTACTTAATTAGTTTTAAGAGCATTTACGCGACACAGCATTTCGTAAAATTCCTAAAATATAATCTACTAACTTTTTGTGACGTATCCTGCTTAGACGTATCAAGTTTTATTAAATCATATTATTCATTTCCAAAACTTCGGACTTAAGTTTGTATGAAATGCCATGTCGCTATGTGATAAGTTTTCTTATATTGGTAGTAAATAAATAAATAGTATTTAATGGTTATAATTATATCTGTTTTATTTCCATTCCTGATTGATTACAAAGCACACAGGTTCCAACTTGATAAACATATAATGTTCATTTTTGATGACAAAGGACTCGTGCCTCGAAGTTCGCACGCGCATTGTAGAATTTGACACCGAACAGGTGCTCGGACATGTTGAAACATGAAATTGATTCACAGCGTATGGTTTTATGGAGTCTAATTACATATTAGTCACGTTCCACAGTAATATTATTGTGTAGAACGTCATTCTATCATTACACAGTCGGCCGGAGCGGTCATATCACGTTGAATAAAAACAATACAAATTGTAAGTATTGCACAAGCTTATACGTATTTATAAAATTATTTCATAAGCTGTTAAACATAATTGTTATCAATAATTATAACTTTGTTTGTTTCAGATCATCAATAATGTGCGATTCTCCTGATTTTATCTTCTCACAATATGGTCAAGGTTGGCCAACTCCAAGTTTAAGCTGGCATGTTCCAGAGCAACAAAGACCTGAACCAACCAACAAAAAGCCTAGACCAAGACGGGAGGGTTTAAAACGGAAGGCACCTGAACATTCTATAAGTCAATCGTTCGTTATAAACAACGAAAAGAAAAAAGGTTTACGACTGATCCAGATACAAGTATTAGACATCAGTGAGCGACAAGAAGCAAGTGTTGCAAGTTCAAGTGACAATGAGAACGTGGTATTGTTAAGTGCACAATATGTAGTTAGTGAACCGGTGGACAATGTTATTTTTTTTTTTTTATTTGTGATGGGTTTGCTCTTGACTCTAGTCTAGGTCAGAGGTGACAGAGACAAAGTCGACGATGGAGTGAGCTTACCCAGAAGAAGCCTGTTCACTCTCACTTTGAAGAGATTAGGGTTGTATACGTTCGGAAACACAGACGCAGGTAGTGAGTTCCACTCTTTTGCTGTGCGCATTATAAAAGACATTTGGAAGCGCTTAGTGCGAATTGGTGGAATAGCAACCAGGTAGGGATGGTAACTGGCAGTGCGTCTAGATGTCCGGTGGTAGAAGGGGGCCGGTGGAATGAGGTCGTGGAGTTCTCGGGCACACTCTCCGAAGTACAATCTGTAGAAGACCGACAAGCAGGCAACCTTGCGGCGATGAGCCAAGCAATGAAGCTTGGCATCCACCAGTTTTACGTCGCCAATGAGCCTCTTAGCTCTGCGTTCCACCGAGTCAAGCGCGGCTAGTTGGTACTTAGCTGATCCATCCCAAAGGTGACTGCAATACTCCATGCAGGATCGGACTTGCGCTTTGTAAAGGGTTAAAAGCTGTCCAGGCGTAAAGTATCGCTTCACCCTATTTAGGATGCCCAGTTTCTTGGCCGCAGTTTGGGTCTTGTACTCGATGGTGGCGCCGAAGTTGAGACCAGATGTCAACTCCATGCCTAGGAGCTCAAGTCGATCAGTTACAGGAACAGATGTACCCCGAAAAGTAGGAGTTTGGGCGAAACGACTCTTTTTAGCGGTAAAAAGACACGCCTGCGTTTTGGTGGCGTTAAAAGAGACCAGATTATCATCACCCTACTGGGAGACAAAGCTTAAGGTCAAATCTGTCCGCTCTACCATGGCCTCTCTCAAGGAACGAACTTCAGCCCCGCTGGTTTTTGCGCTGGACAAGTATCTCTCTGAAACTGTACTGTCATCTGCGTACCCAACAATACCAGGCCGAAGCAGGTCATTGATGTGCAGCAGGAAAAGAGTTGCAGAGAGAACAGACCCCTGAGGAACTCCGGCATCAATAGCCATAAGGTCAGAAGAGCAGCCATCAACAACTACTCTAATCGACCGTTCACTAAGGAAATCTGATATCCAGCTACAAAAATCAGCTGGGATTCCATAAGCAGGAAGCTTGCTGAGCAGAGCAGCGTGCCAGACCCTGTCAAAGGCCTTCGAGATGTCAAGCGATACAGCCAGTGCTTCGCCGTGTTTCTCGATGGCTTCGCCAAAGCAGTGCGTGACATACACAAGAAGATCGCCAGTTGACCGTCCCCGGCGAAAGCCATATTGACGGTCACTGAGGAGATCATTGTCTTCAAGGTAGTTCAGCAACTTATTGTTCAGTACCCTTTCCAAAACTTTGCACAGAATGGAGGTAATGGCGATCGGACGGTAATGGGCAGGGTCTGCACGGTCGCCTTTTTTGGGCACTGGTTGTACATTTGCAAGCTTCCAGGATTTCGGCACTACAGGAGACAGTTCAGGCGCACACTGCCTCAACACTCTCGCTGTAATGCCGTCAGGCCCGCTGGCCTTGTTCACGTCTAGACTGCACAATACTCTTCGGACCTCTTTAATGTGTACTGCGATCTCCGGCATCGAGGAGTCACAATGAGGTACAGTAGGTGGTTGCTTTGAGCCAGCGTCCAGACGTGAATTGCTTGCGAAGAGAGATGCAAATAAATTTGCCTTCTCAGTTGCAGAGTGAGCCAACGATCCATCAGGTTTCATCATAGGAGGTAAAGTGGGACGACAGAAATTCGTTTCAACCGCTTTAGACAGGGACCAGAACTGTTTACTACCCGGAGGGTGCGAAGCCAGCCTGGCCCCGATATGTCCGACATGGTCAAAACGTGCCCTACGCAAAACCCGCTTGCAGAACTTGGCGGCAGAATTAAAGGCTCTCTTCTTCGCGCGAACCCTGCGCGCTCTAACTTTGCGGTCGCGGGCCTTGACCCAGGCTTGGTAGGCAGTCTCTTTTCGGGCCTCAGCGTGGGCACATTCTGCATTATACCAAGGCCGGGATTTGTGACCGAGCGGGATGTCGGAGAATGGAATAAAATATTCCATCCCCTGCCGAATCACGTCCGCAACCGCGTCAGCACAGCGCGAGGGGTCACCCGAGGAAAAGCACACTTGCCGCCATGGATAAGACGCAAAAAAGTGCCGCATTTCATCCCAGTCTGCTGACCCGTATCGCCATACTCGCCTCGTGCCTCTAGGGCTCTCATCTGGAGCAGAGCAGGTTGATATGGATTTCACCAGACAGTGGTCAGACGTTCCCAGCGGGGCTGAGACCGATACTGAATGACTGTCCGGATCAGATGCCAGCAGAAGGTCCAAGCAATTGGGTGTATGGCCGTCAACATCCGGTACCCGCGTTGCCACATTCACCATCTGGGTTAGATCTAGCGTTAAAGCAAAATTGCGCGCCTCCAACCCAGCATGGTCAGTTTTCTGGTATGGGAACAACCATTCTTTATGATGGGCGTTGAAGTCCCCCAGAAAAATGAGCTTCGCCGTTGGGTACCGTTGCTGGGCTACGTCAGTCGACTCCACGAGGAAATTAAAGAGCGCTGTTGTCTCCTGGTCACCGCTATGCGATCGGTAGATGCCGATGTAGAGAGATTTCTCCACGCCAGTATCCACAAGTAGCCATATGGCAGAGAAACCCGATTTCTCAAAGCAACGGAGACGACGACAACAAATGTCATCGCGGACGTACACACAGACCCCAGCTTGCTTCTTGAACTTGTGTTCAAGAGAGTACCCCGGGTAGTTGAGGTACGCCACGTCCGACGGGGTTGTTATCTTCGTCTCCGTTAGGAAAAACAGGTGCGGCTTCTCGGTCTCAAGGTGGTGATGGACCGAATCGAGATTGGAGTGCAACCCCCTGATATTAGTGAGGTGCACTTTTAGTGGGAGGAAGTGCAGCCGTTGTTTTACCCTATTTTTCTTCGCTTTGTGTGTCATATTGAGTGGAGTTGTTGGGGGAAAAAGTCGACTTGTCGAGGCGCCGCTCAGTGATCCAAGTGGAACACTAGAGCCAACCAAACCTACGGGGAACTCATCTGGAGACTGCGGGGACGCCCGAACCCCCCCGGATATGGCCACCGGGTCCTCCCATCCAGTCGCCGGCTGGCACGGTGGAGCATACCGGGATTTTTCGCGAGTTGGCGGGGCAGCCTTTGGCACGTGGCTGGCGTGCTACTTGGGCCCCCTACTGACTGCGGTCGGCCAACGGCTGGCACCGTGCTTCGGATCCCGCTACCCTCCAAAATGAGTTACCCGGCTAGCTGACTCAGAGACCACAACCGGTGCCAAACAGCGCAACTGACAATCTCCTTCTCCCCCAAAGGCACTGGCACTCCCACACACCGACGGAACACAGCAAGCTGCTTGGCGCCAGACTCCGGTGGGATGGTGGTCGCGAGCCAGGCGGCCCCTTGCGGAGCCTACCACCGCTAAGTGGGATCGTTCAGCCGTACCACAGGCAAGCCTGTGGTGCCGTTGCCCGGGGTGGACCACTAGGAGGTAGATCCCAAAACCACCCCAAAAGAATGTAATGGAATGTTATGGAAGAGACACAATCATTGATAAATAAAATTTCAAAGAAACTTTGTGGTGATGATTATTATTAGTAAGTAAGTAATGTATCTACCTAGTTTGTATATTCAGTAGAAATAAATAATTAGTTTAATATTGGTATTATAATTTCATTTGTTAATCTGTTAGTGTAATAAAATGATTCCACATAGATCATCACAATTTGTAAATAAAAAATAAAATATTAAGAAAACTTTAAGCCCTTAGTTAGGTTCTTAGTTAAGGTTTTTAGTTAATATGTAAGTTTAATGTATAAATAAATGAAATATCTAAGGTGTAAGTTTTATTGTAATTAGAGAGAATAAGTTAGAAGAAATAAAATAATTTATTTGTTAATGTAGTAGTGTATTAAAATTCTCAAAATACATCATAGTTCATAGTAGATAAGTTTCATGTACATACATAAAATATTAAATAACAAGGACAAGTGTATTTAGTTTGTAATTGTAAATAATGTGAAAACTAAATAAATAATATATTTATAATTTAAATTATCTTTTATTGATGTTAAAAACATACTCCCACTTTAAATTAGCTCTAAAGAAATGTTCTCATTATAGGTTTTAATTATGTTTTCAATATTTTAAAATTAATAGAATACTTACTCAATTAAATTCATTTTATTAGAGCTAATTTTAAGTTTGTTATGTAGGTTACCCAGATTATATTATTAAATAAAACAACCTTATGTACATAATCATTTTTATTAACTGAACATTACAAAATAATTTAAAATAGATTAAATATAGACATATTATTATCAAGATACCATTTTCCAATACACACCGCATTATTTAATGCACAATTCACTTTATGGTTCACACAATTAAAATCAGTTTTATTTTTACAGAACTTTTTTTTAATGTCGCAAAATTAGGACACCCTTTCTCACCTATATCAATCACTTCACAGTTTGCACATAACTCTTTAATCCACTTAATCTTTTCCAAACCCTTTGTAATAATTTTTTTTTTTCTAAATACGGTACGATGACATGTTGAAACTCTCTGTAGTCTATAAAGCCCTCACTCCAGAAAATTCCACGATTTCTTTCCAACCACCGCACCTGCTTCTTTTCTTCTTGAGTTAAGTAATAAAACGTATGCGGTGGTTTAACCAAGAACGTCTGTGTGTGCTCTAATGCTCTTTAATGGCTTGTATTCAACAATGCAATCGTTAAGAATGAGACAGTATGCTGAAGTTTGATCTGGTATTTCTGAATCACTCTCAATTTCTACCCTTACATCCACAACTGGTCCAGTCTTCAGATTATCGATCTGTCTAGAGCAATCGATAACAAACAACGGTGCTAATTCTTTAAATTGTTTCTCGCTTAATAAAGACTCCGAACAACGGTCGTAATACGACTGCTGAAATCTGATGTATTGCTCGTATAATAAAGCAATTCTGTTATTAGCGAAGTTCACATTGAGGCTTTCATACGGGAAATATGTTGAATTAAGGTACACTCGAACATCACGAACATAGCAGTGATCAAACTGCGACATGTCAGAACTTGCATTATTTTTTCTACTTGTTTGTAGTCCGATTATTACATATCGCGGTTTTTCTATTTGAGATGATGTTTTGATAGACCAGGTGTGCTTTGTAGTTCTAGGTAAAGTGGGATATTCGTATAGATCCCAGTTTCTAAATATCATCTTGAGCGGTCGATCTTTTTCCAACAGTTTTAATAAACTTATTTTTTCTTTGTCCGATACTTTCACATGGGGTACGCGCCATATGATTTTATTGATTTGAATGTCTTCCACTATTTCTCCGGTATTCAATTTTACAGCGTTCAAATTAGTGTTGCTTCGTAACAATATTAGTTCATGTCTACTATTTATTACAACTTTTTTAAAATCTTCTGCGAAACCGATGATATTCCGAAGTGGTATAGACGCAGAAAAACTTCCCCCATTAATATTTTTTATACCATCGATACTCCAACCCCAAGCTCTAGCTACTTTTGATTCATTCTCATTCATTGATATTAACGATTTCATGGTTGTAGTTATACCAGCATTTTTTATTTTATCAATCTCCACTCCGTTTAGTTCGTACCTAATATCTTGGAACAAGAAGAGTAGTCCATTGTTCGTAAAATTAACACTAGTAGCTTTCTCTTTTGATTCTTTTTTGCTAACGATAACGGTTCCTTCCAAATACAGAGTGCTGGCTGATGGTAATATGTAAAGATCCTGTTGGTTGATAGGTATGCGTATTTCATCGTTCCTGTTGAAACTTGTTACATAAGGTTTGTACGAATGAAATTCGATTCCTTCTATACTGTTGTCGTAAGTCGGAGTGGATAAAACGTCTAAGATATTCATTTTAACAATCCGATCGCTTTGAGAAATATCTTATTGTCTTTAGTTAATTTTATTTTGCTCTTAGAACGACGTCTTATTTGGTAGGTAGCTTGAGTAGAACTGGTATTTTTAATTTGTTGAGACATATATTTATTGTAGTCAATCATTTTTTCTTCTAAGATGTAAATACAGCTGTACTTCTTCACCACGCAAGTTAATTAAGCGATTGTTTATATCTAGTAGTCGGATATGTATGCAGCTTATGTTGTTTTGATTGATTGGAAAATATATTGCGTTCTTCGGGATTTCTATGATTCTGTAACCAGGTGGTACGTTGAGTGCGAATTCATGAATTATGTGACTTGGTTCACCGTTTATGTAAGAGCCGCTCACAATGTCACATTCGATCCTTACCACAGTCGTCGGTAAAATGTTGACTGGATGCTGTGACACATGCCATTTATTTGCTTTTAAGACCTGCTTATCAAACCCTAACAGTCTACTGAAAGAGTATTCTTTCTTTAAATTAACGTCTTTTGAACAATATATGGCAGTTTTTAAAGTATTGTTATTGCATTGTAATTTAATTGAGGCATCTTTTATTTCGGATTTTAAATAATCATAAATATCTTGCAATTCATAGGTGCCTTCCGGTATTTCAATAACTTCGTTTGAACCATAATAGAACTTGTTATTACTTTTATCAATATTTGGTATAGAATTAAATGTTGAAAAATGCAATAAAGCACACTCATATTCTCCATTTAGTTGCAACGTATTAGGATAGTACGTAGATAAAATTGATGAGTTTCCAGTTATCGACAAAGTGAGTGACATCTTGCAAATGATTGAAATAAAATAAAATCATTTATTTTATGCATTTTTATTCCAAAAAGTCCTCAAATATTTTAAACATAAATGACCACAGTTCACAGTGTTAAATTTTTGATATCTTGTGTAGTTATATGAAACTTTACAATTCTTAAAATATCGTAACAGTTCTAATGGAGGTTTTAAATTTCCATAGCTATCAAAATAATCACAATAGTCATATACTTTTACATAAGCTACCCAATGCGTTCCTTCGTTTTTAGAATCGTCTAAGTTAACAATACCACATTCCATACGTTTCGGCTTCCTTGGCAATTGATCTTTCATATATACTCCTCGGAAATATGGGATGTCTCTTGCATAGTATTGGATGTCTACATTAGTTAGTGCGCGATTTGGTAGCTTCTTGTTCAGTTTTTTGTTGATTTTATAAACAATCCTTTACCGTTTTTATAAGGTTTTATGTATAAACCCTTACCCACTGCTAAACCCTCCATAGTTCTATTATGTCGTTCCGTCTCTCGCAAGTTTTGTTGAGCAGATTTATAATCATTCACCGTTTTTGCAATTCCAGCTGCACCACCAGCTAAAGCTCCTAAAGCTGATAAGCCAGCAAAAATTGGAATTAAAGGTAGAACTCCACCAGTCTTCGGTATGGGGATCACTCTCGGTACTCTGATTTGGGGCATAACTTTTTTGCAGCTAAGTAAGCCAAGTTTATTAAAGACTTACTATCCTTGGGTTTTAGCTTTTTTATTTTAGATTTTATTTTTGATACTAAACTTTTAAATGTTTTGGCACCAGAACCAGATTTCAATTTGGCTTTCATGACTTTGCTTACTAACCATGAGCTTAATTTTTCACCTTTTCCTGCATCTTTTGATTTTAGTCTCTGTTTAGCCATGTTCAAAAGCTGTAAGTCGGCTTTGTGACGATTAGGTAAATCTGTATGATTTTCATATGCTATATCGTGGTGCATACAAGCTTCGTCTAGTTTATTCACACCTCGATCGCCTCGCAACAAACGTTTATGAAGTTTAGTTCCTGGTCCGCAATAATTGTATCCAGGCAAATGAGCTTCGAACGGTAGATTATTAATTATACTGTTAACTAGTCCACCACCTTGCATTACTTAAATAATAATGATACAAATTTCACAAAGTATTTCTTTTATATCTTAATTTATTAATGAGGATTTATCAATCCAACTGTTTTCATCATTATTGAGACCTAACCATTTAACGAATAGTTTCTTTCCTTTCTTTTTAAGTATTTTTTCTACTAAATAAACACCAGGATAGTTAGATTTTTGAAGTTCTTGCTCGTAAAAAGTTCCTAATATATCTTGCTTTCGTTGACCTTCTATGTGGTATGTTACTGGTATAGTTTTATTAATCTTTTTTATCGTAAAGAGTTCAGTTGACCAATTAGGAGTATAACCTTTCTCGAAATTGTGTTTGTATTTACTGATACGAACACAGTCACCTTTTTTGAACTTAGGCTTCCGCTGGATGGATACATGATTACATATGTTTTTAATATTCTCTTTTACGATGGGTTCATTCGATTTATTAACATCATTCGGTTTAATTTTAATAGTACGATGTTTTGTGTTATTATATGTATTAAATAAATCTTCTAAAGGTGTTCCTAACCACTTATAATTTCCAACGAGATTAAAATATTTGTACAAATTATTTTTAACAGTTTTAATTAGTCGCTCTACAATTGAAGCTTTTTTAGTAGAGAAAGATGAGTAATGGTTTATGCGGTACTTCTTCATTAGCGTTTGGAATGTGATGTTATAAAACTCTGTGCCCATATCAGTTTGTAAATTAACAGGATTTTTATTGCTGCTTAGTAGTATTCGTTCAAAAGCTCGAGTTACTTCAGATTTATTTTTAGATTTTAACGGTTCTGCCCAGGCATACTTTGAGAAGCAGTCAATCACCACTAAAATGAAATTGTAACCTTTGTTATACTTTCTTAGGTTTTGCATGTCCATTAGATCTGCTTGCCACAAATCATCGATCCCTTTGAGAATAACAGAACGTCGAAGGAAGTTTCTTCGTGCCGCTTTGTGTATTTCATTTACTATTTGTTGTTTTGCCATTACTGAGATTTTTAAGTAATTTGTCTATATCTGCTTTGGAGTAAAACTTCTCTTCCAAATGAATCAAAACCTCAGGTTCCTTTACTTTTAAAGTAGTCTGAATAGACTTTTGTGCATCTAATATGATTTGAGCACGCAATGATGCAATCAGCTTATTAAATTGTTTTATCGTATCAGCACACATTCGATCTACATAATCCTTGTTCACAGCATCGTCTGATTCTAATGGATGTCTAATTCCTCTCAATCTAGAAGACTTTAAATCAAAATCTCCACTTTCTGATTTTAACAACGCGTTATCATTGAAATTAATCAGTTCTGACAAACGCATTCTTTTATGAATAAAATGTCCAAATTTATCTATATTCATGTTTAAGGTGTACTTTATGTAAAGGCTGATGATGAACTAAACAATAGTTAATTTTACACCTATTTATTTATAAGTTTACTTTCACGTAATTCTTCAATAATGGATATTATTTCATTATCTAATCCTGTGTTGCCGGCATCTCGAGATGCTATTAATAACTTTAACCTTTCCACCAATTCAGGGTTACTCAAAGTGGGGTCCGCGAACCCTTAGGGGTTCGCCATTTGACGGTAGGGGGTTCGCGACAAGATTTACGTAATGGCGGCTGGTTAGCTGGCAAGCGAGCCGAGTCGGAATTGACCAAAATTACTCCTAAAATCGACTCAATTTGTGACAAGAAACAAGCCCATCCATCACATTAATTTTCTTTTTAACACTGTATTTGATAACTTTTATAAAAATACCATATTTTTATATAAATTTCTTTCATGATTATTTTCTTTTTTTTCCATGATTTTCTACTACCTACAGCTAGATATTCTTTATAGGGTGGGGGGAGCGAGTTTAGGGGTTCGCTATCGTCTGGGAACTTTAACAGGGGTATGTGGGGCCATAAGTTTGAGGAACCCTGCACCAATTCATTAGGATCATCCCAATACACAAAATCTACGTTATTTTTCCAGATTTTTGTTAATGGTAGTCCTTTACCTTTCGAATGATGACCCTGAACCGTACTTTGCAGATTAAAAAGAGGTTTAATAACTTGTAAATATTTTTGTCCCTTATTACTTTTTATTGGTTTACTTGGGTCATTATCACGACGATGTGCATTTGTATCAAGTAACATTTTCTTATAATATTGCAAGTCATTTTCAGTAACCAAACTTAAATCAATATCTTTCTTAAGCAGTAGTTGTTTTAAACCAGGCGTATGTTTGTATTTATGACCAGCCACGATGATATAACTATCGTCGATTGTTATATGAGCAGAACCTAACATCAATTTTCCGCGTTCTACTCTGACACCAAATGGAATGTCTGTTAACGCTTCTGAAGACACTGACCAGGATGATGTATCACGACCTTCACTTTTTTCAACTGATTTATACGAAGATTCACTGTTGGTGTCAGACTCCTCTACATCACTACCAATTGTGACTTTTTGCAACGTTTCGTCTCTTATCAGATCTTTAGATTCTTCATCTTCATTACTATACAGCAAAGGAGTTTGCATACTGGCTGTAGCAATTTGGTTGAGAGGCTCTGTTACAGGTTTAAAAACTGTTTCCAAGGCTTGCTTACTCTCATTCTCAACATCTCGCATTTTTCGCACCTTCTTCTTTACAGTTGCTGCAGCATCAACAATTTGCCTCTTTAAAGATTTTTCCATAATTGTTAAATGTATTGTAACCGGTTAAGCTCTGTTTGTAGAGTAATGTAAATTCAACGGTGACGTCTTAATATATACTCGTGCTCTTATTCAAAAATTACAAACGTGTCAAATTTATTTCTATAACATCCTTTATTTTTTGCACAATCTTTATTAATTACAACATAACTGAAGGGCTCACTCCATATTTTTGAACACATTTCACGAAATTCAAGCCATGTCATGTCAGTGTTGACGTGTTCTTCATAAACAAGTCTCATATTTCTTTCATCTTGTTTAAAAAGTATGATTAGGTTTGCGTTGTCTCTTACTAACTGCTTAGGGATTTTACTATACGTCTGATTTAGATAAAAACAATCGATGAACTTGTGTCTCCCCATAGCAAAATAATCACGCATACGATGTTGCATGTTTTCACAAGCAACATCGTCAAATATAATTACAGAATTCGGTTTTGCGGTCTGAACACTCAGTACTTGCTCATTTTCATGATATTTCTGAAATGAAATGCCTGGTACCCGTTGCAAGACTTTTTCTAAAAAAACGTACTTGGGCTGTTGCAAGGTTTTCGAATAAACATAAACATTTTGAAATCTTAAACCATTCTCGTGTATAAGAAGACCGATTAATAAATTAGTTTTTCCACAATTTGACGGTCCGCAAATGATGCATCGTACCGATTTAGGTAATAAATTCTCTATGGCGAAAACCAGTCTCCTGAGACTGAATACAAAGTTTGTTTACATGTAACGATTGCGGTTGTTTTACAAATTTCATGACGACTCCTTCAAACGGTTATATTAAATAATGAGTCAATTAATGTATTACATCGACATTTATAACTCATTGTCGCTAACTCAAACAAATGTTTCAACCTAGTGGAATAGGCGCCGAACCAGTATTTTACTGCACTATGTAGGAATTCATACTCCACCTTCCGTTTCATCGGGTGGAATAGGCGCCGAACCAGTATTAGACATTTTACTGCACCGAGAGTGACGGAGGTGATCATTCCATCGGGTGGAATAGGCGCCGAACCAGTGGATTTCATTTATATTATTGGGCATTCTACTCCACCGAGAGTGACGAGGCGAACGGAGTGAGCCGATGGAACGGAAGGTGGGGTAGAATGCCCAATAATATCCTACTGACGTTTAATTATCTTAGAATATTTGACTCTTATTTACTGACGTTTAATTATCTTAGAATATTTGACTCTTATTGAAACGTGTCGCAACCAATTCAAACCCTCGCACTTCCGGATGCCGTCGCGTATGTCTTCCCTCTCGCTTTAAAGACTATGCACTAGAGGCATAGGAGAGAGAGAGAGAGCGATAACGCAACCACGACGCTCACGCGCCTCAGACGCTGGGGCAGTTGACGCATAGCCTCGCACGGACACGTCACGAACCGCCGCGCGCGCCCGAGCTCTAGCCGACACGCGTTTTCTTATAACGGTTTTGTTCTAGTTTTAATTAGTTCCCGTGACAGTAATTTACAATATTAGTTTACCCTTTACCTATTTACCGTGATTATACGACGTTTAAGTTACACAAGTGTTTGATTTCCCAATCCACTTCAATCCAGTATGGACTCAGTTACGAAATATGGCGTCCCAACTGTAGGCCGAATGCCACAGTTCCTGTGAAAACTGTGTAGTGAAAATACTTATTGTGTGTACAACTGTGAACATATTGTGATCGTGTAACAATGCCGAAGACACGGAGTAGGCAATCCCTCAGTGGTTCGCATGACGATGAACTCAACAACAGCGTCACGCTGTCTCGCGATAACTTTACCGCTCTGTTATCAACGATTCAGCAATCGAATGCGGAGATCTGTGAGCGCATGTTAGAGCGCCTGTCGACATTCACGCCCCCTCTGACCGCTCAGTCACCGGCGCCAGCGCCGAGTGCGGCAGAGAAGACCGGCAACTTCTCACGATGCTCGTCCAGATTCTCCGGAGCGGCGAAGGAAAACGTCGAAGCGTTCATCGATGCCATTGAAGCATTCAAAGAATGCACGAACATCTGTGATGATGTCGCTATTCGAGGCACGTCTATGCTACTTACAAGCGAAGCAGCAACCTGGTGGCAGAGCATCCGCGCGGAGGTCACATCCTGGAAAGATGCAATACAATACCTCCGTGACGCGTACGGCGACCGCCGTCCTGAATACAAAATATATCGGGAGTTATTCAGAGACGAGCAGGGTGAAGACGAACGAACAGATATCTTCGTAGCGAAGAGTCGAGCCCTCCTAATACGCCTACCAACAAACGACCTGTCTACCAAAATGCAACTTGATATGATTTACGGCCTATTACACCGGAAAATCCGTAAAAGATTACGACGCGAAGAGGTCAGTAATTTTTCCGAGTTGCTATCGAAATCTAGAACTATCGAAGATTCCATAAACGAATCGACAAAGCGTGAATCGCAAAACACCGCATCTATTACTTCGCGTACGAAACGTAACGCGCCCGAAACGCTTACTCAGCCCGCAATGAACAACGCGCGAACAATCTCCGCTGCAAGCGGGAGACCGGCGCACGGGGCAGCTATCACGCCACGCGGCGACGGCGCTTCGCCCTTCGCCGCGCGCCCGCAGGACTCGCAGGCGCAAGTTCCGAACGGCTACGCACAGCGCGCATCACATGCGCGTGCCACCGCCGCGACATCGCGCGATGAACGCACACCAACGTCATCGAAACAACTACGACCGTTTTGTGTGTATTGTAAACACTACGGACACCAGCGCGACCAGTGCCGTAAGTTGGCGGACAAAGGTGAGTCAGCGGTTGATTCTAATAATTCGGTTTCGTGTTACAAGTGCGGATCTAAAAATGTTACTCGTGAAACTTGTAAAAAGTGTAACAACGAATCGAGTTTTTGTACTGTTGATACGACTCTGCACACTTCGGGACCAAAGTACACTCAAATGCAAAAGTCCAAAAATAGTGATCATATTGCGTGTTCCGACAATTTGTATAATCGCATAGAGAAGTCTTTGGATAAACATTGTTGCGAAGTTTTGAACTACTCTAATACTATTTCTCCTTGTTCTAAAAATGTTGATACAAATGTTTGTTGTGTCGTTCAAGGAAATAATAACTGGTCTCGTGATAGTTCGACTGAGCCTGCGTACAGTCAAGCTAGTAATTGTTATGCTGTACAGAGTAATTTTTCGGACAGCGATTTGTCGAAAGATCACAGGACCAACTGCGAGGTCGATAATAATAACGACCAGTTTTGTAATTTGTCAGAGAATGATTATTTTTGTTATGATGACGCCCGTAATGTAAAAGGGCGTAAAGACGATTTGTGCACCTTTGCGGAAAATCGTGAATTTTATTGTAGTGACGTCCGCAATGCGCTAGAGCATACGAACCATGTTTGTGATTATTCGAAAGATGATAATGTTTTTAATAATAATTCCCTCGGCGTAAAGGGGCGTAACAACCATTTTTGTTATTTTTTGCAAAACGATTTATTTTGTAGTAATGATGTTTCTAAGAATGTGTTAAATATTAATATGGTGTGTAGTGACACAAGTGTAAAGAACACGCGCGCCGGTAGGAGCTCCAACAGAAAAGTTTTACGACCGATTTTTGATATCGAAATTTTAGGCGCGTCGGGGACCGCGTTAGTTGACACCGGTGCCAAACATTGTATTGCGGGCCATACACTGCACACCCTCCTCTGTCGAAAGGGACACCCTCTTGAACCGGCGCGAAGACGTATTAAGCTTGCCGATGGACACATTCGTGACGTAGACGTGCTCATGACTACTCTTGACGTGCACTTAGAGGAGAAGGTCATTAGGACTCCTTTTCTTATCCTCCCTGAGGCGCGTAACAATGAAACGTTGCTCGGCATGGATTTCTTGTTTGCAGCCGAAGTAGTCATGGATTTTTCTCGGAAATGCTGGTGTTTTTCTAATAGCAGCGTTCAGTACATGATGCGGTTTGAACCTTCCGAATCACCAGAGCTGTCTTGTTCCTCTGCCGACGTACTCAGGAATTACGAAGGTACGTTGATGAACCCACCTGACCGGAACCTGCTGGCGCAGACCTTGGTTACCAATACGGACATTTTCCAGCTAGGGGGAGAGCCTACCCCGTTTGCTGAGCACCGTATTGATACAGGTGAGCACCCTCCTATCTATATACCTCCGTACCGATTGACCCCTGCCAAAAAGGAACTTATGCGTCAGGAGATTGAGAAGATGCTGAAAGACAACATCATAGAAGAGTGTGAGTCTGCATGGTGTTCACCAGCTCTCCTGGTCCCTAAGGCGAATGGCAGCACCCGCTTTTGCGTAGATTACAGACGCCTAAACGCCGTGACCAAAACAGACCATTACCCGATGCCTTTGATTGATGAATTGTTACAATCAACAAAGAGGGACTGTTATATGAGTACATTGGTCCTGAGATCCGGCTACTGGCAGGTTAGTGTAAATGAGCAGGATAGAGATAAAACCGCATTCATTAGCCCACTGGGAACCTTTCGCTTCAAGCGCATGCCTTTTGGTCTCAAAAACGCTCCGGCGACCTTTCAACGGCTGATCGACCGTCTGCGCTCCTGTTCATCCCTGGCCAATGTGACAATCCTCGCATATTTAGATGACCTGCTGATCATATCTGAAGGTTTCCAGCAGCATCTTCAGGATCTCCAGGCTGTATTCAGTCGACTTCGCGAATTTAAGCTGCGAGTCAACCGGGAGAAGTGCGTTTTTGCCAGGGGGAGTGTAAAGTATCTGGGGCACGTAATAACCCAACAGGGCGTCTCACCCGACCCTGAAAAGGTTCAAGCTGTACTAGACATGAAAGAACCAAGCAACTTGAAACATCTACGGACATTTTTACAAACCTGTTCCTGGTTTAGGAAATTTATCCCGAATTTCTCCTCTGTAGCAGAGCCACTTACAAGGCTAACAAGAAAGCATCAAACCTGGACCTGGGGTTCAGCTCAGACCACTGCTTTTAACGAGCTGAAACAACTTCTTACCTCAGCGCCAATTTTAATCCAGGCTGATTTTAATCGCCCCTTCGTCCTCCGCACCGACGCGAGTAATTATGCCGTCGGAGCCGTTTTACTGCAGGGGGAGGACAAGGAAGAAAGACCTATTGAATACGCCAGCCGTCTCCTGAGCGCAGCTGAGCGTAACTATTCTACAACCGAACGAGAGGCTTTAGCAGTAGTGTGGGCTGTGGAGCGATTTAGATGTTACTTAGACGGACATCCGGTGATTATTGGTAGTGACCACCAACCTCTTCGTTGGCTGATGACGCTAAAGTCTCCTACAGGCCGTTTGGTGAGGTGGGCTCTCAAGCTACAATCATTCGACATTCAGTATCAGTACACCCCGGGAAAAGCAAATGTAGTGGCAGACACGCTGAGTAGGCCGATATGCTCCCAAGATAATCGCGACAGTTGCGGTATTTGCTCAGTGATCATTGATTTACCCACTAAGAGCCCTGCAGAGTTAAGGCAGGAACAGCTTGCCGACCCGGAGGTTGACAAAATCACCAAAGAGATGGAGAGTCCAGACGAAGTGGCATCTCGTAGATGGGCGGAGCGCGGGTACTTGTTATCACAAGGAGTACTGTACCGCTATAATCCCGACTCAGATAGCGAGACTCCTCAACTTGTTATTCCCATTTCACTCCGTCCCGAGATCTTGAAAGAGTGCCACGATTCACCTCTGGCGGGACATTCTGGAATCGATCGTACTTACCACAAGATCGCCCAGTCCTATTATTTTCCCGGGATGCGGAGAATCATTACAGATTATGTGAAAGCCTGTGTCGATTGTCAGCGGTATAAGGCTACCAATGACAAACCCCCTGGACTACTACAGACGCCCGTGATGCAGCAACGGAATGAGGTCCTAGCTGTAGACCTCTTCGGTCCCTTACCTGAAGGAGAGAACGGTGAGAGATGGATACTTCTAGTTGAAGACACCGCCACACGTTGGGTTGAGCTCTACGCCCTTCAGGAAGCAACCGCTGAAGCCTGCGCCCGTACTCTTACTATGGAATACTTTCTCCGATATGGTTTACCGCGCAGAGTCACATCTGATAACGGCGTACAGTTTGTCGGGGCGGTTATGCAACAATGTATGTTCATCTTAGGGATCAAACAAAACTTCGTGCCACTTTATCATCCGGAGGCAAACCCTGCCGAGCGTAAGAATCGAGACCTCAAGGCGCAGCTCTCACAGCTCGTGGAGAATGACCATTGCTCTTGGCCTGCGAAACTCCCAGTGATTCGATTCGCTATGAATAGCGTGGTATGTAGAACCACTGGTGCCACTCCCGCATATCTCGTGTTTGCCAGAGAAATGAGGTCCCCCACAGAAGCTCGTCATGATTTGAGGGCGATCCTCGATAAAGAGAATTTCCTTCCCCAAATTACTCCCTACCTAAGATCTTTTATCAACTCTTTATCTGCAGTTCGTGAACGGGTCGAATTACAGCAAGATCAGTCTAAGAGGATAGCTGATCGATCCCGTCGACCTAGTCCCACGTATGAGGTCGGAGATAAAGTTCTGGTCCGGTCACATGTACTGAGCCAAGGTAACAAGGGTCTCACTGCTAAGTTTGTGCCTAAACGGGATGGACCGTATGTTATTACGGAGAAAGTTAGCCCTACCACCTATCTTATTTCTCCAATAGGGAACCCTGAGGAATCCTTAGGAAAATACCATGCACAGGATTTGACACCTTTTGTAGACAGAGGTACTGGAAGCGTCGTACCACCTAATCCTGTCATTCCCAAGCGACGTCGCGGACGTCCGAAGCACAAGGGCAATGAGCTAGTCCAGGAACGAGGGCGTTCTCCTAGACTAGAGGGGGAGTCTGTCGCAACCAATTCAAACCCTCGCACTTCCGGATGCCGTCGCGTATGTCTTCCCTCTCGCTTTAAAGACTATGCACTAGAGGCATAGGAGAGAGAGAGAGAGCGATAACGCAACCACGACGCTCACGCGCCTCAGACGCTGGGGCAGTTGACGCATAGCCTCGCACGGACACGTCACGAACCGCCGCGTGCGCCCGAGCTCTAGCCGACACGCGTTTTCTTATAACGGTTTTGTTCTAGTTTTAATTAGTTCCCGTGACAGTAATTTACAATATTAGTTTACCCTTTACCTATTTACCGTGATTATACGACGTTTAAGTTACACAAGTGTTTGATTTCCCAATCCACTTCAATCCAGTATGGACTCAGTTACGAAAAACGACAATAAAGTTTATAGGCAAATTTGAAAAAAAAAACTTGCTTATAGTCATGATATCTGTTAGATTTATTGACTACTATAAACTATGACTCTTTCTCACCACGTTATTGAATTATGCGAAAATTGTGGCTTAGCTCTATTGCCCTCCAAAGCGACGATATATGAATCGGATGACAATGCAATATTATTATGACAGAGCTGATCTGATGATGGAGCTGGAAGGTGGCCATGGGAACTCTGTAATAAAACAACGCAACCCTATCGAGTTCGGGCTCGTTTGATTTGTCTTGACAAGGACTTTGTGCCTAGATTGTAGGTTACCAAATGGGGCGGTACCGCCCCCCTAGTGGGCGTTGGAGCTTTTCGTGTGGCACGATTACAGAGAGACAGAGAATTAATTTTTAATTGGTGATTATCTGATTATCTAATAGATGACATATAAAATTGGTATAATTAACTATTATGTAGAGGGGGTGTTGGATTTTTTTTCTTGTAAAGGGGGCGGTAGTCCATAAAAGATTGGGGACCTATGGCCTAGATGATATCCAGACTAATAAAAGATTGTTTAAAAAAAAAAAAAACTTTTTTCAAAACGTGTCAAAAAAGGTTCAAGATGATGATAGATGAAACATAATTATGACGAAAGATGTGCGATACGCTGTCTCGATAATATTTGTTTTCCTAAGATTTTAAGAGAACGTTCTTTATTTTATGCGTTTGTGTAGGGATGAGTTTCAGTGTTGTTCTTTTGAAATATTGTATTGTATGCCTACAAAGACTTAGGATGTTTTGTGAGATTTAGTTAATTTTCTGAACATAGTGGCTTGCTTATCAACCGATCTTACCATATAGTTTACTGTAAATAATTTTATTTGAATTGTATGAGCCAAAAGGGAATCTGAAAATAGTGTAAAATTCTCTTTAGCTACCATTTTAGACTTCTGGGCCACCATGTTATAATCGTTCAGCGATATTATGAATAATGAATAAATAATTTTTATTTTTTTAAAAGAATGAATTGCATTGATTTAGGTATTATCTTAATTTTAACATTATTAAAATTTGATGATAAGTTTTAGTAATTTGACGTTTTATACCACCTGACCCTTGAAAACTAAAGCTTTAAAATAATTCAAATGCATTTAGAGAAACAAACATTTTAATTCATTATAAAACATACTACCTACCTGTGCGACTGTGCACCTTGCGCTGTGTCGTAACTCTGACGGTAATCTTGTCTTTGCAAAAAAAGTTAATTTCGTAAAAATATTTTTTGTAATTTTTTTCAACATGCATTGGCAAAGTTTGTATGGTAATAATATAAATAAATAATTTGCTTTCCAGCGAAGTGCACAGTTACGCACGGGATATAAGTGTTCTATTTACATTATTGCTCCATACTTTGTTCCATAGTGAAATTTTATCATAATATATTATTTACAATTTAAAGAATATACACAAATAGCTATTCTACTAATCACATACTACGAGTAGGGTCACTAGATATTGCTGTAGACCTATAACTACAACTGTATACATAAATTCAAACACAAACATAAGGTCGAGCAATCTCAATATATTCAGGCACCTGTGCAATAAGACTTCCGATTTCTCTCTAAGTTATCTACTTACTAATATAATTAACTCCCTTTAATTAAGAGTATTAGTGTTATGTGATAATTAATGTTCTGTGATCACGACTGTCGAATCTGTCAGTATAGGGTAAATAATAAAGGGATATAAATTTTTTTGGACATTAACATTGATTAATTTTACTGTCCAAAAAATTAATAAGCTGTGCTATTGTGATTGTTATGCTAAGCAAATAGTTTCGATGCCTACTCTTGGTAACCTACATAGGGCAAAGATTTCTGGTAGCACTCCATTTACTATTTCACTCCAATTAACTAACGGTTATGCTACTGTGTATGAAGTGTTTTGAAGCGTCGCCATCAGTGGTGTACACAGCGGAGGGCTGCGGCTTCAGGATGATGCGGTACGTGACACCGCCCAGCTCATCAGTGGTGGATGGTGTACACAGCGGAGGGCTGCGGCTTCAGGATGATGCGGTGCGTGACACTGCCCAGCTCATCAGTGGTGGATGGTGTACACAGCGGAGGGCTGTGGCTTCAGTATGATGCGGTGCGTGACACCGCCCAGCTCATCAGTGGTGGATGGTGTACACAGCGGAGGGCTGTGGCTTCAGTATGATGCGGTGCGTGACACCGCCCAGCTCATCAGTGGTGGATGGTGTACACAGCGGAGGGCTGCGGCTTCAGGATGATGCGGTGCGTGACACCGCCCAGCTCATCAGTGGTGGATGGTGTACACAGTGGAGGGCTGCGGCTTCAGGATGATGCGGTGCGTGACACCGCCCAGCTCATCAGTGGTGGATGGTGTACACAGCGGAGGGCTGCGGCTTCAGGATGATGCGGTGCGTGACACCGCCCAGCTCATCAGTGGTGGATGGTGTACACAGTGGAGGGCTGCGGCTTCAGGATGATGCGGTGCGTAACACCGCCCAGCTCATCAGTGGTGGATGGTGTACACAGCGGAGGGCTGCGGCTTCAGTATGATGCGGTGCGTGACACCGCCCAGCTCATCAGTGGTGGATGGTGTACACAGCGGAGGGCTGTGGCTTCAGTATGATGCGGTGCGTGACACCGCCCAGCTCATCAGTGGTGGATGGTGTACACAGTGGAGGGCTGCGGCTTCAGGATGATGCGGTGCGTGACACCGCCCAGCTCATCAGTGGTGGATGGTGTACACAGCGGAGGGCTGCGGCTTCAGGATGATGCGGTGCGTGACACCGCCCAGCTCATCAGTGGTGAATGGTGTACACAGTGGAGGGCTGCGGCTTCAGGATGATGCGGTGCGTGACACCGCCCAGCTCATCAGTGGTGGATGGTGTACACAGCGGAGGGCTGCGGCTTCAGTATGATGCGGTGCGTGACACCGCCCAGCTCATCAGTGGTGGATGGTGTACAAAGCGGAGGGCTGTGGCTTCAGTATGATGTGGTGCGTGACACCGCCCAGCTCATCAGTGGTGGATGGTGTACACAGCGGAGGGCTGCGGCTTCAGTATGATGTGGTGCGTGACACCGCTCAGCTCATCAGTGGTGGATGGTGTACACAGCGGAGGGCTGCGGCTTCAGTATGATGCGGTGCGTGACGCCGTCCAGCTCATTAGTGGTGGATGGTGTACACAGCGGAGGGTTGCGGCCTCAGGATGATGCGGTGCGTGACACCACCCAGCTCATCAGTGGTGGATGGTGTACACAGCGGAGGGCTGCGGCTTCAGGATGATGCGGTGCGTGACACCGCCCAGCTCATCAGTGGTGGATGGTGTACACAGCGGAGGGCTGCGGCTTCAGTATGATGCGGTGCGTGACGCCGTCCAGCTCATTAGTGGTGGATGGTGTACACAGCGGAGGGTTGCGACCTCAGGATGATGCGGTGCGTGACACCACCCAGCTCATCAGTGGTGGATGGTGTACACAGCGGAGGGTTGAGGCTTCAGGATGATGCGGTGCGTGACGCCGCCCAGCTCATCAGTGGTGGATGGTGTACACGGCGGGGTGCGTGGCGGACGGCTGTGGCTGCAGGATGATGCGGTGCGTGACACCGCCCAGCTCCTGCTGCGACAGGCCTGACACGGCCACCGTCGCTGGTTGCAGCTGGGAACAGATTTTACGTCGTGTAAAAAAGATTATTCAGGGTAAATTTTGAGAGATTCTGTGAGTGTCGTAAAGACCACTTCGAGAAAGCCAAGAGTATTCAACCTTTAAGTTTAGGAGATGGTGGCTATATTAAGAGGGATAGTCTACAGGCCAAGGAAATGAAGAGTAGCATACCTGCAATATATTAGGCAGCATGGTCTGGCACGAGGAGGTGGCCACGTGTAGTTGCTGCTGTTGCACTTGTTGCACGCCCACCGCCTGAACAACACAATTATCAGTCTTACAAGTTATGTTAATATTCACGCGATATGATCCTGACTGGCTTAGTTGTTCTATGTGGTCCCAAAGCGCTACGGCTAAGCATGAGGTCCTGGGTTCGATTACTGGGTCGGGCAAATGTGGGTTTTTCTTTCTGGAATTTCTTAGTACCACCCTGGAGTCTAATTGTGTGGGCACGAATCCAGACTCCGGACAGCTACTGAGAAATTATGCGAGAAATGGCTCGCCCCCCCTATTACATGGGACTTTGACGAAATGTGGGTGCAACTCTGCCTAACCCTTCGGGGAAACAAGGCGTGATATTATGTTATGATCCTTTTTGGCTTTACATCTTGCGACCACTGACGTAAAGATAAACCATTCTAAAAATGAACGCCCCTCCACAGCGGTTTCGCTCACACGCAAATAAGGTGTAAGATACAATACACACAATGAGGACACACTCAAAGTTGTGTGTAGATGTCGCTGTAGTCGACTGTACCTTGTTTACCTTTCCTGACAGTAGTGTGACAGCTATTCATGAGTTTTTAAAGTGTAATTCGACTATAATATGTACGCGTTCATGACTGTGCCTCAACTAAAAGTTGACCTCCGTAAAAGGAACGCTGCAATTGCCGACAAAAAGGCCGATTTGATTGAAAGGAAAACACTTAAAATATTTAAGGTTATGATTAGAGATGGGCAGAGGGTTTAAACCCAATGGGCGGAAACGGGTTTAAACCGGGTTTTTGGGTTTAAACCCGAGTAAAAACCCAAACAGCGGGTCTAAATTGAGTACTTTCACTAATATCTTCGATCGTGGACCTAACACGATTTACGTACTTCTAGTGTTTTTTGGAGTATAAATATCACTGATAGTGGTGCATTTAACAGCACATCAAGTTTGACAACTTACTCTTGCACATGATATTTCAACAATTGTATTATTTATGCAAGTATTTCATCACAGCCCATTCAAAAATAAAATATCAAGCATATTTAAAATAATAGCTATAAGTAGTATCACACATATAGTCTACTGCTGATCTCATAGATTGACTTTTGCACGTCCCCAGACGTAAAAATCCTCAACCTCAGAATTAGTTTACCAGACAGAAGTGCCCACTAGGGAAGTTCTAATTGAACGAATAACCGGCGCGTTCCAAACTATGACAGAAGAAATGCGACTACGTACAACGACAGTTGAAATAACAAACAGATGTCGTGCATGCATACGAAATGGAGGAGGTCAATTTGAACAAGATTTATAACTTTTTTTAACTAGCCTATTCTGTCTCACTGCTGGGCAAAGGCCTTTCCCATTTCTTTCCATCTCTCCCGGTGTTTTGCCTCCGTTTTTATAACTTTACTTTAATAAAAACATAATAACCTTAATGTATTTTGTTAACCCTGACTCTCCTAACTAGCGTTTTGACTACATAATGAATAATTTCTATGACATGTAGGATACCGTTAGAAAGGGTATACTAATAACTAAAGAACTTTTTAAAATAAAGCTATGTTCAAAATGGCTCTTAGTTTTTTTTTAACGAATTTAGAAGTTGTAGAATTTCATACATTCAATAAAAAATTAAACTTTGGAAGCTTGTAAGGAATATTCTTGAAACCAATTGTATCAAACAAAGATGTATTTGAATTTAAATGACTTTGGAGAGAACAAAAAAAAATATTTTGTGCCACTACACCCACAAACAAAAAAGTTATTTCAAATTTAAGGAAACATTTTGGGTATTTTTTTTTTTCTTTAAAAAGAAAACATTTAACCAACCGTGATATTTGTGACAAAGGGTGTATGGGTAGAACCTAGCTAATGACCTCCCAAATCCCTGGAAAAAATGTGTCGGTCCATGCGTCAAACACCCTGTATATGTAAATATTAGTGAATAGTACTGGAATATTCACAAATATTTACATTAACCATGTTTAAATTGATAAATTTCACCAAATCAATAAACACCCGAATAAAAATCCCGTGGGAGGGAATAAATGGGTTTTTATTGGGTTAAAACCCAGTAAACGGGTTTTAACCAGGTTGATTGCCCATCTCTAGTTATGATAGTTTATGAGCCTTTTTCTATAAGCCGCGGACTAACATCCCTATTATTTTTTTTTTATAGATTACATTCGTATGATCGAAACCAAAATTTTGCTGCTGACTGCGACATCACAAGACGACACCGCATACCTATGTCCACCTTCTGATACATTCAGAGACATAAGACAGACATCTAATCCTCTTCTGTGAAATGTGCAGCAGATAATCGTGCAGTACTACTTGCCTTAAAGTTTTTAATACGTAACGCCAATTCCCACTGTTGTCTGCCCCTACTTTCTTTAGAAAACAAATGTACTCCTCTGTTTTTACAAGTTAACGCACTACACAGGCATTTTGGACAAAATTACGGAAAAAAGGAAAGCTAAACTTAGTAGATTGCAAATATCCATACGATTTGACAGTTAATATATCAAAACAAGGTACAGTCGATTGTGCGCCATCTATCGTGATACAAAGTTAGTTTTCCTCCCCATTGGTCTTTGCCATTGGTTGCTCAGCTATCTGCGAGTCATGAAAGTGGGACCACGCGTCGATTTCACTGCAAAAGTACGGTCAACATGTCAATGAAAAAGCACCGTCGTAGTCACGTAAATATTTTTTGGTTCAAATTACAAAATATCACCGATTTTTTTTATGCAAACCGGTACCTACCCGACTTGCCCAAACGCCGGACAGCCGGATTTGTCACCCAACTAGTAACGAACGCGCGACAGCGAACGTGTCGTTCCATAGAAAGCGCACGCTACCCGCCGTATAATTCTAGTACCTGGACTGATCGCTCGATTAGTTGACCATGCTTACAGTACACTATTTCCTCTCACACATTGCATAATCACGTTTCGTGGAGGGGCGTTCACTTTTAGAATGGTTTTTCTATACGAATGACATTCGTCGCCGTTATTCGTTCAAAACTTCATTTTGCGCGGGAACACGTTCACGCCATTTTAGGTAGTTTCCTAACTGCCAGTATTGTTTTTTTTTCTCAACCCCTATGCATGTTGATTAATAAATATTTTTCTATGAATATTTTTACCGTTCTATGTAGCATCGCACCTACTACTTAAAATAATGCATCGTATATTGAAAGGAAACATTAATACTCTTGATGACTGGCTCAGAGTTTTTTTTAGAACAAAGACGTATATCATTCGTGAGTCAGTGGTAGTGTTACGAAATTATAGTTCGCGTCAAATAACTTTGCCGCTCTGAAACCAGGCTTTCCGATGCGCATGGCATGGCGCGCTGCCGTTTTAGTATAGATATTGACTACTGCGCAGTCCTTTGTAGCCTACTTCAGAGCGGCAAAGTTATTCGACGCGAACTATACGCGAAAGTAAGAAAAAGCGTTATTCAACTGGCATTACTCTCCCAAAAGTAACGCAATACAAAGTAGTTAACTTACATGTATTTGTATAGGCTGATGTTGTGGATGTATCTGTATGGTTTGTACTTGAAGCTGCTGTGGCTGTTGCTGTACCTAACAAAAATGAATAATGACTTTGTTAATTACCCTTCAATCAAAAAGCATTCCTTTTAGGGCCGATTTTTCAATCATTAGATAACTTTTACCTAAAAAATAAATGTGACGTTTTGACAGATCGTCCATACAAAAACTGTCAAAATGACAAACTTATTCGTCGGTTAGAAGTTAGAAAAATGATTCCAATTAAAAGATACGTCATTATATTTTACTAAGGTCGACTTACGTAGTCAGATATTTGAAATTCGAGTCATAGAGTACCTTTAAATATGTACTAAATACCTTGTGGCTAAGTAATAACAGCCGCACGGGTCGATCCATCAGGTTAAGCTACGCTTGCCGGGGTTGGTCCGTAGATGGGTGACCATCTTTACATATCGAGACTCCTCCGTGCCTCGGAAAGCACGTTAAGCCGTTGGTCTCGGCTGTCATTCGTGGATCTTTGACAGTCGTTACGGGTCGTCAGAAGCCCGAAAGTCTGACAATCAGTCTTACCAAGGGGTATCGTATTACCCAATAACTGGGTTGTGGAGGTCAGATAGGCAGTCGCTCCATGTAAAATACTGGTATTCAGCTGCATCCGGTTAGACTGGAAGCCGACCCCAACATAGTTGGGAAAAGGCTAGGCAGATTGATTTATCAATACCTCGCAGGAAAATAACATTTTGTTCTAGTTACAGTCTAAATACTTCGAGATACCGTGTATTTAGGATTACAACTTAACGAGGTTCAAGTTATCGAGATTGTAAACGCGTATTCATTAGTGACGATTTCTTTCCAAAAAGCTAATGTCTTAAGGTGATATATTGAAAAAAATGTGGTTTTTCTATTTCGTGTAACTTGTTAAATATGTGGAATAGGGATTTAACATTTTAGTATATGTTTTCTGACTTTTTAGTCTAGTATCATGTAAAAGGAATACACGATTCAATGAATTTTTCTCGATACAAAAAAATTGCAAAGTTATATCTATTTTTTTACTTTTTTCGACATCACGGCGTAACGCTTAAGAGTTATTAAATAAAATTTACTTTAAAACATAGATTATTATAATATTAAAGTTTACTCAAAGTAGTTTTAAATTAAATTTATTTATTTTGTTAAAAAAGGAGTAAATTCGTTTTGGCACATACGTCGTTTAATTTCGAGCGCACGCACACTATAGCCTTCTCTTCTTTTGCGTTTCAAAAGTAATTGCATCACTTTCGCTCGCTTACTGGATCAGTCGCCCGGTGCGCTTCATCGACGACGAGTCTATGTCATTTTTTGACAGATCGGTGCTATCGGATTTTCGTAATTTTAATAAATGTTTATATAGTAAAAGCTATTAAATTGTTAGTTAATTAGTGTAGAAGTGATATATAAAGACTTCTTGTGATTGAACAGTACCTATAAAGTATCGTGTTTCTATTTGTGACGAGTTTTTAATGATTTATAAATAAAAATGGGAAGAAATAGGAAACCAAAACTAAATAAAGTACAACGTTTCGAGTACCTGAGGGTGAGGGCTCAAAAAATGAGAGAGAGCAAAAGTAAGTATATAGCTATGTACAATAGTTTCTACTTTATCAGTTATGGGCACGTTCTTGACTGCAATCACTGCCCGATGGAAGACAAAGATGACATCGGATATATACGTAAATAATGAGTTCGCGAGATACTTCTTTTGTGATTTTATTGTTGTTAGATCCTAAATTCCTAACCACTTGACCGGTTTTTATCAATGGACTCATTTTACAGGAAATCGGTATCAATAGCTGATAATAACAAATAATCGAAGTCGCCACCTTCGCTCATAAATTTGGATAATCAGCTACAACCTATCCTCGCCTCGCAAAGTAATAGTTTATGGCGTTACATATGTAACGCCATAAAATATCATGGCTTACAAAATCTACAGTAATCAGACAAAATAAAAAATCTGCACGGTTCAATTTCGGCTATTTTATTTTAAATGTTTTAGTATTCGCCTTTTTTAGTCAAGGCAATTTACAATTTAAAATTACTTACTCATATTTTTATTTTTTATTTAATTTGTTGTGTGGAGCTCTGTCATATTTATGTCTATAACTTTGTTAATAAGATTGGCATCTTAATATTTTGTAGGTACACTAAAACCATACTTGGAGTACCTAGATTATACCAGTGAAAGAATTATCAAAATCGGTTCAGTAGTTTACTAGAAAATTGCGAACATATATGTATACAGGATAATTTTTAAGTAGTGCGCAAACTTTCACAGGTTATTCTACCCATGAATATGAACAACTTTCACTATGGAACCAAATCTGAAATAGCGAAAAAAAAAATCAGCTGTTCAGTTCATTTTGACGAATTATGCCAACATAAATGTACTGAACAGCTGATTTTTTTTTCGCGATTTCAGGTTTGGTCCCATAGTGAAAGTTGTTCATATTCATGAGTAGAATAACCTGTGAAAGTTTGCGCTCTGCTTAAAAAAATGTCCAGTATACATAAAACACGAGTTTTTTAAAGTAGGTTAATTTTTGTAAAATTAAAATAATTCATTAATCCTACTAATACTCGTATTATAAATGTGAAAGTTTGTATGTTTGTTACTCAATCACGCAAAAACGGCTGAACGGATTTGGATGAAATTTGGTATACAGATAGTTTATAACCTAGATTAAGAGATAGGGTACTTTTCATCCCGGTAGAAGGTTCCCGTGGGATAATTTCCGACATACACGCGGGCAACAGCTAGTATATTAAGACATAGAATACTTTTCATCCCGGTAGAAGGTTCCCGTGGGATAATTTCCGACATACACGCGGGCGAAGCCGCTGGCAACAGCTAGTATATTAAGACATAGGATACTTTCATCCCGGTACAAGGTTCCCGTGGGATAATTTCCGACATACACGCTGGCAACAGCTAGTATATTAAGACATAGGATACTTTCATCCCGGTAGAAGGTTCCCGTGGGATAATTTCCGACATACACGCTGGCAGCAGCTAGTATATTAAGACATAGGATACTTTCATCCCGGTACAAGGTTCCCGTGGGATAATTTCCGAGATACACGCTGGCAACAGCTAGTATATTAAGACATAGGATACTTTTCATCCCGGTAGAAGGTTCCCGTGGGATAATTTCCGACATACACGCTGGCAACAGCTAGTATATTAAGACATAGGATACTTTCATCCCGGTACAAGGTTCCCGTGGGATAATTTCCGACATAAACGCTGGCAACAGCTAGTATATTAAGACATAGGATACTTTTCATCCCGATAGAAGGTTCCCGTGGGATAATTTCCGACATACACGCGGGCGAAGCCGCTGGCAACAGCTAGTATATTAAGACATAGGATACTTTTCATCCCGGTAGAAGGTTCCCGTGGGATAATTTCCGACATACACGCGGGCAACAGCTAGTATATTAAGACATAGGATACTTTCATCCCGGTACAAGGTTCCCGTGGGATAATTTCCGACATACACGCGGGCGAAGCCGCTGGCAACAGCTAGTATATTAAGACATAGGATACTTTCATCCCGGTACAAGGTTCCCGTGGGATAATTTCCGACATACACGCGGGCAACAGCTAGTATATTAAGACATAGGATACTTTTCATCCCGGTAGAAGGTTCCCGTGGGATAATTTCCGACATACACGCTGGCAACAGCTAGTATATTAAGACATAGGATACTTTTCATCCCGGTAGAAGGTTCCCGTGGGATAATTTCCGACATACACGCGGGCAACAGCTAGTATATTAAGACATAGGATACTTTCATCCCGGTAGAAGGTTCCCGTGGGATAATTTCCGACATACACGCTGGCAACAGCTAGTATATAAGACATAGGATACTTTCATCCCGGTACAAGGTTCCCGTGGGATAATTTCCGACATACACGCGGGCAACAGCTAGTATATTAAGACATAGGATACTTTCATCCCGGTAGAAGGTTCCCGTGGGATAATTTCCGACATACACGCGGGCGAAGCCGCTGGCAACAGCTAGTATATTAAGACATAGGATACTTTCATCCCGGTAGAAGGTTCCCGTGGGATAATTTCCGACATACACGCGGGCAACAGCTAGTATATTAAGACATAGGATACTTTCATCACGGTACAAGGTTCCCGTGGGATAATTTCCGACATACACGCGGGCGAAGCCGCTGGCAACAGCTAGTATATTAAGACATAGGATACTTTCATCCCGGTAGAAGGTTCTCGTGGGATAATTTCCGACATACACGCGGGCAACAGCTAGTATATTAAGACATAGGATACTTACATCACGGTACAAGGTTCCCGTGGGATAATTTCGACATACACGCGGGCGAAGCCGCTGGCAACAGCTAGTATATTAAGACATAGGATACTTTCATCCCGGTACAAGGTTCCCGTGGGATAATTTGCGACATACACGCGGGCAACAGCTAGTATATTAAGACATAGGATACTTTCATCCCGGTACAAGGTTCCCGTGGGATAATTTCCGAAATACACGCGGGCAACAGCTATTATATTAAGACATAGGATACTTTTCATCCCGGTAGAAGGTTTCCGTGGGATAATTTCCGACATACACGCTGGCAACAGCTAGTATATTAAGACATAGGATACTTTCATCCCGGTACAAGGTTTCCGTGGGATAATTTCCGACATACACGCTGGCAACAGCTAGTATATTAAGACATAGGATACTTTCATCCCGGTACAAGGTTCCCGTGGGATAATTTCCGACATACACGCTGGCAACAGCTAGTATATTAAGACATAATATACTTTTCATCCCGGTAGAAAATTCCCGTGGGATAATTTCCGACATACACGCGGGCGAAGCCGCTGGCAACAGCTAGTATATTAAGACATAGGATACTTTTCATCCCGGTAGAAGGTTCCCGTGGGATAATTTCCGACATACACGCGGGCAACAGCTAGTATATTAAGACATAGGATACTTTCATCCCGGTACAAGGTTCCCGTGGGATAATTTCCGACATACACGCGGGCAGCAGCTAGTATATTAAGACATAGGATACTTTCATCCCGGTACAAGGTTCCCGTGGGATAATTTCCGACATACACGCGGGCAACAGCTAGTATATTAAGACATAGGATACTTTTCATCCCGGTAGAAGGTTTCCGTGGGATAATTTCCGACATACACGCTGGCAACAGCTAGTATATTAAGACATAGGATACTTTTCATCCCGGTAGAAGGTTCCCATGGGATAATTTCCGACATACACGCTGGCAACAGCTAGTATATTAAGACATAGGATACTTTCATCCCGGTACAAGGTTCCCGTGGGATAATTTCCGACATACACGCGGGCAACAGCTAGTATATTAAGACATAGGATACTTTTCATCCCGGTACAAGGTTCCCGTGGGATAATTTCCGACATACACGCGGGCGAAGCCGCTGGCAACAGCTAGTATATTAAGACATAGGATACTTTCATCCCGGTAGAAGGTTCCCGTGGGATAATTTCCGACATACACGCGGGCAACAGCTAGTATATTAAGACATAGGATACTTTCATCACGGTACAAGGTTCCCGAGGCATAATTTCCGACATACACGCGGGCGAAGCCGCTGGCAACAGCTAGTATATTAAGACATAGGATACTTTCATCCCGGTAGAAGGTTCCCGTGGGATAATTTCCGACATACACGCGGGCGAAGCCGCTGGCAACAGCTAGTATATTAAGACATAGGATACTTTCATCCCGGTAGAAGGTTCCCGTGGGATAATTTCCGACATACACGCGGGCAACAGCTAGTATATTAAGACATAGGATACTTTCATCACGGTACAAGGTTCCCGTGGGATAATTTCCGACATACACGCGGGCGAAGCCGCTGGCAACAGCTAGTATATTAAGACATAGGATACTTTCATCCCGGTAGAAGGTTCCCGTGGGATAATTTCCGACATACACGCGGGCAACAGCTAGTATATTAAGACATAGGATACTTTTCATCCCGGTAGAAGGTTCCCGTGAGATAATTTCCGACATACACGCTGGCAACAGCTAGTATATTAAGACATAGGATACTTTCATCCCGGTACAAGGTTCCCGTGGGATAATTTCCGACATACACGCGGGCAACAGCTAGTATATTAAGACATAGGATACTTTTCATCCCGGTAGAAGGTTTCCGTGGGATAATTTCCGACATACACGCGGGCGAAGCCGCTGGCAACAGCTAGTATATTAAGACATAGGATACTTTCATCCCGGTACAAGGTTCCCGTGGGATAATTTCCGACATACACGCTGGCAACAGCTAGTATATTAAGACATAGGATACTTTTCATCCCGGTAGAAGGTTCCCGTGGGATAATTTCCGACATACACGCGGGCAACAGCTAGTATATTAAGACATAGGATACTTTTCATCCCGGTAGAAGGTTCCCGTGGGATAATTTCCGACATACACGCTGGCAATAGCTAGTATATTAAGACATAGGATACTTTTCATCCCGGTAGAAGGTTCCCGTGGGATAATTTCCGACATACACGCTGGCAACAGCTAGTATATTAAGACATAGGATACTTTCATCCCGGTACAAGGTTCCCGTGGGATAATTTCCGACATACACGCGGGCAACAGCTAGTATATTAAGACATAGGATACTTTTCATCCCGGTACAAGGTTCCCGTGGGATAATTTCCGACATACACGCTGGCAACAGTTAGTATATTAAGACATAGGATACTTTTCATCCCGGTAGAAGGTTCCCGTGGGATAATTTCCGACATACACGCGGGCGAAGCCGCTGGCAACAGCTAGTATATTAAGACATAGGATACTTTCATCCCGGTAGAAGGTTCCTGTGGGATAATTTCCGACATACACGCGGGCAACAGCTAGTATATTAAGACATAGGATACTTTTCATTCCGGTACAAGGTACCCGTGGGATAATTTCCGACATACACGCGGGCAACAGCTAGTATATTAAGACATAGGATACTTTCATCCCGGTAGAAGGTTCCCGTGGGATAATTTCCGACATACACGCTGGCAACAGCTAGTATATTAAGACATAGGATACTTTTCATCCCGGTAGAAGGTTCCCGTGGGATAATTTCCGACATACACGCGGGCGAAGCCGCTGGCAACAGCTAGTATATTAAGACATAGGATACTTTTCATCCCGGTAGAAGGTTCCCGTGGGATAATTTCCGACATACACGCGGGCAACAGCTAGTATATTAAGACATAGGATACTTTCATCACGGTACAAGGTTCCCGTGGCATAATTTCCGACATACACGCGAGCGAAGCCGCTGGCAACAGCTAGTATATTAAGACATAGGATACTTTCATCCCGGTAGAAGGTTCCCGTGGGATAATTTCCGACATACACGCGGGCGAAGCCGCTGGCAACAGCTAGTATATTAAGACATAGGATACTTTCATCCCGGTAGAAGGTTCCCGTGGGATAATTTCCGACATACACGCGGGCAACAGCTAGTATATTAAGACATAGGATACTTTCATCCCGGTACAAGGTTCCCGTGGGATAATTTCCGACATACACGCGGGCAACAGCTAGTATATTAAGACATAGGATACTTTTCATCCCGGTAGAAGGTTCCCGTGGGATAATTTCCGACAAACACGCGGGCAACAGCTAGTATATTAAGACATAGGATACTTTCATCCCGGTACAAGGTTCCTGTGGGATAATTTCCGACATACACGCGGGCAACAGCTAGTATATTAAGACATAGGATACTTTTCATCCCGGTAGAAGGTTCCCGTGGGATAATTTCCGACATACACGCTGGCAACAGCTAGTATATTAAGACATAGGATACTTTCATCCCGGTACAAGGTTCCTGTGGGATAATTTCCGACATACACGCGGGCAACAGCTAGTATATTAAGACATAGGATACTTTTCATCCCGGTACAAGGTTCCCGTGGGATAATTTCCGACATACACGCTGGCAACAGCTAGTATATTAAGACATAGGATAATAATAATAATAATAATAAAGTTTATTGACCATAAGTTTAGGTTACAGTACACCGGTAATACATATTTACATAGTATAGGGCACACTCACGTCCAACTACACTAAGTTAGAACTTATCTATAAAAAGTAGCAAGGGGAGTAGAAGAAGGGTTAAGTTATAATAATGCTATCACAAGTAAAGCAATGGTTCACATATTTGATTAAATTTATGAATGCCCAATGACGGTATACAGAGAAAAGTTCTTTACCTCCCGTGCTAGTCAAGGACTGTGTTACGGCAAGGTAAGATTCTCGCTCATGGAATAATAGTCATAATGTACACACGTTAAGACACTTTTTACTAATTACATATGTTTTGCTGTGAATCGTAGATGACGATAACGAGTTACAAGTTTATCGTAAGCAAGTAGTATATGCAAAGAAATCAGACAATGCAACTACTAACGTTATTTTAATATCAACAAAGTGTTTTCACACTAACAATATTTTTCAGAATTTGTAATAAGACCAACGTGTTAAAAATAAAATAAAAAAGGTGTTTCTAAAACTAAACTAATAAAATTAAAAGTAAGAACATAACAAAAGTTGTAGTATTTTTTATAACTTGCAGAGCATCTTTATTCCATCCCAAGCTCCATGGCAGTCACTCGCCGCATCAGTCCCATTAGTAGCTATAAATATCCGTATATGTATATAAGTAGATAAGACCAACGCATTGGGCACCAACTCATGAAGCCCGAGATACTCCAAAACAAACATTCAGGCACAAAACTATTCCTATCTATAACACTATCAATATTACCAACTAATAACAATGTAGGAAAAAATAATGCATTTAGTATACATATTTTTTAAATATTATCAGCATAGAAATACGTTACAAGTGGAAAGGTCCTAATGTAATGCATTTACTGTACGTGTGTATATGTATATAATTATAATACAAATAATGTTTGTATACTAATCTTCAATAATAATGATTACTTTATAATGTATATATTTATATATATTACTTACATATAATATATTAATATGTTGTTTTTATAAACTTATTTAGTACTTATCGGTATTCAATAAAATATATATGTAGAGTGGGATATCCAGAATAAAAACAATCTTGCACTTTAATTACTATTTTTAATTTTCACCTTCGACATAAAACGTACACCGTTTATTCCTCGTTGTTCGCCATCTTTTTTTCATTCATTCCATCCCTTTCACTCACACATTCATTCGTTCTGAAACAAACTTCTTTATCGTTCAGAAATGTTTTAGTAACATTAATCCTACAACTCGGCCATCCTGCCGCTATTTCTGGCCTCAGAAATGATACAGCACTAACAGAACACAATCTTAGCCTGCTTAACAAAATACTGATACTAACTAGAATACAGTCTTACACATTGCTACAGGTTCATCATCTTATCCTAATAACACACTAATACTGACAAGAATAGTCTTACACATTGTTACAGGTTCAACAACTTAAATTATATTGAATTCACAAAATAAAATAATAAAGTTTTAAGCATAAATGATAATGGTTCAGTCATTGGGCCATTTCTTCATGAAGTCAACTACAGTGGATGTCTTACCTGGTCCTTCTGCAGTGGGGTCCACCTTCTGTACATCATACCGGTCATTCCCTTTGACCTTAGTGATGCTATAAGGTCCAAGATATTTAGGCTTAAGTTTCATCCCAGACCCAAACTGAGTTCGTTTGATTGCTACTAGGTCACCTTCTTTATACTTAGGACTCTCTTTACGTTTTCTGTTAAAAGCTTGTATATTTTCTTCCTGCACCTGCAAAATGTGCTCTTTTGCCTTTCGTCGGTTTTCTTCTCTATCTTGAACAAAGATATCTCTTCCCTCTTGCATTAGTAAGTCGTAGAGTTCAATGTCTTCTTTGGTTTTCATAGTTATTCCTACAAGTAGTTCAAATGGGGTACAATTTATGCTCCTCTGCCAAGTACTATTTAATGCTCTTTGCACATGACTAACATGCTTGTACCATTGGGTAGGGTCTTCAATGCATAGCTTCGTAAGGATTGATATTATGGTTCTGTGCATTCTTTCTACCTGCCCATTTCCCCTAGGCACTCCTGTAGTAATCTTGGCATGTTTGATTCCTTCTTCTTCACAATATTGTTGAAATTCTTGACTAGTGAATGCTGTTCCCCTGTCACTAATTATTCTAGTGGGATTCCCAAAGTGCTGCTGGTGGATTCTCAACTTCTCAATGGTTTCCTTGCTTGTAGTACTTCTTGTGGGAAATATCCACACAAACTTTGTGAATGCATCCACCATTGTGAGTAGATGATTGTACATCTTCTTTGTCTCCGTCATTGGCCCAAGGTGGTCAATGTGGATAGTATGTAGGGGTGTATCTTCCTTCTCTAAAAGGTGTAAAAATCCCTCTTGCTTGCCCTCTTTTCTGCTGCCAAGTATACATGGGATACAAGTGATGATAAAATCTTCTAATTTCTTTGTTTACATTGAACTTTCCAAGAGAAAACACGCTTGCGGAACCGAGTCCTGACAATGTGACTCTTACCTTTTCGTAGGATGTTACATTCAACTCAAAAAACAAGTTAGAAGCTACTAAATTCAAATCACTACCAGAATCTACAAGGCTATCAACATTTATTCCACTAATCTTAATGTTTTTAACTGATTTGTTACTCGCTAAGTCTTTGTTTACACTTAACACCATTTCACTTTGACACTTATGACACTGACATGATTGACAGAAGTTTGACGTTAACACTGACTCGTTCACATGTTTCATTCGATCGTTCTTTCCTCGTTCATCTTCATCGTGGCCGCCATGTTTTCCTTCCGGATCCGCGATGCCATCGCCAAGTTCCGGCGCAATCTTCGTACACAACATGGAAGTACGAGAACTATGACCTCCGCCGCCATCTTTATGCTTACCCTGCGAATCTGTATTTGAGATTGACTCCTTGCACTCTCGTCCGATATGACCGAACGAGTTGCACCGGAAGCATTTTACACCTTTCTTGCACGCGTTGGCGACGTGATCTGTCTCACCACACTTAAAACACCGGCGACTAGACTTCTCCGTATGACCCTTCTTTTCCAGGTCCTGCTTCTGCTGCTTCGTCGTATCATCTTGCCTTTTCTTATTTTTACTCTTCATGGTTTCGTAGATGATGATTCTTTCTTTTAATACCGAGTATGTGTTCGCGCCGTACAGGATCGTTTTATTCGATTCATAGTCTTGTATTCCGTCTATGATATATTGTATCGCCACATAATCCGGGAATTTAGCACGCTTACCCAACTCCTTCATAGTTAACATGTACTCGTAATATGTTTCAGTGCTTTTCTTTTTGCGGGACGCCATGAGCTCGTGCATTTCTTTGCTGTTGACGGTTTCCGGAAATTCTTTATGTAATGCCGTCCGTAATTCTTCGTAACTTTTGAAGGCTTTTTCCGATTTGAGCCATAATTCTGCTGTGCCCGTTAATGACCTTCTCGCTAGAATGAGCTTCTGCTGCGCCGTCCACCCGAATATCTCAGCGTTGTCTTCTATGTCCTGCGCCCATTTTGCCGACGAGTACGTCTTGTCGACGCCGTTAAATTTTGGGATTATATCGGCGTAGTTGAATGTCGGAGCGGGGTTCTTCTCGTCGGACATCGTCGTATTTTAAAATAAAACTTTGAATCTTCGTCGTCGTTAATTTGCCGCCCGGCGCACGTGGTCGCGGCTCACCTTACCGCGATGCACACACAAGGCAATCTTATTTATTGTTTTTTCTGGTATCCCGGACGAGCCCCCAAGTTGTAGAGTGGGATATCCAGAATAAAAACAATCTTGCACTTTAATTACTATTTTTAATTTTCACCTTCGACATAAAACGTACACCGTTTATTCCTCGTTGTTCGCCATCTTTTTTTCATTCATTCCATCCCTTTCACTCACACATTCATTCGTTCTGAAACAAACTTCTTTATCGTTCAGAAATGTTTTAGTAACATTAATCCTACATATATTTATAAATAAATAGTTACTGTAATATTTGTATAAGTTTTTCAGTCTGATCATAATCCAAGTTACTCAGAAACTCATCCAGAGCCCTTCTACACACAAATCTCGTTGCATCTTTAAGAGGTTTAATTTTACTTATGCGATTGTACAACAGAGGAGCCAAGAAATAAGAGAAACACTGTGCAAAAGTGGTTTTGCATGCTGGGACGTCATATACCTCATGTACTCTTCTGAGAGATTTGGTAACAGGTTTTTCGTAGAAATGTTGTCTCAGGACTATTTTTTTAATAAAGAGTTGGCGAATGTTTAGGACTTCAAACTCTTTGTACAACGCAGTTGTAGGATATCTAAATTTTTTAAAATACATAATAATACATAGGATACTTTCATCCCGGTAGAAGGTTCCTGTGGGATAATTTCCGACATACACGCGGGCAACAGCTAGTATATTAAGACATAGGATACTTTTCATTCCGGTACAAGGTTCCCGTGGGATAATTTCCGACATACACGTGGGCAACAGCTAGTATATTAAGACATAGGATACTTTTCATCCCGGTAGAAGGTTCCCGTGGGATAATTTCCGACATACACGCGGGCAACAGCTAGTATATTAAGACAAAGGATACTTTCATCACGGTACAAGGTTCCCGTGGCATAATTTCCGACATACACGCGGGCGAAGCCGCTGGCAACAGCTAGTATATTAAGACATAGGATACTTTCATCCCGGTAGAAGGTTCCCGTGGGATAATTTCCGACATACACGCGGGCGAAGCCGCTGGCAACAGCTAGTATATTAAGACATAGGATACTTTCATCCCGGTAGAAGGTTCCCGTGGGATAATTTCCGACATACACGCGGGCAACAGCTAGTATATTAAGACATAGGATACTTTCATCCCGGTACAAGGTTCTCGTGGGATAATTTCCGACATACACGCGGGCGACAGCTAGTATATTAAGACATAGGATACTTTTCATCCCGGTAGAAGGTTCCCGTGGGATAATTTCCGACAAACACGCGGGCAACAGCTAGTATATTAAGACATAGGATACTTTTCATCCCGGTAGAAGGTTCCCGTGGGATAATTTCCGACATACACGCTGGCAACAGCTAGTATATTAAGACATAGGATACTTTCATCCCGGTACAAGGTTCCCGTGGGATAATTTCCGACATACACGCTGGCAACAGCTAGTATATTAAGACATAGGATACTTTCATCCCGGTACAAGGTTCCCGTGGGATAATTTCCGACATACACGCTGGCAACAGCTAGTATATTAAGACATAGGATACTTTCATCCCGGTACAAGGTTCCCGTGGGATAATTTCCGAAATACACGCGGGCAACAGCTAGTATATTAAGACATACGATACTTTTCATCCCGGTAGAAAATTCCCGTGGGATAATTTCCGACATACACGCGGGCGAAGCCGCTGGCAACAGCTAGTATATTAAGACATAGGATACTTTCATCCCGGTACAAGGTTCCCGTGGGATAATTTCCGACATACACGCGGGCAACAGCTAGTATATTAAGACATAGGATACTTTCATCCCGGTACAAGGTTCCCGTGGGATAATTTCCGACATACACGCGGGCAACAGCTAGTATATTAAGACATAGGATACTTTTCATCCCGGTAGAAGGTTCCCGTGGGATAATTTCCGACATACACGCTGTTAACAGCTAGTATATTAAGACATAGGATACTTTTCATCCCGGTAGAAGGTTCCCGTGGGATAATTTCCGACATACACGCTGGCAACAGCTAGTATATTAAGACATAGGATACTTTCATCCCGGTAGAAGGTTCCCGTGGGATAATTTCCGACATACACGCGGGAGAAGCCGCTGGCAACAGCTAGTATATTAAGACATAGGATACTTTCATCCCGGTAGAAGGTTCCTGTGGGATAATTTCCGACATACACGCGGGCAACAGCTAGTATATTAAGACATAGGATACTTTTCATCCCGGTACAAGGTTCCCGTGGGATAATTTCCGACATACACGCGGGCAACAGCTAGTATATTAAGACATAGGATACTTTTCATCCCGGTAGAAGGTTCCCGTGGGATAATTTCCGACATACACGCGGGCGAAGCCGCTGGCAACAGCTAGTATATTAAGACATAGGATACTTTTCATCCCGGTAGAAGGTTCCCGTGGGATAATTTCCGACATACACGCTGGCAACAGCTAGTATATTAAGACATAGGATACTTTCATCACGGTACAAGGTTCCCGTGGCATAATTTCCGACATACACGCGGGCGAAGCCGCTGGCAACAGCTAGTATATTAAGACATAGGATACTTTCATCCCGGTAGAAGGTTCCCGTGGGATAATTTCCGACATACACGCGGGCGAAGCCGCTGGCAACAGCTAGTATATTAAGACATAGGATACTTTCATCCCGGTAGAAGGTTCCCGTGGGATAATTTCCGACATACACGCGGGCAACAGCTAGTATATTAAGACATAGGATACTTTCATCACGGTACAAGGTTCCCGTGGGATAATTTCCGACATACACGCTGGCAACAGCTAGTATATTAAGACATAGGATACTTTCATCCCGGTACAAGGTTCCCGTGGGATAATTTCCGACATACACGCTGGCAACAGCTAGTATATTAAGACATAGGATACTTTTCATCCCGGTACAAGGTTCCCGTGGGATAATTTCCGACATACACGCGGGCGAAGCCGCTGGCAACAGCTAGTATATTAAGACATAGGATACTTTCATCCCGGTACAAGGTTCCTGTGGGATAATTTCCGACATACACGCGGGCAACAGCTAGTATATTAAGACATAGGATACTTTTCATCCCGGTAGAAGGTTCCCGTGGGATAATTTCCGACATACACGCGGGCGAAGCCGCTGGCAACAACTAGTATATTAAGACATAGGATACTTTCATCCCGGTACAAGGTTCCCGTGGGATAATTTCCGACATACACGCTGGCAACAGCTAGTATATTAAGACATAGGATACTTTCATCCCGGTACAAGGTTCCCGTGGGATAATTTCCGACATACACGCGGGCAACAGCTAGTATATTAAGACATAGGATACTTTCATCACGGTACAAGGTTCCCGTGGGACAATTTCCGACATACACGCGGGCGAAGCCGCTGGCAACAGCTAGTATATTAAGACATAGGATACTTTCATCCCGGTACAAGGTTCCCGTGGGATAATTTCCGACATACACGCGGGCAACAGCTAGTATATTAAGACATAGGATACTTTCATCACGGTACAAGGTTCCCGTGGGATAATTTCCGACATACACGCTGGCAACAGCTAGTATATTAAGACATAGGATACTTTCATCCCGGTACAAGGTTCCCGTGGGATAATTTCCGACATACACGCGGGCGAAGCCGCTGGCAACAGCTAGTATATTAAGACATAGGATACTTTCATCCCGGTACAAGGTTCCCGTGGGATAATTTCCGACATACACGCGGGCAACAGCTAGTATATTAAGACATAGGATACTTTCATCCCGGTACAAGGTTCCCGTGGGATAATTTCCGACATACACGCGGGCAACAGCTAGTATATTAAGACATAGGATACTTTTCATCCCGGTAGAAGGTTTCCGTGGGATAATTTCCGACATACACGCGGGCGAAGCCGCTGGCAACAGCTAGTATATTAAGACATAGGATACTTTCATCCCGGTGCAAGGTTCCCGTGGGATAATTTCCGACATACACGCTGGCAACAGCTAGTATATTAAGACATACACAAAAACATCATTGTTACACAATCACACAAAAACATCATTGTTACATAATCCCATCATACAATAAAATTATATAATGTGCTGCGCCATGTTATATAATTATCCGACAAAACAAACAACAGTAGCTAAAATATTTCTGTCAGCTGCGCCGCGCGCACGGCACAGATAATGCATCCGTCCACAGCGCCGGCGTCGGAGTCGGTGGGTGCTAGCGCTGACAGAACGCAATGTATGTACTCAACTTCTATACCTATTATATTTATATAAACTTTGAAAATATTCAATAATCTTATTTATCTAATTTTAATTGGCATTTTTACTTCCACTGCATGATGCACCGGTCGACGTCATTACGTCAACGCCGGCTGTCGCTGAAAACCAGCGCTGAGGCTCTGTCTCGTATGGGGTCGCGGCATTATGCTGAGCGACGGCCGTTTTGCGTGAATGTGGCGCATATTTTCCCCAAACTTGTTTTTAATTGTTTTATTTTGTTATTTTATTTCTTTGCGCCATGTTTATCGCAAATAAACGTATTTTCTTTTCTTTACATAGGATACTTTCATCCCGGTACAAGGTTCCCGTGGGATAATTTCCGACATACACGCTGGCAACAGCTAGTATATTAAGACATAGGATACTTTCATCCCGGTACAAGGTTCCCGTGGGATAATTTCCGACATACACGCTGGCAACAGCTAGTATATTAAGACATAGGATACTTTCATCCCGGTACAAGTTTCCCGTGGGATAATTTCCGACATACACGCGGGCGAAGCCGCTGGCAACAGCTAGTATATTAAGACATAGGATACTTTTCATCCCGGTAGAAGGTTCCCGTGGGATAATTTCCGACATACACGCGGGCAACAGCTAGTATATTAAGACATAGGATACTTTCATCCCGGTACAAGGTTCCCGTGGGATAATTTTCGACATACACGCGGGCGAAGCCGCTGGCAACAGCTAGTATATTAAGACATAGGATACATTTCATCCCGGTAGAAGGTTCCCGTGGGACAATTTCCGACATACACGCGGGCGAAGCCGCTGGCAACAGCTAGTATATTAAGACATAGGATACTTTTCATCCCGGTAGAAGGTTCCCGTGGGATAATTTCCGAAATACACGCGGGCAACAGCTAGTATATTAAGACATAGGATACTTTTCATCCCGGTAGAAGGTTCCCGTGGGATAATTTCCGACATACACGCTGGCAACAGCTAGTATATTAAGACATAGGATACTTTAATGCCGGTACAAGGTTCCCGTGGGATAATTTCCGACATACACGCTGGCAACAGCTAGTATATTAAGACATAGGATACTTTTCATCCCGGTAGAAGGTTCCCGTGGGATAATATCCGACATACACGCGGGCGAAGCCGCTGGCAACAGCTAGTATATTAAGACATAGGATACTTTCATCCCGGTAGAAGGTTCCTGTGGGATAATTTCCGACATACACGCGGGCAACAGCTAGTATATTAAGACATAGGATACTTTCATCCCGGTACAAGGTTCCCGTGGGATAATTTCCGACATACACGCGGGCAACAGCTAGTATATTAAGACATAGGATACTTTTCATCCCGGTAGAAGGTTCCTGTGGGATAATTTCCGACATACACGCGGGCAACAGCTAGTATATTAAGACATAGGATACTTTTCATCCCGGTAGAAGGTTCCCGTGGGATAATTTCCGACATACACGCGGGCAACAGCTAGTATATTAAGACATAGGATACTTTTCATCCCGGTAGAAGGTTCCCGTGGGATAATTTCCGACATACACGCGGGCAACAGCTAGTATATTAAGACATAGGATACTTTTCATCCCGGTAGAAGGTTCCCGTGGGATAATTTCCGACATACACGCGGGCAACAGCTAGTATATTAAGACATAGGATACTTTTCATCCCGGTAGAAGGTTCCCGTGGGATAATTTCCGACATACACGCTGGCGAAGCCGCGGGCAACAGCTAGTTATTTAAATAAAAAATATTCTTAGTACATGTACCACGTTTTTATTATAAGAACATAATTAGACTAAAAGAAATAAGCATTTGTTATATGCCTTCATTACCAAATTATTTTTTATTACATGGTTTACTAAATAAAATAAAAATGGTTGATAATTAAGTATTTGTATTATTTGTCTACTCCATAATCTCCTATGTGCTAATATTTCAAAAATTCCAAGAAGTGCGTACTCGCTTTTCCCGATGCGACCGCGTACTTTGCATTCGCCGCTCCCCGCGCGGGGGGGATAAGCCACGCCCACCGAGCTACGATTTATTTTCGAGATAGCCCCTTAAGTTATAATAATAGTGCATTGTGCTACAGTTTTCTGCGAGTGCAAAGTGCAATAAAGAATGCGGACGTTGACGACAAATAGTAGAATGTATACCGTGTTAACCTGTTGGGTTTGCTGCAGCTGTAGCGACTGCACCGACGAGATCACCGGGTATGGGTGCTGACTCTGTAAGGAAAGCATTGTGTTACTTAGACAAGTCGCCTCTTCGCATTAAAAGTGTACAATCTCAAAAAACTTACGAAATTGAGTTAAATATATAGAAATGTTTAGTATCGCAAATATTTTCTCTTATAAGTGGCAAAAGAAGGTAGTTCGACAATTTTCTTTTCACCTGCTATTTAATAAAATTAATATATTGTTATAACTTATTTTGGAAGACAGGTAATGTAACTATTTAAATAATAGGTTGGGGAAAAAGTTTCTTCGCATTTTTTAAGAAAATTCAAAACATTTTTTAATATAGTTTATTTACATTTAACTAAAGTATGTAGGTATCATTTTGTTCGATAACTTTTTGCCATCTTGTAGGTAGGGACATGATCCCATTGCTATAGAAATTTTGGGACTTCTGGTCAAAATACCGCGACAAGTGGTTTTGGCAGTCCTCTCGTGATGTTAACCTGACACTGCCTAAAGAATTCTCAAGAGACCGAAACAGGTGGAAATCTGAAGGTGCAAGGTCAGGACTATACGGCGGATGCATTAACACCTCCCAGCCAAACTCTCTTAATTTTTGCTGAGTGGCTAAAGATGTGTGAGGTCTAGCGTTATCATGATGAAAAACCACACCCCTTCTGTTGATTAATTCCGGCCGCTTTCTCTCAACTTCTTGCTTTAATCTCATCAGTTGTTCGCAGTAGAGTTCAGAATCGATGGTCCTGCCTGATGGTAACAGCTCATAATGAATAATGCGCTTTCAATCCCACCACACACACAGCATCACCTTGTTGCGAGTTAACCCGGGTTTCGCCACAGTCTGTGAAGCCTGACCGGCCTTTGACCACGACCTTTTTCGCACGTTCTTGTCATACGTGATCCACTTTTCATCACCAGTTATCAGCTTCTTCAAAAATGGTTCGGTTTCATTACGTCGTAATAAAGAATCACAAATGAGTACACGGTTCATTAGGTTTCTTTCAGTGAGCTCGTGAGGTACCCAAATGTCGAGCTTTTTTGTGTACAACCGCAACCGTAACAAATATGTATTTACAGAATTATAATCATTAGAATCTGTAATTCTGTAAAAACATATGTGTTACGGTCGCGAATCTTACTTTAATCAACATACAACCTAACACTGACTTGCAAATTGCAAAAAACGTAAGAAAATTTTAATTTCGCGGGCAACCCTGGCGCTTTCGCCTTAATAATTTGTTATTCTAAAACCTTTTCGCAGATTGCCTTAGTAGGCTAGTGCCGGACCTAGTGCTAGACCTCCCGGGTGTCCCCCGGTGTCACTAAACTACCGCCAGCCCCGGTGCCTGGTGCCCCGCACTTTTTTCACATTAGTAGTTACGCCACTTCTGTTCTGTTTTTAATTTTATTACTTTTTTTAATTCATAGGTATTCTGATAACTAACTGAACTATAATTCACATACATACTCGTAAAAACAACGCTACAGTGAGAGATAATTTTTGGCCTCTTCTTTATGATTTTGGTAATAGCTAATAAAAAAAATAAATTGTCGAAATTTCAAAGTGTATTATTTATTATATCAGTGTAGGTTATCTTACCTGTACTCCAGACACGGTGATGCCTTGCTGTACGTGTTGCGCATGTATCGGCACCGCAAGCTGTTGCACATTGCCGACCTGCAGCACTGCTTGTTGCTGCAACTGTTGCTGTTGCTGGTGATGTTGCACCTGTTGCTGCACTTGCTGTACTTGATGCTGTTGTTGCAACTGTTGTTGTTGCTGCTGGTGTTGCTGTTGCACTTGTTGTTGTTGCTGCCGTTGTTGTTGTTGTTGCTGCTGTTGCTGTTGTTGTTGCTGCTGCTGCTGTTGTTGTTGTTGTTGCTGCTGCTGCTGCTGCTGCGGTTGCAGGAATATGATTGGCTCCGTATTACGGCCGTTTTCCTAAAAATAAGATTCATCATTAACTTTAACCCTTCTACGATTTTTTTCTAAAAATAACATTTAGCATGAACTTTAACGCTTTTACGATTTTTAGGGTTCCGTACCAAAATGGTAAAAAGGACCTTATGGTGCGACTCAGTCTGTCTGTCACAGCTAGATATCTCAAGAACTACTAATGCTGTCAACTTCAATTTTGGAATAATTTTAAATGACGTTTGCCCAACTATTTTTTGCAACAGGGACTGAAAGGGGGGTCTTAAAAATTCGAACTGAGGCTACTAGGGCATGTGGGGTACCATATGAAAGAGCGCTGTTTGCACTTCTCAAACATTTTTTTATTTTTTTTAGGCCGCATAGTTTTTGACTTTGAAGAAAAATGTAAATAAAAATGTGAAGTTTGCATAGAGAAATTATTCTGTGTGATAGAAGTTTATGTAAAGATTACAGGAAAAGTAAAACGATGTCTGTAAATAGCACACTTTTTTATATATGACTAGCAGCGCCCCGCGGTTTCACACACATAAGTCTCGAACCCGTAGGAATATCGGGATAAAAAGTATCGTATGTGTTAATCCAGGTTATAAACTGTGTGCCAAATTTCATGAATATCCGTTCAGTAGTTTTTGCGTGAATGAGTAACAAACATCCATTTATTTATTTAACATAAAACGGCCAAGGCCAATTACATTAGTTAAGACATTAAAACATTATTTAAGTACAATAATAAAAGTATACAACTACTTGACAGTCATACGCTCACAATACTCCAGACATACTGACAAGATCTTGTTCCATTCATCCGCGAACACATCACATTCAGGCTTAGCATCCAAGAGAGCGTTGAGCGCAGTGAGTGTGCGAGGGACAGGAGACTGGGCTCGAGCGACAGTTCGACTCCGAGGCACGGTGAACAATCTGTGTCTCCTGTTATTATTACCTCCTCATAAACTTTCGTATTTATAATATTAGGATAGGAAGTAGGATGGTAGGATAGGAAGTGAAAAAAAAACCGGTCAAGAGCGAGTCGGACTCGCGCACCGAGAGTTCCCTCGGTGCGCTTGTCCGAATACCTCTTGACCGTTTTTTTTTTTTTTTTTTCAATATAGAACGGAGGTCATACCGTTTATTTTTTTACAATTTACAGACATATTTAACTGGTCGCATGTCCTTTAGTCTAAAAGTTGAATCTAGTTACCTCTTCCAAAGCGCAGGCGCGGTCACAGCCCAAGATTTAGGAGGGTCACTATGGGTGCCAAGGAATATTTTTAGGTGTCTGGTCCTCTAAAATCTTGAAGACTTTCTAATGATGCACACTTTTTAGAATACATGAGCCTCTTTTTAACTTACTGATTTTTCTCATAGTTGGTCGTATTTATTAAGCTAGGGTACCCCGACCAAACTGGTTAGGTGAGGTTGGAACTGTGACCACCGCGTGCGACGCGAGCAGTGCCGCGGAAGTGGCCCAGGAGTGCTACATCCAGTTTGGTCGCAGTTACTTGGCTATTATATAAAATAGGAATTATTTGAGGTTCACAAAAAGAGGGGCAATAATTATATTAAAGTTTTCAATACTTAATATTTTTAGGAAAGCAAAATGGGAATGATTTAATTTTGAGGTCCATTGTGTCTTGCGTGGATCTACGTTTGAAGCGATATATGCCATATTTGATAAGAAGGGTTAAATACCTAGATGCCATATTTTTAGGGAGGTACATCTCCAGCTAGACATTACTTATGCTATTCAGGGACGCAGCTATAGTTTTTACATAAGGGGGGGGGGGGGGAGGTACTGATGATGCGAGCAAATTGGGCTCCAGCTTTTTGATAAATAAGTAGTAGGTACCTATTATTAGAACAGCAGATTATATAGGGTGACTGGTAAATAGTGACCGATACTTAGACACATGATTGTTCTTACGATAACAAACAACTTTTACTATAAGACCAAACTTGAAATTGCAAACAAAAATCAGCTGCTTTCTACATTTCGACAATATGCGAACATCGCGAATTCAGGTTTGGTCCCATAGTAAAAGCTGTTTTGTTATCATGAGTACAATCATGTGTCTAAGTATCGGTCACTAATTACCCGTCACTCTATATAGGGCTCACTCTACATAATCTAATACGAGCGAGTCAAGCTAGATTGAAAATTTTAACAACCCGTTTCAGATAGGTTAGGTTTGATTTACATTTTCAAACATAAATAGGGGATAAATTTTCTTTCTTTCTTTTGATCTAAATATGATTCGCGACCGTAACAAATCTGTATTTATAGAATGGCGGAGTGAAGGGCGGGCGTTTTGGGGACTGTCTTATGTAATTTTGACGTTCAAAAAGTGCTGATTCTCAGCCTAGTTTGAATAAATGACTTTTGATTTTGATTTTGAAGAATTATAATAATTAAAATCATCAATACAATTCTCTAAGTTCATATTACTCTATTGAATCAATATTTCATGAAATCATGATATTTGAGGTCTTTTGTAACGTATGAAGTTGTATTACTGATTTTAATTATTATAATTCTGTAAATATTTTATTTTATTTTATTGCAATCGGTAAAACAAACAGTATTAACAATTAACAAATAACATCAAATTAATCAACTAGTAACCAATTACATGTTTTCGCATTTAATTTACTATGAAGAGCAAACTTGTTACAGAGAAAAAAAAAGAAAGACAAAAAATGGTATGTATGGTGGTATGTACAGACGCCAGCAGGTCAACCTACCCGAAACTGTCAGATTTTCCCAATCAACCTTGAACCTAATGTTTTAGCAATAAAGTCGAAAATCTATTAAAGAAATCTGACAGATTGTAGTAGCTTGATGTGCTGGCGTCTGTACTTTAAACAATAACACACAATCATAATAATACCTCGTCATGAAGTGCAATAAAAACAGTTATTGAACCAATTCGAACCAATGTGTAGTAAGTATTCGAATGAATACATTATACAGCTTAGTAGTGAATAAGTCAAATTCAGAAAAGTCAAACAATTTATTGTAGGACTTAGCGCATCTTATAAAGAACGAATTCTGTCTGTAATTTGTGCAGCAGCGGGGGACGTTAAGAAAAAGAAAGGGTATTCTAGCGGATCTGATATATGTGTGTTACACACTGTACTGTGTTTGAAATCAGACTTAAAGTCAGATTTCAAAACCTAATCGTAAAGTTTAAACTTAGCCCTTTGAATTTTACGTACAAGCGTAGTGGTGGAAAAGGCTAGGCAGATCAGCAGACGATGTTGACGACTTATTTGTACGCGACCGTTGCTGCGACATCTCTGAAAGTAACTTACTTGTTCATGCACCAGCATGTGTTTCTTCAAGTTGTGTAGATACATGTACGTCTTGACGCACAGCCCACACTTGTAGCGCGTGATCTTCTGCTGCGGGGTGCGTTCCACCTGGCCCTGGACCTGCAGGACCTGCTGCGTGTCTTGCACTTGGATTTGAACTTGGGGTTGCACTGAAATAACGTTAGAATTTCCGTTTAGTCATTAATAGGGATGACGCATAGGTAAAAAAGAACCTCCTCCATTTTTTCGTCGGTTAAAAAGAATTCTATCCGTCAGAAAATAAAAAAATATTAGACACGTATTTTTTGCTTTGTCATATTAATAAAAAATGACTTAGATATTACTTAAACATTAAAGTTGGGTAGTGGAGGCTCGCTACCTCATTCAATCATTATGGGGGTTTAGGTTTCCGCACTTAGCCCTTCATTTGGACCATTGTGCGTGAGCCATTGCGGCCGTCAGTAAGTTATTCCAACCAGCCCACCTCCCTCCAGAAGTTGATTACGTCTCCTGGTCTGTTGAGAACATCTGAGAAAGATCTGGGTGACACGTGCTCTCTTTGCTAGTTCATCAGCTGCGTATATTAGATATATATATCCGCCAGGACACAGTGGATCACTAGGTAACGACCTAGTGATCCGCTGTGTCCTTTTATGCATTGCAATGTGATTGTGTTGCGGTTAGATACAGATATTAGAACACGTTCCAGTGCATTGTGACATTCTAGTGTTAGCCTCGTGGTAAAATATTCTTTCCCCAAGCATTGGACAACCGAGGAGCTCGCCTACCTCACAACTACGTATAAAATCTAGCAAGGCGTGACGTTTACGTCGTGACGTTGACGTTTACGTTTAACTCAATGTATCGCCGTAATCTTTTGATTAGATACGTAAAAAACGAAAAATACGTGTCCAATATTTTTTAATAATTAACATGACGGCCAAAAAAAATGTACTCATCATCTCTATTGATACAGGTACCGGAACTCGAGTGATATTCGGTGACTGCTGAGTCCATATTATTTTATTCATTTGTAACCTTACAACTATGAGATCAGCGGCAAAATTAAATATTGAAATAATACAAAGGTTCCAATCAAAAATATTAACAATGATAACGAACGCACCCTGGTATGTCTTAAATAAGAAACTCAACCACGACCTCTGCATCAAAACCGTATTAGAAGAAATCTCAGAATGGAGAAAACAGCATTAAACCTGATGAACACCCAAACAGTCACTAGAAAACTAAAGAGAAAGATTCCTCAAGACCTTACTTAAGACTTTGTAAGAATATACGGAGCAGTCACTGGACAGCTTCCGAACAAACCTGTTAATGGTATCAAACATATTGCTGAATATCTGCAAGAATGGTACATTGGAATGATAATCAAAAGAGAAAAATTCTGTAACCCTCAATTGGGTTAAGTGGTAGGAGGGAAGGGAGGCAGTTGCCCTGCAGTGGGATACAAACGGCTGATAATAATAATACATTGGTCAGGCAGGGGACATAGCTCTTCCATAGTTCAAGTTACCCAATCCACTTTAGCCACCCAGACCCAAAGCCCAATATGTTTTGTTTCCACGTACAACAATAGTCCTGCACCAACCGGGGGTTGTCCTTGGGTGCACTTGCATAGTGCATTCAGGGATAATCGTCGGTTACATCCTCCTCATCATTTAAAATTATCTAAGGGGCCTCTGCGAGTTGGCTTCGGCTCCTCGTATGCCTTCCAAAGGTCCGGGACCCCAGGGTCCCGAGATATGTCATAAATGTCAAAATAATAATAATAATAACCGCACTGCCGTATCTCTACGGTGACGTCGTGGTTTACTTTGCTGAAACCGGTCTAGGATGAGGAGCCAGGCCAAGAGAGATACATAAACGCACAGGGCAGCATGTGGCGAGCTGTTGGGCAGTAGCGACCCCACGGACCCTATCTCGCGGGAGAAGTCTTGTTCCTCACATCTGGCTCGCCTTTATGAACCGGTTGTAGGTGGGGAACACTGATGAGGAACTGAGATCCCACCCCTTTCTTGCCTTTACTGGCCGGCTTGAGTGGAGATTCGCAAGAACAAACGTGCTCGGAGGAAGGATTCCAGTAACATGCTAGTAGAGATCTTTACCGTACTTCCGGGATTGATGACTGTGGAACACATCTCTACTCCTCATAAGCACCTCGGGACATGTTGCCTTCTAGTCGCTACGTCACTATGTGCTAGCGACTGTTTCCGGGGGCCCATTATTGAGTGTGCATTTTCTAGCAGATAAATCCCATTATAATTTAAATGAGTTTATAGATGACAGATTTTGATTATGTTTACTAATTTATTATTTTTTTATGTTCTTATAAATCATCATGACATTTACATAATAATTTGACATTATAAGTTTTTGTATAAATATTTGCATGACATTGTTTAAGCCAAACGTGATGATCTTTCAATCTTTATTTTTAACATCTTTTGCATGCTGACAATTTGTATTGTATGTATTGTACTCATGTTTGAGCAAATAAACGATTTTCTTATTTTATCACTCCTGCCATTTTATCTGTGTATTTTATATAAAACATTCCGGGTCAAACAGTTCCGGAACCCTGGGTCCCGAGATATGTCAAAAATACTTTAAATTAAAATAACCCTCACTTAGATCGTTGAAGGAACGTGCTCCGTGTGAACACTGACAGCATGGTATAAGCTAAAGTTTTAAAACATTGTCCTGCTGATCTTGGTCGCAAAGCTAAGTAGGGTTCGATTCCCCGGTCGGGTAGTTTTATTGGTGTGTTTCATTAGGAATTTCTCAGAAGCTGCCCAGAGGTCTTGGTTTGGAGTTCCTTTAACCTATTGACCGCCCCAGTCGGATTAATACGACAAATGTTTTCTGTCCGTGCCGCCTCAGTCGTATTTTGTACGACTGAAAACCTATGATTATTGATTTGTTATTTATGTACGAGTACACACCCAGTAAAATACACAGGGATCGTTTTTTGTTTTTATGTGATTACACGACCGGCGACTCTATTCGTCGTAGGTATTGTCGATTTATGAGTTGGGCGCTGGGGGCACGTCAATTGATATAAAACCAAGCGGCAAGTGACAATCTTATATTTAAAAGTATTTTACCTTGGTTCGGCGCATCAGGCAAGTCCTCAGTTACGGTGACGGTCTGATGCTCGGCGAGGCAGGGCTCCTTGCCCGTCGGCGCCTCCGCACTTGTCTCCGACGTGGACGACTCCGTCTCCGACTTTGCGTGCGTTTTTACGTGCTTCTTGAATGAACTCGATTCTATGTAACCTGGGGACAAAAGTAAAAATTTCTTGACTTTTTTAAATGTGTAACATCGTTCCTCTCGCTTTCCTGCAATCTGTGGTGAAAAGGGACGGAAGAGTGTAACAGGAAGCCGGTCAAGCCAACCAAACCAACCCAATTTCCGAGAGGTTGGTACTGTTTTTTTTTTTTAATTCTTTTTTCGAATTGTTATTTGTTTGTTTTTGTTTATTTTATTTTTTTGAAAAAAATCGAACTACCGAATTAAATGTGAGACCAGTCACATTTAATTCAGTAGTTCGGTTTTTCCGAAGTGAAACGATGGAACCTTTGAGTCCTATCGTACTGTAAGGTATTTCAATAGAAGAAGAGGCCAGCTTATACTGGTATTGTTACCAGGTTACCACTGACGGGCGGCCTACTGTACTGACATAAGTCACTACTACTCAAAGACACAGGGATACTTACAACATAAGTTTTACAGTAGTTTTTTTTTTTTTATTTGAGATGGGTTTGCTCTTGACTCTAGTCTAGGTCAGAGGTGACAGAGACAAAGTCGACGATGGAGTGAGCTTACCCAGAAGAAGCCTGTTCACTCTCACTTTGAAGAGATTAGGGTTGCATGCAGTCATCCTCGAAAACATTGTTAACTTAAAACGGAGAATAGGTGCCGAAGGTTTCTTTTAATATATAAGATACGATAAGACCGGCCATTGCGTCTATAAGTAAATAATCTGCCTAGCCTTTTCCCAACTATGTTGGGGTCGGCGTATCTGACCTCCACAACCCAGTTACTGGGTAATCCGATACCCCTTGGTAAGACCGGTTGTCAGACTTTCGGGCTTCTGACGACCCGTAACGACTGTCAAAGATCCACGAATGATAGCCGGGACTAACGGCTTAACGTGCTTTCCGAGGCACGGTGGAGTCTCGGTATGAAAGATGGTCACCCATCCACAGACCAACCCCGGCAAGCGTAGCTTAACCTTATGGATCGACCCGTGCGGCTGTTATTACTTAGCCACGAGCTCATAAGTAAAGCAGGAATTATTACATTAACAACATTATAGTTCGTGAAACAGGCTTTACGATGCGCATGGCACGGCACGATGCTGTTTTAGTATAGATTTTGACTACTGCGCAGTCATTTGTAGCCTACTTCAGAGCGGCAAACTTACATGACGCGAACTATAATTGCATGCATGACTAAAATAATTTCACAAAACTATTTTCAATACAGCGCAACTTGTTTCATATAAAAATGATCTAGTGTCGTGAAATCTACAGTGTCACCGAAATCATGGTCCCGTCAACATCAAAGCTTTATTTTGCAATGTACAATACCTATATTATGCTTTCGCGACACTCGTTTCACGTCGCATTTGATAGTGAAATTAGTTCCGCGACATTACTTGCATGAAAAACCGCGCTTGGCACGAAATTATTTAGATTTATTGAGATTAATGCATGCATCATGAAATTAGAAGCTTACACGTGAAATTGATGTCAAGAAAATAATTTTTGTCACTAATTTCGTAATAAAAATACAAGCGTGATGTTACGTAATCCAGATGAATGACGTAGCTACATACCCTTCCCGCACACAGGACACTGATACTTCTTCTCGCCAGTGTGGTAGCGACGGTGTACGGCAAGGTAGGACGCCGAGCTGAACCGCTGTCCGCACTGATTGCATTCAAATAGTTTCTCTCCTGTATGCTTGCTTGAGTGAACGCGGAGTTCTGTGCGCGATGTGCAGCCTTTTAGGCAGACTGGACAGACGAACCTAAGAGGAAAGACGGGAATTTAATAATAAATAATCCGTTGTACCTACAAAATATTGAGAAGAGCACAGAAAACAGAATACATGGGTATTTTACGAAAATTATGCTTTTCAAAGCTTACTTAGATTCATGCTCGTCAGTTAAGTTAACTCGTATGTAGGGTCCATATAAATTAACAGGAGAAACTTTATAGCAGGGGTACCAAAATTGAAAATTTCGCGAAGGAGGAGGCGGAGCGCGTGAGGGAGAGGCAATCTTTGCGCCCTCACGCTCCTAGTCGCCGCAGGAGATGACCTGGGCGACGGGAATTGATAGCCGATTCCCGGCCACCGTAGGCGCGGGCTTGCGGATGGCGAGCAATGGGTAACTCGCCGTCCCGTAAGGACCAGGCCCGAGTCGACCTCGCGCCTCAAAGACATGACAGCACTAGCTGAAGGGGTTCGCTAGGGCCGATGCCTGCCAGGGTTGCGGGTTGTTTGAAAGAGTTACCGTGGCCCTGGCACAGGCAACTGAAAGAACACGGGTGGGTTTTAGTCAGTAAAAGTCTGACGCGCCCTCCCGCTCCGCTCAGAGCGGGAGAAGTTATTTGGATTATTCCGATCTGTCACCCTGCTTTGTAGGGGACAAAGCAGGGTGACAGACCGGAATAAAAGAAAAGGACTGTTCCTCTCATCGGAAAAAAAGTTTGATCTGTCCCACTGTTGCAACTTTATTCACTCCTCAGTGAATAAAGTTCGAACTATCCTCTCGTTGCTAACAGGGGGACAGATCATTTTTTTTTTCAGATCTCTTCTTCTAGGGGGCAAAGCAGGGTGACAGATCGGAATAAACTAGTTATTTGACGATTTCCCACCAAAAAAAAAAAAATTAATAAAAAATATTTTATAATATATATAATTAAAATGTTAAATTACTACGGCTGCTCGGAGGATTATTTTAACTGTTTTAAATACCTAGTTTAAAGTGTTAAGTACCTCTTGTTCCCAGTATGTGTGACCATATGGTTGTTCCTAGCCGAGGAGGTGGTGAAGCGCGCGGAGCATATCTTGCAGCAGTAGGGCTTCTCGCCCGTGTGCGTGCGCCGGTGGTAGATCAGGGCCGACTGCTGCGCGAAGCGGCGCTCGCAGTACTGGCACTCGTATGGCCGCTCACCTGATTACAGAAAAAAACATTACTTAAGCTTATTCTTTTTTAGGGTTCTGTACCTCAAAAGGAAAAACAGAACCCGTATAGGATCACTTCGTTGTCCGTCTATCAGACTGTTAAGAGCTATACTACCTCAAATGGCTTAGCATGATCCTCCGTTATGTCAAAAATACTGCAGCATTAATTTTGAAATAAATATATTTCAAAATTAATGCTGAAAAATTAATTATTTTTAAAATTAATTATTTTTTGACTGGCCTGTTGGTCTAGTGGTTAGTGGCCCTGACTGCTATGCCGGAGGTCGTGGGTTCGATTCCCACCCAGGACAAATGTTTGTGTGATGAGCATGATCATTTGTTCTGTGTCTGGGTGTAATTTATCTATATATGTATGTATTTAGAAATATATAAGTATGTTTATCAGTTGTCTAGTACTCATAACACAAGCTCTGCTTAGCTTGAGGCTAGACGGCGTTGTGTGATAGTTGTGGAATATTATTATTATTATTATTATTATTATTATATGGTAAAGTTGAGGATTAGATACAAACGAAATACCAAAATAATTTGTGAATCAAACATATTCTAAAGATAGTGTGTATTTATTCCGATTGGATTACAGAATATGTAGGTTCCCAAACATATATTTTGAAAGGACACTGATTTGAAGACGAGATATGAGGAATTTAATATTTCTATACAAAACTTATTTTTCTCATATTTCATGTTTAAATCAATGTTCTTATTAAATATATATTTGGGAACCTAGATATTCTGTAATCCAATCGGAATAAATACACACTACCTTAAGAATATGTTTGATTTACAAATTATTTTGGTATTTCGTTTGTATGAACTAAGCATGCTTCGTGGGGCTCTTAAGTACTACGTTTGACGTTTTCGTCACGATTCCATAAAATTTTCTCGATAGAAAAAAAAAACCAAAGTTACCTCTAAACCGAACAGTAAACCGCTGGTATTTAAAAAATACTTCAAATTAAATCATGAAACTGCATACTAACTGAAGTAACTATAAAGCCGGTCTTATGTTTTTTTTTTTAATTATCATTATTTTCACCGTAAAAAGAAATTACCTAAACTATCGGCATCTTGAAGTTTGTTCCCTGCCGCCCGTCACCCCCGCTCCGTCTCGCTTCGGCTTTCGAACGGGAGAGCTGTGTTGCTTGCGCTCAGAACACACTTTACGCAACAGGTAAAATAGGTAAGATAAAGAGTGAGGTGGCGCGTTGAAGTGGGGGCGAAATTAGAATTTGAGCTGAGGTTGTATAGGCTCTCAAGATCCTTTTGACTTCTTATAGGTTTTCCTGTAGTCTAAAGGTATAGAACTATTTTCTGTATTTTTTTAAAAATTTTAGGCTCAGTAATTTCGGAGATAAGGGCGGGGGGGAGAATGGTAAATTTTCGTTTATTTTCTTACATAACTTAAAAACAATTTATTTTAAAATTATAAAAATATATATTTGAGACTCTCACAGTAAGCCCTTTCATTTGTCACATGTCTCACGGTACAGTTTGCAAAACTTTTTTTTCTTATTTGCCCCCCAAAATTTACCCCCATATTCCAAATTCATTTATTTACGTTAAACGTCTGTGTTTGGGTCACAAAAATTCATACGTGTACCAAATTTCAACTTAATCGGTTCATTAGATTCGGAGCAAATTGGCTGTGACAGACGGACAGATAGACACACGAGTGATCCTATAACGGTTTTGCTTTTTCCTTTTGAGGCACGGAACCCTAAAAACAGCCATATAAGCGCCATATTTTGAACTCACACCCAATGAATAAATCAAAACCTAGAGTACTTCCCTTGACCTAGAATTATGAAAATTGGCGCGAAGCAAGGTCTCACAAGTAAAGGAAAATGTCCGAAAAGCAAAACATTTTTTGCGATTACAAACTTACATTTGCAGTTGGAGAATTGACCGTGACGTGTATCGATGTATGGGAGAACATGTTTTTCAACTACAATGTTAAGTTTGGTTTTCGACACGCACTTGGCCGGTTTTTTTTTTAAAGCCCATGTTACCAATCCATACAGTCATACATTATACAGTCCGTTCAGAGTTATAATACCTCTGACTGACAGCAGCAATCTAACAGCAACCTAATGCTAAAGATCACTTTGATTTTGACAGACTTGTCAGTGGCAGCAATCCAACAGCAACCTTATTGAAATGAAAATAAAGAGCACTGTCATAATGACAGTGATTCATGATCAGAGGTAAAATAACTGTGAAAGAACTGTAATTTAAATACGAAAGCAACTCTGTCGGTCGTCTGTCAGTTACCTTTCACGCCCCAACGGCTGTAAGGGATCCCTATACGATAACGCAGGGCGATTCTATCGAGACGATGAAATAAAACCGCCTGCTTTGAATGTTCGTTAAACACTGATTTAATTAAATATATTTTTACAAATGCTGTGTGTGCAGAATACACGGCGCGTAAGTTGGTAAAGTACGGTTCCGTACAAAACGGCTGAACGTATTTGGATGAGCACATGGATAGACCGGGTTAGGACATAGGATACTTTTTATCCCGGTAGTTCGTTCCCGTGGGGCAAAAGCTAAATAACGATGAAAATAACAACAACATGGGCAAGCGCCAACGCCTCGGATAATGCACTTGGGTTGCCACTCTATCATCAGCACTCAAGCGGATATTATAAAAAAAATACTATGTTCTACTCACAACGTAATATCACCCCTGTAATCGCCGCAGGGTTAGGGTAGTGGTGACTATGTTCTGATCACTACGTACCAGTATGCACCCTCATATGCGCGTTCAGCTTGGACACCTCATAGAATCCCTTGCTGCAGACATTGCACACGTGGTTGCGGATGCCGCGGTGCTTCTTCATGTGTTGGCATAGGGTCGAGTGTCGCCTGAACGTCTTGTTGCACTCCGTACACTTCAGCGGCTTCTCACCAGTGTGGAGGCGGAAGTGAACCTTGTGCACAAAGGTATAAAGGTTAATATAACATGAGTGTCAATTTTAAATTCAACCTACTTCCTCGTTTTGGAAAATACCGGCCGTATGGTTACTAAAAAGTTTAGTTAAGATATATAGTTATTCTACTCTTTGAGATAAACGAATATTGCGGCCATGACATGCCAAATATGACATAAAAACGATTTAAAAAAATATTTTGTTTGATTTGATATAAGATATTTGTATTTTTCATATTTCTTAATATTTAAAGTGACATTAGAAAAACATACATCAGTAAAAAATAGGTCGCGATGGGTTTTGATTACTACGGCATCCTGGGCGTGAAGCGCAACTGTACCCAGATGGACATAAAGCGCGCGTACCGACGCCTGGCGCTGAAGTACAACCCCGAGCGGCACGGCGACGACGAGAACATGAAACGCATCTTCTCTCTAATCGCAGAAGCCTACGAGGTACTTGTCGACCACCAACACCGCGCCGTCTATGACCAGTACGGAGAGGAAGGCCTCAAGCGCGGCGTGCCCGGCCCCACAGAGTTCATCCAGCCCTACTATTATCACGGAGAGCCTCTCCAGACCTACAACGAATTCTTCGGCACCTCCAACCCTTACGCAGACTTATTAGATTACTATGAAAACCCCCCGCCGATGTTCGAGTCTCCTATAGGCAAGGGGTACAAGGAAAAGGACGCAACTATAGTTAGACCACTCGCACTATCCTTAGAAGAAGTACACAAAGGAGGACTCAAGAAAATGAAGATCCAGAGACTGGTATTCACAGATGAGACGTGCACGGAATTAAAGCTACGAGAGAAAGTTCTGTCTATACCAATCAAACCTGGTATATACCCTAACACCGAGGTAAGGTTCAAAGAAGAGGGTGATCAGGGACCAACGAGGATTCCCGCCGACGTTATATTTGTTACTGAAGATCGTCCGCACGAGACGTTCGTCAGGTCCGGTCTGAGCGACTTGCTTTACACCAAGAATATAACGTTAAAAGAAGCGTTGTGCGGATTCATGGAAACTATCACAACGTTAGATGGCAGAATATTAAGGATCAAAATAACGGACGTGGTGACACCCACATACTCGAAGATTATAGAAGACGAAGGGCTTCCGCTACCAGCTTGTCCCACAAAAGCAAAAGGCAATCTCATTTTAAGATTTCGCGTCTTGTTCCCGGAGTATTTGTCGCAGCGCAGTAAAAAAGCGTTCGAGGAAGCATTCAGAGTAAAAGATGAAGAGGAAGAAAAGTTTGAAAAGTTACCGTGTGGTACTCTATCAGAGGGATCGTTGGTTTAATTAAAAAGTTAACGTGTGGTACTCTATCAGAGGTTTCTTTTGGTTTAATTAAAAAGTTAACGTGTGGTACTCTATCAGAGGTTTCGTTGGTTTAATTAAAAAGTTACCGTGTGGTACTCTATCAGAGGTTTCGTTGGTTTAATTAAAAAGTTAACGTGTGGTACTCTATCAGAGGTTTCGTTGGTTTAATTAAAAAGTTACCATGTGGTACTCTCTCAGAGGGATCGTTGGTTTAATTGAAAAGTTACCGTGTGGTACTCTATCAGAGGGATCGTTGGTTTAATTAAAAAGTTACCTTGTGGTACTCTCTCAGAGGGATCGTTGGTTTAATGGAAAAGTTACCGTGTGGTACTCTCTCAGTGGGATCGTTGGTTTAATTGAAAAGTTACCGTGTGGTACTCTATCAGAGGGATCGTTGGTTTAATTAAAAAGTTACCATGTGGTACTCTCTCAGAGGTTTCGTTGGTTTAATTAAAAAGTTAACGTGTGGTACTCTATCAGAGGTTTCGTTGGTTTAATTAAAAAGTTACCGTGTGGTACTCTCTCAGAGGGATCGTTGGTTTAATTGAAAAGTTACCGTGTGGTACTCTATCAGAGGTTTCGTTGGTATAATTAATAATAATAAATAATAAATTGTTTATTGATGTGTGTGTGTGTGTGTGTGTGTGTGTGTGTGTGTGTGAATAATGTATGTTTGTGCGTGTGTACATGAGTGTGCAGGTGCTAGGTTATGTAGGTTAATAATGATTCTGTGTGATCATAGTCTTGTTGAAGTAGCCACTCTGTAAGTTTTTGTTTAATATCCCATTTTGTCAGATCAAGTATGTTTAGGTGTTTATGTATTTTTCTGTAAATGAGAGAGCTCAGAATATGATACTGATGTTTGGCGAAGGCTGTTCTATGAGGAGTACTTGGAGGGATAAAGGTTCATTTTTCTCGGTTTGAAGGGGGTAGGGATGAATGTATTTTAAGGATTGAGTAGAGCACAATTAAAAACAAAATTGAAAAGTTACCGTGTGGTACTCTATCTGAGGTTTCTTTGGTTTAATTGAAAAGTTACCGTATGGTACTCTATCAGAGGAATCGTTGGTTTATTTGAAAAGTTACCGTGTGGTACTCTATCAGAGGTTTCGCTGGTTTAATTGAAAAGTTACCGTGTGGTACTCTATCAGAGGTTTCGCTGGTTTAATTGAAAAGTTACCGTGTGGTACTCTATCAGAGGTTTCGCTGGTTTAATTGAAAAGTTACCGTGTGGTACTCTATCAGAGGTTTCGCTGGTTTAATTGAAAAGTTACCGTGTGGTACTCTATCAGAGGTTTCGTTGATTTAATTGAAAAGTTACCATGTGGTACTCTCTCAGAGGTTTCGTTGGTTTAGTTAGCTTAGCTAGAGTAGCTTAACTATACAATTACTAAGGAAAACTAATAAAGTTCTCGTAAGTAAATTATTTTAATTTTTCTGTACAAGTCTTTGTTCAAACTCTAAACTCCTCGACCACATACCTAAAGGTATTGCAAATTATTGTAGAAACTGCCGCTGTTTGGCGTAAGTTAATCGTACACCTGATTATCTACGTCTATGCGCAAGTAATCGTTACCTTCAGATCAGTCGGGTTATAGAAGCTCTTGTTGCACGTCGTGCAGACGTAGGGCCGCTCGCCGCGGTGCCGCGCCATGTGCGAGCGCAGAGCATATCCGCTGTAGAAGCGCTTGTCACAAACAGAGCACAGGTGCGTCTTCTGCTCGAAGTGCGTCTGTCTGTGTCGGTATAACAACGTCTTGCTCGGGAACGTTCGTTGGCACACTGAGCATGTTGGCTGCTTAGCTGGACGCTGCTCGTGTGTGCGCATGTGCATTTTTAGCATACCCGGACCCTAGACGGAGTACTGGTTAGGTTTTATTCTGTTTAGGTCCATAAGGCATTCTAAGTAATGCAGAAAGTGCTTATAAATGACACGATCGAGCACCTGCTGAATAATACAATGTTAACAGGCTTTGTGAGGTGCTATATCGTGTACTTTGCATACACACGGCTACATATAAAGCTATATCTTTCCATTATAAGCTGACCTCCCATTGTACGGATATCCTATACAATGAGAGATTAGCTTATACTGGAAATGTATAGCTTGATATGTAGCCGAGTGTGCCTACCAACGGTCTACGAAGGCAAAAATAAAACCCTTGAATAAATCATTTAATTATTACAAATTTCAATCTTGGCCTCACCTTAAAAGTCCTATCACAGATGGGGCACATAGGCGGCTTCTTACAGTTCGCTTTGATCCAGTTAGTATGAGATCGCATGTGTTGCTTCAGCCAGCGTGCATGCTTGAACTCTTTATGACAGAGGTTGCATACGTGTCTGCCTGGGGACACCGTGGATGTTGCTTGAAATAGGACCAATTGGAGGTAATTCTCCTCATCGGAGTTTAGACCTTCTTTGTCTTTCATTTGGACGAGGTCTGGGTCCAGCTAGAATTAAAAGAAGATGGAATGGAGACTCGGTCTGCGTGAATGTTTAGAACTTCATCAACAGTAGGCATTAGAATTTTCACAAGTTGGTGCTTTTAGAAGATTACCTTCTAACGCTAGGTTTGCAGTATCCTATACTCAGACTAAATAAAAACCCCAGATTGCTGCAAACAATACAGTGAAGCATGCGTAAAACTACACCCCGTTCTGTGCATACACGCTCACACGCACACATTTACACCAAACTACAATTAAACTACACTTCATTACGTGCACACATGTTTACGAAACCCGAAACGTGAGGCCTCACGTCACTGTTGATACCAAACCAAGACATGTCTTGGTTTTTTATTTAGTCTGAGGTCCTATACTTATGTTTTCAACTACACTATCAAGTGTCAAGGGCGGAAGAAAATTCTAGCAGGTACACATTTTCTATGAATTTTTCACACAATAAGTCCATGTCAGAGGCCCTCATGTACCGGAAACTGGAAGGTCCTGGTCCGGACTTACGCGGGCTTGCCTAAAATCTGCAGCCACAAAACGCCGCCACCTGTAGCTGGAAGCGGCTACGAAGTAGCGGAAGTGCGCGACAGATACACTTTAGATAGCTTGATGGTCGACACAAGTGATGGTCGCTAGCCGCTACTTTTATAAACCATTGCTAGCGTTTAGTTTAGTGGTCGGTGCCAGCCGCGAGAAGCGGCGTATCGTGGCGTGTAGCGATCACAGGCGTTATCCGTGTGCGGCGAGTTCATATAAAATCTGATAATGTGGCGGCGTTTTGTGGCTGTAGCGTGTGCCCCGTGTGCGCAAGGCTAAGCTCCTCAATAAAACAACAAATCCGTTACTAAAAGCACACAACTATGAATACCTTCTCAACATCGAAGTCTTGTTTAAGTTCTGTATCGGGCGTGTCTGTGTGCGGCTGGTCTGGCGTGGCCGTGAAGAACCCGTCCAGGATCTGACTCGTATTGGTAAGGGGGACTTCCATGTACTGCATGTACGGCTCCGTGCAGTTCAAGGTTAGCAGTTTCTCTTTCTGTGCAGAGATGGACAAATAATGTAATTTTGGTAAGTAGTACTTACCTAATCACGCACTATCCTAGGTACCTCCTTATATTGCAACAGTGAAATGTTCTTGAATTTTATATCTGAAGCGTGAAAATTCTAAAGCATGCCATCATAGTAAAGCTGGTTTCACATGTGTGTGTATGTTTACAGAACTTAGGGCCGATACAAGCGTTGCGACGTCGAATCCTAACTAATGTAGTGGTATGGTACTCACACATGCACAATGTCGGACGTCTGCAAGTTCGACACAGTCGACGTCACGACAACACACAACACAGTCGCGGTTACCAATCCGTGGCTCGCGTCATTTCGTAATTACCATAATGGTGCCGATTCTCTTGTTCAATAACTAAACTAAAATTAGAGAATCGCTATCTTTTACTAACAGGCAGCGCGAGAAAAGGACGGCTATAGCTAGCAACTAAGAGATGTCAAACTAGTTTACGCCTGGCGCTTCACCGTGTTTTTAGTCGACATGTTTTTACGCGTCGTCTGAATTTGTATGGAAATATTAGTTCCAACTAAATTTGACAGCTCTAATTTACGTCCGTCTCTTTCTTGTTTTATTAGAGAGAAAAAGTTAGCAATAACCTAAATTAAGTTTAGTTAGTGTACTCGTACAACAGAATCGGCACCAATATCAGTTATTGTACCGTGTTTAGTTTTAGTAACGTTATTATTTTATTCATTTTGTACCACTGAATGAACATTTAATTTCATAGGACCCAAATCACGTCCCAACAAAAGTTCTATACTAATATTATAAATGCGAAAGTGAGTTTGTTTGGTTGTTTGATACGCTTTCACGCTAAAACGGCAGATTTTTTTTATTTTTATTTGAGATGGGTTTGCTCTTGACTCTAGTCTAGGTCACAGGTGACAGAGACAAAGTCGACGATGGAGTGAGCTTACCCAGAAGAAGCCTGTTCACTCTCACTTTGAAGAGATTAGGGTTGTATGCGTTCGGAAACACAGACGCAGGTAGTGAGTTCCACTCCTTTGCTGTGCGCATTATAAGACATTTGGAAGCGCTTAGTGCGAATTGGTGGAATAAGAACCAGGTAGGGATGGTAACTGGCAGTGCGTCTACGTCTACGGAGTTCTAGGGCACACTCTCCGAAGTACAATCTGTAGAAGACCGACAAGCAGGCAACCTTGCGGCGATGAGCCAAGCTATGAAGCTTGGCATCCACCACTTTTACATCGCAGCCTCTTAGCTCTGCGTTCCACCGAGTCAAGCGCGACTAGTTGGTACTTGGCTGATCCATCCCAAAGGTGACTGCAATACTCCATGCAGCATCGGACTTGCGCTTTGTAAAGGGTCAAAATCTGTAGCGGTAAAAAGACACGCCTGTGTTTTGGTGGCGTTAAAAGAGACCAGATTATCATCACCCCATGTGGAGACAAAGCTTAAGGTCAAATCTGTCCGCTCTACCATGGCCTCTCTCAAGGAACGAACTTCGGCCCCGCTGGTTTTTGCGCTGGACAAGTATCTCTCTGAAACTGTACTGTCATCTGCGTACCCAACAATACCAGGCCGAAGCAGGTCATTGATGTGCAGCAGGAAAAGAGTTGCAGAGAGAACAGACCTCTGAGGAACTCCGGCATCAATAGCCATAAGGTCAGAAGAGCAGCCGTCAACAACTACTCTGATCGACCGTTCACTAAGGAAATCCAGCTACAAAAATCAGCTGGGATGCCATAAACAGGAAGCTTGCTGAGGCACGCTGCTCTGCCTGTCAAAAGCCTTCGAGACGTCAAGCGATACAGCCAGTGCTTTGCCGTGTTTCTCGATGGCTTCGCCACAGCAATGCGTGACATACACAAGAAGATACCAGTTGACCGTCCCCGGCGAAAGCTATATTGACGGTCACTGAGATCATTGTCTTCAAGGTAGATCAGCAACTTATTGTTCAGTACCCTTTCCATAACCTTGCACAGAATGGAGGTAATGGCGATCGGACGGTGATGGGCAGGGTCTGCACGGTCGCCCTTTTTGGGTACTGGTTGTACATTTGCAAGCTTCCAGGATTTCGGCACCGTTCTTTTTTCAAGAGAGAGCCGGAACAAACGTGTCAAAACAGGAGACAGTTCAGGCGCACACTGCCTCAACACTCTCGTTGGAATGCCGTCAGGCCCGCTGGCCTTGGAGTATAACCCCCTGATATTAGTGAGGTGCACTTTTAGTGGGAGGAAGTGCAGCCGTTGTTTTACCTTATTTTTCGTCGCTTTGGTCATATTGGTGGTCATATTGAGTGGAGTTGTTGGGGAAAAAGTCGACTTGTCGAGGCGCCGCTCACTGATCCAAGTGGAACACTAGAGCCAACCAAACCTACGGGGAACTCATTTGGAGACTGCGGGGACGCCCGAACCCCCAGATATGGCCACCGGGTCCTCCCATCCAGTCGCCGGCTGGCACGGTGGAGCATACCGGGATTTTTCGCGAGTTGGCGGGGCAGCCTTTGGCACGTGGCTGGCGTGCTACTTGGGTCCCCTACTGACTGCGGTCGGCCAACGGCTGGCACCGTGCTTCGGATCCCGCTACCCTCCAAAATGAGTTACCCGGCTAGCTGACTCAGAGACCACGACCGGTTCCAAACAGCGCAACTGACAATCTCCTTCTCCCCCAAAGGCACTGGCACTCCCGCACACCGACGGAACACAGCAAGCTGCTTGGCGCCGGACTCCGGTGGGATGGTGGTCGCGAGCCAGGCGGCCTCTTGCGGACCCTTTTTTTTTTTTTTTGTGGATGGGAAATCATCAAATAACTTCTCCCGCTCTGGGTGGAGCGGGAGGGCGTGTCAGACTTCTACTGACTAAAACCCACCCGTGTTCCTTCAGTTGCCTGTGCCAGGGCCACGGTAACTCTTTCGAACAACCCGCAACCCTGGCGGCCATCGGCCCTAGCGGACCCCTTCAGCTAGTGCTGACATCTCTTTGAGGCGCGCGTGGAACACAACGCGCCGTCGACCCGAGCCTGGTCCTTACTGGACGGCGAGCTACCCGTTGCTCGCCATCCGCAAGCCCGCGCCTACGGTGGCCGGGAATCGGCTATTGATTCCCGACGCCCAGGGCGTCTCCTACGGCGACTAGGGGCGTGAGGGCGCAAAGATTGCCTCTCCCTCACGCGTTCAGCCTCCTCCTTCGCGAGCATTACAGCTTCGCAGAAGGAGGTGACGGCTTCCCATGCACTCTCGCTCCGTACCATGGCCTGTACCAGGGCCGGACGCGAGAGATCGCCGCCGCCGATCGCCTCCGCGAGGACGCGGCGGTGAGCGGATTTGGATGAAATTTGGCTTATGACGTGGATTTGGGCATAGGAAACTTTTTATCCCGGTAGCGTATTCCCGTGGGATAATTTCCGACCTCCACGCGGGCGATGCCGTGGGCAAAAGCTAGTAGCAAATATTGGCGACATCACCCGAAAGTTTCTTAAAGGCCGGTTTTTTGATCCGTAGTTAACTCAACCAATGGTTAAACATAGTAACTAATGGTTGAATTTTGGCTAAATGTGAATGGATAAACATGAATGAATTATGCCATTAGTTACTGTAAATGCCCGAAGTTTTTGCGTTGCGATTGCGACGTCGCGCCGCCGCTTTTTTGTGTCGTTAGCGGCTCTTCAGTAGTAATTACTTCTAAGCAAGGATGTATTTTCCAACATACTCCACTCAGATCCAGAGGCCTACTCCGAAGCGAAAATCCGAAGTATCGGCCGAATGTTCGGACTTTTCTTAATACACTTTTTTCTGTTTCGTTGGGTCAGTTCGGATCCCTCAGGATTAGTTTCATTTATACTTTCTATAATAGTCAATTACCAACCAAGCCAGTTCCTTACCTCTTCCCTCTCCCTCTTAAAGGCTTCTTCTGCCATCCGCGAGGCATGTTCTCGCAGCGTGACGTCATTCCTCTCCACCAGGTCCTTGAAGGCATGACACCGCGATATCTGGTGCACACACTGGAGGCACAGCTGGGGAGGTAGACCGTCGCCCACTGCCACCTGCATTACGAGCAGAAACTTGTATCATTGAACAAAATATATTGCTTAATTCTTTTGGCTGTTGAAATTAAAGAGAAAACTTTCGCATAATCGTACCGGACGTAAAGATGCACGCTTTGTGGGATTATTCCGATCTGTCACCCTGCTTTGTCCCCTTAGGGAGACAGATCGGAAAAATTGATCTGTCACACTGTTAGCAACTTTATTCACTCCTATCTGTCCCAGATAGGAGTGAAAAAATTTCGAACTGTCCTCTCGTTGCTAACAGGGGGATAGATCCATTTTTTCCGATCTATCCTTCTAAGGGGACAAAGCAGGGTGACAGATCGGAATAATACGCTTTGTGGACCATCATTTCTGTCTCTGCTATACCGTGTACTGAGTGACGTAAGTGACACAGTGTCAAAAGCCCATACACCTGCACTTCTGAGGACCTAAAAAACGCCACTAATGCCGCGATTCTCGGGGCCACCTAATGGAACCACCGGCAGAACGAATTTGGAGCAAATTTGGCACATGGGTAGACCATGACCTGGAGAAGGACATAGGCTACTTTCATCCTGGATTGAAGTCGCGAACAAAAGCTAGTCTACAATATTTTTACCTTTGCCATCAACTCGAAAAGAAGGAGACCTGAGTGATAGCCGCCTCTTTATATAGGCACCACCAGTCATCTTTAACTCCTGGGGCAGCTGCGATAGGTTGGCGAAACTCACGATAGTTTACGCGGTTTAGTTTAGAATAATCAAGATCAGTCAGTCTATATAGGGTGACTGGTAATTCGTGAAAATACTTAAACACATGATGGTACTCATGATAACAAACAACGTTTAGTATGGGACCAAACCTGAAATCGCGAGAAAAAATCAGCTGCTCCCTACATTTTGACGAGTTATGCGAACATAAATGTAGGGAGCAGCTAATTTTTTTCACGATTTCAGGTTTGATCCCATACTAAAAGTTATTATTTATCATCAGTACCATCATGTGTTTAAGCATCGGTCACTAATTACCAGTCACCATAATTCTTCTGTGCGTGTATATGTGACTGAACTACTCCTAAACGGCTGGACCGATTTTAATGAAATTTTTTGTGTGTGTTCAAGTGGATTCGAGAATGGTTTAGATTCAAGTTCGGTAGCGATCGGATCTACAGATATTTTTTTTTTTTTTGCTTTTTGGTAATTTTGTGTCGAGACGTTGTGCACAATTTCTGAACAATAACCGAACAAAAAGTACTAGGCTTGCATGAATTCAAGGTAGTACATTATTTCAATCATTAGTGCACAATTTCTGTCAAGTAAACTAACAAAAAGTACTAGGCTTGCATGAATTCACGATAGTATTTCAATCAATCTATCTATCTATCTCTGTACATAAAAATCGATATGTGTATGTAGGTTCCCTATGAACTCTAAAACGGCTGTAGCGATTTTGATGAAATTTTCAGGCAATCTTGAGATTAGCTCAGCGGGTGATCCTGTGAAGTTTGGTAGCGTTCGGGCTTCCCGTGCGAAGCCGGAGCGGCTCGCTAGTATTCTGTAAAAATATCACCGTAAAGACTTAGTGGAGTGAGCTTTCATTCCACCTGATGCTAGGGCTCTAGGGATCGCTTGGAATTCACACTATTGACAGCTCACTTCACCTAAGTTTTCACGGTGAGATCTTTACAGAATATATTGGCTGAATATGTTTCTCGGTGTTAGTTTGTGCACTTGAGACCAATGATTGACCATTGCTTGAGAGTTGAGACCATCTTATTGTAAATTACAACGGTCACCACGCCAGTTCTTAATGGCGCCTTTCTCCTTCTCTCTTAGGCTGGTATTGACGCGAACCACATAATTATATAAGCAGGCTTCTGTAGTGATAAAATATTAGCGAGAGGGCAGCATTGTTAGCGGAGCCGACTGTCCAGGGAGCGCCGCACGCGCACATTTTCAAGTAACTGTAGTCCTACACCTACAGTCAGAACGTTTGAGTAGGTAGTCCTACACCAAGTCAGAACGTTAGAGTAAGTTGTCCTACACCTACAGTCGGAACGTTTAGAATAGGTAGTCCTACACCTACAGTCAGAACGTTTGAGTAGGTAGTCCTACACCTACAGTCAGAACGTTTGAGTAGGTAGTCCTACACCTACAGTCAGAACGTTTGAGTAGGTCCTATACCTAGAGTCAGAACGTTTGAGTAAGTAGTCCTACACCTAGAGTCAGAACGTTTCGAGTAGGTCCTATACCTAGAGTCAGAACGTTTGAGTAAGTAGTCCTACATCTACAGTCAGAACGTTTGAGTAGGTAGTCCTACACCTACAGTCAGAACGTTTGAGTAGGTCCTATACCTAGAGTCAGAACGTTTGAGTAAGTAGTCCTACACCTAGAGTCAGAACGTTTCGAGTAGGTAGTCCTACATCTACAATCAGAACGTTTGAGTAGGTAGTCCTACACCCAGTCAGAACGTTTGAGTAGATAGTCCTACACCAAGTCAGAACGTTTGAGTAGGTAGTCCTACACCTACAGTCAGAACGTTTGAGTAGGTAGTCCTACACCCAGTCAGAACGTTTGAGTAGGTAGTCCTCCACCAAGTCAGAACGTTAGAGTAAGTTGTCCTACACCTACAGTCGGAACGTTTAGAATAGGCAGTCCTACGCCTACAGTCAGAACGTTTGAGTAGATAGTCCTACACCTACAGTTATAACGTTTGAGTAGGTAGTCCTACACATAGTCAGAACGTTTGAGTAGGTAGTCCTACGCCTACAGTCAGAACGTTTGAGTAGGTAGTCCTACATCTACAGTCAGAACGTTTGAGTAGGTAGTCCTACACCTACAGTCAGAACGTTTGAGTAGGTCCTATACCTAGAGTCAGAACGTTTGAGTAAGTAGTCCTACACCTAGAGTCAGAACGTTTCGAGTAGGTAGTCCTACATCTACAATCAGAACGTTTGAGTAGGTAGTCCTACACCCAGTCAGAACGTTTGAGTAGATAGTCCTACACCTACAGTTATAACGTTTGAGTAGGTAGTCCTACACATAGTCAGAACGTTTGAGTAGGTAGTCCTACGCCTACAGTCAGAACGTTTGAGTAGTCCAGTCCTACACCTAGAGTCAGAACGTTTGAGTAGGTAGTCCTACACCTACAGTCAGAACGTTTGAGTAGGTCCTATACCTAGAGTCAGAACGTTTGAGTAAGTAGTCCTACACCTAGAGTCAGAACGTTTCGAGTAGGTAGTCCTACATCTACAGTCAGAACGTTTGAGTAGGTAGTCCTACACCTACAGTCAGAACGTTTGAGTAGGTCCTATACCTAGAGTCAGAACGTTTGAGTAAGTAGTCCTACACCTAGAGTCAGAACGTTTCGAGTAGGTAGTCCTACACCAAGTCAGAACGTTAGAGTAAGTTGTCCTACACTTACAGTCAGAACGTTTGAGTAGATAGTCCTACACCTACAGTCAGAACGTTTAGAATAGGTAGTCCTACACCTACAGTCAGAACGTTGGAGTAGGTAGTCCTACACCTACAGTCAGAACGTTTGAGTAGGTAGACCTACACCTACAGTCAGAACGTTTGAGTAGGTAGACCTACACCTACAGTCAGAGCGTTTGAGTAGGTAGTCCTACACCCAGTCAGAACGTTTGAGTAGGTAGTCCTCCACCAAGTCAGAACGTTAGAGTAAGTTGTCCTACACCTACAGTCGGAACGTTTAGAATAGGCAGTCCTACGCCTACAGTCAGAACGTTTGAGTAGATAGTCCTACACCTACAGTTATAACGTTTGAGTAGGTAGTCCTACACATAGTCAGAACGTTTGAGTAGGTAGTCCTACGCCTACAGTCAGAACGTTTGAGTAGGTAGTCCTACATCTACAGTCAGAACGTTTGAGTAGGTAGTCCTACACCTACAGTCAGAACGTTTGAGTAGGTCCTATACCTAGAGTCAGAACGTTTGAGTAAGTAGTCCTACACCTAGAGTCAGAACGTTTCGAGTAGGTAGTCCTACATCTACAATCAGAACGTTTGAGTAGGTAGTCCTACACCCAGTCAGAACGTTTGAGTAGATAGTCCTACACCTACAGTTATAACGTTTGAGTAGGTAGTCCTACACATAGTCAGAACGTTTGAGTAGGTAGTCCTACACCTAGAGTCAGAACGTTTCGAGTAGGTAGTCCTACACCTAGAGTCAGAACGTTTCGAGTAGGTAGTCCTACATCTACAATCAGAACGTTTGAGTAGGTAGTCCTACACCCAGTCAGAACGTTTGAGTAGATAGTCCTACACCTACAGTTATAACGTTTGAGTAGGTAGTCCTACACCTACAGTCAGAACGTTTGAGTAGGTCCTATACCTAGAGTCAGAACGTTTGAGTAAGTAGTCCTACACCTAGAGTCAGAACGTTTCGAGTAGGTAGTCCTACATCTACAATCAGAACGTTTGAGTAGGTAGTCCTACACCCAGTCAGAACGTTTGAGTAGATAGTCCTACACCTACAGTTATAACGTTTGAGTAGGTAGTCCTACACATAGTCAGAACGTTTGAGTAGGTAGTCCTACGCCTACAGTCAGAACGTTTGAGTAGGTAGTCCTACGCCTACAGTCAGAACGTTTGAGTAGTCCAGTCCTACACCTAGAGTCAGAACGTTTGAGTAGGTAGTCCTACACCTACAGTCAGAACGTTTGAGTAGGTCCTATACCTAGAGTCAGAACGTTTGAGTAAGTAGTCCTACACCTAGAGTCAGAACGTTTCGAGTAGGTAGTCCTACATCTACAGTCAGAACGTTTGAGTAGGTAGTCCTACACCTACAGTCAGAACGTTTGAGTAGGTCCTATACCTAGAGTCAGAACGTTTGAGTAAGTAGTCCTACACCTAGAGTCAGAACGTTTCGAGTAGGTAGTCCTACACCAAGTCAGAACGTTAGAGTAAGTTGTCCTACACTTACAGTCAGAACGTTTGAGTAGATAGTCCTACACCTACAGTCAGAACGTTGGAGTAGGTAGTCCTACACCTACAGTCAGAACGTTTGAGTAGGTAGACCTACACCTACAGTCAGAACGTTTGAGTAGGTAGACCTACACCTACAGTCAGAACGTTTGAGTAGGTAGACCTACACCTACAGTCAGAACGTTTGAGTAGGTAGACCTACACCTACAGTCAGAACGTTTGAGTAGGTAGACCTACACCTACAGTCAGAACGTTTGAGTAGGTAGACCTACACCTACAGTCAGAACGTTTGAGTAGGTAGACCTACACCTACAGTCAGAACGTTTGAGTAGGTAGACCTACACCTACAGTCAGAACGTTTGAGTAGGTAGACCTACACCTACAGTCAGAACGTTTGAGTAGGTAGACCTACACCTACAGTCAGAACGTTTGAGTAGGTAGTCCTACACCTAGTGAGAACCTAGACCCATTTAGCTCAGTGTGCTCGTAGGTATTCATAAAAAAATGTAGTCAAACTTGAATACTAGATACTGCCTAGATGCTTTACCTACATTTTACATTGCGTTAGGTAGGTCCAGCAACAAAACTAAGGTATACAGGGTGATTTGTGAAACACCAGCAACCTCTTAAGGGGTCATTGTACTCATCATTATGAACAACTTTTACTATGGGACCAAACCTGAAATCGCGAAAAAAAAATCTGCTGTTCAGTACATTTTGACGAATTATGCGAACATAAAATGTACTGAACAGCTGATTTTTTTTCGCGATTTCAGGTTTGGTCCTATAGTAAAAGTTGTTCATAATGATGAGTACAATGACCCCTTAAGAGGTTGCTGGTATTTTTCAAATAACCCTGTATACATCGACACGACGCGATTTCATACGTGACGTACTGATTGGCCGGTCATCATTGGCTATACAGAATGTTATTTTATTCACTGTTATCATTGATATATTATCCTCAAAATGGGGTTATTGTACTCATCATTATGAACAACTTTTACTATGGGATCAAACCTGAAATCGCGAAAAAAAATTCAGCTGTCCCATACATTCATGTTCGCTTAGCTCGTCAAAATGTAGGAAGCAGCTAATTTTTTTCGCGATTTCAGGTTTGGTCCCATAGTAAAAGTTGTTCGTAATGGTAGTACAATGGCCCCTTTAAGAGGATAACGTTGATTCAAATTACACCCAGTATACGTGTGAGCGAGCGTAATATCTGACTGAACTCATCCCAGCGGCTGAGTGATTGACAGCTTGGCAACTGGTCGCGGGATCGAAACCATGCATGGAACTAATTTGTTGATGTTAGGTAGGTACAGTCTTAAATGTCTTAAATCATTTCTATGCGGTATGACAAATCAATACATAAAATAGTTTTATCCTTATGAAAACCTACAACTCTATGGCACTGGTCTTAAAATAACATGGTAAATCTTTTGAGCATACAAACTTACATTTGCAGTTGGAATCAATTGGAATTGAAAAACATATTATTCTCTCGTACCTACGAGAGAATGTTTTTCAACTAGGTATAATGATAAGTTTGTTCCTGGGATAAAGATAAATTCATCCCAACTACGGAACCCTTCATTGTGCGTGGCCAGTTTTTTATTATTTTTATTACAACTACAACGGATATTTTCAGGTTCTCAAGAGAGAGCCCTTTCTGGCCGATAGAAAGAGCCGGGCGGAAAATTGTAAGCACCGGGACGGCACTGACTAGCCGCCCCGAGCGAAAGAGATAGTGCGACCCTCGTTCACTATCGCTCCCTTTTGCGAAATCGACGGAATCGTTTTGATTCCATTCAGGCCAATTAGCATTTGTCATTTCTTTTTTAGTCACTTGGTATAATTAATTAACTGCAGGCTACAACGCAATCAGCATAGTGATATTTTCTAAAATCCTGCTAAGACGATGTTGATCTCATTTGGCGAATTATGTTTACGGGACTACCGTACCGTAGGCGTAACAGTACTACGGTAGCACCGCACCAGACACAGTGATGATTCACATCTATTTAAACCTAAAATTAAAATTACTTATTACTTGAAAAAATATCAAATCATCATAAAAACCACCTTCGTACGTAGGTATATCTCTTGAAACATAATTCTTATTCATAATACCAAATAGTTCTCTTGAAACATAATTCTTATTCATAATACCAAATACATAGTTACTTTCGCGCATAATGCATTTCGGTGGAGAAAAATAGATAGACGATAAAGGACAACATTATTATCATTTCCAGATTCCACACCTATCTCGGTCTTTCAGGTAGTTACATTTGGAAGCCTCCGTTTCAATCATCATGAGTGCCAACACATGCGTTAGAAAGAGAACGAATGACATTTCTCAACAAAATTTCGAGAATTCACGCAGCTCCTCAGGAATTCGAAATTGTTCATATTATCTGATGACTTCTAAACAAAGATGACGCGATGTAAAGGACGATTGCTATCAATACATTCATATTGCGTTTGCCATGAGTGTGAAAGAGACAAAAATAGCTTCCCAAAATATCTTAACAATTTGTCATCTCACCTGCACTTTCGATATGCCCATCAGCATCGTCGCTGTGAGTTGATCAAATAGGGGTCTCATGTCCTTTTTTATCTCTAAACAAGCGCGACATATTTTGTCGAATTTCAATGGTTTATTGGGAGCAGCCATTTTGAGCTGCACTACGAAGATGTTTTTGTCCTTGTTATACGATAGTGATTTTCACCACACAAACATTGTTAACAATTAACACCACATGATAAGTGCACCTTGGGATATTAATAATAAAATAATAGAACGGCGTAGCAATATAAACATTCCTATTTTAACAGTAACAATAAAATTCACCACTAGTCGCTTACAAAACCAAATAAGAAAGAAAGACTGTGACGATGGGTGGGGTGACGAAATTAGAGCGAGCGAATAAGCTGTGTCGGTTACGGCAAACAGTTCATGTGAGAAAGAGATAGCTAATGGTTGAATATGTTCGATAAAGATGGCTATGAATAACTTCTAGTAGTTCATAAATAGATCTTATTGCTTTAAAGTCAAGGATGATATTTGCTTTATGCAACTTTTATAATATTTTTACGAGAAGTTGCTAATATTTTAACAAGAGACTGGTTGTGTGCATATTATATCCGATTCACTAAGAAATGGTGCAAAAGATTCTGGATCTGGCTTTACTCTTTTAGAATAACAGTCCCACCCAAAATATTCCGGTATACCTGCCTATCACGTCAAAGTTTTGGATCAACGTTTGTCTCTCTCCCACTAAAAAGATTTCCTGGGCACTAGAAAGAGATATTGGTATTACCTAGTGCTTTTTATACTAACTTTCCTCGATTAGATGAAATCAATTTAAAGTAATTAATTGTTTTCGTTTGAACAAAGTGTGTCTTTTACCTAAATGCTTTTTTCTTTTTTGATAATGAATGCACGTATATTGCAATTTTATCGTGGTGTATTTTTTTTTTTAGTGTAGCAGTACTATATCAGTTATCACAGGTAGTGATGCATAACGATATGTTAAACATTGTTATCGCGGTATCTCTGTCGCACTTAGGAAGAAAGAGGTTTCTTCTGTCAAATTACCAAAACAGTGGACTCGAAATGTCAAATGTCATCGCAATTTGTTTCGAAGGAGTCAAAAAAATCGTAGTATAAAAAATAAATAAGCTGGGTCGGAACAAAACACACAAAAAGTGATTTATTTAAATATCAATTTGTTAAATTTTATGTAAAATGACCGCAATGTCGGGCTCGTCGTGGGAAGGTGCGTATTTAATTGTAAATCAACTGTGTGCCGGTTCACTTACTCGGAATATTGTGACGTTGCATTGTAAAACTTATCAACACGTAAAATCTTGTATTGGAATTGTCATACATTAAAATAATTGGGTAAGAAATTGTAAATTACCACAGAAATAATTAAGGTATTTGATAAAGGTTCATATCACAGAAAAGTTTCAAACAATTTTATATTAATCCAATTATTCAAAATATCTATGAAATGATGAATCTTACAGTAAACAGGCAGGCAACAGCATCTATGAAATAAACATAACTATTTAAACATTTTAGAGTTTCGGAAGCAAGCCCGCCTCCTCGAAAACGACATAGATGTGAAACTGGTGGCATTTAGCAAGCTGGGAATAAGTTCAGCCAACACAGGGCTTGGCTCGGAGAGTGTACCTCTCATCAACAGTGATGACATGTTTGACACCATGTCTATGGAACTACAACAACTACTAAACAAGGTTAGTTTGTATCCTACAGAGTATACTTGGAGACGACTTCAATGAAGTGTGTTGGCAAATAGATACAAACAAGTGACTTAAGTCCAACAATTTCCTTGTGAAACAGCATTTCATTTGATGCAAGTTTCATTTGTTGCAAAATTTTCTGTGTTTGGGGTCTTTCGCATAATAGGTTTTTTTTTTTTTTCACTAAGTTGCTAATCTATTATATCAAAGACACGAAAACCTAAGATTCCTTCTTTTCTTTTTCACCAAACTTAAGTGCTGTTGCATAATAATATTTTTTGGAAAGGATTAGTTCTTAATATTTGTTATATAAAAGAAAAGCTAATGTATTTTTATTTTTTTAAAATAGCTGTCTTCAATAAATGACAAAATGGCTGATCTGGCACCAAGTGGCACAGCCACAATGCACACCATCAAGAGGCATAGAGAAATATTAATGGTGAGTTTATATTATGTTGTATGCACCTCAAAAGAGCAAAACACTGCCACCACTGTGGAGGAGCCTTGGTCCCACACCCTATATTAGAAGCAGTCATGAAGGTATTCATTAAAATTCCAATAATTTATTTTATCTTCATTAACAATGGTGTCATGTTAATTTAGGCAAGCTTAAAAACTATTTGGCACTATTTTGTGGAGACGGGTTCTGCACCTGCGGCGGGGTAATTGCGTAACACACTATCAATTGGAATCTGTTCCTTTGGACTGTTCAAAAACATTCATTGCATTATTTACATTGTCGAGCAGATAAATTCGCACATTTGAAGCAATGAATTAACAATTTGCTTCAAAATGATTCACGATTCCGATTGATGAGTGTGTTACGCAATTAGGGTGATGTTTAGCAGATCACCAGCGTCCCACAGTCCCACAACACAGTATGTAAACATAATCAGTTATTTAGTAAATGTAAAGAGATAGGGCATAACATAAAAATCAATGATACAACTCACAGATTAAACACAAAAAGAGAAGTTTAGCTATTTTGGATGAGTCAGTAATTCCTTAGTTGCTTTATAATCTAAGTTATGGAGCCATTCAACTAGAGCACTCTTGCAACCAAGTTGGAACCGAAGAAAGTATAAAATTTTTGAGAGTTTATATAGTTAGCCAGGGGATAAACAGCTGAATGTACTGCTATACAGCCGAAAGGTATTGGTGTTCAGATTTGACCACAAATCCCAGAGCCCCTTTAGAAGTACTCAGAAAGGCCACCATGACTGTTTAATTAACTTACATATCTACCTTTATTTAACACTAGCTTCTGTCCGCGACCTCGTCCGCATGAATGTTCTTGTTCCCCTGACCCACCCCTTCGCATCGCATAGCGTAGCCGGGTGAATATTCGAGCGTTTTAACCGCCGTCATTACCTTCCGCCAAAAGTTGATGAAAGAGAATATATTTAATGAAATATTTCAGCAATTCCTGATTCTGGTCCTTAAGCAGATTCTGGGAATTGATGAAATATTTCATTAACGATATTCTCCTTCATCAACTTTTGGCGGAAGGTAATGACGGCGGTTAAAAGCTCGAATATTCACCCAGCCCGCCCGCGCGATTACTTCGTTTTCGCTTAGTGTTCTTTCTTTTTTTCTTTTTGCTCGGCTCCTAAGGGTCATATCGTGATATTAAATAACTTAGAGCCTTCCTCAAGAGTTGGGCTATCAAATGCAAAAAGAATTTTTCAAATCCGACTGGCAGTTCCGGGGATTAGCGCTTTCAAACAAACAAAAAATGTTAACTTGACCTTAAAAGATATGCCATCATGGACTTTTTTTTAACCATTTAAGAGAGCTGTTGCAGTTTGTCACCTCTCTCGCTCACACGGGATCAACTTTTTAAGATTATTAAATGAAAGGATGCCTTTTTGAAAATGTAATCAATTAGCAAACTAGTAAATAATATTAATTTAATAGGTAATTATTAAAAACACATTTTTATTGTGTCATTTCATCAAAAAGAGATCATAATACTTTTTGAGCTGATTACACAATTTATAACACAATAAATGCCTTCCTCGATAAATGGGCTATCCAACACTAAAAGAATTTTGCCATTCGAACCAGCAGTTCCTGAGATTAGCGCGTTCAACCCACAAACAAACTTTTCAGCTTTTATAATATAATTATAGATTTTTGTATCACAAAATAAAAAGTCATTCGAATTAGACTGAGAATCAGAAAGGACTGTGAAAGGTGATATGGCTAGAAAGGGGGTGACTACCGAGATGACGACTAATAGAGAAGTATGGAACAAAAAGACATGCGCCGATCTTAAATAAATTGGGATAAGAGCAGGAGAATGATGAGGCTGAGAATCGGCTCTTTTTTAACATCAAAATTTCATGAAACAGTCCCCCAAAACGGGCGCCTTTCACCACTTCCTAGTGCTTTAGCTGCGAAGCTACAACTGTCTGTTAAGTAAGAAGAGCTGGATTCTTTGCAACAGTAATTCTACACTTTAGTATTATCACCACAGGACTACCAGCAAGAGTTCTCGAAGACCTCAGCCCGTGTGAACGCACGGCGCGAGCGTGAGGAGCTGCTGCGCGGTGGCAGTCCTCCGCCCGCCGCCACCATCGGCCTGTCGCGGCGAGACCAGTTCACTAAGGAGGCCAACCATTTACACAGGTCTGATAAAACCTATTTAGCTAAACTCTCGTAATTCGTCTACGATAACTTTTTGTTCAGGTTCTGATTATCTGAATTTCCAAAACTTTTGCGAGTTAGAATAATTTTTCTCCTATAAAAGCAAGAATTTATTTGAAATTTAAGTCTTATTTTTATCTTGTAAATTGTTTCCAGCTCACACATCCTAGTGGACGAACAAATCAACATAGCGATGGAAGCGCGCGAGCACCTCGCGTCACAACGACAGACATTCAAACGGATGCAAACCACATTCAATAACATCACTAACAGGTGAGCTCTCTCGTTCAGATCTCCGTAGCTACTAAGGCGGAGGCCAAAACACGCGTAATTTAGAGAGAATTTACATCGTATGCAGTTCGTATATTATTGCGAACTCCTTTTGCCTTGAGTGTGGTGGAAACCGCTATACAGGGTTATTGGTAAAACACCAACAACCTCTTAGGGGGTCATTGTACTCATCATTATGAACAACTTTTACTATGCGACCAAACCTGAAATCGCGAAAAAAAATCAGCTGTTCAGTACATTTATGTTCGCATAATTCGTCAAAATGTACTGAACAGCTGATTTTTTTCGCGATTTCATGTTTGGTCCCATAGTAAAAGTTATTCATAATGATGAGTACAATGACCCCTTAAGAGGTTGTTGGTGTTTTACCAATAACCCTGTATAATGAATGGACAACTCACAAAATTGAACTCGTAACAAGAATAGGGTTCTTGTTAGTTGTATTTTGCTATCTCTATACTAAATGTAATTTTAATCACCGTTATCCTCTTAAAGGGGTCATTGTACTCATTATTATGAACAACTTTTTTTTCTTTTACTATGGGACCAAACCTGAAATCGCGAAAAAAAATCAGCTGCACCCTACATTTTGACGAGTTTCATGAATGTATGGGACAGCTGAATTTTTTTTCGCGATTTCAGGTTTGGTCTCATAGTAAAAGTTGTTCATAATGATCAGTACAATAACCCTTTAGAGGATAACGGTGATTTAAAAAATGACAACCTGTATAACATTAATATTACTGAAAGAAAGTTTTTACTACAAAAATCACCGTGTTATTTCAAGATTCCCAATGCTGAACAGTCTAATCTACCGGATCAACGCTCGCAAACGCCGCGACTCCCTCATCGTAGGCCTGGTGGTCGGCGTGTGCACCTTCTTGTTGCTACTGTATGCATTCCATTGAGTAACATTGTCTAGTGAGTGGTCAGTCTTAGAATCGGCATGTGATTGGGAAGTGATAGCCAAAATTATAGTGTTGGAAATGTGTTAGTACTTTCAATTTAAAACTTATCAATGTTCTTTTTCCAAAATTTTATCAGAGTGCTCTCTGTAATCGTTTTAAACTACTGCACTAAATTATTTCCTGTCCTAATAAAATACAACTTACTAACTGCATGATTAAAGAAAATATATGTAAATGTAATGTGTATGATCACCAACAATGTTATTTGTAAAAGAATATTGTAAGAAATTAGGGAGTTTTATGCTTCAATGTGAAAAGTTGACAATAGCGCCGATTCCCTTGTTCACAAACGTAAACTAAATTTAAGTTCAGTGCATCTTTTTCTTTCTATTTCATTAAGAAAAGGACAGACGATAAATATTAGTTTAGTCCTGTCAAATTAAAATACTCCATAGACAAAAAAAAGAGAATAGATTAAAAAATTGACTACTAAAAATACGTCAATTTACGTCAGGCGCTGACTAATTTGACAATTAATAAAATTAGGGAATCGGCGCCAATATTTTGTCAACAAAATTAAATTGGTTACTGTGTAACAAAATGTTGGTGTTCTCTTCCTTGCGTTTTAAAGGCCTCGCGCCTATACCTCCATCTCTGAGAATCTGGCGTATCTACATAACCACATATAAATGTTTATTTAATTGTATTGTGTTGTTTGCACTACGGCACAAAACGGCGCCCATCGAGGCGTATTTGTTATTATCTGTTGCCCGCAACTTTGTCTGCGGTCCAGGATAATATGTCCTCCAGGTCTACCCATGTGTCAAATTTCATGCAAATCCGTTCAGCTGTTTTACCGTGAAAGCGTAACAAACAAACAAATTCACTTTCGCATTTATGATATTAATAGTATGGGTCGCGACTCGTGCCCTAGTGCGAATGAAGCTTTCTGTTTACGGGTCTGCCCGTTACGGAACAATATTTTCATTCCTCTTGTAATTTGTAATATGAAGGTAGATGTTACTTAGTATGTCTGTTAAGGGGGAAGCGTCAGGGTAGCCCGCGAGATTCAAATTTTCTTACGTTTTTTGCAATTTACAAGTCGGTATTATAATGTACGTTGATCAAATTATAATTTGCTGCCGTAACAAGTATCTATTTACATAATTAGAATCATTAAAGTGATCAATACAACTCTATAAGACCAGGTAATCCTAAAAAAAATACTATTTCATGAAATCTTGACATTTTAGGATTATACTAACTTATGGAGTTGTATTACTGATTCTATTGTATATAATTCTGTAAATACATATTTGTTACGGCTGCAAATCGTACTTTATTTAACATACAACTTAATACTGACTTGCAAATTGCAAAAATTTGAATTTCGCGGGCTAACCTGACGCTTCCCCCTAGTACCGAAATATTGTGTTGCTTTTATTATTACATATTATAAAAGTATAGTGAAGTATGTCTATTGTTTAGGCCTAACATGTTATCATAATGTAATATAGATATATGTAAATACTTATCCTATCAAATTAATAAAATTATTTTAAAGATATTTTTTATTTTAACACTTAAAATAATAGATTTTTGCACCCACATATATTCTAAAATGCCTTTGGATTGACAGTTAATTCAAGAATGATAGTAGATATCAGATCTCACTGGATACTATTTCATCGGAAATGGGTTGTTAAGGGGGCTGTCGCATTTTGTCACCTCCCTCGCTCACACATGACCTTTAAGAATGTGTGTAAAGATGCTTTTTTGAAGAATGTAATCAATAGGCGAACTAATAAATAATATAATTTAATAGGTAATTAATAAAGAGTGCATTACCCGGGCAAAATGTCTGAAAAAGTTGTGCTTTAGAGAGGTGAGACTATAACAAATAATTAGTGTATCATGAGTAGCAATTTGTTTAATAATAGCAAAATTTGTTTGAATTGTAGTTATAAAGTTATTTGAGAAAAACAGATTTTGCTGCAATAACATTTGCAACATTACCCTGGCAAAATCGTTTTTCAAAAAATTGTTTCAGCCCGGAACCAAATACATGCATAGATAGCTTTTGTTGCGTAGTAAATGTTTGTAAATAGCAAAATTTGTGCGTGTTATGGTTCTTAAGTTATTTAAGATTTTGCTGCGGTAACGTTTTGTGATTTCCTAGATCTCAAAAACGGCTCAACGCAGAAGTTTAAAAAAAATACGAATAAGAGACCTTAATTTGTTTAAACATTACATTTTGATTAGGTTGACGTAAACCAATGTAATTCAATGGTGTCAAAAATCAGAAAAAACGGATTTGTAAGTAAACCAAGACGATTATAAGGCCTCTGCCTCGAATCTCGCGGGCAGCGGGGCGGCGGCGGCGGCGGCGCGGGAGCGGCAGGATCTTACGCGTATAATCAAATGGACCGGCCCTCGAATACAGCGGTGCAGGAGCGGCGCGGGGGCGGGCAACGAGCGGTGCACTCCAGTCAAGCGGTGACCGCCCGCGTTGCGCGTCTGCATTGTAGGTATAGTGTTGTACATTTTTTTTGTGACGTATCAAAATGTCTTCGGACGTGCAAGAGCTAATTATTTCGGCAATCTTTGAGAGGACACCCATATGGAACAGCAAAGATGTGAACCATAAAAATAGAAGAATAATTAACCAATTATGGGAAGAAATAAAAAACGAACTGAATATTGAAGGTATATAAAAATGATTTATTATGTCAAATACAATATTTATTATGTTCTTCATAATTTCGATAAAACTCGCCATTTATTTTCCTTGCCCTATAGTAGGGATCCACTTCTTCTTTTGCCCACAATAAATCGAGCGTTAGGAATAAATTTGAATCAAAAAGATGTCGCCGTTTTTCAGACATTTCGATTTCGAATAAAAACAAATATCTCGACAACACAACCACGAACACAACACTACACCGCTATAGTGCCGCGCGATCTGCCCGCTAGTTTGGAGAACAGGTATGCGTTGCCCGCCCCGCTGCCGCGCCGCCGCCGCCGCCGCCCCGCTGCCCGCAAAATTCGAGGCAGAGGCCTGACGTCAGGATTTTTAAATTTTGTAACTTTACGCTATAAGAAGATAAAAACAAATTTGATTAATTATAGACTGATCGTAATTTAGCGATGAAATACGCAGTTCCCAAAACATTAAGAAACATGGCATACGTTAAACAAATTAAAATGATTCATGAACATTCGTTCCTTTAAGTTTCAGCATTCAATTACGAAATAATGAAAGTTATATCAAAAACAAGAATATGTCAGCAATTCTCTAATAAGCCGACCAAATTGAAGAGGTCACGTAAAAACGACCGCACCATATTATAAAATAAGCGCAATCATCTCAAATGAACGGGGTAATATGGATGTTTTGTTAGTACAGTTGCATACAAAAGTTTGCTGGTCAGGTTATTAAAAATAATAAACGGTCATGATTCATTATTTTTAATTAAAAATGAGTCTCATACAAATTATACGTATTGCTTTGCCTTATCATTAACATTTTTAGGGAAAAAGCACAGAACAGTTAGTACTTGCCCAATTTTAATATTTGGATACATATATTTTTCTGTGTGTACCAATGCTTAACACATTCGGTGCGGCAGACACACATGCGCGTTTTCATAACTTTCTTCGAGTGCGGCGCGGCGCACATGTGTGTTCGTTGTGCATCTCTATTGTTTCGAAAACATCGTAAAAAAAAGGGTCGGTAAGGGTGTAGCATAAAGAAGCGTTTGCATAAAGAATTCAGCAGAGAATGTGTTAAAACTTAAAATACAATGTTGATTCATAGTCTGTATAATTTTCCTTAAAAGGTAGGTAGGTCGACTCCATACTAGCTTAGCTAGTTAGCTAAATATTAGCTTTGTAACCTCAGACCAAATACTTTTTTATTTGGTCTGAGTTTGTAACGTGTTACTTAGAGTGGATATTTCAACATTACATTTGACTGTCACAGGTGATCAACGCGTGAACTACGCGTCGTCAACACGTCGTGCACTTCTTTTAACTTGAATGTTGAAATATTCACTCTAAGTAATACGACATAAAGCTCGAATTTCAATGCCACAGTGTGAGTTGGTTCACGAATGATTGTTTCATTGGTTTGGTCGGATGAGCGAGCGTACCGGTACCGGATGAGCTACCGGTATATCATGGCGTAAATTAAAAAAAAAGTGATTTTCATATTGCAATGTCAATTATCACCTGTCAAATCAAATTACGAGATCTGTCAGCCGCTGCTGAGATTTTGTGATATCTTGTGATCTTCATGACAATTTGTTGTTTATGTGAAATTGTCGAAAAAGCCACTTCGATCTCAAGCGAGAAATATTGTTTTCAAGGTGTATCGTAAAATATAGGGAAGAAGAAGGCGTAAATCAAACTCAATCTTTGATTTTAAAGCGCGTCGTAGAGTTGTTTTGATACTTTTAGTTTATTTTATATTTTTCTTACTTAATTGTAGTTGTTTCCAATACTACTATACTGCGAATTGTAGGTGAGGGCACATCCAATGATAGTGTATTTTCCACGCCTGGTAAAAAGAGGGAGGGGGCAAGAAGAAAATCCACTTGGACAGTTTCGATTTAGAGTTGATTAGGAATAAAGTAAACAAAATAGTTTGTAAGGAAATAGAAACTGTTACAAATCCTTTGACAAGATATTGACTTCAACGGACGGAGAGAATCTTTGAGGTAAGAAAAATATTAAGTAATAATACCTCTCACTCGTAAGAGGAGTCCTGTGCACTACATTGGGACGTATATAGACTGATGATGAATGACTAAGCTATCGTTTGAGTAATATGATAAATTTTATTATTTTTTACAAACTTATACTTAAGGAGATTGGTTTTGAATATGTTAAATGCTAATCAAAAAGGACCATTTTGATTTCGCGAAAAAAACAGCTGTCCCATACATTCATGTTCGCATAACTCGTCAAAATGTAAGGCACAACTTACTTTTTATTCGCGATTTCGGGTTTGGACAGCATATGGTGTCTTCTCAGCAAGCTTCCTGCTTATGGCATCCCAGCTGGTTTTTGTAGCTGGATATCAGACTTACTTAGTGAACGATCGATCTGTGAAGTCGTTGACGGCTGCTCCTCTGAGCTTAAGGCTATTGATGCCAGAGTTCCTCAGGGGTCTATTCTCTCTGCAGCTATTTTCCTGCTGCACATCAATGACCTACTTCAGCATGGTATTGTTGGGTACGCGGATGACAGTACTGTTTCGGAGATACTTGTCCAGCGCAAAAACCAGCGGCGATGAAGTTCGTTCTTTGAGAGATGCCATGGTAGAGCAGACAGATTTGACCTTAAGCCATGTCTCCCAATGGGGTGATGACAATCTAGTCTCTTTTAACGCCACCAAAACACAGGCGTGCCTTTTCACCGCTAAAAGGAGTCGTTTCGACCAAACTCGGGGTGCATCTGTTCCTGTAACAGATCGGCTCGAGATCCTAGGCATAGAGTTGACCACCTGTTTCAACTTCGGCGCTACCATCGAGCACAAAGCCCAAACTGCGGCCAAAAAAACTGGGCATCCTAAACAGAGTGAAGCTATACTTTACTCCTGGACAGCTCTTGACCCTTTATATAGATAGAGCAAGTCCGATCCTGCATGGAGTATTGGAGCCACTTTTGGGATGGCTCAGCTAAATACCAACTTGCTGCGCTTGACTTAGTGGAACGCAGAGCTAAGAGGCTCATTGGCGACGTAAAACTGGTGGATGCCAAGCTTCTCAGCTTGGCTCATCGCCTCAAGGTTGCCTGCTTGTCGTTCTTCTACAGACTACTTCGGTGAGTGTGCTCAGGAACTCCACAACCTCATTCCACCGGCCCCCTTCTACCATCAAACATCTAGACGCACTGCAAATTACCATCCATACCTAATTTCCATCCCACTAATTCGCAAAGCGCTTCCAAACATCCTTCATAATGCGCACAGCAAAAGAGTGGAACTCACTACCTGCATCTGTGTTCCCGAACGCATACAACCCGAATCTCATCAAAGTTAGAGTGGCCTGTTCACTCTAACTTTGATGAGATTCACTTGTTCACTTCTGGGTAAGCTTACTCCATTGTAGACTTTGCCTCTGTCACCTCTGACCTAGACTATAGTCAAGAGCAAACCCAGCTCAAATAAAAAAAAAAATGTAAAAGTTGTTTGTTATCTTGAGTACAATCATGTGTTTAAGTATCGGTCACTAATTACCAGTCATCCTATAAAGGGTTATTGGTAAAACACCAACAACCTCTTAAGGATCATTGTACTCATCATTATGAACAACTTTTACTATGGGACCAAACCTGAAATCGCGAAAACTTTTTTTCAGTCTTGAAAAAAATATGGTAGGTATATGAGATGAACGGAGTAGAAGCCTATGGCATACCTAGTTTTTTTTTTAAAGAAAAAAAAATATAATAACAAATCATACGCACTACACACCCTGCGTAGTGCGTATTATTTGAATTTCAATCTTTTTTAACGACCTATAAAGTTTTTCAAAATTTCTGTTGTCGTTTTCTAGTTTACTTCAAATGTGTAGAGCAATTTCTGTTTAACACATTCACTGCTGAATTATTTGGCGAACTTGCTCCAAGTGCTGCTTTATGATACACTAAACCCTGTGCGGCAAACACTCATGCGCGCCCAAAAAATACTTCGTGTGGTGCTATGAGCGCGCAGGCGCGATTGAAGAAACTCTACCCAGTGCGGCTGGGCACATATGTGCGCCGTTACAAACTTATCCCAAGTGCGGCGAGACGCCTAGGTGTGTTTGAAAAATTTCCCATTTTTTATGAGTCATAAAACAATTACGCCAAGAACAATAGAGATGCACAAAAAACCCACAGGTGCGCCGCGCCGCATTCGAAGGAAGTACATAAATTGTATGGACACGCATATGCGCCGGTAGCACATGGTGAACGTTCGAAAATCGCACATGCGTGTCTGCCGCACAGAACGTGTTAAGCTATTGAAAAAACAAAAAACTAGGTATGCCATAGGCTTCTACTCCGTTCACCTATTGTATCCTATTCTTTTCAAGACGGCAAATAAATCATACAGTATACAGTGTTAGGTTAAACGAGGGATTTACTTACCCAAGGGGTCATTGTAATCAACATTTTGAACAACTTTTACTATTGGAGCAAACATGAAAACGCGAAAAAAAATCAGCTGCTCCATTTTCACCAATTATGCGAACATAAATGTACTGCACAGCTGACTTTTTTTCGTGATTTCAGGGTTGGTCCCATAGTAAAAGTTGTTCGTAATGATGAGTACAATGACCCCTTAAAGTAACTCCCTCGTTTAACACATTCGGTGCGGCAGACACACATGCGCGTTTTCAAACTTTCTTCGAGTGCGGCGCGGCGCACGTGTGTTCGTTGTGCATCTCTATTGTTTCGAAAACATCGTAAAAAAAAGGGTCGGTAAGGGTGTAGCATAAAGAAGCGTTTGCATAAAGAATTCAGCAGAGAATGTGTTAACCTAACACTGTATAAATATACTGGGTGACTTTTTTATCGTCTTGGAAAAAAATAGGGTATAATAGGTGAACGGAGTAGAAGCCTATGGCATACCTTTTGTTTTTTTATAAATAAAAATAATAATATTCAAGACGGTAATAAAATCATCCAGTATATATGTATGTATTGAGTTTAAATCACACTATAAATTATTTACTGAGATTCTTACTTACCTTTTTAAAGTTACTTTGACTTTACATAATTAATAGAAAACTAGTAGAAATTGTGTAATATAGTACCTGCATTTTATCCAAGGCACTGATTAAATTGTATATTGCTGTGGAAGAGCGGCGTCTCCTAACACAGGCATTACTTGCTTAAAAGGAGGCTCCAATCACCAAGTAATGTTTTTTTTTTGGTTCAGTAATAAAGATTTTGTATTTGTATTTTTGTATAAAAATATTATAAAATCAGCTTCACGAATAAGTTTTTCTGCTTAACTGTACAAAACATCGGATACTAAGCTGCTTATTTGCGAAGATTACCCGTACGTACGTACGTCGCTTTTACGTGACCTTTTCAATTTGGTCGGCTTATTAGAGAATTGCTGACATCTTCTTGTTTTTGATATAACTTTCATTATAGCCGTAATTGAATGCTGAAATTTACAGGAACGAATGTTCATAAATTATTCTAATTTGTTTAAAGTATGCCTTGTTTCTTAATGTTATGGGCACTGCGTATTCGATCGCTAAAGTACGATCAGTCTAAAATTAATCAAATTTGTTTTTATCTTCATATCGTGTAAAGTTACAAAATCTAAAATTCCTGACGTTATCAGTGTCGACCACGGGTGTTTTTTACAGCTGTTTATTTGGTTATAAGTGTATTGGTTTACTTGCAAATCCGTTTTTTCTGATTTTTGAAACCATTTCATTACATTGGTTTACTTTAACCTAATCAAAATGTAATGTTTAAACAAATTAAGGTCTCTTATTGGTATTTTTTCAAACTTCTGCGTTGAGCCGTTTTCGAGATCTGGTCAATCGCAAAACGTTACCGCAGCAAAATCTTAAATAACTTAAGAACCATAACACACACAAATTTTGCTATTTACAAACATTTACTACGCAACAAAAGCTATCTATGCATGTATTTGGTTCAGGGCTGAAACAATTTTTTGAAAAACGATTTTGCCAGGGTAATGTTTCAAACGTTACTGCAGCAAAATTTGTTTTTCTCAAATAACTTTATAACTACAATTCAAACAAATTTTGCTATTAGTAAACAAATTGCTCCTCATGATACACTAATTATTTGTTATAGTCTCACCTCTCAAAAGCACAACTTTTTCAGACATTTTGCCCGGGTAATGCTCTCATTAATAAAACACATTTCTATTGTGTTATCTAATATACTCGGCTCAATTATTATTATGATCTGTTTTTGAGATGAGTTAAATAAATGCCACAACATAATTCTTAAAAATTAGATCCTGTGTGAGCGAAGAGGTGACAAAATGCGACAGCCCTCTTAAGTAGAAGAGGCTGACTAATCTCTAACACCAGGACCTGTAGTCTCGACATAGATAGCGATCGCTTTACGACCGAATTCGGTCGTAAAGTCCTAGTGGGCTACCTAGACGGTCAAAATTGCTTGACATGCAGTTTGATTTTTTCGTGTTTGTCATGCAATTTTGACCGTCTAGGGACGCCACTAGGACTTTGCGACTGAATTCAGTCGTATAGCGATCGCTATCTATGTCGAGACTGCAGCCCCAGGCAGTATTAACTATAATAAATCGACTATCTTATTTAACCTTCTTTTTTGAAGTTTGTTAAAAATGGTTATAAAAAAAACATTAGTTTAATAAATACATGCCTGATTTAATGGATTTTAAGTGAGCCAGTACCTAATTATCTAAAGCAAGTTATGAACAATTAACGCCATAATTTTTCCTGTGCTAGAGAGAGACGGAGCTATACATGACCTATAGCACAATCCCTTTTTCGCAACGGAATCATGATGACGTTAATAGTTCTTAATACGGCCCCAGGAGATGACATATTATAGGTATAATGTCAATCATAACAACATATATGCTTAAAATAAATCTGTTTAACAATAATTGAGATAATACTGTTACACTGTAACAGATCGAACACTTCCAGAAATCCTGGATAAAGTCCAGCATCCTAAAGGCGAAGACCCACCCCGGCGCACGGAGAGGCCACGCACGTGTGTTAAGCTTCGCTTTGCAAGAAAATGTATGTGATTGTGTTCACTGCAACCCACGGACACGCTACACATCAATTGACGTCATTAGTACACGCGTGGCTTGCTCGAATAGCTCAACGCTGATGCACGCTGTGCACGCGGTACACACTATACACGAATATTAACCCCTTCTTGGTAAAAGCACGTGTGTACCCTCTCCGTGCGCCGCGGTAGGCCACGCACGCGTGTGTACTGCAATAAAAACGTAGACCCACGTTGTCAAACAAATGAATCCACGCAGCTAAAAGCATGCGCCGCCGTGGGTTTACGCCTTAATTGCGTGACGCACTATCAATCGGAATCTGAATCATTTTGAACCAAAATTCTAATCCATTGCTTCATATGTTCGAAAATTTTGTCTGCTCAATAACGTAAATAACGCAATGAATGTTGTTGAACTGCTAAAATGAAACCGATTTCGATCGATGTATGTTATGCATTTGCCCCGCAGGTATGGTATTAGACGGGCCTGTTTAACCACCTACAATTGGACGTAGTTATGCTATAACGTTCCAATCCACACGCAGGTCGAACTGAGTAAATCGCGTTTTTTTAATTTTGTGGTACGCTTTTTTTTTGGTAGCGAGTACAACTAAGTAGTATGTATCACTTCAACTAAATAAATAAACATTATTTTATTATATACTTGTCAAAATACCTAGCTTGGGCTCAAAAACTCAATTTTGACCACCTTGTAGATTGGAACGTTATAGCATAACTACGTCCAATTAAGTTCCTATTAACATCTTGGCAGATAATTTCATACACATTCTGTTCAATTTTTGAATTTATTCGGTAAATAGTTGCTATTCGGACGTCGTGAAATAGGCCCAAGACTTCATCTTTAATTTAAGAGTCCACCTCGCTTTTGAGGGCCAACTCTAGTAAGTCTACACTAGACTTCAGTTTCGCACGTAATAATACTATTACGTCATTGAAATAATTGCCAGGCGCTTGTTAAAATTGCACAATGCAACAACTAGTACAAGTCATTAACTCTTCTCAGCTTTTTTCCGGGGTTCCACTTTGTGCATGCACTGTTAGTTTATGCGACTTGAGCGAGCCTCGTTGCGCGAACCGTTTGTCGCAGAGGTCACAGTTGAAGGGGCGCTCCCCTGTGTGTGTCCGCACATGCTTCTCGAGGTCTCCTTTAGTTGCAAACTTCTTTCCGCAAGTATCCAGCGGACACATTATATTCCTATTGTGTGTTTTTTGATGCAAATAATACTTTTTCCAAGCATTAAACTTCTTTTGACATACCTAAAACAGAATATTTTCAAAAGAAAATTAACACATTTTTAGTTTTCTGAAACAACTGCCATCAAAATGTAATAATTAATACATAACTACACTTACGTCGCATACATAGTGAAAACAATCACCGGTTTCCGTTTTAAATCTTTTTATTTTTACTTTCAAATTCTGCTTTACAGATGTGTTGACGTCTTTAGTTGACGAAGTCTGTAATAAATGAAATAGTATTTTACTTTGCATTCTAATGGACTATGATATGAGCAAAAAGTTATATGTTTGATTGTGCTGACATGAGAAAAGAGAAAATACACATTAATCTCGAAACATTCCATTCTTAGAAGTGAGTGCAATGTGGATTGGAGGATTGGACATTTATTTCATGACAATTCATTTTCAATTTGACAGGTCAGCTGGCGTGGTTGGTTAAGATACCGCCTATCATGTCGCAGGTCGTGGGTTCGATTCCCATCCAAGACAAACATTTGTGTGCATGAACATGTCTGTTTGTCCTGAGTCTGGGTGTAATTATCTATATAAGTATTTATTTACAAAAAAAAGTAGTGTATGTAGTTTATCAGTTGTCTGGTTTCCATAGTACAAGCTCAGCTTAGTTTGGGATCAGATGACCGTGTAAAATGTTCCAGGATATTAATATTAATAATATTTCGGAAATTAAGATTCGGAAACTGTCTCAAACAGATGGAAATTAAGTTTAGTAATTATTTCATCAAAATTATATCACCATTCTAGGAATAAGTAGGTCTAAATATTTAGGATGCACTTACCACAGCTGAAGAATCAAACAAGTCTTTTCTAACTGATATCTTCTTCTTTTCTTCACATTTACTCTGAAATTTAAGAGAACCTATGAATCTGGTGTTTAGATTCTTTAAATTCTATGTAGGTTATAGCATGGATAGAAAGAATGATTTCTTGCAAAAAAGCTTTATGCAATTTGACAATCGAAAACTGACACAGGATATCCATGTCAGCAAATGAAATAATGATAAACTCAATATACCTATACAATACAAAGTAATGGAACTTGAACAAGAATTGATGCAATTGGTGAGTAATAAAACAAAAACTGTCAAAAAACATTACCGTGCTTCTGGGGCAGTCGGGTAAAAAGTATAAAATGAGACCTAACTTTAAAACATAAACTAAACCTTTAAACAACGTCCATACTTCTTGATTCGGCAGTAGACTATACCACTGTCTGCATTTAAACAAAGAAAAAGTAGTTTGTTTTATCTCGCCCCATCTACCTGTTTGAAAGACCTAATCTCAAAAACTGCTGGACTACATTTTTGTTCCACGTTATTTGTGTTACAAAGATTTTTAAAGTAACTATACCAAGATATTAACTACCCAGGTGTGTCCCGGCTAGGGCATGCAAACCGGATACCCGGAGAACCGCAAAATCCGGATAACCGACTGATTAGAAACCCGTTTTTTTTAGGATAACAAAACCGGATTTTACAGTTTTTTCGGTTATGTTTCTCCTCCCGGCTTGGCCGGAACTCCCGGCCAAGCCGGGGAATCCCACACCGTTTCGGCGGTCAGCCCCCATCGTAATCTGGAGGCAGGGGGCACCTAATTGCATTTTGGCGCCACGTTCTCTAGTGAGGCTGGCTGCTGATTTAGCGCCCACCACACAGGCTGCGTCTTACGCGCCCATAGACCCCACACCAGCTGCGACTAACACGCCTAACGACACAGTTCCGGCTGCGACTCACGCGCGACCATTACTCGGTGTATACCTCCCATGAGCCTCTGGCGACAGAGTATCGTGCGGAACAACATCACCAACCCTGACAACGACCAAGACCGGCACAGACAGAGAGACGGGGAAGGATGACGGACCTGGCAGCTCTATCAGTCTCCCGGTTGATATTGATAGAGTACGCAGCAAAAGCGCGGAAAGAATCTTGAAAGAGAAAGATATCCAATATACATACAAAAAGCAAATCAGAACTGCTAGGAGAACTGCATGGCGGAAATTCTGTGAATCCATCGAGACAAGCAATGAAGCCGTAAGGGTAAGGAAGATTTTATCAACCGATGAGGACCGAACTCTTGGCGCGCTGAAAAAACCGGATAACTCATACACACTAATCGGCCATGAAACCAGTAAGGTCCATCTCGAAAACTCCTAGAGGACAGGACGTGGGAGGCTGAATCAGAATGAACCCCAACGGATCAAGACTGGTCTAGAGCCCACAATATAGTAACAAAAGACCGGATAAAGTGGGCTATCATTACCTTTCAGCCATACAAGTCCGCAGGGCTTTTTTTTTTTTTGTGGATGGGAAATCATCAAATCTCTTCTCCCGCTCTGGGTGGAGCGGGAGGGCGTGTCAGACTTCTACTGACTAAAACCCACCCGTGTTCCTTCAGTTGCCTGTACCAGGGCCACGGTAACTCTTTCGAACAACCCGCAACCCTGGCGGGAAGTCCGCAGGGCTGGATGGCATTTTCCCAGCCTTACTGCAGTGGGACGTAGATCATCGAGAGAGGTGGAGATCTATCGAGCCTGCATAGCACTCAAATACATACGTCTCGCATGGCGCGAAGTCAGTCATTTTCATACCAATATATAAGTCAATAAAGCCATTTCCATCTACCCCTTATCCATATACAATTGTAAAACTAAAGTCCAAAATTGGCTTCAATCTCATGATTATGAAGATACAGAGAGACTCTTAGAAGTCATCTCATAAAAAGCAGCTTGACATGTCCTTTATATGCCATTTTAGGAGACCAGTTTTGAATATCACACACTCACTCACCCACACCAACACACCCTACTTTGCTGTCTAGTTAATTATTTGTTTTTTCCTTGTCTTAAATTGTTTTAATTGCCATCCCAACATAATCATCTATTTATATTACTGTGACTTGTCCGTGTAGTTTGGAGGCCTGGAGACCTGTAACACAGGTATTCCTAGTACAGGCTCCAGTCTCCACAACATCAATGTATGTTTGTATACACAAATTATGTATTGTACCTACATATTTTTCATTATGTGGTGGAGAAAATAAACGTTATTATTATTATTATTATACCCAAACCTGGCAAAACCGACTATACACAACCCAGGGCTCATAGGCCTATAAGCCTCACATCCTTTCTACTGAAAACCCTCGAGACACTCTGTGATAGACACATCCGAGACGGACCTCTTCAGGTAAAACCGCTGCACAAACAACAGCATGCATACTCCATTGGCAGTACAATGGAATCAGCACTGCAGTGTGGTTTCCAAAATTGAATGCGCAGTGGACCACAAATGCTCTTCACTGGCCGCCTTTGACACAATCATGTTTAACAGTATCAACATGGCTCTCGACAGACATAGCATAGACTCGACCCTGAGCGGCTGGATCACCAACATGCTCAAACTAACAGCCGTGCAAGTGACAGTGAACGACATTACAAGGGCATCGTGGCAAAGAGCTTCCACCAAAGGGACGCCCTCTCTCCGCTGCTATGGAACCTGGTCGTAGACAACCTCATCAAAACACTCAATGACAAAGGATACTTCACCGTAGGCTACGCCGACGACATAACCGTAATAAAAAATGGCACTCACGAAAATACTCTGTGCAACCTCATGCGCCCAGCTTTGAAAATAGTAGAGGACTGGTGCAATAAATACCAACTATCAGTGAAACTTCCTCTTTTTAGGGTTCCGTACCTCAAAAGGAAAAAACGGAACCCTTATAGGATCACTCGTGTATCTGTCTGTCCGTCTGTCACAGCCAATTTGCTCCGAATCTAATGGACCGATTAAGTTGAAATTTGGTACACATATGTATTTCTGTGACCCAAACACGGACGTGTAACGTAAATAAATACATTTTGAATAAGGGGGTCAACTTTGGGGGCAAATATATAAATTTAAAAAAAAAGTTTAGCAAACTGTACCTTGTGACATATCAAATGAAAGGGGTTACTGTAAGAGTCTCAAATGTTTTTTTTTTTATAATTTTTAAATAAACAATTTTAAAGTTATTTAAGAAAATAGACGAAAATTGACAATTTATCTCCAAAAGTACTGAGCCTAAAATTAATTAATTAATAGATTACTATAAGAAGTCGATGGTCTTAAAACAACATGGTAAATCTCTCAATATTGTGCGTACAAACTTACATTTTTCCATAGTTAAACAAAAAAGATCCAACCCACATTAGTTGTAATGTGGGTTGGATTCTTTTCGTTTAACTATGGACATTTGTAGTTGGAATGTATGGGAGAATATGTTTTTTAACTACAATGTTAAGATTTTCTTGGGATAAATTCATCCCTTGGAATGTATTTATCCCAAGAACAAACATAACATTGTAGTTTGAAATACATGTTCGCCCATACATTCCAACTGCAACTTTGTACGCACAATATTGAGAGATTTACCATGTTATTTTAAGACCATAGACTTCTTATAGGTTTTCCTGTAATCTATAGGGGTATAGGACTATTTCTGTATTTTTTTTTTTCAAATTTTTTGCCTCAATAGTATCGCAGGTGAGTGGGGGGGGGGGGGGGGGGCACTCACCTGCGATACTTCAATGGTCAATTTTCGTCTATTTTCTTAAATAACTTTAAAACAATTTATTTTATAATTATAAAAAAAATACATTTGAGACTCTTACAGTAAGCCCTTTCATTTGATATGTCACACGGTGCAGTGCAAAACTTTTATTTTTATTTTTCACGGTCATCTGGTCCCCAAACTAAGTAGAGCTTGTACTATGGAAACCAGATAACTGATATACTACATATACTACTTTTTTTTTTGTAAATACATACTAATATTTTTGTAAATAATAGATAATTACACCCAGACTCAGAACAAACAGACATATTCATACACACTAAATGTTTGACCTGGATGGGAATCGAACCCACGACCTGCGGCGTGATAGGTGGTATCTTAACCAACCACGCCAACTAGCCTGTCATTATATTTACGTTATATTATATTAATTTATTTACGTTACACGTCCGTGTTTGGGTTACAGATTGGGTACGTGTACCAAATTTCAACTTAATCGGTCCATTACATTCGGAGCAAATTGGCTGTGACAGACGGACAGACAGACACGTGAGTGCTCTTATATGGGTTCCGTTTTTCTTTTTAGGTACGGAACGCTAAATAATAATAATAATAATAATAATTTTATTCTCAGGCTACTGATGCCCATAGAAAAAATACACAAAATAAACAAAAAACAACAATAATAAACTAATCAATCTCAACCTGCCTAGCCTTTTTCCAACTATGTTGGGGTCGGCTTCCAGTCTAACCGGATGCAGCTGAATACCAGTATTTTACATGGAGCGACTGTCTATCTGACCTCCACAACCCGGTTATTGGATAATACGATACCCCTTGGTAAGACTGATTGTCAGACTTTCGGGCTTCTGACGACCCGTAACGACTGTCAAAGCACCACGAATGACAGCCGGGACCAACGGCTTAACATGTTTTCCGAGGCAAGGAGTCTCGGTATGAAAAATAAACTAATACATAATTAAAAACCTTATTAAACTAATTATAAAACTATACACGTAATGTTGTCGGCGTCGTGCTTCGCTGCGCGATGTCGCGTAACCGTCCTCGGAAATGTCGATACGACACCTTTCGGCCAAAAGTCCTCCTTCAAGCAGGTTTGTAGATGGTGGGTTGGAACTCGCACCACGAATGATTTGTTGATGTCGTGGCGCGATTCCAACCTTTCGACCCTCAGAGTCCAGTTGGTCTTTACTTTCATGTACTGCACGACTTCCTCAACTGTCGTGGAGTAAAGCAAACGCGATACATACTACTGCGTCGTAGGCACAGCAAGGCGCAGCAACATGTTGGGTCCACTCGGTGCAGTACCGTACAGGTTACGAGTACTGGCCTTCCTCCTCTTCATTTCCACTTTCGTGAAACCCTCATCAACTCGGCCCGTCCTTGGCAAGGAGCCACGGACCGAAGGCTGGGCAGGTTGAGCATCCATCTTCAGTTTTTCCGCTTTTCCAGTTTGTCGCCTAGGCTGCGACCCAGCTGGTTTGCCGCTGGTCACAAAAGCAGCGTAGGCCCGTTTAGGGGTCGACGTACCGACGCGTGACGTTTCCGCAGCTGGTGTTGTGGTGCGGGCGATGGAGACAGCTAAGGCGGCGCTTGCTCAGCGTTATCGGCAGCCAGTGACGCAATAGTGTTCGCCGATTCGAAACTGTCGATTGATGCAAATTGCGCCCCTCGACGTGTGTTCGACCTTTGAGGCCTCTAGTGACCCAAATACTGTACCAACATTGCGCAATAACGCTATTTCTGCACGTAGCTCAGTATTGGTTTTTCTGAAACCTCCATTCTGGACTGCGTCTTGGTCATCTCCGCTTTCAAGGAAGTATGTCCTTTAGCAGCCGTGTAACGCCGACGTGATCGAAGGTGACAGGGGGGGTAATTTACTTAGCTCCTTCGCCACGAAACCAGGCACGTCGTCTGGGTCAGTCTTCTCTACCTCGAGACTAACACTAGCATGTCATAATGCACTAGAACAAGTACCGGTTCCTAACCACAACACAGTGACACTACAATGGATTAAAAGCGCACAGCGGATCACAAGGAACGACGCAGCTGACGAACTAGCTAGGAATCCAGCACATCAGTCTGTGGACTCGAACCAAATGTACACATCCTCTTCAACCAGCTATGCAGGTGGCTACAGGAGTTCACCCACACACAAGCAGAGTTGGTGGTCTTCGACACAGTGCTGCAGGCAGTCCAGGGAGGCTATGCCATCCATAGATGGTAGGCTAACCAGGTGTTTATTATGCCTGGACAGGAATGCCTGCGCTTGGTGATGGGGACCATCACAGGACACTGCTCACTAAACAGAGACTTCCACACAATAGGCATAACAGACAGTCCTCTGTGCAGGGCTTGGATGGAGGCTGAGGAAACCGTTGCACATGTGCTCTTTGAATGCACAGGCGTTACCTAGATTAGAACAAAAATCCTCAGGGCACCCAGCTTTTTTACAGATGTTCTGAACAGAGCAAAAGCCATGATCAACATTGGGAGGGAGGTGGGCTGGTTGGAATAACCACCGACGGCCACCATGGCTCACATACAATGGTCCACTTGAAGTACTAAGTGCGGAAACCAAACCCAATAACATAGACCCCAAGATAGACATAGATGCCAACATACTAAAGATGAACTACACTAGTAGCACACTAGTAGTAGTACACTAGTAGTAGTACTTACTTGTTCAGACGAATCTGAAGTCGTTCTCTTCTTTGATTGACTTTGATTTTCAGGAGAACTATCAATTTCAATATTTTCTACTATCTCAAGTTTAATAGTTCTGTCTGAATCTGTGCTGCTTTTCCTTGAAATTGTGTTTCCTTCTTTCTGGTTCTGAAAGGATGGTGATTTATGTAGATTTCAATTAACAGAAATAAGTTTCGGCAAAAATATACATACATTATCAAAACATTCGGTCAGTGGGTACAACAAGTCCTCCACAATTAAATAACACTAGTAAAACATTAATGTGGGTCTACTAAGGTGCACATCAGCGTAACCCTCAAAAGAAAATAGGTGTGAATTTAACACATTCAGTGCGGCAGACACACATGCGCGTTTTCATAACTTTCTTCGAGTGCGGCGCGGCGCACATGTGTGTTCGTTGTGCATCTCTATTGTTTCGAAAACATTGTAAAAAAAAGGGTCGGTAAGGGTGTAGCATAAAGAAGCGTTTGCATAAAGAATTCAGCAGAGAATGTGTTAAGCTTAAGTGTGTGAAACATTACAAATTGTTGTGCTTGACGAAAGGATATTAATTTTAACTGTAAATTTCATGTATTTTCTGTATGTTTACCTAAAAATGTCCACAATACCTGATCTGTTTTACGGAACCCTATAGTAAATGTTTCATCGTCATCAAACAGGGACTTCAGATGTGTATCATTTGCTGTAGCCAGCACTCGCAACTGCTTCGCGTTTACGACAGTTTCTAAACATTGAACGCATATTTTCCGGGGTAAGTTATCTTCGCTAGCAACCTGTAAGAAAGAAAAAGTAATTTAAGACTGAGTAAGAAACATTCAGAAAGAGATACCGCGTTCGAAGGGCGATTTCTACGCAAAAAATATAAATTAAAAGTACGTACATTAACACCTGTACAGAGAAATATATCATGAGCTAGGTTTGTTTTTGTAAACATATCATCCATGCCAGGTTTTTCAAGGCAAAGCCTGCATAAATCGTAAAATAAACAAGATTTAGGCTTTTCCATTTTTTTAAGACACTCCTCAAACCAAAAAAAATGCACACATTACACTTTCTGCACAATGACTGGGGCACAGTAAAGCATTTAATTATCTGGGGCACGGGACAATGTAAAAAACGTGTATCAATGTAAACACAGAACACTAATACCCTTAGCCAATGTAAATGACAATGATGCAGTCTTGTTTTTGAATATCAAAATTTTATTCGAACGTTACTCTTTGTAAGCACAAAACAAGCACCAAATCAACTCGAACTCATCACTAATATCACTATGTTTAATAACTTTAGTTCAATTTGTATTTCTATTTTCTGATTTTTCTGTTTGTTTGATGTTTCCAACTTTCCAACCACAGAGCATAATGTACCCTGACGGGTTTCCTTTCCAACCGTTTCCACAGATAAGTACCTATATATCCAACATAGAACACTTTTTTTTGTTGCTTTTGGCTTCGCACGGTTTTTGTGCATTTAGCCAATGTCAAGTTTATAATTAGTTCAGAAACAAAGTTAGGGAAACGAAAATATTACTATGAATAATTAATTGTTATAACGCGATTTAGGATGGGACGTATATAAGATCAGTATTATTTATAAAGGTGATGATAGTGAATAATGAGCAAATTACAATGAGGATTTACAACAGTGATGAATGAGACTATACATTTATATACAGGAAAGCTATTTGTGCAAAGAAAGTATTCAGGTAGGAAAACTAGGAAAAGGAATACGGAGATTACGGAGGGACAAGAGGTTACTTGGAAAAGAAGAACGGTTATATAAGGTGAAATAAATTGATATCATCATACAAGAATGTATTTATTGACGTAGTGAATAAGTAACAACGGCAATGTCACAACCATAGAGCCACATTCCCGCCTCGGCACTCGAGCGGGCTAGTCGCGTTATTGTGTCGGAGAACGACCACTCGTGTTCCCCTTGCGCTCGCACACTCGTTTACGTCGCCGTCGTCGCGCCACGAGTGACCGCGTGCGCTTGCGCCGCGCGGGCGCCGGGGCTTCTCGGTTGCGTGCTTAGATATTATTTACGCTATGGCAGATAACGACAGCGCTCCGGCGCGCGGTGACTCGCCCACTTCAAATAACTTGCACGACCTATTGAATGATCTGGATACGATTGATGTTTGTGAGGAGGAGGATGATTCGGTAAGAGCATCGAAACGACTACGAGAACGAACTGACAGTAGTGAGGAAGAGAGGTGGACTGAGGTTAAGGGAAAAAGTCTCGTCGTAATAGTCAGCCAAAAGAGGACAAATTTGAAGTTTACATTTCTTCCAAAGATCAACTTCCTAAACAATTTTCAATGGCCCGTATTTTAAAAGAAAATAAGATTGGTAAAATTTGTCAAATAAAATATGTAAGCCCATTTAAAGTACGCCTGCAGTTCGAAAATGAAGCAGCGTCCAAAACCCTATTCGACTGTGAAAGTCTCATAACAAAAGGTTGGAGGTTTCAAAAAGCCCTGGAAATTTCAACATGCTATGGTCTTATAAAATACGTAGATCTAGACCTCAAAGATGAAGAAATCATGGATAACATTTCATGCCCCTCTCCTGCTAAGCTGTTATCATTCAAAAGGTTAAACCGTCGCAATAGGGATGAAGGAGTTTCTGGTTGGTGTCCGAGTGAAACTATTCGGTTATGCTTTGATGGAAACTATGTACCAGCGTTTGTACGTGTATGTGACATAGAGGTTAAGGTTCTGCCATATATTCACCAAGTATCTCAATGCTCTCAATGTTGGAGATTGGGGCATACACGGAAGATGTGCCCGGAAAAGAAAACGAAATGCCCCAGATGCGGAGGACCTCATGAAAGATGTGACACCGAATCGTTTACTTGTGTTAACTGTGGTGGCGATCACATATCTATGAGTAAATCCTGCCCTATCTATAAGAAGGAAAGAAAGCTTCGAGAAATTATGGCTGAGTTTAGGTGCACGTACAGGAAAGCCCTAGAATGTTATGTACCCCCGGAACCTACAAATCCCCTCGATTGTACTGCCCAACAAGATCGGACAATAATCGATAATCGAGATTTATTTCCCCCGCTTTCCCATAACCCTTCAAGTTCTATAGCCCCCCCCCTTTGAACACTCGATTCGCCCTTCATATAAACAAAGCGTTAAAACAAAGGCTACCATACATAATGAAAAGACTCAACAACAGCAGCCAGCGAAAAATCCTTCCAAGGCTCCAAGGAACAAAAATCGCCCTGATCAAGATGACTGGATATTTCTGAGCACCAATAATGAGGAAGAATTTACACCCCAGAATAATATGGAACAAGAAAATCAGTGTCCGCCTTTTAACGAATTATTGACTCGCATAAAGGAAATTATCTTCCTCCGGCAACTCAGCATGTCAGAAAAAATTAGCACGGGTTTTAAATTATGCCTAGAATGGTTTACGTTAGTGGTGGTAGGCTTTATTTCAGAATGGTCGTGGATGAAAGCATTGTTTAATTTAATCCAATCACAATGACATCTACAACTTTCAACAAGCTAAATATACTTCAATGGAATGCTCAGAGTATTCGACCCAAGAGCGCTTGTTTTTTAGAATTACTACGCCAAGAAAAAGTCCATATTGCTGCCCTTAGTGAAACATGGCTCGATCCAGAATCTTTATTCAAACTTAGTTGCTACGAAGTTTTTCGGGCAGACCGTCACGACTCATACGGCGGTGTGGCTGTGGTAGTTCATAAATCTGTTCAGGCTCAACGGAGACGAATAACTCTCCACAACAGAGGTATTGAGATAATATGTGTCCAATTATTTAATTGTCATCCAATAGAAAACATTGTGTCCGTCTATTGTACCTCTACTACCACCACAACTCAGCAAGACTGGGATTATATTTTTGCATTGTGGCCATCCAGAACCCTAATTTTAGGCGATTTTAACGCCCATCATATCAGTTGGTCCTATAAAACTGATCAAAGAGGTATTTATATCTACGATGCACTCATCGAAAGCAACTTTCTCTCATTGAATGATGGGACACATACACGGATCCGTTTAGTTAACTCAATTCCACAACAGTCTTCCCCGGATATTTCTTTTGCATCCATGGATATTGCACTTCAATGCAACTGGGCTGTTTTAAACGAAAATTTAGGCAGTGACCATTTAATCATTAAAATTTCAACATTGATGAATTTTTCTCATCCCCCCGTCACAAAAAGAAATTTCCGCAAAGCTGATTGGGCTTCATATACCAAATATTTAAATCAAAAATTTCACACATTTAGTTTACCAAGTGACCTTCAAGAAGCCTATGATTTATTTCTAGATACTCTTAACGAGGCTGCCGATAAGTACATTCCGTTATACAAATTTAACCAAAACCCTTCCTCAACATTTTCTCCAAAACCTTACTGGTCCACTTGTCTTTCACAAGCGGTAGCCCGTCGTAGACTAGCTCTAGCTACTTTTAGGCGTAATCCAACTCCTCAAAACTTAGATGTTCTAAAAGACCGCATAAACACATCACAGAGACTGATCCGACAGGCTAGAGGAGAAGATTTTCATAATTATTGTTCTTCAGTTGATGAGTCCACGACGTCTAGTGATATGTGGCGTAAAATGAAATGGCAGAAAGGATACCGTTCACCCAGACGTTACGTGGATTCCCAAAGTACTGAGGATTTGTTACATTCTCTTACACCAGATTATGTTTCCCCAGCATCTCCAACCATCCACAAAGAAAACCATATCTTAGAATGTGAGATCTCCATACAGGAGCTCGATAAATGTATTAAATCCAAGGATACATCTCCTGGATGCGACGACATATCATATTCTATGATCAAACATTTACCTGATGTAGGCAAACGTATTTTATTAACGTTATATAATTCATTTTTAATTCATGGCTTCGTACCGTCGCAGTGGCGCGATATTTCTGTAATTCCCATCCCGAAACCTGGACGTGACCCCAGTGATGTCTCCTCCCTTAGACCTATATCTTTATTATCTTGTATTTGTAAAATATTTCACTTTATCCTGTACCGCAGACTTGAATGGTATTTTGAAAAAAATAATTTATTCTCAGTAAATACAGTAGGATTCCGCAGATGTAGGTCCAGTCTAGATAGTTTAAGTTGTCTTGTCTCCACTATACAAACAGGTTTTTCCGACGGTTTTTCGACATTAGGTTGCTTTTTAGATATAAATAGTGCTTATAATAATTTAGATAATAATACTTTAATTCATATTTTAGATAAACTAGAAGTTGGATTCTACATTTGTAAATATCTTTGGAACTTTCTTCACAAAAGAGTGTTAAGAATTAAAACAGGTAATAGGTACCTTAGTAGATATTCAGGTCGCGGTTTAGCTCAGGGTGATCCATTATCACCATTACTTTTTAATGTGATAACCGTAGAAATTTGCAAACGTGTGGAAAAATATGTTAATATCTCCCAATATGCGGATGACTTCGCAATTTATGTACAATGTACATCGATATTAGAGGGCCAGTCCAAGATTCAGTCAGCTCTGGACTTAATCAATTCTTTGTTAATAAATGTTGGTTTGGACATCTCTCCGTCTAAAAGTAAAATATGCTTATTCAGTAGAGGTTACCGTAGGCTTGCTATTGATGTCCGCTTGAACGGTTTATCATTAGAACTCGTGGACAATGTTAGATATTTAGGATTGTGGCTAGACAGATGTCTCCGTTGGAAAAAACATATTAACGAGATTTGTGAAAAAATTGTGAAATTCATTAACATTTTTAGAGTCTTGGTAGGCCCTGGGTGGGGTGTCCATCCGATACACTTACGACGGCTATACATCGCCCTTGTTCGTAGTCGAATAGACTTTGCCAGTTTCCTATTTGATAATAGTGCAGACATTCACTTATCCAAGCTTGATCGGTTACAAAATATTTGTTTGCGTGTGATCGGTGGGTTCATCAAAAGTACCCCGATTCATGTGATGGAATCCGAATTAATGCTGCCCCCTTTGTCTGTGCGACGTCGATATTTAACTGGTAAATTTTATTTGAAATCTAAGTCTAACAATTACCCTATAATTAATATTCTTGAAAATTTAAACGGACTCTGTAATAATTTTTATTGGACTCACAAGAAAAAGCCTTTGTTAATATTAACTCATAATTTATTAAAAGAGCATCTTATTCACTGCAGTAGTCAGATGGATATGTTCTCCATGGACACTTGGGTCAGTAATGTGGACTTATCTTATACAGGGTGTTTGGTGCATCGTGTGCCAAATTGAAATGGTCGACTGGGGGGGTCACCTTCTATCCTTTCAGACCCCTAAACACTTCTCATGCCCTGTGGCTTTTTTTTCATCGACTTTTTATTTTTTTATAAAAAAAATACCCAAATTTTGCATTCAATTTCAAAATAAAAAAAAAAGTGTAAGTCGTAGACTCTGAATTTTAATTTTATTTAGACGTGTATTGTATTACAGTACTTTTAAATTCAAAATTAGTGACATTAGCCATCCAGTTTTTTTTTAATTTACTCGCAAAGTTTCGGACTTCAATTAAAGCTGTCCATGTTACAGCTATTTACATGGCTATAAAAAAAAAACCAAAAGCGACCGGGATCTTCCAACTCCCTCAAAAACTCTCTAGTCTATCCTCTTGCTAGTGATGTGCCACATGCCGTAAAAATCTTTTTACAACTTTGTGAATTCGCTAGAATTGTGAATCGAGTCACAAAATACTAAATTTGAAATTATGATTTAAAAAAATATTTTTACTTAAATTATACCTCAAGAACTCATTTAATCTGTTATCTCACTCTTGTAAGGTAAAATCTGTCTCGTATCTCTCTTTTTTGGGGGGGACGGTTACTAGAAATAAAAAATAATTGCATTTTTAACATTTATTTAATCATTTTTTACATATTCTGCTCAAATTGTTGGCCGCTATTGCGAATGCAGGCCCGACATCTATTTCGTATTTCCACAGTTGTTGTACGAAGTCGTATTTCCTCCTTAATTTGATTAAACGCCGTTTCAATGCGTTGAAGTAGTACCTCCCTAGTCGGAACCTCCGTGGCGTATACCAGCTCTTTGGCACGTCCCCAGACATAAAAATCTAGCGGAGTTAGGTCTGGGGAACGTGCCGGCCATGCAATAGGGCCATCGCGACCAATCCACGCATTGGGGAACACATCGTCAAGATATTCCCTCACAGTCAAACGCCAATGCGCGGGACAGCCGTCATGCTGGAATACTTTGGGAACATTTTCATTAAATACGGGCACCTCGGACACTAATTCGGGCAGGTCATTTTGAAGGAACTCCAAATAGTTATCGCCATTGAGGTTATCGGGCAGGTAATGCGGTCCAACTACCTGATTCCCAATCACTCCTGCCCAAACGTTTACACTAAACCTCCTTTGAAAAGATTTCTGCCTTTTAACATGTGGGTTTTCCGTTTTGTTTGTCCAGTGATGCAGATTGTGAAGATTGAGGATCCCTTCTTTGGTAAATTTGGATTCATCCGTCCACAATATTCTTTTTAAGAAATTAGGATCATCCACATCCGTGTGTAACATAAACCGACAGAATGCCACTCGTCTGTCAAAGTCGCCACCCTCAAGACCTACAAACAAAGAACTCTTTTAAATTCCTGTTGAGCAGTAAATAATTGCACAATGAGATTTTTAATGACCGGCGGCGTCGGACCGTTTGTATGGGCTGGTTCACTACCTGGAAGTAGTGACGTCATACCCATTACCTGCTAAACAAAGGCATCGTCAAACAAAGTGTGTACGGGTTTAAAGTTAGTTCAAAATTACGTACCTTGCACCGGAGTGTAGTGGAATGGATGTTTTTCGTTTTGCTGAAGAACTTTCCACACTTTCCATATTGAAATATCAAGATGTGCTGCCACATTTCTGATGCTTCTTGTAGGGTCTTCCTCAAAAAGTGCCAGTATTCTCTCGTCCACTTCAACATTATGTCGCACAATATGGCCCCTTGGTTCATGAAAAGTGACACTGCCAGTCTCGCGTATGCGTCGGTATGTGTCTTGGAAGACTCTGCGGCCAGGTAGTCGTCTACCAGGAAAACGTTCCTGGTAAATTCGTTGCGCTGCACGAGCGACACCATTGGCGGCTCCATAAGCCATCATGATGTCAGCATATTCCTCGTTAGAGAACGTCGCCATTGCAACAACAAAAAATCAACAAAGTTTAACAGTAACACCAAAAGTTAAAACGTAACAAAAACCAACAAAACTCAACAAAACAAAGTAACAAAATGAAAAAATCGCGGAGTACGGTGAACTAACACACACGTCAGGTAGCAGAGGCAGTGATGTCTCGACTGACTGACGAATGACGGATTGACGGCGTCGCCGCGTCGGTGGCAGTTCGTCGTTTGTTCAAACTAGTTTAGGTACGCTATGCAAGAAAGATAGAGATAGAAGATAGATTTTACTTCGCGAGAGTGAGAAAACAAATTTTACCTGTTACTTAAGTAACAATTACGCAAAAAGACTTTTTTCTTTTGAATTTGGAATTTAATATTTTGTGACTCGATTCACAATTATTCTAGCTAATTTACAAAGTTGTAAAAAGATTTTTATGACATGTGGCACATCACTAGCAAGAAGATAGACTAGAGAATTTTTGAGAGAGTTGGAAGATCCCGGTCGCTTTTGGTTTTTTTTTTATAGCCATGTAAATAGCTGTAACATGGACAGCTTTAATTGAAATCCGAAACTTTGCGAGTAAATTAAAAAAAAAACTAGATGGCTAATGTCACTAATTTTTAATTTAAAAGTACTGTAATACAATACACATCTAAATAAAATTAAAATTCAGAGTCTACGACTTACACATTTTTTTTATTTTGTAATTGAATGCAAAATTTGGGTATTTTTTTATAAAAAAATAAAAAGTCGATGAAAAAAAAGCCACAGGGCATGAGAAGTGTTTAGGGTCTGAAAGGATAGAAGGTGACCCCCCCATTCGACCATTTCAATTTGGCACACGATGCACCAAACACCCTGTATAGTAAGACCTGGTTTGATTAGTATTGATAAACCAAAACAATTTTATTGCCAGCAAAAGTTAAGATCCCTATGTTGCAAATCACTTAATGAACAATATCACGAATTTTATTCTATTTATACAGATGGTTCTTTACATAAAGATAGTCATTCCGGCGCCGCATTTTTAGATATACAAGTAGGTACTTTTATGAAATTTAAAATTTCTTGTAATGTTTCTATAATGCATTTAGAACTGATTGCCATTGCGGAGGCCCTCTCATATATTCGTTCCTTACCCGGGGATCGTTTTGTCATCTACACCGACTCTAAAAGTGCTCTTCTACACTTGATTAAATGTACCTTATCTGTTAGGGGCCTCCCAATAGCTTACACTATTTTAAAATGTATTTATGAAAATGTAACTAAAAACCGAACTGTTGTACTGCAGTGGATTCCTTCGCACACTGGACTGGAGGGTAATGACGTAGTCGACCGTCTTGCAAACGAAGCCGCATCCGATGGTTATGAATATTCCTGCTTACCTTTTCATACCGAACTAATTCCTACAATAAGACATTCGTGTCTTGAGTCCTGGTCAGAATATTTCGATAAAAGGTCCTTGACGAAGGGTATTTGGTACAGGACTATTCAGCCCTCTCTTTGTCGTTCTTTGTGGTTCGATGTGGGTGGGATACACAAGCAAGAACTGGTGACGATTTTGAGGCTCCGATCTGGTCATATTCCGCTCAATAGTTTTGCTTACATGATGCGCAAAGTGGTATCACCTAATTGTACAGTGTGTGGAATTTTGGAGGACGCGCACCACATTTTAGCGGAGTGTGGTCGGCTTGAGCGTCGAAGGCGATCTACGTTTAATAATAGCTACTACAATGTAGGTTTCTTTAATAGTATTTTGGCTGCACCATTGTCTGATGCAGCCAAAATGCTGGTTAGGATGGTGATGGTAGGTTTAAAGTTAAGGTCAGAGTAGTGTTTTCTTGTTTCTTAGTTTTTGTAGGTTTATTTAAGTTAAATATTAAGTGAATTTTTGTTTTCAATAATGGGGGTGACATATTCATTTATGAAAAAACCCCTAAATAAATAAAGAGAAAAAAAAAAAAAACAACCATAGAGCCAGGTATATATCATTCGTCCACATCCTAATAAGCTACGACATCTTGATAAGTCGTTGTGGCTTCGTGGTGGTGCGCCCACTGCGCCTTGCTTGTGCTCCCTGCAAGACAGCCGTGGCCAGTGGGAGACCAGGTGTCTCAGCGCTGGCTTGTCGTGGAGTGCTCGCTTGATTCTGTGTGCCTGATGAACTTGGAACGATGTGCTCCATCACATTTGGATTTAAATCAGGCGAGTCTTGAATAGCCTGGCAGGAGGACCAAATTGATGGTTGGTTTAGTTGAGGCGTTGGGTGAGGTGACTCTGGCTGATCGCTAAGTGTGGTTGATGGTGATCGCTGTCTGATAGGTGTGGAAAAAGTTAGTGAATGAGGCGTAGGTGTGGATGGAGGCAATGGGCGAGAATGAGGTGTGGACGAAGGTGTTAGTGGGTGTCCAACAGGTGTTGACGACAGTAGTGGAGGAAGATCAGTAACAGTTGGACTGATTGAGTCTGCTAAGCGGGAACGCACATGATCTGCATGATATCTCCTCTCCACACCGTCTGAAGTGTTCACAGCGTAAGAATATCTGTGCGTACGCCTTGATATTGTAGCAGGTACCCATTGGGATCTGTCTCGGGCGCGAACAAATACGCTGTCACCTGCTTTAAAAGACGGGGTTAGTTCCTCAGACTCAATGTTTGCATGTATCTATTTGTGTTGCAGAGTTATTTTAGGGTTAGGCCGCGCGTTGTCCAGAGCAACCGACGCCCAAACAAAATTTCACCTGGGCTCTTACCAGTGGCACTATGAGGCACAACTTCCTATTTTCCTACCGTATAACAATACAATAGAAGTTTTCTAGCCTCCTTCTCAGGGTCATGCCATCACTCGCACTTGATGACATTCTATTTTTGAAAGTACGCACCAGGCGTTCTGCCAAGCCATTAGTCCTCGGGTGATATGGAGATGACTTAATATGTAGGATACCCTTGTCTCTGCAATAATTTTGGTATGCCCGGGAGGTAAACTGTGTCCCGTTATCCGACACCAAGAATTGTGGAAAACCAAACGTTGTGAATATAGAGTCTAACTCTTCACACAGTTTGTTTGTAGTTGTTTGGTTCATGGGCTTGATCTCAATCTATTTTGTGAGTGCATCTGCTAGAACAAACCAGTATTTTCCTTCAAATGGTTAATCCATTGACATGAAGACTTTCCCATGGGTTGTCAGGGACGGACCAGGAGTACACAGGCAATTCAGGGTTGTTTGGCTGGTTTTCTTGCCATTTACGACAGTATTTGATGTACTCTTCAATATCTTCTCGATCGATGGCCACCATACGTAAAAACGTGCGAGTGCTTTCATTGCACAAGTTCTTGGGTGTCCTGTGTATTTCAATGTAGCCTTCCTGAGCGTATTCGGAATGACTATTTTAAAAAAAAAAAATTTTTTATTTTTTTTATTTGTGATGGGTTTGCTCTTGACTCTAGTCTAGGTCAGAGGTGACAGAGACAAAGTCGACGATGGAGTGAGCTTACCCAGAAGAAGCCTGTTCACTCTCACTTTGAAGAGATTAGGGTTGTATACGTTCGAAAACACAGACGCAGGTAGTGAGTTCCACTCTTTTGCTGTGCGCATTATAAAAGACATTTGGAAGCGCTTAGTGCGAATTGGTGGAATAGCAACCAGGTGGAATAGCACTATTCGACCCTGCCACATCAAAATCTTATTTTCGATGGACAATTCAGTGCGTTTCCGAGCATAAGGTTTTAAGATGTCTGAATAGGTATTTTCCCGCCAACCTGTCTCAATGTTCTCCGATATTTGTTTGAAAATAGGATCATTCCTTGACGCATCCCTTATTATTTCTTCTGTCAACGCTATAATATCTGAAACACTGTTATGTTTGAGTTGAGCTACTATTCTAATATATGTACTGTTAGAGGCGAGAAAGTGTCTAATACTTTTTGAAGTGTTCTGGTATCTCGTTGAGTAGGCTTAACCGAATAGACGGGTTCTGGAAACGTCATGTCGAATATCTCGCTCCACTGGAGACCAAAAAGCATGGGGTTGGCGTCTTCCATAACTACAACGGGCAAAATTTTCTGTCTTCCAAGGATTTCAACTATTACGTCTGTAAGTCAATCTGTAGTTAATCTGTGAACAGCGTTGTGGGCTGCAATATTGTTTTTTTTATGTTTTGTGTATTCTTTGTTTCTATGTTTTATATTGTAGCTGTTAATTGTTCCTTATCAATAAAATAAAAATAAAGTAAGTACACGGTACAAATATGTACGGTAATTTATCTTCATAGAAACGGTCGGAACGCGAGTCATACCTACGCGCCTCGAGTTTGGTCTGCACTAAGTCGACAAACAGTCGCGAATGCGCGGCAGTGACGACCGGACGGTGTGATGGTTTTGTAAGAAGTACGCATGCGATTTGTGACAAATATTCATTGAAATAAGTACAAGTACTTACTTTAATATGGCAAAGAGCGATAATAGATTGTGTTATTTTTGGTTGTTTGAATTCGTTAATAACGCACCCAGAGATAACATTTTTTATATTATCAGGAAACTCCGAAAGGTAAGACTATAAACAAGATTTTATATACCTACTACGTACGTAATTTGTTTATTTTTTAATAGGTAGGTAATTCGCTTTTTCCACCGAGTAAAATACCTAGATTAATAAATAAATAAGAGGATAGGGTGAAAAATGTGACACACGAGTGACCTACCTATGCTCGCGTTAAAAAACCTAGTAGGTAGTTTCCTAGGCTAGACTATCTACTTACTTATGTACTTAGCTACTTCCTTAAATTATTGAGTTAGACGAAATATCGTTATAAAATGATTATAAGAGCAATAAATGGTAGGTACCTACGTAGTAAGTACATTAATAATTTACTTTATAAGTAAGATTTTGTAGTACGCGATGAGATGGTTGATAGTGGCGCCGATTCCCTTATTCATAAACTGAACTAATTTTAACTTCAGTGCATCTTTTTCTTTCTATTTCATTACGAAAAGGATAGAAGATAAATATTAGTTTAGTCCTGTGAAATTAGTCAGCGCCTGACGTAAATTAACTTATTTTTAGTAGCCAAGTTTTTAATCACGTCTATACTTGTCTATGGAGTATCTTAATATGATAGGACTAGCGTTGGAAAAACAGGGAAAATTCCCGGTTCTTTCGAATTCCGTTGTTTTTTCAATGTTATATTCGAAAGTTTCAAGAAAATTTGGCAGTATATATTTCATGTTTTTTTAATTTTTTTCCAATAAAACCGAAAAATATGAAAAATATGAAAGAAACGAGGAATATTTCGTTGTTTTTTCAAATACGTACTTAGTATAGGGGGAGGGGTTGTTAATGGTCATTAAAGGTTTTTTTCAACACTAGATAGGACTAAACTAATATTTATCGTCTGTCCTTTTCTTAATGAAATAGAAAGAAAAGGATGCACTGAATTTATATTTAGTTTTAATTAAGTAACATTTGCAGAGCGGTTCGACATCGGATGGGTGACCAAAAGAATAGTTATTTCGAGTTGCTCCGCTGTAGGTAATGAGGACGTTAATAAGTTAAAAAATATATTATAATTACTCGTCAGCTGTTTTTTGCATTTTGCTTGCGTAGGTAGGTGTTGAAGTTTGTAAGGATTTAGTTTGGTAACCTTCGACGACAGCATTTGTTTTTTTTTTTTATAAAATAGTTATATAATATTTACAATCACAAAACTAGAAAGAACCTCAAGTACCTAGGTGATGGTGGTAGGTAGGATGAAATTAAAATACTGTAGTCGGGCGCCCTATCGCGTGTTTACGTACCTACCGCGCGGCTGTAGGTAATTATTTCAAGGCGAGCCGGCTTAGCATGAGCACCGTAGAGAAGCGTCTTGTCGACGGAAGAATAGACAAAAATGACGTTACCGTGTAGACAGTACCACGGCAACAAAGTAGAAAGAGTCAACTGCACTTTACGATATTCTTTTTTTTACATAATTCGACTCAGAATTCTTTGTTTTTTCAAAGGATTTCTTTTTCTGTTTAATTCTCAATTTTTACAAATATTATGTGTGAAATACAACTGCGGAGGCGAGCCCGTAGCGCCGGAGAAGGTGCGATTCTCAACGTGTTTTATATGGAATTTATGGGTTTTGTAAAGGGGGTCGCAATTTCCATTATTTTTGCGATAGGATACACCGTTTTCGAGATATAGGTAAGCAAAAGAAGAGGGAAAAAGAAAATGATTTTGTGGATAACCATACCTACATACTTTGCGGCCGTCGAGGAGAAAGTTTTCTACTGTCTTTAGCATGGCGGCATGGCGTATATACAACTTTCTTCCGAAATAGTCTACATCAAAAAGGACCTAGACAAGATCCCTACGAAACGAAAGACAAAATGACAAATTGCAGAAGGATTTCTACTTCACTTTGTATAGAAAATGTTAAGTCTACTCTTCGTAGAGATAGACAAGCGGTCATGCTAAGCCCACTGTCCCCAGTTTTTTGTACTAAGATTGAGTGCCGTTGTCTACCCTTCGTAGAGATCACAGGGATCGAGTCACACTACTGGTAGATATTTGTACCGTGGTACAGACGCCAGCACATCAAGCTATCCGAAACTGTTAAATTTTCCCAATTAACCTTGAACCTAATGCTTTAGCGGTAAAGTTGAAAATCTAATAAAGAATGACAGATTGTAGTAGCTTGATGTGCTGGCGCCTGTACAGAAAATAAAACTAAATATTTCTTTTAAAAGATGACTCTACTCTACATTGGTACCCTACATGTACTCCGGGCATGTGATGCGGAGGAATGGGGAAAATGTCGTGAGGAAAGGTTTGGGTACGAGTGTCGAGGGCTATAAGAGTAGGGGAAGAGCAAAGAAACAATGGACGGACTGTGAAAGTGAAAGATGATATGCCTAGAAAGGGGGCGACTACCGAGATGACGACTAATAGAGAAGACTGCTAGTGGAACCGCTCGCTCGGACCAAACCGCTTGCACTTCGCACGCTCAACCTCATAGCGAGTGAGACGGACTTATTCTGTTGTTCTCTGAGTGAATTCACAAGGAATGCATTATTTATATCTAATTAGTTATAGGTAATACGGGCTGGTATCCGCAACTCCACGTCAATGCGCGTATTTTGCGTAATAATTAGTTTCTATTCAGTTAGGATAAGCGTATTTTCCGCAGTGGGTTATAATGATAATAATAATTACTTTATTTTCAGGCAACTAAGGGCCCATAGATGATAGAGATATGAATGAATGATTGAATGAAAAGCACCGACCCCAGCGTGGTTTGACCAGACTCGATTACTCGAATGAACCCAAAGACACTAGCCCCTGTTGCTTGATGTTATATGATGCGACAGAGACCATTGTATATCAAGGAGTAGACTGGGGGGGCGAGATAATGGTAGGGAAGACAGTCCCTACCATTATCACCATGTAGTATGCACCCTATAATAAGCCTTGGAATTGTGGAGTGATGGGTGACATAATTATGGAAATACATAAAATAATCTTCCAAAAAAATAAACTGATACATAATAAAAACATCACTACAAAATCTATTTACTACGTTGCCGTTGGGTCGGTGACGTATTGCGCTGAGTCGTGGTGGCATGTAGCCTTCCGTAAAAACGCCGATACACGACAGACACCCGTCGGCCAAAATTCCCCCTTCATGAAGGTCTCCAGAAAACTGCACCACAAAAGATTTGAAGTTATTCTCTGGCGCGACTCCAACTTCTCGACTCTCAACTTCTCAAGGTGAACTTGGTCTTCATCCTGATGTACTCCAAGACCTCCTTCGTCGAGTGATATAAACGAGACACGTACAGCCGGTCTATTCTGTAAATATCTCACCGTCAAAACTTAGGTGACGTGAGCTTGAAGTGAGCTGTCATTCCACCTGATGCTAGGGATTGATACTATTGACAGTCCACTCCACGCTCACCGCACCTAAGTGTTCAAGGTGAGATTTGTATAGCAGCTGCGTCGGCGGGATAGCGGACGCAGCAACATGTCGGTACTAGTCAATGCGGTACCACACTGATTTCGACAAACAGGCTTCTTCTTCTTCTCCACGCGAATGAAGTCTTCTTCATTGACCTACCCTTGTAAGGGTAAATGCAAGTAGATAAATAAATAAATAAAATTTTCTAACCACGCTACACATGGGTCTTTTTTTTTTTTTGTGGATGGGAAATCATCAAATAACTTCTCCCGCTCTGGGTGGAGCGGAAGGGCGTGTCAGACTTTTACTGACTAAAACCCACCCGTGTTCCTTCAGTTGCCTATGCCAGGGCCACGGTATCTTTTTCAAACAACCCGCGACCCCAGCGGCATTGGCCCTATTGGACCCCATCTTTTGCTGACATCTCTTTGAGGCGCGCGTGGAACACAACGCGCCGTCGACCCGGGCCTGGTCCTCACCGGACGGCGAGCTACCCACTACTCACCGTCCGCAAGCCCGCGCCTACGGTGGCCGGGAATCGGCTATCAATTCCCGCCGCCCAGGGCGTCTCCTGCGGCGACTGAGGGCGTGAGGCTGCCTCTCCCTCACGCGTTCCGCCTCCTCCTTCGCGAGCATTACCGCTTCGCAGAAGGAGGTGACGGCCTCCCATGCACTCTCGCTCCGCACCATGGCCTGGACCAGGCTCGGACGCGAGAGATCGCCGTCGCCGATCGCCTCCGTGCTACACATGGGTCTACGATTCTAATCATATTCACTTACTTACTTTCTCATCATGAGCTTATTAATAAAGCCATGGGTTAACGCAAATGTTAACACAACACGCAGAGCTATAGATAGGTATCTATAAGTAAAAGACGTCTGACCTTATACTATCAAGCATCATATTATAACCTCTTTGATTAAAATACTGGCTAGCTAAGTTGTAACTTCATTTTGTCACGTTGTCACTTATATGACGTTGCGTTGCTGATGTGTGGATGGATCAGGATGGATGTGATGATTTTAGGGAGTTTAAAAGTTTAGCGAAATTTTTTGAACAAAAATACAGTAAAAATAGTTTTCAAAATTATAATAAACCATTTTCAATCACTATTTTCCGGTGTTTCATGATGTGTAGCTATGCTTCGAGTATGTGATCGAAAACTAGGTAAGTAGACAATTTACCTATGTTAATTAAAGTAATGAATTAATTTATACCATTGCCCAACTGTAGCGCTTGTGCCCGCTAGAACAACGACGCAGTCAATTGTATTTTAATAATAATTATAATAATTATTCATTATTGAGTGTGCAAGTCACCCGCCACCATTTTACCCGTGTACAATTACAATACGTATAACATTGGTCAGGCAGGGGACATAGTTCTTCCATAGTTCAAGTTTTAAACTTTAGCTACCCAAACCTATAGCCCAATATGTTTTATTTCCACGTTCTGCGATAGTCCTGCACCAATTGGGAGTTGTCCTTGGGTGCACTTGCATAGTGCAAATAGGGATAATTGTCAGTTGGTGCCTATTCATCATTTAAAATTGTTTAAGGGGCCTCTGCGAGTTGGCTTCGGCCCCTCGAGTCGTACACCTTCCAAAGGTCCGGGACCCCAGGGTCCCGAGATATGTCAAAAAAATTATAATAAAACTCGGAATGAATAAAAAAAAAATAAATACATTTTATAATACCTAACAAGGTATTATAAAATGTATTTATTTGCAAAACATTTCTCGTCAACATAAGAACCTACACAAATAATTGACTTACATGTGCAAAGAGTATTCGCAGGGTATTCGCAGCGACCTACATTTATACCTATGACAATTTAGAGAGAGAGCCCAAAGAGCTTTATTAAAAGTTAGTTGCTATTTCCCAATCATCTATCCCACCTTCGAACTTCCAAATGCAACTTGGAAGTTCTTGGAACTTCCGGTCGCAGCAGCTGAACTTCCCTTAGATCACGATTTCCCAACATAAAATAGACGTTCATCAAATGTTTGTTCAATCATCCGCTTTAACACTGCTCTATCCCAAAAGTTTTTCTGTTTTCTGTTATGCACGGGACACGTCAATGAAACAAGGCAACTCAGCGCAGACTGTTTATTGACTCGCTAGTCAAAGTTACCCACATACATAACATTTTTCCCAACCAAATTTCGAGAAATCTTATTCAAATAACACCTGACACACCACACAGTTACAAAGACTGTAAATATACATAAGTTACATAAACAATACGTCAGTGTTACAATGTAGCAATAACAATTCAGAAACGTCACAAGGTTACAATGTGTTTACATATTTTTAAGATTGTCTAGACAACGAACGGCCGCTTTCCTGCGCACGCGACAAGTGTTATCAGCAGCAGATGGCGCGGGCGTGGGCAGCGGGGTTGACCGTGGTGACTGCGCCACGATTCCCGCTCCCTCTCCCTCACTATCAAAGAATTCATCTTTGTCGTGCATATCACCCTTAGAAACTGAGTGCTCTGTAGCATGTTGTTTGCTGTTATTTTGATCGAAAGACGTTACGTCAATTGCTTTACTCAAAGAATGCCGCGACTTACGAGTTTGTTGCTGATCAATATGCCTCTTATGAGTCTGACCGGCAGCGGCACTCGTTTTCACCGTATAGGAAACTGGCCCAGTACGCTCGATCACAACACCCTTCCACTTACGATTTGATTTCGTGTAATCTCGTAACATGACTGGTTCTTGCTGGGCCAGCGTCCGCAGTGGACATTTGTGGCTATCTTCGCGTCGCAACTGGTCGCTGCGCACACGCTCCGCTGTGTCAGACCGCAGCAGATCAAGAGGGCCGCGTAGTCGTCTGCCTAAAGGGCTACCGCCGGTTCAATTCCGGTGGTACTTTGTTCAGTGTTCCTATACATAAATAGAAATCTATTTAATGCGGTATTAAAATCTTCTCGTTCTAATTGTGCCTTTTTGAGAATACGTTTAACAGACCGCACTGAATTTTCCGCGGCTCCGTTGCTAGAGGGGTGATACGGGGGTACTAAAGTATGTTTAATACCATTGTGTTCCAGATATTGAGCAAACTCAAAGGATGAGAAAGGTGGACCATTGTCGCTTACTAAGCGTTTAGGCAATCCAAAACGTGCAAACAACCGTCTTAAACAGTCTATGACAATAGTGGCAGACGTCGTACTAACTGGTTCCACTTCTATCCACTTAGAGTGAGCATCAATCAGTACAAAAAAATATTTATTATTAAACGGGCCGAGGAAACAGACGTGACCACCGCTCTGCCGGCCATGGCCACGAATGTAATGGCGCGGCGGGGGGCGCGGGCCGTAGTTCGCTGCAAGCAACACATTCGCGCGCCACGCGTTCGATGTCTGCATCAATGTTCTCCCACCACACGTAATTACGCGCGATTTGTTTCATTTTGACGATTCCTGGGTGCCCATCGTGAATCTCAGTCAAAACTAGCTCTCGTAACGATCTTGGTACGACAATACGATAACCCCATATGATACAACCTTGATAATATGCAAGTTGTCTCTTCTGATATCATAAGCATTTTCTATTTTATCAGCCCATTTATCAGTGGGCCACCCATACATTATGAAACCGTAGGTATATTTTACCCAATAAATAACGCGTCCTTCCGAGTCTCAGTTTTGATATCTTTAAAACTGATTGAAAATGTTCCTGCGCGTAATTTAAATAGAAATTTAAAGAGTTGTCATCTGTTAAATTGTAACATTTCACAATAGCCAACTTTAAATACTTGATCCAAGTACGGCCCATCAACGGCGGGCCGCCATTATCAATGACATACAACCTAAGTTTTGCAGAATGCTTACCACATACAACGTTAACAACAATGTAACCGATGGTCTCGATGACGTCACCTGTAACGATTTCAAAGTTAATAGTTTATTCTCAATTGGAATGTTTGTTAAATAATTGTCGTAATAACATTTTGAAATAACAGATATTTTGCTTCCTGTATCTATTTCGAATCTACATTTGACATTTTCAACGAATTTGCGTAGTACGGTCCGTCGCCATCACTGTTAACTACCAAGTTATAGAAATTACAAATGTCATCTTCCGAATCTGAGTCATTTAAAAAAAACTGACCTTTAGATCCTTTTGTGTTCCTATTTTTCACACACACTGCTTTTAAATGGCCCTTTTCACCACACTTATCACAACTATATTGCTTGAACCGATATTTGCCTTCGGAATGGCCCGATTAACCACATCGCGAACAGGTGCGCTGCGCCTGCGTACGACCCGAGCCTGCGCCACCGCCACCGGTGCCTGCTGCCATGCGAGGCGCCCGCGCTCGCGCTGATTCGATGCAATCCGTCGTCATCCTGCTGAGCTGGCCCAGGTAGGCCACTGCCGCCGGGTCGCGCGGCTGCCGCGCCAGCCGAAGCACACGCCATAGCTGCGTGCCGCTCCGCTGCCTCCAGCGCCAGCGCCAACTCCACGGCGCGCTTGTAACCAATACCACGTTCTGCGAAGATCCTTGATCTCATGTCTTCATCGTTCAGCCCCGACACAAATTGGTCTCGTAGGCATACTTCTAAACAAGCACCGAAGTTGCACGTTTTTGCTAAATGTTTAAGTGCTTGTAGATACTCGCGAATATTTTCACCTTGCCTTTGTATTCTTTGCCGAAATATGTGACTCTCAGCGATTTCCGATCTGTCTGGTTCCAAGTGTTCCTTTACTAGCGCTACTACTTGATCAAAAGATTTTGATTCAGGGGTGTCAGGAGCACACAAATCACACATCAATTCGTAGCACTCCGTGCCTACCACTGTCACTAAAGTTGCTAACTTTAACGCCTCGTCAATATTATTTAACGTAATAAACTGATCTGACCCGTCGAACATACGCATCCCAGTTGTTATTTGCTAAATCAAAAGGTTCTATACGTCCAATTGGCATTTTTAACAAAATGTTTACACGCGTAGGTATCGTATCGGTAACACTCCTCGTCGCCAGTGATATGTACGGGACACGTCAATGAAACAAGGCAACTCAAGGCAGACTGTTTATTGACTCGCTAGTCAAAGTTACCCACATACATAACATTTTCTTAGTGCTTTTCTTTATTATAACTAAATTAAAACAAAAATATCTACCTACACGCATACAAAAGCTAATTGTAAAAGAAAAAAAAAACGGCCAAGTGCGTGTCGAACCACGCACAATGAAGGTATAGAACTTTTGTTGGGACGTGATTTAGGATCTATGAAATTAAATGTTCATTCAGTGGTACACTCATTTAGTTTAATAATAATGATACTAAAACTAACACGGTACAATAACTGATAATAAGGCAATTACGAAATGACGCGAATGACGCAGTAGGTAACGACTGTGTTGTGTGTTGTCGTGACGTCGACTGTCGACTGTGTTCGAACTTAGCAGGCACTTAAGCTCGTAACGACTGTGTTGTGTGTTGTCGTGACGTCGACTGTCGACTGTGTTCGAACTTAGCAGACACTTAAGCTCGTAACGACTGTGTTGTGTGTTGTCGTGACGTCGACTGTCGACTGTGTTCGAACTTAGCAGACACTTAAGCTCATGTGTGTGCATGTGTGGTTCCATACCACTACAAAGGGTTCCATATTTGGGATGAATTTATCCCAAGAACAAACTTAACATTGTAGTTGAAAAAATAATTTAAAAAATATTAAATCGACTAGGACTTTAAAAAGAAACGAACTCAAAATTATGAAATAACTTTAATTTCGGAAGTCTGTGTCTTTTTTTTTTGTGGATGGGAAATCATCAAATAACTTCTCCCGCTCTGGGTGGAACGGGAGGGCGTGTCAGACTTCTACTGACTAAAACCCACCCGTGTTCCTTCAGTTGCCTGTGCCAGGGCCACGGTAACTCTTTCGAACAACCCGCAACCCTGGCGGCCCTAGCGGACCCCTTCAGCTAGTGCTGATATCTCTTTGAGGCGCGCGTGGAACACAACGCGCCGTCGCACTATGGGAAAATCGCGTATGTTTCGTCTCAAAACTCCGTATCTCAGTTATATCAAAACTAAATGATCTGTAATTTTGCACACATATACGTGAAAGCATAAGGTTTAATAGAAAAAATAATGATTTTGAAAATTATGTTTATTAATTTATTTAAAAAGTAAAACTTAAAAAAATACATGTATTTATAAGAAAAAATACTTTTTTTTGTAATTTATTTACATAAAATCGAATTAAATATCATTGTATAAACAGTGTCTAACGAGAAAAAAATAATGTACAAAATTCAACAAGCCCCTACAGATTTTCGTTGACAGCAAGAAGGGACTTGGCTTCATCGAAAAGTTCTTTCGATATTGTTTCTGAGGTATTTCTCAAACTTGATATAATATATATGGATCAGAAGTGTACAATAAGGTATGGAACACGTCTGTATTGGTAGCCGCTCTTGAACACTTTCTAGAATGATGAAGTCTAAACTTTTTGTAATCCTTGTTGCGGGATTCTTGAGCGTCTTCGGACAATTGTCCGATAGGTAAAATAGCATAGTACTCAATGTTTTTTTCTCCGTGAATAACTATTTTATGTACGGAGGAAGGCATATAATACCAATTATAAATATTTACGTACAGTTGGGCGGTACTATATGCGTATTCACCGAACTTTTTTGAATCAATAGCCATTCCAGATGACATAGTTTGTAGTATAATGTACATTCGTTTTATAAGTTCTACGTCTACACCTGTAATGTCTGCAGAGCAAGAGTAATTCTGAAAAAATCTCCGAGCTGTGTTTCCGTCATTACTATTTCCAGTGCCTTGTCGAGGTTTATCGATATGCAGTCCCATTTCCTCCCTAAATCGCTTTTGTACCAGTTTTTTCTTTTCGTCTTTGTTTTTTTTATTTTCTGGTGTAGTGGCTGACCACTTTTGGAAAGACAAGTTATAGGAAATGTGTAAAATCATCTCCATACTTCTAATCCAAGCGTGTAGTGTTGACAGTCCATATTGAAATGAACTTTCATTCACATCTCGTGTCCTAACTGCCTCTAAGTTATTCATTTGCCGAGGAGTAGCACCACAAATTGTACAAGAAGCGCTCGAAGGAGTTTCAGTTAAAACTTGTGCTACTTTGCCATCAATCATGGTTTAAAACAGGTTATGAGTAATTTGACCTTAATAGATAACAGATGTGAGAAGTAAAAAGATATTGGAAAAAAATAAAAATTTTATCTCGCGATATGTTTTGGCACCGTGTTAGAAAAGGCGCAAGTATGCGCAACTTTTTTTTTTCTCCCTCCTTTTTCCTTTTGAGGTACGGAACCCTAAAAAACCCACGATCGCCACGATATTCTGCATCAAAGTAAAAAAAAAACAGTCAAGAGCGAGTCGGACTCGCGGACCGAGGGTTCCGTACCATCACATATAAATAGTTTGGGTGTGTTATATACTTTACGTACAGTCCTTCAAAAGTAGGATAGACGGACAGGCAGACAGGCGGACAGGTGGAAGGGCGAGCAGGCGGACAGTACTTTACTATTATGTCTTTATTGTTAACTAGCTGACCCGATAAACGTTGTCCTGTCAAAATTTCAATAATTCATACAAAATTCCCATAGAAAATCCACTTTCAGTTTTCCCGAATTTTCCATTTTTCCCGGAAACTTTTCAAACATTTTCTTTCATACAAGCCTTGTCCTGACAATTACAAACACAACAAAATAAGAATTATCCAATTTGGTGCAGTCGTTCGGAAGTTATGCGCGTACATACATTTCGGCGATTCATTTTTATATACGAGGGTTGATCAGTGACCAAATAAGAAGATTGCGGGAATACATTAAGGAAAAAGACGCGGCAAACTGCGAGCTGGAGTGCTGTTTCACCAAGACAACGCACCAGCTCACAAAGCTGCAGTTGCGATGGCTGCCATTCAAGAATCGGGATTCGAACTGCTCGAACACCCGCCCTATTCGCCAGATCTAGCTTCTAGTGAATTCTATCTCTTTCCTCGGCTCAAGGAACACCTCCGGGGCAATAAATTTGAAGACGGTTCAGCCTCACTACATTGCAAACTGTTTATATTAGTAACGAGCAGAGGCAATTAGTGTATGGGAGGATGTTTTTTTTATTATTATTTTTCCAAAAACTACTCAACCCAGGCTGAATTCGTGAGGGTTCATGAATACCCATCCTGCCCTGTATAAACCAGACTATCACCCATAAAAGCAGCTGAACGCGTTCCATCAGTACCATATTTATTTATTATATTATTTTTATATTCTATTTATTAACTTAGTAACCGGGAGCCTATTATTAGGAGCTTCATTCGTATAGGTACATACTTAAATAGTTCTGTGCCCAAAAAAAAAACTACAACTGTGCTTCACCCAAAGCCCAAAGTGCCCAAAGCAACTTACCTCACACATTACCTCACACTCCTACGCATACAAAAATTCATACACTCACCATTCTTCATTTTTAGGGTTCCGTACCAAAATAGTAAAAAGGAACCCTTATGGTGCGACTCAGTCTGTCTGTCTATCTGACTGTCCGTCTGTCACAGCTGGATATCTCAAGAACTACTAATGCTATCAACTTCAATTTTGTAATAGTTTTAGATGAAGTTTGCCCAATTATTTTGCAAATAAGAAAGAAATAAAACTATAATATTTTTTTGCAACAGGGGCTGAAAGGGGCTATCGTATTACCCAGTAACTGTGTTGTGGAGGTTAGATAGGCAGTCGCTCCATGTAAAATACTGGTATTCAGCTGCATCCGGTTAGAATGGAAGCCGACCCCAACATATTTGGGAAAAGGCTAGGCTGATTGATTGATTGGGCTGAAAGGGGCTTTTAAAAAGTCGAAGTGGGGTTTACAGAACCCTCGATGCGCGGCGCGAGTCCAACTCGCTATTGACTGTTTTTTTTTTTGGTATTATAGGCAGCTGCACGCCACTGATGTCATGTATCCTACATGACATCAGTGGCGTGCACAGAGTTTTTAGACAGGGTAGACAGAAAATTTTAAAAGCCAAAATACTTACTGCATGTTGGTTTTGGTTCGTCGTCTTGTCGATTAAATAATGACGTAGGTAATAGCCACCTCAAATATCCATACATTGACTGATTTTATAGACATATCAATTTACGGATATTCAAAGTGGCCTTTCGGCGCGTTTGTTTGATGTTCAGTATTTGTAAAATTATGTAATAGCAGTGAAACGATGGTGGTGTGAGTATAGGTACGGACGAATCTATAAAGGCACCTTCAAACAGGAGCGACTTGCATCGCGTGTCACGTCTGTTTGCAAGAGCTTTAAAGTTATTTTAAGATTTTTTTATTTGTAAATTAAATCTACACGTCTATCTTTCTGTAAGAATATCTGCAATATGGAATCATAAAAGTTGGGAAGGCGTTTCATTTCCGTAAGAAGTTTTTTTTCTATTGAAACCATGGAAAGATCTGTAAGACGTTTCTGGCCTTGTGTATTTCTTAAGTAGGTGTGTATACGTTTTAGTGACGAGAATGACCTTTCAGTAGAAGCACTGCTCGCCGGAACTGTAACAATTAATTTTGCCAACCGCAGTACTTCGGGGAAAACTGTATTTATGTTATTTTCGTAAAAATGTTCTATGATTTTGTAAATACTAAGGTTTTTGAATTCCGCAGATTTATAAACACATTTGAGCTCATTGATTAGGCGGTCTAAGTTAAAGTTGTGTGATTTATAAACATTTACGAATTGCGTTACTAATTCAACCGGAAAATTGTCATTATAATTATTGAAATTTTCGCATGATAGTAGTCCAAAAAATTTTAACTCTTTCAGATTTTTATAACGGTCGCGACATTCGTTCGATATATTGTCTATAATTTCAATAAAAATCCGCTTATAATTTATTTTGGCGTCCACAACATTACGTTTCCGTTTTGGCGGTCCGGTTATTTTTTTTACGCTTTCAAAAATGAATTCAAACCTAGATCTAAATGATTCTAAAAAAGATTCAAACTCATAAATTTTTTTGACGCAATAAATCACATCCGACGTCTTTTTTTGCATAATTTCGTAAAGCACATCAGTTTCTGCGAATATTTCGTTAAATACATGGAGTAAAAACTGGAATTCAAAGTCTTTTAAATTGTATAATAAAGAGGAAACTTGATCTAACGTCTCGCCATCCCAGGACTCTATGTGTTCAGCCATATCCTCAAATAAATCAATTAAATGTGAAGAAGAATTGAAAATGACATTTACAGTACGCGAATTGTAAGTCCATCGAGTGTCAGCAACGCGAGGCAATTTTTTCATATCAGCCATTTTATTGTAGTGGTTTTGCCTTTTGGTACTATTATTAAAGAAATTGGCTAATGTTTTTATGCGACTGAAAAAACTTTTAGTTTCATGAATACGTTCGCACGACTTGGAAAGTATCAAATTAAGGACATGGGCGGAACACCAAACGTACTCAGCAAGAGGACACTGCTGGCGAATCATCGTCTGAACGCCGTTCCGTTCAGATGATAACACAGCAGCACCATCGTATGTCTGAGCTATTAATTTCGCCAAACAGTTAAATTCTGATAAAATCTGCAGTATGATGGCACTTAAAGTTTTCGCGGTACGGTCGGAACTTACGTCAATATATTTTATAAATCGATCAAACACTTCTGACTCACGAAAATACCTTAAAACCAGTACTAGTTGCTCTTTTCCACTTACGTCTGGTGTTTCATCGACCATCACAGCAACAAAATCAGTGGAAGCAATTTCTTGTTTTATTGTTTGAATCATTACAGACGCTACACTGGAGATTAGGTCATTTTGAATTCGATTTGATAAACCCGTAAATGAGCTAGTGCAATTTTGCAAATGGTTTTCCAAAACTCCGTCGTATTTCGCGAGCACGTCGACCAGCTCTAAATAATGTCCCCTATTCTCTGACGAAGCAGATTCGTCATGTCCACGAAAAGCGAGCTCTTGTTTCCCCAAATAGCAAACAATGTCAATAAGTCGCTGAAAAATATTTCGGTTCCGATCGACTTTCGCGTTATGTCTATCAATGTCGATTTGTATCTGTGAATTTAAACGCGTCTCAATACGATTTTTTCCAAAGGTGTGATATTTAAGGGAAGCTTCTAGGTGTTTCTCAGATTGGTCATGTTTTTTAGCTGCAGTAGGAAAGTTATGAATATCGATGTAACCGGTATCGTTCCAGACCGCTTTATTGTTTGAAAATAGTAGACAAGGGAAGCAGAACAACCTATTGCTATGTATGCAACCTGTGAGCCAATAATATGAATCATATTGTTTTGTATTGAATTTACGATTGACTTTACCTTTAGTTTGTACTAATTGCAAATCCGGTGTACAACGACCTTTTACAATCACTTGTTTTTTATCACCGAATGATAGTTTTGAAAACGCATCATTTTTTATTTTCTCTATACACACACCACCTGAACAACTTTCACAGTGAATATTATCCATTTTTCACACTATTATCGACGTTAAACTCTTTAAATACCAATTATTATGGCTCACATCACAAACCAAAACGAATCAAACAAACAATGGCCACGAAACTAGTCACAAACTCGGAGCTAGTGCAAAAAATAATACGACAAAAGGAAATAGTGTAAGCTAGGGTGCAATATAAATGAAACAATGCAACTTTTTAAAATAGTTGTATAGCTAATTTCGGTTCGGAAAACATCGGACAATTTCGTAATTTGTCGTGTTCTGAAAAAGACACTGCCTATTCTGTACGGTTGTGTGCGTTATTGTGACATTGTGTGCTACGTATTTATAGGAACGCACACCCATTCAATTCGCATGGCCACGAGAGCACACATATAAACATTTAGACTCGAATAGTTTGTGTCTTTCCCGAGGCACTTCTGGTACTCAGGTCGTCGCGGCGCTAGTGCCGCGCAATACAATACTGAACGAGCTTGCTTGGAGCGACTGTTTGTTGATTTTTTTTTGTTTATTGTTAGTAAGTAGGTACTCGTCGGACTCGTAGATAAAATAATAATAGATATCAGAACAAGATTATACTGAATTAGGTAGGGTAGGCACTGTCTTTCTGTCTTTATGAAACGCACGCCACTGCATGACATCGACAAACAAGCCTATTGCCATCTACCGGGCACAAATTCAGATTCCGGCCGGGATTGAGAAATTCCAGAGGGAAAAACGCTTACGGCCTATGAGGCAATCAGGCAGCAGGATACAACTTAATGAAATAAGAAAAATACCTACTTACTCAACAACAAATACATTTCGCTTAGTATCTCTCCGCTACCATTCTGTCAAGAGGGCCCTTCCCGGCCCGTCTATCGTCAACGCGAGCATGGTCGAAAAGCTTGTGGTTTCATCCAGCGCTACGCCCGTTGACTATCAAGCAAGTGAGAACGCGATAACGCTGAACGAAAAATAGAGTGAAAGAAATTTTATGAAACTTGTTCCAGGAAATACGTGTTTTTTAGCAAGACTAACAAGTTTTTGAAATAAATGTTTTTCATTTAGAATCTCCATTACATGTGCGAGGATAGGATCCTTGTTTTATTTACTTTTACAATTTATGAGTACATTATGAACGGCCAAAGTTCAGGTAAAAAATGTGCAAAAAAGCAGATTTTCGGAGGATTATACTGAATTTGTTTCTCCAAATTTTTCGCTATGATAGAAATCTGGTTGGTCCCTCTTAAGGTCGACTTTTAATTATTTTAAACTGAAGATCAAAATTAGAGCATTTTTCTAATAACTTATATTTTAGTTATGTTTATATTACATAGTGTAATTTACAAGCTTTTATTTAGTTTCACCTGTCCCGGTGTCTGTCTGTCTGTCTGTAATCTAATCTTGCAAGTTTTTGACCCACTTTTTTTCCCGGTTTCCGATTGAGCTGAAATTTTTCATCCAATTTACATGTAAATTGGATGAGAATTCTATATTATTATAACAGAGCTGATCTGATGACGGAGCTGAAAGGTGGTGAATAAAAAGTCGCAACCCTATCGAGTTTGGGCTCGTTTGATTCGTCTTGACAAGGACTATGGTCCTAGATGATATCCAGGCTAATAAAAGCTTGATTTAAAAAAATACACTTGTTGATTTGTAAAGTAGATTTTTATGTCTAACGCGGATTTAAAACTGAGAATCACGCAAATAATATCTAGCGTAGTTTTAAGAAACCTTCCCCATGTTAAAGATTAATTATTTATCTTTTAGTATATGTGTTTTATTAAATTACTTTTTGTTTTATGTCTAATAAACGAATAATGCGTTTAATTTAGGACAGCGCTCCTTGATGGGCGAGTACTTGATGGCTGGATGTACGACGCGTTGCGCGAGCTCAGCACAGGACACGCAAGCTAACCACTCAAGCCCATTGGCATATTTTATCTGCGCCATAAATGCAACAAAGTTGCTGTTGAAGTAGTAGGTAGGTGCTATAACATATCGCGGCCGCGCATCAATTTCTATTGGCGCCTCAGTATGGAAATGTTTTGATCCGGTAACCTTGGCAACGAATAGGAAAAGTCCATGTTTTCCGATCGATTTTCAGAGCATTTGTAAACAGTTCAACTTTAAGTTCGTTTAATTTACTAATAATTAAGTTAGATTGTCTAAAAGTGGTATTGACGGAAATAAGAAGGCATTCGATATGTCTTTAGGTAAGTGATTTATCTTATTTGCGCTCGTATACAACAATTTGTAATGCATAGTTGGCATTTAGTTTTTTAAAAGCTGCATAATATAAGCCTTAACCTATAAGTAAGTAGGTAGATATTTATTTATCTTTGTATACAGGACAAGTTTTCACAGGGTGTTCTATACATGAATATGAACAACTTTCACTATGGGACGAACTCTAAAATTACGAAAAAATATCAGCTGTTTCATACATTTTGGTCGAGTAGGTATATAACTTTTGTATGAATCAGCAGACTTTTTTTTTCGTGATTTCAGAGTTGGTCCCATAGTGCAAGTTGTTCATATTCATGGGTAGAATACCCTGGCGCACTGCTTCAAAACTTTCCCTGTATATTGTTTAGGGAGAAATCTGGTATTTAACCAGTATTCGAGCTGATATTAAGCGGTCTTTTTTGAATCATGAGGTATAAGGTTACAACTTGGTTGACTGTTGATGATGACCTGCACCGCTGCAGGCTGCACGGCTTGGGTACCCACACCAGTATTCCCGTTGAGCTTTCCCATTGATGGTAATACTGACACTACTTGTATCACTATATAATATAATATCCTGGGACATTATTCACACACGGTCATCTGATCCCAAACTAAGCAGAGCTTGTACTATGGAAACCAGACAACTGATATACTACAGATACTTACTACTTTTTTTTTGTAATTACATACTTATATAGATATTCCTGTTGCGTTTTTATACCGCGACTATTCCCGACCAATAAACTCTTGTTTATTTCAATAATATTCTCGACTCATTATTATGACCTCTTTATAGATAATTCGATACCATCACAAAAGTTCGAAGAATTTTGGTTTGCCATTATAAAAAGTATACTTAAAAATGTCGACGTTGTGTAATTTGATACGTACTGCCTGCTTTGACAGTTATTTGTTTTCGGATAAAGTTTTATTATATCTTATTGGGGCTATTTTCTGTAAGATATCGTTGATTTTGATTTTTCACCAGGCATTTAAAAAAAAACGCTCTAAAGGGAATACCGAGACATTTTGTAGGAGGTCATGAGTCTCACTATTTATTTCCATTCGTCGTTTCTTAAGTCAATATAGTGAGACTGATTGAAAAAAAAAGTGCAGTCTCAGTATTACCATTGCAATGGGTAATGGGAACAGTGAGACCCACCCCACGGCTACACTCCATGTAGTAAATGAACTGACTGGTCGTCTTGCTGTCCTTGGTTTTGTTTTGTTATTAGTAATTAACTTTGTTTATTTTACTTCGATGGTCCTAGTTTATCATTTGTGACTTCGAGTTTCGGCTTCATATACAATCTTCATATAGGTATGTAAGTGGGCACATCCCTTACCTATTACTGGAGGCCTTTATTTAGGTATAAAGTTCTGCTTACGTTTTTAGTTTTGTATTTTTATTTCTGCTTGAGTATAGTTTTCGATATTTTTTTTGGTATATTGGCGTGTGCTAGCTTACTTATAGCAAATAATTTAATTTAATGTTTTGTGTTGCGTAATCTACCTAAATTATTTTGCGCAGTGTTGTATTATGACAGCTGTGCTGCTGGAGAGTTTATTGCGCCACTTCTTCTCCCCAGCTAAAGCACTAGGAAGTGGTGAAGGGCGGGCGTTTTGGGGGAAAGTCTTATGTAATTTTGACGTTCAAAAAGTGCTGATTCTCAGCCTAGTTTGAATAAATGACTTTTGATTTTGATTTTGAACACTTTTATTTATACTGTTAATTTCTGTAAACCTGCTAGATGGTGTTCCGTTCCACGCGTCTTGTTATAAACAATAAACTTCAGCTTGCGGCGCCAACTATCTACAAGGCAGTAACGCGCCAAACTGCAGCGCAATGACCTGCGAAAATAAATCATGTAGGTAGGACTAGCAGTTGACTGCGGTTTCAGTCGTATGATCGTACTCTAGACGAACTTTCATGTTTGGAGATACGACGTGCCTTATGAATGTGTGTGTCAGGGTAAGGTATACAGTATGTTAACCAACAGAGGGCGTTCCCGTTAACCCGCATCCATACATGCTAAAAAAAATATTACCATTCGAAAACAAAATGGTTTTTATTTTTTTTTAATATTAAAATATTCACTAAAAATGCTAAAAATATTCAAAAAAATATAAAAATATTCACTAAAAATAAAAACTAAATTGCGATGTTTCCGTCCTTCAAGTACGCGTGTACAGAGTGTTTCTTTTACGTATCAATTTAACATTTTTAGTGAATATTTTAATATTAAAAAAAATTAAAACCATTTTGTTTTCGAATGGTAATATTTTTTTAGCATGTATGGATGCTATACTATTGCGGGTTAACGGGAACGCCCTCTGTTGGTTAACATACTGTATATAAAAAACAGCCAAGTGCGTGTCGGACTACGTGCAATGAAGGGTTCCGTAGTTGGGATGAATCTCAAGAACAAACTTAACATTATTAACCATGTTATTTTAAGACCATCTATAGGTATTGAACTATTTTTTGTATTTTTTTTTTTCAAAATTTTAGGTTCAGTACTTTCAGAGATAAGGGGAGACGGGAATGGTCAATTTTCGTGTATTTTCTTAAATAACTTTAAAATGATTTATTTTAAAATTATAAAAAAATATATATTTGAGACTCTCATAGTAAGCTTTTTCATTTGATATATCACAAGGTACAGTTTGCAAAACTTTATTTTTTAATTTTCTTATTTGCCCCCCAAAATTGACCCCATATTCAAAATTCATATTTTTTTACGTTACACGTCCGTGTTTGGGTCACAGAAATACATATGTGTACCAAATTTCAACTTAATCGTCAATTAGATTCGGAGCAAATTGGCTGTGACAGACGGACAGACACACGAGTGATCCTATAAGGTTTACGTTTTTTCCTTTTGAGGTACGGAACCCTAAAAAGTTAATCAGCAACACTCAACGTATATTGACACCCTCTAGACTTCAAGGTTGAATAAAATAATAAATCATCAATATCGTAAAAGCCTCTGATAAGATAAATATGCCGCCGATCTAATTAATTAATAATATTTTGTCGGTAATTTTCCATCTAAACTCGTGGATTGCGTTAATTTAATATTTTGGCATCTTGAGTCTTAAACTCGGTTATCGTTGCAAGATCCGTATTAAGAGGATTGTGAAGTGCCGATACGCGGCGCGATTTTTGGAGGCAAATGCCTACATTTCATACAATTATTTACATAAATATTGTTTCGGGCGATAACGTTTTCACCACCCTAAACCTTTACGAAATGAGACATTTTTAGTCTCATTACATTTAGTATACTTTAATCTAGGTCTGTATGTTTTTCGTTTTTAGTAATTCAATTGAATTTAATTTTAAAAAATAAAAATGCTCGAGGATGTTTTTATGTCAAACATATAGATATTTAGATGCTAATAACATTATATCGTATGCAATATTTATTTATAATAAAAACGCACGGACTTAGTTTTTCATTATACCTACAACATTTATAAAAAATATGAAAATTAGACTATGTTTACGGGGAGAAAAACGTTCTCTTTTTGTATGAAAATTTACAGCTTCACAATCCTCTTAAGTAGACATGACATAAGTTTTTTACAAGCTGAACCATAATTCCTTCAGAATCAACAGGGGCTATGTTTGCTATACTTACGCGGAAGCTTCATATGCTCTAGTCTCCAGTGCTTTGGCGATTTAAAAAAAAAAAAATATCAAGAAAAATCATAGTGTTGTTCCATTCTCAAAAAAAAAAAAATGTAGTAATAAAAATGCATCAGAATTTATTAGCATTAGAAAGAAAAGAAAAGAAAGAAAATACGTTTATTTGCGATAAACATGATGCAAAGAAATAAAATAACAAAATAAAATAATAAAAGAACAAGTTCACTAATGATTCACTAATGGAACTCAATTTGACATTTTTATTGTGTGATTATCTACAATAAATCGGAATAACCACAGCTATGACAACTTTACTATGAGTACGATTTATACCTAATTGGTTTGAATTCGCCCCTTTTGCTACGAGGTGGCTCGAGTTGTAGGGACTAGTAGGGAGTAGCAGAGAAGCGTAGCCCCGTAGCAGTAGATTGTAGCACGCGTAGCGCGCCGCCCGCGTAGCTTGCTACGAAGCTCTACGACTAGGAATTCATTTTTGCGTACTAGTGGTGTAGTCCGTAGGTAAGTCAATGTTCACTTTTAGTTTTTTTTTTTTTTGCAGAATAATGGTTCGTAGAAGTATACATAATTTACAATTTAGAAAAAAAAAAATTAATAAGTGTTGTGATTGTGACTCTGTGACTGTGAGTGTGAGCGTTGCGTCTGGCTTTAATTGTTCAGTACTCTGTAAAAAAACTCACCGTGAAAACTTAGGTGAAGTGAGCTTTAAGTAGTTTTTATTTTTTATTTGAGATGGGTTTGCTCTAGTCTAGGTCGGAGGCCTAGAAGAATATAATAGAAAAATTATCAATAGTGTCAATCCCTAGCATCAGATGGAATGACAGTTCACTTTAAGCTCACTTCACCTAAGTTTTCACTATAAGATTTTTACAGAATAGGCCGGCAGGACGGCTAAAGAGTAAAGTAATATAAGTAATACATTATGATGTGTGATAAACATTCTCTATTTTGTCTCTCTCAACTAACTCAATACAATTCAACATCTCAATTAGTCATTCATTACCTACACGAATAGCAGATAATTTTACTTCTATTTTTTTATTGTTGTAAATCGATAATGCTGTAAATAAAAAATAACATAATTTAGGTAAAGACAATTTCTATGGACCGATAAAACCGATAGACCCAAATTTTCCGCGAAGCGTCGTTGTTTTCACAAAGTATATCAAGAGTTGCGTGTCGATACTAATACCAAGTTCGCCGAAAGTACATTAATCGCCGTTCGCGGTTACCTAATATATATTATATTTTCGCATTATTATAAGAGGTTTAGATTATGTGAGCCTATTTCCTCAAACATTACGGTATAGTTGCGTATTTTACAAAGAAAATGCGAAGAATTAAGGAAGTAATTTTTTCACAGTGGTTAGTTATACCTACTTTTTCAAATGAAATTGCTTACTTCGGTAGAAAAAATAAAATAAATTAAAAAAAGTCGAAAGATCTTGTGGGGCAGCCGTTTGGGACGGGCGTCCTTTCGCTTTATATTATGCTTTAAATAACAGACACAATGATATTAATTATCAACGTTTGGGAAATGAAAAACGAAAAACAAAAGTGTCGTGAACTCGTGACGGTCAAAATGTTACACTTTGTTCGGTTTAGCTCTCATTCGCCAAGTGTGCAGTTTTTTTTTATTTTTTTTTATTTGTGATGGGGTTGCTCTTGACTTTAGTCTAGGTCAGAGGTGACAGAGACAAAGTTTACGATGGAGTGAGCTTACCCAGAAGAAGCCTGTTCACTCTAACTTTGAAGAGATTCGGTTTGTATGCGTTCGGGAACACAGACGCTGTGGTAGTGACTTCCACTCTTTTTCCGTGAGAGTATAAGCGCCTTAGCACACCTCGGCCGCGAAACCGTATGATGTTCCGTACTCGAGTAGCGCAACATCATTCGAATTACTTGAATTGAACTACTGCGGTTTCGCTGCTATGGTTTCACGGCGGAGGAGTGCTAGGCCCTAACGTGTGCTATGGATCTTCATTCCAAAATTGTATTTAAAAGGATTTTCCAAAACTTCGAAGTTTCTGTGCTTATTTATTTATTTCTTTTAGGAGGCCTTACAGAAAAATAATTAAAATAATTACAATTTAGGTAACTATTTAGCTAATTACAAGTCCACACATATAGGTAACTTAGTGCAATAGTAGTGTTTATTACAAACCAAGGGGAGTGCTAAACGACTGAAAAAATTATAATTAAAAGAAAAAAAAACAAATAATTACAGTTTTTAAACTACTACAAACACTACAGAAAAGGTAATTATGTTCAATTTCAAGTGTAGTTCAGTCTACGTTCCATTTATGTCGATACCCTATAGATTACAGCTTAAGCAGTAATCGTGTATGCACAAGTGAAAAGCTCCCTAAAGGACGTTCACACGATCCCCAAAGTACTCCTCACCTGCGCGCTTCTTTATTCGCTCTCGAGCTGGTGCAGAATAAGTCAAGGTCAAAGTCTAGCCGCGATGCAAGATCATTAAAGCTCCTTGCACTACGGATAAGAAATGTGTTCCGTCCGTGTTACTGAACGTAGTTGGTCTGTTCCTAAACCTGAACTATTGTATTCGCTCTATACTAAAGGGTACACTCAAATAGCATCGTTTTCTTCTTGAGATTATCTGGGGGGCTGAAAAGTTTTGAGCCTAAGTACCGTCAAGTGTGATTATTGTCTCGCACTGCATATTACTAATTTGCGAATATCTTCTTTATAAGAAGTGCACTTAGTTTCAATGGGCTTCCTATGGACCTTAATGTCGACTTGTTCTGCACCAGTGTGGCGACCTTAAGACGGCTTTTGGCACAGTTATTTTTCAAGGATAGTTAACTTGTCTGCTACTCTCTTTACTAAATAACTGATTATATTAACTTGTATGTACTTTCTTTTTTATCGACTTTTTTTTTAACTATATGTGGAGGCTTGTAATTAGCTATTTGTTAATATTACATTCTTTATGTCATTGGTTTGTTAGTCTGTAAGCCTTCTATAAAATAAATAAATAAATATTATAATAAATGCAGACTTTCATGTCATAAGCATCATTACGCCTTCAGTAATTAATCCGTAAACATCATCATGACTCAGTCATCTGCGGCCCATCCCTAGGCTGAAAACTACCTTCTTTATAATAAATGCAGACTTTCATGTCATTAGCATCATTACGCTTTTAGTAATTAATCCGTAAACATTATCATGACTCAGTTATCTGTGGCCCATCCCTAGGCTCAAAACTTTTCAACGCTATTGTTGCTCAGATTTGCTAATAGGGCTTAAAAACTTAGCATGCCGGGGGGCTGAAAAGCTTTGAGCCTAGGGTTGCTCTTGCTGACTTTGGTTTTGTTTTGTTATTAGTAATTAACTCTTTATTTATTTTACTTTGATGGTCCTAGTTTATGATTTGTGATTTCGAGTTACGGCTACATATACGGCTATATGTAAGTGGGCACGCCCTTTATTACTAGAGGCTTTTATAGAAATTTGTGGACAAACATACATATATACAAACATACATACAACCATACATACATCTATAAAATTTTGTATATTTGTTTGGAAGCCCTAATAGATTATCATATGTGAATATATATTGCAGTTTCAATAATATTACATACATACGTGTCGAATTGATAACCTCCCTTTCTTTGAAGACGGTTAAAAATGCCTTGAAATCGTCACGTTAACCCCTCAAGTGTCCGCAAAAACTTAAGGAACCCCATATGTTCATGTCAGTGTGTGCACGAATGTCAACCGAACCCCATAGGCTCACAACTACTGTAAACCCGCGGTCGCCATTGGATGATGGTATTTTAGGTTTATATTTAAATGATATACGTTTATATATATTATGGTTTAGCTGACCCGCTAGACGTTGTCCTGTCCAAATTTCATCACTTAGCGGTATGAAATATACTTTACGACCTATTCTCATACCTACCAAATATAAATAAAAATTTCATAAAAATCGGTCGAGCCGTTTCGGAGGAGTGCGACGCACAAACACCGTGACACGAGTTTTTTATATAATGGTGCACTGGCGTTCTTGAGATCGTCATTATTAATTTAATGCATCTTTTGAGCCCTTCTTTTGCGTGGAGAAATGCTCATGCATACTGCACTCCCACGGGAAGGAAGTGCAATTATGTGGGACTCCAACCCATTAAAACTCCACGGTGACCTCTGCTTTTTGTGGCGGGAACACGGGCACGCGTTAGCACTCACCGCGAACCCGCCGCGGCGCCCGTCACCAGACCCTCCTCTGGGGAGTATCCCTCACGCCAGCGCATCGGAACACATTGCACGCCGTGACCACCCCAGGGACCAAACCAGCACATGGGCGCTAGACACGGGTCTAGGCACCCTTGTACCACTTTTCGGCCGCAGAGGATAATTAGAGCGGCGAACGAAATACCAACACTTCTCTCCCGCCGCGGCTTCCAACCCTCAGCCGCAATGCCTCCCATACGACATCGCGGCCCGCCTCCGTTGCGATGTCGCCCAAGCGGCACCACAACTTGTTGGCCGCTACGTCGTCGGCTTACTGGCAAAAGCCCTGACGAGCGGCCCTTCCTCGGGTATCCTCTTCACTTCACCGTGGGTGACTAAGCCACGGCTACTGAGCCCCGCCGCGACAATTCGGTTACCCACCGGGGGATCTTTTGAGCCCTGGCTCTAAAGACAACCGTTTGGATGTACCGGTGTACTAGGCAGTTGATTATTTCTTGCGTTCGTAGGTACATATATATACGTATATAACTAAATCATCAGCCTATCCTGATAACGTGTCATTATAGTTAATCCAATTAACACAATATTATAGTTCGTATTCGGGTCGTCGTGTTAACTACCCGATGGACTAGATTGACAAGACAAACATTATTTATTCACATCGCCCTACATTTCATGAGGGCTATACGTGTATTTTATAGTATCGGTAATGTGATGGACTGCCTGATTAGTTTAGTGGTCGCAAGCATTACTGGTGAGCTACCTGGTTTCAATACCAAAGTCGGGCAAAGTGTTAAGGAATTTTTCCATTGGGAATTTCTCAGTAGCAGCCTGGAGTCTGGATTTGTGTCCGGTTGAAGGCAATAGACTCGCCCCCTATTACATGGAACTTAAACATAACTGGCGAAATGTGGGTGTACTTATTATACAGTACGTTAGTTTAAACGAGGGACGTATTCAAACCCACAATAGTTCATGCTTACATGATACTAATAAAAATATGAACAAAAAAAAAAAATGATAAATAACAGACAGAATCATACCAAAAATTTCGCAAAAAGTCTCGCAACGTGTACGTATGCGCTTGCGCTAGCGATGGAATCTTATCGCAGAACATTTGCGCGGGAGAGTGACTTTTAGGTATGATCCATTTTCCCTTCATACTTTAAACTTGGCTTAGGACAGTCAAACATATCTAGGTACTAAACAAAACATTAAAACATCTTCAATGCAAATGTGAATAATGACCGCAATAATTTAAGACAAAGATATGATGAGACAAACTTAATAATTACGCACTCTTGTGGGTGATGCTTGAAGTATTCAGAAATTGCTTCTTGTAGATGCACTGGGAATGGCTCCCTTCCTCGTCCTTGCGTCTCCGCGTGGGAACGCTGAACTGACCGAATGTTCGCAATCGTTGGTTGACACCTAACATAAAATTATACAACGGAATCTGGCGGTTGGGAAACATCTCTCGGTACGAATTAATGGCTTCCTCGCGCACTATCATTAGTTAGCGCGAAGGCACGAACCATATCCCAATACTCTTCATTGGAATATTGATAAGACGTTCATTAAAGATGTTTATTCAACAACACGTTTACAGGACACATTTATCGTGAAGTAAGCGGGGTTGTTTAAGGGATACGCGGAAGCGCAATTAGACTTGGGGAAATAGCGGTAGACTCGCATAGACTGCGGTCAGCGCGGGAGAGGGAGTGTGTCCTGTCGGTGCATCGGAGACAACAGAAAGGCGGGATTTTTTTCGGCAGGATCGGCACTTTTTGTGCGCGTTCATGAATAATGTATTTTATTGGACAATTACGTCACAAATTAATGTTATAGATTTTTTACATATTTGGGACATAAGTCTAACCTAACCCTAACCTAACCTAACATACTGTTTACAGGTAAGGACGTCAAAGTAGGGTTAAACTGCAAAAATTAAGCCACCAAATGTTCTACCGAAATTCAAACTCAGTAGTTTTCGAGTTCCTTAGATTTTTAGTATTTTTTTTTAAATGAAAAATCCAATTTAGAAATTATTTACGGCGCGACTATACTGGAAATTAAGTTCTTATCATAGCTAATTCCGTAGCAGATCTTTGTTAATAATTAAAAGTTCCAAAATGCCTAAAACTTTGGAAAACTAATTAATAATAATAACCTGGGACATTATTCACACACGGTCATCTGATCCCAAACTAACCAGAGCTATGGAAACCAGATAACTGATATACTACATACACTACTTCTTTTTGTAAATACATACTTAATTAATTACACCCAGACTCAGAACATTAAATATTTTTCATAATTTCTGTCATACCTCATTAAAAAAAAAAACTCAAAAACTACTGAATTTCAGTAGAACATTTGGTGGCTTAATTTGTTGCATTTTAACCCTACTATGATGTCCTGACTTCGAGTTACCAGGGAGCCTGTATTGGTGGCGTTAAGTTATCTGTAATGTATTAAGTTGTTGCAGGATTCAATTAGGTACAATAAAAACTCCTATCATAAAAGGTTTACTATGTTACTTCTAATTGCAATGGTGCGCTTTTGTCAATCGATTAAAATTATGTAGATAAGTAGTAAAGATAATTTGAAATTGTTAATGTCATGGAAGTCATACATTGTTTGAATTGTATGAATTTCGTGGTATCTCTCAAAAAGTTACGGGATTATTTGTATTGCAGAGTATAGCTGAAGCACCATAATCGTAGCATATCCAATTACATTAAAAAAAAAAAAACTTTAATCTTGTGTGCTGAAATATCGACGGTAAAGTACCAATACCTCGTAACTGCCATTTTTCGAGAAGTTCACTTTTTTATCGTTTTGAATTTAAAGGCGGTATTCGAATGTTTTAGTGAAATCTGATTCGAGTGATTTAATGCTGTTGCAACTAAAAAGATTTCACTAAAACATGCGAATAACGCCTTTAAATTCGAAACGATAAAAAGTGAATTTCTCGAAAAGTGTTAGAATCACGAAGGATGTTGTAAAATGTGTTTTTCCTTGTTACAGGGTAGATAATGAGCGAGCGAGGCGCTCGACGCGGCGTGGGCGCACCCTTCTACGCGCCACTGCGGCGCAAGACCTCTGCAGAGATCATCAGCGAAGCACGTGCTGCCATATACGGCGGTAAGGGAAACAAATACTAAAACTGCTTGCTTCATAAAAAGTTTTCATAAGCAGACCTATTTGTTGCACCGGGTACTGACCGATAAGCTTTAGTTTAGCAGACAATGGTTTGTAAGATAAAACCATTCAGCGATGCAGCCACCTTCAAGACAGTGGTAATGGATGATCTGCCAACAAAAAAAAAAAAATTAAAAAAATCGCTGGCCTGGCTTCTTGACATCTGTTTGGATTAGTTCTTCCCCAGCACTGTTTCGACAGGGAAAGGCTAGAAGCGGTAGGTATACTCTTTTTCTGATAGTGAGGTCAATAGCCGAGATGACATCGGCACACAATGGTCAATACATATGGCAATAAACAATATACACTGGCGATGATAACATTTTCCTTAGCTATAACTCTGTTACTTTTAACTCGTTCTGTAAAAAACCTATGAAAAGAATTAAAGTATCAAATTCTTATTTTCCTTCAAATGATCTATTTAAGAGAGCTTTTAAAGATGGAATGATAGCTAGTAACCATTCAACAAAGTCCTTTAATCGATGCAGTATCGTAGAATTCACCAAAACGTTATCGTTTTTCGCACATCGATTGTGATGTTAATTGGGCGCGACAACCACCAGTGCCCTCACCTTGTCGATCACAAGGTGAGCTAATGTTGTACAGTCACGATACGTTTACAGCTCCTCGAAAATCCAGTTTCGCATCGCCACGTTTGACGTCACAATAAAACAGATTACCTTTACGGCTTTCAATAAACTTTAGCATTCACATATCGTCGACAATACTGTTGATTTCCACCGTTTTCTTTTACGATATTGAAAGTTGTATTGTTTCAGTTTTTTTTTAACTTTTACTGGTTCTCTTTTAAAGGCTCCTTCTAACAGTCGCGTCGCGATTCGTGTCGCGAGTCGCGCCTGTTTGTACGAGGAGCCTTGAGTCACATAGTTTTCGAGCCTGGACTTTAGTTACCTACTAAAATACAGGTTCGAAAAATACTTTATTAAAAATCTGCGTAGGTAGTTTAGGATAGGTACTAGCAACACTAATTCGAGCATTTTTCACAACTCTCCTTGTTTCACCTACTAACTACGTCTACGTATTCAATTTTCTATCAAGTCTTCAGTTTCAAGTCAAGAATTCAGTTTCGGAGATAAGGGGGGCGGTTCAATTTTCGTATATTATCTTAAATAACTATAAAACAACTTATTTTAAAATTATAAATAGATATAGTTGAGATACGTAGGTACAATTTGCAAAACTTTTATTTTCATTTTCTTATTAGCCCCCAATACTGCCCCCATATTCAAAATTCATTTATTTACGTTACACTTTGTGTTCTGGTCACAGAAATTCATATGAGTACCAAATTTCAACTTAATCGGTCTATTGGATTCGGAGGAAATTGGCTGTGACAGACGGACAGACAGACAGACACGAGTGATCCTATAATGGTTCCGTTTTTCCTTTGTTTTTTATTTGAGACGGGTTTGCTCTTGATTATAGTCTAGGTCAGAGGTGACAAAGTCTACGATGGAGTGAGATTACCCAGAAGACGCCTGTTCACTCTAACTTTGAAAATATTCGGGTTGTATGCGTTCGGGAACACAGACGCAGGTAGTCCTGTTGAGGTACGGAACCCTAAAAACTAGATGAAATTAAATTTTTATCGTATTTAGAACGACGCCTTCACCGCAATGTTCACAAGTTTACACCGTGTTCGTCGTTTTCCATTGGCTGTTGAACTTTCGTTTTGTTTTACAAACCGATATAGCTATAGGTTTACAGTTGGAACTTTCTTTGTGTTGTTTCTTGAGGTGGTTGATCGGCGAGGTCACGCGGTCATTCCAGCTTGTTATTCTGTTACCGGCTCCGTTGCCACGGTGAACTCCTTCGCACGCCATTCTTACATTAATACTTCACATAACGGTGGAGATTTTAAATCAAAATGTTTTAGTATAGCACTACTCAATCAGAAGGTCAGTGTCGCAGTATGTTGAAGGCTAGTATTTTAATATTTTCTTAATCACATGATTGCGGGGTAATTAAGAATTTATTTTTTAGTAGGTACAAGCGAGGGGAATGTAGTGGAAAGGAAAGCAAAGCAAAAGATTTCAGCATTTTTGTAGAGATGACAAACATTTGTCATGAGACCAACAACATAAATCAAACCTTTTTATGGATATTAATGGTTATGCTATAAAACAGTAAAAATGTTATCTTTTTGAGGCAGGTTAGGTAAAAACAGATTGGATTCTTGTAAACTTACTGTTTTCACATTGCATGAAAGCGACTGCCTGTTTCATTATGTTTATGCTTTGTGGTCGACGATCTTCAACAATTTTATGCGCCCAAAAGTATTCACGGGATCATTTCGATAGAATTTTAGATATTTATTGAAAGAGAGTGGTGTTGTAATTGTTCCAAGTATAGCAATAGGTACTATAGCATTTCCCGTAGGTCACTCGTTGGAATTATGCCTAAATAACTTTGTTAATTTTAAGGTTATTGGAAAAAAATAAGAGCTATAATTAGGTCTGTACGTAAGCAAGGTCTATTTGCGTAAAACAATGAAATTTCTTCACCTGAAATAAATGAATGTTTATCTAGGTATACAGGTATCTGTTGTATCGAAATATACAGTTGTCATGTAGCTCGTGGCTAAATAATAACAGCAGCACGAGTCGATCGAATGTTAAGCTATGCTTGCCGAGGTCGGTCCATGGATTGGTGATCATCCATTAGGTACAAATCAAGACCCCTTCGTCCCTCGGAAAGCACGATAAGCTTTTAGCCCCGGCTGTCATTGGTAGATCTTTGACAGTCGCTACGGGTAGCTTACCAAGGGGTATCGTATTACCCAGTAATTGGGTTCTGGAGATCAGATAAGCAGTGGTTCCGTGTAAAATGCTGATAATTCAGATGCGCCTGATTAGACAGGTAGCTGACCCCAACATGGTTGAGAAAAGGCTACGTATATGATGAGCTGTAGCGGATTATCATCCGGCAACGTTTGATTTGATGATCCAGAGATGAGCAGCACATCGAGCGGCGGCGGCGCGGGCGGTGGCCTGCGCCCGCTGCGCACGCGCCGCCCTTATACGCCGCGCGACCCGCAACGGTCGCTGTTCGACGCCAACAAGAAGGAACCGAGACCACCCAGCTCTTATGAGTATGTTCAATTATTTATTGTTCTAGTTTCAAATTACTCTAAGTATACATACGTATCAACAAATGCACGTATTGCGCGATTACCACAACGCATGTAAAGCTAAAAAGGTAAACGCACGACGCGTTTAACTGCTCAGCAACGACCGCTACTAGCGGCAGCTAAAAGCGCGGGACGGCGAGCGATAACAACAATTATACTAAAATGTAGGTATGAAGCACGCCACGAGGCGCCACACGCAGCAGCTTCATACTTTTGTTCCCACTGCTGCCGCTGGTAGCGACAAGGTCGTGGCCGAGCGGTAAAGCATACAAACTTATCAATGTTGTTTCTGGCACAGGCAACTGAAGGAACACGGGTGGGTTTTAGTCAGTAGAATTCTGACACGCCCTCCCGCTCCACCCAGAGCGGGAGAAGTTATTTGATGATTTCCCATCCACAAAAAAAAAAGTATATGACGTAGACAGTTTATGAAAGAACATTTTTCACCGTTTATAAAAGACTTCCGAGTGCAAAGCTCAGCGCTTGTATATAATACGTTAATGAAAACCTACATAAACGATGACAATAAAAGACTTGGTTACTCTTTCGAACGATAGAATATCATTGAATCTTCTACCATCCATACCTCATGATAACAACTCCGTGTGCCCCAGCCTCAAGTTCCTGAGTCTGTCGGAGAGCAGCGAGGACGCACTGTCGACCACGGACGCGCGCATCGCACATCTAGATGAGGACACGCTCAACGAGATGCTCGCGGACACTCATCACGCACGGAAAAAGCCTGCGGTAATTAACATAGTATACTAGCTTTTGACTGCAACTTCGCCCGGGTGGAGGTCGGATATTATACCACGAGAACGTACTACCGGGATAAAAAGTATTATATATCTTAACCCAGGTCACGTTGCCTGTGTGCTTAATCATAATCCGTTCAGCCGTTAGGCGTGAAAAGGTAACAGGCAGACAGACGAGAGTTACTTTCGCGTTTATAAAATAAGTATGCATGAAAGAACGATTATAGAAGATTACCTACGATATCGCTTGATGAATGAAGTTTCTAATTAAACGAACGTACTTAAATTATTAAAATCTATAGAAATAAATAAAATTGAAGAGTCTTTTTTTATTTGAGATGGGTTTGCTCTTAACTCTAGTCTAGGTTACAGGTGACAGAGACAGTCGACGATGGAGTGAGCTTACCCAAAAGAATCCTGTTCACTCCCTCTATGAAGAGATTAGAGTTGTATATGTTGTATGCGTTAGGAAACCCAATTTTGACATTACAATTCTGTTTGTAATGTCAAACTAACAGCTTTTTACTAAATGCGAAAGTACGGTAGTATTATACGGTACTTATAACAATTTTTATTTTCTACGTATATTATGAATAAATAAACATAGAAAAAATAAACACTACAAAATTTCTTGGACATAGACACATGATATGGAGGACACATATTGAACAAGTACCTATGTACAAAATTAAGAGGTATTCATATGCTATCTATATACTTCGTAAAGTGGCAAATCAAAGTGCACTTCTACCTGCTTTACCACGCTTACGTTGGCTCGACACTAAGATTGGTACCTATAATGTTTTGGGGGATTGCCACTAGGAGAGAAACAAAGCCCAAAAGAAAAATGTACCCGGGCAATTTGTGCATTAAAACCTAATATTTGGTAAACCACATTTTATAAATTTAAAAATATTGACTGTATATTTATGAACTAATATTAGACATTAGGAATAATATAAATAAATATGAAACGTTAAAAAGTACCAGGCTTGCCAGTACACTTCGAGCAATACGCCATAGAACAGTTATGTTTGATAAGAGTGCGTTCTGTATAGGCCCTAGAATATATAATAAACTAGCTGACCCGACAAACGTTGTCCTGTCAAAATTTTAATAATTCATAATAAATTCCCATAGAAAATGCACTTTCAGTTTTCCCAATTTTTCTATTTTTTCCGAAAACTTTTCCCAAAAAAAGAATTATCCAATTTGGTGCAGTCGTTCGGTACATATATTTCGGCGATTCATTTTTATATATCGCACATCTGGAGCAACATTACACAACTGTAAATTTATTTTATTTGGTATAATAATTAAGGGCTGATTTTTCAATCATCAGATAAGCTTTATCGGAGGAATAAATATGGCAGTTTGACAGATTTTGCATCGAAAATAATTATGTCAAACCGCCATTTTTGTTCTACAGATAAGTTATCAGGCGATTGAAAAATCGGCCCTTATTCAGTTTAATATTTTTTTGCAATTGTGTCAATGTTGCTCCAGATGTGCGATGTATAGATTACCTAATAATACATATAAAGAAAGCAACGAATTATGTATCATTTAAAAATAGATTAAAGATATTTTTGATCAATAAAGCATATTATAAAGTTAATGATTATTTAAATGATAAATGTACCTAATTAAAATTTAAGTTATACAATGTAAATAAAATTATATAATTAATCAATTAAATGAATACTGTAATATTCGTTATAGATAATGTTAACGTAGGAAATATTTCTCGCAACCGGCGTGCGTGTACGGATGTATGAACGTAGGCGAGACCAAAGGAGTATGTAAGGATCGGAGCAGGTGGTAATCTGTAGTTTTTCTGCCTAACCCCATAGGAAGACGGCGTGAGTTTATGTATATTTATATTACAACGTATAAAGAACGTTGTAATTGTTTATCACCTCATGTACCTACCCATATTCAAGCAAATAAATGATTTATTTTGATTTAAAAAAAAAAAAAACAATTTTTAAAATTTTGTCTGTCAGCCGGTATGTTGTCTGTCTATTTGTTCCGGCTAATCTCGAAACGGCTGGACCGATTTTGACGTGACTTTTACTGGCAGATAGCTGATGTTATAAGCAGTAACTTACGCTTCTTTTATTTTTATAAAAATTATTAGGGTTCCGCGCAAAAAAATTGAAGATTGTGAACAAAAATAATAACTGTGGAACTACTAGCCGGATTAGAAACTTTTTGAATTAGGTAACGCAATCATTGCGGATGGTTATAGGCTATTTAAAATCATGCTACGATCCTTAGGAGCCGAGCAAAAAGATAAAAAAAAGTCAGAAAGAATACTAAGCGAAAACGAAGTAAATCCACGGGCGGGCGATGCAACGCGACGGGTGGGGATGAGGGAGTTGTATTGTGACTGTTATTTTAGTATATTATTGTGTGTCTTACGACTTCCACGCGAATGCAGTCGCGGGGAACAGCTAGCTAAGTAGTTCAATAAATTACTTTTCAGTTTGAGTATGATTATTTTGGTTTTATTTACGTGGATGGTTCAGAACCGCTCAACCAGACGAGCTTCCTCCAAGTACTTACTTCGCCGCGTGTAAATCTTTTCACAGAAACTTTTCAACGCTGTTAAACGCGCGTGGGTATGCGAAAGCTCATTTTTTACATGTATAAAAAACGTCGAGTGCAAAAGCTCTTGAAATGCACTGCGCTTGCATATTAAAATTAATACTCATTGATCTCTCGAAAACAAGAAATAAAAACAAAGGACAAAAAACCTCTTTAGCATAGGTATTATAACTAAACCTTCCACCATTTTGAAAAAAAAAAACTAGTTTCGGCGGCCAGCGATGAAACATGTGTCAATCGACAGAGTAAGTAAGTGATTACAAACAAAAATTATTTAGTGATGTATCTTTCTGATATATCGTCCCTTAGCTTACAACACCGCTCAAGTCGAAAATTGGCGGTTTTCACATTTTAATGCCTTTAGATGGAGCTGTTCATTGCACGTCTAACCATTGGTCACATGATATAGATTTCAGCCAATCAGAAGCCGTAATTTCAATTTAAAATTAATTAATTAATTTTAAATTCCACCAATTTTTTTTAAATAGACAGCTTTTTTCGTCTCCTGTAAAGTTGGTAAAAATGACTTATGCGGTGTTGTTGGCTAAGGGACGATATTTGAGTTCAAAAATGTAAATGCTTTATTTTTCCACGGTTGTGAACTCAAATATATCAGGAAGTATAACTAATTGGTTTACAATCACTTACTCTATCGATTGACACTTGTTTCATCACTGGTCGCCACTCGCCAGTGGCGGACGGTAGGTAGTATAGGTATGCCAGGACCCATAAAAATGTCCGAACCGCTTTGCATCATGAGCTAGACCTGGTTCGGTGCAGATTCGCAAGGAGACTCGCCCTGTGGCGACGGGCGAAGTCTGGGGAGGGTTCACCAAGCTGCCGCACCTCAACGGCCGCAGCAAGCCGCTGCATCGCCGGAACACTACCGGACAAGTGCTTGCCGAAGGTTAGTCTACCATGTTCATGCTTAGAAAATAAGTAATAAAAAATAAATAATACTTGGTACTATCGAGGAAACTTACATCTGACCAATTTAAAAACAAAATCCCGTGCACACGATGAGCATTTCCGTTAGCAAGCGTTACTAATAGCGGACGAGCGCTGGAAGCAAGAAAAGTCCTAAAACGGTGTATAGATGTAAGTTTCCTCGATAGTACCTACGTATTTAGAAGATAGGAAAATAGATTTAAAAAAAACCGGTTAAATGTGAGTCGGGACTCACAGACGAATGTTTCCGTACTTACCACCGTATAATATTTAAAACTAATTTTTTTTTTTAAATACGAGTATTTCAGTTTCGTTTCCTCTATGACTCCCTTTAATTTTTAACTTTGTTTTTATATTATATTATAGCGGCAATAGAAATACAAAATCTGTGAAAATTTCAATTGTCTACCTATTACGGTTCATGAGATAAAGCCCGCTGACAGACGGACGGACGGACGGACAGCGATTGCTTAGTAATAGGCTTCCGTTTGCAACAAAAAAGTTAAGGTGGTCTACCATAGAGCAATAGGCAACGTTTGAAAGGAATTCATCGAGCTAATACCTCTTTAAAGGGTAAACTACACGAACATAACCCTATGTGAGCCTACCTCTGAATATAAGTAGGTGCCTACACCTACTTATATTCAGAGGTAGGTTGTAATTTATTTGACATGAGCATTTTAGTTGACAGGTAACTACTGGATTAGAACTTCTATTCCAATTTAATCCTGATCGACAATGAAACAAATAAACTAGGGCCCTGTTAAAACTTTGAATAGAACAGCTACATTTGGAATTAAGATAAGAACTTACGCTTGTTGTACTTTCAGATGTCAAACCAGAGGTACACTTAGGGCGAGCGATCTCAATCACTCGACCGCTGGGCGATACAGAGCCTAGCTACATCAGTAACGCAATGCTCGCCGAAAATCTCACTAAATGTAAGAATATAGGTACCTACTATTTCATAATCGCCACACGCCCTGTTTCTTTAGCTAGAACCTCAGTATATAAGGTTGTTGTTCGCAAGTTTATCGCGCAAGTTTACAGGTTTGCACAATGGAAAGGCCAGTTTTTCAACGGAACTGTCACAAGACTTGTCTGAAGTCTGAGGGCGAGATTTATAAACGCGAGATTAGTAATCTTGCACTATTAAGGCCAGTTTTTTGATCCGTAGTTAACTCAACCAATGGTTAAACATAGTAGGTAACTAATGGTTGAATTTTGGCTAAATGCGTTGGCCAAAATTACTTACTTACTTATCTACTATTTTTTAACGTGAAGCAGTTAACAAATACATTCATGATAACTCCTGAATACATTCATTAACCATGAATACATTCATGTTAACTCATTCATGTTTAGCCTTTCACATTTAGCCAAAATTCAACCATTAGTTACTATGTTTAACCATGATGAGCCAAAGCATGTACTAATTGTAATGTTTATTTAGCTCGCCCTGAGTGTTTCCATAAAGTGAAAATTCATGTTTTAAATCAGCAGCTTGCGCAAAAAACTTGCTAGTTTATCGGCTTTGTTTTGTATTTAAGTAACCTACCCATCATATTCTAAAGCATTAACTCCGGAGGTGGCAGCGAAACGCAAGCAGTTTGTGCTGAGCAAGGCGGCGTCGTGTGACGCGACGAGCGGCGCGGGTCTGAGCCGGTCCGACATCGACGTCAAACACATCGCCGTGCAGCTGCCCAACACTGCAGCAGACAGCTTAGACAAGTACGGAAGCTCTGTTCTTTTTTTTATTTTAGATGGGTTTGCTCTTGTGTATAGTCTAGGTAACAGAGACAAACTGTACGATGGAGTGAGTTTCTTTCATCTTTTTGCGGGTTCCAAGACAGTTGAACCATGATTTTTGAGCTTTATTGAAGCGGCGTCATTCTGGATGGTCCACGCGGTCCACACTCTAAGTATGTTGTATGTATGTAACTTACAAGAGTGGTTGGGAATAATATGATAGCTTGTCCCAACGCAAGAACTGGCCGTGATACTATTACCTACTGTTCATTTTCCCAAGCTGCAAGCAAGAAAAGAGGCTATGCATTTGCATACTTTGTAAATAACAACAGTTTTTTTTTTATGCTTGGGAATGAATTATACTCCATTTTTGAAATAAGATTAGACAATTAAATAAACATTTTTTACAGTCCATTCAACCGATTTTATTCCGTAGGCATAAGGATGGCATTAAAAGCAAAAAAGTGGTTACGATACCAGCTGTTTACTGCAGCTGCCATTTGTAATTCCACCAACGCAATAAAAGCCAAAATCGGTTGAATGGACTGTAAAAAAGGTTTATTTAAAGGTCTTATCTTTTTTCAAATGGAGTATATATAGGGTAACTGGTAATTAGTGACCGATACTTACTTAAACACATAATATAATTGTACTCATGATAACAAACAACTTTCACTATGAGACCAAACCTGAAATCGCGAAAAAACATCAGCTCCCTACATTTTGACGAGTTATGCGAACATGAATGTATGGGACAGCTGATTTTTCTTTTCGCGAATATTTTTTTATTTTTTATTTGATCATTAGGGGCTACATCATATCCATCTATCAACAGTATGACCATCTTGGAGCTGTCAGAAGCATTGTCACAGCGGTGTCGCGACCCTCACCGCGCGCTGCAGCTCCTCGACGCAGTGATTGTCATCGTGCAAGCGTCGACCCCTGGCGGCAGTCTACGAGACATGCTGCTACGCTCCCTGTACCTGCAAGCGGATAGCGATGACGAACGCGTGCTCGTCACCGTAGCACGCGCCATGCTCACGGTACGTGCTCATTCAAGCATATAAATAGAAGAAGCAGACATGCGGTTTCTTATCTGCTACGCCGTAGCAGTCTGCGTCAAGCTAAAAAAGAAGAAACTGATTCAAAAACTGCTACGACGTAGCAGTCTTCGTGTTCTACTGCTACGTGATCTGTAACTAATTTCATTTTGGTTCCTAGATGCGAGTGACTGGCACGCACTTGGCGGCTGCTTGCAAGCTCGTATTCAAGATTGCTAAAAATGATAAAAACGACCACTTCTTTAGGAACACCGATTTGTTAGGTAAGTACAAGAAGCTGGTTGTAATGCCTTTCATTTAGACAGTTGCCTCGTTCATTGCATTATTTACGTTGTTGAGCAGATAAATTTTTCAAACCTAAGAAGCAATGGATGTCAAAATGAAACGCAATACGATCGATTGCCATTTTATATGCGTTACGCAATTAGCGCTGGTCACTGGTCATCATAATCATCACTATGCTGTCTCATGTATATCAGAGCTGCTGGTGGAAGGCTGCGGCCGCGCGGATCCGGTATCGGAGAGCTCGTGCTGTGTATATGGGTGCGCGGCGCTGCGCGTGCTGGCGCTGGAGCCGCAGCTGGCCGCGCGCGCGCACCGCGCCGGCGCCGCGCACCTAGCCGCGCTGCACCTCAAGATACTCAACAACGCCGTGAGTACTACCTTGTGGCCCCAGGATAACAAGGAACTTAGATACGCCATCATTTGACCGACATTTGCGCTTGACTCGGTGGAACGCAGAGCTAAGAGGCTCATTGGCGACGTAAAACTGGTGGATGCCAAGCTTCATTGCTTGGCTCATCGCCGCAAGGTTGCCTGCTTGTCGGTCTTCTACAGATTGTACTTCGGAGAGTGTGCCCGAGAACTCCACGACCTCATTCCACCGGCCCCCTTCTACCACCGACATCTAGACGCACTGCCAGTTACCATCCCTACCTGGTTGCTATTCCACCAATTCGCACTAAGCGCTTCCAAATGTCTTTTATAATGCGCACAGCAAAAGAGTGGAACTCACTACCTGCGTCTGTGTTTCCGAACGTATACAACCCTAATCTCTTCAAAGTGAGAGTGAACAGGCTTCTTCTGGGTAAGCTCACTCCATCGTCGACTTTGTCTCTGTCACCTCTGACCTAGACTAGAGTCAAGAGCAAACCCATCACAAATAAAAAAAAAAAAAAAAAAAAAAAAAAAACATTTGGACTAAATCAAAATTCGGCAAGAAAACATTTTCTTCTTCTATCAAACCCTAGACAAAAGCCAAACAAAACTCCAAACCAAACCTTCAAACTTCTATTTTCAAATAGAAAGTTTCTTATAAGTAAGTAGCTCATAATTATTTTTATCTACTACCGCGAAGGTACTGCTTGACAAAGCAACCTCTAGCCTTTACTGTGTGTGTCAGCTGCTGTAACCCATGCATCTTTAAGAGACGCGGCGCAAACGGTTGGTAAGACACTACCTGATGCAATTGACCAACTTATCAGCCCTTGTATTTCAGAAAGCGGAGTCCCCTCGTTCCCTGGGCGAACAGAACACACACGCACTGTACCAGGTGACAGGCGCGCTGCGTAGTCTGGCAGGCGCCGTTGACCAGTTCGCGGACGACTTTCTGGCCAGCGGTGCACTGGCTGAGCTCGTGAACGCGCTAGCGTTGCACACGGATCGGGACGTGCTTACTAACGTCGCTAGGTGTCTCAGGTAACGGACATGCTTCTATGTATATCTCTTTAGCTACTTTAAATTTTATAATAATAAACATTTATTTCAGAATCAATTCCATATGTATTAGTAACAGTGTAAACTTATAAACTAGTGTTAGTCACATTATTCTTCTAAGCGTGAGACACGCCGATCCCAGGAATGTCTACTTGACTACATGCAGTCGTATCCACCGCCCTAAGATCGGAGAGTCCCACCTATCAGCCAACGCTCCGAGAATTGAGTTGGGGCTAGCGCGAACACGGCGTAGCAGAGATGCACATCTCTTGCGAATGATGGCCGATAAACCATCAACGTCCGCGTCTGCAAACATGCCGGACGCGCTACAAAAACGCGGCAGCCCCATCAACACCCGGAACGTGTTGTTATATTGGGTGCGCAGGTCACTATATGCCCTCTGCGTAAAGTTCACCCACAGGCTGCACGTGTAAAAGGATTGGCAGTAGGCTCTGAAAAGTGTCACCTTAACCTGAGCCATACAACGTGCAAACCTGTGGGCCAACATCCCACATCGAACAGCAAGCGACCTGCGCCCGTTCCGTTCCCGTTCCATATCAGTGTTGTCCTTCATGTCTTCTGCGACCCAATGACCCAGATATTTAAAATTAGCAACTCTTTTAAGAGGTCTGCTGCACAGCATAACTGGTGGGATTGTGCTATCGCATTTACTACCTGCTTTAAATACCATGAGTTCGCTCTTTGTTGCATTATATTTGATGCCATGGGTCCCAGCATAAGACTCACACACGTTAATCAGTGTCCACCATCAATATGACAGCCGACTCCGGTTCTGCTAAGCTCATCGATCAGATTATTCATGTACAGATTAAAAAACGCGGGCGAGGACAGCCCCCCCTGCCTCACCCCACACTCAAGCCTGTACTCGGCTGAAAAGGAGTTTGCCCATCTAACACGGTTCTGTTGATGCGCGTACCAAAATTTAAATAAACTTATTATTTCCGGGGGCAAATCCGTCTCATGCTACAATTTACGCCATAGCACATTATATGAGACAAGGTCAAATGCTTTTGACAAATCTAGGTAACACGCAAATACTGATGTCTTTCTAGCAGTGTAGTACTGAACAGTCTGCTTAAGGCTCAGGATGGCACTCTCTGTAGATAAGCCAGGCCGAAACCCGAATTGAGCATAGTTTATTTTTAGATGTTTATCAAGCTGACCTACAAGCAGACTGTCCAGCACCTTAGCAATTATCGTCGCTAGAGAAATAGGTCTATAATTTGATAGCATAGATGAATCACCCGTTTAATTCTTAATGATCGGCACAACAGTTGTACGCCTTAATTTATCAGGCAAATAAGAATGACCTAGACATAAATTTAAAAACATACATAGAACTCGTGGCAAGTGGATACCAGCATGCTGAAGATGCTCGATGCTGAGACCGTCATGCCGTCATTATTGACCGTAACTATCGTCTTTGCGAACCCCTTCGAAGATGTCAACTTAGTACTAAAACTGTATTCCGCAGCGTTATGTCAGGCTCAGCAGAGTGCTGCGCATGGCTGTGCGGCGCAGGAGGCGCGGCTCGTGCGCTGGTGCGAGCGCTGGCAGCGTGTGCCCCCCGCGCCCCGCTAGCTGTGCGTCTGGCGTACACACTCGGGAACATGGCCGCCGCTGATGAACGCGCCAGGAACGATGTTAGAACTTACACTTTTTTTATCTAACTAACCTGCCAGCTGAGGCCCTAGGACGAACGTGTCACGTAAACATAACGTAAATTCGAACGATTTCTTAATTTAAAATACAACTAGGTACTATATTAATATAATTTTGGTTTAAATTTTTGCGAGAAACTCAATTTGTGCGCCGACGATGACGTAAAAGTGCGAAGTTTTGCGCCAAAAAAATTTAAAACATTGTCGTGCATCGACACAATAAAGAAGAATATCATCCATAGATTTGAGTAAAGTCACAGATTAATACAGATAGGACATTCTGCAGAATAAATTAAATAAAAAGCGACTCTTGCTACGACACAATAAAATAAAGTGCAATTCAGGTCGCACAACGCTTATTACCTACAGTTATATTCACCTACAGGTTGCCTCTCTTTCTAACGCGTAACTCTTATACTTTCTGACCGCGGCAGTCCTACTGAATTGGCTCAGTGAGATAGGCCCGCCGCGTACTTGTAGCTTCATACCTAAACTGCGGAGTGTGTCATCTGTATTAATCTGTGCTAAAGTTAATATGTTATGTGCGAAACGAGTATTTTCAATTTTAAAATCGTTCATATTCACTTTACGTCTACTCCCCGCGTTCGTGCCAGGCCCACAGCTCGGAAGTCTTCAACTTCACATAACAAACAGTGTGAAAAGACGTAATTTCAACTTTTTGTCTTTTAACTGATGGATGCTGATAATCTTAAAATCTTAACGACCTGTGAAGATAATAATAATTCCCAAATCAAATCCTGAAATCGAAGCTGAAGTATTCAACGCATTTGAATAAGTTACATTTATTTATGTTCCCAACAGATTTACGACGAAGAGGGTGCGATAGATGTTCTCCTCACAATTTTAGAATTGTACAGCAAACGGAACCCACAGGATCCGATAGATGTGGAATCGGATCCAGATCTACATTTAGTGGGTGAGCAACAAAACCTTAAGTCACTGAAAGACCACAATGAGGCACTTGTCCACCGCCAACGATGAGCGAGAAGAGAGTAGAGCTAGAAACTAGAAACTAGTCGGCGAGCAGCGAGAAGCGAGTGTGCGGTTCCGATAGTTTTGTCGCTGGGCTATAAGCGAGAGTGCGAGTGCGACAGGCGATTACTCGCACCACTCGCTTGGGCTGGCTAGTCCTTCAAACCAAGCCGCAAAGTCGCCAAGGGAACATCGCTGAGCAAGTATCGCTGAGCAAGTATCGCTGAGCGAGTATTATCTTTGATAATTCTTGTCGCTCAGTGACAAACTAGTGGAGCGCGTCCTCGCCGGCAGTGTAAACAGTCAGCGATCAACTATTAATATATGCATCTCAATTGTTTCTTGAGCGAGAAAATAGCCGATAGTTAGTCGCTTCCTCGCCGGCGATGGGACAACTGTTTTACATTGAATACTAACTTGTTGAACTTATTCTAGGTTCAGATTTGGGAGGATCAGATGGTTCCAATGAAGATGTTCTCATCAAGGTAATTGCTTAAATAAATAAAAATTTATTTCTTTATCACATTTTATATTAATTGGTATAATAATTATCAGTCCATAAAATCTTATTCATGCAAACATTATAAAACAAGGCAATCGCTATTACTCGTATTGCCTAGAAGCCAGAAAACCCCTGTAGCAGTTTGTTATAACTAGACTTACAAACAGCTACAGGGGTTACCTGCCATCGATTTCTAAAAGTGATATAAAAATTTCAAAGGCAACGGGCTGTCGCTAGCATGACTGAACTTTATATTTTGCAGACTGTACGCGTAGTCGCCAACCTGTGTTTGGAAGAACGTGTGGGGCGAGGTCTAGCGAACTTGTACGCCGAGCGGATTGTAAACACCCTGCTGTCTTGTTTACAACTAGCTGAGAAAATCATAGAAAACACGGTAATGCTCTACGGTTTATGTAAAACATGGCTAGAAGACTTTACTTACTTATCTATATATCTATGCTAATCATAAAGCTGAAGAGTTTATTTGTTTGTTTGTTTGAACGCGCTAATCTCTGGAACTACCAGTCGGATTTGAAAAATATTATGGCATTTGGTAGCCCAATTCTTGAGTAAGGTTACGCTACGACCCTTAGGAGCCGAGTAAATAGAAAAAAATCAGAAAGAACGCCTAAGCGAAAACGAAGTAAAAGCGAGGGCGGGCGATGCGATGCGACGAGGAAACAAGAATATTGCGCGCGGACGAAGGCGTGGGCAGAAGCTAATAATAAATATACAGGGTGTGGAGTAATTAATGGATAACCCTGTTCTATGGGTGGGGGATCCCAAGCCCTATATCTTATATAATCTCTTAAATCAGTCGTAAAGTGCACTACACTTTTCATTCTTTGAAAAGCCTCCAGTGCTTCTTACCCCTGAACACCAAAATCTCCCTTGCTCAAACTCTCATTCAGCCTATTATTGACTACGCAGATGCCTGTTATTTGGATGCCACCGAGGAGCTTTTGAATAAACTTGAGCGTTTACAAAATATCTGTATTCGTTTTGTTTTTAACCTTAAAAAGTATGACCACGTTTCTAACTTTCGCAAGACTCTCAAGTGGCTCCCTATTCGACTTCGCAGGAACTCTCGCATATTGTGTCTGCTATTTAACATCCTTCACAACCCTAAAACACCTTCCTATTTGCGGGAACGCTTTTCTTATGCCCGTCCTTTTGATGCGCTTTGCAGGTCGCATCTTAGAAACCTCCTAAAATTTCCTTCCCATTCCACTGACTTCTACTCCTACTCCTTCACTGTGCACGCGGTTCGGTTGTGGAATTCACTACCACCTGACATTAGGGACTGCCAAACTGTTGCAGTATTTAAAAGAAGAGTGAAAGAACACTATCTTTCCATTTCGTCATAGTTATTTTAGTGATATTTATTCTAGAAGTATGTATGTATTTAAGTATTTGTTATATGTTTTGTTAGCTTAGTGAATTGTTTTTTAGATTTTATGTATTTTTATTTTCTCTCTTATTCTTACACACGGTGTCTACATCTCTTTTTATCCCCTGTCCTATTGCAGGTATGCTGGAAGAGATTTCTTTAGAAATAAGCATCACCTTTGTACGTAATTTTCTGTTCCTTTATTCTTGTCTGTTTATTTGTGTGTACATAAATGGTTAAATAAATAAATAAAAATAAATAAATAAATATAAAAATTCTCAAATCCCGGAATTGATGAGCATGCGCAATTTTTATTATTTTTTATATAAAAATTGCCACCTTTGTTCACTTCCTCGGCCACCGTGTTCACAAATGAAGGAATTTTCACTATCTGATCTCTGCATAATATTCTTAAATAAACGTGCTATAATATGTGCGAACTACAATTATGTTCAGAACAAGTCGTTGGAAGAGCACACGGCATCAGTGGAGCGCGGAGAGGAGCTGGCGACGGCGGCGCTGGCCACGCTAAACAACATGACTTTCTACCGCGAGCCACCCGACCCGCCCGACCCGCTGCACGTGCCGCTCGACAACATATGCAAAGGTACCTGACGCTAATCAGCGCTACGTCAACGTTACGAAATGTTACGTCATTGCTACGCTGCTGCCAGCTACATTACGTCAACGAAACGCGGTAGCAAACTACGTCATTGCTACGTTGGTGCTTGCTAGCGCTACGAAAACGCCGTTGCCTACGCTCTGGCGCTAGCAAGTACTACGACAATGCTGCGCGCGTCGTTGCTACGGCGTTTGCTAGCTATACGACAACGCTTCGAAACGATACGTACACGCTATGACCCAAATCTTTACCTGCCAATTTATTCTGTAAAAATATCACCGTGAAAAGAAGTGAAGTGAGCTATCAAAGTGCCAATTCCTAGCATCAGGTGGAACGACAGGTCCCTTCACCTAAGTTTTGACGATTAGCTTATTATTACAGTAATGGTCGGCTGGTTTTTCCTCTCACATGGTTTAAGTAATGTCATACATGTTTGTTGAGCAGCGACCTGTCGCTGGCTGCGAGGCAGCGGGCCCGCGTCCTGGGAGGCGGTGCGCGCGCTCGGCAACGTATCGCGCGCCACGCGCACCGCGCAACTCATCGTACTCGAGGGCGTACTAGACCGGCTTGAGCCTTTCTTACAACATGGTGAGTTTTACACCGAACGTATGACATTGAAGAATGGTTGCTATGTTTTGGTGGCCTTTTCTTAGTGCGCGAGTCGGACTCGCACTTACTGGTAACTGGTAGATAAATGATTTTATTTCTGTAAATTGGTTGTAAATAAAAACACGTTTACTCTTCAAAAGAAATAATAATACTTTTAAACTATAGACAAGGTCGATGTTTCCTAGCGACTGCTCTGGGAAGAAACACCGAAACAAACTCAGAGGTCTCTTCTACATTACCTACATTATTCACGTGAGCACGCGAGGGCCATGTTTAGTGTCTGAGATGGGCTTTTGAGGAAAGAACTACACAGATTTGCTCAGTCAGTGCACGCATTGTGTCAGTAATCGTAGCTCAACTTATAACTTAAGGAGCATAACGACTCAATACTTCTATGTATGTGTCAGAGGCGTGCAGCGTCCGATGCGCGGCGGCAGGAGTCCTCGTCAATGTGTGCGGCGCGGGCGCAGACTGCGCGGCGGCAGCGGCGCTGGTGGCGCGCACGCTGACCGCTGCGGCAGCGCGCCACGACGCCGCGCCCGCGGCGCTGCTGGCGCGCGCGCTGTGGAACGCGCACGCGCACGATCACGCGCCGCTTTCACCCACGCACGCGCATCTCGTATCTGAAGCGTTGGCTGCATTTATTGGTAAGCCGCTTAAAAAAAAAAAATAGAAAACCGAAATCCCTGGTGTACCGTAGAGTTGGTTAAAGGGCTGCTCTATTAAGTGATCAGTTTAAATTAATGCGTCAACGATTTCGGGATTCTACGTAATGAAAATATAAAATTTTATTTATTTATTTAAATCAGACACAATGATCCATTCATTGTGTCTGATTTTTTTGAACGCATTAATTTGAACTGATCACTTAATAGAGCAGCCCTTTAACCAACTCTACGGTACACCAGGGATTTCGGTTTTCTATTTTTTTTTTTTTTTGTTATAAGTATTTATGTTATAAGTGGGTATACTTAAAAAATATGTTAGTAACTAAGTAAGTAGAGATTAAAATACATGCCACAATAATAGTAAAATAAATAAGTGAGGTGATACGAGTACAATAAAATTGTAAAATTAATTAATAAGTTAAATAACAATCGTCGTCATAATAATATTCGTAGCAATTATACAGGGTTATTTGTCAAACATCAACAACCTCTTAAGGGGTCATTGTACTCATCATTATGAACAACTTTTACTATGGAACCAAAACTGAAATCAGCTGTTCAGTACATTTATGTTTGCATAATTCGTCAAAATGTACTGAACAGCTGATTGTGTTTTCGGGATTTCAGGTTCGGTCCTATAGTGAAAGTTGTTCATAATGATGAGTACAATGATCCCTTAAGAGGTTGTTGGTGTTTTACCAATAACCCTGTATACAGTTTCAAGAACGTTGCTGTTTGCCATATCCACTATGCGTGAAAGAGCTTATGCCCCAAACTCAGTTCGCGTTGATTAGCATAATAAGCATAATCAGCTTATTACGCTTGCCACTGCTGGGACACAGGCCTCCTCTCTTCGAGAGGGAGTGCGCTGTAATCAACCACGTGGACCCAGTGCGGGTTGGTAGATGTCACAAGTGTTTTGGTTCTATCACATGCCGGTTTCCTCACGATGTTTCCTTCACCGTTCTGAGATCAGTGGTGATGATATGATTGGATGGACATGTGGTTGGTGGCATGTAGCGACTGCCTATCTGACCTCCACAGCCCAGTAACTGGGTAGGTAATACTATGCCGCTTGGTAAGACTGGTTGTGAGACTTTCGAGCCTCTGACGACCTGTAACGACTGTCAAAGATCCACGAGCGACAGCCGCGACCAACGGCTTATCTAACGTGCAATCCGAGACACAGAAGGGTCTTGGTACGTAAAGGTGGTCACCCATCCACGGACCAACCGCGGCAAGAGTAGCTTAACTTGATCGATCGACCCGCGTGGCTGTATGGCTGTATTACTTAGCCACAGCTATCTAAATAAAATTCAATTCAAATGGTTTTACATTATAATTGTTTTCATACAACACGACAACATCTACTGATAGAATGAAGAAAGAAAGAAAATACGTTTATTGCGGAAATGATGACGCAAAGAAATAACACAACAAAATAAAATAATAAAAGATCAAGTTGAAGGAAAATATGCGTCACATTCACGCAAAACGGCCGTCGCTCAGCATATTGCCGCGACCCCATGCGACACAGAGCCCCAGCGATGGCTTTCAGCGACAGCTGGCGTTGACGTGATTGTACGGTTAACGTACAGGACCCCAAGTCTGCTATTTTTTTATTAATTCGTCATTCCAACACGATCCCATTGTCATTTTGCTGAAAGTTCGTAATCTGCTAAATTCATAATGGTCGATCATTGGTAGGTCAGTGGTCTCGTAATAGAATCGTGGTACTGATCAAAGGAACTGTCAAAATTTTAGCAGATTACCGCATACGTCAGTCTTTCATTTGTCATTATAGAATAGAATAGAATAAACTTTATTTCGAGCCAACTCATGTATGGTTAGTAACATTGTTTTTAACATTATGTAGGTAAGAGATTACCATTTTAAGCCATTTCTTTCAATGGAGTGCCAGTGGTTGACCATTGGAAAGTCATAATGACGCCATTATATTAGTAGATTACAAAACTAGTCAAAATCAACAATTATGAAATCAATGACAGACCATTCTGACACTATTGTAATAGCAGACTTGAGGCCCTGGCATTTATTTTGCTAACGCCACGACCTAGGTACTTGCCGCGACTCGTTTTATAACAATTTGAGTAATGAATCGTCAGTTGACCAATAACTGTCCTAACAAATAAGTCACGATTACCATCCGACATAACTATTGTAACTTTAAACTAATAAACTTCGGGATCAAGGAATCTGTGGTTTTCGTCAACTCAAACTCTAACTAACGACGCCTGGGCCATACAGTGATGACGTCGACACTTGATACTTAGCTTACCTGCACCTGATGCATAAAAAATATACATTAGCATAAAACATTGTAATTGGCAGCAAAACTATACAGGATTATTTTGAATTAGCTAGCTAAACTCCGCAGACGCGATCGGTATCGACATCTAAACCTGATAAAACAAAAATCGAATTAGGTAAATTGATGATTTTTAGATTTCTGTACCAAAATGGTAAAAAGGAACCCTTATGGTGCGACTCAGTCTGTCTGTCTGTCCGTCTGTCACAGCTAGATATCTCAAGAACTACTAATGTTATCAACTTGAAATTTGGAATAGTTTTAGATGATGTTTGCCCAACTATTTTGCAAATGAGAAAGAATTAAAAATATTTTTTTAGCAAGAGGGACTGAAAAAATTTAAAATTTGAAATTGGCCTACTGTATCATATGAAAGATCGCTGTTTGCACATTCCAAACATTTTTTTCTATTTTTTAGGCCGCACAGTTGATGAAAAATGTAAAAAAAAACACCGTTCCCCCACCGTATCTCCGAAGTTTGCACAGAAAAAAAATCTGAAATTATCCTATATGATAGAAGTTTATGTAAAGATTACAGAAAAAGTAAAACGATGTCTCTAAATAGCACACTTTTTCAGAAATCACTATCAACAAAAATTACATTAGTTCCAGTATCGGTCATAGATGGCGTTGACCTAAAACTGCAATATGTGTGTTGTTGTGGCTAAGATTTGTAAATTAACAATAAATATATGTATAATAGTAAAGTACTGTCCGTCTGTTTGCCCTTCCACCGGTCCGCCCATCCACCTGTCCGCCTGTCGCGTCTATCCTACTTTTGAAGGACTGTACGTAAAGTAACACATAGAAAATATTTATATATGACGGTACGGCACCCTCGGTGCGCGAATCAGACTCGCTCTTGACCGGTTTTTTTTTTGTGGGATCGTCGACCGCAGTTATTACTACAATAACTGCGGTCGACGATCCCACAAAAAACACTTGAAATATTAGTTTAAAAAATCAGTTTTTTTTTTTTTGTAAACAAATAAGAAAACCATTTTCTCATCTCATACTTCAAGTAACAACACGAACAGAAGTCGATGACCTCCAAAAAAAACACCAAATCTTTTTATTTTATCATGTTTAGATATCAACACCCATCCCGTCTGCGGAGTTTTAGCTAGCCAATTTAAATTAACGCTGTATTTTCAAATGAAATAAAAATAAAGATAATGGTGACATATCGTATCATAGGGGAGAAAAACGGTGGTGCCGTTTATCTTTATTGAATGTATCGTAGTTCTATCGCCAATTGGTTGTATCTATGTGAAACGTTCCTCTATTTCACAACACTTTCAAGCGACTCCGTGGCGCAACGGTAGCGCGTCTGACTCCAGATCAGAAGGTTGCGTGTTCAAATCACGTCGGGGTCAAAATAGTCTTTTTGGATTTTATTTTTTTGTTAGAATCTATTTTCATGCTCAATCATTGTTATAGATGATGAATCAGCGTTCGCTGCCTGTGAAGCATCTAACATGGGAGATCGATGCGCCAGTGATCAGAGCATCGTCAAACACCATGTGAGTATACAAACTTTTATACCAACTACATAATAATTGTTTAATTTAGAAGTCAAATAACATTACTTTAGTACTATGCGAGCTAACTAACAATAGGATCGCGCTTGCTGCCAACTTTATACGATAACTGTCAAATTAGTACTGCCAGCAAAAAAAAAAACTGTGAAATGAAAAATAAATTAATAATTAATAAATTATCTATTTATGGAATTCAAGAAATAACATTTTGTTAGTATTTTTTTATTCCTAGATTCATTATTATTTATATTCATTTTTATAAAATGTTATTTCTTGAATTCCATAAATAGATCATTTTGCATAAATTAATAATACATATATGGAAAGAGTATTCTTTAAAACAAATAACGTCGGCCTAATTCGTTAACCTGCCAAGTAAAGCTGGCTATACATACAACTTGTTTACCTACCAAATTTTTTTTAATGTGTGTCAGATATGCTATTAGTTATGCTTTTAAAATATCAAGGAAACTTATTATAACCAACAGATTTTACGAGAATTTCGATTCCTAAAGCGATAAATATGATATATTAGTCGGTTTTTTCTTCGTCCTGTTAACTATGGAAAAATGGACTTGGCAGGTTATCAAATTATGCCGACGATAACCAATATTTAGTTAACTTCACGAAATGCTACTGTTCGCCCTAATATGTCGCCATTTTGCTACGCAACTAAGAATCTACCAGTGTGCCTAAAACGTTGAATATGACAACAATTTTACAAAGGCCGAGGTGTACCAACTTATAAAAAAACATAAGCCTCCTAAAAATTAAACTATGTAGTTTGATAACTTATTTGCCAGCCACGGCCATGAAGTTTTACGCTTGCTATGAAGTTTTATGCTTGTTTTACGCTTTCGCTCATGTATAAATAATTTGGCGTAAAATTTATTAGAAATACCAAAAAGCGAACAAAAATAATTAAAATGAGTATAATTTTTCTTTATTTTTTGCACACCTTACGCTTTTGTAATGAATTTCGCGAGTATCGCGGAACAAAATGGCGTCTTGTCAGTACTACCTATTCTATTTGGCACGAATAGTAACAAAAAAGCTATCAACTCTATTCCAGTCAAGTGTCTCTTTCGAACCTCTTTCGAAAAGACTTACTTGGTAGTTTATTGATTTGCTCAGCTATACGCGCAAATTGACACAAATACGTGATATACGACCCGTAGGTATCATAATCATTGATTGACAAAGCAAGTCAATGTCACAGATAAGAGTTGCACCGTGTAAGGTACAAAATTGCTTGACAACGCATAGCACACTTTTTGCCCAATATTGGTGCCGATTCTGTTGTGCACAAACTAACTAAACTTAATTTGATCTATTGCTAACTTTTTCTTTCTAATAAAACACGAAAAAGAAGGACGTAGAGTTGTCAAATTTAGTTGAAGTAATACATATTTCTATACCAATATAAACGACACGTAAAAACATGTCGACTAAAAACATAGTGAAGCGCAAGGCGTAAACTACAATAGTCTGACATCTCTAACTTAGTCCATAGCTATAGCCGTCCTTTTCTCGCGCTGCCTGTTAGTAAAAAATAGCGATTCTCTAATGTTAGTTTAGTTATTGAACAAGAGAATCAGGTACCATTGACCTGCTTTATGAACCCCAGGTAACATTTGATATGGAGAACAACAACTACGCAACAGAGTGTGACCTGTCTTGCTACGCTGCCGGTTCGAAGCGTCTCAATCGTAAAGGCAGCATTGAGCTCGAAGACGGTGACGTCACAGGCGAGGACCTGGGCTTCGAGGAAGGGGACGTGGAGGAATGCCTCTGTGATCCGTGCCGCCGCCTTGCCTCTTGGGATGAGCTGGCCGGTGTTGCCATACCGCTCATGGAGAGGTTGCGACCTCTGCGGACAGACGCCTCCGTGGGGACCGAGTGAATGGTAGCTGTTCACGTGACAAGTGCCAGAAAGTGGCTTGGAGTGGGCAGTGTTCTCCGAATGTTGGAAGTTTATCAAGATAAGTAGGGAAATGTTCTCGGTCCATAATTTTAGTTGAGTCAAATGTAGGAACTATATTGTAACATTGTAGTTTTAATAGCAGTATTCAATCTTATCGAATAGGTATTAGATTTCGAGAAAACGTTGGAAAGCGAATAATGACGTGTCGGTTGTGAATGTGTGGTAGTTAATAGAAATTAATTAGTGAAAAACAAGTCAATAATTTATTATTAACTAATAGGTAGATAAATTGATTTAAAATTACTTTTAATAATATCCATAGGCCACATTTATTTTGCTTCAATTGATGACTAATGGAGTTAATTTGTCTTTACAGACTGTGATGGTGGGATGTAGCTAATGTCAACTTTAATTACTAGGTATTTTAGAATAAACAACATGACTGTACATCTTGGCATTTAAACTACTTAGGTATATAGTTTTATAGTAACTAGTTTCTGCTCACGACTTCGTCCGCGTGAAATATCTTGTCCTCCTGACCCACACCGTCGTCGCATCTAATCGCATCGCCTGCCGCCGCTATTACTTCGCTTGCCTTACCGTTCTTTCTAACTTTTTTCTTTTAAGTCGGCTCCTAAGGGCCCGTCGTGTTAAATAGCCTATAGCCGTCCTCAAGAATTGGGCTATAAAATGCAATAATATTTTTTCAAATCCGACTGGCATAGGTACAGACGCCAGCAGGTCAACCTACCCGAAACTGTCAGATTTTCCCAATCAACATCGAACCTAATGCTTTAGCAATAAAGTCGAAAATCTATTAAAGAAATCTGACAGATTGTAGTAGCTTGATGTGCTGGCGTCTGTACTTAGTTCCTGAGATTAGCACGTTCAAACAAACTAACAAAAAAATAAACTCTTCTACCAACAATATTGAAATAATAAGTCGAGAGGGTCATCAATCCGCGAAAATCTCGCAATTCAGAAAAATGAAGTATTTGCACAACGCTGTCTATGGGTAAATGGATAAAACGTCCGCACAAAGCATGTTTTATTCGCGAGCTGTATGAATGAAAGTTATTTTGCGTTTTAGTAATTTTCTAATATCTCCGACAATCATATTTCTATGATGTCCTTGTGATCATAAAATAATTTATTTTGATAAGGACTAATATTTTGTTGTTTAAATAAACATCGAAACGTAAGTATATCGAAAAAATACTTTTTTAAACATAAAAGAAATACAAAAGATAAATATAAAAAATGGTGTCGCGTACTTTTTGTAGAATTATTTAAGACAGACCAGCATCCTAATTGCGTGACACACTATCCATCGGAATCGGTTTCATTTTGAGAGTTCAACAACATGCGTTATTTACTTTGTTGAGCAGACACAATTTTCGAACATATGAAGCAATGGATTAGTAATTTGCTTCAAAATGATTCAGATTCCGATCGATAGTGTATAGCGAAGTGTGTGTGTGTGTAGTGTGTGTAGTGAAGGTGCCACACCCTAATTGCGAAACACAATATCACTCGATACATTTTGAACGCGTAGGTAGGCACTATTGCACTTTTATAGGACACAGCAGATTATTATTTATACTTAACTGACGAAAAGTTTCAACGCAGGGATGTCCAGAATCATGTACGGAATACGTGGTTTCAATTAGTGTGATAACCTCCACTCTGTATAGTCTTGTGACAATATATATGATATCTATCATCATCATTCTTCTGCCCTTGTCCCAATTTATTTAGGGTCAGCGCAACATGTCCCTTTTTTTCATACTTCTCTATTAGTCGTCATCTCGGTAGTCACCCCCTTTTTAGCCATATCATCTTTTAAACAGTCCATCCATCGTTTTTTTGATCTTTCCTTACTCTTATATCCATCGACATTCATACTCAAAACTTTCCTCCCGACAGTTTCCTCATTCCTCCGCATCACATGCCCATACCATAACAAGCGATTTCTGCATAACTTTTCAGTCACTGGTGCCACTTTCAAACTTCGCCTTATGTACTCATTTCTTCTACAGATTCGTTCGTTAGCTTTTCAAAATAAATCTTCCATCGTACTTTTATTTGACATTTTTAGACAGAACCTTACAGGCGTCGTCTTTCATACATTTAATGTGAATAATATCTCTCTTTCTCCTTTCTCTTGCTTTTGTAATCCGGTAGAGCTCCTTCTGGCCTTTAGGGCTGTCCAGTGAGTCCTACAACTCCTCCTGCGCCTTAGACCGGTTTTCTACGCCCTGTCTTTCTTTAAACGCAATTTTCTTTTCTTTAAACATGTTTTGCACTTCTTCATTCCACTACCATGTATCATTTAATAACTTTCCCTTTGGATTCTCCAAACACATCTTTACAATCCGCCATCTCTTTCCAAAATTCATTCACAGATTTTCCTTCCATATTCATCCTTAGATTTTCATTTCAATCATTTTATGTACCACTTGACTCTTAACCTCTTTTTCTATCATACGCCAATTGGCTTTAGGTGGGGGCCTTTCCTTGTTCCTACTGGATGAGACACTGATTTTTACCTCCATTATAATGAGTCTATGTTTTGAGACTAAGTCTTCACTTTTCATTTTACACTTTTAAGGCTGTTCCGTCTTACAAGCAAGTAGTAGATTTGTGTCACGTGGCGGCCACTCTTGTAAGTTATAAGATGCTCATTTTGTTTTTCGAACCCCGTACCTATTTGTTATTGCCATCATTATTTATGGTTATGATATCCATCAATTATTTGATTTTCCAATGAGTGTATTATATGAACTTTATTACAGTATGTAATCATGTATTTAAATGAAATACAATGTGCGTGTACTATTGTGTAGGTATGCCTGCCTAACCCTTCGGGGATTACAAGCGTGATGTTGTGTTATAAAACATAATGTATATGTAATCTTAATATAATATTATATTCCTATCACTTTCCTACGCTACAATCAGTGAATCGTGTTAACTTTTTTTGAATTTAAATTAATATAAATAATAATCTTTATAACTGCCTACATTATATCTGAAGTTACCTACAAGTGTACGTGCAATTATTTGTTGTAATCAGTTTTTACAATTTTATTGATACGCTTATTAAATAAAATGTAGGTACTCGTGAACATTCATTTATAATTACGTTGTAGTTATGCGTAAAATTAGATAATAAATAAATTGATTTATCTTGAATGTTTTATTTTATTACACCAGGTGAATCTCGAAAATATTCTAGACAAACTTAGTGAAGGGGTAAGTGTCTCGGGATCTGTATTTTAGTGTTTTGCCACCGACTTCCGAAAGTAAAGTTATTTCATAATTTCGAGTTAATTTCTTTTTGAAGTCGATTCAATATTTTTTATTTCATAAGTTTTAGTTTTTAGTAAAAACTGGAATATTTGTTGGTAATAAGTAGATAATAGTTTTGTTACAAATATTGCACTAGAATTTAACCAAGGTTTTGAGATGTTTTCCTTTTGACACCACTCCTGTAGCTCGTATCAATAAGCCACAGGTAACTGAAGGAACACGGGTGGGTTTTAGTCGGTAGAAGTCTGACACGCCCTCCCGCTCCACCCAGAGCGGGAGAAGTTATTTGACAATTTCCCACCCAAAAAAAAAAAGGCCGCCACACTCCTTTGTTCCCACTAGTACCACCGAATAGTACCACCGGTAAATTTCGTTCTCTATTGTACCACCATTTATATTAATTCATATTAGTGGTACTATTGAGACTGTTTTTTTTTGTTTGAGATGGATTTGCTCTTGACTCTAGTCTAGGTCAGAGTTGACAGAGACAAAGTCGACGATGGAGTGAGCATACCCAGAAGAAGCCTGTTCACTCTCACTTTGAAGAGATTAGGGTGGAAACACAGACGTAGGTAGGTAGTGAGTTCCACTCTTTTGCTGTGCGCAGCGCATTATAAAAGACATTTGGAAATGCTTAGTGCGAATTGGTGGAATATCAACCAGGTAGGGATGGTAACTGGCAGTGCGTCTAGATGTCCGATGGTAGAAGGGAGCCGGTGGAATCAGGTCGTGGAGTTCTTGGGCACACTCACCGAAGTACAATCTGTAGAAGACCGACAGGCAGGCAACCTTTTGCGGCGATGAGCCAAGCGGTGAAGCTTGGCATCCACCAGTTCTACGTCGCCAATGAGCCTTTAGCTCTGCGTAGCACCGAGTCAAGCGCAGCTAGTTGGTTTTTAGCTGATCCATCCCAAAGGTGGCTGCAATACTCCATGCAGGATCAGACTTGCGATTTGTAAAGGGTTAAAAGCTGTCCAGGAGTAAAGTATCGCTTCTCCCTATTAAGGATGCCCAGTTTCTTGGCCGCAGTTTGGGCTTTGTACTCGATGATGGCGCCGAAGTTGAGACCAGATGTCAACTCCATGCCTATGCCATGTTTTTCCCAATAGCACTACCTACGTACCTGTAGAGATGGCAGCTGGACTTTAATAAACAAATTAATAGATATTCTCAGTTGAATTGCAAAATAAAAGTAAACAAAACACAAAGTTATCTTTCGGCCAATGGAAAAATAAAATAACAACGTTTATATGCGAACTAGTGAAGTTTCTCTAAAAAGTGGCCATACAACTTTCTCCTGATGTCAATTGCATGCTTCAATTATCCGATCATCAGAATCAATGTACTGTTTTGCTCGTTTTGGTTGTGAGCTATTATTGAACTTCTTAAATTGAATGTGAATATATTGCAGCTCCAATAATATTACATACATTCGTGTCGAATTGATAACCTCTTTTTTTTTGAAGTCGGTTAAAAATATTGGTTGAGTTGTAAAAGAAAAGTACCCAAGTAGCCGAGAGTCACCTTGTTCTTCCTGCTGTTATGATATTTTGTTTGTACTGGACCATACATACTCCTAAGTACTGGACCATACCTGGGAACCTTCTGGTTTTGGAGAAATTGAAGGATAAATATGCAATTTTTTTGTTGACGTTTTTTACGAAAACAAGTTTTTAATCCCCGATGGAAACAGAGGGGTGTTAAATAAAAAAATACGACTTCAAAAAGAAATTTTCTCAAAATTATGAAATAACTCTAATTTCGGAAGTCAGTGTTTTGGGATCTGTATATTAGTATTTTGGCACCGACTTCCGAAATTAAAGTTATTTCATTCTAACAGGATGCAGCTGAATACCAGTATTTTACATGGAGTGACTGCCTATCTAACCTCCACAACTCAGTTACTCCATATCGTCAAAGATAATAACTAACTGGTTGGCATAATTTACCTACTTATTAAATATATGTTATATTCACTGACAAACAACGCATAGTCTCTAGGTCTCGAAGCATGAGGACAAGAGCTCCTCTTCTAGTAACGAGTGTGTGCACTAAGGAAGAATTTTCGAAAATTCCTCGCCTAACAAACAGGGTTTAATAGGGGATGAAAGTTGCTATGGAAGTTCGTCATTTTTGCTGATCGGGAGCACGACTTGAAATGTAGTATATCAGCAAGCGAGTATACATAAATAGGTACTGCCTACCTACAAGTTTGCTGTCATGACCAGACCTCGTTATTTATCTTCGGAGCATAAAGAACTCATAGACTAATTAAACCGAAGTGTCGATCAAACAAAAACAGACTTTCCGGTATGTACTAGTTTTTACCTACATGATCATTGCCTACATAATGAAAATAATGAACCAATGAACCAATTCCCATGTTGTTTTATTAATAAGTACATAAGTGTACCTACTTATAATAACTAGTCGGACATGTCTTCCAACGAGCTGTCGCCACCGTAGGAATCCTTTTGTGGTCTTCTGACTATATGATAGTGTACATATGACAGTTCGTAGTGTTCCAATTCAAAACAGGCAACTGTCACATGTTTCTATGTCAAAAATGTGAATAAAGTTTTTATTTCCTATGTTCATAAAGCACGTCTCTGGGAGTGTATAATTTGATAGGCACTAAACTTGAAAATATATTTGAGCATATATTTCTCTGTAAATAATATCATGATTTTGTTGTATAAAACACAAATGAACGAAGTATAAGTTAGAAACAGAAGACTTACTTGAATATCAGTTTCCAAGGAGACGGAAGGAAGGAGAAGGAAGGAGGTGTCACGTATTCAGTCAAAATGTATATTTTCGAGTCAAAATGTGGTTACAAGCGCAGAGCTACGAAGAAACGGAAAATCTTATAAAGTCATCAAGTTAAGCATCACTTCTTTAAACACACGCTAACCTGATACGATGGATGATCCTTCAGACACGAACACATAAACTTTCCTCACTCATGTATTATAATTTCACACTTCACACTTACACACATTTTACTAAGGGCTTCCTCTCTTGTATACTGCGCCACTCTTGACATGGTCTTCTGATGCTACCAATGTAACCTACATATGTATTTCTTTTATGTGAGAATGCTGGTATCCATAACACAAGTTAAATCTTTCTTTGGATACCAGAGTTCATACAAAGACTGCTACATAAACACATGGTTATATAATTGTAATTCGCTATTATTGTATACGCATGGTGTTGTTTGTAAGTGTTTGATTGTTCAACCATGTTGTTCAATAAAATCTTTTATTATTATTATTATTCTTTGTTTTGATCCGACGATAACGAGGTCTGTCATGACCATCATTACGAACGTGAAAAACCCAATTCATTTGTTTCCGTCCAATTGCATTATTTTTGTTGTGCAACAGTTGATTCTATTCTAATCTATTGGCAACAATGTCTGATGCAACATAAGAATAGATTACACGGGATACGAGATGTAAGGAAGTGTCCGGCACGTAGAGTGTATGTTTACGGAGACCGGAGGCCGGAGGGCCAGAGGGAAGTGCGTCGCGATCGTTTGGCAACTCGAGTGGCGCAAGCGCAGCGGTCGGCGACCAACGCTAATGTCGATGTTCGGACGGACCTTCAACTGGGCGACACCCCGCCCCTATCTACAGGCTGTTGCTGGTTTATGTAGGCAATATTAACTAAATCATACAAAAAAATATGTACAGACGCCAGCACATCAAGCCACCCGAAAGTGTCAAATTTTCCCAATCAACCTTGAACCTAATGCTTTAGCGATAAAGTTGTAAATCTATTAAAGAAATTTGACGGCTGATGCTTGATGTGCTGGCGTCTATACAATCGTTCAAAATTGTACTTGAAAGAAGATCTACTAGCGATGACCAGAAGAACCAAAACAATTTGATGTAAATAACAAGGCTACAAAAGCTTGATGAGCCAGATTTAACTTCAAAAGTAAATAATATGATATATAGCCAAACCCACAAAAGCTCCTAGAGACAATTTTTTTACGACGCGAAAGTACAAGCTACAAAGTAATAAGTTTGGAGTGCCTCAAGGTAATCGATGCTAGGACCCCCTTTTTTTACATGCCTATGTAAAAGGACCAAACCTTAGGGCGTTTTATTTAGTTTACTTAAAAATACTTACGTAGTCTGGTCATAAGTTTTGTCACATATGGAAAGTTAAATAACTGAGTGTGAGTGTGACTGAGTTAAATAACTAACACAATGAGTTACGCACTACAACCATTTATACATCAAATGAAAGGGTATAAAATACAGATTTACACCACATTAAAATTATTCAAATTATCCTCCTCTTGCTTCGATACAAGCCTTCAATCTGCAAGGCCAGTCATCAATCGAAGCACGCACGACGTTCATGTCAATATCGGCGACTGCTTTAATCAGGGATGCTTTAAGTGACTCGCAAGTTGCGATGGGGTTTAGCGCAGACCTTTTCCTGTAAGTGCTGCCATATTTTGTAATCCAAGGGATTTAAGTCTGGACTGGATGAGGGCCAATCCTCATGCCTGATAAAGTCGATTCCACGGGTCGTGAGCCAGTTTTGGATACTTTTCGCCTTATGAGCCGGCGCAGAATCCTGCTGGAATACCCAGTGCTTGTTTTCGAACATTGTTTGTGAAAGAGGTTCCACAATGGTTGTTAGGGCTGTTTTTTGGCCGCAACGATGCAATGCAATTACTGCGACTCTGTCTTCTTTGTTCATTTTCTAAAATGGAGTGGACGCCACTCCATTTTAGAAAATGAACAAAATTCCAGAAACCCTTTGTTTTTATTTTCTTTAAATATTCCAATTTCGAAAGCCCATAATATTTTCCTCGGCTTGCATTCGAAATTCGAAATTTTACCTATGTGACAGAACTTATGGCCCGACTACGTAGTTTCATGGTTTAGAGGGCATTTGTTTGCAATTGATAACAGCTAATATGTGATCATAGTTTCAGAACTAATTAAATTTGAATTGGTCATCCTCCTGTCTTTGTCCCACTTTACCTACTTGGAGTCGGCACAGAATGTGTGCTCTCTTCCACCTCTCAACGACGGTTGGCAAAAAATAAAACCGACTTCCAAAACAAAACACTGCAAAGTGAAAAATAACTTTAATTTCGGAAGTCGGTGGCAAAAAACGAAAATACAAAACCCCAGACACCTACTACCGAAATTAAAGTTATTTTTCACTTTGTTGTGTTTTGTTTTGGAAGTCGGTTTTATTTCTTGTTAAAACGTTTTTTGTTTTGACTAGTATATAATATATAAACGTATAACATTATCATCCGATGGCGACCGCGGGCTTATAGTAGTTGTGAACCTATGGGGTTCGGTTGACATTCGTGCACACACTGACATAATTATGGGGTTCCTTAAGTATATATATTATAGCGAATACTTGAGGGGTTTTTGCACTTGTGATTAAAAAAAACATCAGCCTGTAGAGGTGTGACAGGAACCCAGTTTTGTTATAAGTTATCCTTGCGGCGTGTATCGACCAATAAGTGAATGTTACCTGATTCGATCACATCTAGTCAGAAAGGTACTGTACCTCACATTTTCTATTAGTACAAACATACAACATTGCCCAACGACGTACACCAGTGTAACAAATCTAATATATTTCACGAATATTACGCCATTAAGGTTCATAATAATGAAAAAAATTACGCTAGTTGCTACGATCGTCGCTTCTTACAGTGTATGTTTAAAATCTGTATATAATACCCGTTACTTGCTACATATTAATATGAAGGCAATTTTGTCTCGTATCCCCATCGGCTGTTTCTTTTACTTTTTGATGTAGAGCAGTTATTCACTTGTTGCTAAATATTCAACGTTGACATTTGATGATTATTATATACACAATGACACATCATCATTATCTGATCTGCCTGGGTCGGCTTCCAGTTAAACCGAATGCAGCTGAATACCATTATTTTACATGAAGCGACTGCCTCTCTAACCTCCACAACCCAGTTACTGAGTAATACGATACCCCTGGTTGTCAGACTTTTGGGCTTCTGACGACTGTCTGTGGATCTTTATCCACGAATGACAGCCGGGACCAACTGCTTAACGTGCTTTCTGAGGCATGGAGAGGTTTTGGAATGTAAACATGGTCACCCATCCATGGACAACCGCGGCAAGCGTAGCTTAACCTGATCGATCGACCCGTGCGGCTGTTATTATATCTATACACAGTGACATGAAAATTAACTTTGTGAAGCATATTATTATTATATTATTATTATTTTAATTATTGTGAATGTGAGGACTATATGGGTCATATTTGTTGTCTCTCTCTCAGTTAGTTTTAATCATGATCTGACTGTTTGAGTAATGTATGCGGCCTACCCAAATGTCCTTTCTTTGGTATTGGCCCCTATTCCCTTGTTCACAAACTAAACTAAATTTAAGTTCAGTGCATCTTTTTCTTCTTATTCATTAAGAAAAGGACAGACGATAAATATTAGTTTAGTCCTGTCAAATTAAAATACTCCCTATTCAAAAAATTGGCTACTAAAAATACGTCAATATACGTCAAGCGCTGACTAATTTGACAGGACTAAACTAATATTTATCTTCTGTCATTTTCTTAATGAAATTGAAAGAAAAAGATGCACTGCACTCAAATTTAGTTTAGTTTCTGAACAAGGGAATCGGGGCCATTGTTCGTCCCGAGTTGACCTGTACGATTAGGTACTGCCAAAAGCTTCACTGGACAACTCCACTCAATCTGTGTGGTTCTTTCCTCAAAAGACCATTTCAGACACCAATCTACGTGGTCTTCACTTGATCTGAGCAAGATTTTGTCTGGACTTTAAAAGCGACCTCTGAGTTTGTTTCGACCTTTCTTCTCAGAGTAGCAGAGGAAACGCTGATCTCATCTAGTTTTTATTAAAAATATGATTGATTATTCTAAAGGTGTTTGTACAAACCTACTAGAAATAAAATCAAATCATTTAGCGAATGGCAATTAAAGAGACCACCGGTCTATACTATATAACTAAAACAGTTATCACATTTAACAATAGTGTTAGCTCGTTTATTACATTTTGCAAACCTACCTAGACGAGCTCATTAGTAAATACAACAATGTTCTAATTTCATAAATGAGTGCTCCATTCATTATCAATTATTACTAGTTCCACAACATTCTTGTTCGTCAGTAAAATGTCTATTTAATTGGCAAAAAAAATATTTAGATGGTTACCTTGGTGTAGTGCTTGCAGTGTACCCAGGGAGTTGGTGAAGACAATGGCACGCGGTCGAAGTTTTGCGATGTTCCTGGTTTTGTCTCTGATGGCAAACGCGTTTTGCGTGCCAGCCAGTGGGTTCCGTCGGAGGAGAGGTTTTGCTGACAACCAGCTGGATTCAAAGGAATCATCGCCTAATAGTGCTTCTAAGGAACCGTCTACTGCCACTGCTACAGATGCTAAAGGATCTGTAAGTACAAACTTAATACTTCTCTACTTACTATAGCTATAACTCTTTTAGACTCAACTTTATTGCATTCTGTTTGTGTCTTTATAAATTCCTGTTGAGTTGAGGTAGTCTGGTTGCGATAACTAATTAAAATTATCAGTTGCAGTTTAAGTAGATCCCTTCTAAACTCGCTATGCCATACTTGCCGGACAAGCATTCAACTGAATTTGAACCTACCAAAGGGTTGGTAATGTCGAAATAAATTTCTTGAGATAATAAAAACTGATTGTTGCATCACTCTCGAGTTTCAACGGAAAACAATCTTGAACAAGAATTTTTTTTTGCAGAGAGAAATCAGCGAGAGATCAGCCGACGATTCAAAGACAACGTCTACAAGAACTGTGTCTGACGCAGACAAGAACGGCGACGACGATGATGACTTTGGCTCAGAGAACGCACCGCCATCGAACGGTGGTGGCAGCAATATCTTCAGTCTGCTCAACTTAGTCAGCGCACTGTTCCCTGCTTCATCTGGGCCCGGTGGGTCTAACGTAAGTTCGCATTGTTTGATTTTCGAAATCCAGCGGCACACTTTTTGTTTTTCTTTATCTTTCCACTTGATCAAGAAGAATTTAGGTATATTCTTCTTGATCCCATTAATAGGGATTTTGCAGTATTAGTCGGACATGGATTGCACGTCCCTCTCGCCCGACGTAAAGTGACTTCACGAGAATTTGTCAGACTTGTAAATGCGACTTATTCCCTAAAAGTTGCAACACGGCCGGCAAATAAACACGCAATAATTATTCAGTTACAATCACAAATTATATCAAACACAGAAATCTAAAAGCATGCTAGATTTTTAAAATGGTTATCTTTTAAAATATAGATATACGCTTACCTACAAAACAATAAGTTAAGCTGAAGTCTCTGGGTGTTCGTATAAATTGTCCACGCGTACTTCGCATACTTATGCTATTCTTGCACTTTCACGCACTGCATGGTTGACCGGGAAAGTTCACGCCAACACAGTCAAAGCTTTTTACTTTTATTTTTTTGAGTAATGGAAGAAAAAAACAAGTTGTAGCTATGTAAGTTATATTTTGTGATGCACTCTCACGGATTTTATTGCACTGAAGCACTTTGCACCAAAGGTAAGTTTGATTTTCATTTCACAAATTCTTTGGCACTTTCTTTTTTGGTTACTAAAAATTATTTAGTAGTTAACAACTTCATTCAACTTACAGGTTAAAAACAACAACATAATAGTGAAGAAGCTAATACAAGACCTGATACGTATCAACCGCAACCAAATAAAGGTGATACAGAAACGCCAGGACATTGGAGACAATGAGATAGACATCGACTACACTACAGATTTGAAACCTCCTCCCTTTCAAAAACTTGAAATAGATGAGACTGATGATAGTGATAGTAACGATAGCGATTCTGAAGATTCCGACGAGGATAATGGAGCTGAAGAGAGCGTTGAGAAAGCAAGTAATGAAAATGGAGGATCTAAACAAGACTCCGCATCGAACGGCAATAATGGAGAAGACGGTGACGATGATGATGATAATGATTCCGATTACGATGATGTTCCTGGCGGGGACGGTCAGGGAGGTGGCATTTTAGGCCTGCTTGCTGGATTGAGTGGCGTAAGTTCGAAACCAAAGTAAGTTTTCATCCATCGAATATCACACTAAAACAATCATTTTCAACAGGATGGTGAATCGGATTTGGGAACTTTATTAGCGACTGTAGGTGGTATAGTCGCCAGCTTGAGCGTAAGTTATTGAGGCAGTTTCATACATTATAATATGTAGTTGATTTTATTTGCAATACTAACTGAGAATTTTCAGGGAGATGGCGTTGATATTAATGCTATCATAGCAACTGGATTAGGACTTTTAGTTGGCTTGCTGGTAAGTGTAGAAAATATTTTAAAATACTTGTATTCTTTAATAAAATAATAAGTAGGTACTTACATTAGGTGACGTATTTTCTTTAAGTCTGAAGGTAACCAGAACCCTGGAGAGATCATTGGAAGTTATCTACTGACATCTCTTGACACTATCACTGGAGGTGGAGCGGTACGTTATAATTTTGTTTATGTATTTGTTTATTTTCAGTACATAATTTTTACCCAGTTACTTTATGTAATTTGTATATATTCCAGAAAAATAACGGTGCCTTCTTTGGAAAGTTCATATCCACATTAGTAAAAGGGACAAGCGCGGTAATAGCCATGCAATAATGATGTTCTGTTAACAACCCATATTAGTGGAATTGCATTACCTAAAACATGGACTCTATCGCAGGGTGGTGATCCGGACGCATCAGTGTCTGATGAGGAGAATGGAGGAACGAAGATGGCGGACTCAGCAGGATTCTTTGCAAGTTTAGTGATGGGTCTACTCGGAGAAATGTCCAAAACGAGCTCTGGAGGCAGCGGTTGGCGGCGATAAAAACAAAACACGTCTAGTTTCAGAAGAATTCGTGATTTATGTAGCTCGTGAAAGGTCAATCAAAGAAGCAAAAGTTCTTTATTTATTAACTATAATCTAGAGTAATTAATAAGCTCAAAGGTGGCTTCATAGTTCTGTAGAATATATAAAAGAACTTTCGCTTCTTTGCCTACGGTATTACTAATAAACTTTAAAGAAATACCCGAAAAGCTTATTTTGTATTAACCTTTCATATGCCGGGAACGTAGGTCTGCGCGATTTTAGCTGTACTCGAAAAAACACCTAATTACATTAATGTAATTAGGTGTTTTTTCGAGTGGCGCACTCGCATAAAAAAATGGTGCGCAGACCTGCGTTCCGGCATTCGAAGGGTTAAGCATGTTATCGTTAGACATTTATTAGTTTATTAAGTACGACTATAGAGCCATTTTAGTAAGATGTTAACTAATAAACAAAAAAAGCTTAAAATAATTTATTTATTTAATTCCATCGCAGATACGTTGAAGTAAGTATTGTCAATCTTTCGAATTTTAGACATAATATTGATGTAATAACCAAATCTGATCTTCTTTTATGTGCAGGCGCAGTCACCGTCGCAGACGTCGACGTCTCCCGTGTGGACCCTGAAGATGGACGTCTTACGCGCGCTGCTGCAGTTCGGAACCAGCATGATAGGCCTCGCCTCGTCAGCCTTTTCTAACGCCTCCGTCTAGTTTTAATTTTATAGTGCATTTCTAGTGCTGTGCCATTCGTAGTCAATAAATATTGTTTAATTATAAACGTCTTTCTGTCACTGGTGTTATTGTTAGCTCGTTTATCTGAAAAGATAAAATGTTATTGTTAAGTATTTTTTAACTGACTTCAATAAAAAGAGGAATAAAAAAAACATACAGTCGAATTGAGAACCCAATTCGACTGTATGTTTTTTTTTTTTGTATGTTTGTTACGTGATTACTCCGCCAATTATGAATTGATTTTGATGATTCATTTTTGTATGGTTGGTCATATTTCAGAGGTGGTCCCATATAAATTGTATTAACTTTGCTTAGGTGGTTTTTGAGTTAGTTTCGATACTACGTATTTAATCCACTTTGTGTATCTTGACGGTGTTCTAATAGTTCATGTTACTGTTGTTTACATAGCATGTAGTGGTAAACGAATTGGTGTGGGGTAGGTACCATAACTAAAAGGTGAAAAATAAAAAACGTTTTTAGAAAAAAAAAACAACCGACTTCCAAAAAATACACTACAAAGTGAAAATAACTTTAACTTCAGATGTCGGTGGCAAAAACACAGATCCAAAGACATCGACTTAAAAATCCAAAATTAAAATTATTTTTCACTTTGTAGTGTTTTTGTTTTGGAAGTCGGTTGTTTTTCTTTTTAAAGTTTTTTATTTTTCTCTTTTTAGTTATGGTACCTACCCCACACCAACTCGTATACCACTATATGGCTATGTAACTGTTTTTTTTTTTTTTTGGAAGTCCGTTGTATTTTTTGTAAAAATGTATTTTTTCTTGGCTTACAACGTTATAGGATGGATCCCCACAGTATGCCTACCACCAGTACTATTGATTATTCTAGTTTCGCATCGTACAAAACTAGAATAAACGTAGGATTTAGAACGGCACTATAATTACGTAATCGGAATCGGTTTAATTTTGACAGTTCAGCAACATTCATTGCGTTATTTACGATGTTGACTAAATTAAACAATGAATTAGCATTTTAATGAATTAGTACGGAATCTATTTAATTATAGATTCCGATCGATAGTATGTTACGCAATTAGGGTGCGGGGCCTGCAGTCTCGACATGGATAGCGATCGCTTTATGACCAAATTCGGTCGCAAAGTCCTAATGGGGTCCCTAGACAGTCAAAATTGCTTGATAATTACGTGATTTAGTCGTGCTTGTCTAGCAATTTTGACCGTCTAGGGACCTCATTAGGACTTTGCGACGGAATTCGGTCGTAAAGCGTTCGCTATCTATGTTGAAACAGCAGCCCCAGGTCGGAACGATTTAAAACCGCAATGAGACCCCTTCCTTCTTCCTTCCTTAATAGAGTCCTTCTTAATGAATAAATATCAGTGTGGCCACAATTGATTATTAATAACCTTGAATAGGTACAGACGCCAGCACATCAAGCTACCCGAAACTGTCAAATTTTCCCAATGAACCTTGAACCTAATGCTTTAGCGATAAACTTGAAAATCTATTAAAGAAATTTGACAGATTGTAGTAGCTTCATGTGCCTAATGTACATACGTTTCTTTAATTTGGTTATTTATGAGTATGACAAGTTTGCTCCTGATCTATGGTAGCGTTTATAATATATAATATGTAAGTGTTATATCAGGACTCCATTATTTCAACCCTAACCAGATTCATGATAGCGTCTTTTCATCACAAAACTGTGTGTATCACTAGTCGATTCTAATATTTAGTCCTAATTATAAATATATATATGCAATATTAACGTTGACAGTAGGAGGCGTGGAGAGCACGTAGAGCACTGCATCAGCCACGTCCTTGGGGCGCAGCGCTGCCATGCGCTGGTGCTGCTCCTCCGTCACCACGGGCAGACCTGTGTCCACCAACCCCGGGGACACGCTCTGAAGACATACAAAATTATATAAAAAAGAGAAAGCAAGAAAAACCGTTTATTTGCGGTAAACATGACAAAAAGAAATAACACAACAAAGTAAAATAATAAAAGAACAAGTTGGGGGAAAATACGCGTCACATTTACGCAAAACAGCCGTCACTCAGCTTAATGCCGCGACCCCATGCGAGACAGAGCCCCTGCGCTGGTTTTCAGCAACAACCGCCGTTGATAAAAATAAAAACGTTGATATAAATACGTGATCTTCCCTTGCAAACTTATGAATACTTATGATGAATAATCAATATAACCGTCTGTCCTGCCTTAAAATAGTATAAGTCCGCTTAGGTTATTTCTAAAGCAAAAAGGAGCTTTTATTTGACTAAATTTCGAGGATGAATGAATCGCGCAAACCCATTTTGCCACAGCAAAAAGAGCCAGACTAAGGCCATATTTTCTAGGCAACATTGCAACACTCATCACCTGTCTAGCCTTTTCCTGACTATGTTGGGACCAGCATCCAGTCTAATCGGATGCAACTGAAACCAGTATTTCAAAGGAGCGGCTGCCTATCTGACCTCCACAACCCAGTTACTGGGTAATGCAATCAGACTTATAGACTTTCGAGCTTCTGCCGACCCGTAACGATTGTCAAGGATCCACGAATGACAGCCGGGAACAACGTGCTTTCCGAGGCGCGGCCCTTCCGCGCCTCGGAAAGCACGTTGGTCCCGGCTGTTCTTGGTATGTCAAGGTGGTCACCCATCCACGAACTTAACCTGATCGATCGACCCGTGCGGCTGTTATTATCAGGTTGGCGGAAAAATATTGCACAAGAAATTGTAAATTACTAGAATTTTCCGGTATATTTAGTACTGATCTGGGATACGTAAGAATAATGTAGAAGGTTCTCGAAGCTATCACATCCAGGGTATATAAAGGCGCGCTAGTGAGGATTTGGTTAGTTTGTGAAAATGATTAGTGAACATCAACTTTTACGACGATCATCTTTTACGAGTGACGTCAGGGACACAACGTGAGTGTGGCTACCGCTAACATCAGCAAAGCGTTCGGTGAAGCTGTTGTATCACGATGGAAGATAAGCTGCTGGTGTGCTCGCTTTGCATCGGGAGATATAACTCTTGAAGGTCATGAGCGATCTGGGCGACCATCCACCTTCGACGATGTGTAATTACTCCGCTGTTTAAAGGCTAATCCAGAAATAAATACGCGTGATTTGTCAGAGACTCTTGGCTGTCATCATTCGACCGTCGAGGTTCATTTACACAAACTCAGCTATCGTAAAGTAATGGCACGATGGATTTCACATCAACTAACTGACAGTCATCGTCAAGTCAGAGTTAGTATTTGTGAATCGCTTCTTTTTCAGCCACATAGGAAAGAGTTTCTTGAAGATCTGGTAACCGGCGATGAGAGCTGGTTTCTCTATGATAACAACACACGGCACGCCGTCTGGCTTCCTTACGACGCACAGCCACCACCGCAGCCAAAGCCGAACCGTCACTCACGCAAGCATCTTCTCTCCGTTTGGTGGGATGCGAAGGGCCCACTCTATTACGAGCTTCTCCCTGCGAGAAGGACGATTACGACTTCCATTTATATTGAACAGCTTCAGAAACTGGCTGATGCAATAAGACAAAAACGACCGAGACGTGTAAATGTTCACTTACTCCATGATAATGCGCGACCTCATGTCGCTTCGGAGACTCGACAAAAAATCGTAGAGCTTGGATGGCACCCGGTTGCCCACCTACCGTACTCACCGGATCTCGCGCCATCCGACTATCACTTGTTCCGACCACTAAAGCTTTATTTGCGTGAGAAAAATTTTCAAAACTACGAAGACCTCAAAATGGCAGTGGACAATTTCTTTTCTGCACAGCCTCCGTAATTCTGGGCGCAGGGCATCAACAATCTAACAACTAGATGGGCCAGAGTAATAGAGTTATTTGGGGATTACATTACTGATTAATTATTATAAATAACAAAGTTATGAATAAATTCATTAAGTCTTATATCTTGGTGCAAGACTTTTCCGCCAACCTGATACTTAGCCACAAGCCCCTGCAAGTAACACGGCAAGTATGGCAACACTATTGTAGTCTTTAATTCAACCACCTACCCGCAGCTATTATTATGGGTGATATTAATTTTGTTATTTTGCTGATTTTCACAAACGATATTAATTAAAAATAATTGGATTTTTGACAAAAAAATCTTTTTTGGAAGAGAGCTATGACTGCTTACTGCATCGGACTTCTCACAGTGATAGATTTATTTATTTTTTTTTTTTAATCTCAATTTATTTAAGGGATTTTTGTACACATATGCGACGATGTCAATCCCATCGTGCTTTAACAAATAACTACTCACTCCTAAACTAAATAAACTAATACTAGCCACACAAAACTTAACTTAATTTAATTTATTATCTAATAAAAAGGTATATAATATTTTTGCTGCGTCAGAAGTAGGCTTAGCTAAAATACCGTGGAACATTCCAACATCCACTATCGACAATTTCAAAGAGTTAAGAAGTGCGTTCCTTTTGTTTGTATATCGGACACATTCTACCAACACATGTTGTGCATCCTCTAATTTACCACACACCTCACAGTTAGGAGAGTCCGATTTTCGCATGAGAAAAGCAAAGCTGTTTCGCGGAATATGTCCTGACCTCAAACGATGCGCAGCAACAATTTGGCAACGACTCATGTTCGACCCGGAGAACCAAGGTATATGAGGAGGCTCACTCTGTATACTTTTATGCCAGATTCCTTTCGTTTTTGATCTCTCATCAAAATGTACCTTCCAAGATAAATTGTTTATTTTTCTAAATTTACTTAACACTTCCGAATAACTTGGTAACACACCCCGTGTTTGTATACCTAAAATAACTGCTTCTTTGGCTAATCTGTCAGCCTCCTCATTACCCGAAAGTCCAACATGAGACGGCACCCACTGGATAACTAAATTTTTACCTGTTTGGTTAAAACCCTGAATTTGTTTCAAAATTGTGTATGCTATAGTTAAACCCTTTGAGCCATTATGAACACATTTAGAAATATGCTGTAAAGCGCTCTTACTCACACACACACACACAGTGATAGATATAAAACTTGCTGCTGGATATACGTAAGGCCTGCTCCAAGTTGCGGAAGCAGCCGGTAGCCTGCGGTTTCTATTCCGCACTCGTCTGTCGATGATCACTTACGGTAACTTTGATCTTGTTGTTATGATCAGCCAGTTCATTGAGGAGTCCAGCGCTGAAGCCGGTGATGCCGTACTTAGTGCTAGTGTACACGTTGAACTTGGACGACATCGGCACGTAGTGACCTGCGATACTGCAAACACGCGACACAATACAATACAATACAATACAATACATACATCCTCATCTCTTCCTGCCCTTATCAGGTTCGTTGCCACCCACGCACCGGTGGGTGGAGTGCTGCCCAAGTGGGCTGACCACGCACCGTTGCGTGTTCAAATAAATGTGTATTATTCCTAATCAACCATAAATCTTGTGACGCACCCGTGTGTAAACTGATAACGCACCCGTGTAGTCTTCGGCGGGGGTAGTGAAATTTCATTTCATTGCCAGTGCCTAGCACGCGCCGGTGCGTGTAGTTTACCCCCTCACTTTAAATACTGTTAATATATTTGGTTTTGCAGCGAACCTTAACCCATGATACGTGGACTCGGTGCAACACGTTTTCTTCTTCCATTCTCCCCTGTCAACCGTCACGCTATCATTCACTCCGTTCTCTTTCATATCATTCCTCACACAATCCATCCATCTTTTCTTTGGCCTTCCTCTCTGTCTCTCCATCCATCAACATGTATATTCATCACTCTTTTAGTCACATGCGTTTCCTCTCCCTCCTCATCACGTGCCCATACTACGCCAAACGATTTTCTTTCAAATTATCTCTCACTGCAGGCGCCACTTTCAAACTTTCCCTTATACAGGGTGAAATTGAATTTTTGGGCAATATTTTAAGGGGGCATTGTACAGTCACGAGCACGAATATGCATACACCTATGGAAATTCAAAAGCGATTTTCTCGTGGAATAACGATAGCAATTTAAAGATGCCTACCTATTTCATAATTCTATGTGTTCCAAAACGCTATCTATGTTCGTAACAACATAAAATTATAATCAATACAGTAAAAGAAAATTAGTTTTAAAAGTAGCTACTTAAGTGCATACATATTATTGCTCGTGACTGTACTCATAATTATGAACCACTTTTACTATGTGACCAAACCTGAAAGCGCGAAAAAAAATCAGTTAGTTATGTTAACATAAATGTAGGGAACAGTTTATTTTTTTATTCGTGATTTCAGGTTTGGTCCCATAGTAAAAGTGGTTCATAATGATGAGTACAATGACCCCATAAAATATTGCCCATGAATTAAATTTCACCCTCTATACGCTTTCCTTATTTTATCCATTTACGTCACTACACACACCCATCTCGTCTCCGCTGCATGCAATCTTTTGACGTGAAAACGTCTTTTCGCTCGGTGTGCTGGTGGTAAGCTCAATGTTTCTGATCGACAAAAACACACACATATTCAACCACACCCACATTCCCTTACACTCACATTCATCACACTCACATACCTGCATAAAAAAATTATAACGCGTGCACAATTTAAATATTTGTTTCATTGTAATTTTTACTTTTAATAAGTTTTTACTGTTTACTGTTCTCACTACCTTACTGTATTTTTATTAACTTTGTATTGTGTCAGTTATTATTATTTTTTGACATTTCTCGGGACCCTGGGGTCCCGGACCTTTGGAAGGCGTACGAGGAGCCGAAGCCAACTCACAGAGGCCCCTTAGATAATTTTAAATGATGAGGAGGCACCAACCGACGATTATCCCTGTATGCACTATGCAAGTGCACCCAAGGACAACCCCCGGTTGGTACAGGACTATTGTTGTAGGTGAAAACAAAACATATTGGGCTATGGGTTTGGGTGGCTAAAGTGGATTGGGTAACTTGAACTATGGAAGAACTATGTCCCCTGCCTGACCAATGTTGTATATTATACACGGATAAAGTGGCAGGGGGTGACTTGCACACTCAATAATGGGCCCCCGGAGACGGCCGCTAGCACATAGTGACGTAGCGACAAGGGGGCAACACTTCCTGAGGTGCTTGAGGAGTGGAGAGGTATTCCACGGCTATCAGGACAATCCCGGAAATACGGTCAAGATCCCTACCAGCACCTTACTGGAATACTTCCTTCCTCCGAGCACGTTTGCTCTTGCGAATCTCCACTCAAGCCGGCCAATAAAGGCAAGAAAGAGGTGGGAGCTCTGTTCCTCGTCAGTGTTCACTCCAGCCGGCCAATAAAGGCAAGCCAGAGATGAGGACAAGATTTCTCCCGGGAGATAGGGTCCATGGGGTCGCTACTGCCCAACAGCTCGCCACATGCTGCCCTGCGGGTTTCAATATCTCTCTTGGTCTGGCTCCTCATCCTAGACCCGTTCCGGCAAACTCTACCGGCACAGACCTAAAGTTTGGAGCACGCAAGCCCCACCACGACGTCAACGTAGAGATACAGCGGTGGGGTTATTATTATTATTATTATCATTTTTAGTTGTTTCGATTTTATGTTAAATCTTGCATAATACGACTTGCAAAACGGAAACATTAACTGTCAAATGCTTTCAAGGACTCCACGAGACAGGCCCGACCTAGTGTGGAGTCCACAGTTAAAATATTATTAATTATGTTTCCTTTCAAAGAAAATTATTCTACGGGCAATGTAATTACTTTAGTGAAATTGTATTATATAAGTATATTTTTCTTTTAAGGAAATGTAAAATCGATATTCTGGTAAATAAACGATTATTAATAACTTTAATAACTAAAACTTGTAAGATTTCAACCGCTAATAACTACGAGAATATTAATGCTAGAGTAATGGTTTAGCATTCAAAAGATAGGTCATATTTATAACAATTTTAATGCCGGATATAATTTGCCTATGACGTCACACTGCGAGTGCACACGCATGCGACCCTTTACTTTTCACTATGTGTTGAAATATCAATTCGTATAGCGCAAAAAGGTGTTTAGCTAGATCAGTTATTAATTTGTTAGTCAAGAGTTAACAAAGCGCTATCAGAATCTAAAGAGAAACAACATAAATATTGGCCAAAATATGGTTAGAAATTAATATGAAGTTGACAATAGCAAAATACACAGCGTTAAAAATTCACAAATAAGCAAATGTACGATATTTAAGCATCAAAACCTTAAAGTAAGCCCATTCACTGTCCCGGTCCCGTGACCACTTTACGTTTTTGCGCTCTCCTGTAATTTTACGTTTTAAGTCTTTACTAGGTTTTGGAATGCGGCAATCAAATAGTACCTAATCTATATCTATATAAAATATTATATTATTGACAGGCCAGTTGGCGTGGTTGGTTAAGATACCACCTATCACGCCGCAGGTCGTGGGTTCGATTCCCATCCAGGACAAACATTTGTGTGCATGAACATGTCTGTTAGGTTTAAAGAATTTTATTCTCATAAGAACATAACAGTTCACTTAAAATGAGATACATAGTGCTTACAATTCTAGTAAATTAAAATAATATAACAATTGCCTCTGATGTGTTGGTGACGTTATAGGGTACGTACATGTTTCTTGAGTCTCGCCTTAAATATGTTCATACTATCACACTTCTTTAAATCTTCCGGTAAATTATTGAACAGCTGTGCTCCCTCAACCAATATTTTTTTTTTACCGTAATTAGTCCGTGCACGTGCGGTCATTAGTAGAAACTTGTTTTTACTTCTTGTGTTATAGGTAACTTTTTTTTTATGTAATTGTATGTTTGATTGTACGGAATTTGTGGTGATTTTTTTTATGAGTATGCAGGTGTAATATGTGTAAAGTTGTTTGAGATTTAGTAGTTCAGTTTTTTCGTATAATTTTTTTGTTGGAAATAGGTAGTTATAATGAAATAATACTTTGATAATTTTGTTCTGTTTTGTTTGTTCTGAGTCTGGGTGTAATTATCTATATAAGTACGTATTTACAAAAAAAAAAAAGTAGTATACGTAGTATATCAGTTATCTAGTTTCCATAGTACAAGCTCAGCTTAGTTTGGGATCAGATGACCGTGTGTGAATAATGTCCTTATTCAATTGTAATACATATATAAATTATATTTTTAAATATTAGAATAAAAAAAAACATTTAAAAATATAAAAAAATAGTAGCCCATCGGTATCGGGAACAGGGTCCAAGCCACCGGCGGCCAGGGCTCCAGAGAGAGGAACCTCCTAACAATGCGAGCCGTGTCCAGAACTACCGCTTTCTGAATCAAGCCCTTGAACCAGCTGCCCAACGAGAGCCTCCTTAGGTGTTGGTCGAGGCTCTTGGCAATTAAGCCATTGGCTGATACGACTATCGGCACAATGATCGCTGAGTCCACATCCCACATGTCGACAACCTCGCGAGCCAAGTCAAGATACTTGATTTGTTTATCTGTCTCGGCTTTCACGAGGTTCCCGTCATGCGGGACCGTTATGTCAATAATCATTGCGCGCCGCTCTATTCGAACCACCACCACTATATCAGGCTTATTGGCAACAATAGTCCTGTCAGTGATGATGGATCGATCCCAATACAAAGTGATATTTCCATTTTCGAGAACTGGGTCGGGCACATACCTGTAGTACTGCAAGGCTGTATTTCAGAGCAAGTTGCTGATGGATAATCCTGGGTACAAGGTTGTGTCTATGCAAATACTCTTCGTTAGCTAGACGAGAACACCCGGAGATAATGTGTCGGATTGATTCTCCTGTACGGTGGCATGCCCGACAGATGTCAACCGTTCCGTCCTTCACAATAAATCTCCGGTAATTGTTCGTCATGATAACTATTATTATTATATAAATTAAAAAATCAATTGTCGAATGTATGTACGCGCATTACTTCAGAAGGGTTGCACCTATTTAGCTAATTCTTTTTTTGTTGTGTTTATAATTGTCAGGACAAGGTTTGTATGAAAGAAAATGTTTGTAAACTTGCCGGGAAAATTGAAAAATTCGGGAAAACTGAAAGTGCATTTTCTATGGGAATTTTGTATGAATTATGGCAATTTTGACAGGACAACGTTCGTCGGGTCAGCTAGTTGTTAATAAATACAATAATAGCTACACAATGACACGAAATTTATGCAAATTGTATCCAAATAAATGTCATTTGGTATAAAAAAGCAGTGGTTCAAGAACCTTTTTGTATACGGTTTTAATAAGGTATTGGATTTGACACTAAAATTAATGAAATTCAATAATTCCAGTAGCTGCGCAGAATCATTAGGACCAGTTTTACCTGTTAATGTTAACAACATGCCCATCGAAGTCATTGCTCCTCATAGAGGCGATGGCGTGCCTCGCGCAAAGTATGGGGCCTTTTAAGTTGATGTCAATGACCGACAGCACGTCCTTCTCGCTTAACATATCGTTGCCAACATCTGAAATAGATCATAATTGTGAGAATGGCCGAACTAAGCCATTTTACTGAAACACATTTTACATTCACATTTCACATTTTTCACATTTTTTTACATTTTTTTTTTATTTATATATAAGTATATATTTTTTTTTATTTTTTATTTTTTTTTTTTTAGCCATTTTTTAAATCTTTTTTTTCGGTGAGAGAAGATGGTTCCAATTAAACAGAACCTGCATTGTAAATTGCAACTAAACCAAATATCTATGTAACGTATACAGCGTGTAAGGGACAGCCCTCCGCAGACTGATGGGGTGAATTCAGTACATCATACTAAGATGACAGGTACATGAAATTATTTCAGGAACGTTATGGGAATCCAATAAACCTGACTTGTTTGTGTTTTTGTGCACAAATCGGAACATCTGTTACTGGTTGGGAGGGGTAGCTAATAGGTATGAGGTGAGTTCGATGAACTCTGTAGCTAGAGAGACACTGAACAGCCCCATCATGACCTATGCGGGTTCAGTGTTTGCGCACGCAAAACCTCACCTCATACATAGGATGCAGGCCCTCCAAAACCGTTTCCTCCGAAAGGCAACGGGAGCCCCTTGGTTCGTTCGGAACGAAATCCTCCATGTCGATCTCGACATTCCCACCATCTCCCAGTTCTTGAAACGCAATTCCAAGCGTTTCTTCGACTCAGCCACCAACCATCGCAACCCTCTGGTTGTCGAGGCGGCTAGCTATGTCCCCTCTCGTATCAGTAAGGTCCGCCGCCCCAGGCTTGTCCTCTCAGATCCCGACGACCCCATAACTCTTCTCCAGGAGAGCAGTAGGGACCGTAGGAACAAAAACAAATCGACATTCCGACCTCGCCGCCGAGGTCCCTCGCGACGACCCCGTAATAATGGTCCTCCCCCCCGTCCCTTGCTCGGGTATGATGTGCCAGCTGGTGGCGTAGCTGAGCCTGTAGCTTTAAACTCCCCTGATAATAATAATTCAAATCTGATCCAGCCTGTCCCATCTTGCTGTCCTCCCCCCAGCGACGCCCTAAGCCGAGGCCCGTTCCCCACAGGGGGAGCCCTTAGCGTGTAGTCGCTTAGTCTGTAAGTTTTTGCCCCTGGCTGGAGGCTTTGAGTTTTTCTTAAGGCAGCCACAGGATAGTCCGGTTAAGTAGTCTCGACCTCTCTAGGTCAACTACGAGATGCCATTCAAAAAAAAAAAAAAAAACACTGAACAGCTGATTTCACGCGTCGTTCGTTAGAGTATTTCAACATCCATTGTTGATTTTTTATTTTAGCTGTTTTATTTACATAAATGGAGCTGTGTACAGAGAATGTACATTAATTTCACATAAAGGAATAACAGCTGAAAAAACGATGAAAATTTTTTTTAAGTTTCCTAAGAAATTATCCGGTGGAATATGATTAAAAAGTAGCTCAATGCATTCTGTTAGTTAGCTGAGGGGTGTCCCTTACATCCTGTATAGGTACTATCGAGGAAACTTACATCGGGCCAATTTGAAAAAAAAATCCCATCACATCTCTGTTAGCAAGCGTTACTATAGCGGCCGAGCGCTGCAAGCAAGAATAGTCCTTACGAGAAGTATTTAAAACCTACATTAAATTGAGTTATGCTTGTCATTCTTGAAAGTTTTAACTGGGTTAGTGCTTTATTATGTGTTGTTACAAAAACTTATCGTGAGTAAACTTACGAGTTCACCAACACCGGTTAAAACAACCAATTCATCAAAGCAAGATAGCCTAAAAAAAATTAAACCGGTAAGATTTCCTTCCTGGTGCTTTTTGGGTTACGGTCAGACCGTACCTCAAAAGGAAAAAAAACGGAACCCTTATAGGATCACTTCGTTGTCCATCTGGCTGTCTGTCAAGACCCTTTTTTAAACGCATGGAGGTATCAAGTTGAAATTATTATCAAATACTTAGGTCTACTAAATAGGTATGGAACTAAAAATCAAGCTTCTAAGTCAACGCAATAAGAAATACGGCCAACTATGCGACATATTTTGAATTTTTGATACTCGCAAATATATCAAAACCGCTGCGAATTTCATGATTCTAAGTCAACAGGAAGTATCCTACTTCCCGTTGACCTATAATCATGAAATTCGGCAAGTAGCAAGGTCTCACAGCATAACTAAAGGAAAACGTCCGAAAATCGTTAATTTATAGTTGTATCACATTTTTTTTTTTTACAAATTATTTTGCAATTACATTTGCATCGATGTATGGGAGAACATGAGTGTCAACAATAATGTTAAGTTTATTTTTGGGATAAATTCATCCCTACTAGGGAACCCTTCTTTGTGCGTGGTCCGATACACACTTGGCTGATTTCTTTTTGCCTGCGCTGTCCCACTCCTGGGCAAAGGCCTGCCACCACCTCCTTCCACCTTCCATAGTTCGCGAGCCCGTGCGTCCTCCTTCCAGTTATGGCGGAATCTGTAATTCATCCTATCATCTCCTTCGTGGCCTGCCGCGACCCCGCCTCACTAGGGCACCAGTTCTGTGCTATTTGGGTCCACAGTTTTTCCGACTTGTGGCAGACATATATACAGGCCAGTTGACGTGGTTGGTTAAGATGCCACGCCGCAGGTCGTGGGTTCGATTCCCATCCAGGTCAAACATTTTGTGTGCATGAACATGTCTGTTTGTCCTGAGTCTGGGTGTAATAATCTATATAAGTGTGTATTTACAAAAAAAAAGTAGTATATTAGTTATTTGGTTTCCATAGTACAAGCTCTGCTTAGTTTGGGACCAGACGACCGTGTGTGAAAAATGTCCCAGGATATTATATCCTACCAAGTCCCATTTAAGGTTGACAACCTTTAAAGCCACGTCCGCTATCTTTCTTTTGGAGTGCAGAATTTTGTTCGATTGGTGCCTTTTTACCAATAATGAATATACCTAAGTACATAAGTACCTGTGATACCCCCTTGCAGGAGTACTCCCGCGTTGTTGACCATGATGTGAACGCAGCCGAAGCTGCTGTCGATCCATTTGAACGTATCCGCTACCTCCTCCGCGCTGGACACATCACACTTCCGAGCAGAGATCGTGCCATTGCCGGTCACTTGCGATTTCAATTCCTATACATAAAGTCAGCATATTATCAAGAATCCAACAGCAAGACAAAAAAAAGAAGTTCTTATGAAACCCTGATGGCAAATCACATAGGAATTTAATCGTCGGAAGATATTATGTATTAGATCACTAGCTTCCGCCCGCGGCTGCCTATGTCCTTTCCCAGGGTTCAAAGTATCCCCATACCAAATTTCTTCAAAATCGGTTCAGCCGTTTAGCCGTGAAAGCGTAACAAAGAAATAAAAAATCAAATCTATTAATCTTATAATATTTATTTTTTCTTGTATAAGCGACTTCAAAAAGGAGGAGGTTCTCAATTCGTCTGTGTGTGTTTTTTTTGTATGTTTTTACGCGATTACTCAAAGACGGATAGACGGATTTGGAAAATTCTTTTTTTTTTTGTTTGTTTGATAGGGTGCTTCCTTTTTGAGTTAGCTTCAATAATGCGTATATTTCCCACTTAGTTTATATGGATGATGTTTTAATAACTTCCTATCACTGTTATTTACATAGCAGGTAGTGGTATTTGAATGAGTGTGGGGTAGGTACCACAACCAAAAAGTGAAAAATAAAAACTTTTTAGCAAAAAATAAAACCGACTTCCAAAACAAAACTACAAAGTGGAGTCGGTGGCATAAAACGAAAATACAAAACCAAAGACAGCGACTACCGAAATTAAAATTATTTTTCACTTTGTAGTGTTTTGTTTCGGAAGTCGGTTTTATTTTTTGCTAAAAAGTTTTCTTTTTGTTTCTTTTTAAATAATAAAGCCAGAGAATTTCCTGCCACTTAATGATTGGACAATTTAGATGTTAGGTCATGTCACACTAACTATTTGGGTAAAAACATTCTGTTTTAAGTTACCGACAGTGTTGTGTCATGTTCCTTAACTGTGTCGTTAAAGAAGAAAGTGTTATGTAAACCAACAATCAACTGAAAGTGAGCTCCGTTTATGATTGTTCGTCGAACCGTTTGTTAGAGACACTTATATAAGTATTACGTAGGTAGGTATAACTATTATAGTCAATTATATTAGATCATAAAATATTACACAACTACGGCTGTACTTCATGTGGCTAAGTAATAACAGCCGCACAGGCCGATCGACCAGGTTAAGCTAGGCTTGCCGCGGTTGGTCCGTGGGTGGGGATGAAAGCACGTTAAGCCGGTACCGCCATCCCGGCTGTCATTTGTGGATCTTTCACAGTCGTTACCGGTCGTCAGAAGCCCGAAAGCGTGACAATGAGTCTGACCAAGGAGGTCTGGGTTATGGAGACCAGATAGGCAGTCGCTCCATGTAAAATACTGGTATTCAGCTGCATCAGGTTAGACTGGAAACCGAACCCAACATAGTTGGGGGCAGGCTAGGCAGATGATGAGTTACTGTAGTCAGACCTTCGACAATAAATATTTTTAAAGGAAAACTCATTGCAATAACTAATGTGAGTCACAAAAATTATACTTATTTAAATAAAAATTGGTAAAAAGCAACACTTCTTAGAAATAATATTACAACCAGAATTTTAATTTAATGGTTACACTAGCTTTTGCCCGCGACTTCGTCTGCGTATATTTTGAATTTTAAAAGAAGCCTATGTCTTTCTAACCCCTAGGCTACCTATCCGTCAAACATAACGATCGGTCAGTGGTTTAGGGCCTGTTTTTTTATCCGTATTTAACTTAACCACTAATGGTTGAATTTTGGCTAAAGGTGTTTGCCAAAATGCCATCAGTTACTATTTTTTAACATGAATGAGTTAACATGAATACATTCATGTTAAATCCTGCCTAATAAAGCCTGCTTAATAAAGCCTTTCACATTTAGCCAAAATTCAACCATTAGTTAGTAAGTATGTTTAACCATTGGTTGAGTTAACTACGGATCAAAAAACCGGGCCACCAATATTCTATCCACCGGTTATGTAATTAAACGGTTGATTTATGTCAAATTTAGAAGGAAATTTGACATAAATCAACTGTTTAAATACCTAACCGGCAGTTTCAGTGTTGGTGAACACAGACCTTAGACGTGAAAAGGTAACAGACAGATAGAGTAACTTTCGCATTAGTACGTACGGATACTAATAAGTTTAACAATAATAAGTGTATTTATTTTCTACCACAAATATTAATATTAACACAGATATGTTTCAAAAAGTTTGAAAATGGGAGACAGGAGCCGATACTAAGTAAAACCTGTGCTACGGGCTCCTTGTCTCGAATACATTATTGAGAGCAGATCTAAGGACATAATATATAACATGGTAGCAGGGAGCGCTTACAGCTAAAATATAAAAAAAAGAAATAAAACTTTAAAACAAATAAGAATAAAGAAGTGGTGTTTTGATAAGATTATGATTTAGTTCGTAAGTGTATAATGTGGGTGGGTTTTGTGAGTGTCATATACGAATTGTGCATGTGTATGTGTGTGTATTATATTTCTCTGTAACTGTATTACAATTTCTCCGCATCGTCATAAGTAAGAGTTAGGAGCCAATTTGAGACCTTACGCCTGCAATCCATTTTCGTTAGTGGATAAATAGTAAGCAACTTATTTGCCATATTATACAGACATGGCTCTTGGAAAAAGAAGAAATGTCGGCTGAAACACGTCCTAGCCGGTCTAGTTTGGCAGACTTGATGAACACGCCTTCTTTTAAGGACTGGGTTAAAACTACTGTAGTACAGGGAGGCATGTTGCCTAAGTATAGAAGCGAGGACGTATAATTGTCTAACCGTTAAAACTTCAGCTTGTTGATTCAGGTCTGCCGTAGGAAAAAGGCGCGGATTTAAGAGGCTGTTTTTTTAGGATGAGTCTGCTTTGAGGTGTTTTTACTGCTCCGCCCCATGAAGAGATGTAGTAGGTGAGGACAGACTGACATAGCGCCAGGTAGACAGTTCGCATGACTTAGTCTGCTACGTGTCGAAGATTTTTAAAGACGTAAGTAATCTTACGGATTCTCTTTTAGACATTACTAATATGTTCATAGAAGTTTAAGTTGTCATCTATTATTACACCCAGGTATTTAACGGATTTAGATTTATTCATATCGTGACAGTTACAAGTTAAGGGTAATGTGCAATTATGCTGTGTGATGGGATAGAAGTGTTCCGTAGTTAAAAAGTTAGATAAAAGGTTTTAGTGGTATTTAGAGTTAGAAGGTTAGAGGCAAGCCAGTGACAGTATTTAAAGACTTCGTAACAGGTGTCTCCATAGAAAGTAAGGATTGTATCATCAACGTATGAGGTAATTTTGCAGTTTTGGAGATTAAGTTTGCAGAGGTTATTTATATAGCACAGGAAAAGCGATGGGCCCAAAATACTGCCTTGAGGGACTCCGAAGATTACCGAGCCCCACTTAGAGTATCGCCTATCCTTACCCTTTGCGTGCGATCTTTAAAAAGGAGCAGTTCCGATCCTCTTATACCCATGTCTTCAAGCTTTGCCAAAAGTTTATCAGGAGAGACTGTGTCAAAGGCCTTTGCAAGGTCTAGGAAAATTGTAAGGCATTTCTTTTTGTCATCCAATTTCGTTGCGATGAATTCGGTAAAGTTGTGCAGCGCCTCGTCTGTTGATTTTCTCGGTCTAAACCCGCAAGTATCTTTTTATTTTCCAAAAAAAACGAGCCTCCTATTAATAATCTTTTCCTCAATTATTTTAGACAGAGAAGTTAGGAGAAGAATTGGACGATTATTATCGACACAGACTCTCCTACCATTCTTGTGTATGGGAATAACTATAGATTGCTTGAGAGCATTGGGGAAACACATCCTGCCTAAAACAGTTATTAATATTATCTCCGTGAGTGTAGTATTCCTTAATTAGTTTCAGAACTCTATTCGAGATGCCATTCCATCCTAAGCTGCAGTCCGATTTCAGGTTCTCAATGATACAGGCAACCTCCTCACAGTCAGTGTCTAAGAGAACAAAGGACGACCAATAAGCACTGTGAGAATTAGTGTGTGAAATCGGTCGAGTCGTTGGTATTGTATTCGCTAATTGGGCGCCTATATTTGCGAAGAAGCTATTTATTGCTAGATTTGATAGGCGTTTGTTCTAAAGTAAAGTAAAGTTCGTGGTATATTTGTTTTGTGTTGTCTGTTTTTTTTTTAATACACTTCCAGAGCTTCTTACTATTATTTTTGGCCAGCTCAAGTTCATGTTTTTCATACTGTCTTCTACATTGTATTATTATACGATTGCAAACATTTCTGTACCTCGTTTAGGTAGTTGCAAGTTCTTGATTATTAGGTTCTTTTTTAGTTTAAAATGCATCCTATCCCGGTTTCTGATAGATCTGATTAAACCTATTGTGATCTAAGGCTTTAATGTCATTCTGTTACGAAGAATTTTGATTTTGATCGAAATTGTAAGTATTAACTGTGGATATGTTGTATAAATAAAGTAAGAGAGTACCTTTGGATCACGATTTTTCAGTATTTGGCAAAAATTAATATTTTTACATTCCGCAATGATTCAATTGTAGTTTACTTTGTTGACAGATTTTTCCTGTTCCACATGCTGTTGTTATTTTTAGTTTCCAGACAGAAAAGAATTACTTTATGGTCGGTTATGGCCGAGTTTAGTATAAGCGATAATGAGGGTAACTTCGTTTTAATAACGAATAACGAACGATCAATACAGCTTTTAGATCTAGTTGAAACGTCATAGGCAGGGATTAAACCGTGGAATATCAGTAGTTCGAGGTAACGGAACACATTTTGATTTGAGTCAAGTATATTATATTATATAAGTATATTATATTTATGTTTATGTCGCCAATGATAAGGATATTTTTAAAGGATGATAACTCAGAAATTAGTTTGTCCAACGAGTTAAGGAAGTTCTCATTATTTTTGAAACAGTGCGGTCTGTATAATGAAATTAAAATAAATAAGCCTTAATGAACCGTGCCATTAAGGCTTATTTTAATTACCATACAATTAGCGTCGCTGAATACGGGTTCATCTACCTGAAAATTCAGGTGTTTACTAGTATAGATAACTAGTCCGTCATTTTGGTTGTAGTGTTTAGTGGTGCTGAAAGAGTCGTAGTCATCTATAGAAGGCAAATTGTGTGCACAGGACCACCAACATTCTGCTAGGATGATAATATCACAATTTACCTTAATTCGTTTTAGTAGGTGTTGGCGATCGCTCTTTACAAAGTTAAGTGTGACATCATCGGAGCGGTATGGTGGCCCACGGCGAGACGAGGTGCGTGCGCTGCAGTATTCCGAGCCAGCCATAAACATCGATAAGATAGGGTCAAAATTCAGCTTGGGAATATAAACAAGAGCAGCGTTGCGACCATTGTTATATTAAGATTTTATGATGGGACTTTTTTCGGAGACCTTTGTAAGAGGCAGTCGTTTCATGTTTTAAACTGTAATATTGTATTGTGTGAAGTTATTATACTGTTAAAGATAAAGTTGTTTCAATTAATAGTTAGTGATCAAAGCACATAGTTATAAAGTTAAAATAGGATACATAAGTTATCATAATTTTTGTTTATACTGCGAATGTTTTGATGGAGAATTTTAGTTTTATACAGGATTTTTAATTATGTTTTCACATTGTTCGCTTATATTGAACCTATCCAAACCGTTAATTATATTGTTTACGTCCAAATATAATATGTTAAATGAGGAAAATATTATAATCAGTTGTGATGTGGCTATGTATGCTATAAAAAGAGGCATGATTGCCTGTAGAAGTAAGGCCGAGTTGCGTACAATATCTTGGTTTTTGTGAACAATATTTTACCATTGGCGTTATCTTAAACTTAATTATTTTAGTAGGTTGGATAGACATATAAGTATTATGTTGTGATAGTTGTGTAGTACCTATGCGGGACGTTGTAGGTGTGAGTTCGTGTAGTTGTGTAGTACCTATGCGGGACGTTGTAGGTGTGAGTTTGTGTAGTTGTATAGTACCTATGCGGGACGTTGTAGGTGTGAGTTTGTGTAGTTGTATAGTACCTATGCGGGACGTTGTAGGTGTGAGTTTGTGTAGTTGTATAGTACCTATGCGGGACGTTATAGGTGTGAGTTGGTGTAGTTGTGTAGTACCTATGCGGGACGTTGTAGGTGTGAGTTTGTGTAGTTGTGTAGTACCTATGCGGGACGTTGTAGGTGTGAGTTTGTGTAGTTGTGTAGTACCTATGCGGGACGTTGTAGGTGTGAGTTTGTGTAGTTGTGTAGTACCTATGCGAGACGTTGTAGGTGTGAGTTTGTGTAGTTGTATAGTACCTATGCGGGACGTTGTAGGTGTGAGTTGGTGTAGTTGTGTAGTACCTATGCGGGACGTTGTAGGTGTGAGTTTGTGTAGTTGTGTATTACCTATGCGGGACGTTGTAGGTGTGAGTTTGTGTAGTTGTGTAGTACCTATGCGGGACGTTGTAGGTGTGAGTTGGTGTAGTTGTGTAGTACCTATGCGGGACGTTGTAGGTGTGAGTTTGTGTAGTTGTATAGTACCTATGCGGGACGTTGTAGGTGTGAGTTTGTGTAGTTGTATAGTACCTATGCGGGACGTTGTAGGTGTGAGTTGGTGTAGTTGTGTAGTACCTATGCGGGACGTTGTAGGTGTGAGTTTGTGTAGTTGTGTAGTACCTATGCGGGACGTTGTAGGTGTGAGTTTGTGTAGTTGTGTAGTACCTATGCGGGACGTTGTAGGTGTGAGTTTGTGTAGTTGTGTAGTACCTATGCGAGACGTTGTAGGTGTGAGTTTGTGTAGTTGTATAGTACCTATGCGGGACGTTGTAGGTGTGAGTTGGTGTAGTTGTGTAGTACCTATGCGGGACGTTGTAGGTGTGAGTTTGTGTAGTTGTGTAGTACCTATGCGGGACGTTGTAGGTGTGAGTTTGTGTAGTTGTGTAGTACCTATGCGGGACGTTGTAGGTGTGAGTTTGTGTAGTTGTGTAGTACCTATGCGGGACGTTGTAGGTGTGAGTTTGTGTAGTTGTGTAGTACCTATGCGGGACGTTGTAGGTGTGAGTTTGTGTAGTTGTATAGTACCTATGCGGGACGTTGTAGGTGTGAGTTTGTGTAGTTGTGTAGTACCTATGCGGGACGTTGTAGGTGTGAGTTTGTGTAGTTGAGTAGTACCTATGCGTTAGTGGCATGCAGAGATATTTTACATTTTGACCAGTTTTAACATACATTCTGATCCATAATATGCATGATAATTCAGAAATTAGACCAAACGGAAACTAGTTATATAATTTGTTTACGCAAACTAGTAAGATCTTGTTTGTTCTTTAGTTTAATAGATTGTTCGCCTTCTATAGTGTGGATTTCAAGTTACTAATGCGTAGGTGTTTCAAGTAAAGCCTCACCTCAATAGGTCCATTCCTCCTGGCGAGGCCGACGACATTAATGCCAGCATTCGCCAGCTCCACACAGGTGGCTGCCCCGATGCCCGAGCTCGCGCCTGTCACCACAGCTGTCTTGCCGACCCAGCGATCCATGCTTTATCAAAACATGAACATGACTTGAACAGAACTTGTAGCTTTAATATTACTCTAAACTTTTTACTGTAGGTAGTTATAATATCATATTTCAATGTACCTACCTCGGCGACCGAGCTCTGCTCTGTGGCTATAGTGCGAGTTTTTATACGTTAACTTACGTCAATTTGTATTGAATAATTGTGTTTCCCATTATAGTCACCAGACGGCGCTTATTCGTTTCAGTACCTACACATTGAAGTTTACGCTAACGTGATCGAGTAAGTATAAAAATTTGCACTAAGGCCTCTGATGAAAATAGTATCAAATTGTATTGAATAATATTGTGTTTCCCATTATAGTCACCAAATGACGCTTATTCATTCCAGTACACATTGAAGTTTACGCTAACGTGATCGAGTAAGTATAAAAATTTGCACTAAGGCCTCTGATGAAAATAGTATCAAATTGTATTGAATAATTGTGTTTCCCATTATAGTCACCAAATGACGCTTATTCATTCCAGTACACATTGAAGTTTACGCTAACGTGATCGAGTAAGTATAAAAATTTGCACTTTGATGAAAATAGAGAAAACGAATTTTCCCAGATAGGAGATCTAGCTAGATCGATTTCCGCCCCCGTAAACCCCTATATTGCAACTTTCATCGAAATCGTTAGAGCCGTTTTCGAAAACGTGATTACAAACAAATATTGCTGATTTAATAGTATTGGATTGTTGCTTGTCATGTTGTGCGAATACGCTTTGGGTTATAATCGGAACGAAACCTATAATGTGAACCCAGCGATATACTTACTGTGACTGTATAGCCTGGTGTATTGTAACTTAGTGCCTTGTGAATAAATACATAAATAATTAATTTAATACAACAGCATTGCGCAGGCGAAGCTCGTATCCGTCACAGCAAGCCTTGCAAACGATATTAGCTATCAATCAGTAAAAGACGTACGGTGAAAACCGTACAGTGGTTTTCCATCCATGCCAGCTTTATCAAACAATTGACGAGAACCTCCAAATATTTTTAGGCTTCCGTAATAAAATGGTAAAAAGAAACCCTTATGGTGCGACTCAGTCTGTCTGTCTGTCACAGCTGGATATCTCAAGAACCACTAATGCGATCAACTTGAAATTTGGAATAGTTTTAGATGACATTTGCCCAACTACTTGGCAAATAAGAAAGATTTTTATTTTTTTTGCAACAGGGACTGAGTCTTAAAAATTAGAAGTGGGGCTACTAGGACTTGTGGGGTATCATATGAAAGAGCGCTGTTTGCACATTCTCAGACATTTTATTTTTTTTATTTTAGACCGCATAGTAGATAGTTTTCGACTTTTGATGAAAAATGTAAAAAAATACCGTTCCCCCCTTATCGCAGTTTGCATAAAGTAAATCTGAAATTATTCTGTGTGATAGAAGTTTATGTAAAGATTACAGGAAAAACAAAACGATGTCTCTAAGTAGCACAGTGTTTTTTTTAAATATGATGGTACGGAACCCATGGTGCGCGAGTCCGACTCACTCTTGACCGGTTTTATTTAAAATGTGGATAGCTCGATTGGGTCGCCCATAAGATAAAGATGTTTTTTAAATAATTTGGTTGCTTAGCTCACTAGCTGTCATGTCACTACATGACATAGTAACATTTTGAAACAATCAACTTTGTTTAATGTGTACTCCGATGATGTTCTAATTTTGTCACTTATTAACTTTTAAATATTACTCTCAAGTATTTATATTTCCAAACTTCTGAATACCGACAGATCTTCACAAAAGTGGCAGCTTCTAAATGAAACAGTAATAAATAACAGTAGTACATGAAAAATTATGACCACTTTTGGGTACTGTCCTTCGGTATGGACAAAAAATAACGTGATCTTCAGAGCCGTTCATTTACGAAAAAAATTGTGCAAACCTGAGTTTTCAAAATCGTCAGATTTAGGGAAAGCCCACAATTTCTTCGGCTATTTATGTCATTATAGGTTAGGCCGCACGCAATCATAAGTAAACGAACGGTTCTGAAGATAACGTTATTTTTTGTCTATTTTCTAAATCTGACAGTGGACTCCTAACCATCGGGGCTCCTATCTGAAACTTTTTAAATAATATTTTCGATGTTCTCTCATCATGCCACACCTACGCAGCTATCAACTTTTCGTCCTGCATATAGAGAGAGAGATAATTTGTTTGTCCGAAACATGAGTATGCACACACAACACAAAGCATGCAAGATGTTAAGTACATTGCAGAAAGGATCACAGTCATGTTTTACCTTAACGGCGTACAAATATGTATTATAATAACATTTTTTGATCACTTAACTTAATTGTTTTTTTTTTTTACTTTACACTTTAATTAATTGTAACTATTAATTATTATACGTATAAAAAAAAATACTTAATAATTTGTTAACGATTACAATAAATTAAATTTGAATTGAATGTAGGTACAGCATAAGCAGTTCAAACATTGATTAAATTAGACAAGTATTTAACAAAACAAAATATTATCGTCTTAACAAAATTCAAACGTCAAAATAAAATGACTTACAATAGTTAACAGAACCAAACTTCGCCCCTACATTCGAATCTACATTAGAATTATGATGTTTTCTCCGTTAGAAACTCAGCAATGTATAGAAACATTTGGCTGCTAAGTACTCTTTCAGTTTTTTCTTAGATAAGGTAACAGATAAATCTCTGAGTGCTTGTGGTAGATGGTTAAATATACGTGGTGCCATACCGAAAACACCTTTACTCATTAGTGCTGTATTGGATGGTTTCACACACAATCTGTGCTTATATTTATCGCGCCGGTTGCGGTAATCCATATCTGATAGTTTCTGATAGTTTCAGTAGATATCTGATAGTTATCAGTAGATATCTGATAGTTCAAAGATATAGAGTGATGGCAGGGTCAAAATTTTATATTTTACAAAGAATGGCTTGCATGAGTCGGATGTTTTTAAACCGAACCTTAACTCTTTGAGAGTGACCTGAATATTAACTCTTTGAGGGTGGAGTTCCCCCAGAAGATAACACCATTTCTCAGAAGAGGACCAACTATGCCATAATACGCCGTGAGCTTGGCATCTACACCTAGAACAAGAGCGATTTTGTAGATCATATAGGCGGATTTACATATACTTGCTCAAAAACGCTCTGGGCTATCATAATAGAGCCGGAATCTAACCCGCAACTTAGAAGCCTAAGTTTCCGGTTTTAAAAATACCCTACAGAAAATGTAGCTAAAATATGTACCTAACTATATTATTTATTATTAAATTACCTATGCTAAAGTTAAAAGAATATTAATCTTCCGAATTGTACTTACATTTATTTATAATAATAGTGTCCGACCGTTCACTTGGGCTTGCCTTGAATGTTAAGTTCCGACTTGACCGCTCACTACCACTTTACAACACAGAATGAATTGAATTGTGATCGAAATGAAAGCCAGATGAGAATCAAGAGGCTAAATTCAATCGAAAACCAAGCTTAAGGCGATATGTAAAAAGCTAACTTAGCGGTAACAAGAAAGTGACAGAGTCAATTACATCCACTTGCAAAAAAAAGAGAGCGCAACAATGCGCTGGAACCAAAATAAAAGCGCCAAACCAAATAAAAATTGTTTAAAAATAAATTAAGCTATCTATCAAAATATGTTCAGCCAGAGTTTTCAATACGCACATTTTGAATGCAATTTTGCAATGAAATTACTTAGAATTTTAGAATTACAGAAAAAAATATAAAAAAGTAGAGGTATTTTCGGAATTAAATTCTATCGAGGAAATTTATCCCAATCGTGTTTTCCTTCAGTCAGAGTATTGATCAAATAGTCAATAAACATATATCCAAAAATTAAATCCATACATTCTGTAATAGTGAAATAAATGGTTACGAAAAAGCCCAGAACTTATTTTGGTATCGCTTTAAACGAAGTCTAGATAATTGGCACCAAAATACAATTTTATAGATGTTGCATGAGCACTGACTCTTAGATATTGATATTATATTTCAATAAGTTAATTTGGTAAGTACTTATATGTGCTCACACTTCTTTTTGCCGCGTGAATGAGTTACCATAGGTAACTATTTTTAGCAAAGAGAATATAGTCATTGGTTTTTAGTCATGTCCTTCCTAATTCATTGCATTTATTACTATTTATATTTTTGAAGATGTGGAAAGGAGAGTCATCTACCATCATCTATTTAGGGTCGGCGCAACATGTCGCTGTTTTCCATACTTCTCTATTAGTTATCATCTCGGTAGTCACTCCTTTTCTAAAGGAGGAATGGAGAGTAAATGCGGGAAATAAAGTGCATGCGATTGTGACAATGGTGTTTTGTTGCCCTACACTTATGTGTATGGAAGTGAATGTTGGGTGTGGCAAAAGAAGCATGAAAGAAGAATAAATGCGTTCCTTGCGAAGCATGTGTTGTGTGACTATGAAATATAGTCTGAGGAATGATGTGATGAGGCAACGGTGTGGTTTAAAAGAAGAAGTAGTGACAAAAACATGATAAAAAAAAATTAAATCGACTTCAAAAAGAAATAAACACAAAGTTATGAAATAACTTTAATTTCGGAAGTCGGTGTCTGGGGATCTGTATTTTAGTTTTTTGCCACCGACTTCCGAAGTTAAAGTTATTTCATAATTTTCACTTAATTTCTTTTTGAAGTCGATTTAATTATTTTTTATTTTGCAATTTTTAGTTTTAGTAATAACTGGAATATTTGTTTGTAAGTAAAAGTTGTTAATAGTTTTGTTATAAATATTGCACTAGAATTTGACCAAGGTCTTGAGATGTTTTCCCTTTGACACCACACCGGTATCAATAAGCCAGGCCGTGACACTTACACGTATTAATTAGTCCATTATCTTGAAAACTACTGAACCGACTTTGATGAAACTTTCACTGTGCCCTAAGTTGAAGTCATTTACTTCAACTTAGGGCACAGTGAAGAACAAAAAAAATAATGGTCAAATAATGGTCCGTAACTATATCCGAAATTGTATAGCTGTATGTATGTTTGTATGTATGTACATACAAACATACATACCTACATCTATAAAATTTGTTTGGAAGCCCTAATATATTATCATATGTGAATATATTGCAGTTCCAATAATATTACATACATACGTGTCGAATAGATAACTCCTTTTTTTGAAATCGTTAAAAAAAAATGTATATTTGTTTGGAAGCCCTAATAGATTATCATATGTGAATATAATGTAGTTCCATTAATATTACATACATATAATACGTGTCGAATTGATAACTCCTTTTTTTGAAGGATCATCTATAGCAGCTTAGGTGGCATTCTATAGTTTCTGCCTACCCCCATCGGATGAAGGCGTGAGTTTTTGTTAGTACGATTATGTATATTTTCGTCTTTATTTATTCCTTACCGATGTTATCAACAGTCATGGAAGCCGTTGCAGTCTGATTCTGCACCCTTCATGCATTTAATTTATTAAATGACATGCTTTGAAATGATTACGTATACTGGACATGAAACTTGCGTAAAGTCACTGAAAGTACATCGAGTTCATTCTCCTTGGACCTTGAATTTTATCTTAACGAATTTAATTTTATCTTATCTTATCTTAATAATCTTATCTTTTATCTTGTATATATTTAAAGATATCTCTGTTACAAATCAATCGGTCATAGATATTTACTTAAACAATGCGAACAATGTCCAAAGCCAGCTGAAATTGCTGCGTCATACCGTACCAGAAAATAAACCAATCTTGTAAGCAATTTTTCCCGATCTTCCCGAATCCTGGATCGAGTTGAAATACTTGACAATAAAATATTGGGATGTCATTATAGCCTAGATAGGCTCATATTAATATAGCTGATCTGATGATAGAGACGGAAAGCGGTTCTAGCAAAAGACCAGTAGACAACATAATAAAAATAATAATTACCTAAATATAAATTTGTGGACTCTGAGGTACCAAATTACAAGTAGATATGTGCCCGACCCAGTTCTCAAAGTTACCATGTCGCGTTGTACTGAGATCGGTCTATCATTCTTGACAGCACTATTGTCACCAATAAGCCTGATATAGCGGTGATAGATCGTCGATCTTACCATTCCACATTGCCAGGGCAGATTCAGAAGGCAGTACCTATAACTTCTCGATACGGCTCGCATCGTGAGGAGGTTCCTGTCTCTGCAGCCCTAACCACCGGTAGCTTGGAGCCTGCTCCCGAGACCGACGGACCACTATTTTTTTATATTTTTAAATGATTTTTATATATTATTTTTTTAAGAAATATTTATAAATGTATTTTATAAGAAAGAAAAAATGAATAAACGAAATAATAATTCAGCAACAAAAGTCCATATTTTAACAATTACATAATAATATAACACCGTATATAATGTACATTTCTGCAGGCAGCAACTTGGTTCTCAAATTCCTTACAGTCCTTACAGCCGCTTCTCCATTACTGGCGTTATAGTCAACTCACTAATCTGAAACAAAATAAGTTAGGTAATTGGCAATTGAGTCATTTATCAAGTCATTTATAAGTGTAGGTATTATTGGGTCATACTATTTCTCAGTTAATTGTGTGTCATTTGATTTCGACAGCCCTATAGCTGGCATCTTCAGCTGTTGCATGCAGCTAGCCATCGACTAGACACCAGCAACATGTACAGGACAGTAAGTAAGTGCAACAGGAACCACTTACATTGACATGCGGTGGCGTAGAGAGCACGTACAGGACAGCATCCGCCAGGTCTCGTGGCTGCAGCGCTGGCATCTTCAACTGTTCCACGTAGCTAGCCATTGGTGTGCTTACCAAGCCTGGAGATATGCTCTAAAAGACATTGAAATGAAAATAAAGTTTAACGTAGTAACTTTCAAAGTGAAGACCAACCAGAAGGTTGCAAAAACAAGGAAGCTATAGGTACCTATTAACAACCAACCGGTTGCTCGAGAAAAGGTGGATGGAGCACGAATGACATCATCGCGTGCAATTTTAAGTGTCAACGCAATTAAGTTTTTGCGACAACTGAGATTTTTCGTAGTACCTGTGTAGATAAACTAGAGATTTGTGGTCACAATGCTTTAGATTTCATTTCATTTCATTTTAACAACACCTGACGCGTCCTAACCAAAATGATCGACGCGATCGTATGTCACTTTTTGCTCGGAAAGCAGGAAGGCGCCCTCTGTTGACGCGACCACACGCTCGGGTTCGCCGAACAAAATGAACACGACGATCGCTTTTGGTTAGGATGCGGCTTTACCCTCCATCGTTTACCTAAAAAGTTACATACTACGTAACTTGATTGATCACGCGACTATGTCATCTATGGATATTGAGAGGGAGCGCAGGGCTTTGGCGGTCCGCGGTAATATGTTGGCTCGTAGATTCGCCCGCTGCACGGACCAGGTAAAAATAACGCTTTTCAAAGCGTATTGTCAGGGTCTGTACACGGGTGGTCTGTGGATCAACTACACCAAAAAGTCGCTAGATGTCCTGCGCGTCCAGTGCAACAGTGTTCTTAGAATGCTCTTGAGACTGCCCCGGTTCTGTAGTGCGTCAGAGATGTTTACGCAGAACTGTACTGACGGCTTCCACTCAATTGTGCGGAAGAAATAGAATAGCGTCTGTGGCAGCTAGAACCCGGGCCATTGGCAACAGCATTCTAGAAACAGTGACTGAGAATGTGTTTTCCCCTTTTATGATGCATTTTGTGGAGAAGATGACCGGTTGAGAAACTGGTTTACGTCTTCTTTACAGAGTGACTCATACCCAAATTTTTATTTTTATTGAATGTATATATTAACACTAGGTATAAGGTACTTTAATAACAGTACGGATCTCTGTCATCTGATTATTTTGAAATAAATTAAACTAATTATACCAATATAGTAAAGCTCACGAGTTTGTTTGTTTATTGTTTTAACGCGCTAATCAAACAAGGTACCAGCCCGCGCGGCTCATATATTAATTATGTATATTAGTATAGATATTGCGGTGTCTTACGACTTCCACGCGAGCAAAGTCGCAGGCAGAAACCAGTATGTATACAAAACAGCGCAACGATCGTACGTATTCGTACGCCGATCACTTTTGGTTAGGATGCTGTCTTATGCGAAATCGAACGCGTGATCGCGTCGACAAAAGACGCCTTCTGGTTAGTGACATAATATTATGAACGCGATGATCGCGCATTCGCGCGTGCTATTTTTTTGTGTAGGACGCGGGTTACCTAAGTCTTTTAAAAAGAGGTTTAAGCCACCCGAGCTCTTTCATACACTATTCTCGTGAACCCACTGCCATCATCAACCTATTTTTTCAAATGTGCCTACCGTAGTTTTTATTTTGTTATTAAATGCAGCCAGTTCCGTATTGAGAGACGCCGTGAACGCGGTCACCGCGTGCTTCGTAGTCGCGTACACGTTCATATTGTGCGCCCAAGGAATGTAGTGACCGGCAATACTGAAATAAATAAAACAATTAATAAATTACTATTTATTTCTCATTTTTTTAATAGTTAGAAGCACAAGTCCCACTGATTAAATTAACTTAAGATCCTAACTCCTGACTCATTTTAAGAAGTGCAAAATACCAGCCCGGAGTATTATCGAGGATGAACATTGGGCACAGATGTGTGCCCAATGGTCATCCTCAATAATAGGACATAATTAGGACGTAGGAACCGACTTTTATAAACGGGAACCCACCCTACCGATAGGTATAAGCATGAGTAGTTACCCATGCTTATACCTATAGGTAGGGTACCTACCCATACCAATTGGTATGGGTAGGTAGGTAGGTATATTCATTGGTATATTTTAATGCTGCCTACCCACAGATATAGGTAAGGTAGACCTAGATAACGCAAGAGCAACTACTTCGCGTGTCCACTTAAGCATAAAATGCTTAAGTGGGCACTGTCGCGCACAGTCTGCATCGGTGCGCCGCGCCAGGCGGACGTCAGTAAAAAAAATCTGAAATGCCTAATGGCGTTGTGATAAATTGTAAAAACTGCACAAATATGAGCAGAAAACGTCAATATCTGTGTGCCTACCTGTTAATATTGATAATGTGGCCATCTATCTCATATTCTTTCATGGAGGCGATGGCGTGGCGAGTGCAAAGGATCATGCCCTTCAGGTTCACGTCGATAGTTTCAATAATTGCATCGTCGCTCAATGTGGTACTGCCCACGTCTGCAAGTAGAAAAGATGGAAAAACTGTTCGATCAATCGATCATAGACACCGGGGCCGGTTCCAATACTACTCTAACATAGGTAGGTAGGTGGGTTACATTACTGGAAAAAAATAAGACGACAATGTGACAAAGGGATCAATACGTATGCCCAGCTTTGTCCTAGCGTTGTGGTCACGGGACAGAAAAAACAGGTTGTTGTAGTATTGGCGTAACCGTTTCGTATCGATATTAGCAAAATTTTCTTATAATAATCACTTATAAGACTAACCGTCTCATAGGAATCTAACAGATACTTTGACTAAGATCACTGATCTTATTACAGCATCTTATAAGAGGATTTGCGCCACAAGTACTTACGATTATAATATTATTTATTTATTAAAACTTTATGCACAGGTACAAAAATACTGTCCAAAGGCGGACTCTCGAGACTAAGTAGCCAACCTTATACCAGTCAACCATAGGGTGAAGCAGAGACAAAACATGGCAGGTGCCATATAATGAACAGATAACTCGAAAAAGCATAAACAGTATTACATAGATACATATGTACTTACATCTATTCAGGGTCAAATTAAATTAGCTAGCGAAACTCCGCAGACGTGATGGGTATGTAAATAATTATCAACACACAGCCGAAACTACTGGGACTAGGAACATGAAATATTGCACACGGGTTCCTTTTATCATTTAGGATGTACTAAAAAGGGTCTTTTTTGGAAATTCGACCTTAAAGGGATTAAAAGGAGAGATTTTGTTCTTGATACCTGTCAGTTTCATACTAACAAATATGTGTTATGCGAATTTGATCCTTATTACAACTACAAATTGTGCAACTGGCAGGTGTCAAGAACGTATTCTCTTGTCGCGGTCGCTCGGACTTAGGTAATAGCATCACGCTGACATTTGTTGGCCCAATTACACGAATAGCGACACGCGCTAGATCGTCACAGGATCACATAATAATAATAGTACTAACGTACAGGACTAATTACACCAGTAGCGACACGCGCGATATCGTTAGAGGACTAATCACGCTTACCTATTCAGTGCGTTTACCGAATCTATAAAGGACTTTTTATCTTGTAAAAGCACATAATAAGATAATTATAAAATCGAATTGCACTTTCCCGGACTGTAACAAAACTATTTTAAAGCATAAAATAGTCCTATAAACTGCGCCCAAATGAGCTCGTGGCTAAGTAATAAAAGCCGCACGGGTCGATCCATCAGGTTAAGCTACGCTTGAAGGGGTTGGTCCCTGGATGGGTGACCATCTTTAGATACCGAGACTCCTCCGTGCGTGCCTCGGAAAGCACGTTAAGCCGTTGGTCCCGGCTGTCATTCGTGGATCTTTGACAGTCGTTATGGGTCCCCAGAAGCTCGAAAGTCTGACAACCTGTCTTACCAAGGGGTATCGTATTACCCAGTAACTGGGTTGTGGAGGTCAGATTAGGCAGTCCCTCCATGTAAAATACTGGTATTCAACTGCATCCGGTTAGACTGGAAGCCGACCTCAACATAGTTGGGAAAAGACTAGGCAGATTGATTTTTTGAAACTGCGCCCAAATGCGGTTCTATAAACGTTTATAGGATTTCTATAGGACAAAAAAATACATGCTTCTAAAATACTTACAGAACCACATTTTGCACTTTGATTGTATGTACAAAGTTCTCGTATCATTGACGTAGCGGTGATGTAGCGCTGTCGTAGGGAATGTGTACAGCCCGCGTAACAGGGTCGTAGCGTTGTCATAGCACTATCGTTGAGTTGTCTTAGCGTTGTTGTAGCAGTGTAGTAGCGTATGCGAACATACTCGTATAATTGAGTAGTTTGGCGTAGCATATGCGTTACATTGGTGTAGTACCTATTAGGTAGTAGTGTTGCGTTGCGGGCTGTAGTTCATGATGATGGTAACTAAAGTAACAAGCTAGGTACGTAATAAAGTGAGTAACAATTACGTACCAGTGATATGTCCTTGGTACAGCACGCCGGCACAATTGACCAGAATGTGTACTCCATCGAACTCCTCATCAACCCACTTGAAAGTCTCCGTCACGTCCTTAGGGCTCGAGATATCGCATTGTCTTGGAATTATTTTCCCATTTGTGACATCCGACTGCATTTCCTATTAGGTAAATAATAACAAACTTCTCATCTCTACAATTCATAGAATCGAATATATCTGATATTAAATAGGGAGTACGTCAGTATTATGAACAGAAAATATAACATCACGCCTTGATTTGCCAAGGTGGTAGCAAGAGGTACAGAACTATAGACCATCACCTAAGGCCAACTACATTACCCGAACCCAGGTCTCCACGCCCAGCAGCTACGTCTGTGATCATTAGACTAACGAAGGGAAGGACCAGTGAAATACATACTTTCACTAAATGTAAGCATAGCAATGCTAACCCCACAACAACAATTCAACTTACAGGAATACGATCTAAGTTCACATCTACCGCGATGACAGTCATTCCAGCATTCGCCAAGCCAACGCAGAGAGCGCCCCCGACGCCACCGGTAGCTCCCGTCACCACAGCAGTCGCCGTACACCAGCGCTGCATACTCTGCTCCTAGGTGCATTGTTTGTAAGCCCACGTTCATACCGACGTAAAAATATCGCGGCGGGATTTTATCGCACAATGAATTTTCAACTCTCGTTGTTGAGCGAAGCATTGAGAACTATGAAAATCCAACAGAGGACTTTTAACTCTCGTACTTTCGACTTGGATGTTCAACTCTCGGCATTAAGCAGTGCGTTGAAAATCCAGAGCGCGAAAACAATCGCCGCGGGCAAACGCTGTCACGCCCAATGATAATATAAAAGTAAGGGACTACTCACACTTATTCAGCTCCATTCGTGTTTCTCTGAACGATTTTGGTGACACTTATACAGTTCTGCTTCTATCAGCCGCGTACAGTGTCGTAAGAATTAGAAAAGCCGTCATAACGTGTTATCTCCGCTGAAACGCTTCTTTCGCTTTTATTTCGTAAAAATAAAATAATTATAATTACTTTAAAAGACGTCTGAACTCTCTCAATCCTTGCGTGCATAATGATTACGTAATAACCAAAATCAAACCGCAAACAACGCTGTCCCGCTGCGTTCGACGCTGGATACGGCGGAACAGCGCTGAACGCGGCAGAAGAGCGCTGAACTGTATCTATAGCACTCGCATGAATAACACATTTGTCCTCATTTTATACTTGTTTGCCGTGAAAGCTGAATAGACGCGGAAAGCCGAACGGATGCTACGCGTCTCCATACAAAATCGTTGTTTTCTATGGACATAAGCTGAATAGAGCTGAATAAGTATGAGTAGTCCCTAAAGACAAGGACATTTTGGCGCTTGAATGACGTTGACAGAGGAGCGTTGTTGGTAAACATTTGTGCATTTGTTTTGCGAAATATTACTTGGAATCGTAGATAGAGAATACTATTCTCTGTCTACGCTTGGAATGCATTAAAAAACAAGATGGCGGCGTGAGTACCGACTTTGGCCGCGCGCCGAACGAACCGTGTACAGCTAGGTTAGTGAAAGAAGGCCAGTAACAAGTTTTCACTGACAAATTAGCATAGAACAAGAGACAGTAGACAGGTAAGAGAAAGTAAGAAAAGAACTCGGAGTAAACAACAATAGAACATCTTCGAAGAAGCGGTTACGAAGTGGTTTTTTAGGGTTCCGTAGTCAACTAGGAACCCTTATAGTTTCGCCATGTCTGTCTGTCCGTCCTCGCTTAATCTCTGTGACCGTTAGCACTAGAAAGCTGAAATTTGATACCAATATGTATATCAATCACGCCGACAAAGTGGTAAAATAAAAATTGGAAAAAAATGTTTTATTAGGGTAGCCCCCCTATATGTAAAGTGGGAAGTTTTTTTTTGATAATGTCAATAATTTCGGAAATAATCGCTCCAAAAGTAAAACACAATGTGTCCCCCCCCCCCCCCCCCCTCTAACTTTTGAACCATAAGTTTAGAAAATATGAAAAAAATCTGAAAAGTAGAACTTTATAAGGACTTTCTAAGAAAATCATTTTGAACTTGATGGAAACAACAGTTTTTGCAGGAGCGCGGAGCGCTGCTGGTGCGCGAACATAATGGATACCCACCTTTAAACTCATAAGTGGGAACACTTATTGTGACGGACGGGAAACTACGGAACCCTACACTGAGCGTGGCCCGACACGCTCTTGGCCGGTTTTTTTAGTTTAGTGACACTGGTGGTGAATAAATCAAGATCATCGACATCTATAGGTATATAGGGTGACTGGTAATTAGTGACCGATACTTTAAAACATGATTGATAACACACAACAAAAACATGATAACAAACAACTTTCACTATGGGATCAAACTGGAAGTCGCGAAAAAAGAATCAGCTGCTCCCTACATTTTGACGAGTTATGCGAATATGAATGTGGGACAGCTGATTTTTTTTTCGCGAGTCCAGGTGAATTTTTCAAGTGGGCGTGGATTGCCAAATCCGAAACTATGAGGAATAGCGAAAATCCCAACGGAGTCTCGGGCTCGATTTTGATGAAAACTAGACAAGGACATGCTATCCTACTGGCACTTGACATCTACTAAGTCAGTTTCGAAGATCAAATGTTGGGTAGGATAATAATTATACATATTATAACTGCAGGTGAATTTTTGAAGTGGGCGTGGATGGCCAAATTCGTAACTATGAGGAATAGCGAAAAGTACTCAAAGGAGTCTCGGGCTTGATTTGAAAACTAAAACAGCATCATTGGATTTTTGAAAAATCAATATCAAGGTTTAATAAGTCGGTACCTATACCATAAGAAAAATAACAAAAGTATTTTGTTAAAAATGAGCTCTTTCCTTTAGTTTGCCGTATAATATGTCATTACTTCCCAGAATTCGATCCTTATTAGCGACACTATCGAATGGTGTAATCAATCTGCCTAGCCTTTTCCCAACTTTGTTGGGGTCGGCTTCCAGTCTAACCGGATGCAGCTGAATACCAGTATTTTAAATAATATTTATAAAATAGTTTATTGCACCATACTATAACATATAGTTTACCATAAAAATAGGCCGTAAGGTAAGTAAAGTAACATAATATTATAGTTTCAGCCAATACCTAAGCTAAGATATTGTAACTTAATCTTGTAATTATAGGTATCAGCGCCCACCCTCTATTATCATTATAGAATAGCCGATGTTGTTGTGCCTAGCATGTAGAATGAAGGACTGTTTAGGTGCATAACTAAAATTAATATAAACAAAGAAAATTAAATAAAAAAGAAAAAACTGGTAAACGAAGTGTGTTGGTATGTGTAGGGTTGCGTGTGCATACTTGAGTGTACGTGTGAGGGTGTCTGTGTGTGTGTGTGTGTATGAGTGAGGGAGTAAAGGTGTGTGTGTGTGTATGTATTAGGGTGTGTGGGGGGGGGGGTATGTGTGACAGAGCGAAACTTAGAGGACGTTGAATTTTAAACAAGTACAATAACGTACTATAATTAAATGAATTTAGTTTATTCAGTTTATATTATCGTTTATTTATCCTGACATTTTAGTCAAAAATAATTAAACGATTTTAATATTTTTATTATACAAAGAAATTATACAATTACTCTAAGCATTTTTTCAGTTTCATCGTAGGTTAGGGATAGAAGCCAAGTAGTCACATTTTGTTTGCACTCTCTTTTTGTCATGGAGAAAATTTTCAACTGTTTATTTGCAAAGTTGAATAGTCTTGGGCCCAGGAACATGTTGAATTTTTAGGCAAAAGATGTTGTACAGGGTACAGATTTTAAAAGATCGAAACGTCTACTCCTAGTAATTTATTTATTTCGTCTTTATCAGTCAGGGCACTTAACTTGACACTGGAATGCTGTCTTATAATTAAGGCAAGTACAAAGAGTTTACGAACCGATAGTACCTCACATTCCCTGTACAGCTCAGTGGTAGAAAAATACCTAGGCTTAAAGTAATTTACTTTTAATAAGGCTCTTTGAGCTCTTTCAGCAATTAAATTATGCGTTTCAGCAGCACCACGCCAACAAGCAATACGAGTACAATAGGTTATAACCGCTTGACACGGGGAATAATAAACCATTTTCATAATATTAGCATTGGCTGAGTTTCTTATTTGTTTAAATACGTATATAAGTTTTCTTATTCTATTTGACAGATTAATTAATAGATTTTTTAAATTAAGATTTTTATCAAATATATTTGATAAAAATCTCTCATAAAAAGACTCATATATGAGTCCTAAATATTTAATAGATTCCACGGCAGATAGGGTTGGACAAGAACAGTTAATAGATTCACCATCACAGGTGTGACAGGTTAAACGATGTAGGTATTGTATGTACCTATTGGTTCACCAGTGTTGCGAATATAAAATGTTATGTATTTGGTTTTCTCGGTATTAAGAGAAAGGTAATTTTGAGCAAGCCATTTTGTTACCATGTTGAGCTTTTTGGAAGGTTTCACTCCAAGTATCACCATGGAATGTCAGGGTAGTATCATCTGCATACGCAATTATTTTGCAGTTTTCAATATTAAGTATTGTTAGATTTTACATGGAGCGACTGCCTATCTGACCTCCACAACCCAGTTATTGGGTAATACGATACCCCTTGGTAAGACTGGTTGTCAGACTTACGGGCTTCTGACGACCCGTAACGACTGCTAAAGATCCACGAATGACAGCCGGGACCAACGGCTTAACGCTTTCCGAGGCACGGAGGAGTCTCGGTATTTATGTAAAGATGGTCACCCATCTACAGACCAACCCCGGCAAGCGCAGCTTAACCTGATGGATCGAACACGAGCTCCTGGTGTAATAAAACAGTGGTTTTTTTTTTCAAAATCAGCGGTTCGATTCCTGGCTAGAAATATAGATTTTTCAAAAATCCAATGATGCTGTTTTAGTTTTCAAATTAAGCCCGAGACTCCTTTGAGTACTTTTCGCTATTCCTCATAGTTTCGAATTTGGCCATCCACGCCCACTTCAAAAATTCACCTGCAGCTATATGTATATCCTACCCAACATTTGATTTCGAAAATGGCTTATAGGTACCTAGATGTCAAATGGAAGTAGGATAGTATGTCCTTGTCTACGGGAGTTTAAAAGAAACAAGACTATGTAAAGGCGCTCCATTACCGGGCGCATTCACTTGTTAAGGTAGGTTCAGATTCAAGCATTACTTACATCAGTGAGTGAGAAGAACCGAGCATTACAGTGTGCAACCTGTAATCATGATACAATTTGTAACATTACATTCACCGGGACCATTCACTTGTAATGTAACAGTGCTCTGAGTGGGAGCCCCCGTGCATGCGAATCTTGAATAGTTACATTAAAGGCGAATGCTCCGGTGAGGGAGTGCCTTTACATGACTAACTAGCCAAGTTTGACGTGCCATGCGACATGCGAAGCGCGTACATATGTTATATACCACTTTATTCACTTATAATATGATTGGTAAAATTTAAAAAAAATACCCAACGTGGTAGGCAGAGGTACCTAGGTCAATTCACTAGTTATACTTATTCAAGCAATGATATTATAAACTAGCTGTTGGTCGCGACTTCGTCTGCGATCCAGGATGAATAGTAGCCTATGTTCTTCTCCAGGTCATGGTCTACTAAAGTGCCAAATTTCATCCAAATCCGTTCAGCCGTTTTAGCGTGAAAGCGTAATGAACAAACAAACACTTTCGCATTTGTAATATTACTAGCTGTTGCCCGCGACTTTGTCTGCGATCCATAATGAATCCTGTGTCCTTCTCCAGGTCATGGTGTACCCATGTGCCAAATTTCATCCAAATCCGTTCAGCCATTTTAGCGTGAAAGCGTAATGAACAAACAAACATTTTCGCATTTGTAATATTACTAGCTGTTGCCCGCGACTTTGTCTGCGATCCATAATGAATCCTGTGTCCTTCTCCAGGTCATGGTGTACCCATGTGCCAAATTTTATCCAAATCCGTTCAGCCCTTTTAGCGTGAAAGTGTAATCAACAAACAAACAAACATCGCATTTATAATATTAGTTAAGATAGTAGGAGGATGAAAAATCTGTCTGTCGACACTCTAGACTCACAAAATGTATTATTTACTTACTTAAATAAAAAATTAAAAAACTAAAGTTTCTCTAATAAGACACGTGGCGCCATCTGTTATCATAAGAACGTTATTGTTGTTTTCCTTCCTCGGGAACAGTACTTTTTTTCGGGATGAAAGGTAGCCTATGACCGTGTCTGTACATCTGACAAAGTATAGGTATGCAAAATTTCAGGATGATAGGTTTAGACGTGAAAAGGTAACAAACAAACAATCAAACTTACTTTCGCTTTTATTAAATAAATATTGGTTAGGATAAGTAAAAAGACGTATTCAAATCCCAAGTTTGGTCTGAGGTCCCAAGTAATAGGAGGCGATCCTGTTGCATTCGATCAAGAAATCCAAACTCCGAGCTGCTAGTAAGAAATGACTTTCAATCCCGCTTGTGGTTGCTGTTAAAACTCATGACGCGTTTTTCACCTTATTGCGCAGACGCCAATACCTACTGCCATAATTAACTGACGCAACGTAAATTCATTGAGACACGGTATAAAAAGAGGCGCGGCAAATTATCTTTTGGAGATTACTAACCTTTGCAGTTCCTTAGGTACGTAGCAGGTACACAACTCGTCCGAATAGCAGGAGGAAACTGCTTACTTAAGCTATGGAACTCGTTTTGTCTAATGCACCGAACCCCTAACAATATTACAGAGAAAATTAATTACTTTTATCTCATCATCATGGTATTGTTATTCACTTTTACTTTACTATTACCGTAATCAGATAAGATAATGTAACTTTGTAATGTTTATCAGTTATTCAGGCGTAGGAACACATCACAGCCACAACATGCAAACGGTGTAACTTTTGGATCACGACTCTATCGCTGCCGATACATATTTACATATCTGTGAGCCCGCGTTTTCCGCCTTCCGGTGTCGAAACTTACAAAAAGCGGATTGCCGTGAAACTTACTTAGAAAATCTTTTACGAGTAAGCAACCAGTCTCTTCTACTAAGTGTGGAAGGTCTCTTTACGGTCTCTAAGGTGTTTTACCTACCTGTTGTGCTTCAGATAACTCGTAAATACATAATTTGTGCCATTCGCTTCTTCAAGAGTTGGCAAACGCTCCAGAATGAAGTTTGTCACCATTTAAAATGAGCCAAACTCTGAACTCGCACATTTAAAAAATACAAACTCTCAATAATAATATACTTTAATATCATCACTACATTATTATAAAACAGTCCCCCCCCCCCCCCCCCCCCACCCACGCCGCCGCCGGCCGCGTCAGTCTATCTATCTGAACGCGACTCAAAAACTACCGAACGGATTTTCATAGTTTTCACCAATGGATGGAGTGATTCATGGGGAAGAAGTTTTGTGTAAATTGGCTGAAATATGACGATGATTATTATGAGAACTTAAAACGGGATATTTACCATGTATATTAAGTTTTTCGAGTTTCCGATATTTCGGCACTGTTGCAAGTGCCATGATCTCGGATAAACTGAAGTTATTGCGGGTTTATGGTTTACGGTTTACGAGCAGACCAGGTCTACCCTCTTTTTTGTTCGTTTAGTGCGATTGACACCGCTACCACTGTCACTTGTTACACTCACAACTCGATTATGTTCTCGACACACAAAACTCACTGTGTCCGCTCGCGAACTTTTTTCGGCACTCTTGCGGTTTTACACAATTGGACTACTGGATTCCAGGCTCTCGACAGTTGAAACCCATCCTCACGGTTGACGTTCTTATATTTGGTAATCGAAATCGCTTCTCTCACCAGTCTAGGTATGTAGTGGCTTTCTGTCAAGATGACCTGAGGGTTATGTAACTCAATCCCGTGGTTCGATCCGGATTCTAAAAGATGTTGAGCTATGGCCGATTTCTGTGTATCGTTTTTTCTCACCGCCCATATGTGTTCGGAACACTGTCACTGTGTTTCAACTGTCGAGAGCCTGGAATCCAGTGGTCAAATTGTGTAAATCCGCAAGAGTGCCGAAAAAAGTTCGCGAGTGGACAGTGAGTTTTGTGTGTCGAGAACAGAATCGAGTTGTGAGTGTAACAAGTGGCAGACCACTGCCTTGTTACTCTCACAACTCGATTCTGTTCCGTGATCATAGCACTTGCAACAGTGCGAAAAACTTAATATGCATGGTAAATATCCCGTTTTAAGTTCTAATAATAGTGTTAGTGACCATGTCGGTTTAAAAACTTATGTGACGATGATTGTTGAAAATGTCGGAAAAAAATCATGCCGACTGGGAGCATGGATACCGGCGTCGCCTTAAAACTCCCTATTTAATTATTATACTCTTTGCCTTAAGGTTTATGCCCTCACTTTACCTTTTATTTTAAGTGCATGACACAAAATAAAAGGTAAAGTGTTTGTTAGGAGCCTTCGAGCAAAAGTCAAAAGTAGCTTATGTTTAAAATAAATAAAAAGACATCAATATGGTTGCATATTTTACTATCGATAATTATTTGTATGTTAATAGAAAAATCTCCGACATGCTGACACTTAACAAGGCTAAACATATTGAAATGGTCGACTATACAACACGCGGCATATATCCATCGACAATAATCGAATTTTCTGACACACTCATAGGAACATTTGCACCTTAGCCTAACGCAACTATATCTCTATCGGACGCTTTCAATAACCCATATATTTAGTAAAGTCCTTCACAAGTCGCGATACCTAGCGAAAATACACATGCCTGTAGCTGCTACAAAACTAAGCAAGTAACTGGCATGCCGTGTGCCATAACAACTTCTGATTGGTCAATGTCACAACGGCATGCCAGCTACTTGCACAGTTTTGTACCAGCAACAGAATTTGCGCCCAAATGTACAGACGCCAGCAGGTCAAGTTACCCGAAACTGTCAAATTTTCCTATTCAACCTCGAACCTAATGTTAGCAATAAAGTTGAAAATCTATTAAAGAAATTTGACAGATTGTAGTAGCTTGATGTGCTGGCGTCTGTACGTCCAGCGCACCGCAGGTAGACCGCCCCGCTACCAACTTATATTTCTACCACGCTTTTTTTTATATGGCATCTCGTAGTTGGCCTAGAGAGGCCGTGACTACTTAACCGGTCAATCCTGTGGCTGCCTTAAGTGAACTCAAAGCCTCCAGCCTGGGGCATAAAACTTACAGACTAAGCGACTACACGCTAAGGGCTCCCCCTGTGGGGAACGAACCTCGGCTTAGGGCGTCGCTGGGGGGAATTCTACCACGCATGAGCATGAGCATATTTATATAAGTTTTGTCTCGATACGACAGATGATTCACAAGGAATTTTAGCGAAAGGACAATGCTCAAAACGTTAAGGCGAAAGCGCCAGGGCAGCCCGCGAAATTCAAATTTTTAATGTGTTTTGCAATTTGCAAGTCAGTATTAGGTTGTATGTTGATCTAAATATGATTCGCGACCGTAACAAATATGTATTTATATAATTATAATAATTAAAATCATCAATACAATTCTCCAAGTTCATATTACTCTATTGAATGAATATTTCATGAAATCTTAATTTGAGGTCTTTTCTAACTTATGAAGTTGTATTACTGATTTTAATAATTATAATTCTGTAAATTTATGTTTGTTACGGTCGCGAATTATATTTGAATTAACATAAATCCTAATAATGACCTTCAAATTGCAAAAAAACGTAAGAATATTTGAATTTCGCGGGCTACCTTAGCGCTTCCCCCTTAAGACCAAAACAGTGACGTCCAGTCCTTTCTACGTACTGCTGATACATAAGTTATTGATAACGTACGTCTGATGATCTACGATAAGCTTATCTCTACCATAGCTAGCGAGGAAATCTCATGACCTCGACCTCCGTGTTGTAAATAAACTTCTATTGACCGCAACTTAGTTCGGGGGCCATTGATTGGGGTATTTTTTAAATATTTGCTTCTTAAATAATTTTACACTAATTGTTTTATCTCGATAAACATATCCTCGTAATATCGCTATGGCTGCCATACGCTTATCGGGAAATAATTTCAGTTAACTACTCTCATTAAAACAATTCAAATACCATTTATAATCAATTTCAGTCGAACAAACTTATCAAATCCAACAAACAGTGTCACAATAAAGCGTGCAATTTATAAAAAGAAAAAACATGTAAACCATAATTATTAATGGATAAACAAAAAAATCCAAAAAAAAAATTAAGTATAATTTATAATACTGGAAAAATACTTCTTTAGATTTTAATAATATACAATTTGTCGGCAAAGTAAATTTTTTTCGGCTAAATAATATCTCACCAAAATAAAATCCGCTCATCACAGTCTTTTTAATAAAACAGATTTTAGTAAAAATAAAAGCATGGTTAATAAAATACATGTATCGCATATCCTATGATATTTTTTTTTCGGAAAATAATACATATAGGGTAACTGGTAATTAGCGACCGATACTTAATTACATGATTGTACTCATGATAACAAACAACTTTTACTATTGGAACAAACCTGAAATCGCGAGAAAAAAAAGTCAGCTCTTCCCTACATTTCGACGAGTTTTTTTTTAAGCAACTGATTTTTTTTTTCGCGAGTTCAGGTTTGGTCCCATAGCACAGATTAATACAGATGGGACACTCCGCAAAATCATTTAAATAAAAATCGACTCTTGCTACGACGCAATAAAACAAAGTGCAATATTCAGGTCGCATAACGCTTATTACCAATATTCACCTACAAGTTGCCTCTCTTTCTAACGCGTAACTCTTATACCTTCTGACCGCGGCAGTCCTACTGAATTGGCCCAGTGAGATAGGCCCGCCGCGCGCCGCGTACTTGTATGTAGCTTCATACATAAACTGCAGAGTGTCCCATCTGTATTAATCTGTGTCCACAGTAATAGTTATTTGTTATCATGAGTACAATCATGTGTTTCACTAATTAACACTAAGTACCAGTCACCCTATATGTCTATTTCTCGGCATATCTTACAAACTACGGCTTGGAGTCAAAAATAAAATATTGATAGTTAATGCTTACGCTAATGTAACAATATTATAAAGTTGTTACAGTAAATTGCACTTATTTATTATCACTTAACATTATTATAATCATAGATTTAGATTTTTTTTATTAACTTCTATTAATTTGATATTTAAAAAAGTTTTAATAATCCAATGAGAATCTTCGTGCGAATAATAACGTTTTACTATCACTACTTCGCTGTACTTAATCATTATTTCTCGACTTATAACGTGCCCACACTAAATAATACATGCATAATTTTATTTCACAGTTACATAATAAAAGTTCTAAAAAAAACTGATTTATCTCTGATATCCCCTCCGATACATATAAATTCAATATTGGTATGTATGTGTGTATACTTATTAATATAAATCTGCAATAAAACAAAGCATAAAGTAAACTTTAAGTACAATGCATAAACTTCACTTAACAAGTTGGCCCTAAGTTAGAGAAATACAACAATGTCCCGACATGTCACAGTTACTAACACTAATGGTCAGCTCGGACTGGTGGAGGAGACGAAATGTGCAGCTTACGGACAATCAAATATGAGTTTTATTGCTATTTCTTTAAGGTTCACAGTACAAGTGAAGCATGTGCTCGTCCGTGGCTCTCCTTCCCGCCAGTCCGCGCAGACGCCGACGTGACGTCACAACATCGCCTGCATGTTGCGCACTGTCCGCATTATCCGTCACTCACTGGAATAAACTCTGCACTTTCAGCTTGGGCAAGTATTGGGGCTGCGAAGATTTCGTGATTTTTACCTGAAACAGGTACATTACTTGTAATTATTAACCAAACATTATTTAATATTACGGTTATAAATCAAATAAATAAAATAATGTACATACTTCATCGAATTCCTCTTCTTTGATTTCCAAGGGATCTTTCATCATCTGGAAACAAACAACAATACATTCATGGAAGTAGTGTACGAGTGGACGTAGTCCTTTACAATATAACGAATGCTTTTACTAGACCTAGGGCGGTACACCCTACCTTGGGAGGTCGTCCGCGACGTGGCGGGTGTCTCGTATGGCTGAGCACTCGCAGCTGGTGCTCGCGCAACAAATGCTCGGTGTGCTCGCGAGCAGACGACAGTCGCTTGCCGCACGAAGAGAACACGCACGTGTACTCGCGACCTTTGAAGTAAAAGTCCACACAACATTAGTAGGTACGTTTGTTTCGAAGCCAAAAATATTAAGTACTAGCTTTTGCCCGCGGCTTCGCTTGCGTGTTTGTCGGAAATTATCCCACTGGAACGCACTACCGGGATCAAAAGTATCCCATGTCCTAATCCTAGGTCATAGTCTACCCATGTGCCAAATTTCAACCAAATCCGTTGCGCGGTTTTAGCGTGGAAGCGTAACAAACAAACAAACTCACTTTCACATCTAAAGTATTATGAAAAACCGGTCTATCACACAGTGACACTCTAGACTCACAAATGCATGCTATGCAATCAGGAGCCTGAGGGAAGAACTGACCTTGGCCCAGCTTAGGATGGTTTACTTTGCCTTGGTGGAGTCTAGGCTTAGATACAGTATTGAGTTTTGGGGCAATAGCTATAAGCACAATATCAACTCGGCATTTGTAATTCAAAAAAGAGCCCTAAGGACATTGCTCCGCCTAAAACAGACGGATTCGTGCAGAGACCATACTATAAGACTTAATATTTTGACAGTGCCATGTCTTTATATATTATACTGGTACTGCTAACCAGTTTTGTTAAGAACTTGCATAAATCTGAAACTGATGACCAACGACAAGTTAGAGTTAATACACGCAGGGAAGATTTTCCTAACACAATCCAACCGAAAATAAACGTGGTTCATCACAGCCCTGGGTACCAATCAGTATTTCTATACAACAGCTTCCCTTAGAATTTAAAAGCATAAATAGCGCAAACTTATTTAAAAACAAATTGAAGACATATTTATTAAGGAAGGGCTATTAGAGCGTCGATGAGTACCTGGATGATAAACGACAACCGTTCTAGATTGGAATCTATTTTAAATTATATGTTGACTATTATTGCTTTAAATTTTTTATATGTTTTATTTTTGTATTACTCATAGATCATTAAATGACATATCATCTTTAGTATAATTATAAATTTTATCTTTGACATTTTATTTTACAATTAGATGACATATTATTACGAACCTTTGTATGACAATTTGTTTTTATTTTCTTTTTATTTATGTTTGACATTATATTTTTATTATTGATTATTCACAGAAAATTAGATGACATATTATTAATCTTTTTTTTTACACTATTTTTTTATTTTATTACAATATTCTTAGAAATTGAATCAAATCACTGATCTTATCTTTTTATACTAATTTGATTGTCGTTTTTCCTTTTTATTTGACTACTTGTTTTATTGTAGTATTAATTATTTGAGAATGAACTGTTTTATTTTACAAAATTTCTACACTATGTATATTGTTTCGAAATAAATGACTTTGACGTTGACTTTGAATGTATTAGGTACTTAAATAAAATTAAAATAAAAACTCTTAACACACACTACTAAAGTTTCTTTATTAATATAATTCAATCATGATTCGAAAGACACGTGGCGCCATCTATTATCATAAGAAAGTTATTGTTGTTTTCCTCGGGAAAAGTACTTTTTTTTTTTTGGGATGAAAGGTACCCTATGTCCGTTTCTGTACACGTGACAACGTATATGCAAAATTTCAGGATGATCGGTTCGGTGGTTTAGGCGTGAAAAGGTAACAAACAAACTTACTTTCGCATTTATAATATTAGTTAGGATTACAAAATCCAAAAAAAAATCAAGTATTGGGTGATTCATTTATAATAATAATAATATATTCTGGGACATTTTCACACACGGTCATCTGGTCCCAAACTAAGCAGAGCTTGTACTATGGAAACCAGATAACTGATATACTACATATACTACTTTTTTTTTTGTAAATACATACTTATATAGATAATTACACCCAGACTCAGGACAAACAGACATGTTCATGCACACAAATGTCTGTCCTGGATGGGAATCGAACCCACGACCAGCGACATGATAGGTGGTATCTTAACCAACCACGCCAACTGGCCCGTCAAAAAAAAATTAGAGATACTTTGTTCAAACATAAAAAAGTAAAAACACCAATTTTATCGGGTTATATTTTTTAAAGATTATTTCTTTATAATGTTGGCGGTAACTGCGATTAGCATGGTCCATTCTGAAGTTCCACTTTCGAGAACAATTCGGTGCACAGTTAATTTCTCGCTTCGGATCATTGAATTGGCAGCCTAGATCGTGTGATATTGATATATCACCTCTAGACTTTTTCCTTTGGAGCTATGTAAAGTCCAAAGTATACATGGATAACTTGGGTACGATTGAGGAATAGGAAGGCAAAATTACTCGCGATATTCGCCAAATACCACCCGAAAAGCTCGGACGCGTCTAGTAAATCGGAACTTCAGAATAGACCATGTTAACCGCAGTTCGGCCAACATTATAAAGAAATAATCTTTAAAAAATAATTGTCATGAATGGTTATTTTGTATGATAATAAAGATAACCCGATAAAATTGGTATTATTATTATTGTTTTACTTTTAAAAAAGTACCTCTAAATGAATCACCCGTTACAAAATACAGTAAGGGTGCTAAGGTGGTAAAACTTTTCTCAATTATTTATTTTTTAATTCAAAATGAAAGAAGTGCAACACTATAAGAAAAGCAAATAATGGGAAGGAGGCTTTTGCCTAGGAGTGGAACAATCAGGGTGAAATTGAATTCATGGACATTCTTTTAAGGGGTCATTGTACTCATCATTATGAACAACTTTTACTATGGAACTAAACCTGAAATCACGAAAAAAAAATTGCTGTTCCCTACATTTTGACGAGTTATGCGAACATCAATGGAGGGAATAGCTGATTTTTTCTTGTCGCGATTTCAGGTTTGGTCCCATAGTAAAAGTTGTTCATAATGATGACCCCTTAAAAGGATGTCTATGAATTCAATTTCACCCTGTATAGGCAAATTTAGTAAAGATCTAATGGTAAACATACTATTGTCGTCATCGTCACTATGCTTGGCGAGCGCAGGCGCATGTTGCGCGGCGTGTCGCTGCAGCAGACGCTCGTTGGGGAAGCTCAGGCCACACACCCCGCACGGCGCACGCTGTGGAGGACTACGAGCTGGACTCTTTATATCAGAGTGCATTTCTCGTCTGAAAGTAAAACGGAACAGGACTTCAAAATCACTATTTACACTCAAGTGCAGGCGCGGATACAGGGGGGTGAGCAACGGGTGCAGTTGCCCCCCTGGGCTTCGACCAAACCGAGTCTAAAACTCTAAATTAGACATAAACATAGTTTTATAACCTGTATGTTTAGTTTGTATACAGTATATTACCCGTAGTCATCCTCGAAAAGGGGGGCACATTGTTGAGTTTACAGAAAATAGATGCAGTAGGTTTTTTAAAAAGGGCTTTCATGAGAATTTTCCTCCCCCTTGAGCGAAAACCTAGATCCGCGCCTGCTCAAATGTAGCTGCATTACATCGCCTATTCCTGAATGGATTGAGCTCTGCGAATTAACGCCAAAACAGATATGGTATGCAGTCACTGCAGACCTGCAGCTTCGTCTCCCTAACCTAAGCAAGTCCCAGGGAACAAAGTCCATGGTCCAGTCTTAAACATTTAACCTTTTAAGGGCTTGGCTAAATATCAATTGCCGTGACCCTAGCGCGCGGCTACAAATCGATAAAATAATACCTATAATAAATAAGGAGGAGCAACCGTTGTATCGATTAAAAAATAGTCAAAAAGTTTTTTCGCTTCATCTTCACCTTCTATTATTCTTATAAATTCCTCAGTAGTCGTCATTATTGAAATGTGATATTTCATCGACAATGCATAAATACTCACGAACAACATTAATGGAAATTTCCATTCGTTTATTCCGCTTGTGACGTAGGCAGTGGTCGTATTAATGCGACAGCCACGCTAGACTAACTAGAGAAATGTGTTGCAAACATAGGCGTCTAGGGATGGGAACTATCGTCAAATGCATTATACAAAGACCCTGAGGAATATTTTTCTTATGAATAATAAGGAAAATAATTAATAACACAAGGCAATATGTTAAATAAACTTTATTTCGTATGAAACTGTTTATTTTAATCTGAATGATGCATTATACCTGATTGTTTAACTGTTTGTTATTTCCTTTTTAAAATGCGCATTGCATTGTATCCCATCCTTATGGTCATATTTATGCGACGCGCACGATAGGCACCTTAAAAAAAGGCCAAGTTGCCAATTACTTATTTTTGTTTAAGCTTTTTCAATACTTAGATAATTGTTGTAAATAATATCTCTATATAATGGTTTTAATTGTACCACGCAGTTAATAGGACGAAAATAGAACGAAAAGATTATGCATGTTCTCTGTCGCAGAAATACGACACGAGCGGTAGGGGCATGGAAATATGTGTCGCATTTAATGTCGCATTTATGCAACACATATTTTTGAATCGTAAAATAAAAACAGTCGTCCCATACATTTGGTCAAGTGGGTATTGAAGTTTTGTATGGGACAACGAATTTTTTTTACGCTTACGATGTTGGTCCCCGGGAAAAAGTTGTTCAGTTTGATGGTCTGTACCACACCCTTAAGTTTGATCACTCGTCTGTGATGTTTCACCTTGTATACAACGTCCCGACATCAATCGTCGGACAGAAGCCCACCAGACACAACACCCGTCTGGTCGGAAGAGGTCCCTTTTCTATGGAGGGTGAGTGAACTTTACACCCTGTTCCGTATAGAGAATTAAATTAAATTGCTTGTATAGTTTACCTGTGCATATACATGTGGTTCCGCTGCTGGAACTGCTCGCCGCAGACAGTGCAGTCGTAAGTGGCCTCCACCGGGCGCCCGTTCATGTGGCGCTTACGATGTTGATTCAAATTCGTTACCTGCAATTTAATTTGAAAAAATATTCAAAATCAGCAGTTTTCTGACTTCACAACTACAGAAATTAAAACCCAACAAATTCCAATCAATAAATTGATTTTCACTCTTTGGTTTTAATCGAGTGATTTTTGGTTTTTATCAAGAAAATATTCTTAAAGGTAGAGCAAATGATAGTCTGTACCTGCGCGTACGCCTTATTGCACCCCGGCTCCGGGCACACGAAAGGACGCTCTCCAGTATGCAATCGAACATGATTGTTCAGATTTGTAACCTGTCGCCAAATATCCATAAAAATGAGACATATCGTATAATTTACAAATATATATTTTTGTGTAAAGCTAGAGCAGGTTTTCTTATTAGTCTATAAATTAAGTACCTGAGTGAATGCCTTCCCACATTCAGAGCATTTGAATGGTCTCTCATTAGTGTGGATGCGAAGGTGCGCCCTCAAGTTGTTGGACTGGGAGAACGCTAGAATAAAATGTATGGAGTTTTTAATCGACTTCAAACAAGGAGATTATCAATTCGACACGTATATATGTAATATTATTGGAACTGCAATATTTTCACATATGAAAATCTATTTGGGCTTCCAAACAAATATACAAAATTTTATAGATGTATGTTTGAATGTTTGTCCACGCATTTCTCGAAAGTATTAATCGGATCGTGACCATTTTATTTTTATTAGCTTACATTTACTTCAACTTAGGGAACAATACAAGATTCATCAAAATCGGTTCAGTAGTTTTCAAGATAATGGACTAATACGTGTAAGTGTGACGGCCTGGCTTATTGATACGAGCTACGGGTGTGGTGTCAAAGGGAAAACATCTCAAAAACTTGGTCAAAATCTAGTGCAATATTTATAACAAAACTATTAACTACTTATTACAAATAAATATTCCAGTTTTTACTAAACACTAAAAATTATGAAATAAATAGTAATAAAAAATAATAGTAATAAAAATTAAATCGACTTCAAAAAGAAATTAACTCAAAATTATAAAATTAATTTCGGAAGTCGGTGGCAAGAAAACTTATACAGATCCCAAGACACCGACTTCCAAAATTAAAGTTATTTCATAATTTTGAGTTTATTTCTTTTTGAAGTCGATTTAATTTTTTAAAACTATTATATGAACCTGGCGCCAAAACAATAGGTAATATCGTAACGTACGTAAGACCAAGATTTTTCGGGGTAATTTCAATTAGACCTTGTATAGACAAGATCTAATTTAAATGACTGAAAACCTATTTAAGGGTCATTGTACTGTGTATGTGTGTGTGTCTTTTATTATGGTACTATCGCAAAAAAAAAACAGATGTTCCCTACATTTAGTCGAGTTACGCAAACATAGAGGTATAGAGCAGCTGTCTTTATTGTCACGATTTCAGGATTGTTGGTAATGCTGAGTACAATGACCAGATTTTCAATTATTTCAATTATACCTTGCATGTACAGACGCCAGCAGGTCAAGCTACCCGAAACTGTCAAATTTACCCACTTTGAACCTAATGCTTTAGCGATAAAGTTGAAAATCTATTAAAGAAATTTGAAAGATTGTAGTAGCTTGATGTGCTGGCGTCTGTACCTATGTCGTTAGACCGAAAAGATTTAGTTCTGATTATATGTTAATGTTTCATAGAGATGTTGCCATCTGATATAGAAATTAGTGTTAAACATTCTCGGAGTCCTAAATAGAGCCACCGTGCATTTTGATGTTTACAGGCCTAAAACATCAAAATAATAATAAGTCAAAGAAAAGGTTTGTTTGAAGCTGACATACTGGCCATCATTTCATTGTCATCATTATTCCAAATTTGAATTCACGAATTTGAAAAAGAGACGAATATCGGAGTTTGTTTCATTTACTGATTAGAGCACCTATATGTCAATAGTTATTTGTTTTGTTGAGTACTGAAATTGTTTTTCCTAATTTTTTAATTCATTCTGACTTTCACATTATGGACACAGCACCTAAAGTAGCCGTGCAAGCTGTGGCACTTCCTCAGTCTGGGTTGTCAGCGAAACGTAAATGCACAACTTCATTTACTTAAGGTGGAACATACGGTCTGCTCTTGGACATTTTCCCGCTAGATGGCGCTGAAGTCACCATTTTTTTGTTTATTTTATTTTTTGTGTACTTGATAAAATTATGAAATAACTCTTGAAAGTTTTTTTTTTTTTATAAAAGTACATACCATTAGAAAGGCCACACACTAGGGATGTTTTGCTAGAATTGGAATTCCTCAATCATTTTTTTTTTTTTTAATGCAAGTTGAAATTAAGATTTAAGTATTTTTTACATCTTTCTGTAAGTTTGAGGACTCATACCTTTTTTTCTAGCTAACATCTGAATAAAGCAATAGTTTTATAAGAATATGCCAACATTAAAGATTAAAAAAGAAACAAAGAATATATTGCCTGTTTTACCCATTTTTAATAAAAAGTACACTTTAAAGTTAAGAAAGTGGCGAAACCAGAAGAAAACAACAAAAAAAGCATTAAATATCCAGGGGGCCAGAGCCAAATAAATTAGGGCTGAGTAAGTAGCAGATGACCCCACCTATCCACCATTTTCGTATGTTCAACGTTCTGCCAAACACCCTGTGTATTATATCCCATACTGAAAAGCGGGCTTTAATAGCGACCGATACATTTGTCAATGCCTAAAGGCTCATGTGATGCTATATACTGAGTTTGTGGGCCAGGATTTAATTTTTAACGACTTCAAAAAAGGAGTTATCTATTCGACACGTATGTTAATCTGCCTAGCCTTTTCCCAATTATGTTGGTGTCGGCTTCCAGTCTAACCGGATGCAACTGAATACCAGTATTTTACATAGAGCGACTGCCTATCTGACCTCCACAACCCAGTTACTGGGTAATACGTTACCCCTTGGTAAGACTGGTTGTCAGACTGTTGGCTTCTGACGACCCGTAACGACTGTCAAAGATCCACGAATGACGGCCGGGACCAACAGCTTAACGTGCTTTCCGAGGCATGGAGGAGTCTCGGTATGAAAAGACCCATCCACAGACCAACCTCGGCAAGCGTAGCTTAACCTAATGGATCGACCCGTGCGGCTGTTTTTACTTAACCACGCGCTCCTCAATTCGACTGTATGTATGTAATATTATTGAAACTGCAATATATTCACATACGATAACCTATTAGGGCTTCCAAACAAATACACAGTCTGGCCACAAAATACTGTTACAATTAAAAATAAGAAAGATATTACATTTGAATTTAGAATCTGTCATTTTTTAAACGATTGTTTATTGAGTTTTCTAATTTTGGCTCCAATACATTGTACAATATTTTGCGATATTAAAATGGAGTGGGGTGATAAAGAGAACCGAATCGCTGTGATTGCATTATACAAAGTTGGTATGGAGCCAAATGCAAGTTTTAAAACTCTCCATACGCTTGGTATTAGTCAAATGTTTGTGTACCGGGCTATTAATAGGTACAATGAGACCTCCTCTGTTTGTGACAGAAAAAGATCTGGCCGTCCACGTAGTGTTCGTACGAAAAAGGTGGTCAAAGCAGTAAGGGAAAGAATTCGAAGAAATCCTGTCCGAAGGCAAAAGATTTTATCTCGGGAGATGAAGATAGCACCCAGAACCATGACGCGTATTTTAAAAGATAACTTAGGACTTGCAGCCTATAAGAGACGCACTGGTCATTTTTTAACTGATAGTTTAAAAAAGAATAGGGTGGTAAAATCGAAACAACTACTGAAGCGGTACGCAAAGGGAGGTCACAGAAAAAATTTGTTTACGGATGAGAAAATCTTTACAATTGAGCAACATTTTAACAAACAAAATGACCGTATTTATGCTCAAAGCTCTAAGGAAGCTTCCCAATTAGTGGAAAGAGTGCAACGTGGGCATTATCCGACTTCAGTGATGGTTTGGTGGGGTGTTAGCTATGACGGAGTGAATGAGCCATATTTTTGTGAAAAAGGTTTCAAAACATCGGCACAAGTGTATCAAGATACCGTTCTTGAGAAGGTAGTTCAGCCCCTTAACAACACCATGTTCAATAACAAAGTATGGTCCTTCCAACAAGACTCGGCACCGGGTCATAAAGCTCGGTCCACGCAGTCTTAGTTGGAAGTGAACGTTTCGGACTTCATCAGAGCTGAAGACTGGCCGTCGCGTCGTCTAGTCCTGATCTTAATCCGCTGGATTATGATTTAAGGTCAGTTTTAGAGAGTACGGCTTGCTCTAAACGCCATGATAATTGAAGTCCCTAAAACAATCCATACGATTGGCAGTGAAGAATTTTCCCATGGAAAGAGTGCGTGTTTCTATTGATAACTGGCCTCAACATTTAAAGGACTGTATTGCAGCCAATGGAGACCACTTCGAATAAGCTTTTTATATTTTAAATTGTTTTATATTTATGTATTAAACTAACACACTGTAAAAGTAATAAATATTATTTGCCATAAATTTTTTTTTTCTTCGTGACAATATTTATGGCAAGACTAGGTACTTATACAAAATTTTATAGATGTATATAATTTAATAGATGATGTATGATGCCCACGCATTTCTCCGAAATTATTAATCGGATCGTGACCATTCTTTTTTTGTTGGCTTAGATTTACTTCAACTTAGGGCACAGTGAAAGTTTCATCAAAATCGGTTCAGTAGTTTTCAAGATAATGGACTAATAAGTGTAAGTGCGACACCTGGCTTATTGATACGAGCTACAGGCGTGTGGTGTCAAAGGGAAAACATCTCAAAACCTTGGTCAAATTCTAGTGCAATATTTATAACAAAACTATTAACCACTTTTTACAAACGAATATTCCAGTTTTTACTGAAAACTAAAAATTACGAAATAAAAAATAATTAAAAAAATAAAATCGACTTCAAAAAGAAATTAACCCGAAATTATGAAATAACTTTAATTTCGGAAGTCGGTGGCAAAAAACTTAAATACAGATCCCAAGACACGACTTCCGAAATTAGTTATTTCATAATTTTGAGTTAATTTCTTTTTGAAGTCGATTTTTAGGCATTGATAATACAAGGGCGGCAAGAATTGTTTGAGAATACCTGCATAACGTTAGTATCGCAGCAATGAAATGGCCTACAAAAAGCCCTAATACGAATCCAATAGTACACTTAAGGGATGAGCTGAAGAGGCGTATTCGAAGGAACCAACCAGTTCCAGAAATTTTGCAGGAGCTGAAAACTGCCACAACACAACCTCAAACAACCAACCAACAAACTGAAAGCTTCCAAGAGCTTGGGAGAACATTCCACAGCACGTCATTGTGGCATTAATTAATCACATACCGAATTGCATGACGACCTCGTAAATGCTCTTGGAGGTAACACAAGATATTACTCGTACATAGAAATAGTTTACCACCATTTTTTTTTTGTTTTTTCAAAAATTCCACGATAATTATGCCCCTAAGAAACACGAAAAGACGACTTATTGCAATTAAACTGTTTTTTTTTTGCATTCCGCTTTAAATTTAGAACAATGACAAACGGAAACGATAGTGAGTGACTGGCTTCAAAACCACATTTTTTTATTTTCTTTGTATAGTTAAATTATTACATGTTAGTTATTGCAATTTAAACCTAATGATTAACGACATAAAGGCTTCGAGACGCGACTTAGTGAGATAGTTTACTATACCTACTACCATTATTTAAAAAGATACAGTCCATTAAACAAAAATATGCAGGGTGGCTCGATTCAAGTGTCCCTGAGCCACCCTGCATATTTTTGTATAGTTTTGTTTTTAAATAGGATAAGAAGCTCACCTTTGTTGCAGTAAGTGCAGACAAAGCGTCTCTCGGCACGATGGTTGCGCAAGTGATTCTGTAACTGCATGTTCTTCTGAAAAGACTTGTGGCAGAGGCCACAATACAATGATGATTCAATGCCCTCCTGCAAGGTGCAAAAACGTTGCTTTAACTGGATACAAATTGGCGATTAAGTTATGGCAGACACGCATCTTCTCATTATTACCGAGACATCGCCAATGTGAACCCAGTGTTGTATTTTCACCTCAGTGGAGTTAGTTTACAGATGAAACTATAATTTCTACCAAGTTGGACAAAAAGTAAAAAACTTATTACTACCATTCATTAGCATTTTACTATTAGCAGTCCCAGGGTTTATCTGAGAAGGGGTGGTGGGAGGATTCAAATAGATTTATTTCAAGGCAGATGACAAGACAATGAAACGGTTTCTGATTGATTCTTAATATATAGTGTTGAGGGAATACCTAAATCTACAGTGTCTTTGTGTGACTGTCCACTCAGGAGTTTATTTCACTAATGCTCAGAATTTCAACAGTTAAACATTTTATGATTTCTGGAGGATGTTGACCCCATCATCACCTACCTTTTTCTGTTTCCATGAATAAAATTGAGGTGTAGACGCAAGACTCGTGTCAATTAACAATGCAAGAACTAATGCAAAATTAAAAATTACACTAGAAATACAATTATTGCTGTGCAACTGTAATACAGTTCCTATATTATTACTCAACAGGTTTTGCACCATATCAACAAGCATATTAAATAACAGATTAACATATTAGATAACATGTGTTATGATAATAACCACCTCTTCACTGTTGCTACTCTGGGGTACTGTGTGGTCGGAGCCATTCTCTCCAAGTGTTATTTCAGGCACTAGCGGCTGGCACTTGAAACAGGCGTATATACCATCCTTGCCTGTCTCAAACAGTTGCTGGAACATAAACAATGGTATAGGTATACCTCACAGAAAAAATCTTTATCTTTCTTTTATTACATTTTTTTCCTAAACTCCAATTTAGTACAGAAAATAAAAAGTAAACACTGCTCAACATACATGTATCAACGGGCTAGTTGAATGTTTGCCATCCTTTCTAACTTAAATAGAAACAAACAAGTTTTTATGTATGTGAATATCTATATAAAGTGCTATTATTATTTAAACAGAGATGCTTGTGGTACTAGCATATGCCAAGGTTCACTATTCAAGTACATAAAAAAAGGATCACTGTTGTTTTTTACACTGCGCTGAGCCAGACGTAAAAAAACAGACGGACCGACAAAAAATAGAAAAAAAATACGCGGGCAGGTTTCGAATGTCAAGTTTTTTCTCATTTCTGCATAGACTTATATAAAATTCCAACCCAATTAGTTACAAAATGCTTGCTTGGTGAAAACTATAGAAGCCCGAATGACCAGGAACGTTATTTTTATAACAGTCTCCAAAGAAAACAAAAAAATATTGATGCTAAATTTCGAGACGACGCATAAAACAAGTAAACATATACTCACAACAGCAGGTTTAAGACAAATCCCACATTTGTCCATAGTGGACGAACACAATACTATCAAATAAATGAAAATAACTTAGAAAATTGCTGATATTTATTTTAAAAAAGCAGCCCTCAGTGGCTCTCACTCAGAAAAATCACAGGGCGGGGCGGGCGCGGGGAGTGCAGGGGAGAGTGGCGAAGACATAAACCCGTAGACAAGATTTCAAAAATGTTGCCATTTTATTTCAAAAGCCACTGTTCTGGTAAAGTGTAAAAGGCTCTTATCTCAAATTTTTATGCTGTCATTTGACATCATCACAGAGGACTTTTATATATTTTGACATTTTCGGATATACTAGTGCATTCAATGTTCAATTCATTCAAAATTGCCCACTCGTCCAAATACGAAATTAGCGTGTTTTTTTTTATTCCTCTTGAACTGCGTATTCTTGTTTACTATACTTTTTGCTATGTTTTCAAGACAACTTTATAATTGATATACTTCTATAATTTTATATGCTCATGTAAAGGGCTTTGTTGATAAGTGTTTACTATTATTTTTGTGAAAGATGGCTGAGAAAATTGTCACAACCAGTGGCAACCAGCCCATTGTAAAGATAGGTCACTACACGCTGGGAGCAACCCTTGGCGTGGGCACCTTCGGGAAGGTAAAGATCGGGGAGCACCAGCTGACCAAACACAAGGTCGCCGTTAAGATTCTAAATAGGCAAAAGATCAAGAGCCTCGATGTCGTGGGAAAGATCAGACGTGAGATACAAAATCTTAAGTTGTTCAGACATCCGCACATCATCAAACTGTACCAGGTATGGCAAGTTTGATTATATGATAATGTTCTTTGACCTTGAATAAGTCGCACTTGACTCATACATTGTGCTGTCGTGAATGTAGTAATCAAAGTATTAATCTGAATAAAATCTTATAATCACTAATTTTTTCCAGTAAAACTCGCTACCAATAGCATGTAACTTTTCCAGGTGATATCTACGCCTACAGACATATTCATGATTATGGAATATGTGTCTGGTGGTGAACTGTTTGACTACATAGTAAAGAGAGGCAAGCTTCAGGAGCATGAAGCGCGGAGGTTCTTCCAGCAGATCATATCGGGCGTGGACTATTGCCACCGGCACATGATTGTGCACAGGGACCTGAAGCCTGAGAACCTGCTGCTTGATCACAACATGCATGTGAAGATAGCTGACTTTGGACTCTCCAATATGATGATGGATGGAGAATTTTTGAGGACTTCTTGTGGATCCCCTAATTATGCTGCACCTGAGGTTAGAGCACATTCTTGTCATTACTGTTTGCTGAAGGTAACAACGGCTATAGCAATGTTGTGCAGTGTAACTAATGAGCGAATTAATCCAAACTACTGGTTCTTAAGTAATATGATGAGCTGCAAGCAACCAGACTGGTTATACTCAATACACCTATTTTTCACTTTTTTTTAATAAATCATTCAAGCAGGTGTCGGTTCACATACAATCCAGGGTTCCATAGTTGGGAGGAATTTATCCCAAAAAAAAAACTTAACATACATTGAAATACGTCATGGTCAATTCTCCAACTGCAAATGTAAGTTTGTAATTGCAAAAAAAATTTTTTTTTTTGTGATAAAATGTACAAATTAACGATTTTCGGACTTTTTCCTTTACTTGTGCTGTGAAACCTTGCTTCTTGCTAAATTTCATGATTCTATTTCAATGGGAAGTACCATATGAGTCTTACCACAAAAACAGATGCTTGTTCAACGTGTCTAGTGTCTAATGTCAGTCTTATGTCAAACTCCATACATAAATGTCGTGCTAAACAGTTGTTTAGCCTAAACAACTGATAAACACAGTTTTGTGACCTACAGGTTTTGATTTATTTGTGAGTATTAATGTATGTCGCATATATGGCCGTATTTCTTATTGTGTTGACTTAGGTTAATTTTTTTTAGAGCAACATGCGAACACAGACCTAAGTATTTGATATTAATTTCAAGTTCCTGAGAGAAAGGGCCTTGACAAACAGACAGATGGACAACAAAATGATCCTATAGGGATTCCATTTTTTTCCTTTTCAGGTACAGAATCCTAAAAAGCAACTTTATCTTTTTCTAAAACAATATTAAAACGATTATTTCTCCCCAGGTCATATCTGGAAAACTCTATGCTGGCCCAGAAGTGGATGTCTGGTCATGTGGAGTCATATTATATGCACTTCTCTGTGGAACATTACCATTTGATGATGAACATGTCCCAACACTATTCAGAAAGATAAAATCTGGTATATTCCCCATTCCTGAGTACCTGAACAAGAGTGTGGTCAGTCTGTTGTGCATGACACTGCAAGTAGACCCCATGAAGAGGGCCTCCATAGAAGATGTAAAGAAACATGAATGGTTCCAAAAAGACCTGCCAGGATATCTGTTCCCATCTCCTGTTGAGCAGGTAATTACAGTATGTAAACCTCATCGTTTTTTTTTTAATAGTTCATAAGTAGTTTTAGTTTTCTGTATTGTTGGTTACTTTTTCATTTGAAACTGTTTTGCCACTGTTTTTGAATGTGGTGTTTAAAGCTTACAATAAGACTTGGTGAACTTCATTGGTTTGCTTGTTTGTGCGTCCTATTCCAAGCTTAGTCAACATTTACAGAATAAATAAATGCATCAACATCAATTACATAATCTTTAAGCATTAATTTACTGTAAATTATTTCTGTTTTATTTCTATTATCACAGCAGCTTCTCAAAACACTGTCATGACTTCATAGTCATTGTGATGTGTTTAGGGTTTTTATGAAATTCATTATAGAATTTTGATACCCCGCGTACTACTCAGAAGCGATCGTCGTACGAATACGCAATCGTCGCGTTCAATATTATTATGTCACTTTTTGTTTGGAAAACCGGAAAGCGCGCTCTGTCGGCACGTCCACGCGTTATGGTTCACTAAACAAAAAGTGACCTAAACTCTGATTTTTAATTAGGTAGCCATTGTGATAACATGAGTAAAGTGACAAAAACAAAAAGTTCGATTTGAGCTGTCATTTTAGTCTACCTAATTAAAAATCAGAGTATAGGAACACGATGATCGCGAATTCGCGCGACGTTCGCTTTTGAACAGGACGCGGCCTAACTCATTGTCATAAATAGTATGGTGATTGTAGTATGATCAGCAGTAGGTATAAGGACACAGCAGGATGCTGATTTTTATCCTTTTTACAAATTGACACATTTTGTGACACCCCTGTAAAAGGGCACACTGTTCAACTTTTTGCACTCTGGTTATTATTAATATTCACAGAGCATTTGAAATATCGAATGATCGCAATATTGCATATTGCACACACCAGCTGCAGTATTTGCAATGTCACGCATTTCACAACACTACATAACTATTCGGCAGGCCAGTTGGCGTAGTTGGTTAAGATACCACCTATCATGCCGCAGGTCGTGGGTTCGATTCCCATCCAGGACAAACATTTGTGTGCATGAACATGTCTGTTTGTTCTGAGTGTGGGTGTAAATATCTATATAAGTAAGAATAAAAAAAAAGAAGTAGTGTATGTAGTATACAAGTTATCTGGTTTCCATAGTACAAGCTCCTGCTTAGTTTGGGATCAGATGACCGTGTGTGAATAATGTCCCAGGTTATTATTATACTACATATTATATGAAAAGTCGTGCATGGTTGCTTAACCGTACATCTGTCTATATTGATTGACAGATATTACTGTATGATACTTCCACTTTTTAGGACAGCAGTGTTATAGACACAGAGGCGATATCGGAAGTATGCGACAAGTTCGGTGTAAAGGAATATGAAGTGCACAACGCTTTACTAAGTGGAGATCCCCATGATCAGCTGGCTATAGCCTACCATCTGATCATAGACAATAAGAGGATCGCTGACGAAGCCGCTAAGGCAGAAATTAAGGACTTCTATGTAGCCAGTAAGTTTCATTACTTACCATCCACAGACAAAAATTGCATAGCATTGAAATCTATCCTGCATGAATCTAATTTCCACCTGATTGCTGATATCTTGCAGAGTAGTGATATTGACGGCGTTTGAGATTCCAAAGAGAAAAAGAATTTAAAAACTTTTTGAAAACATAACCCACCCAGTTTGATAAGGGCATGACAAAACAACGACACGATTACCTGCAGGCTTATTATGTAAAAAATAGCAATCAGCAATCATCGCGCAGTCATCGCGCGATCAATCGCTTAACGTTATAAAAATCGGTATTACCTTAAAAAATCATTCGCTAATCGCTCGCTGTTTGCTAATATACAAATACAAATTTTCTTTATTGTGGTACATAGGTAAGCAATAAGTTGTTCCATGTTTCCGATATTGTACACAGCTCATAGCTGTAATGGCATACAATAATTTTAAAGTAGGTAACATTTTAACAGCATAATCAAATCGTGGCTAAGTAATAACAGCCGCACGGGTCGATCCATCAGGTTAAGCTACGCTTGCCGGGGTTGGTCTGTGGATGGGTGACCATCTTTACATACCGAGACTCCTCCGTGCCTCGGAAAGCACGTTAAGCCGTTGGTCCCGGCTGTCATTCGAGGATCTTTGACAGTCGTTACGGGTCGTCAGAAGCCCGAAAGTCTGACAACCAGCCTTACCAAGGGGTATCGTATTACCCAGTAACTGGGTTGTGGAGGTCAGATAGACAGTCGCTCCATGTAAAATACTGGTATTCAGCTGCATCCGGTTAGACTGGAAGCCGACCCCAACATAGTTGGGAAAAGGCTAGGCAGAATGAAAAATCAAATAGAAAATTAAAATAATAACAATTTAAATATGCAGCACTTTAGAATTAACGAATATTTTTACATGTCAAGGCAACAATTAAAATAACGAGACATAAATTATAAATTCAGTTAGAATTAAATAATACAAATTAAGAAATATACACATTTTACTTATCAAGGGAACAATTAAAATTAAATAACATCATCGAGATAATCTTTTAAAGTAGTAAGATTAATTACATTTGTCTAACAGCAATTGAAATAATTTCTTTTTATAATTATGCAAATCTAAATCTCTAATTGTCTTTGGCAATTTATTATATATGTCAGGTATTAGATAAAAAACACTTTTGTGGAAAAGAGCAGTTTTGTGGGGAGTTCAGGTGTCATTTTGTCTTTATGTCTGGCTCTATTACTAAATTTGAAACGATGCATATTTACACTTATCGCTATGACAATAACGCCAAAAGAAGTAAAGGAGCAATCTTCGGAACTAACCTAGTCGAGGTGTGCCTACAGAACACATAATATACGTATAGGGTGTGCCGTACTCATTGAGGCCATACGGCCTCACTATCACTTTTAGAAAATGCACATTTTAGTTAGGTAACTGATTGTTCCATAGAGGCAGCATTATCGCTTGTTTGATAAGTCGCTGATAAATAATACTAAACTCGCCACAAAACAATAGGTCCGTTTTGACATGAGGGTATCCCTCTTTGTCCCTCTGTTTGTCTCTCTCTCTCTCATATGCCATATGAAACGATATGGGCTTTCAAAACGGACCTATTATTTTGTGGCGAGTTTAATTTGCGATTGTAAAGCAATTATTGCGCAAATTTTGCTATCGCTAGGCTTCTCCAAAATACGTAATAAGCCTGCGGGTTTCAATTTTGGTTCTATATTAAGGCTAGCCTATCCCTCTTATTCACATCATGATCACCCATTCTTTACCATATTATTGTTAAGGGAAAGCGTCAGCCCGCGAAATTCAAATTTCCTTACGTTTTTTGCAATTTACAAGTCGGTATTATATTGTACGTTGATCAAATTATAATTTGCGGTCGTAACAAGTATCTATTTACATAATTAGAATCATTAAAGTGATCAATACAACTCTTTTAGACCAGGTAATCCCAAAAAATGACTATTTCATGAAATATTGACATTTTAGGATTATACTAACTTAAGGAGTTGTATTACTGATTCCATTGTATATAATTCTGTAAAAACATATTTGTTACGGCCGCAAATCATACTATATTTAACATACAACTTAATACTAACTTGCAAATCGCAAAAAACGTAAGAAAATTTGAATTTCGCGGGCTACCCTGACGCTTCCTCCTTAAGCATGCGTATTCACTTTTACCCACGTTATGTGCTTACTTTCAAGCTGGCAGCTCTCCCCCCGCGGCGACGGAAACGGCGCGCCCGCATCCCGAACGCATCGCGCCGCATCCCCACCCGCATCAGGACAAGGCGAGAGGGACACCCGTTAAAAGGTACTTTAACTTCACTCTGCTAAGTAAGCGTCTCATACAGAGACGTAACCTTACCCTAAGACTATTATGTTCCTAGAAACATACACATTACAAGTCCTATTCATCAATATGGTTCTTATTATGTAAATGGTCTTAAGGCGAAAGCTCCAGGTAGCCCGATTACGGTTTTTTGCAATCAGGTTGTATGTTGATCTGAATATGATTCGCGACCGTAACAAATCTGTATTTATAGAATTATTATCATTAAAATCATCAAAACATCTCTCTAATTTCATATAATCGTAATGAATGACTATTTCATGAAATCTTGACGTTTAGGATTATACTAACTTAAGGAGTTGTATTAATGATTCTAATGATTATAATTTTGTACATACGTATATATGATACGGTCACGAATCATACTTTAATCAACATACAACCTAATACAGACTTGCAAATGGCCAAAAACGTAAGAAAATTTTAATTTCGTGGACCTGGAGCTTCCCCCTTAAGCCGCGTTTACACGAGGAACGTTTCTCGGCGCCCACGTCGCAGACTGACGATCCAGAAACTCATCGTCTAAACGAGCCTTTGCTACTTTTCATAGGTGCAATTTGTGAGCGCACGTTATGTAACTTATAAACATTGACAAAAGGTTGTTATTGCAATGACTGACGCGCGCTCATCACCAGCTTTCCACTTCACTATGATTCTTATTTTTGTTTTACAGGGCAAAGTGGCACTTGGGTATTAGGTCTCAAAGCAAGCCTAACGACATTATGTTAGAAGTATTCCGCGCTATGAAAGCTCTCGACTATGAATGGAAAGTCATCAATCCGTATCACGTTAGGTGAGTGAAACTTTCTGTTCTTCAAATGGGCATGCAACGACTGTTGGAGTTGTAAGGGCCGTTTATACGTACTACAACCACAGCACTTCCCAGCGACAAAATGTGGGCAGACAGTGATACTGTCGCGGCAACTTCTAGCAGTTGCGTTGTGGTTGCATTGTCGCTAGTAGTTTCGATGTAGTTACGTTGTGGCCGTTGATATACAGAGTTGATATGACAGAAAGGCATTAAATTACACTACGCATACTATACGTGTTTAGTATTAATTCGATACGGTACAAAAATAAAAAGCACCAAAAATGAGATTTTTTTTTCAATCAAACTAAATAGCTTACAAATCAGAGTAAAACGCAACCACCCTTTGTAAATAAATTTAACTGACCTTAGATACCCAGGTAAAAGCGGCCGGCGGTGGCATAGGGCCGCCATACACGGACTGCTTGAAGCAGTCAGAATGGACTGCTTCAAGCTGCGACTGTATAGTGAACTACAGTTTTCTACGTACACACACGAAACCGCTCGAGCAACTTTTGCAACTGCTTCGGGCGGTCGTGCGGTCAAGCAGTCGCCAGGCATACAATGACTGCTTGAGCTGTCGACTGCTCTCGCGCAGTTACCTCCGCCCGCGCTCTTCATTCCACATCGCGCGCCCTTCCCGCCCGTACGCTTCTTGCTTTGTTTCTTGAGCAAAATGGACGACGTAGATTGTGACGCGCTAATCAATGCAAATAAAACGTAAGAACTTATTTGGAATTATCCATGTTGCTACTGATTTGAATGACGAGCAGTTGGTAGCAACTATGCCAGCAGTTATCAATGGCAGCTTCAAGCATTTGCCTATGACTGCAAGAGCGGTCCGTGTATGTTGATCAATGGCTAACTGCTCGAGCAGTCCGTATATGGCGGTCTTTAGGCCTCCGCTCGCGCTGGCTTTTATGTTAGGTAAGGGTGCGCGTACTTCACGCGCACAACAACAAAAACACAAAAATTTTACATTCTCGATGTGTCCTCCAATCACATTAATGCACAAATTATACCGACGCAGAATGTACTCAGTGTATTCTGATGCCGTGTAAGTTACACGAGGCATTGTTTAACACTTTAATTACATACACACAACCAAAGCTTAATTACATGTCCTATCACAATAAAAAACAGTCAATCATAAAAAAAAACACTAACACTAAATAGTAATAATACCAAGTTACGTGTCCTGTCACAATAAGAAAAAAAGAAATACTGTCTTAAACTTATTTAGTGACCTATCACACAATAACAAAACAAAATCGCAATTGTCAGCGCGCGAGTTCGACAAAACATGAGCGGCGCAGAACATACGTTCCGTAAGGATAGCATCGGCGCACTGAACAAACAAGTTTTTTTAGAGGTCCACCGATTGCAAGGATCTAGGATGCAATAGCAACACTGATCTATTTCCATTTCTTTTACGCGCGGGATGTTTTGCTATGATTGTCACTCTCGTCATGAAAGTGCGTTTCGCTTTTTAGCGAAAATTGGTTGTACTTGTGACATGCGTCAGAGCGGCAATAACGCATCGATTTATCGTTTTAAGGTGCATGATCTATGCTTAAAGACATAATCAGCAGTTAGGAAAGATACATCGTGTACAAACGGGGTAAAAACTTAAAAAAATATTTGCGACTAAACTACTACTCCTATTTAATTGATTTTTGGTACAGAGCTTGAAAAATGGTACCTAGTATTGGCGGCTTAAAGTAAAGCCTTTATGTCGTATCAACTCTCTATAAAAAACCTAAGGTGCAGACTCGAACAAAATTAACAAAAGTGTCACCAATTACGTGTAAGTAGTTATATTATAAACATATTTTTTGGCAAATTTAACCTTACGCGCATGATTTAAAGTTAAAAAATGACGACCTAATTTCGCCGGTAGGACAAGACATGAAGTGGAGTCGAATATTTTTTTATATATAGCATTTTTAGAGGAGCTCGTGGCTAAGTAATAACAGCCGCACGGGTCGATCCATCAGGTTAAGCTACGCTTGCCTGGGTTGGTCTGTGGATAGGTGACCATTTTTTCATACCGAGATTCCTCCGTGCCTCGGAAAGCACTTTAAGCCGTTGGTTCGGCTGTCATTCGTAGATCTACATTCGTTACGGGTCGTCAGAAGCCCGAAAGTCTGACAACCAGTCTTACCAAGGAGTATCGTAGGAGTAGTTACTGGGGTAACTGGGTTGTGGAGGTCAGATAGGCAGTCGCTCCATGTGAAATACTGGTATTCAGCTGCATCCGGTTAGACTGGAAGCCGACCCCAACATAGTTGGGAAAAGGCTAGGCAGATTGATATTGACTTAGTATTTCAAGTTTGTAAAATTTATATAAATGTGTACCCTACTAAACACATATTAATTATACTTTGAACTGATTGTAAATAGCTATCGTTCTCGTTTAACTATCGTTCATCATCAGATCATGATTATATTCATACAGGCACAATCGAAGACTATATTCTTATAAATAAAATAAAAATAATTACTCAATTTGGACCATACAAAAAGTAATCTATATACAAACAATTTAAAAAAAAATCGTCGAATTGATGTCCTCTTCTCCTTTTGAAAATTGGTTAAAAACTATAAATATATATAATAAATAATACTAATAAAAATTAATTACAAAAGTTAAAACTTATTAATTTAAAAAAATAAACATAAAAAAGAATCGACTCCGTTGACAGGGTCAATTAGTATTATTCGACTAAATTAAAATGAGGTTGCAATGCATTGTTCTTTTACTGAAACAGCGGCTACTGAAATTTGCCATATTATACTTGGACCGTTGAGTGAAGTTTTAAGACAAATTAAACCAAAATCAAATATTGCTCCCTATATTTAATCATAAAAACAACAAAAATCAATAAACTCTTTTACATATCGAAAGTACGATATCCCATCCTTTTTGAACCTCCTTGGCGCAATATTTTTACAATTTTACATGAGTTCACAATTTTAAATTGTGCACTTTTTTTGCGGACGGTTTTGAGACGCTGAGTGTGTATCTTGAGTTTTATATATCGATGGTTATGGCTAGTGTTTGCAGACAGACAGATCGTTATGTTGAGGCCGGCCGCTAAGTGCGACAATGCCTTGATGTGCTCAGTATTGCCCACACGGTTGATTTTGATGTTAAATGTGATATGTGTGAATAAACTATTCATTATTTTCATACAAATTAGCGCCCGTCCACGTGTTGTCGTTGTGGTGCCTTTGTGGAACGTGTGATCGGGCCCTAACGGGCCCAATCTGCGTGTTCTATGTGGGTTCGGACCCAGCCAGGCACTTTATTTGATTACTTTCTGCAATTTATTTCATCACCACTGCTTTCAAAACGGTGAAGGAATCTGAAAATTCTCTAAATAATAATATATTGGTCCTAGAACAAAAAATTAGCAAAACAAGTGACATCCACCAACTCGCACTGGGCTCGCGTGGTGGATTAGGGTATACTGTCTCACACAGAGAGGAGACCTGTGTCTCAGCAGTGGGAATCTTATAGACTGAAATTTTCTTTTGCTTATTTTGCCTTTTTTTACCCGACCGCGGCCCAGCAACGAGAGTCAAACCTTTTAATATAACAACCGGTAAGCTTTATCGACGTGATTTCCATTACAGGGTACGCACACTAAACAAGATGACAGAGAAATACGTGAAGATGTCGCTTCAGTTATACCAAGTGGATTACAAATCGTACTTACTGGACTTCAAGTCTTTATCGGGAGAGAAGGAGGATTCTGACGAGGAAGCGGCCTCGCCCCTCGTGGCCGTGCCGCCCCCTGCCTCGCCTACCGGGCCTCAAGGTCATCACACTATGGAGTTCTTTGAGATGTGCGCCGCCCTCATCATACAACTGGCACGGTAATTACTGGCTCAATGATGTAATGTATCGTTGGACCAGGGAACATTGCAACTTGTCGCTTGTGCAGTGACTAGATAGGATTGGTTAAACGAAGCGTGGCAACATCTAGGTTTAGCCGACTAATACTTTAGTCATTAATGAGTGACCTGTTAGTTGTTTGAGTTATTGTTTACTCCCTATTTGTCCTGGTCGAATCTGAGCAGATCTATGATATCAGATAGAATTAAAGATAAAATAGATCAACCATCTTTCAGATTATCATAAGTGCCTACTACATCTTTTATGGGGTACTATGTAAACAAGCATATTACTAATTAGAGGATTATATCCAAGATAAGAATGCTTGGAAACATGCGCTTTATTCCTGGTCGTCCCCACTGGGCACGACTGGGAATAAAAGGTTTTAAGGTGCGTATCACAAATGGCACGGTGGTACGATGGTACGAAACTTTTTCCCAGTCGTGCCCAGTGGGGACGACCGGGAATAAACCTGTTGGTCCTGCTCCATAGAACAATCTAGAATTCCATATTCTAGACAGACAGAATCAAACTGCTTGCTAATTAAATATTATTTTTATGACATTGATTTTACATTCTGTGATCACTAACTCATACACTGACTTATTACTTGTTAAAATTTTAGGAAACTCTTCCCCTTACTGCAGTAAGGGCGGGTTACCTTGACTCTAGGCATATCTTTGGACCAAATTGAGACTGATGTTTAGTGTCATTAAAACACACAAAGTTCCGTAAGTACGCGTCTATATCGCCATTTATTAGTTACCGAAGGATATAGGACGTTCGGTTATGAGGTCGCGGCACTTCGAGCAGTTAAACATTTATCTCGATTTGGGCCAAAGTTATGCCCTAGGTCAAAGTAACCTTTCGGTACTTTACAATGTTTGTAAATATGTGAGCACGATTTGTATCTATTACAAAATTAATTTTTATTCTAGGTGCATCGTCTTCACATAAAATTAATGTATACAATATTGTAAAACATTTTAAAAGAGTAACGGTGGAGTTTCTTGCCCATTCTAGAGTTTCCATACGAAACCACTTTTTGGAAGGGGCGACTAGAATCAATTATATATTGATTCTAGTCGCCCCTTCCAAAAAAGACTATAAGTTAGGTTTGTTCTAGCCAGTTAAACCTCGGTGTTGCCACGCTTCGACATTCGCTCGTAATTGTAATAGGTAAAATGAAGTAGAAATGTAAATAAAGTTGTTATCCCACGGTATGAAACGTGTCTGCATAATAATTTCAATAAGCAATATTTTGATACACTTACATTATTTTGAATTTAGCAAACTTAATTGCCTCGAGCGACGTTTATTATTGCAAACTAATATAATGGAAGCAATGGGAAACTAGATGAATGTTATAACTAGTTCCAAATATGAATATAGAGGTTGATTGTTAAATTATAAGTATTAGCTGTACAATAAGTATGGTGATCTGGAACCTTCCATTGATATTGTAACTCCAAAGCTTGTAGCATTGTGATACATTGATAGTGCGACGGTTTAAGTTCCGGCCAAACGAGCGCGCAACGTGCGCGGTCATCACTTAGTACATTGAAATCGCGCACGAGCTGGCAACATTGCACTTTGCTATTCTAATCGTCTTTCAGCTTCAATGAGCCTTGCAGCGCTACGTAGCCGCCTCTGATTGCTAGCTCACTCGCGACTCACATGTCAGCGTATCGGCGACCCGCATCGCGCGCTGGTTTGCTCAGAACCTCGTTCATGTGATTCTACCAAAGATTACAAATGTTAGTTTAAGCGAAACTAGTGCCTTTTTGTATGTATTACAAGCATAACATAGCTGTTGACGTGCTCCATGGCTTAAATCTGATTGTTCACATGAAATGAAGGTAACAAATTAGAAGTTGGTGTTATATATGAGATGTATGGGTTTATTAGAATAGCTAGGACTTTCTAATCCTGATATTTTATAGTCTAATTATACGCAACTGAGTATTATTATATAAAATGTTAATTATTTATGTTGTACAGCTTTGAATATATATATATATATAGCAATTAAAATTTTACTTCCTTCTTTTTTGAAGTTATTTAATAAATTCTCTTAGAGATAGTAATAGAAGTTTTATTCCATTTAGGCACTATACAATACAACCCTAGCAAACGTATCTTCATAATAACCATATAAATTTATTAGATTCTTCACGCTAGTGGGAATAAAGCAGTAATAAAACTTTTCAAACAGAATACTGTAATTTATTACAGATCTAGCAATTATTTTAAAATAACTAAGGAATTTATTCTTTACAAAACAAGAAGATGTAATGAATAGTTTCAAAGAATTTCAATCTACGTTCAACAACAATAAATAAAGCTAACAGGTATGTCATCATTCCGCTATAATAATAGCAATGGCTAAAACTGACTGTTCAATGAATATCACAATATAAGTTATTCATCACATCCCGTCGAACTGTTGAGAAGGTTCGACCGGGAACTGTCAATGTCAATCATTTAAGGATCAAGGTTTGATCACGGACAATCAATGTCAATCATTTAAGGATCAAGGTTTGATCACGGACAATCAATGTCAATCATTTAAGGATCAAGGTTTGATCACGGACAACCAATGTCAATCATTTAAGGATCAAGGTTCGATCGCGGACTATCAATGTCAACCATATAAGGATCAAGGTTCGATCACGGACTGTCAATGTCAATCATATAAGGATCAAGGATCGATCACGGACTGTCAATGTCAATCATCTAGGGATGTCGTAATATAGTCGGTTTGCTTCGATGTTGGTTCCAACTGCTTGCCACAACGGCAGACGGACATGGAAGTACAGTACGTGAGCATGTATATGACACAATCGGCTATTTTTAGAATGTCTTTGTACAGCGTAGTCCATGCCACTCAGCTGCTTTGAAAACTCGATGTTCCGTATAAACGCCCGGGTAGTGTATGGGTCAAATTAAATTAGCTAGCGAAACTCCAGACGGGATATGTATCAAACCGAATAAAATAAAGATAAAATCTTACACTACTCTAAGATAAGACGAATGGCGACAATAAAGAAATTTATTATTATTATTATTTATTTCATGTATTTTTTTTTTTGGTCAACGACCGGTATTATTTTGTAGTGTAGTTATTTGAAGTATGCGTTAAGAAAATCAGTCCTTTTTGTTTTATCGTGTTTAGACATTTATACGATTTTTTTTAAACTGGTACCTATTTCAAGTAATTACCTATAGTTGCTGACCCCAAAAAAGAGTATCGTCAAATCATTTTCTTTTTTTTTAATTATATTTATATATCGATACCCATCGCGTCTGTATAGTTTCGATGTCTAATTTAATTAGACTATGTAGTGTATGTTCGGTCGTCCGGTGTTAGCTTAGGTTCGGAACCACGGTAGTGTTGTGCGCGGTCACGCAGCCGTCGTGGGCGCGGGCGGGCCGCTCTCGTCAGGTTTGCTCTCCAATGAAAACGGAGGAATCCGACAGTCGAATGTGTAGCCGTCTTCCCGTTCCATCCTGAATGTGCCCCTGGAGAATTCAATTGTTTTTAAGTCTTGTAACTCAACTAGTCAAGTAGCTAACAGAACTAACATTTAAATTAGAATAATTAATATAAATAGTGTAATGTTATTATTATTTATATATTTTTATTTGTGATGGGTTTACTCTTGACTCTAGTCTAGGTCAGAGGTGACAGAGACAAAGTCGACGATGGAGTGAGCTTACTCGGAAGAAGCCTGTTTTTCACTCTCACGGGTTGTATGCGCTCGGAAACAGACGCAGGTAGTGAGTTTTACTCTTGCTGAGAGCATTATAAAAGACATTTGGAAACGCTTAGTGCTAATTGGTGGAATAGCTACTAGGTAGGGATGGTAACTGGCAGTGCGTCTAGATGTCCGATGGTAGAAGGGGGCCGGTGGAATCAGGTCGTGGTGTTCTAGGGCACACTCACCGAAGTACAGTCTGTAGAAGACCAACAAGCAGGCTACCTTGCGGCGATGAACCAAGCTGTGAAGCTTGGCTTCCACCAGTTCTACACCGCCAATGAGCCTCTTAGCTCTGCGTTCCACCGAATCAAGCGCGGCTAGTTGGTACTTAGCTGATCCATCCCAAAAGTGGCTGCAATACTTCAGGCAGGATCGGACTTGCGCTTTGTAAAGGGTTAAAAGCTGTTCAGGCGTAAAGTATCACTTCACCCTATTTAGGATACCCAGCTTCGTGGCCGCTTTTAGGGCTTACCGAATTTGAGACCAGATGTCAACTTCATGCCTAGGAGCTCAAGCCGATCAGTTACAGGAACAGACGTACCCCGAAAAGTAGGAGTTTGGGCTAAACGACTTCCTTTAGCGGTAAAAAGACAGGCCTGTGTTTAGGTGGCGTTAAAAGAGACCAGATTATCATCACCCCACAGGGAGACAAGGCTTAGGGTCAAATCTGTCCGCTCTACCATGGCCTCTCTCATCATCTCATGGTTTTTACGCTGGACAAGTATCTCTCTGAAACTGTACTGCCATCTGCGTACAGAACAATACCAGGCTGAAGCAGGTCATTGATGTGCAGCAGGAAAAGAGTTGCAGAGAGAATAGACCCCCTGAGGAACTCCGGCATCAATAGCCATAAGGTCAGATGAGCAGCCGTCAACGACTACTCTGATTGACCTTTCATTAAGCAAATCAGATATCCAGCTACAAAAATCAGCTAGGATGCCATAAGCAGGAAGCTTGCTGAGCAGAGCAGCGTGCCAGACCCTGTCAAAGGCCTTCGATACGTCAAGCGATACAGTAAGTGCTTCGCCATGTTTCTCGATAGCTTCGCCACAGCAGTGCTTGACATACACAAGAAGATTGCCAGTTGACCGTCCCCGGCGAAAGCCATATTGACGGTCACTGAGGAGATCATTGTCTTCAAGGTAAGTCAGCAACTTATTATTCAGTACCCTTTCCATAACCTTGCACAGAATGCAGGTAATGGCGATCAGACGGTATGGGATGGGCAGGGTCTGCACGGTCGCCCTTTTTGGGCACTGGTTGTACATTTGCAAGCTTCCAGGATTTGGGCACCGTTCTTTTATCAAGAGAGAGGCGGAACAAACGTGTCAATACAGGAGACAGTTCAGGCGCACACTGCCTTAACACTCTTGCTGGGATGCCGTCAGGCCCTCTGGCCTTGTTCACGTCTAGACTGCACAATACTCTTTGGACCTCTTTAATGTGAACTGCGATATCCGGCATCGAGGAGTCACAATGAGGTACAGTAGGTGGTTGCTTGGAGCCTGCGACCAGACGTGAATTGCTTGCAAAGAGAGATTAAATTTGCTTTCTCACTAGCAGAGTGAGCCAGCGACCCATCAGGTTTCATCATTGGAGGTAATGTGGGACGACAGAAATTCGTTTCAGCCGCTTTAGACAGGGACCAGAACGGTTTACTACCCGTGAACAACGTTAGAGAACTGCTTACTGCCGAAATAAACGCGCTGCCAAAGTGAAATTGTTACCATGGAGGATGTGCTGTTGGCTGTACTATAAAAAAAGTTTACATCAGGGCTGCCAGATCGTGTAACTGGATACAAAATCTGTATAATTTTGTCATCTGTATAATCCTGTTTGTATAGCAGATTACCTTGTACACAAGAATAAATATGAAATGACAATAATAAATAAATAACAATAAAATGATAATATAATAACATAATATATTAATTTACATTTTTTTTTTATTGATATTGTTAATATTATGAATGTGATATGATTCGAATGTAGAGAAAACTTTAAGGTTAAGAAAACTTTCTGTTACCAACCGGCTGCTTATCATAACAGTAGAATTTGCGAAAAACCTTGACTCTGCTGGCAGCCCTGCTTTAAATATCAATCAAATCAAATCAAAAGTTACAAAAATATTCGGATCCTGTTAGTACTCACCACATATGCCCGCTGGGTGCCTGCAGACTGACGTGGGAGCTGTACTGGAAGGCGGGCGAGTGGCGCGCCAGCACGGGCTCCTGTCCCACCACGCCGCGCCCGCGCACCGTCTCCAGCGTGCCGCTCAGCGAGAAGATGCGCCAGTGACGCTCGCGCAGCTGCACCGCCTGCGAGCCCATGTTTTCAAGGCGGATGCAGTAACGCCACTGGGAAAAAGATATTGGTTAAATTATGTATGCTTAGCTTGGCGTTCGATTGTATCTGAACGAACGCAATTTAGAAATGTCAGTGGATAGGCACTAAAACGTAGTCAGTAAGAAAAATGTACTTAATAAAATCTTTCATTCAATCACTGACAGACAAACCGCTGGGTCCAGAAGCATGAAATTTTGCACAAGTGTTCGGACAAGAAAGGGTTTTTGAAAATTAATTCCTTAAACTAATTAAATAGGGGATGATAGTGTTATTTGTATGGAAGTTGGTCATTTTAGCCGATAGGTAAACCCATCGTGCACACGGCTTCTTACCCAATACACTGCAGAATTTTGTGACTCGCGGCTGCCCATGTAGAATGGTATGACGGTGACGCGGACACCTTCCGTTGTCTCTCGATGTACGTCGCTCAGCTCTAGCCAAGGATGATTCTTCTTCTGCCAAGCGCGCAGAGTCTCTTGCGCTATGAAGGGTGGATCTACAAAACATTAATACTTAGGACAGGGCTAGATACAGTTACAATTGTGATTTGTATACTTCTTTAAGTGGCAGCTGTTTTTAAACTATTGTTGACATTTTTTATTACTAGCTTTATCCTACCCAATATTTGATGTTGAAATGAAAAGTAACAGGTCGAATTTCAGTATGCGAATGGCGATGGACCTTTTTCATTGTAGATGGCTGAAAATCTATAGTATACAATTTAATGTTATTCTCACCTTTGTCAGCATTATGCATAAGGAATTTATCAAACAGTTCATGCTGCAGCGGGACTCGTTCTACAGAAGTATAGGGTATAATGTCGTCGTGTGCCACATAGTCCAGGCCGGGGATGGCGTACAGACTTCTGCTTGACTCTTGGTTGCCAAGGAAGGTCACCGCCTCGGTTTGCGCACGCTGAAATGTACGCACATAATATAATAACACTAGTAAGACTACTACTAAGGCCTGTGTTCAGCAACATTCAAACTACCGGTTAGGTATTTAAGCAGTTGGTTTATGTCAAAGGAGATTGGGCGATTCTTTCCTGAAGCCCATTTAAGATTAATACCAATGGAAAAATCTCATCAAGGATATTTATTATTATAAGACCTCGTGATTGTTAGTACGTAAGGAGCTACAAATCTCTAAATGTAAGTAACTAAGGATTATTGAAATTCTGATATTTCATCAATTAATTAATTTTCATTTATTCATTGCTCACTCTCACATACACACCTCCACGTCCACACACTCAATTACACATGCACACCCACAATACAACTCCGTTCAATAAATTCCTTTACTCCTAGTTTAATCTTTTGAAATTATTTGATTGTACTTTCAAATGTGCCATGATTTTTGTATACCTATGTAACACACTTTTTAGTAAAAGGTTTTCGGTATCATAGTGACAGCAGAACACTGACTCCTGAGTGACAGGATCTCCTAGTTTGGAAGACAGGGTTTACTCTATCTGAATGACCCTTATTCACAGAAATTCATGCGACCTAGTATTTAAGTATTGTTGAAGGTTTTTGTATAAATATTATTATTCAGTGCCTTGCAAACATCACACCTCTATAGCCTATAAACGGACATTTTAAAACATTTGCCTCCTAGATGCCGTTTTAGGAACGATGTTTTCAAGAGTCGGTCGGCCAGACAGAACGTTAAGCCTGCCGCATCCCCCAATAACGTTAAGATATATGCCAATGGGAATATTTCTTGGTATGACGACTTATCTTCGATTGTTCGTCAGTGAGAAGCTACAGAACTCTAAATATGAGTAATTAAGTAAGGTAAGTAATTAATTATTGAAACTCAGGTATTTTGTCAATTGATTAACTTTCATTATTTGTGTACCTTACGAGGGCGGCACTGAAAATTTCGGGAATCAAGGAAGTGACACAACATTACTATTTAAAAATGTATTTATTGCTTTTCGAAGTATTCTCCGCGAAATTTGACACATTTTTCCATACGATGGAACCAATCATTGAAGCAACCAAAGCGTGCATCGCAGGATCACTGTGGCGGGTGGGAAGGTTGAATACGTTAATGAGTATCTCTATCTTGGTCAAATAGTCTCTTTCCAGGCAAGATCAAACAAAGAAGTTGCAAGACGCACCGAAAATGCCTGGAAGAGCTCAAGGGCCATGAAATATCTAATGAAAGGAGATCTTCCTTTGTCCCTTAAGGGGAAGCGCCAAGGTAGCCCGCAAAATTCAAATTTTCTTACGTTTTTTGCAATTTGCAAGTCAGTGTTAGGTTGCATGTTGAATAAAGTATGATTCGCAACCATAACAAATATGTATTTGTATGATTTTGGGAGAGAAGTGGGATAGAAGGGAATGGAAGTTGGGAGAGGAATGTTATATTAGGAAATTTTTCGATAGAGGTCGAAGGAAACGGTGTTTTACAGAATTATGATCATTAGAATTATTAATACAACTCCTTATGTTAGTATAATACTCAAATGTCAAGATTTCATGACATAGTCATTCAATAAGATTACCAGGTCTTATAGAGTTGTATCTATAACTTCTTAATCTAATGATTATGATTCTATAAATACATACTTGTTACGGTCGGGAATCACATTGAATTCGACAGCATAGACCATCAGTCAGTTATTAACGCCTTGGAGTCCCAAAACGTTACACACACCTACATTTTATTTATTTTATTTTATTTTATTTGAAAGGTACACCAACGACCTATTCACTAGGAATATTGACATAATAATAAATAACATATGTATTAAGTTATGGTGAATTGGTCACTTACAGGCGTACACAGCACTTACATGAAAAATAGCCTCTTAAATATATGTTTTAACAAGATTTTTTACTCGTAGTGAGAATAGAAAAATTAATTAGAAACAAAAAACAAAACAAAATCATAATCGATATTAGAATCAATAATTAAAATCAAAGTTATCATTAGAATTGACCTCATTGACACCATTTATCGAAGTAGTTCTGCGAACATCATATTTCTGGTCCAAATTTTCGTTATAGAAAAATGTGCCAAACAAGGTGATCCACTCTCACCTAAGCTGTTCACAAGCGCACTGCTGGAGGTTTTCAACAAGTTGCCTGCTTCGTGGCAGTCACGAGGCGTAAATGTTAGCGGCCACCAGCTAACAAACCTCCGCTTTGCTGATGATATTGTGTTGTTCTCCACATCACCTTCTGAACTTGAAGAAATGCTCCAAGATCTGAGCACAGCGAGTCTTGAGATTGGACTTTCAATGAACAGATCCAAGACCCAGGTCCATCCATGACCAACAGCACAAAACGTAGGGTCGAGGTAGACGAGCATATATTGCAATATATCGATGAGTGATGATACTTGGGCCAGCTAGTTTCTTTCAAAAATAGACAAGACAAGTCGAAAGACGAGGCGGAAATGCTGGGAAAACCTACTGGGCCCTTAAAGAACACATGAAAGGTAGTCTTCCAATCACACAAGAGAAAACTCATCGACATGTGCATCTTACCCGTTCTAACATACGGTGCACAAAGTTGATCCCTTACTGAACAACAAAAGTCCAAACTCAAGATTTTCCAACGGGCAATGGAGCGCAGCATAATAGATGTCAAGCGTATAGATCGCGTTAGAAATACCACTCGGCGCTCCTTAACTCAAGTAGCGAATGTTGGAGAGAAAACAGCCAGGCTGAAGTGGGAGTGGGCTGGCCACGTCGCACGAATGCACCCGGACAAATGGGCAAAGATCGTCACTCACTGGACGTCTCAGGGAGGACATCGCCGTCGAGATAGACCACGGCGAAGGTGGTGAGCCGATCTGATCATGTTTGCAGGGCCAGCATGGCCAGAGATCGCGCAAGACAGAAAGGTATGGCAAGACAGAAGGGAAAGGAGGAGGCCTTTGCCCAGCAGTGGGACATACAATAGGCTAGCAAAAAAATTGTATGTTAAATAAAGTATGATTTGCGGCCGTAATAAATATGTTTTTACAGAATTATGTACAATAGAATCAGTAATACAACTCCTTAAGTTAGTATAATGTTAGTAAATGTCAAGATTTCATGAAATAGTCATTTTTTGGGATTACCTGGTCTTAAAGAGTTGTATTGATCACTTTAATGATTTTAATTATGTATATAGATACTTGTTACAACCACAAATTATAATTTGATCTACATACAATATAATACAGACTTGTAAATTGCAAAAAACGTAAGAAAATTTGAATTTCGTGGGCTACCCTGACGCTTCCCCCTTAACAAATACAACAGGGAAGTGGACCTTTGCCAATTAGCCATAACAACTCACATTATTTGTCTATTTATAGGCACCACATGCAATTATAATCAGACAGAAATATGCAAGTTAATTATTGGCTTATTAATTTAAGAACATTATCAAAAGCATTTCAATAATAATGTTTGTTTATGTAATAAGAACACTTACTATGTAAGGTGCATCCCTGGTGTCGATCAGGACTTGATAGAATGTATGTGTGCGGCCTTTGACTTCCTTGCCGACGTTAGACAGAGAGTCTCCCGAGGCCTCCGTGGAGGCCGAGGCGTCCTTGCTCTCCTTCTTGTTGGTGGCATCTCTATCGTACACCCGTGCCAACCAGGGGAATAAAATCACTCCTCGATATCCAAACACCTTGTGTAAAATTAACTGCCCTGTATCATATTTGCCTGTGGGCTTCGGTGGTTCGAGTTTTCCAACCTCGGCCAATCTAAAATAATGGACAAAATGTTTAGCGACTAAATAGGTTATGCAGTTATTGACTGTCACGTCAGTTTTTTTTACCTGGTATAATTTGCTACTTGACATAAAAGAAGTTTAGAAGCAGTTACTTTTAATGGATTTGTTGGTAAAATTCTTAATAATATCTCCATTTTATCATTGTAATTTGTATATTTTTTTCCTATTTCTGTTTGACAGTTGACTTTGTCAAAAAATGAAGTACCAATTTTTAAATTTATATTTATCAGCTGTCATCATTTTTTTTGTCATAGATGTTTTAGTCGATTAAAGTTCAATCAATGTTATCTATAAATGTTTTTATTGTTTGTTATATAAAAATTTTCTGAGGTGATGGCATTTTCTCACCATTACATTTGATAATTCGACTAATGAACTGAATGATCCGAGAAATCGGATATGATGATTGGATTGACGTCAGCTTTATCTGCTCTCCTCTATTTGATAACTTTGATTTTGATTTCTAAACGAACGAGTTCAAAGTCCTGACTTATTTTTGATTTTCAGCTGTACTGATTGTTTTTGTTAAATTGAATAAGTTTCTAAAATGATAAAGAATGTTTCTAAATTGGTACAAACACTTGGTAAGTATTAGAAAGAACTTTGTCACGAAAATCGCAAGACTTATGTTGAACAAAAATAGCAACTTTTATTTTATTTATTTACAGCTCCAACAAGTGTAAGACAGACAAGATGCATAGCTTCTCTTTCAGCATTATCTGAAGATTATCAAATGCTACACAAAACATGTCGAGACTTCGCTGAAGGGGAATTAAAGCCCAACGCCGCTAAGTTCGATCGCGAACATTTGTACCCTGGTGATGCTATTAAAAAAATGGGTGAACTGGGACTTATGGCTATAGCCGTGCCGGAGAAACTTGGCGGCGCCGGTCTCGACTACCTCGCGTATGCTATAGCTCTAGAAGAGATATCACGAGGATGTGCATCAGCAGGCGTCATCATGTCTGTGAACAACTCCCTTTATTTAGGACCTGTAATGCACTGGGGAACTGACAAACAAAAAGAACAATTTGTCACACCATTCTGTACAGGTTTGTTGGCTTTATCTTTGTGAATCAATTTTAATCTGGTTGCTATCCTAAGTACAGACGCCAGCACATCAAGCTACTACAATCTGTTAAATTTCTATAATTGATTTTCAAGTTTATCGCTAAAGCATTAGGTTCAAAGTTGATTGGTAAAATTTTACAGTTTCGGGTAGCTTGACCTGCTGGCGTCTGTACCTAAACCTAGTAATAATACTACTTTATCAACAGTACATGAAGTACATCTTATATTATCTGGGCCTAGTAAGTTGCCACATTCAATGTGGCAACAGTGGGGTTCCAGCGATCATCAAAAAAGCAGGTGTCCAGAGACTTAGGACACTAGTAAGATAGACATTGTCTGGTCAGACACCACACTCACTAGGTGTGGGCTGGGAACATAAAATAACAATACAGACCATTGCAGTTCATATATATCTAAGCAGAAGGTTGCACATTCTGGTAGTGGTAAATGCTTTTATCCCCACAATTTGCTTCTAACTTTGGGTGGCTAGTCTTGGATGTGCTGTTAGGATAGGAAGCTCATATGCGGTTTTCCCAAGCTTTCTTGAGAATAGTGTAAATCAAATTTGTCTAAAGGACAGTTGGTCATGTTTGCCAAAAGAGCTTTTTAGGTGTATGATTGTGGAAGAAGGAGTGCAACTCCATGATGAATAACCTTTGTGAATAAGAATATATTTAAATACATAGTTCATTGAAACAAATTTTATTTCAGGTGAAATAGTTGGTTGTTTTGCTCTTTCGGAACCTGGTAATGGATCTGATGCTGGAGCAGCATCCACTACAGCAAAGGATGGCGGTGACAAATGGGTACTGAATGGCACAAAATGTTGGATAACTAATGGTTATGAAAGCAAAGCTTCTGTTGTCTTTGCTACCACAGACAAAAGTCTGAAGCACAAAGGAATATCAGCTTTTATTGTACCTAAACCTATCAAAGGTTTAGAATTAGGGAAGAAAGAAGATAAATTAGGTATAAGAGGTTCATCCACTTGCTCACTGATGTATGAAGACTGTTCAATTCCTAAGGAGAATATCCTAGGTCAGCCAGGTCTAGGCTTTAAGATAGCCATGATGACTTTAGATGCTGGGAGAATTGGTATTGCATCACAAGCTTTAGGTATAGCACAGGTAAATATTGCTGGCTGAAAATAGTAATACATTAACATTTTCAAGATCAAAGTTCTACTGATACACTAAAAAAATGCACTTTTGTTTACAGGCCTCATTAGATGTTGCTGCCGAGTATGCATCAAAACGTACTGCGTTTGGAAAACCAATCATGAAATTGCAAGCCATTCAGAACAAGCTAGCTGACATGGCTCTGCAACTGGAATCCGCTAGGCTGCTGACATGGAGGGCAGCTTGGTTGAAGGACAACAAGAAACCTTACACCAAGGAGGCAGCTATGGCCAAACTGGCAGCTTCTGAGGCAGCAACATTCTTATCCCATCAGTGCATACAGGTATGTTAAAAAGTCTCAACAGATTTTAAAATTCTATTTGCACTGTATATCTTATTTTTACTTTCTGCATAATCATAACACTTAATATTCATAATATAATACTACCAAGTCCAAAGTTTTGTAATATTCTTCTGCTATTTTATTCTAGATCCTTGGTGGTATGGGCTATGTGTCGGATATGCCAGCAGAGCGACATTACCGTGATGCAAGGATCACAGAAATATATGAAGGAACTTCTGAAATACAGAGGCTTGTGATAGCTGGGCAGCTGATCAAAGAATATGGTCTCAATTAACTTTCAGTATATATTGTATGCATAACTGTAGTTGTAAGCGTAAGACTGTTGTTGATATATGATATTACCCTGTCAAAGTCAAAAATCTCATTTTTAGCAGCTGAAGTAATTGTAAACTGATATTAAGGGGAAAGCGTCAGGATAGCCCGCGAAATTCAAATTTTCCTACGTTTTTTACAATTTGCAAGTCAGTATTAAGTTGTATGAGTATGAATTATAATCTATATATAATTCACAAATGTCAAGATTTCATGAAATAATCATTCATAGAATTACCTGGTCTTAAAGAGTTATATTGATCACTTTAATTATTATTATTATGTAAATACCGACTTGTAAATTGCAAAAAAACGTAAGCAAATTTGAATTTCGAGGGCTACCCTGATGCTTTCGCCTTAATCGTATATTTTAGAGTCTCTGTACAAATTTTTAATGAAATGACTATGTATTATATATTTACACCTATTTTAAAATAAAAAATATTTTTAGTATTTCCAAATACTTTATTGATTCCTTTATACGTTCAAATAATAAAAATAATTAGTCTTGAATATTAACATACTGTTTACAATTGAAATGTCTTTCAGACTACACACTCATGATTGTCTATAGTTAAACGAAAAAGAGCCAACCCACATTACACGTAATGTTGGTTGGATCCTTTTTGTTTAACTATAGACGATTATAGAGAGTGATATAACAGGTATCAGCAGTAGTAAATATAAGATTAGCACATAAAATAATACACAATATCAATGCACCAACATGAAGTGTTTTAAAACATTTTTAATGGTTTTTTTTTTTATTGATCTCATTATTTTAAGAAACAGTGTAGGTATAAAATAAATGCTAAGTTGAGTGAATACTGGTTATTGTCCAGGGCCAGAAAGGGACTTATCCATGAATTTCCTCTTGGCAAAGCAAAGCCACCACTTGCTTGGCTTACCATCTTCTGTGGCAAATACCTGAGAGAAACAATTTATTATCATTGTAGAACGGTATTGTAGTTGTTACAGTAGCTTTTAAAGAATAAATGGATAATTTACCTTCTCACAGACACGGGCACCAGTCTCATGTCTCATCTGCTGTAAATACTGTCTCATCAAATCTGAAATCATAAAACAAGCCATACATTATACAAAAACCATACCAAATTAACATTAAAACTACTGTTTGTCTTCTATTTGCCTTTAATTAATCATGATTGAAATATAAATGTAATAAAAATAGTTTCCAACATACCAGCCTCCTGGGTACTGGTAGGCTTAGCATACACAGAGTTCAGAGGAAATCCATATTCTCCAGGTATATCAAACTTGGATATGGCCAGCATATACATCTCTTGTTGACCCTGATTCTTGTTTGAACATTTCTGGAGCCGTTTTAGACATTCAGAAATGTACAGTGTGAGGTAAATGAGAACCCTGTCAGCATCAGACTGAAATAAACGCACCATTATTATGTCTGTTTACTAGGATTAGGAAACGTTAGGCATAATATGTCTCAAACCATTACCTTTATCTCATAAAACCTAAAAAAGACATTTGCTTTGAAGTAGTTGAGAGCTTCGTCAACAATATCCAATTCAATCTTGGGACTGATCGGAGCCGGGCCTCTGAAAGATGTGCGCATTGGCAGGAGAGCCAGGTTACCAACAGACTGGGTGTAGTCCGTCAACGTCGAGTGATAAGCCTAGGAGGAAAATTATTTATATTATAATTTATTCAGCCGTAAACAATTGCCCAAAAAATGGTCGGCTCTTGCTCTAAGGGCGGAGTGTATGACATTCAGAGACTTACGGGCATTTTTTACGGGAAACGCTGTTTATTTACTGAAATTCGAAAGTAGCACTGCAATTCCGTCGGATTTCTCCAGTACAAATAAGTACGTCCAATATATGATCATATACTACTATATATACGCCCAAACTACAGAATAATTTCTTCAAAACTAATCTTTGATGAGGAAATAATGTTTAGGAATGAATCACTTCATCGAAGAAACTGCCATTTTACTGATAATGACTGACAGATGTCAGACTAGCCGATTAGACATTGACATAGTCACAAAGATAAGACAACCAAAGCTCAAGCTTTTTTCACGAATCAGAAAGGTGACCATAGACGAGAAATCTGCCGTTAAATGATTGAAAAGCATTACACACACTTTCTAAACTAGATAATTTTACTAATTCTTTGCGTAATGAACAAAAATGTAATTTTTTTAACACCAAGGCAAGGCGTCAGTTTTACTTGATATTAGCGATTTTAAAAACTTTTTGTACTAGGGTAGCATGAGTTTTTTTTTGGTCATCGTTTGAAATACTCTGTCATGACATGTCGGCTTTGTCACGGTTAAAACCGCCATTTGAATGTTACAAAGACTAATTTAGTTTTTGAAATGGTAACTGCATCCTTTACATTCATCGATCGCCATTTGAAAAAGTTAGATGTTAAATACAATTCGAGCGATGTATAAAAGTGAGTGCCACCGGTCGCGGTGCCACGGCCTCGGCCATCTTTTCTTCTTTTATCTATTAATTTAGGTTAGTTTACATAATTTGATTGTTTTTAGATGATGAACAATATCCTAATGTAGCTAACGTTATTTTTACGTTTGATAATTAACGTAAGTAAATTTTAATGTTTTCGCCAAAATATAATTTTGTATATAAAATGGGAAGAGAAAATCAAGTCGGTTTTGCGACATTTTGCCATTATATTTTGACAGGCTAAATATTACCATAAATTCAGACTTTATTTTGAAAACGCTCAACTCGACAAAGTAACTACTCTATCTGTGTTGATCTTTTGATCATTCATCAAAAGAAAATCTAAATCCATGGAAGCGCAAAGATTTTCGAACTTGCTTTCGTTTTAGTCGGTCTTACATTTAAAAGAAAGTTAGGTGGAGCGCGTATGGTAAAAGGTTGGGAACACCCGTTATAGTCACACGATCAGAGCCCAGAGGAGCAATGCGCTGTTTTTAAGAACGTTCGAATTCTAATCTGTCTCGTTTTGTCAAAAATACCTCGAGAATTCCCAACATTTTTGACATTCAGATTTTATTTTGTCAAAAGTGCCTGTTCTTTACCTCAAATATAACTGAAATGAGATTGCGATTAGATTTTGAACGTTTGTAATGACTGGAATTGGCCTTGAGGGTTGAAATAAATCTACGGATTGAACTGATACTACATTGACCGTCTAAAGAACCCCTGATGGTTTATCAGCCAGAGGTCTTGTTGTGGTACCAAAAGATTAGTATTCAAGAAAAAATTAATGTCACGTGTCGATGTCACTCATGTCATTTTGAAATTGACGCGGAACAAATTGACAGGAAATTAAACGTGCTCCGTGATCAATGTGCTCACAATCACTATAATATTTAGTTAACTCCTTACTCCTCATAATCACAAATATTGTGGTGCTCACAGCTCGCCGTATTGTGGTGTTGAGAGACGCTTGGTCTTGTATTTGAGTTATTATAGCCGCATTTAGTACCTTATAGGCCATAAACATGGCTGAAGAAACACATAATAAAGTTCTCGCGATAGTATCAAACATAGCTAAAAACCAAGATATCTTGGAAAAATCAAAAAGCAGCGATGATGACAACAGTGAACAAGACACATCTTCAAGTAAAACAGAACCTATTAGAGGCATTCCCAAATCTGGAAAGTTTTGGAAGTCTAAAAAAGAAAGGTAACTTTAACACATAGTTTGTTAGTTACCACCTACTATAGTATTGTATTTATAAATATAACCTAAAACTTAAGTTCCTTAGCACCTCAACTTCTATTGTTTTTCTCTTTTAGGTTTTCAACCATCAATAAAACTAAGGGACTCAGGCATACATTTGAAAAGAAGAAAGCATTACGCCAAAAGTTACAGAAAACAAAGGAGCTATCTAAACAAATGTTATCAGAATTGAAACAAAAAGAAATAGATCGAAAGGAAAGGCGGCGACAGAATTTACAACGTGCAGAAGAAAACAAACGTAAAGCTGAAGTAGTACAAGTTATTACAAATACTGCCAAGCTGAAAAGAATGAGGAAGAAACAGTTGAGGTTTATTGAGAAAAGAGACACTACCAAACAAATTGAAACTAATAAATAACTACTTGAAACAAATTTGTTTCATTTCTATCACCCTCTTTTGTTCACACTAACCAGTCCTACTTCCGTCATCATCTGCCTAGCCACATCCCAACGATGTTGAGTCATCTTACAGTCTAACTGGATGCAGCTAAATACCAGTATTTTCCTATTTGATCATATCAAACATCTTAATACATAATGAACTTTTGTATGTTTGGTATTACGTTTTGTATGCCCAGGCCATTAAAAATAAAAAGAGGTTAAAAGTAAGGAGCGAGCGCTTGGACCATTGTAACTGTTCTTCATTTTTCTTGGATAGAGAGGCACCGAGTTTTGTATTTTATCTCCTAACACACATTTAGCAAGAAACGGAACGCTTAACTCTGTGCCTTTCATTCATTTCAAGGTCACCAATTAAGAAACATTTCTCTAGTATGAACCGCTCACTCCCTATTTTTAACCTCGTTGGAGGTAGATAAGTATACAAGCAAGAGGCACGTTAAAGAACGGCTACATAGAACACCCGATTTTAAGATCCGCACTGGCGACAATGGAAGAAACGTCATGTCCTTGTCAATTTTTCGTTTCTGATAATTACCACATGCCGTCGTACTTCCACTTGTCATCTATATAGTTGTATATAGTTTTCACGTGTGCAATAGTCGCTACACTTTTTTTTTTTTTTTTTGAATGGCATCTCGTAGTTGACCTAGAGAGGTCGAGACTACTTAACCGGACTATCCTGTGGCTGCCTTAAGAAAACTCAAAGCCTCCAGCCAGGGGCAAAAAACTTACAGACTAAGCGACTACACGCTAAGGGCTCCCCCTGTGGGGAACGGGCCTCGGCTTAGGGCGTCGCTGGGGGGAGGACAGCAAGATGGGACAGGCTGGATCAGATTTGAATTATTATTATCAGGGGAGTTTAAAGCTACAGGCTCAGCTACGCCACCAGCTGGCACATCATACCCGAGCAAGGGACGGGGGGAGGACGATTATTACAGGGTCGTCGCGAGGGACCTCGGCGGCGAGGTCGGAATGTCGATTTGTTTTTGTTCCTACGGTCCCTACTGCTCTCCTGGAGAAGAGTTATGGGGTCGTCGGGATCTGAGAGGACAAGCCTGGGGCGGCGGACCTTACTAATACGAGAGGGGACATAGCTAGCCGCCTCGACAACCAGAGGGTTGCGATGGTTGGTGGCTGAGTCGAAGAAACGCTTGGAATTGCGTTTCAAGAACTGGGAGATGGTGGGAATGTCGAGATCGACATGGAGGATTTCGTTCCGAACGAACCGAGGGGCTCCCGTTGCCTTTCGGAGGAAACGGTTTTGGAGGGCCTGCATCCTATGAATGAGGTGAGGTTTTGCGTGCGCAAACACTGAACCCGCATAGGTCATGATGGGGCGAATGCACGCTGTATAAATGCGCAATTTGCACCTAAGTGACAATTTGCTACGTGCATTCAGAACGGAGTGGAGTCTACCGAGAGCGAAAGCGGCGCGCGAACGCACCTGCTTTATGTGCTCAGCGAAGGAGAGGTGGTGGTCGAGGGTCACACCGAGGTATTTGGCTCGCGTCTCCCAAGGGATCGGCTTGCCGAACATGGTGATCGGTCGGGAGTCGCTACACTCCCATTTCTTTTACTTTTATAATTTTATTATATGCCTTAAAAAAAAAAAAAGGAGGGGGGTTTTGCATTCAGCGAGTATCATAAGATTTACGTTTTCTTTTTTTTTTTATTTTGGTAGAGGAAACCTGCAATAATCCTACTATCCTACTAATATTATATTTGGATGGATGTTTGTTACTCAATCACGCCAAAACGGCTGAACGGATCTGGATGAAATTTAGCACAGAGATAGATTATAGTCTGGAATAGCACATAGGATACTTTTTATCCCGGAAAAATGTACGGTTCCCGTGGGATCATTTCCAACATACACGCGGGCGAAGCCGCTGGTAAAAGCTAGTTTTAAATAATAGCAACCTGTAATTTTATCGAACTTAGATGTGAAGAAATGCCTCATTCTTCTATTTGGTGTATATTGATACTTTTGCTCATCATGGTGTCCAAAGAACATGAGCAACTGAAGCTAGACTGATGCAGCACGGCAATGTCACAGGCTTCGGAATATTTTACTCCAACACTTTATGTACAGACGCCAGCACATCAAGCTACTACAAACTGTAAAATTTCTTTAATAGATTTTCAACTTTATCGCTAAAGCATTAGATTCAAGGTTGATTGGGAAAATTTGACAGTTCCGGGTAGCTTGACCTGTTGGCACCTGTACTACTGCTACTTGACCCCTGAGTTTTTCGCCAGTTCTTCTCAGGGGTAGAGTCAGATAAGAAATGTCGACTCCACCTAGCTTATTTCTGTTTTATTATGGTTTTAAGTAATATAATAATAATATACTGGGACATTATTCACACACGGTCATCTGATCCCAAACTAAGCAGAGCTTGTACTATGGAAACCAGATAACTGATATACTACACTACATACACTACTTTTTTTTTCTGTAAATACATACTGATATAGATAAATACACCCAGACTCAGGACAAACATACATGTTCATGCACACAAATGTTTGTCTTGGATGGGAATCGAACCCACGACCTGCGGCGTGATAGGTGGTATCTTAACCAACCACGCCAACTGGCCTGGCCAAGTGAATCCGATATCCTATTTACAGAATCAACAATTTAATTGCTATACCTGCAGCTGTCGTCTGAAATTAAAGTACCTACCTATCTACTAATACGCTGTGCTAATGGCGAAAATCAAAATCCAAGTGTATACTTCCATCTAATATTTTTATTAAGTATTTATAGCAATATACCATACTCCCACAGACACATATAAAAATATTAAATGCAATTTTCCAAGTTTTGGCAGGTAATGAATTGTGTGGGCATTAAATATTTACATTAATAGTCTCAAGATCAATGATGAGATGAAACAGTGACGCAAATAACGGAACATCAATCTTAATATTAATTTCACATAAGTATTTATGTACATCAATGAGAAAACTTCAGTGACTATTTATATAAATATCTATAAAATACACCAAAACTATTTGGTTACACTTTACATTGAAAAAACAAAGCAAGAAATTTTCAAATAAAATTACGATCTATGTGATAGACGACATCAGCAAATTCATAAGTGACACTGTCTGTTACGTTCATAAAATTAAGCCTCAATAATTATAATTTACATCACTTTTGTCAGAATACTGCTCCTTGTTAATAGTATTTAGCTCGCACACCGTAAACTTATCATCAATGATAACCACTTAGTACAAAATAAACCTATTAAAATAAATCCAAAATTAAAAATGTTATAAATCGTTATAAAAATTAAATCACACATACCAAGTATACCTCTTACGATGTAATGTCTTAACATCTTTTATTAAATTCAATCAAATAATTTACAACAACAATACAGTTGTTATAATAATAACAACAATAGTTAGTAGCTTATATTCTAATATTTTAGTCTAACATTTGTCTATAATACTCCATTCAACATATAGAAAAAATCTTCATTGAAAACATCAGTCTAAGGCAGTGACAACAAAGTTTGATCATGGAAACTAATAATGACCACTCGTGAACCAAATTATAATAATAATATCAAATGTGTCATCATGTTGTATCACAAATTCAAATAAAAAAAACTCAAAAAATGATTACGTATTAGTGTAAAATAAAAATGAGATTCATACAAGATCTTAACTTATTTTAACAACCAGATGTAGGTACGTACAAAATCGTGTATCTGTTTTTGCGGATCTATACCTATGTACTATCAACGATTTTTGTGCATCACCCCCATAAAGGCGCTTTTCATATGCACGGGCCAGTGGCTAACCCCGCCTGCATTGTTTTCATCCACCAATAGCGCTTCGCAATAACGTCAATAAAATACGTGGGTCAACGACAGACTGATATATTAGTTAAAAAAGGGACATTGTTCATTTAAGGGTCATCCTTCTTAGGCGACATTCTTCGTTCATTGGTCAAACAAAAACAATGAACTTTAAAAAAAAGGTTCATCCTTCATTCATTAGTCAAACAAAAAAAGGCGTTGCAAGCTAAGATTTCAACGTGCATTCGAAAAACTTTTGAAAAGGGTCATGCACAACGACCGCTGACTGTACATATACTGTCAACTGAAATAGCCACTCTTACGTAACCCTTGGATTTGTAAAGAAACAGTTCTCCAGTCAAAAACTATTAACTGCAGAACTGTTTTGTAATAGGTAGGTATTACTGTTGCCATTTCCCAATCATACAAACATACTATTACCCATCCAAAGAGTTACAAATTATTTTGGCATACAGTATATATTTATATTCATAAAACAAAAACGTTTTCGATATAAAATTCATCAAATGCTACGACTGAGTATTTTCGAAATACCAATTGTATTAGTGTCATAGTATAATTTAATCGAAATTTCTCAATATCTCTCGCACTGGCCCTGATCACTTCACAGTTCAGCTCATAGAAAACAAGTTACCCTGTGCTGTAACTTGAACTTAACATTTACTAACGAAACAAAAGCGTATCGACTAACCTAAAAAATTACAACTTATGTCTTTATAATTATAATAAGAAACACATCAACTCACATGTGGCCCAGTGTGCATGTACAGTTAGTTACAAGTTAGCAGATATATACGTATAGTGCAACTTGCTATTCACACGTTTGAGAGGAATAATACTAAATATCTAGATCACCGTTACTCGAGAGAACACAGAAACGCAGATAGCTATGTAGTTACGAGTCGCGTATCTAACTGTACATCGTCGGGAGGGCGAGAGCGGGCGGGCGGCTCGCTCTATGCGGGGAACACGACGCGCGCGCGGCCGCGCAGTCACACGTCGAAGTCAGCGCCCGCCTTGCCGTTCGGCGGAGCTATGAACGGCTCACTCCACATTCTTCTGAGATCTCCCTGCAACCACAAAATAGGGTACTTTAAATTGTATTTTTAAAAATCGTATCATATACCCCATTGTGGCAAATGGTCGACAAAAAGAGAAATCTTTCTCGAGAGTCCAGAGTGAGATGGTTTTAAGTTCATATCAACCTCTATTTCCGCACATGTAGTGTGTCAATCTGCTCAATAATCAAGTCCCATTTCAAAAACTCTTCCACTGATAGGAAGCCACGCTATTGCCGAGTGCTATAGGCTATGTTTAAAGCTATAATTTGGTACTGGAACAATAATTAAGCTGTAGTCTACATTAAACAATACAGGGTCAAATTAAATTAGTTAGCGGAACTCCGCAGACGTGATGGTTTTCGATATTTAAACACGATAAAATAAAAATAAAACGGATTTTCTCAAGTCATACTTCAAATAACTACAGTAACAGCGGTTGCCGACCCCGAAAAAAATTATCATCAAATCTTATATATTTTTATAGCTTACTTTAACATAAGCCATGGTGAGCAGCGGCAGCAGCGTGAAGGGCACGAGGTACAGCAGCGCGGGCTGCGCCGCCTTGAACACCTCGGCCGACACCGTGGCCGTCAGCAGGCCCAGGAAGTAGCCCAGCAGCGAGCAGTGGAAGTACGTCAGCCGGGAACCCTGCGCGAACGAGATAATAACGTTAGTACCAACTGATGTCACGTGTTTTATACAAGGTGTAACATAAATAACGCACAACCTCTTAGGGGTCGTTGTACTCACCGTTATGAACAACTTTTACTATGGGACCAAACATGAAGTCGCAAATGATAAATGATTTTTATTTCTGTAAGTAGGTTTGTACAAACACTTTTACAAGTCAATCATGTTTTTTTTTTTAAAACTAGATGAGGTCGGCGTTTCCTATCTGACTACTCTGAGAAGAAAGGCCGAAACAAACTCAGAGGTCACAGTCTCTTATAAAGTCCAGACATAATCTTGGTCACTTCATGTGAAGACCATGTAGATTGGTGTCTGAAATGGTCTTTTGAGGAAAGAACCACACAGATTGAGAGGACCTGTCCAGTCAGTGCACGCATTTGTCAGTAATCGCGCAGCTCAACTCAGAACTTAAGGAGCTCAACGATTCAACGAACAATACCAAAGAAAGGACATTGGGGTAGGCCGCACAAATTACTCAAACTGCCAGACGATGATTAAAAATAACTGAGAGAAAAAATAAAACAAACAAAAAAGCAATGACCTACATAGTCTTCACATTCACAATAACAACAAACATGACAAAAAAAACATCTGCTGTTCCCTACATTTTGTCGAGTCGAACATAAATGTAGAGAACAGCAGATTTTTTTTTATATGATATTAAACAAGTCTTTGTAAACCAACCACCAAAGTTCAAATGATCGAATGCAATAAATGTATTGAGTATTGAGCTAACTGAACATTGTGGTGATCAATCAATCACCATCAATCCTCCACATTATTATTTCTGACATTTTGTGCTGAACAAGTGACGAGTTTCCTTCTATGATTTATAACAGGCATACATGGATTTTGTATAATACCACTTCCAATGGGCCATAAATTAAGTACCTACAATCACCATCTGCGTAGCATCTATGTTGCAGTAGGCTTCCAGTCTAACCAGATTGCAGCTGAATAGCAGTATTTTACATGAAGTGACTGCCTATCTGACCTCTACAATCTAGTAAATGGGTATACAATACCCCTTGGTAAGAATGGTTATCAGACTTTCGGACTTCTGACGACTGTTCTTCTGACTGTCAAAGATCCACTAATGACAGCCGGGACCAACGGCATAACGTGCTTTCCGAGGCACGGAGGGGTCTCGGTATGTAAAAATGGTCACCCATCCAAGGACCAACCGCGGCAAGAGTAGCTTAACCTGACCGATCGACACGATTGATCGATGGCTGTTATTACTTAGCCACGAGTTGCATAGACTTAACCTACAATGTTACATTAAATTATATCGAAACCAATACTCACTGATCAATAAACTAGAACTGTATGATAAATAACAAAATGTTTATTTTTATTCAGTTATTAAAAGTATAGCATTTACTTACACCAAATATTTTATTTTAAACTTTAATCAAATCACCATGTTTTATCATCATGGAATCTAATAGTGACAATATACAGCTGTGAGAGCAACCAACAGGTGAGCAATTCAAGTATTATTTAATATTTCAGTGACCTTTTGAACTTGAAATATAAGTAAGCGGTCATTGAACTTTGGTCTTGGTATGAACATTATCGAATTCTTAACTGTGATCTTGAATTATTCATTATCACTTATTCATTACGTAATTTTCTAGTCAATATAAGTACGGCAGTGAAGGTTTACGGCTAATGAATGGTAATAAATAACATACCATAGATCTGGGCCCAGGAACTTGTCCCATTTGGCATACTAGAGTAGCCTTCTTATACGCGTCGTAGCGCAGAACAAAACACAGCAGCAGACCCGGCATCACTATGTCTCCGAGACCTGAAATACAATACATAAGCATTCATTATTTAACTAATTTATTCTTAGCAGCGATAACAACGTGGTAATGAATGGCAAGAAGCACGCCCTCTTTTAAGGAGAACGCGCACCCAGACGCGCCGCAGGAGCAGCACGCATCGCAGTCATCGCATTTTATAAATCTTTATAATATGAAATCGTATGCAACGTCGAGCACCTATCCACGCCGCACTAACCTGATTCAGTAAAATGCTGAAGTAGGTATTCGGATTCCACCAGCGCGTGCGGATGACGTCATCAAGTTCAGCGCATTCGATTCGATGCTTGCGGCGAGTGCGGTGCGGACGACGTCATTCGTATTGTATTCTGTCCAAGATCGGATCGGAAGGTGTAATATAATAAGATGTACAGAAGTGAATACGATTCCGACGGCACAGTGCATGCGGCGCGTACGATGCGGATTGCGCCAGACCGTGAGAAAATGCGATGACTGCGGCGCGTGCGGCTCTTGCGGTGCGTCTAGGTGCGCGTTCACCTTTACATGCCACGCATACATAACTAGCAGGTACCACTGCCAAACACATTTGACCAATACAGGTGTGACGTTAACTTCATGTTTTTTGTGAAAATAATAACGAATATTGTGACAATCATGTTTAGAAGTACATATATAATTATTTAAATCATCGTACTGAGTCGACTGACACTTTAGTCTATGGACCCACAATGTAGCTTTGGTAGACGTCATGCGGAAGGTGAGAAACTAAGAATTATTTGCGCGAAACGGCGCGGGCGCAGGCAGAGTAGCATATTATTGACAAATATTTAGTGAAGGTCGCGGGATCACTAGATTATAAACAGCAAAAAAATTACCCCATGCTACGACTTAGCTTAATTCCTCTCAATCTGCCTAGACTTTCCCCAACTATGTTGGGGTCGGTTTCCAGCCTAACAGGATGCAGCTGAATACCAGTATTTGACCTCCACAACCCAGTTACTGGGTAAGACTGGTTGTCAGTTTTTCGGGCTTCTGACGACCCGTAACAACTGTCATAGATCCACGAATGAGAGCCGGGACCAACGACTTAACGTGCTTGGGTGAATATTCGAGCTTTTAACCGCCGTCATTACCTTCCGCCAAAAGTTGATGAAGGAGAATATCGTTAATGAAATATTTCATCAATTCCCAGAATCTGCTTAAGGACCAGAATCAGGAATTGCTGAAATATTTCATTAAATATATTCTCTTTCATCAACTTTTGGCGGAAGGTAATGACGGCGGTTAAAACGCTCGAATATTCACCCGCTTACCGAGGCACGGAGGAGTCTTGGTATGTAAAGATGGTCACCCTTACACGGACCAACCCCGGCAAGTGTAGCTTAAGCTCATGGATCGACCCGTGAGGCTATATTCCCTAGCCACGAGCTCCTCTCTGTGAGAATAGGGAGAACAGGCAGCGACAGATGGAACTTATTGACAGGTCTAAACTGTCCTCCCATACCTAACATAAGCATAATCAGCCTATAATGTTCCCACAGCTGGGACACAGGCCTCCTCTCTGGGAGAGGGGGTGGGCCGTAATCACCCACGTGGGCCCAGTGCGTGTTGGTGGATGTCACATGTTTTCGAATTTTTGGTTCTAGCTTCATGCGTTTCCTCACGATGTTTTCCTTCACCGTTTTGAGAGCAGTGATGATGAAATAATTTACACAAAGCGCCTGCCTGGTTTCGATTCGAGGCTACGACCTAACTCGTAGGTCGCGGCCGTTTCCACTGGGCCCCCACTGCTCTAAGCACCCTCCCATACCTATAATATAGACAGGGTAATTTGAAAACATTGTAAGAGCCAAATTTTTTTAAAAGAGTAATTGTGGAGTGCCTTGCTGGCTCTTCTCCATAGAAATGACCAATTGGAACCATGCACCTAACGTCTGACGTTTCATAAGTGCCCATGTAGGTTAAGTTTGTGTGAAATACCATATATTGAATTTTGAAGCACGCGCGCGAGCCTAGTGAATCCGACATATCCTGTCGGATTCTTCTCGATGTCTATTGAGCAGAGATGATGAAATAAATTGCACAAAATTAAGTGCATGGCGACGCTTAGTCGGAAGCCACGCTGGCGCGACGCATCTCGCGTCTGCGATCTGTGAGCGGGGAAAATACTACTACGAAACGTCTCGTAGGCGCCATGTTGGCGCGTCACCATCAGGCGACGGCGTTCAGCGGAAAAGATAGTACGTGTTCATGCGTCTTGCGTATTTATCAAATTGTGTTAATTTTACCGGGCGATGCAAAACATAAATACGGAGACTCCCTATATCCAGCAGTGGACGTCTTTCAAGTAAAATAATGACTGACCAAGCATAGAGAAGTGTCCCTGGTGGTGCATGGAGGGGAACACGAGCTTGGCAGGTAGTGACAGCTTGGGAGCGTCACGCATGGCGCCGCCCAGCTGCAAGCGACGCGCTACCACGTTCATCGGGTTCTCTGCCGGCCTGTAAATATAATAATAACTTTATTTCAGACCATAAATCCATTACAGACATACATCCTTATATTTTGTGTATTAGTAATTACTGCAGAACTGTCAGTAAAACGAAAAAAAAAATTGACACGGAGTACGATCAAAGAATTGACAGTGCCTAAGAAATTGACCATTTAATTTAATTTAACATGCCCGCTATTACTTGACCAATAAAGTACAGTCGAAGAATGACAACGTTGAGCACAATAAGGGAAAAAGGCCCTTATTTTGTGCTCGAAACTGTCACGTCACGTGCAAAGTGCATGAACCTTATTGGTTTTCCGGGTACATACTGTCGACATTATGAAATTAATTTGTTTAAATTTATTAATATTTTCGTGTAGTACAGTTTCTTTAGCAACTAAACACGTGTCTCTCTCTCTATGTGTAGGTATTTATTTATTTTAATACTTTAAGCACACAAAATGTATAGAGGCGGACTTAATGTCATAGGCATTTTCTTATGTTTTAGGTATTAAGAGGCCTATCACAAAATTGAGTTTTGACAGGTTACTTATATTGAAGCACGGCGACGTAACACATTATGTAGCAATTCGGCAGTTGTAATTACGTTTATTTTGAGTCTTACAATTTTTGTTTTTTTAATACATGTATGTAAATTTAATTTATTATGAACTAACGTTTATTCTGGTATAAATTTTACGCAATAATATTAATGTTGTAAGGAGATATTAAGAGTTAATGGGGTTGTTTCCTGGAAGCTTCGCAGCAAGAGAGCGCTGTCTGCTTGTCACTTGTCAAAGTCATCTTAAAGACAAAGCGACCAATCGGCGACAAGAAAAAACACTTAGTGCCATCTACGCGGAACTAATTTGACAGTTTTCTTCCCCCATTCTGAGCGTTTTTAATAGTTTTATGGTTTTAAATGGGATTTTTTTTTTTATAGATTCCATACAGATTTCAAAATTCGATAAGAAAAATTGCGAAAAGCAAGGCCACTTTGTACTATACTAATTCTCAACCACTCAATTAGTCGAAGTTGTCGAAGTCTTTCAGTTTCTTAGAACAAGAACGTCAAAGTTGGCCATTTAACGCAAAAATCACGTTCGAAATGTAATTGGGGCTTAAAACCATGAACAATATATTGACTGTCTCTTTAATTCAGTGGTCACAAGCACTACTGCTGAGCATGAGGTCCAAAGTATTATTGGGTTTTCCTATCTGGAATTTCTCAGTAGCAGCCTGGCTTTGTACCCGGTTGATGCCAATAGGCTCGCCCCCTATTACATGGGACTAAACACAACTGGTGAAATGTGGCTGTACTCTGCCCAACCCTTCGGAAAAAAAGGCGTGATGTTATGATTTTTTTATGAGCAAAATAAAGAATGATAACTGCAAACACTAATCCATGCCGGTTATGGCATAGATATCCTCTTTAGATTATGGTTATCTATTTACAGTAGTTGCTCATCGACTATCTATCAATCTGACCACTTAACACTATTACACGATAACTCTTTTGATCATATTTACATTACAGTATTAACTATCATAAAATTATCATTATGATTAATCGATTATTTATAAAAATCGAGGTCGTACGCGTAATGATAAATATTACATATGATAAACACAGGTCATCTGGCACGAACCCCAGACGTAAACATAAATAATGTTCAAAGAAGCGCGGCGTTGATATGAGGAATACTCGGAAATACAAATTATATATTACATATTTTGGTCAACATACAACCTTATAAATAAGAATAGTTATCAGACGATGAGATGATCAACATAAAAGGACATTCAAATAGATACATAAAAAAGGATTAAATCCCTAAAAAAATTAATAACTATACTTAGATATTAAATCGCATCCAAACACTCGACGCTCTTCCTCCTCTCTCCTACTTAATCTATGCTGTGCCCGACAGGGTCCATAATTGTGACTAATCAAATTATTCCAACTTGTAATACATTATGGTATGCAATAAAGATATTGAGTATACTGGCTTGCAAATTGCAAAAAAACGTAAGAAATTTCGAATTTCGCGGGCTACCCTGGCGCTTTCGCCCCTTTATAATCATATAAGTTACCTGGTAGCGACTTTGACCATCACGTTGGTGGTGAATATGTATGAGGAGAAGAACACCCAGAACACGTCGTAGAGCAGTAGGCCGGTGAGCAGCAGTGTGGACACCTTCAGGGAGGGCAGGCGGATCAGCGCGATGAACGTCACGCACAGGCCCATGCCCATCGCTGGGGAACAATCATGGGAGTAAGTTGGTTAGTTAGTTCTGTTTTCTTTTGACTGACTATTATTGGATTATTCCGATTTTTCACCCTGCTTTGTTTGTGCCTTTAGAGGGGCAAATCGGAAAAAAAAAATTGATCTGTACCCTTCTTAGCAACGAGGGGACAGTTCGAACTAGGTGTGAATAAAGTTGCTATCGGGGGGACAGGTCAAAACATTTTCGGATCTGTCCACCAGAGAGGACAAAGCAGGGTGACAGATCGGAATAATCCCTGTTATTTTGTCTGTTTCTTGTTCGGTAGATTTTCTTAACCTCATAGCCACATACCTGGGCAAGCTGTCTTGAAAAGCCTATGGTGGAAATGCATTACTTAGGCAGTATGGCCTAAGTAATGCAGAAGCCCGAAAGCCTGACAACCAGTCTTACCAAGGGGTTTCGTATTACCCAGTAACTAGGTTGTGGAGGTCAGATAGGCAGTCGCTCCATGTAAAATACTGGTGTTCAGCTGCATCCGGTTAGACTGGAAGCCGACCCCAACACAGTTGAGAAAAGGCTGGGCAGATGATGATGATGATGATGAGGCAGTATGGCCTAAGGGTGCTTGCATAAAGATGCCTACAAGTTTTTTAGTCCTGATTTGTCGATAAAGATCACCCTACAAGTAGTGTGACATACAATAAATGTAGCACACAGCTCAAAAGGTTTAGCGCCTCGAGACGCCTGTTCAATCTCGCTCTATCCCCGGAGCCGACTAGACATGTTCCCTTTGAGCTGTTGTGTACTTACTGAAGCTAGTAATTCTTGTTGTGAACACCACAAGTAGTATGAAAAAGTGTAGTCGGTAGTTCGGTACCGACAAGTTTCAAACCGTATCTTTATATGCTATGTTCCATAAGTTAGGAAGACATGAATAGGCAGTTTATCTCACCGTCCATAAGCAGCCAGTGGCCGGTGAGCACCCACACGGCCACGATGGCCGCGGCTAGTAGCGCGGCGGCCAATTCGGGCGCGGAGTAGCGGCCGCACACGGCGCCGCGCGCGCCGCCCGCCACGTACTGGCACAGAGGCGTCAGCAGGAACGCCAGCGCCGCGCACGCTATTACTGCGTAACATAACAAACTTTTATAATTAAGGCGACGATAACCGCCTTTTAATTATTTTAAATTGAAGATCACGTCCAAACAAGTAGCGTCAATGATTTGAAAAAGAAAATTAAATTAGAGCATTTTAATGTTAATAACTTAATCTACGAATATTTTAAATTATGTTTGTATTACATAGTGTAATTAATTTGTAAAGTTATGTCTAATACGGATAAAAAACTGAGAATCACGCAAAAACTATCAAGCGTATTTTTATGAAACCTGCACCATTTTGAAGATAATATAATTATTTATCTTTTATAGTATACGTGTTTTAATATAATACCTTTTGTTATATGTATAATAAATGAATAATGCGTCTAATTTGGGACAGCGCTCCTTGATGGGCGAGTGCTATTACTGGCTGGACGTACGACGTGTTGCGTGAGCTCAGCACAGAACACGCAAGCTAACCACTTAAGGCTATTGGCGTATATCTGCGTCTTAATATTTGCGTCATATCATGCCCGCGCCCGAAGATGTAGGGGGCAGAGAATTATAACGGTTTAAAAAGACCCATCACATAGCCGTTATTTACGCATTCTATACATCAAACTAAGTTACATTAAGCAAAATGATTGCCGAGAAACGACTTTTATTTTTGGTGTGAAAATAACTGTTTACGTCAACGCGCAATGTAACGCACGCAAACGTGCTTATGGGTGCATACAACGATATAGGAGTTGTTGGGGTATTTAAAATTTAGTAATAACATTTAAAACTTTTCGCGAAAAACTATTAAAAATTATTGGAACTTTGACCTTCTCCGGAATATCTCCGTAACCAGAAGGTTCTCAGGTATGGTCCAGTATAAGAAAATGTTCACAATGACAGGGATATACTTATACTCCCAGTCATTGTGAACGTTTTTTTCAACTCCCGGCTTCGTTATTAAGCGATGTGTAGACAACTATCTACACATATCCAAGCTCCGGTTGTTGCAGGCTCTAGCCTCACCATGGATAAGACCAGAAGAGACAGCATGCAAACAGTTTCAACAATCATGTTAACACATACTTAATATAAAATAAAATATCCGTTCAAAGCCGTTCGGGCCGTCAGTTTTCTGGTGCATGTCCAGACTAAAAAAATACAGAAACCCAGACGCCCCAGAAAGCCCGGACCCAGAACAGGCAGTCACCAAAAAAGTCGACACTTATCTGACGTTTATTTGTCAAGCAGGAAATGAAAATAAAAAACCTACGTAGTCTGATGGACAACACAACAGTTACGTTTGTCTTCTGTCACTTACTTGCAGTACATATCGCCACGAGTGTCTGCATGGAGTCGAAGAAGAAGAACATGATGAGCAGCGCCACCGACGAGCCGAGCGGGAAGCACAGCGCTTGCATTGTGTTCAGGGTTTGGACATCTGCGGAAAGGGACACAGATTAGAATATACACACATAATTATGGTTAAATAGTATGCAATCATCAGGTTAGATAGTGGTCAAAAGCGAGAATACAAATTTAAAAAAAAATCATAGGAAAAATACTTCGGTAGACGTGCTAGTATCATTTGTCCGTAGTAGTAAACGAAAAGGATTTAACCCACATTAGGTGTAATGTGGGCTGGATCCTTTTCGTTTAACTGCCCAGCCTTTTCCCAACTATATTGGGGTCGGCTTCCAGTCTAACCGGATGCATCTGAATACCAGTATTTTACATGGAGCGACTGCCTATCTGATATCCACAACCCAGTTACTGGGTAATAAAAAATACCCCTTGGTAAGACGGGTTGTCAGACTTTCGGGCTTCTGACGACCCGTAACGACTGTCAAAGATCAACGAATGCTAGGACCAACGGCTTAACGTGCTTTCCGAGGCACGGAGGGGTCTTGGTATGTAAAGTCACCCATCCACCGACCAACCGCGGCAAGCGTAGCTTAACCTGACCGATGGACACAAGCACAAGCCCCTCTCCACTTCACTTCACACGTCACTTTTCGTGTCTGTCTGTGTGACCGCGTTTCTTGTAAACTACGCGACTGATTTTAATGCGCTTTGCACTATCATTTAGAAAATGTATTCCGGAAGGTTTACATGCATAATACATTTATATTAACCTTACATATAATAAACAAACGGCAGATGCGAAATGAGGTCGAGCGTTATCATGTAGTAAAACTACATTGATCGTCTTCGTCGTTTTTTCTTGATAGCAGCAGATAGTTTGGTGAGCTAGGTTGAATATTTGTAAGCGTTTATACAGGGTTATTGGTAAAACACCAACAATCTCTTAAGAGGATTGTGAAGTGCCGATACGCGGCGCGATTCTTGGAGGCAATTACCTACATTTCATACAAATATTTACATAAATATTGTTTCGAGCGATAACGTTTTCACTCCCCTAAACCTTTACGAAATGAGACAGTTTTGGTCTCATTACATTCAGTACACCTTAATCTAGGTCTGTACGTTTTTCGTTTTTAGTAATTCAATTTAATTTAATTCAAAAAAATAAAAATGCCCGAGGATGTTTTTATGTCAACAATATAGATATTTAGATACTAATAACTTATATCGTATGCAATATTTCTTTATAATAAAAACGTACGGACCTAATTTTTCATTATACCTACAACATTGCCAAAAAATATGAAAATTAGAATATGTTTACGGGGAGAAAAACGTTATCTCTTTTTGTATGAAAAGTTACAGCTTCACAATCCTCTTAAGGGGTCATTGTATTATGAATAACTTTTACTATGGGACCAAACCAAAAAAATAGCGAAAAAAAAATCAGCTGTTCAGTACATTTATGTTCGTATAATTCGTCAAAATCTACTGAACAGCTGTTTTTTTTTGCGATTTCAGATTTGGTCCCATAGTAAAAGTTGTTCATAATGAAGAGTACAATGACCCCTTAAGAGGTTGCTGGTGTTTTACCAATAACCCTGTAGTTTCATTGTGTAATCTATATATACAAAAATGAATCGCCGAAATGTACGTACACGCAGAACTTCCGAACGCACCAAGAATAAGAATAAGAATTATTTATTGCGTAACTGTGTACAATTAGATCTTATAATATAGCACAACAGTTTTAGGATCAACAGTCTACCCATGTCGGATATGCAATACATAACAAAGAAAACAAATCAAAAGTATTAGTTACATACCTATATCATTTTTTTTCCAAAATACTCATGTAAATTATAATAAACATTATTAAGTAACATTTTTTTTAATGTGTTTTTAAACATGTTTCCATTTAGTTGCTTAATAGCTGGTGGTAAATTATTGTATACACGAATAGCAGTTATGTAAGTACTTTTATAGTACATCATATTTTTTACTCTGGGTAAAATTATATCATATTTATATTGCTCGCGAATGTTCCTCTTTGAATCCGATTTTAAACTAAAATGTTGCATATTATTTTTAACAAATAAACATAGTTCCGAATTTTTTCGTTGTGTTTGTAATTGTCAGGACAAGGTTTGTATGAAAGAAAATGTTTGAAAAGTTGCCGGGAAAATTGAAAGTGCATTTTCTATGGGAATTTTGTATGAATTATTGAAATTTTGACAGGACAACGTTTATCGGGTCAGCTAGTAGTTCATAAAACAGCATGCCTTGCGCGTCCCAGAAACAGCAAAAACAGCAGAACTCTTTTTTAAGCGGTTCTTTTGAATCAGCTTCGGTTGAGTTGGTGGCGTTTCTTCTGGAGGCAGCCAAAAAGCACGACGTGTATCGTTCTCGTAATAAATCCATGATTCAACTCCAGTAACCAGATCAGACAAAAACTATTTACGTCGGGATCTCAGCAAAAGTGATTGACAGATAGTGACACGGACTGCACGACTGGCGTCTGTAAGGATGTGCTGTACCCACCGAGCCAAAACTTTTCGATACCCAAGCTCATGCAGATGGTTTTTCACGGCGTGCCGCTAAATCACGAGTGGTAGCATCCGGATTCGACTGCAGTTCGCGGCGTAAATCGTCATCATTCACTGCGGGTGGTCGTCCAGAGCGTGGCTGACTTTCAAGGCTCCTGTCTCCTGATTTATAACGGTCAAACCATCGGGACACCGTCGCATGGCTTGTACTTCTAGCGCCCAATGCAGTGTTGATATTGTCAGCCGCAGCCCGCGCTCTGTGGCTTAACAAGTACCTACTCGTATAAGTATAGTGTTCGAACTTGTCGCTCGTCCATTTTTCTTCAAACTGACTAAACCGATCGCGAGGGCGGCTTTATATACCCCCAGATCACAAGTACCCAGAATGTTCAATATTCTAGAATATTATCGAAAACAATTAACTTGAAAAAGGAAATGTATAGAGTTTTGTAGAGTGTCTCATTACTTTTGTGCTAACTCAATATCTATTCTGTATCAATTATCAGTTCATCAATTATTCCTACAATACATTATTTCATTATTATTATGCTTTTTGATCGAGTTATAAGCCATTTTGTAAGACAAGTCATGATTGCGATTTTTTTAGTTAGGTCAGTTTATTATTAAGCGTGCGATAAAAGTTGCTTATTACTAAAAGCATCCTCGATGATTCTATGTTCATGAAGTTTACGATGCACTCAACAACGTTGTCGTTTGCTTACAAATTACAAACATCTAATATGTCATTGACTCAATATAACAGTTTGCATAATGATATATGTACCTACTAATAAGAATGGTGTGTATCATTAAGCGATAAAACTCACGTTATCAGAAGGGCCGAGTAAGAAACTTATGGTTATCAATATTCTATGAAATGCGTTCAATTCAAAGGAATGATTTATGCGCCATACTGGCGTCAAGGTATCTCCGTATTAGGTTGTGTTCTCGCAAGCTAGAGAGCTGAACTATAAAATCTACGCAATCGCAGAATGTGCGTGGAAATATCGTTTAAAAGAAAATTAGAACGCCATTTTCTCTACACCGCTATTGCTGCAATGGGTTGGACTGTTGAACATACACAATGTAGAAACAGATACATGAAGAAGTTAAACAAATTCGCGCCGACCTATTTATTTATACTGTGAAGTGCTGCTATTAACTTATTGGTTCTTATCAGACATTACATGCCACTTCTAAATATAGGCCTCCTGCAAACCACTATTTAATGTGTCGCTAAATTAAGCAACCAAACACTTAGGATTCGTAAGGAACTAGTACCGATAACCTCATTTGGCTAATGGTCTATACCTTTCCTCTGCACGTACTAATGATGTTGGCAGTTTACTTGGCGTATTTGTAAAAATATTCTTTTTTTTTGGCCAATACAATATAGACCCTTTCCACATTCGAACAAGGTTTACTTTGTGAAGTGACACCATTAATTTTATTGGTCTTCTGCTATAGTGTAACCAGTTGCCCTTCGAAGCAAGAGTGAAGCACCACCACCACCTCTTAAAGCAGTATTATTTTAATGTTACTTCAGTGTGAGAAAAAGATGGAGCTATACAAGACGTCTAGCTCCATCTCTTTCCTACACTCAAGTAAGATTAAATTAATACTGCTTTAAGGGGAAGCGTCAGGGTAGCCCGCGAAATTCAAATTTTCTTACGTTTTTTACAATTTGCAAGTCAGTATTAGGTTATATGTTGAATAATGTATGATTCGCAACCGTAACAAATATGTATTTATAGAATTATTATCATTAAAATAAGTAATACAACTCCTTAAGTTAGTATAATCCTAATACGGTCGCGAATCATACTTTATTCAAGATACAACCTAATAATGACTTGCAAATAAACTTAAGAAATTTTAAATTTCGCGGGCTACTCTGACGCTTTCGCCTTAATAGGTGGTGTGGTGGTCTAGCTTCTGGGCACGCTCATACATCGCATTCCATAAGGCGAGATTGTGCTCAAGAGCAGGCCATTCCGTAATAAAAATATATCGGAAGGTGTCGTGGAACCCCCGAACCCTAATTGCGTAGCACACTATCAATCGGAATCGGTTTCATTTTGACAGTTCAACAAAACGATAGTGTGTTACGTAATTAGGGTGCCGGTTGGAACGAAGTACCTTTCGCTGTATATTATGCATTAATACAGAACCATCTAATACGGTCTCCAGTTTCAAAAGTGTTAAAAACTATACTAGATGGCTCTATATAAAAAACAAAACTTTTGACGCTTGAAACTGACGGCATAACGCTTTTTCGTTACGTCACATTTTCTCCCAGTTTACCCAGTTCACTCCTACCACAAGCCGCGTTATAGAACTTCGTTCTAAAAAGTATACATACGAGTACAAACTATTGAGAAATGTCATGTCCTGGTAGAAATATGAGTCAGTCAGCAAGGTGGTGGTTTGACAACGACAACCCAGCTTGTGCCAGACATAGATTGAAGTATCGCCATTAGTAGTTATTATAATACAGGTAAAATCTTACTAGAGTTGGAACTGGAGCTAGTGACCGGTTTCCCGCCCAACAGCGAGGCTTCTCTCTCTCGCTCCGCCCGCTCGCGCGCCTCTCGCTCCATGTTCAGCGAGCGAAAACTGCCGTACACGATGAGCAGCATGGAGATCAGACACGCCGATACCCTACAAACATTACAATATTTACCATTCTAAACAATAACTGTACAGAAACAGTTGTTGATCGTAGGGACAATGGGCCTATGACCTTTTTATTGTAATTTTGTCGTTCCGCACTCATTTGATTCGAGTGAGCTACTGTCTAACTGTAAATTCATTAATTATTTGTTTTACAAGTTTCGAATGTTTATAGAATTACTCCGCAGGTCAGTTGCGTTGGGGCAGGTGTAGCTTTAGACCAAGTGATTACTAAAGGTCCGTACGCACTAGCCCTACATCTACATACAACAAGAATTTTATGAAGAATATCTATCGTACCTATAACGGCAACTCCATTGTCATTAAATAGGAATGTATTTAACTTAATATAGAATAAATAAAAGAAATATTTTATTAACATAAATAACATTAATTTACATGCTCTTCATACAATACTATAACAACAGGAGACGTTCAAGGGACACACAATTAAGACAAAGGGCAAGAACCGTAGCAAACATTGTATAAAAATTAATTTATTATATTAGTTCAGCAGGTTTCAGCAATTACTTGAAACTGTTTGCAATATACCTACGTCGCACAATAAAGCAAGCTTAATTCCTTATTAATTATGATTTGTCGTGAACATAATATAGCTTATGGTTGCTAAGCGTGGTTCATACCGCTTATCGGACATCCGATTTACCAAAATCCAAAATAGGAATTATCGGAATAATAAATAATAATAACCTGGGACATTATTCACACACGGTCATCTGATCCCAAACTAAGCAGAGCTTGTACTATGGAAACCAGATAACTGATATACTACATATACTACTTTTTTTTTTGTAAATACATACTTATATAGATAATTACACCCAGACTCAGAACAAACAGACATGTTCATGCACACAAATGTTTGTCCTGGATGGGAATCGAACCCACGACCTGCGGCATGATAGGTGGTATCTTAACCAACCACGCCAACTGGCCTGTAAATAATATAGTAGTGTTGTTTTCGGTATCATCAGTCTATTACTGTCCCACTGCGGGACAAAGAGGCCTCTTCTCATACAGAGAAGGCATTATCAGCATTGAGCACCACGCTTTGAGCAGGCGGATTGACGATCACCGATGTTAGTGATGTCCAAGATGAACTTAGAAAGTATGTACATTATAAAAAGTGACATTGGCCGAAGTCTTTATTCGAGATGCTATGTTGAGACTTGATCCTAGGCGTTTAATGGCTTCGATGATGTAAGCAATGACGGACATAATCACATATAACATGTTTCCATTGCGACATGTGGGATTATGGGCTAATAAATCAACAAGACAGCTACCTATGATCAGTATTTCTGTCGCCTCGTTAAAGTATTTCTATATGAAATATAGCCAACACATGAAATATAGGTAATACACCATTTCCCATAATCGCTAAGGTTCTGTATCCAAGAGGAAGCTATGCCTAAAATTCCTTATTCCTCCAGAAATAATTAATTTTGTAAGTATTCCAATTTCTAACCCAAACATAACTGAATTGGAAAATGACCATCAATAAACAATTACAGATAGATATAGAAGGTAAGCCACGAAGTGACCTATCGACCGGCGCCTAATTAAATGAAGCGCTTACCAACAGCGTGGGGTATCTCTCTAATGAAATGTAATATCTTGCTCAGGACCTCTCCAATTAACGGCATGCACTCTACATCGCCGCACTGAGGACATCGAGACTTACTTTTAAAGTTCCGAAGCAATTAGGAACGCTTGAAATATCGCTTTGTTCAGTCGCTCGTGTGTAATTATTATTATTATTTTATTTATTAAAATACAAAGTTTATAAAAGTCTTAATAACTATGCCCTACAAAAACGTTTTCACGGTTTGTCTGTAGGAACGGAACATACAGTTTTGCAAATAAATATTATGTGCGGACACTTATCGTGGCCACATTACCCCGAGAGCCCTCAGGAAAGAGGTTTTATATTGCAATATTTTTCAGCAAAGATAATATAATTATTCCAAGTTTAAATAACATGGAAAAGGAGCGCATATTTAAATATGTTATTTTCAATACATTCAGTTCTTACACAAAGATCGAACTTTCCAATCTCCCTGTGACCATGGGAGCTATTATGTACTTATAATCTCCAAAACTATAAACAATAAAGGCGCGCAATAGCCTGCCTGCTGTACAATTTGGTTTTTGCATCAATAATGGTTGTTCGCGTAAATAAAGAAACGTTACGCAACGGACTTGTCATTGGTGTTTTAGTAATGGTACTTTCATTGCGAATTATACAAAGTGGTTTCGCAAGGTCCCTGTGACAGCCGTACATCGTGTCGTGAGGTTCTACGGTGCTACTGTCAGTGTCACATGTCGTCGTATTTATTGTTACTGCATTATACTCCGTTCTTTTCCCAGCGATATCTAATTTTCAAAACATCTCATCGACATGCTATGCATGCATGAATATTCATGGTAGTAATTAAATGCAGTTCTTATAGCGTCTATTTTTCCAAATTTCTGTAAGAATGAGTATGAGTTAATCTCTTACGCTCCATCCACATATTCCTGGATCAGGGCCTTGCGGGTTTCAGGCCGTCAGGGCTTAGCAATCCATGTTGTACTCGTCTCTGACGAGACACTGAACTCGGACAGTCTGGATTTCAGAATTACTTGGACCCTAACTCCGATAAGTGTGGTTAGACCTAACTAGATATTTATGAATAAGGGGGATGGGGAACATCTGAAATTCTGAATCCCTAGATATCTCACAGAATAGACGCCGTTATGTCGATAATATAAAGAAAACCTTTAATTACTTGGAGGAGTCCATGATTGAGTAGGCCCACTTATACTCCTGGTATTCCATGTTAGCTCCAACCTGCGCCATCTTCACCGTTTACCACTCAAATCAACGGCCAAGATGTGGTGGTAGCACTACGGTTGGATCACGTCGTGGGGCTCTGGAACAATACACAACACTTATGTACACTTTCAAAATATCTTTAAATCAACTGCAAGTACATACATGAAAAACAATAGAGTACCACTAGCTTCCAACATAAAAAAAAAAAACTAATGATGGAATGCCATTTTCTTTTTAATCTGTTCAAATAAAGTATTTGCAAATCACCGTGAGGCGCGGATGCAGATGCTATGATGTTATAGGTTATAGGATTGGAGAAGGTAATTTAACGAACACCGATATTTGAATACTACATCAACACTGCAATTTATCTCATAACAAGGCAAAGGAACGTGATCTACGTTGTATAATAATAACATGCTCAAACATTTGTGGGAGAATAACGTGTATGAAAACAAGGGTGCTAACATCAACTTAAAATTAATAAGAGAAGTAAACTTAAAATTGAACCGGCAAGACGAATCGGCATGATTGTTATGAATATTACACTTTTGTATAATTATGCAGGTATATCTTCCACAGATTTGCGTGATTTTTGCCGATTGTTAGGCCTCGTGCACAAGAGCAATTTTATAACACGACGATTTTTTTTATCGCGCAATGGATTTTCAACGCACATCTTAGCGCCGAGACTTCGAAATTCAACAGAGCGCTATTTGGACGTGCTATGAATTATGATTCGCTCTGATGGATTCTTAACTCTCGTCTCAGTACCGAAAGTTGAAAATCCAGTACGTGATAAAAAAATCGCCCACGCAAAGAAGATTTATTGTCGCTCGATATTTATGCTGTTACAGTTGTTGCTTGTTACAGTTGTTCCTACAAAAATACGATGTCGATCATCTGTTACTTAGTTACTTACACATTTACTCGATTTTGTTCGATCATGCGTATTATTTTCCACAGATTTGCTACACCTTAACCGGAAATATTATTTCCTGTCAAGGTGTAAACAGGAAAATATATTTTTTTGAGAACTATACCTAGTCCGGTTGTAATCATAAGTTCTGTTGCAAATGAAAATGCATTTATATTTTATGAACTAGCTGTTGCCCGCGACTTCGTCTGCGAGCCAGTGTGAATAGCAGCCTATGTTCTTCTCCCAGTCATGGTCTACCCAAGTGCCAAATTTCATCCAAATCCGTTCAGCCGTTTTAGCGTGAAAGCGTAATCAATAAACAAACAAACACACTTTCACATTTTTATTATTAGTTAGGATAGTTAGGAGGATGAAAAACCTGTCTATCGACACTCTAGACTCACAAAATGTATTAGTTAATAATAAAAAAAAACTCTTAACAAACTACTAACGTTCCTACAATAATATAATACAATCATGATTCGAAAGACACGTGGCGCCATCTATCATCATAAGAAATGTTATTGTTGTTTTCCTCAGGAACAGTACTTTCTTTCAAGATGAAAGGTACCCTATGTCCGTTTCTGTACACCGGACAACGTATATGCAAAATTTCAGGATGATCGGTTCTGTGATTTAGGCGTGAAAAGGTAACAAACATACAAACAAACTTACTTTCGCATTTATAATATTAGTTAGGATGTAATCTTAATAAAATTTGTACATATTTATTGAAGTCTCAGCAAAAAATAAATAAAAAAAATTAAATCGATTTCAAAAAGAAAACTCAAAATAATGAAACTTTAATTTCGGAAGTCGGTGTCTTGGGATCTGTTTACTTTTTTGCCACCGACTTCCGAAATTATAGTTATTTCATAATTTTGAGTAAATTTCTTTAAGAAGTCGATTTAATTTTTTAAACTAGTTTTTTATTTCGTTATATTTAGTTTTTAGTAAAAACTGGAATATTTGTTTGTAATAAGTAGTTAATAGTTTTGTTATAAATATTGCACTAGAATTTGACCAAGGTTTTGAGATGTTTTTTCCCTTTGACACCACACCCGTAGCTCGTATCAATAATCCAGTCAGCACTACGTGTAATTTGTCCATTATCTTGATAACTACTTAACCGATTTTGATAAAACTTGCAGAGTTCCGTAAGTTGAAGTAAATGTAAGCCAATAAAAATAAAATGGTCACGACTTGATTAACAGTTTCGGAGAAATGCTTGGACAAACATACATAAATCTATAAAATTTTGTATAAATTTGGAAGCCCTAATAGATTATCATATGTGAATATATTGCAGTTCCAATAATATTACATTTATACGTGTTTTTTTGAAGTCGGTTAAAAATAATTCTATTCGAAATGGCCAGCTTTGGCTTTGATACAGGCCTTTAATCTCTGGCCACAAATCTATGGATTTACGCACTGTTTCCATGGGGAAATTAGCCACTGCTTGCTCCAGAGATTTCTTAAGAGACACAATGTCGGCGTATCGTTTAGAGCAGACCATGACTTCTTAAACTGACCATAATTTGTAGTCAAAGGGGTTCCGATCTGGGCTAGACGAGGGCCAGTCTTCAGCTGTTATAAAGTCCGGAACGTTAGTTTCGAGCCAGGCTTGGGTAGTTCGTGCCTTGTGACCAGGTGCGGAGTCCTGCTGGAAAGTCCACGGTACATTTTTAAAAAGTGTATTATTGCTGAGAGGTTTCACAACACGATCCAAGACGGTCTCTTGATACACTTTAACTGAAGTCTCCACTCCTTTTTCATAAAAAAGAAACTTTGTGACTCCTTGATAAGACACCCCCCACCAAATCATTACTGACGCAGGATGATGACCACGTTGTACCTGTCCGACCAGTTGGGCTGCTTCTTTAGAACTATGAGCGTACACTTGGTCATTTTGCTTGTTGTAGTGCTCTTCAGTCGTGAATTTTTTTCATCAGTAAAGAGGATACTGTGCCTTTCACCTGCGTATCGGGACAGAAGGCGTTTTGAACGATCCACTGTCTAACTGTAGGGATTGATTTAGGGCATGTCCTGTATATCGACGATAAGCGCCGAGCTTCAGGTCTTGTTTTATTATACGCGACTGAGTCCTTGCAAAAATCTTCATTTCTCGCGATACGAGTTTCGGCGAATTCTGGCTTTAAACAGCATTAACAGCTATTGTAGTTCTAACAACACCCGGCCGCCCCGATCTTTTATGGTCTTCAACAAAGGAAGTGTTGGTATATAATAATAATATCCTAGGACATTTCACGCACGGTCTCGTCTGAATCCAAACTAAGCAGAGCTTGTACTATGGGAACCAGATAACTGATATAGCTACTTACTTCTTTTTTTTGTAAATACATATATAGATAATTACACCCAGACTTAGGACAAACAGACATGTTCATGCACACAAATGTTTGTCCTGGATGGGAATCGAACCCACGACCTGCGACATGATAGGCGGTAGCTTGATGAGCTGACGTCTGTACATGCATAAAGTCTGTCATTAAGGTACTTTCGAGATTATAATCAAAATTTTACAAGTATAGATAAAATAACTCCTTTTTTTGAAGTCGTTAATAATTCCTACCTACTATAATATTCGTAATTCTACATTATAATAATGTTATAAACGAGAAATTATGGTAGGGGCGTATGGCTCGATAAATTAGTTTTCTTTCTTCATTGTTACTCACACTACCTACGGACTGGAAGCTCTCTTGTGAATAAAACCCCAAATATTAGTGAAGTGGCAAATTATTTAAACCAAATGCTTTTAAAATTCGATCACACTCATGCATACATAGACTTAACTAGATAACCCTTCCTTTATTGTTTAAAGAAGAATTTGTTAAGTTAAGGCTCCTGCAGACAGGTGCGATGCGACTCCGGTATACTGATGGGTAATGGAAAAATTTCGGAAGGAAAAGAAAAGAAAAAAAATATTTTTCCGAAATTTTTCCAATATTTTTCCAATACTTTTCCGATATTTTTCCAAATCAAAAAGCTGACTGTGATTAAAGATTAGAAAAAAATAAGACTATTAATGTGTACTCTGACATCAAGCAATGAACTGACAATCAATGAATGACATCAAGCAATGAATAGACTGCTTGAATATCTACGAGACTTTTTGCTGCAGTTATTATGCTAAGGTCTTTTGCCTGCTTTGCATGTGTGTCATTACTTTAGATCTTTTTTTTTGTAACGTGCGTTTTGTCTGTGCAGAATAAACAGTTTTTCTTTCTTTTCTTTTTTTTCTTTACTGAAAAATTATAAATATCTAATCTTTAATTTTTTTATTTATTTTGCCATAATGTTCTCTTATTGGAAATTATATACATAAATAAGAAAGAAATTACAATGTGCACTATAAGTATGTACACAAGTAGTTCTTTTTGGCCGGGTAGACGTGAGCCGACGACGATGCGCAGAATGCACAATTGGGAAAATACCATGTGCAGATGGCGCAAGATGGCGGTTGTGCTCATTTCAACCCGCGGAGCAAATTGCGTCATTGGAATCAGTTTCTTTTTGACAGTTCAAAAACATTCACTGCATTATTTACGTTGTCGAGCAGATAATATTTCGAACATGCGATGCAATGGATTAGCAATTTGCTTCAAAATGATTCAGATTTGATTGATAGGTTGTAACGTAATTAGGGTGCTGGTCAAAAAGATTGGGGACTAATTGGACACGTCCAGGCGGAGCATTATACTGAACTGTTACTTGGTCCACATTCACATGTTTTCCTTTATAACCGTCTACAAGTTTTAAAAGATAGTAAGTTTCTCATGTACGGTAGTACATATTGCAATTCTTCTAAAATTAAAAAGCAAAATCATTTTCTTTTGTCAATATTTTTTTGTTTCTTGGCACAAAAATCGGGGCATAATTAATCATACCTCTAAAATGAAAGTGTATGAATTTCATACTCTTTCATTTTAGAGGTATGATTAATTTTGCTTGTATTGCGCTGTTCTTCTACAGCTGACTTAATTTTGGCGGGTTCTTTTCCTGGGTTTGGTTGATTTTCGGGTTTGTATAACTAGATCGGTTTTTCTCTGAAACTTGTTGGTGATATAAAACCTACCAACGGAAGATTTATTGTTTGTGTAGATGCAGTAGAAAATATTGATCATGATACTTTTCGCCAGTGATGATTCGGATTCTTCAACAGAATAGATGTGTTAATGCAATAAAACCCTTTGAATGTAAAAAAAACTCTGTGTTATTTTACTTCCTGAAGTCAAAATTTTACAGTAAACAATAAAAAAAACACATATCACAATCACTCCACTTCTAGTTCTCCACAATTCAATCAAACGCTTCGCAAAATAATAATAGATCGCTTAGTTTAAGAGGATTGCGATTAAAATAAAACGTCCACCGACCACGAGTTCACTGCTCGTTTTACAAGATGGCCGCCTCACTAGTTCTCGATGTTCGTTTTTGAGGTTGACATTTGTACAACAAGTCAATTAAGTCTAGAAAAGCGGAGGCGCCGACCATGTTCAGGTAGGCGTGGATTATCGGGTAGAAAGGCAGTATTTAAAAAAATAACACCTATCACAATCACTCCAATTCTAGTTCTCCACAATTCAATCAAACACTTCGCAAAGTAATTATAGATCGCTTAGATTAAGAGGGATGCGATTAAAATAAAACGACCACCGACCACGAGTTCACTGCTCGTTTTACAAGATGGCTGCCTTACTAGTTCACGATGTTCGTTTTTGAGGTTGAAATTTGTACAACAAGTCTATTAAGTCTAGAAAAGCGGAGGCGCCGACCATGTTCAGGTAGGCGTGGATTATCGGGTAGAAAGGCAGTATTTAAAAAAATAACACTTATCACAATCACTCCACTTCTAGTTCTCCACAATTCAATCAAACACTTCGCAAAGTAATTATAGATCGCTTAGATTAAGAGGGATGCGATTAAAATAAAACGACCACCGACCACGAGTTCACTGCTCGTTTTACAAGATGGCTGCCTCACTAGTTCTCGATGTTCGTTTTTGAGGTTGACATTTGTACAACAAGTCTATTAAGTCTAGAAAAGCGGAGGCGCCGACCATGTTCAGGTAGGCGTGGATTATCGGGTAGAAAGGCAGTATTTAAAAAAATAACACCTATCACAATCACTCCACTTCTAGTTCTCCACAATTCAATCAAACACTTCGCAAAGTAATTATAGATCGCTTAGATTAAGAGGGATGCGATTAGAATAAAACGTCCACCGACCACGAGTTCACTGCTCGTTTCACAAGATGGCCGCCTCACCAGTTCTCGATGTTCGTTTTTGAGGTCAATTAAGTCTAGAAAAGCGGAGGCGCCGACCATGTTCAGGTAGGCGTGGATTATCGGGTAGAAAGGCAGTATTTCAAAAAATAACACCTATCACAATCACTCCACTTCTAATTCTCGATAATTCAATCAAACACTACACAAAATAATAATAGATCGCTTAGATTAAGAGGGATGCGATTAAAATATAACGTCCACCGACCACATGGTTGCGTGCGCACCTTACCAAAAATCCGAAGTTACCTACCTGCTCATTTTACTAGATGGCCGCCTTACCAGAGTGCTCGGTGTTCGTTTTTGACGTTGCCATTTGTACAACATGACAATTGACAGTCTAGAAAACTGGAGGCGCCGACATATTATTTACCTCATGTAAATAAAACAACAAACTAAAAATGATAACAACACCACGACAATTATGCTGTACCTACTGTATAGGAAAATAAACATAAAATGGCAATTTTAGTTTAGTATTGCCAATCCAACCAACAATTTCCTAACCTTTTAGAACGAAGTAGTCAAAATTTTCATTGAACATATTATTTTATTTGGCCTTAATTAGATAATATGATAGCATAAAAGAACATAGATAATTAATTGAATTTATTTTGTATAAATGTCACTTTTAGACGTTCAAATAAGAATTCGCCATTGTTCTTTTCGAGTTAATCAAGCCACATAGTAGTATCCTCCCCTGCAAAATTTACTGCCCATTTTCACCCCGTAAGTATTCTTTATTTTTAGTCTTATGTATAAATAGTGAGTTTAGAGTTAATTGGTCAGCGCGTTAAAATTTTGACACACCCAATTCCCCTATAGCCCCCTAAAGGGGAATTCGGTGTGTCAAAATGGGTAGTTTAGAAAAACGAAAATAAAAATGTTCATAATTAACATAAATATGTATTCGTGCCAAGTTCAAGTTTATTAACTCAAGGAATAAGATTTTTCATACAAACAAAAACCCCCCTTTTCACCCCCTATAAGATTGAATTTCCAATAACCCCTTCTTAGTGCTCCCCTAAATTATAAAAGGAAGCCGTGTGCAATTTCACGTTCCTAGACCCAGTAGTTTCGGCCGTGCGCTGATTTGTCAGTCGGTCAGTCATTTTATTCAATCAATCAGTCAGTCATTTATTCAGTCAGTCAGTAAATATGTTCAGTATAAATAAAACCCTTTAATTCATATGTTATTTTAATTCCTGTAGTCAACATTTTACAGTAAACAATATTTTTCCATATTGAAATTTTTCGGAAAAATAAACGGAAAAATTTCCAAGTTTTGAAAAATTTCCGAAAATTACCCATCACTACTCCGGTAGAACAATTTTATTGAAGTTTTCATAGAAATTGTTCCACCAGTCGCGTCGCGTCGCACCTGTCTGCGGTCTTTATATATTTTAGCACATTTTATTTTTGCTTCTTTGCTTGAATAATAAGTTTTTAATTTGTGGAAGCTTGTAAATGGTAATTGTATTCCTTTATAGATATTAGATTGTAAGCTTTATGAAGAATAAATAAATAAATTATCACGTCATAGTCGGGTAAAAAGATTCATAGGGTGTGTAGACGTTTACTTACATATGTCTCATGAGTTATTGAGTTTACATTGCATACGATTGGAAGGCAGTAAATAGAAATGATTAAGGATATCAAAAGGGCATTGCCCTGCACTACCGTAGTGGTGTGGACTCGATATACCTATTATAAACTTGTAATTTGATATTTGAAGTCCTATAAAATTATACGGCATGCATTGTGTTGAGTCGTCATCACCGAAGTTTAAGCTTATTTTGGTGTAAAAAACAACAACATGTTATGTCTCAAAAGAAAGCGCTATTCTGAGTCTGAAGGGAATTGTCATGTAACTCATGTCACGGTTGTACGTTGTTTTGTAGCTAATAGTTTTATAGAATTTCGTTTCACATAAAGTTTAATGTTAGAATAATCATATCATTGAATAACAAATCAAATATTCTTTATCCTTATATTGTTTATTTAACATAAAACTTATTATACACAGTCTGGCCATAAATACTGTTACAATTAAAAATAAGAAAGATATTACATTTGAATTTGGAATCTGTAATTTTTATATTATATTATTATTATTATTTCCTTTATTTTTTATTATATACATATGATTTACATTTTTAAATATTTTTATAAAAACTTAAAATAAATAAAAACATTTAAAAATATAAAAAATAGTAGCCCACCGGTATCGGGAACAGGGTCCAAGCTACCGGTGGTCAGGGCTCCTGAGAGAGGAACCTCCTAACAATACGTGCCGTGTCCAGAAGTACCGCTTTCTGGATCAAGCCCTTGATCCAGCTGCCTAACGAGAGCCTCCTCAGGTGTTGGTCGAGACTCTACGATATTATGCCATTGGCTGTCACAACTATCGGCACAATGATTGCTGTATCCACATCCCACATGTCGACAACCTCGCGAGCCAAATCAAGATACTTAATCTGTTTATCTTTTTCAGCTTTCACGAGGTTCTCGTCATGCGGAACGCTATATCAACAATCATTGTGCGACGCTCTTTTCGATCTATCACCACTATATCTGGCTTATTGGCAACAACAGTCCTGTCAGTGATGATAGATCGATCCCAATACAACGTGATATTGCCATTTTCGAGAACTGGGTCGGGCACATACCTATAGTACGGTACTTCCGATTCCACAAGATTGTATTGCAGAGCAAGTTGCTGATGGATTATTCTGGCTACAAGGTTGTGTCTATGCAAGTAGTCTCCGTTAGCCAGACGAGAACAGCCAGAAATAATGTGACGGATAGATTCCCCCGGACGGTGGCATGCCCGACAGATGTCAACCGTGCCGTCCTTCACAATATATTTCCGGTAGTTGTTCGTCATTATAACTTCGTCCATAATCGCAAAGATAAAACCTTCGGTTTCACCAAAGAGATCACCGAATCGCAACCAGGATACGGACGCCAAGAGGTCTACATCAGGCCCATGTAGGACCCGGTAAAAGCGCCCATGAAGCTCTTTGCTCTGCCATACCTCCCTGCGGTCATTAGTATCTAATACTATAGGTTTGCGCCAGTTCTCGTTAGCCAAGGAGAGCGGGGTGAGGCCCTTGTCCACTGAGACCACATCTCGATGCATCCCCACGTCGGTTTCTAGGAAGTATTCCCTGAGACTGCATACCTCACGGTTATGCAGGGTCTTAGCATTATTATTATTATATTATTATTATTTTATATTATTATTTTTATATGTATTTTTATTTGTAATTTTTTTGAGTTTTCTAATTTTGGCGCCAATACATTGTACAATATTTTGTGATATTAAAATGGAGTGGGGTGATAAACAGAACCGAATCACTGTGATTGCATTACACAAAGTTGGTATGGAGCCAAATGCAATTTTTAAAACTCTCCATACGCTTGGTATTAGTCAAATGTTTGTGTACCGGGCTGTTAATAGGTACAATGAGACCTCCTCTGTTTGTGACAGAAAAAGATCTGGCCGTCCAGGTAGTATTCGTAAGAAAAAGGTGGTCAAAGCAGTAAGGGAAAGAATTCGAAGAAATCCTCTCCGAGAGCAAAAGATTTTATCTCGGGAGATGAAGATAGCACCCAGAACCATGTCACGTATTTTAAAAGATGACTTAGGACTTGCAGCCTATAAGAGACGCACTGGTCATTTTTTAACTGATAATTTTAAAAAAGAATAGGGTGGTAAAATCGAAACAACTACTGAAGCGGTACGCAAAAGGAGGTCACAGAAAAAATTTGTTTATGGATGAGAAAATCTTTACAATTGAGCAACATTTTAACAAACAAAATGACCGTATTTATGCTCAAAGCTCTAAGGAAGCTTCCCAATTAGTAGACAGAGTGCAACGTGGGCATTATCCAACTTCAGTGATGGTTTGGTGGGGTGTTAGCTATGAAGGAGTGACTGAGCCATATTTTTGTCAAAAAGGTATCAAAACATCGGCACAAGTGTATCAAGATACCATTCTTGAGAAGGTAGTTAAGCCCCTTAATAACACCATGTTCAATAACCAAGTATGGTCCTTCCAACAAGACTCGGCGCCGGGTCTTAAAGCTCGGTCCACGCAGTCTTGGTTGGAAGTGAACATTTCGGACTTCATCAGAGCTGAAGACTGGCCGTCGTCTAGTCCCGATCTTAATCCGCTGGATTATGATTTATGGTCAGTTTTAGAGAGTACGGCTTGCTCTAAACGCCATGATAATTTGGAGTCCCTAAAACAATCCCTACGATTGGCAGTGAAGAATTTTCCCATGGAAAGAGTGCGTGCTTCTATTGATAACTGGCCTCAACGTTTAAAGGACTGTATTGCAGCCAATGGAGACCACTTCGCATAAGCTTTTTATATTTTAAATTGTTTTATATTTATGTATTAAACTAACACACTGTAAAAGTAACAAATATTATTTGCAATAATTTTTTTTTTTCTTCGTGACAATATTTATGGCAAGACTAGGTATATATTTAGGGAATAGGTTTCTATTGTAAAATGATGTCTATAAAAGGCAGCGAGCGCGGCTGTATCAGTCATTTGCTCGCTGGCCCTCTTAGCGTGCGGTAGTTGACGACGTAATTTGTTTACTGTCCGTTAAATTGATTTAATTTGGTAAGGGTATAGTTAAGCTCTTTAAGTACATGCTATTTTTGTTATTGTGTGATTGGTGTCTTATTTTTTTTTTTATTAATTGTGTTACGTGCACATAAATCAGGTTTGTAGGGTACTTTTCCTTTTGTTATTAAAATAATCGAATGCGTCTAAGATTTTTTTTATACATTTTGCTTCTGAAACCTTCATTCAGAAGTGGGATAGTTTTCCTAAAACGCCCACTAAATCCTGCTTTTGATTGTGTAGTGTCGGCTATAAAAATAAGACACCAAACAACTGTGATATTTCAAAACCACAGTGCTTGTTTTGTGATTAAATATGACCAATAAGCAGCATGGATTCGTGACAAGTCACGTCGAAACGATAGGTAATTTTAGATCTCGGGATAGATTTCGTTCGCAAAACCGTCCTCGCTCCAGGAGTGGAATTTATCACACGAGTAGATCTCGATCGAACAGTAGGGCGCGCCCGCGATTGAATTTTTGTGATCAAAATGTGGTAATGCAAAAACGTTACAGGTCGATTTTATCTCGTTTAAATACTTTTTTTATTTGAGATGGGTTTGCTCTTGACTCTGGTCTAGGTCAGAGGTGACAGAGACAAAGTCGACGATGGAGTGAGCTTACCCAGAAGAAGCCTGTTCACAATCACTTTGAAGAGATTAGGGTTGTATGCGCTCGGAAACAGACGCAGGTAGTGAGTTCCACTCTTTTGCTGTGCGCATTATAAAAGACAATTGGAAACGCTTAGTGCGAATTGGTGGAATAGCAACTAGGTAGGGATGGTAACTGGCAGTGGGTCTAGTTGTCCGATGGTAGAAGAGGGCCGGTGAATCAGGTCGTGGAGTTCTTTGGCACACTCACCGAAGTACAATCTGTAGAAGACCGACAAGCAGGCAACCTTGCGGCGATGAGCCAAGCTGAGAAGCTTGGCGTCCACCAGTTCTACGTCACCAATGAGTCTCTTAGCTCTGCATTCCACCGAGTCAAGGGCGGCTAGTTGGTACTTAGCTGACCCATCCTAAAGGTGGCTGCAATACTCCATACAGGAACGGACTTTTTTGTTAAAGAGTCCGTTGTTAAAGAGGCCCTTGTGCCCACGAAAACTATTTCGCAAATATACTTTATGATACGATGCACACGACTTCTGATAAGTATAGCACATACGCTGACTATGCGAGAAGGACGTTACTACGCCTCAAAATAGTTCAGGGATTAAGCGACGAACTGAGAACTTTGATAGTCATTCGCGGTATAACAGACGCTCAGGTTAGGGCTGCGGCTGCCAACACTAATCTACAGTTAAACGATCTAGTTTCATTTTTATCAATTTATGCAAAACCTACGCGCACTAAATTAGAAAACCGGATCCATTCTTCCAAACCACCGAATAATAATCGTTCATCAAACTTAAAATGTTTTGTCTGCAATAGTGAGATTTATGTCCTGGTTGTCCACCAGGACCTAAATCTGACTATTGCCTAAAGAAACCCAAAGTCGATCAAGCATCTAATATCACTAACAATAATGCCTATAAACTAACCTGTAATTTCTGTAAAAACCGGGACAGACGGGGGGGAAAGACGTTTGTTCTGCTATGGAAAGATCAGGCTCGCGTAATAAACGAAACATTAATTTAATCAGCCTCGCAAAACAGTGACTTAAGACTGCAATTATCTGGGGTATGGTATGGGGTATCCCTGTCGATGTTCTTATCGACAGTGGAGCCTTAAATATCAGTCTCGTCTGATTCATTGAAACACTTTATTTGTGAACGGAAACCTAGGCACTGTTTTAAAAGGAATCAGCGACGCCGCAATCCAAGCCGACTCCTACGTTACGTTAACGATTGAGGTTGATAAAATCTCCATTGAGGCCGACTTTGTCGTAGTGCCAGTCTCTTGTATGACTACTCCCGTTGCGATAGGAAATGATATCCTTAACCGTGACGGTATCACATACGTGCGTACTAAAGATAGACAGTGCCTTACTCGAGCCGTTCACGCAGTGTTCAATGATGACTTACAGATTAACACACCCCTTCAGGGTGCCGAACGTATCTCAAAAACTTAATAAAACCATTCCCGAAATACCTCATATCTGGCACTGCTTCGACTACTGTCACAACCGTAAAGATGTCTATAAAACTTACGGACGAAATACATGTTGCCCCGACCTTACAAGCTGTCACACTCAGAAAAACGAAATGAAAACGAAAAACGAAAAAGTCCGAGAAATTGTGCGCGATTGAAGGATAAGGGTATTATCCGCGACCCCACCTCTCAGTATGCCAGCCCCATAATATTAGTAAAGAAGAAAGATGGTAGCACCAGGATGTGCGTTGACTATAGGGCGCTCAACCGACTAACTGTTAGAGACCGATACTCAATACCAGTGATTGACGACCACATAGACAGACTAGGTAATTTTAAATACTTCAGCAGCCTCGATATGGCTACAGGGTTTCATCAGATAGCACTTGAAGATGATTCAATTCGGAAGACTGCGTTCGTCACACCGGAAGGACATTATGAGTATCTTCGAATACCTTAGGGTTTGACCAACTCACCCATAGTCTATCAGAGAATTATTAACGACACCTTTCGTGGTCATATTGAGGCTGCCAATGTGTTGGTGTACGTCGATGATGTACTCTGTATGAGCAACGCTTTCAATGAGGGGATCAGCTTATTGAAAAAGGTTCTGGAAACACTAACTAGGTCGGGGTTTTCGATAAACTTGGTAAAGTGCTCTTTCCTGTCCACTGAAGTTGAGTACTTGGGGCACTTAATAAGTCAGGGTCAGGTTAGGCCAAGCCCTCGAAAAATCCAAGCACTTATAGATGCACCGACACCGCGTAACGTAAAACTAATCCGGCAGTTTCTGGGTTTGGCAGGGTATTTCAGAAGATATATAAAGGATTACGCGACTAAAACTGCTTGCATAATACGCTTAATGAGAAAAGACGTTGCCTTTTGCTGGAGTCCAGAGCAGGAAGGGTTTAGGCAAGAGATAATAGACTGCTTGACTAAATCACCAAGACTATCGATCTTCGACCAGTCCCTACTAACTGAGGTACATACTGATGCCAGCAGTATTGGTTATGGTGCAGTATTAATGGAGAAGGAGACCGATGGTGCGAAGCATGTAGCCACTCAGGGCGCCGAAAGCAGGTATCACTCTTATGAAATAGAAACTTTAGGTGTTGTAAGGGCACTGCAAAATTTTCGCCATTATCTTGTTGGCATAGACTTCAAAGTCATTACAGACTGCAACGCCCTTAAAGCCACCGAAAAGATGAAGGTCTCGCTTCCGCGCGTCGCCAGGTGGTGGATTTACTTACAAGATTTTCATTTTAGTATCGATTACAGAAAAGGTACCATGATGACACATGCAGATTACCTTAGCCGAAACCCAGTCCCTGATGCCGAAGTGCATCAAATATCTAGGCCACGCAATTGGGCACAAATCACTCAGTCTGCAGACGATGAGACACAAAGTCTTCTGCAGAAATTACAGGATGGAGAGTTACTCTCAACGGTACGTCCAACAAAACGACCTCCTCTATTATCGTTGCACACCAGTGGTCAAGGAAACTGTCTAGTTTCCTTGACCACTGGTGTGCAACGACGATAAAACAAAGGAGTCTTCCTTTGTTTTATTCCCAAATACACCGGATAAGCTTACTAAGAATTTTCCATGACGAGCATGAGCACATCTACGCGAAAACTCTCAACTTAATTCTCAAATACTTCTGGTTCCCCGGGCTTCAATTGTAGCAAAATACATAAAACACTGTCTTGTGTGCATATCAAATAAACGTGTCCCTAGAGCACCTCACCAGCCAATCACAGCCTGGGAAAAGCCTAGTACTCCTTTTGAAACTTTATATAAGGACGTACTTGGTCCATTACCCGAATCTGAAGGATATAAGTTTGTTTTATTAATAGTTGACTCTTTTACAAAGTATTGTTTTTTATATCCCATTTATAAACAAGATGTGAGTGAGCTTAAACGCACGTTTACCAACGTAATTTCACTCTGGTGCCCCTAAAATTCTAGTGGCTGACAGCGGGCGAATGGTCGAATCCTCGGGATTTTCTAAACTTTTAACTGACCTTGGCTGTAATATTCATTTCATAACGGCCGAAAAGCACAATGCTAATGGACAGGTAGAAAGATATGACAGGACTGTTCTAAATATGATTCGCATTGAAACAAATCATAAGCACTCAAAATGGTCAGAAATACTGTGGAAGCTCCAACTAGTTCTGAACATTACCAAGCACAAGACAACACAAACTTCAGCTCTCAAGCTCCTGGTTGGCACGGAAGCCACTATACCTATCGCGCTGACACTAATTCGCTGTCGAGAAGTCTCAGAACTATGAAGGCCGGCTGGAGCTGGACAGAACAAGAGCTCACCAACTGCTAACTCCAAACCAAGCCAAACAAAACGCTTATATCAACCGACAGCGGCGAACACCGCGCACTTTTAATGTTAACGATCTGGTTATTATAAAAATACTCCCAGTCTATAGGAAAACTAGATCCTGGAATGCGTGGACCATATCGAATGATTGTGGTACTACCCAGGGGCCGTTACCAGCTCAAACTCATTAGTGGTTCATACAGCAAAAACAATGAAAGCTGTCATGACGTCAAATGCTTATTAGGGTTCTGTACCGAAATGGTAAAAAGGAACCCTTATGGTGCGACTCAGTCTGTCTGTCTGTCATAGCTAGATATCTCAAGAACTACTAATGCTATCAACTTGAATTTTGGAATAGTTTTAGATGACTTTTGCCCAACTATTTTGCAGATAAGAAAGAAATAAAAATGTATATATTTTTTTTTTGCAACATGGACTGAAAGGGGTTCTTAAAAATTCGAAGTGGAGCTACTAGGGCATGTGGTGTATCATAATAGGTTGGGGAAGTTTCTTCGCATTTTTAAAAAAAATTCAAAACATTTTTTAATATAGTTTATTTACATTTAACTAAAGTATGTAGGTACCATTTTGTTCGATAAGTTTTTGCCGTCTTGTAGGTAGGGACATGATCCCATTGCTATAGAAATTTTGGGACTTCTGGTCAAAATACCGCGACAAGTGGTTTTGGCAGTCCTCTCGTGATGTTAACCTGACACTGCCTAAAGAATTCTGAAGAGACCGAAACAGGTGGAAATCTGAAGGTGCAAGGTCAGGACTATACGGCGGATGCATTAACACCTCCCAGCCAAACTCTCTTAATTTTTGCTGAGTGGCTAAAGATGTGTGAGGTCTAGCGTTATCATGATGAAAAACCACACCCCTTCTGTTGATTTATTCCGGCCGGTTTCTCTCAACTTCTTGCTTTAATCTCATCAGTTGTTCGCAGTAGACTTCAGAATCGATGGTCCTGCCTGGTGGTAACAGCTCATAATGAATAATGCCCTTCCAATTCCACCACACACACAGCATCACCTTGTTGCGAGTTAACCCGGGTTTCGCCACAGTCTGTGAAGCCTGACCGGCCTTTGACCACGACCTTTTTCGCACGTTCTTGTCATACGTGATCCACTTTTCATCACCAGTTATCAGCTTCTTCAAAAATGGTTCGGTTTCATTACGTCGTAATAAAGAATCACAAATGAGTACACGGTTCATTAGGTTTCTTTCAGTGAGCTCGTGAGGTACCCAAATGTCGAGCTTTTTTGTGTACCCAGTTTTTTTCAAATGCGCCAAAACTGTTTTGTGGTCAATTTCCAGTTCTTCATCTACGTCGTAACGACTGATATGCCGATCTTGCTCCACTTTTTCAAACATGGCATCCATTTTATCCGTAATAGGGCGACCAGAGCGACGTGCATCTTTGACATCAAAATTTCCGGATTGACAACGCTTAAACCAAATTTGTGCTACTTTCACAGACACTACACTAGGTCCATAAACATCGCAAATTTTTTTCGCGGCTTGCGTTGCATTTTTACCTTTTTTGTAGTAAAATTTTAAAATGTGTCGAATTTCTTCATTAGATTCACTCATCTTGACGGTACGAAAAACAAATGAAAATCACACATTTACCTAATTTGAATTTGGAATTGTTCTTTAAAATTTAAACTTTCAATGATACCAAAACCAGCCAGATACAAATAGTATAGCCAAAGAGATTTTATTACAAGTTTATACATACTATAATGCGAAAAGACTTTTTCCCCAACCTAATATGAAAGAGCACTGTTTGCAAATTCTCAAACATTTTTTCTTTTTTGATTAGGCCGCATAATTTTCGACTTTTGATGAAAAATGTAAATAAAAATACCCCCCCCCCCCCCGTATCTCCGAAGTTTGCTAGAAAAATCTGAAATTATTCTGTGTGATAAAAGTTTATGTAAAGATTCCTTGTATTTTTTTTTAACTGTAAGGCAATTGATAATTGGATTATTTATTTATCCTGTAAAAGGTTAACAATTGATACATTGCCAATTCTGGCAATATTTGGTAACAACTGAAGTTTCTTGCAAGTTATAGTGCCTTATTTGACAGGCCAGATGGCGTGGTTGGTTAAGATACCACCTGTCATGCCGGTGGTCGTGGGTTCGATTCCCATCCAGGCCAAACATTTGTGAGCATGAACATGTCTGTTTGTCCTGAGTCTGGGTGTAATTATCTATATAAGTATGTATTTACAAAATAAAAGTATTTTATGTGGTATATCGGTTATCTGGTTTCCATAGTACAAGCTCTGCTTAGTTTGGGATCAGATGACCGTCTGTGAATAATGTCCCAGGATATAATTATTATTAATCAACTGCAAAAAAGGAGGTTATGCATTTGGCAAAGGTTCTTTTTTAATGTATGTACACCGATTTCTCAACGATTACTAGGCCAATATATGTGGTTCTTCTTTCATTTGGTAGAGGAAACTTGCAAGGTGGTCCCATATAAATTTTATTAACTTTGCTTTTTCTTAATGTTTTTAAGTTAACTGCAATAATATGTAGTTGTTTAATCCACTTTTTGATGATGTTATTAGTTAATGTCACTGTTGTTTACATAGCTAGTAGTGGTATATGATTTTTACGATTGTGGGTCTACAAAAAAAAAGAAAACAAATTTAATAAAATACAAAAAAAAAAAACTACAAAGTAGTGTAAAAAAGTTTTCTTTTATAAGTGTATTTCACATTTTGGGGCATTGCTATTCAAACTAGCAAAATTATTTAAAATTATTAACCTACATTTAACTCTTACAATATGTATTCTTAATGTACTCATCAGGTTACATACTACAATTTTAGAGCTTGTTACTTTTTATGCTAAGAGAATTATTAGAATGTCCACAACTAAAAAATATGATTATTTATAAATATGTATTTAAAAAAGTAAAAAATTAAACAAAAAAAGAAGTATAAAGAATTCATGACATTCAATTTATTATATTTATGATGATTGTAATCTCTGTATGAATTAATTACTATAAATCATGAATAAACACAAATCAGTTAATTTATCCTGTAATTAAACGAAAAACGATTAAAAATATTGTAACAATAAATGAGGAGTTCAATGAAATTTAATGGGCTAGATCACTGCATAACTTTTTACAAGAGACCTGTAGTCTAACAAAAAGATACTTGCAGAATAAGGATAGCTTAATAATAAGTAGGTCATTTTTAATGACAATAACAATTAGGACTATCACAAAGTATTATGACCAACTAAAATAATTTATAAATAAGTAAATAAAGGTCAGTAACATAACATAATTTTAATTATCTACTAGCCGACCAGAAAAGTTTCTTTTAAAATTGAAGAATATAGTAAAAAATGAGCGAGCTCGAACTAAGTAGAGCACGAAAATAATGTACACAATAAAGTGAAAGGGTACCAAAATGAAATGCCTCATTGTATTGTAAGTATATCTGCAAATTAAAATGAGTACAACGTGGTAGCTAATATATTTGAACACTGATATTGTTTGGCTTATTAGCATCTTATTGCAATAATATTATCGGGAAACTAAATACAAATATCATAAGCCTAGTAATAATACGATACGAAAATTACTCACCAATCCTGTAGACTGCTCTAAAGAAGAAACAACTGTCAGCCCCGGGATTCCATACTTAAAAGATAAACGTATCCCTATCAACAATTAACTTACATTTAGGAATTAATTGATTTTCACACAATTTATTTACGACAATACGACACCCTACGCTCGATCGACAGCCATTCTGACCATAGACTACTAGAGTGGAGAGTGAGGAATATAGAGAGTATATTGTCTATGTAATAGAGTTGGTTGAGAATAGTTGAGATAGTTTTATTGTTCTTTTCGATGGAAAAATGATATAATGGATTTTATAGTGCAGCAAGCTAGCTTGTTTGGCCCGGACACCGGTGTCTTTCTTTATTGGGCTAAAAACTGCCCCTTACATCAGATGTCGCTACTATCCCTTGTCCAACAATTTGACAGCTAGGGGTCACTATCCATGTTACTGTTACAATTTTTTTGTAAAAAAGCGACTTCTTTTAGGGTTAAGCCACATATGTCAGCATGAAATCGCATACAGGATTATTGGTAAAACACCAACAACCTCTTAAGGGGTCATTGTACTCATCATTATGAACAACTTTTACTATGGGACCAAACCTGAAATCGCAAAAAAAATCAGCTGTTCAGTACATTTATGTTAGCATAATTCGTCAAAATGTACTGAACAGCAGATATTTTTTTTTCACGATTTCAGGTTTGGTCCCATACTAAAAGTTGTTCATAATGATGAGTACAATGACCCCTTAAGAGGTTGTTTGGTTGGTAGACGCCTCCCTTTTCCTAGCTCGTCTTTTAATAGTGCTATAGTCACATACATAATATTATGTATTTGTGACACAAAAGTAAACATAAACAAAACAATGGCAGTTTGTATACGCAGTACTGTCGCCTGTCACCTATGATGACGAGGTTTGAGTTTTTAGCCTCAGTAAACCATTGCACTAGCTCTTGCTCTCTGAAGTGTGAATGTATGTAATAAAAATATTTTATTTAACTATACATTTTTAGGGTTCCGTACCTCAAAAGGAGAAACGGAACCCTTATAGGATCACTCGTATGTTTCTCTGTCTGTCTGTCTATCTGTCCGTCTGTCACAGCCAATTTGCTCTGAATCTAATGGACGGATTAAGTTAAAAGGCATGTTGGAGACAAATCGTAGCACCAACTGCCACTGGGACTACGGGAGCAGCGAGCGGGGAATTAGGGACAAGGTACCAATAGCTGCTGACCTGCACCGCGGCACCGCGCTTCACTTCAGAAACGGACGGACCGAGAGGCGCGCGTTCTTATGTCCAATATACGAAACGTACCTACAATTACAATCCGCTATTTTATTTATACTTAACACCTCTGAGAATCACCATCAGGTATATTAAACTTGTGAATTTCTGTGACCCAAACACGGACGTGTAACGTAAATAAATTAATTTTGAATATACAGGGTGATTTTTCAAACATGCGACAAAATTTAAGGGGGTGTTCTACCCATCAATATGAACAACTTTTACTATGGGACCAACTAAGAATTCGCAAAAAAAAAATTACCTTCCCATGTAAAAGCACATACCCGATTGGACCATTTTGTATAAAAAGGTCGAAATTTTTTTGCGAATTCCGAGTTGGTCCCATAGTAAGTTATTTATATTGATGGGTAGAACACCCCCTTAAATTTTGTCGCATGTTTTAAAAATCACCCTGTAGAGGTCAATTATGCGGGGCAAGTAACAAAAATAAAAAATGAAAAGTTTTGCAAACTGTACCTTGTTACATATCAAATGAAAGGGCTTACTGTGAGTTTCTCAAATATATATTTTTTTAATAATTTCAAAATAAATTGCTTTAAAGTTTAAGAAAATTGACCATTACCCATTGACCCCTCCTTATCGCAGAAACTACTAAGCCTAAAATTAAAAAAAAAATACAGGAAATAGTTCTAAACCTATAAATTACAGGAAAACCTATAAGAAGCCTGTGGTCTTAAAATAATATGGTAAATCTCTCAATATTGTGCGTACAAGCTAACATTTGCAGATGGAATGTATAGGAGAACATGTTTTTAATTACATGTTTCTTGTAACTACTAACTACGGAACCCTTCATTGTGCGTGCTCCGACACGAACTTAGAAGGTTTTTTAAAATCCCTTAGATCTGTCTTGTCTTGTCTTTCATAACGATCAGTGGTATAGGCATGAAAAGGTAATTTCTCATTTTTAATATTAATTATTTTTAATTTCTCATTACAACTTAGTACTTGCACCAACACTTAGCTGTTAAAATCTGTGCATGGACTTGAGATTTTGAAATCGTTTGAATCCGGAGCCGAAGTCGCCGGCGACAACAGCCGTTGCGTGTGTACCTAGCTTATAATTTACAATGTCATTTTTTGTCCATGCCTTAACCTAACTTTTCGTCGGTGTCAAGCAAGTGTCAAAAGTACTCAAAAGTCAGATTTTATTTGTAACATTTACAATCTGAGCTGAGTATTTCCATTTTCCTATAATAATCATCTGCTGTTCACCTTCCCCTAATTAAACATGAAACTATCCCTTGTACTTTTTCGGCGTAATCGCTTACCAAATGGACATTTGTTCAGAGGAAAAGATCGGCTAGTACAAAAAGTAGAACCGAAACATTTGCGGAAAATTCAACACGAATTCGCTGTCGAAGAACAAAATATGTTATATTTACGCTATCCGTATCTCTCAGAGGTATGTTTTCTTTTGTATTTAACCAGCACTTAGACCGAGAGTTCGCGCGGATTTTGTACTTTCCACTACGAACTTCCAACACCCCCTCCACCCTTTAAAGGGTAGTTTTGGAAAATTAATAATCATGGTCTTTATTATTTACCTCGATACGTATTAAGGCCAAGTTTTATGTTTCTAAATCAAAGGAAAGCAATTTTTTCATACAAATGGTTTTACCACTTTTCACTCTGACAGGGGTTGATTTTTGAAAAATCGTTTAATACATATCATGGCTGTTCCCGAAGGGTTAGACAGAGGTGTACCTATAGTAACACCCACATTTCAGTTTCAGTTATGTTTAAGTCCCATGGATAATATTACAGGGAGCTAGCTTATTGCTAAATCTAGACTCCGGGCTGCTACTGACAAATTCCTGCTGGAAAAACCGAATCGAACCCAGGACCTCATGCTCAGCAGTAATGCTTCCAACCACTAAACCAATGAGGCAATTGTTTAATGTTTCTATTATGTTGCCTCTATCATTATTTATATCAATTTTTGAGTTAACAGAAGCAAGCTGTTGGTGCTTTAAAACGGAGTTGATAAAAACACATGTAGAGTATGCGCAGCACACTAGACTTTTAATATGTAATGAGATTAAAAATGGAACATTGTATAACATATAAAATAACACTATCTTTCATGAGCGCTATGACCGAACAGACTTTTGGTATTCCTAACAATGCTTTTGAATTCCCATTAAAAAGTTCAACCAGCCTGTCTTACAAATCAATGTGACATGAGGTTACACATTGTGAGGTTGCACCTCTTTGCTCCAACACAAGCAGGGAAGTCCTTCCCTATAAACTTGATTAAATACCCATTTTCACCCAGTTAAGGAAAAATCCAAAAACATGTAAATTGTTGTTTTGTTATAAACATTATTAATGCTGAGTTTCAAATTTATTGTACTACGCGTTAAGATTCTTCTAAACAAACACCCCTTAAAGTAAAACCCTGTTGGGGTCTCCCCCAATAGGGTTTTTGCAAGTGTTAAAATTAAAACTATAATTTTGAACTTTTTTATTTACACATTTGTGCAAAGTTTCAAGTTTATAATCCCAAGTAATATCATTTTTAATTTTTACAATTTCTGTCATTTAATTCATTCTACAGATTAATTACCTATATGCAATAAATATTTTCAGGCTGAAAGTTCCGGTCATACCAAAGCCCTTGGAAAACCGGAAGTGAAGAAACAAAAAATATTGGACAAAACAAGGAGAATTTTCAAACAAGATGTTACACTTTATGAGAGGCTACAACATTTACGTGTCAAAGAATCTTGGGATTAATATTATTGTAAATATTGTAACATTATGTAATTTAGTGTAAATCTAAATAGGTTATTTTTATGTAGTAGTAATTCTAAATAAAACATAATATAAACCTGTAGGAAAACTATTTATTGGCTATAAGTACCAGAAATCTGAATATTATTATTACATTCATCTTTTCACAAATGAAAACAATCATGAAACTGCCTGCATGGAAGCTAAAGAACAGAATTTTCAGATGCCATTGAGTGTGGCTGACACTGGCATGGCCAGCCATCACAAAAATTTGTCGCTATTTTGTCGAAATTTCTTGCCAAATATCAGAGTTTGTCGGTCACTAGTTCAAAAGTTATAAGCGTTTCTGGCCAGGCTGTACAGAATCTCGCCAGCTTGGCCACCTGGAAACGCTTATGGGTCATTCTAAGTTATGAGGTATTTTCAACGGCAATGATAAAAATTTATATATACATATTTCATTTATTTGACCCGACAGACATTGTCCTGTCCAAATTTGTATGAGAAAATAAATTTTCTTCATAATTTATTTTTTCGTATATTTTTCCGATGTTTTAATAGATATTCTGCTATTCGGGACGGAGACAAATACAACAAATCAAAAACCATGAAAATCGGTCCAGCTATTCTCCCTATGCTAATTCAGCTATGACCCTTATAACTTTGTGTCCATCACCACACAATCCTCACCTTTGAAAACTTCTCGAAAATCAATTTTGAGTACGCCAAAAAATAGTCATAAATAGTCACCAAGGTTGAAAAATAGTCGCATTAGTTATATGTTAGTGAGGATTGTGGGATGAACACAAATGAAGAAATTCCAAAAAAAAAGAACGCAAACGGCTGGGTGTATCAACTTGGTTTCAATTCCAAAAAAAATTGTCTTAATGCTATGCCAAATCTCGAAAATAGTCATTAAGGGATTCCAGAGACATACAGGGTGTTTGGCAGAACGTTGAACATACGAGTACGAAAATGGTGGATAGGTGGTGTCATCTGCTACTTACTCAGCCCTAATTTATTTGGCCCTGGCCCCCTGGAAATTAAAAAAATATATATTTTTGCTTTCTTCTAGTTTCACCACTTTCTTAACTAAAGTGTAATTTTTATTTAAAAAAAAAAAATGTTTTTTTTAAATGTTTAATGTTGGCAGATTCTTATAAAACTATTGCTTTATTCAGATGTTAGCTAGAAAAAAAGTTATGAGTCCTCAAACTTACAGAAAAATGTAAAAAATACTTAAATATTAATTTCAACTTGCATTAAAAAAAAAAAACAGATTGAGGAGTTCCAGTTCTAGCAAAATATCCCTAGTGTGTGACCTTTCTAATGGTATGTAATTTGCTTTAAAAAAAAAAAACTAAGAGCGCACAAAAACTGTAGAAATCAGACGTAGATGAAGGATTGTAAATGAAGTTTGAGGACTCGATAACTTTTTTTCTAGCTAACATCTGAATAAAGCAATAGTTTTATAAGAATCTGCCAACATTAAAGATTTAAAAAAAGAAAAAACATTGCCTGTTTTACCCATTTTTAATAAAAATTACACATTAAAGTTAAGAAAGTGGTGAAATTAGAAGAAAGCAAAAAAAAAAAATAAAAATATCCAGGGGGCCAGGGCCAAATAAATTAGGGCCGAGTAAGTAGCAGATGACCCCACCTATCCACCATTTCACCATTTTCGTATGTTCAACGTTCTGCCAGCCATCCTGTATAGGTGTCTTGGTGAGGATTACATGGTGAGCCTTTCTCGCCACAACCCTCACCTGATTACCGCGAAAAGCTTACGTTTTTTAATTTGATGTCATAAAATAGTCAAGAAATCGTCTCCAACCATAATAATTTTGACCTGGTTTACTACGTAGAAGTATGTTATACTTCCATGTAAACTTCTACATATTATGTTATTTGGTACAGTCGCGAACACTTCATCGTAGACTTTATCTCTGTCACCTCTGACCTTGACTATAGCCAAGAGCAAACCCATCTCAAAAAAAAAAAAATTGTTGTATAATAATTTAAAACTGTAATAAAATATTGTAGTTACTTACATTGTTTCCAGTTTTTTTTTTTTTTTTTATACGGACCTATCGTAGTTTGCTCCGGGGGCATTGACTCCTTAACCGAGCGTTGGCGGGGCCAGAATGGCCTCTCGCCAGGTTAGAAATTAAAAACTAAGTAGCACAGCTAAGGGCGTCCCATAGTGGGACTCGAACCTAGGCTTAGGGCGCTACTGACTACTGAGCAAGTGGAGACTTGTTCGATCGGTATGTTATTATTATTAGGGGCGTTTAAGGCTACTTGCTCCGCACGGGCGGGCTGGTGCAAGGGACGGGGGGAGGAATCTTCCTGCTATTTGTCATTGATGAAATAGGACCTCAAAAGGTATTTGGCGTCGTAACCGACAATGCTGCTAATATGAAGACAGCTGGAGACTACTCGAAACGAAGTACGCAAGGACAAACTTTTTTTATCTACGGGTGCCTAGCACACTCCCTCCAATTGATATTTACTGATATGAATACTTTACCAACTTTAAAGACCCTCACAGTCGATGCAACAGCTTGTGTCAAGGCTATAAAGAACTCTCACAAGCTTAACACAGCTTTCATAGAAAAGCAATTGACCACCGGCGTCAAAATAAGTCTTAAGCGTCCAGTTAAAACGCGCTGGGGATCCCTAGTCTCTGGCTCAGGGCGGGTTTATTGATCCCTAGTTTATTTGGAATAGGAGATGGAAGGCCTGTTTTCTAAGGGTGGATCACTGATTGGCATATAATTTTTAGGTTGGCGGATACTCGTGAGACTTAAATATGTATAAGACGTAATGTTCTGGTGGCGACGGCGTCAATTTGTTGGTCCCATCTCAGTCCGTCGCCTATCTGTACACCGAAGTATTTAATACTTTCAGATCTTGCAAGCGGAGGACAAGTGCAGTGGGTGGGCGGGTTTGTGCAGGAGTGGGCAGTTATACAAAAAGGAGATGGTTTAGCATTACGTCGTATAGCAAGCGGAATATAAATAGTTTTTGTAGGTTTAATGTACAAAGGTTCGAGTCATACATAACTTTAGCCATGGCCATCTCCGCATTTGTTTTCACAATGTCCCTAGTGATTCCTTCTACAAGAATTGCAGTGTCGTCTGCGTAAGCATATTATTAAATTCTCCCTTTAGGGAGACTCTGCAGAGGTCATTTACGTAATCTGAAATAGTGTCGGGAAAGGATCCCTCCCTAGGGAACACCATAGGACACCAGAAACTCATCGTAAGTATCAATTTTAATACTTTGATTACGACCTTTTTAGGTAATCTTTAAACATTTCTAGAAGCACTCCACGCACAACCGATATTTTCCAGCTGCATGATGAGTTTATTGAGTAATAGTTAGGATGACCTAGCTTTCAACGTGTAAGTGTGACGGCCTGGCTTATTGATACGAGTTACGGGTGCGGTGTCAAAGGGAAAACATCTCAAAACCTTGATCAAATTCTAGTGCAATATTTTAACAAAACTATTAACTACTTATTACAATCAAATATTCCAGTGTTTACTAAAAACTAAAAATTACGAAATAAAAAATAATTAAAAAAATTAAATCGACTTCAAAAAGAAATAAGCTCAAAATTATGAAATAATTTTAATTTCGGAAGTCGATGGCAAGGCATTAAAATACAGATCCCGAGACACCGAGTTCCGAAATTAAAATTATTTCATAATTTTGAGTTTATTTCTTTTTGAGGTCGATTTAATTTTTTAAATTATTTTTTATTTAGCATTGTTATTAGTTTTTCCAACAGGAATTTCACAGTAGCAGCCCGGAGTCTGGTGCTCGGTTGACGGTAATAGGCTCCCCCCCCCCCCTACTACATTAAACACAACTGGCTCAATGTGTACTAATAACTGTGCCCAACCCTACTGCGAAACGGCGTGATGTTATGTTTATGTAATAATCATAAACTAGCTTTGCGACATTCAGATATTTTTTTAGTTCTTGAATATTATTGGTAATAATTAATACAAAAAATTCAATAAAAAAATTTATTATTCAAATAATGTACATACATATAAAGAGGCAACAATTTATAACATCACATCAATAAGTACGATTTTATCAAGCAGAGTAGATTGGTTCACGATAATGACAAAAAATATGAAGAAAGGAAGTCAGTTATCATTGCAAAGTTCTAGATCTGGTTGTCACTATGTCCAATCAAGGGTCTGGTGGATATGAACACACTGGATGAAAGTTCAAACAACACTACTAAGTTCACTAACGATTTGGACCCGATCCTGACCCATGTATGGTTCAATATTCTATTGAATTGAGCTTGAATTCTCAATATCCATATAGGTTCAGCGCACGCCTGGCGGGGCGCAGCACAGCTAACTTTCATTAGTCCGAGAAAGCCAAATGCTGAAAAAGGTACGCGTTAAGGTTATTTATTTTCGACTTTATTTTAACAGACGCAATGTTAATGATTAAATTGACAGAGAAAATGACGCTTTACTGCGCTTCGCCAGGTACGCGCCGGCCCTAATTGGTAATGTGGCTTCCTTATTTCTTCCTTAAAATAATTATCACACGGATCAACATTACAGCAAAGTAAATACTAACTAAAGAGCACATTACATGTACAATATATTGTAACACACACACATCAATAAAGTTTGCAAGAAGTGTTCTCTAAGCTCTGTGATAGGTATTGTTTTTATTTTGTGCTTTGCACGTTAATGGGGGTGATGCACGTGTTTGTACCGTATAAACATAAGTATGGCTGACCACTACGGGCGATTCAGACAAACGAGGTCTTTATAAATTCGTGAGGATCCCGAGAGCGTCATACTAACATAACATGACAGAATGACTTTATAAGTCCAATGTTTTATATAAACACATGAGCGTCAGTCAAAATTGATGAACCTTTAAGAAAAAATAATCGCGATTCATTTCAAATTATAAAAAAGAGGTGTCTATCAGTGGCGTTAGCCTCCTTATTTTTTATTTTAATTTTATGTATTACTTACGCCGTTGCATGCATGCAGGCATGTTACATTACGACACTTTTTAAAATAAATAAAACTACAACGTAATACTTCAGTTGGCAACTAAATCTACAGCAGTAGGTAACTGTGATGTTTCGTTTAACAATATCTATAATCGAAAATATCAACAGAGTATATCGTAAAACTGCACCATGGTCGCTGATAACTTGAAATTTCTTTAACTGTGAATTAACACAATAGTGTATAAAATTGTACCGTAAGTACATAATTACAATTAAATACTTTTTAATAATTTATATGATAGGTAATGCTTGTTTTCACCTTTTGTACTTTATTATTTTTGTAATACAGTTAAAACATTTAAAATATAAATAAGCTTACAAAAATAATTGTAACTTATTAAAATATAAATACCTACCTACATAAACATTGAAATTAGCTTTCATCAAATGCTTACACACACGTTTATTCGACATCAGTAATGGCCATGCATTATGCATACCTACATAAATAAAATACATTTTCACCTCAGCACCTCAAACAAGCAGGTTTTGCTGTTTAAAGAATTAAAGTTATTTTTCACTTTTTAGTTGTGGTACCTACCTACCCCATACAAATTCGAACACCACTACCTGCAAAAGGAATTAGAACATCATCCACATATATAAGTGGGGAAAATACGTATTATTGAAGCTAACTCAAATACTAATAATTAATAGCAAAGTTAATAAATTACATGCGACCAACTTTGAGGTAGGTACACTCTCCCGAATAAACAAGAATTTTTCTAATCGGACTACTCTGTAAAAAGTTATGCGTGGCCTTTTGGCTGATTCAGGAGCGGACCTCATTACATTACACGGCGGACGGAGGTCGAATACGGTCGCGGAAGAATATATTGAGGATTCGATCCAAAATAAATCTAAAATCTGTAAGCATATAGTAGATACCATAAGCTTGAAACAACACAGAAACAGAGTCATGAATATACTTTCACTATCTTCCCGTCACAATCCACAAGTGTGGAAGCTGAAACCCTAAGCTTGAAACAGATCTCAGATCCTTGGACTCGCTCGTCTACTTCCAGAGTCACGAATACCGCCGCTGAGTCACCTACTTTCACTATTTTCCCGTCATAATCCACAAGTAAGGAAGCCGAATCCTTAAGCTTGAAACATCTCAGACCCTTGGACTCGCCCGTCTACTTCCAGAGTCACGAATACCGCCGCTGAGTCACCTACTTTCACTATTTTCCCGTAATAATCCACAAGTAAGGAAGCCGAAACCCTAAGCTTGAAACAGACCTCAGACTCTTGGACTCGCCCGTAACTTTCAGAGTCACGAATACCGCCGCTGAGTCACCTACTTTCACTATTTTCCCGTCATAATCCACAAGTAAGCAAGCCGAAACCCTAAGCTTGAAACAGAACTCAGATCCTTGGACTCGCCCGTCTACTTCCAGTCACGAATACCGCCGCTGAGTCACCTACTTTCACTATTTTCCCGTCATAATCCTCAAGTAAGGAAGCCGAAACCCTAAGCTTGAAACAGACCTCAGATCCTTGGACTCGCCCGTCTACTTCCAGAGTCACGAACACCGCCGCTGAGTCACCTACTTTCACTACTTTCCCATCATAATCCACAAGTAAGGAAGCCGAAACCTTAAGCTTGAAACAGACCTCAGATCCTTGGACTCGCCCGTCTACTTCCAGAGTCACGAATACCGCCACTGAGTTAAATGATTTTATTTCTGTAAGCAGGTTTGTACAAACACTTTTACAAGTCAATCATGTTTTTTTTTTTAAACTAGATGAGGTCGGCGTTTCCTATCTGAGTACTCTTGAGAAGAAAGGCCGAAACAAACTCAGAGGTCACAGTCTCTTATAAAGTCCAGACATAATCTTGGTCAGTTCATGTGAAGACCACACAGATTGAGAGGACCTGTCCAGTTAGTGGACGCATTTGTCAGTAATCGCGCAGCTCAACTCAGAACTTAAAAGCTCAATGATTCGACGAACAATACCAAAGAAATGACATTTGGGTAAGCCGCATAAATTACTCAAACTGCCAGACCATGATTAAAAATAACTGAGAGAAAAATAAAACAAACAAAAAAGCAATAACCTACATAGTCTTCACATTCACAATAATTAAAATAATATAATACTTTACATTCATGTCATTCAGTATGCAAAAATAAAAAAGAAAATTTGAAGCAGCTCAATCGCGCAGCCTTTTTGTCCTCAATATAATCTTTAACGGTATAAAAAGCTTTCTGACACAACTTGCGTTTAATGAATGATTTGAATTAATTAAGGCTTAGATCTTGAACGTGGCTTGGAAGTTTATTATAAAAGCGTATACATTGACACCTGAATGAGCCACATATTTTCATGAGCCTTGTTGGAGGTACCGTAAAACGGGGTGAATAGGACTGACGGGGGGAATAGAGAAAAATCTTGGGATAATTTCTAACGTTTTTTATGGCAAACTCGTTATCCCCAGTAAAAAACCCGCAACTTTAATAATTTGTTGGTGTAATTTTTCTTAGTCTGGCAACTTTTTATTTGTGGCAACATCGCTAAAAACGTCAAAACTTAATGTCAAAGTCGACAACAAAATAAGTCGTTAGGTGCGTGCGAGTTTGAACGTCCGTATTTCGGTGAATTTTGGTCATAATAGTTTAAAATTATCTTCAAGTTACGGTGAGTGCAGTTATAAATATATTGTGCTATAATAATTAAGGTTAAAATATGCATTATTATATTAAATTGTTCTTATTTCGTAAGACTTGTTTTCTTGAATTTTTCGGGGTGATTAGATACACGAAAGGGGTGAATCGACACGCCTGAGGGGTTAATAGGCACGCAAATTATATGGTTAATAGACACAGCAAAGGGGTGATTAGTTACGAAAGAGGGGTGATTAGCCATGAATATATCAGGGCTGCCACAAAGTTTGTATTGGTTATCTACAGTTCAAATTTCACTTTTAGTTACTTAAACTATTTTTAATTTTCTTGATTATTTTTTAATCCATTCAATATTTTATAATTTAATTCATTCTTAAATAAAAAATACAAACTAATAAGGTATTAAATTTATTTTTGTTAATATTTACATTGTTTTATTTCTCAGGTACAGACGCCAGCAGGTCAACCTACCCGAAACTGTCAGATTTTCCCAATCAACCTTGAACCTAATGCCTTAGCAATAAAGTCGAAAATCTATTAAAGAAATCTGACAGATTGTAGTAGCTTGATGTGCTGGCGTCTGTACAATAATGCCTCGAAACTATAAGCCCGATCCACGCGGTAAGCAGTATCGCAAATATGACCCTAATACAATTAAACAAGCTTTGGAAGAGTTTCAAACAACTCCAAAGTGTTCATTAGCCTCTATTGCAGAAAAATATAACATAAATAAATCAGTGCTATACAGACATAATAGGAAAACTATGAAAACACAAGGTGGTCAGAATGCTTTAGATGAAGACACAGAACTCCACATCGTAAATTATTTAAATATTTGCGGCAATTGGGGTTATCCTTTGACACATATGATTTAAGAATTGTAATTAAATTATATTTGGATAATCTAGGTATCACACACAAACGTTTTAAAAACAACATGCCTGGACCAGATTTTGCCGCAAGATTTTTAAAAAGACATCAAAATATCATTTCTTTGAGAATGTGTCAAAATATAAAAAAGTCGAGGGCTCAAGTATCACCCGATACAATCAAACAATACTTTGAGGAGTTAGAGGAATCTTTGAAAGAAATTGATCCAAAAAACATAATTAACTATGATGAAACGAACCTCAGTGATGACCCTGGACGCAAGAAGGTTATAGTGAAAAGGGGAACCAAGTACCCTGAAAGAGTTCTTAATCAGTCGAAATCTTCAATATCTATAATGATGGCTGGTACAGCTGCAGGAGAGCTTCTGCCTCCATATGTAATTTATAAGGCCAACAATATTTATGATACTTGGGCTACAGGCGGACTTAAAGGTGTACGCTTCAATAGAACTGCATCTGGATGGATTGATGGCAGCACTTTTGAAGATTATATTAAGTCCATTATTATTCCATTCTTTAAAGATAAATCTGGAAAAAAAGTTCTGATAGGTGACAATTTATCATCTCATTTGTCAATAGAAGTGATTAGAATCTGTGAACAACACAATATTTCATTTATATTTTTACCAGCAAATTCTACCCATTTAACGCAGCCCCTAGATATCGCTTTTTTTAGGCCCATGAAAATTGCATGGAGAAATATTTTATTAAAATGGAAAAAAACAGATGGTAGAACCCAAGCTTCAGTACCGAAAGGATGCTTCCCAAGACTTTTAAAAGTACTTATAAATGATTTGTCACAGAACGTTGAGACAAACCTTAAAGCTGGTTTTCGAAAAGCAGGTATTATTCCTGTTGATCGCAATCAAGTCCTATCAAGACTCCCAAATACCGAAAATGAAGATCCTGATAAATCAAGATATGCTGTTGACAATTCAGTCTTGCAAATACTTAAAGAAATGAGATATGGCACAATGAACATTAAGGAACCAACACGTAAACGAAAATTAAATGCAGAATCTGGAAAAAGTTTAGGAAACATAGATGATGATAATTTAGAAAGTACATCTGAACACGAAATTACGAATAAGACAGTAAAAATATGCAAACAAGGCAACAAAAAAAAGAAAGTAATAGTTATTCCTGGAAAATCTGTTAGTATTGATCCCGAAAGTAACGACTCTGAAAACAAAGAAATTGAAAATACTGACCCTGAAAATGTAATAATAAGTAAATCTACGAAGAAAAAAGAAGTACAACAACTAATTGACAAACTGAAAAAAGATTTGACGACCAAAGATAAGACGGAATGCAAAAGGAGTGTGTTAGATTCAGATAAAAAAAATAAAGAAATAGACATAAATCTACTACCTGTAGTATGTGTGGATGAATATGCTATTGTCAATGATTCTCAACAAGAAGATGAAGAACTACTTATTAACAACTACATTGATAAAAGTGTATCTAGCATAGATTACTTACCTGATATAGGAACAGAAGAAATATTTAGTGAATTCGTAGAGCCGCTACAGGGTGAGATATGTGAAAATGGCAATAGCAAGGCTTTAGAAAAAAGAGAAGAGAAAAAAGTCGAAGATAAGAAAATTGAAATTATTTCGGTAGAAAAAGTGGAGAATGCTAGATGTGGAGTGAATCTACGTAAGTGTAAAAAAATACCTCTAAATACCATAATTAACATAAAAAAAAGAAAAATCTCAAAGCACTAAAAAAGAAGTACCTGTACGACGAGGAAGTTATTACAAAAATGATGCAGATATCTTAAGGGATTTGACCGATGACAATTTTTAATTATTTGATGAAGGATGGTAACAGTTTTTTCATAAACGACTGATTATTTTTTATATTTTGATTATATTAATGAAACAACTGATTTGTTATAAAAATGTTTGTGTGTATTTTGAGTCAAGTGCAATTTTTAGTTTTATTTTTGAGTTTGATGTTTAAGTTTGTTTAGATGCTGTTGCTATGTTCATTTTTAATAATGACTGATTTTGATAGTTGATTATTTATCTAATTTTAATTAACATTTAATTATAATTTGAATATGGAAGAACATTAGAGGCAAAGTGCATTATCTTGTTTTAATTCGAGTTTGAAGTTCATGTTTCTTTAGAGCAATAGCGCACTAGCGGTTGGCCGCAGCGGCCAGGCCGCTAGTGCGCTACGGGTCATAGGATATGCTGATATTAGTAATTATTATGAATAATTGTTGATTTTGAATGATATTGATTATAATTCCTGATTGAAATTCCTGTTTGATTTAATATAAAGTTTATTATTCTAAAGTCAAGTGCATTTTTTTTTAGTCTTCTTTTCGTGATACACTCTAAATTTATTACATTTTTATCATTATCATTGATGATTTCTATTTGAAATTATAAATTTACTTTAAACTAATAATTAAAGATTTTACGAGTTTGCTTGCCTTTATCCTAAATAAATATTTAGGGAAACTACAAAGAGGCAGCCCTACGAAATTTATCTAATCACCCCTTAGGTGTGTTTATTGTCCCCTGATGGGTGGTAATTAGAAATCACGTATATTTTGTGTCTTTTTTTATTAACTACAAACATATCCGAATAGAATCAAATATATTTCAATAGTTTGGCCTAAGACTCAGTAAATACATGCTTTAAAAAATGGGTATCAATTCTGAAACGTTACGAAAATCGTTACCAAAGTTCGAGGACTTATCTATTCACCCCGTTTTACGGTACAACAAATTTGTGTTTGTTCCTAGTATTTATATTGTGGATATCACTGAAAAAAGTCCAAGACTCCAAGTTACCTACTTTCACTAACTTCCCGCTACAATCCACAAGTAAGGAAGCCGAAACCTCGGCGAATACTCAAACTCAAGTCGCTAACACAACAATATCAGATCCAAACAAAACAGTTACTTTTAATTTGCAAACTGCAATAATTTCACTTTTAACTTTTAATTTTTTGATATTGTTTGTTTTACAAATATAGGTACATGTGATTGAATTTGTACCATGTTGAAATTTTTACATGTAGATAATATGTTCTCGTTGCTGAGGTCAAAAGTTGTATGTGTTACACGAGACCAAAGTTATTTGCATCTCGTATCTTTGCTGCGCTCAGGATGCTAACCTAGAATCACTCGCTACTCTCGTGATTCAATAATAGAATCCGTCGCTTACTCGGGATTCAAAATCAACACCCGCAGCAAAAACCAACTCTGCATTTTTGTTGTACAAATAACTATTTTCGTAAGAAAAATCCAAACATCTAAATCAAAATACACTATGGACAAAGCAATTTACATTTACACACAAATGGAGTATTTGAGCCAAGATTTGCTTCAGCATCATGAAATAAAATAATCTCATACATGAATACTGTACGATAGAATTTCAATAAGTAAATAAAAAAAGAAATTTAGTCTCGAATTATGGGCATTTAACGCATTCATGGACAATAAACGCCCCTCGGCGTAATAACAATAAAACCTCTATTGTGTCTCGTTCAGTGTTGTAGTGTCTTGGACCTTGAATAAGCACACCATGAGGAGCGTATACTCTACCGACACAAATTTATAGTTTTAAAAATATTTCCATGTAGAATTAGATAAATAGAGCTTCGAGCTTTCAAAATAGAATGTGGTAAGTACACAGACATTCTTCGAAAAACAGAAGCTATTGGTCGAGTTTATAGACATCAGAAATCTTGATTAGTTGATATTAATTTTGGTCCACGCAAAAGGATCTTCTTTGAGGTCCTTCTTGTGTAATGTCCTGCCTTGCTGCAGGAACTCCGCGAATTGAGCAACAATTGGATCTCTCATACACGAAGCTACCGCAATCACTTTGTCAGACTCGTCAAAGAAGAATATGACAAACTTCAAGTCTTCTACATCTCCTTCTACTTGAGTACTTGCAGATTTACCGCAACCAGCGTAGCGGATAGACTTGCCGAACAGCATGGTCCAGAAGAACGGAACTGTCTTCAAGGGAGTTTCTTTCTTTAGTATATTTAAAGCAGCAACTCGACCATGGTATTGAGCTAGACCAATATGGCCTATGCTCATATGTTTATTACCATGGGCGAAGACGGGTGCGAGGGCGATATCGCCGCCGGCGTACACATTTTTTATATTGGTTTCGAGCTTATCATCCACATTGACCGCACCATTTCCCTCCATTGATATTCCACTGTCCTTTAAGAACCCTGTGTTGAATGTTGTTCCCACGCCCATTATCAGTATGTCAGCAGGAAGTGTGGTTCCATTGGCCAACTCTACCGATTTTATGACTCCGTTCTCGCCGTTACATTTCACTATTGTAGTTTCAAACTGAAACTTGACGCCCTTATCTTCAAATAACTTTTGTAAGCTACGGCCAATTTCATTACCGAATATTGAGCCAAGTGGTGATGTGTCCTTGCCAACAACAGTCATTGACTTAGCTTTATCATTACAGGACGACGCGCTTTCTAAGCCAATAAAACTCAAACCTAATACTACAACATCCTTATCTTTGTTAGATCCTAGTGTGTTCAGGATGTTCACGGAATCATCAAAGTCTCGGACTGTGAAAATGTTTTGTAGATCGATACCTGGAATGTCTGGCACACGTGGACTGGACCCAGTAGCGATGTATAATGCATTGTAACGTAGTTTGTTTCCATTACTTAAGTGCACAATTTTCTCTTCGGTGTCTACTTTGGTGGCATCCACACCTTTTAGTACTTCGATATTAGCGTCATCATAATACTGTTGAGACCTTGCTTGTAGTTTTTCGATGTCGGTGACAGTTCCTATCTTGGAGACCTTAATTCTGTCGTAGGGCAGGTAGTTTTCCCTGGCGACCATGGTGATGCGTCCCTTGAATCCCTCGCTGCGCAGGGTCTCGGCGCAGGTGGCGCCGGACGGGCCGCCGCCCACGACCACGGCCACTGAGCTGTCGCACTGGGACGCCATGCCTATGTCTTTGATGCGTTTCTTCGACTTCAAGTCACTGATTTTAGCTCTAACCTGAAATTGAAAAGCCATAAAATAAGACAAAGTGTATGTATCCTAATCCAGCAGTGATGATTACACAGACACACATTATACACAGACACTGGTGCCGATTATCTTATTCAATAACTAAAATAAAATTATCTTATACCAACAGGCAGCGCGAGAAAAGGACGGCTATAGCTATGAACTAAGTTAGAGATGTCAAACTAGTTTACGCCTTGCGCTTAGAGAAAAAGTTAGCAATAGCCTCAATTAAGTTTATTTTGTGCACAACACAATCGGCACCATTATCTGAATAAAATTTACCTAAAAAAAAACTGAATTTCCCACGGTTAAACTTGGCGTGCCTCGACAGCCTGGCGTGTATCAAATATACAAATGATTTCATGGATAAGGCAAATGAACACACATACATACCACACACGTACATACCTACTAAACTAATAATTCACTGAAATGTGTACCTACTTAATATAAAAAATAAAATGTATTCATATAGATAATTTAAATCGGATATTATTATATAAGACGGCGCAAAATCAGACGTTACTATAAAAGTAATATTACTCGTACTTTATTTTATTTTTACTTGTACTGTAAGAGTAACCTATACGTAGTTATCTTACACCTATCGTTAAAGGAAGTATGTATAGGAAACAGCCTTAAACGCATTCAAGAACACTGAAGGAGACACAATAGAAGTTTTAAGTTAACGTCTGGGCGTTTAGTGTCCCTGAAAGTGTTAAACTCTAATTAGTACAGGACTATCAAAACATAATAATTTACCTAATATAATTAATTAGAGGTAAGTTAATTATGTAATGTATGTGTCTGGTGCTAAGTGATTGCACAGGGGAATGACATTGAGTCACCATCCTGTAAGGGGGGAGGGGGGGCGTTATTACGTGAGGCGTTTGGGTCGAGCTGAATCTCACTCAATTACATGCAGGGTAGAGGGGGTCTCGGCAAATACCAAGTTTTTTTTTTAAATAAAAAAATTGCGAGAAAACTGGGTAATTATTTGAACAAATAATAATTTAGCAAATTAAAATAAGTATTAAAGGTTGACTGGTAGAATATGGCTATGGCATCTGCACATGTTGTGTGCGTATTAAATAAATAAATAAATGTCATGCCCAGCGCCTACGATTGTAAACCAATTCTAGGAGTTGGTCAAGGTGAGTCAAGGTCAACTACTTCTTAGATCACGCTTATGTTGCATACCTACCTTACTATAAGTTAACATTAAGTTTCCGGTAGGCGCACCTGAGTTAAGGTGTGGGTGTTTTTTACTCCAAATGTTTTACTTATCCCTTGAGTAAAACCGTGTGTGTCTTATGACAATATATTATGAAGAATTTTCAAGAAAAGTGGCAACTACTGCAGTTATTGTGTAAACATATCGACGGTTCACGGGCTATTTGTATTAAGCGACATCCTGGCCGATATTGAGTTTTAATCTACCTGCATTAAAAAGTATAAAACGTAAAAAACTGAGATAGACACTATTGATAGACCACTTTTTCTTTAAAAAAATATTGATACTTTTTTACAATGTTTTTCATCCGAATAATGAAACTTTGAAATGCTCTCCTGTAAAGTTCCAAAAATGTCGCTTAATACAAATAACCCTCGCTATAACTCTACCGTCCGTACTAACAGACCCCAAGTTAAAATAAATTAAATATTGACTTTAGGACATCATCTCTGAATAAAATTATTCCTCAACTCTAATAGCTCCTCCAAGCTGCAAGCGTTGAGGAATCATTTGAATAAATAAATTGTTTCCCACGCATTTACCGAGATAAAATTAGCATGGATGCTTAGATAGAGATTTTTGTCAAGTCCAAAATGTTTTGTTTGTCTTTATGCAGAACCAGCAAACATGAAGGTACATCGCCAGTTCAGTAAAAAAAAAAAACTATCGCAAGATTGATCGTATAAAGACTTAACTATTTTTTTACGAGCAAATGAAATAGGTAGGTAATTGTATTCTAATACGACGACTGCCACTCAAAATAATGTGGTTTCATAACACCTAAGTAGCTTTATAAACATCGACATAAGTAGGGGTGCATCCGATACCGATACCGGTTCCGATATATCGGCGATACTTCAGCACCCTAATTGCGTAACACACTATCAATCGGAATCGGTTTCACTTTGAAAGTTCAACAACATTGATTGCGTGATTTACGTTGTCGAGCAGACATATTTTTTACGAGCAAATGAAATAGGTAGGTAATTGTATCCTAATACGACGATTGCCTCTCAAAATAATGTGGTTTCATGACACATAAATAGCTTTATAAACATCGACATAAGTAGGGGTGCATCCGATACCGATACCGGTTCCGATATATCGGCGATAGTTCAACAACATTCATTGCGTGATTTACGTTGTCGAGCAGGCACATTATTCGAATATATGAAGCAATGGATTAGCAATTTGCTTCAAAATGATTCAGATTCCGATTGATAGTGTGTTACGACGTAATTAGGGCACGGGCACGTACGGGTTTGCCGATATAACGGCATCGGCGATATTTTAATTGCCAGTACAACGATACTTTTAAAATTTCGCGCTTCAAAAAAGTAATGTAAACGCGCGTGCTGTTTCGTCTATTTCTTTGCAAAGGAGGCACGAACAATGACGTCTTATACCCGAATTTTTTATAAAAAGGCGTAGAAATAATTTGTTTTCCAAATAAGATCTGTCGCACCTGAGAGACTATTTTCCACCACAGGTCTCATTCAAAAAGACTTGCGAATTCGCCTGTCTCCACAAAACTTGAGAATACTTTATTTTTAAACAAAAATCCTATTAATGTTAATTTTAATTGCCAACACTATTAACCTTAATTATTAATTTTAATAACTAATAATCTCACTCATTTTTTATATTATATATTTTATAACCCAACTTTTTTAAATTTATTTTACCTTCATTTAAATTTATTAAGGCATGGTTATCGGTATCGCCGATATTTTTATAAGAGTATCGGTATCGTATCGACAAAAAGGCGTATCGATGCATTATAAGGTGTTTTAGCAACGTACTATATTTTTATCTTGAACTACAGACTAGGCTAGGCTACACGGAAAGTCTAATAAAAATATCTGGCTTACGTTTGCCAATAACAAAATAAATGAGGTAAGCGCATTACTCACTGCACTCGTTAGTCACTAATTCACAATGACGCTATGTTTGCAGGTTCTTTATCTACAGGTGAGAGACGGATAACTTTTGTATAAAGACGCCTTGCCAACCAACAATAAAGATATTTTAACAGACAGACAAGTTTTGGCGTAGACTAATTGATATAAATATATTGCAATGCCTCAAGGTTAAGACGCAAATTCCTAATTATTCATGGTTGAACTAGTTTTATATGTAATCGAAATCATTGCTTTGGTAACGCACAGACGATGCTGATAACTGATACGCACTACAACTGCCGGACACGCTGATAAATAATTAATTAATCAGGTAAAACCCTGTCACGTGAGAGTTGGGCTCGTACGCTTAGGGTTTCTTTTAATAATACAATTCAGTAGTGTTACTGTCCTAAAGTTATGTACCTAATACAAATGCAGTACAGAATGTAGTTGTGACTACAGTCACAAGTATGAATAGGTAATGAGACGTGTCGCAATCACAATGTTAACAGGTACCTATTTTCCTTGGATATATTTTTCCGGGCTGGAGTGGAGCTTGCTCATATTCCCATATACCAGTATGTTTTTCAACAGGTGAGATGGCCGACTGTGACGTACATAATTACCGAGGTAAATAAGGATCCCCGTTTGTATTTTGGGGAATTATTTAAAAAATGTAATGGATTGAAACTTTTTTCGAAACAGAAGTTAAAGTGAAATATAAGAAGTATTATTATTATTAGGGATATCTATGTGTGTGAAACAGTTTATGAGGTCCGGTTGTACCTACTTACTACAGCAGGTATTGTGGTAATTGATTTGAAATAAACATAGCATTTCTAAACTGTGTCTGTCTCTCAGTTATTGTTCATTGTCAAATAGTTCCAGAAAATCGATTGTAGGACGAGTCCAAGTGTTCAATTTACTTAACCAATTACGGAACACTAAAACGTAGTAGAAGAAATCGGTTAAAAAGTATCTCTCTATCGGAAACTGTCAGCGGAATTTTATTGCCGGAGCTGTAAATGTGTTCTAAGAAATAAATAATAATTACTTAGATTGAAGCACGCTCATCATCTGCCTAGCCTTGTCCCAACTATGTTGGGGTCGGCTTCCAGTCTAACCGGATGCAGCTGAATACCAGTATTTTACATGGAGAGACTGCCTCTCGACCTCCACAACCCAGTTATTGGGTACCTAATACGATACCCCTGGTAGTCAGACTTTCGGGCTCCTGACGACCCGTCACGACTGTCAAAGATCCTCAAATGACAGCCTGGACCAACGGCTTAAGTGCTTTCTGAGGCACCAACTTCCACGTTTGTATATTAAAAAAAAAAACACAAAAATAAACATGTCATCGTTTCGTGTTACCCAGTAAGTGATTGCTTTCGGATTTTTGACGATCCGGACACGGAGGGGTCTTGGTGTGTAAATACCAAGAGTGTTCTTCCACGGACCAACGGCGGCCAGCGTAGCTTAACCTGATCGATCGACCCGTGCGGCTGTTATATATTACATAGCCACAAGCCCCTCTGATGTAAGCACACTGTATCTCATTTTAAGTGAACTGTTATCTAAATTCTTATGAGAAATAAAATTATTTAAACCTAAATAAATAAATAGACAGGGTGATTCTCTATCAAAGAATATTTTTCTGATCTGAGACGAGAGAACGTCGGTCGTACTCGTAGCGTGTAGGAAGCGTTGGTCGGTGAAAAGATTTAAAATACACGCCGATGGGCATTTCTTTGGGGACCAAATAAATGCAACAAAATCCAGTGGGCATAAGTTTACGGTGTAGCAGAAACCGCTGGCTGGCTATCAAGTGCAAATCAGACGTGATTACTTACTTACTTATCGTTATCACCAAATACCATTTTAGAGAAAAATTATCACAAAATATACCGAATTATGCACCGTATTATTAGTATGCCATAAGTGGAAAACGTTTCACGTTCCGATTCGAGGAAATTGAAAATAATTTTTATCAGAGTCCTTGACCGATGACTTATCTGCAATTATGGGCTAGTCCACTACCAGACGATAAATATCATAAATATTATATCCGCTTTCAATCACCTTATAAAGACAATCCTATAATATTATAAACGCGAAAGTGAGTTTGTTTATTACGCTTTCACGCTAAAAGGGCTGACCGGATTTCGATGAAATTTGGCCCATGGGTAGACCATGACTTGGAGAGGTGGTACTACTTGACCAAAACAATTAGGCGCATGACAGGAATTCGGTTTCGACGCCCGCACTTCGGACCTATACTCGCTTTCGGCAGTGATGAAAATACGTACAATATCCGTTCCGGTGTTCCCTCCCAAGTTACAATAACTTCATAGCTGTCATGCGCCTAGTTGTTTTGCTCACGTAGTACGGAGGCTAGTTTTCATCCTGGATCGCAGACGAAGTCGCGGGTAACAGCTAGTTAGGTAATAAGTTAAACTATGATAGATAATATTAAAACGTGCTGTCGTTCCACACTTCCATCATAATATAATTATATAGCAGCCTAACCGCCAATTAATTACCCAAGAACAGAAAAAGTCGATGGTCAGTGTCAGAAAAGACGATGGTCTACTCGAGAAAGTGGCGGACAATATCAAGGATGCGTGCTGCAAAGACTAACTCATTTCTGTTAAGGCGATACGTAAAAAGCTAACTGAGCGGTAATAAGAAAGTGACAGAGTCAATTACATCCATATGCGAAAAAAAGAGTGCGCAACAATGCGCTGGAACCAAAATAAAAGCGCCAAACCAAATAAAAATTGTTTAAAAATAAATTAAGCTATCTATCAAAAATATGTTCAGCCAGAGTTTTCAATTACCTAATACGCTAATTTTGAATGCAATGTTGTAATGAAATTACTTAGGATTTTAGAATTACAGAAAAAAATATAAAAAAGTAGAGGTATTTTCGGAATTAAATTCTATCGAGGAAATTTAACCCAATCGTGTTTTCCTTCAGTCAGAGTATTGATCAAATAGTCAATAAATATATATCCAAAAATTAAATCCATACATTCTGTAATAGTGAAATAAATAGTTACGAAAACTAATTATTTTGCCCCCAAATTATTTTGGTATCGCCTTAACTCTGAGGGTGTCCCAGAATTTTATTTTTAAAGCAATTTTCTATGATCAATTTGAAGGTCCATTGGTCCATATCTTGTTTGGAATGGGTGTTGATATGGGACAAAGACATTACCTTGCGTTAGCGCAGTGCATTCAATTCGAATCCGTTATAGACATAACAGTAAGGCACAAATGCTGTACGTCGTCGGTCGGGTCGAATAATAATACAATTAAAATTAAACAGTTTTTTTGTAAGAAAATCCATTAGCGATGTGTTTCTAAAATTACCAAGAATTCATCAAGGAATCAAGAAACAAGGATCAAGAATTCATAAGGTGTTAAAAAAATAACTTTATAAACTTTAAGAAGTGCTTTAGACCATTGAACTGAATAACGTTTACTATGGGGCCGACTTTGAAATCGAGAAAAAAAAACAGCTGTCCCATACAGTTCAGAACAGTAGTTATTAAAACTTTAGTATGCATGGAACAACTGATTTTAAATGGGTGGCCTTGTGATAAAGTTATTTAGAATAATAGTAACTTAGAATGCTGTATTTGGATAGAAAGGTCATCGGCAAATGAAAGGTCACTGAAGCTAGACCCTAGTTAGAATGACGTCCCAGCTTGCCGGGGTCTAGCCTAAGGTTCGGAGCCGTCGTCGGTCGTCATCGCTACTCGTCGGCCAGAGCTGAGAGGCGCAAATACTGAGGTAAATCAGATTTACGGTGGGTAAGAAGAGTAGACGAAGGGGTGGCGTGGAGTTTTGGACAGAAACAGCTCAATTCACGTAACACGTATGATTCTCGTCGTCCGATAAAACCAAATGAATCAGCATTCAGCAAAACATAAAGCCCAAGGTCACATGAATGACGTCATCTGTCGTCTTATTGCAAATTATTTTAATATATTCCAACTTGGAATTCAGGAAGAACTAGGACAGCGAATAGAGCAATGCTATTGGCTGGAAAAAGAATGTAGATTCCGAGATTAACATTGCGAGAGCGTAACGCAATTTGTGGCTCAACTTATAGAAAACAAAAATCATTTGCCTTCTATTTACAGTGATTTATTTAGTTAACTGGGTAAGGCAGCTTACATGCAGTTGTGGCAGATAAGATCATCAGTCACGGACTCAAGGAAGATAACAAACACGTTAGTCATGATCCATAGAGCGTAGACTTTTTCGATTAAGCGCTAAACTAGGCGCATTTTTAGGAATAAATATGTTGATAGTGCGACAAATTAATAATATAACTTCAGCGTCAAATTCGCAGCTTGTATCAGTCAGACAGAGACTACTCTAAATGTGTTGTAAGGCTTTTTATACATGGTTGTAAGCCTCTGTCTGTAGCCAGTACTCTGTCCATAATAATAGAGGTAATTCAGACACAAGTGCCTGTCGCTGGCACCACGAGCGCTTTCAGGGTCAGGCTCTACAGAACTAAATGACACAAGTGAGCAAATGTATGCGAAACGTTACATTTCGATATTTTTATCAACGTTTTTATTGTTAGGAGATAGATGCTTTCTTTGAAAGCAACGAGACACACACGCATGATAAATACAAGTTTACCTGAATTGCAACTCTAAAATTTTTTTCCTATTGTCTAGTCAACGATTCAGTCGATACTCGATAGATATCAGTGTATTCGAGGTCAAGAACGACAACGATCGAGTATCCAAGCTAATCAGCCAATGATTGTTTGATACTGATCTGGTTAACATTAATGCAAGTACAGCACATCAAGCTACCCGAAACTGTCAAATTTTCCCAAATCAACCTTGAGTGGTCTTTGTGACTTTTTTCTTTTTTGGCACAGCTCCTAAGGGTCATAGCGCGATATTAAATATACCTTCCTCAAGAAACGGGCTAACAGATTTTTTTTTAATACGACTGGTAGTTCCAGAGATTAACACGTTAAAACAAACTCTAACTTTATTATCAAAAATTTTTACAACTAGACACTAAACAACACAACTCAAGTTTCTGCATTGTTATTTGAGGAGAAAGGGGCCCCGTGCGCATTATTTTACTTTAAAAGAATCAATCAAGTAAAAGGTTTTTTTTTTTTTTTGTATAGAAAGGTAATTTCTTTATTTAAATACAGCAAAATATGTACATTATGTACAAGTATACAACAAAAAATTAAAATATAAAGGGGAAACGCTCATTTGGCATCAAAAAATTCGTCCGCATCGCTGTCAATGGGAAAAGTGCCTAAAAGGCTGGCAGCATTGCCACTTGGTCAATTATCTTGGTCAATTATCTTAATTTATCTCCAGTGCGAGGCCAATAAGGCTCCTATCTCAGCATAAAGCTGAGATAGGAGCCTTATTGGCCTCGCACAGGTATTTTTTTTTTTATATTTTGTATTTATTTTGTTTTTTTAATGTTAATTTTGTTAGTTTCTTATGCTCTTTTTTTACTGTTTGTATTTGCTGTGCGTGTCCCAAATAAGATATTTTTCTTTCTTACTTTCTTTCTATGTCCCAATATTTTGCAATTTACTATCGTGAGTTTCACACGAAGACCGCAAAAGGTAAACAACACAGTCTATGTAAAACAAAATGAATGTCTTCAGTTTGTCATGCCATGTACGACGCCAATTATTGATCACGCGGCCCCAGTGCCTGACCTCTATTTTGCTCCGCTCGGGCGTTGCAACCTCCACCCAACTTTGGACGACCGCGACATCTGTTTAGTTCTATACATTTATTTAAGTAAGTTCACAGCCTTTACGCTATGCAAGCTGCTCTCAAAAAACACATTGTAAGGGAAAATGCGATTCCTTCAGTATCGTGAATTTGTTTGCAGGCAAACTCATCATGTTTTGGCTACTTATACAAATTGCGTACGACTCAGAGACCTCGAAACGACGCCAAAATCTAATGTAATAATATACGTCCATGTGTCTCCATGATAAAGTAGCTGACAAACATTTATTTCTTACCTTAACTTCTCCCTTTTCTGTCACTGTAACTTGGTGGCAAGGTAACGAATCGAAGCCTGGAAAATCTTCAATGTCTCCAGTTTTGATGTTGAAGCAGGCACCGTGCCAAGGGCAGCGGACTCTGCCATCTCCTAATGCACCGGACACGAGCGGAGCACCATAGTGAGTGCATGTGGTGCCTACTGCACTGAATTCGCCCTTTTGTTTCACAAGCAGTACTTTGCCTTCTTCTCCAATATCAAAAACTTTCATTTCATTGTCCTTGAGGTCATTTTCTCTGCAGACAACTGATTCCACATAATTGTTGCTTGACTCCATCCGCGATATTGTTCCATCTGTTATGAGACAAAAACAAAAAAATATAAGGAAAATAGAGATCTACGCTAGCATCAAAAAATCGGCCATTGGTGGCTGGCTGGTCGCCACAAGCATCGGTCATTTTCATTTTTAGTCAAAGTCATGGAAAAGGTTCATACATTTTAGATATTCTCGCCCGATGTCATTGCGACGCGAAATAAAACATTTCAAATTATTATGGTAAGTTAAAAAGTACTCTGTGGGTATATAACATACGACTACTATATATAAATGAGGTCCACGTTACCAGCTTATAAAAGCTGCCTAGTGCGTAAAAAAGGTGTACCCATCATTTATTATTCTCTCGATAGTTACCAATATTGGGCCCGATCAATTCCACGTCTATTTCGAATTATACAAACGACGCGTGTCGCGTGCCAGACGACGCTAAGGAATATTTGGGTGTCCCAATTCGAAAAATCCCTAAGTCCCAAACTACTTATCTCCCAACACTTTGTTTTTCAATTATAGGTATTAAAATAACTTATGGGTTTTGTTTTTTATACTTAAATAAAGAGTATACATTTTATTATAACGTGATGGTATTTTAATTTGTATACGCCATGTGTGCTCTTTTCAAAAAATAAATTTTGTGCTTTACTCCTCAAAGTTAAAAAGTGAAGTTAGGGATCTTTAGAATTGGAGCACCCATTTGCTCTTTGCCGGGAGAGCGTGACGAATTGCGGCAAACACTCCAGCGCCACGGCCAGGGGCGCCGATTCCGTGGGTGCTCGGTGGCTCCAGCACCCACGAGAGTTAAATAGTGGGTGCCGACTGGCGGAGCACCCATGAGCATAGACATAGAAACTGGAAATCTATCGGCTTTGACTGATACCTCTTTAGCATCACTCGCCGCGCGGCAAGACGTCTGCGTTAAGTTATTACGTCAGTTGTGTTATAACCTTTTAAAGTGGGGTGCTTTATTTTTTAGCTCGCTTTCGCTCGCTCTTGATTTTCTTACTTAATTCTAACGGTTTTTGTGCATAACTCATCAAAATAACTTCCTATTTCTGTACGAATGGTCAAAAGAATAAGTGTTCTTTTGACCATTCGTACAGACAGATCGGAATAATCCCTTTTGCCTCGTTTACGTTCATACATCTGGGTAAACACGAAAGCCGGTTGCGAGTACTACGCACCTGACCTTTCGTTAAATTTTTGGTAAAATGAGTGTAGGACTAATAAACAGGGTATCTGAGAACTGTCGCCAAGGATGTCACCAACTTAAGGGTGTGGTACAGACCATTAAACTGAACAACTTTTTCCCGGGGACCAACATCATAATCGTGAAACAAAAATCAGTAGTCACATTTATTTATAAAACTTCTATAGGTACCTACTTAACCAAATGTATGGGACGACAGATTTTTTTTTTCACGGTTACGATGTTGCTGTTGGTCTCCGGGAAAAAGTTGTTCAGTTTGATGGTCTGTACCACACCCTTAAGTTGGCGACACCCTGTATAAAACAATTTAATGCGTTCTTTATCAATCACATTGTTTTACCTATCTTCCCTTTTACTGGACGGATTTATGTGTAGCGATTTTCAGGATCAGACACGTTTGCCCACCCCAAAGCGGACGATACCCAAGAGAAGTCCTCTTGCCAAAATAAGGGATAATTTGCTCTACCAGAAACCTAGTGGCCAAGTTTGCAAAAGCAGCGGTAATGAAGTATTTGAGAAATGCTAGCAAGGCCAAAACCGCTTTTACTATAAAAATAATCGTATCAGTTAGTATCGAGTTCTGATACATCACAGATCGCGTTTCTAACTGACTAATTTCGGTACTTGACGGGAGATGATGAGGATCTTTTGTCAGATTAGGTCGGCCTAGATCACCATCAAGCAATAGTCCGCCCGGGGTGATCGTAAGCAGTCGCCTATGCAAGTGTTGCTTGCAGCTTAATTGCCTTATGATTTGTTTGATCTTAATTTACTGATTTGTCGTCTAAAGGGGCCTAAGTGCATAAAGCAAACGACGTTGTTTTACGCGCCGTCAACGCGCGAATAGCCGCTGCAACGAAATGCTGTATTTTCAAGGCAGTAAACACGCCGTCGACGTTACATGGAACTCGCGTATTATAAACGCCGTGCGCGTAAGCCTTTAGAAATAATCACAAATACAATACAATAATGTATACAAAAAATAAACAAATTGTTGGCGAGATTCATAACGAAAATGAGATAGGTGAAGCTAAAGGAATGAATAGAGCTTACTTTTTAGAGATTACTGATCTCTCTTTTTCTTACAAGCATTAGTAAGTTTATTTATGAATTATTTAGTCTTCAACAATGAGTACACTGAAAAACTCATAAATTACCTGAAATAGCATGTTTTACAATTTTTATATAAAGAACATCCATATCCATAAGAACATCCATATCTCAACTAAACCATATAGGTAGGTAATTTTTGTTTTGATTGTTTAACTCCCAAATGTTATGTATAAATTATACCAAGTTTTTGTTTTAGCACATTACCTATAAGAAGTTACTATAGCTGGCAATAAAGGTTATCAACTATTTGCATTCAAGATATTGTGTTGGATTAACAATTTAGCTGGCATACTTGAAAGATCCAGCAGTGGAAAGACTTTATTCTAGATTTATGAAACCAACTGTTGAACTATAAAGTAGTTGTATTTTACAGAAATACAAATACTTTGTGTATATTGACTGTAGGCTAGTCAATAAATCATACAGTGTAATAGCTACATTTATTTTTAGCATGCTCAAGCATGAAGATAAATGGATCAGTAAAATACAAAATACTCAATATCAAAATATGAAGTTAGATTTTTTAAATTACAGAAATTAAACTTACGTTTTTTTATTTATTTTAGAGTTAAATGATAGGGTGGGATTTTAATTTTAAAACTGATCAATGAAACAGCACAAGACTTTAAATTTATTCCATATGGTAGAAAGTTTCAAAGAACTTGTCTGCATAAGGACAAGGAGAACAAGGGCCATGCAAGGTTTTTAAAACGTGAGATTAGTAAAAAAAAAAATTTGTAACTCCCTAATACTTTTGTTTTACATTTTTTTAAATGAAATGTTACTTACTGCTTCCGGGACCCGTTGGACACTGTCCACTGTTAGGGGAATAAGATCTTGAATATGAGCTGCCCATTGTACTGGACAAAAATGAGCCTAGAACAAAATTAAAAGTTCGATTTTAAAATAGTTTTTGATAGTGACACAGCTATTTCTTATCAGGATCGAAAAAAACTTCTCAACATTATACACAAATTCATAAAACCAAAAACACAGACCAATAAATACTGAAAACAATTATTATCCTTTAATTAAACCGTGAAAGGCTTTACCTTGGACAAAACGTCTAGCAACCTTGTTGACCAAAACGTAACTTTGACGGAGAACCATAACCATTGTTTTTTAGTCAATCGCGTCACGCAGGAATGATTTCATTCGTTCCAAAGAATGTTGCCATGCAAACAAAATAGAGTCGTCACGTCATTGTCAAACATTGATATCCGAAACTATATCCGAAACTGTTATTATGTCTATGTCGCATGTCGTGGCCTAGGTTTGCCCCCGCCCCCCAAAACCGGAAAGCCAGATGTAATCATGTGCGACAAACGTATTCAAAATTGCTGGGAAAACGAACTGTTTGTTAATTTATTTATATTGCACAGTAAACTACACATCAGTGGTATCTTGCATTAACTATGAAAATAGCCCCTAATGCTACTGATGTGCAGTTGACTGTACTTGGACCTCGACATGGACAAGATCAAGTTTGGACTGAACTGCTATCTAAATAGACTTCCATCGTTTATTGCTCGAATAGACGATTATTTGACGATATTATTATCATTGATTTTATACTTTTGACACTAGAGACCGATTAAGATTTTCTCGATTTGTTATCTGTGTAAGATGAATGAATGAATTTCAATTGATATGTTGGATCGACGTCAGACGTGGCTGGTAGAGAAATTATATTATGTTTTTCTAATTTAAATTGTGTTACTAAGAAAAAAATGTCGGATGCCATCGTAGCCAAGGGTCAGCCCATACCCGGAGATCCTGAAAAAAAGGGTTGGCTATTCAAGTGGACAAATTATTTGAAGGGTTATCAGCGAAGATGGTTCGTGTTGTCGAATGGACTGTTGTCGTATTACAGGTAATTTACTATTGGATTTTTGCTTGTACCTTCTTGTTATCTAATTCATGAAGACGCAAGAAGGTGAGAGGATCATCTTACAGCCTAAATCACCAAGGTTTTACCTACCGACCAGTTAATTTTATTTTTTATATTATGACGCAGTGTTTTTGCAGTATTTATAATATTGGTTTTCTTGCGCCAGAGGAGTTATTCAGTATAATCATATATACTATTCATTCAAATAATATACAAAGTTAATAAGGCACCTCAACATAGTTGAACATGTAAGAATTCTATACAAACACACAGTATTAGGTAGATTATTTTATGAATGCTGACAGTGACACTAGATAAGTTATATTGTTCCAGTGATATGCACATTGTACATACACAACATGCTCCTCTATTAGATATATTTAATTGATGGCAGGTATGATAGATACTTACCTTTTGTTATCATACAATATGTTAGTAGATATTTTTAATCAGCACTGTGTAAGATGTTTCCTGAGGCTGTGTTCTTACTATGTTAACTAGTTCTAATTAGACACTCATCACATGGTTTGTTGATTATCTTCATAATATGATTACAGAGTACATGTCTATTGTATTTACTACATACTTTCAATACTAGAAAAATCCAATATCAGTACATAACAATATTTTAAATGGCTTACAAATTAATATTTTAAATTCTGTGTTGGTCAAACAAAATATTTTAGTAAACAAATCATCATCTGCCTTTTCCCAACTATGTTGGGGTAGTCAAACCGGGTGTAAACAAATAAGTATCAAACTGCACTTTCCATTAATTAATAGAAAAAAGGCACTTAAATAAATAATTAATATGAAGTTATCTGATAACCAGGGTGATAAAAACTGATTGTTTACATTCTTGATAAAATTGGATTGGACATAAAAAAGTATTGTGGGGTACAATTGTTTTTTTTTAATATCTAGTTTTACCTATTTCTAGATGAGGTCGGATAAATTATAGCTTAGTTATACTTATTTCATTTATAACAAGCCATGCACCCGATGGGATTTTCCATTGGCAAATTCTCAAGAGCCTTAGAAACGATGGTACAACTAACTTGTTCATAAACAGGATTCAAAGTATCAACTTTTTCATCTGCCTAGCCTTTACCCAACTATGTTGGGGTCAGCTTCCAGTCAAACTATAATACTGGTATTCAGCTGCACCCAGCTGAATACCAGTATTTTATATTTAGCAACTGCCTATCTGACCTCCGAAACCCTGTTACTGGGTAATACCCCTTGGTAAGACTGGTTGTCAGACTTTCGGACTTCTTACGACCCATAATGGCTGTTAAAGATTCACAAATGACAGCCGTGACAGCGTAACATGCTTTCCGAGGCACCAACTTCCATGTTTGTAAATTCAAAAATTACGAAATTCCATATAAATTTTCATCCCCTATTTATCCCTGTAGGGGTTGAATTTTCAAAAATCACCTTCGTTGTTTCAGGAACTCTTGTGCAATACAAAATTTCAAGCGTCTAGACAACCTTATGCTAGTGGAGGGCCACAAATGTTGCGTGGAAATCAATGAAATTAAATCAATCAATCAATCAATTTTATGCCAGGGTTAAAAATCCAAATGTGGTTACACCTACTTTTAACTGGCTATAGATAGCTTAGGTTAGGCCAGGTTCTGTTGGACATTAAGTTGGTTGTAGACGGCTAAAACTTGGTGTAACCGCACTTCAGCTTGTAGCAGTAACATATACATAAATGTTTTGCGATTGCTCGCCTCCTCTGTCCGAACGTCTCGGGCGCCCCGTATCTCTATGTCTAACTAGTGTTTTTTGTCTTGTTACTTTGTAACTCTTGTAAGGCACACTCGCGCCTGTTTATGCCAGCACAAATAATGTGAAACTACCTACATGAAGTATGTAAGTAGTTTCATTGTTTTCAGTTTGTGAACCTCGCGGGCCGCAAGGCCGCCTGTTGCCGACCCCTGTTCTAGACCCAGTGGTTTAAATTCTATGTTTTCTGTCAGTAAAGCATTTTTTTATTGATGGATGGTTCTTAGAAGTTAGGAAATATTTTATAGTGTAGATAAGAAAGGAGTCGGGTTCTTCTTACCTTAATCTTAAGTCTTCAACAAGTCACAAAATATTAGCTTATAACTTGTAACTTGATTTTTTTCAGAAATCAAGCGGAGATGGCTCACACGTGTCGGGGCACTATTTCTCTGCTAGGTGCCCTCATCCACACCGCAGACTCCTGCACTTTCGTCATCAGCAATGGAGGCACACAGACTTTCCACATCAGAGCTCACGATGAAGTGGAACGACAGAGTTGGGTCACTGCTTTAGAGCTGGCCAAGGCGAAAGCAATGTAAGGGTTCCTTTCAACTTAACATTGTGCTTACATGGGCGCAATTCTAGGCAGTTTTTTACCATATAGGTTTTGCCGTATATTGTTTGGTGATGCCAAGACGTCATATTGACCACAATTGCCAATAATTGTGCAATTAATTGCCTGTGAAGTTCATCTTAAAACATTGACCTAATTTTGAACCACTTGATGTTTCGGCCAGACGACACTACGCACGCTATCACTACATTTCAATGAGAACTAATTAATACTAAATAAAGTCTGGGCTCATTTTCCCTATCACGATAGGGCAACCTATTACAACGCAAGGCATGTCCAGAACTATTTAAATTGATGTTAATGTTCATTTAAAAAAAATACCCCTAACTAGTCGCTAGAAGAAAGCGTGCGCAGGAAGTGCCCTCAGGTCTTATCAGTGCCAGCTGCCCAGAATTGTGCCTATCAATAAAAAAAATCATATTGTCACTTGCTGCATATCATTAGGCGGGCACCAAATATCGTCATTGGCCACCTGTTTGATATGAGTATGGAATAGTCAATAAACTTGATAACAAATTATTTGGTTGAATTCTTGGCATGCCTAAGAGGCAATAATATGCAGCATTGCCTAATATCTAATGATATAACAACGTATGTACCTGTTATCAACAAAGATTATGAATTGAATTGTTACCCAATGAATGAATGTGTTGATTTATCACCTAATCTACTCATTAGCGCCAAAATATTGTGAAATCACTTAACTTATTTCTCACCAGTCGCGCACAAGAATCAGATGACGATGAGGACCAGATATCGACAGGTGTCATAGTAGCGGGTGGCGGTGAGGGGGAAACCGAGGATGCGGGGGGTATTGCACGAGAACTGGCAGCCAGGTTCCACGACCTGCGAACTTGTTCTGAACTTGTGGCGAGGCACGGTGCAGCTCTGCAGAGGTCTCTCGTTGACTTGGAGATCCCACCGACGGATACTACGAAACAAGTCTCAGAGAGGGCGACGCTCTTTAGGATATCATGCAATGCTATGATGAATGTAAGTGTGCTTCAGCTTAGTAACACGTCGCCTTAGGGTAATATTGCATCCATACGGTCGACGTCGCATCGATGCCCTGATCAAAGCAGAATCTTTTCATTTTTAGGATTCCGTACCTCAAAAGGAAAAAACGGAACCCTTATAGATCACTCGTGTGTCTGTCTGTCTGTCCATCTGTCACAGCCAATTTGCTCCGAATCTAATAGACCAATTAAGTTGAGATTTGGTACACATCGCTGCTTTGCATGAATACCCGCACAATCCAAAATTTTGTAATTACTGGTTTATAACACAGCCAAATGCAAAATAGTCCTTATTTCATGGAAGTAAGACTCACATTCATAACAGCATGATCGGCGGTTTTGCCGTTATGAATGTGAGTCTTACTTCCATGAAATAAGGACTATTTTGCATTTGGCTGTGTTATAAACCAGTAATTACAAAATTTTGGTTTGTGCTGGTATTCATGCAAAGCAGCGACATATGAATTTCTGTGACCCAAACACGGACGTGTAACTTAAATGAATGAATTTTGAATATAGAGGTCAATTTTGGGGGGAAAATAAGAAAATTAAAATAAACGTTTTTAAAGTTATTTAAGAAAATAGACAAAAATTCACCCCCCCCCCCCCCTCCTTATCCCCGAAAACACTGAGCCTAAAATTTTGAAATAAAAAATGCAGAAAATAGTTCTAAACCTATTGATTACAGGAAAACCTATAAGAAGTCTGTGGTCTTAAAATAACATAGTAAATCTCTCAATGTTGTGTGTACAAACTTACATTTGCAGTTGGAATGTATGGGAGAACATGTTTTTCAACTACAATGTAAAGTTTGTTCTTGGGATACATTCATCCCAACTACGGAACCCTTCATTGTGCGTGGTCTGATACGCACTTGGCCGCACTTTAAAACATTGCAAATACCTATAAAACGGTTTGGTGTAAAAGTGTATAACTATACCTAACTATTTTATAGGTATTTGCAATGTTTTACCTACACTTTGCTCATAGTTTTTGATAATTATTTTTGTTTACCCTTTTAATACATTGTCTTTATCAAAGGGGGGAGGACAATGTAGTGGTATGGAACCACACATGCACACACATGAACTTAAGTGCCTATAACTTCGCATGTCTGCTAAGTTCGAAGACAGTCAATGTCACGTCCACTACACTAGCAAAGTAGTGATTGAAGTTGATCGTGTGAGTTCTAGACCAGGAACCGACACCCCAATTGCGTGCACTTTCTTTCACAATCTGAAGAATTTTGATGGAAATTCCTAATTGATTGCTTCATATACACTGCCAACAAACTGTACAGCAGTTTGGCAGAAAATATTTCTTTTATTTTTTTTTTGTATTTTTTTTCTATATAATATTTCTTGAATAAATAAATTAAATTAATAAAAATAATAAATATGTTTGAAAAATTCGTCTGCTCAACAACGTGAATAACGCGATGAATGTTGTCGAACTTTCAAACTTAAAGGCATTGCAATCGTTAGTTACGCAATTATTACCCCGCCGTTGATTCAGTTTATTTTGTTTATAAAGTCATAATAAATAAACATATTCGTATTTATTTTAAAAAGTTCATACAAGATGTAACTTCTAATAAAGCATATACTGAACATGATATCGATTACATATAAAATACAGTAAGTTGTACTATTTACTTCTACATACAGGTATTCATTAAAACAAATTAAACAATAAAGATTTCATGGTGCATCTTTTATCATTATTTTACAATTTAACGTATAATCTTGCTTCTTATAATAGGTGATATGGTGCACCAACAAGGAGTAAGTCTTTATGCCGGACAAACGCTGTTACTTTCATAAAGATAACTACGGAATGGTAGTTACTTTACTAATTTAATGTCGTCGAAAAGTACTGCATTCTTGTAAATACCATCTTGTTTCATATTCATTTGTAGGGACACTAGTTCAGCAGTATAATTTATAGGCGTCTCTGGGTGAACTTCTACATACAAACAATTAAGAGTAACTATGCAATTCCGTTCCCATTCTTCTCTATACGAAACTACCTTTTAGAACGGGTAAATAGTTAAATTGCTCTTTTGTCTTGTAATTTTTGACGTTAGTTGACGGTAGTTTAGTTGTCTAATTGAAATATACGACTTGACTTTCACTGGTAAACATAAGTACAAATTATCCCTCATCATCAGGCCTGTTCAGAGTTCATGAGTGCGGCTGCAGCGTCGAGTGCGCGCATGAGTCGCGCGCTCCAACATGAACGTGAACAGAAGATGAGGCTGCAAGAGGTGGTGGAACAACTCGCGCGGCAACATGACAACTTGGAGAAGACTGTCACCGCACGCAGTACTGCACAGCCTGGTCAGTGTATTTTTTTTTTTTGTTACTACTCATAAGTCGACCTTGGGGGTTGTCGGCTATTTAACCGGACTTTTTGGTGAGTCTTTCATAACGTATGGCTTAAAATGATTAAAAGCGCGCTCCAACATGAGCGTGAACAGAGGAGACTTTAGTATATTCGACACCAATGAACACTACGCTAACTTGAAAAAGTCGATTTTAGAGAGGCGCTTCAAAGAAAAAATGTGATAACTTTTTAATTAATAAGGATAAGTTATTGTTTGGAGATGTTCCAAATCAGATGGACCTTGGGCCAGGTACGTGTACACTATACATAAAAATAGGGATTTATATCTATAATAGTTCTCAACTGTCCAATTACTTTAAAATGGCTTTGTTTGCTAGTAAACCACGATTTGCACTTGAAATTACAACCCACTACAAAAAGCCGTCATGGGAGTAGAGATGGGTAGTGGGTTAATACCCATTCTTCCCATTTGGGTTATAATTGGGTGATTTGGGTTTTAACCCATTTTCACCCGATTTTTTGGGTAAAAACGGTTTGCATAGTGATTATCGTAAAATATAATTTAAAAGGTATGGTCAGCGGTTGGCAAGCCTGCGATCATAAACTTGGACGCATAAACATCAAATGGATTTATGGCCTTTTATTTTTATCATTTTTTTTTTATTTACCTAGCGAACAAGATTAAACTCAAAATCAAACATTTATTTGCAAAATCACAAAGTAGTTCACTGATAAAAAATCACATTTGTTACAAAGTTCGTATAATAATTTTGCGTAATCGTCACTTGAAATTGATTTGGTAATACAGTCGTTATCGAAAAATTCGAAGCTGTTAATCCTGAACTTGATGAAGCTCCTGGGCTAATGATACGCATCGGTGATGGTAATGAGGAATTTTGCCTTCGAGATGGTGGGGGTGAATCAGACATACATTCTTCAGTGTCCTCGTACAGATTGTTCCTGCGCTTGTGCAATAAATTCCAGTTGTAGGTTATGTAGGTTAGTTTTGCTGCTCGTTCCGTAGTGAGCCTATTTCGTTTTTTTTTACTATGAATATTGCTGTGAGCACTAAAGGAACGCTCTACTGCAGCAGAAGTAGATGGCGATGTGAGAATACGGTCAGCGACTTTGCTCAATGCAGTAGACCCACAATTACCCTTCCACCATGTTGTTGGCTTAATGTCGCTTATGTTTTCCCATAGAAATCTTCTACTCCGAAACCCATCTCTCGCTCTGTAAGATGCTAAGTTTAGTTAGGCATTTGCCTTCAAACTTCGTCTATTCCGATCAAGATTATGAAGACAATTTGGCTTGCATCCTTGCGGCTATTGTACGCGTCAAACAATCCCCTACAAGGTGTACAACGCGGTGTAGGTAGAAAAATCAACACCCATCCAAAATCCAAATGTTCGTTCATTTCGACTCTGGGTGTCTGGGTGGGTTGATTTTAATTGGCGTGATTGTTGCTTCTATCTTCAACGCCCCGTTGTATCCCTTCTTAGAGATTTTTTTTTTTTTTTTTTATACCATTTATATCAAGAGTCGAGACAAAAACGATAAAAAAAACCTTTTAGTCTAACTAAACTCCTAAATTAATTTAAGTTACAAATTTTGAGGCGGCGCCAAACAAACATTCAACGAAGATCTATCAAGCTATTATACAATTTTATACGCTTTACATAATTAATTTGCTTCTTTGTTTGTTTGGCGCCGACTCAAAATTTGTAAGTAATATAAATAAATTTAGGATTTTAGTTAGACTAAAAGGTTTTTATTAAGGGTTCCGTACCTCAAAAAGAAAAACGGAACCCTTACAGGATCACTCATGTGTCTGTCTGTCTGTCTGTCCGTCTGTCACAGCCAATTTGCTCCGAATCTAATGGACCGATTAAGTTAAAATTTGGTACACGTATGTATTTCTGTGACACCAACACGGACGAGTAATGTAAATTAATGAATTTTGAATATGGGGGTCAATTTTCGGGGGCAAAAAAGAAAATAGAAAAGAAGTTTTGTCAAACATCCATTGTACCGTGCGACATCAAATGAAAAGGCTTACTGTGAGGGTCTCAAATATATATTTTTTAACTATTTTAAAATAAACTGTTTTAAAGTTATTCAAGAAAATACACGAAATTTACTATTCCCCCTTTATCTCCGAAACTACTCAGCTTAAAGTTATAAAAAAAAAGGTACAGAAAATACTTCTATACCTATAGATTACAGAAAAAACTATAAGAAGTCTATGGTCTCAAAATAACATGGTAAATCTCACAATATTGTGCGCCCAAACTTACATTTGCTGTTGGAATGTATGGGAGAACATGTTTTTCAACTACAATGTTAAGTTTGTTCTTGGGATAAATTAATCCTAACTACGGAACCCTTCATTGTGCTGGGCCGTTTTTTTTATTATTCACTTTTCAGGTTTTTTTTTGTCGGTTTAACTTTTTGTATAAAAACGCTTTTATTTTTCGCTTTTCAGTTACCTTTTTGGAAGTCGGTTGTTTTTTTTTTGTAAAAGTTTTTCTTTTCACTTATTATACTCTGATTTTTAATTTGCTAGACTAAAATGACATATGATAACATGAGTAAAATGTCAAAATGACACAAAACGTTCGATTTGAGCTGTTTTTTTGGTCTAACAAATTAAAAATCAGAGTTTAGGTGGTGGTACCTAACCCCACACAAATTCGAATACCAGTACCTGCAAAATAGATTAGAACATCATCTACATAATATACTAAGTGGAAAAAATACGTATTATTGAAGCTAACTCAAACAAAGTTAATAAATTTTATATGGGATCAACTTCGAGGTTACCCTCCAGAATAAAACAAAAATCTTTGAAATCGGACTGCTCTATAAAAAGTTATGCGTGACCATACATTAAAAAAAAATGTACGTGTCGAATTGAGAACTTCCTCCGTTTTTTTCGTCGGTTAAAAGCATGAATCTAGCGGCCGCTTTTCAGTGCGGCTTACCATGTTGCAGCCTGCAGGGTTTGCCCATAATCTTTAATATGCTCTACTATCCGTATTTGCAATGATGTGAAAAATAGTACGGTTGCACGCATATTATTTCCCATTTAACAAAGCAAAGTACTGCCGTATGTACATATTGCGGTGTTTCGTTGTGTTAATGCTACGCATTAACCTGTTGCTGTATTTTTTTTAATGATGGTTTTGCTCTTGACTCTAGTCTAGGCTGGACGCGATAGAGACAGAGTCGACGATGGAGTGAGCTTACCCAGAAGAAGCCTGTTCACTCTCACTTTAAAGAGATTAGGGTTAGGGCTATGCGCTCGGAAACACAGACGCAGGTAGTGAGTTCCACTGTTTTGCTGTGCGCATTATAATAGTTATTTGGAAGCGCTTGGTGCGAATCGGTGGAATAGCAACTAGGTAGGGATGGTAACTGGCAGTGCGTCTAGATGTCCGATGGTAGAAGCGTAATGGTAATGGTAACAATTGCTGAATAATTCAATCTGCACATCATTCGGTGCTTTGAATATGCCGCTTTTTATTTGAAAATAGTTTCAGAACGATTCCGAATAGTTGCCAACGCAAAAAAATTATAAGCGCATTGAACGTTAGAATGAATGAATGAATGAGAGGAGTGTAACTTCGACGAACGTGTAAAACTGAAGCCCTGAAGGTGTTGTGCGTGACGGATGAAAAATCAAAAAGAAATTTTCGTTTTGGGCTACAAAAAAGTTAAACATAATTTCCGTCGAAATTAATCTAATATGTATGAAGTGTGTGTGATACAATAACAAAAATGTATAAACAAAAATAATACTGCCATAATTATTCGGTACGTAATGTGTAAAGTGAAACGATATATTTTCATATTACGGAAGGCAAATTTTTGGTGATTTTCAAGGTTGTTGTTTTTCAGTTCAACATAATACAGTTTGTAATTGGTTGATCTCTATTCGTTTATTTAATTTACGTGTATCGCGACTGAAGTGTTGTCATTTGGCAGTGCGGTATTGTGTTAGTTCTGCCTAGTAATAACAAAATCACATTCATGTACGCGTCTATTGTGATCTTGGCCTTGTATAGCTAGCTTTGCGTTATTTATTATTCTTGTTAGGTAGAGCAATGCTAAATTGACTTCGCCATAACAATACAACATTATGGGCGGTAAGTGGAAACAAATAATAAATATGGAAACACATCATCACAGAATGCTATACAAAGGCTAGCTTTCCAGTTGATTTCATGGGGTTAATATAGTGACGAAACGATCATCATACACTGTAACATGTATGTAATCACTTGCTGGTAGAATAGGCCAATACTACATACTTACATGTACTTAAGCTTTGATAGATACCATGTGGGACTAAATATCGGCAGAATTGGACATACAAAATGTTTAGTAATTGTATAGGCATGTTTTTAATAACTGTGGCCTACCAGTTACTTAGGTGTTTGTAAATATCCTACAGGTGTGGTAAGAGTCAGAAAAGTCAAAACATAAATAGATCAGTTCAACTTGCTTTGATCAGCTACTGCATGCTTACCATATAATAGTATTTTTTCATTGTAGGTTAAAACTTGAAAATGAAAATGACTCGTATAATAGAATGGTGCTATAATTATTTAATCAATACAATTTTTACACCATGGATAGAGCAAAGTGATGTACCTTTTTATTTTTCTGTAAAATGTTAATTAGTTTTACAAATATTTTGTTGGAATATAATTATGAATAAGTGAAAAGTCATTAGATAAGCCTATTATTAATTACTATAAAATTGATAGATTTGTGTAGACATATTGTTAAAATGCAATAGATAGAGGCTTGTAGAATATAATAAATGGACCTAGGTATGCAGAAAGCAGTCATATGGCACTTTTTACAAAAACGAGTTATAAACACAGCCATGCAAATCCCGACATACAAGATTTTTTTGAAAAAACAGCCATGTCGATATCTCTATTTATCACGGAGATATGAGCCGTCAAAAGCAGCCATGTCCATGATGCAACCATCTACAGAAAAATGCTTATAACTCTGCTTGAACTTTCCCAACATGGTTGCCTTCTGCATAACACGGTCCAAATTAGAATATGACTATTGTTTGCTTACAGAATATGTAGGAAACATAATGTACTTATTAGAAAATCTTCAGCTGACACAAGAATCTGTGGCAGAATCTATCATCCACAACATGTCCTTTTTTCCATAATTATCTATTAGTTGTTGTTTTGGTAGTCACCCCCTTTCTAGCCACATCATCTTTCACACAGTCCATCCAACGTTTCTTTGGTCTTCCCCTCTTATAGCCAAAACATTCATACTCAAAACTCACAACATTTTCCTCATTCCTCTGCATCATATGCCCATTCCATAACAATAGATTTCCACACAACTTCAGTCACCAGTGCCACTTTCAGACTTCCTTACTACTTTGTGGTTCTTATGTAATCATTTCTTATTCTATCCATTCGTGTAACACCACATGTCTCTCTTAGCACTCTCCTCTCAGCTGCATGCAGTTGCTATTCATTCATACCTTTTGTGGCACAAAATTCTAATCTATTGCTGTAATATACACTATTACTATTTACGCTTGAAGTGGTGACAATAACAAGCACTTAATCTTTCTACTTTTATAATGAATAATATGTAAAAAAAAAACAACCAATATGTTAAAAATATATTATGACATTGTTTACAGTTTTTGTGTCCAATGTCCTATTTATGTAACTTTTATTTTATGTTGTTTTTTTTTTTGTGCAGGTGGGAACGGTACGGGACAAGGCAACGAGACTGAGGATGAGGACCATGAGTTCTTTGATGCCGTGGAAGAAGGCGTCTCCACAAATATGGATGACACAACATCATTTGTAATTAAAGTGCCTGTAAGTCCTCTAGCTGACTCTTTTAGCTCCCAATCAGAGTACATAATGTGATTCATCAATAATAATAATTGCATGTTGTTCTAACTTCAACAGACTTACATTGTTAATATAAAGTTCCAATGTTAGAAGCAATGTCAAATTGTAAAACTGTTTTGCATGATAATTTTAAGTTTACAAAACAAATACAATTTGGCTATAAACAAGGTCAATATAAACCTTGTTTATAGTGAAATTGTATTTCTTTTGTTTTGTAATCGTATTTTGTAGTTATCATTTGTTTACTAACTAACAGAAATTGAATTTCTTTATCTTATTTTGCACATGGATCTTAAAACAACATATTAGTTGTTACATAAACTTTCTGTACTGTTCTGTGGCTGGTCATCAGAAGCCCGAAAGCCTGACAACCAGTCTTACCAAGGGGTATTGCCCAGTAACTGGGTTGTGGAGGTCAGATGGCAGTAGCTCCATGTAAAAATACTGGTATCCTGCTGCATCCGATTAGACTAGAAGCTGACCTCAACATAGTTAGGAAAAGGCTAGGCAGATGATGATGATGATAAACTTTCTGTACTAATTATATTGTATAGAGTGACTGATATTTTGAAAAAAAAAAACACCATTTATTGATTTACAGTAAATGTTCTGAGTAAATTATGTTGTCAGTGTTAGTCATCATTATCCTGTGAGGGTTGTTGTTACAGAGTGAGTCATGCTCGTTGTTCATTGTGTTGTGTGTGACTTTACAGGTAAATAGGAAAAACAAAGTAAAAAGCGGCGAAAGTTCAGATGAGTCTGAGAGTGAAACCGTCACTGAAACTCAACAGGTCAGTTCCTATTTTATTTAATCTTTATTTTTATATTTCGAAGTTGCAAGTCAAAGAAGTATTTAAAAATTTTGTCGTGATCTTATCGCGTATCGCTTGCGACGTGAAATAAGAAATGCTTGAGCAGGTTCACTTAGCACACTTAGGGCGCTTTCAATTTAAACGGTTGGTTGTTGATTGGTTGTTGACTGTTGCAGTCCGGGTATGGTACTGCGGTGATAAATGATTTTATTTCTGTAAGTAGGTTTGTACAAACACTTTTACACGTCAATCATGATTTTTTTTTTAAACTAGATGAGGTCGGCGTTTCCTATCTGACTACTCTGAGAAGAAAGGCCGAAACAAACTCAGAGGTCACAGTCTCTTTTAAATTTCAGACATAATCTTGGTCAGTTCATGTCAAGACCATATAGATTGCTGTCTGAAATGGTCTTTTGTGGAAAGAACCACAGAGATTGAGAGGACCTGTCCAGTCAGGTCAGTGCACGCATTTGTTAGTAATCGCGCAGCTTAGCTCAGAACTTAAGGAGCTCAACGATTCGACGAACAATAAAAAAGAAAGGACATTTGGGTAGGCCGCATAAATTATTCAAACTGCTAGACCTTGATTAAAAATAACTGAGAGAAAAATAAAACAAACAAAAAAGCAATGACTCACATAGTCTTCACATTCACAATAATTAAAAGAATATAATACTTTACAAAGTAAATATTCATGTCAACATTCAGTATGCAAAAATAAAAAAGAGAAAATAGTAAATTTGGAGCAGCTCATTCCCAAGCCTTTTTGTCCTCAATATAATCTTTAACACATCTTGTGTTTAATGAATGATTTGAATTTATTAAGGCTTAGATCTTGAACGTGGCTTGGAAGTTTATGATAAAAGCGTATACATTGTACACCTGAATGAGCCACATATTTTCTTGAGCCCTATTGAAGGTACAACAAATTTGTGTTTGTTTCTAGTATTTATATTGTGTATAACACTGTATTTTTTAAAGAATTTTACCTTTTTATGGGCATATAAAAAAAATCATAAATGTACTGAGCAGGCACAGACATTATATTGATCTCCTTAAATTTCTATCTGAGAGATTGTCTCGGACTTAATTTATAAATGGATCGAACTGCTCTTTTCTGCAAAACAGAGATAGTCTGAATGTCAGCTGCATTTCCCCGCAGCAGAATACCGTACGTCATTACACTATGAAAATAGCTAAAGTACACTAAACGGGCTGTCTCTATGTCAGTTAATTTACGAATTTTCCTAACAGCGTATGCTGCGGAGCTTAGCTTTTTTGACAATTTATCTATATGTGGGCGCCACTGAAGCTTAGCATCCAAAGTTAAGCCCAAGAGTACTGTACTATCTTCAGGATTCAATTCTTCGCCCTTTATCAACACGTTAGTTTTCACCTGCCTAACGTGAGGTAGCGTAAACTTAATGCATTTCGTTTTTTTTTTTTTTTAATTAAGAAGTAAATTATTAACATTGAACCAGTGAACTACTTTTGAGATCATTGTTTCCATCGTCAGTAACCAGCTGCTGACGTTTAAGTTTAAACAAAAGTGAAGTGTCATCCGCAAACAAAACTATATCATGATTATCCTTTATGAGGAATGGCAAGTCGTTAATATAAATAAGAAACAAGAAAGGACCAAGAATTGAGCCCTGTGGGACTCCCATTGTTACTATATATGTTACCGGGAGATCTTATTCCATTAACGTCAACGCTCTGAGTCCTATTACTCAAGTATGAAGTAAGAAGATCCAGAGCCGGGTTCCGGATACAGTAGTGGCGGAGTTTCCTGATTAACGTTTCATGAAGAACGCAATCGAATGCCTTAGACAAATCACAAAAGGTGCCCAAGGCATCGCATTTATTTTCCCATGCATTGTAAATATGTCCTAAAAGTTCAACACAGTAGTTGAGTTGTTGAGATCAGTAGTTGAACGACCCCTTGTTAATTGTTTGTTATGTAATAATTTATGCTTAATAAAAAATCTTTGCAATAATTGGTTTAAAATTAATTTCTTAAAAATTTTACTAAACGTAGGTAGTACTGAAATACTTAGGTCTATAGTTTATGGGGTCTGATGTACTACCTGATTTAAACAAAGGTATTATTTTACTATATTTCATAAGGTCAGCAAACTCCACACAGTCAATACAGTTATTAAAGATAAAGAGCTGTAGGTGCTACAATGTCAATAATAGACTTGGCAACTTCTACAGAAATCCCCACGGATCTGCTGTCTTTTTTACCTTTGTGTGAAGAAAGGTTTTAATTATGGTGCGGTACGGTGATGGTACTGCGTGCGGGTGTCGTAATAATTCTGCAACAAACGTGCGGCGGCAGCCCGACATCAACCATCTAAATTAATAGCGCCCTTATACAGCGCCAATATTAACACACCATAGTTAGCAGTTGTTTAAAACACATTATTTAAACTTCTTTATTTTTTTCGCATAAAATGAACATTGCGTTAATTTACATAATTATGTAGTTTCAAATTGGAAAGGCGCCGGTTTTAATATATTCAGTATTAATACGTGTTATGTATCTTTTTAGACTAGATTATTATTGATTACATAATAAATACAATGTAGAGATACAACTGACTCAGTCGTATGACTTGATCGCATCTCATGGATGTTCACAATTTACGTAAAATAGGTACATTCACACGAATCTTAAACATGGAAGCTATTGTACGTGATTTACAGTGTCCTCTATTATGTAAAGCCAGTGGAAAAGAGCGGGTGTTTAGCGGTTAATTGCTTTAGTTGGTTCAATTTTATGAAGAAACATGAATATTAACAACGCTCATCTCTTGCGCATGATGTATTGCTGACCTTGTGTTTGACTAACTCTGAAATGTATTGTTGAATGAAGGTAATTTTCGTGGAAGACAAAGAACGACCGGAAAGTGTGATGGGGGGTACGGAAGCGGAAACCACCGCCGAAGGCGAAGCCATCGTGCCGAAAACACAGGATATAGTAGTATGGGTGAGTAAACTTGTTGCATTTGTGAATCTACATAAATAAAAATCAATTGCCGAATTTATTTAAGCTCATCACTTTAGAACGGTTGCACCTATTTCGCAAATACCTCATTCCACCGGCCCCCTTCTGCCATCGGAAATCTAGACGCACTGCCAGTTACCATCCCTACCTAGCTGCTATTCCACCAATTCGCACTAAGCATTTCCAAATTTCTTTTATAATGTGCACAGCAAAAGAGTGGAACTCACTACCTGAGTCTGTGTTTCCGAGCGCATACAACCCTAATCTCTTCAAAGTGAGAGTGAACAGGCTTCTTCTGGGTAAGCTCACTCCATCGTCGACTCCGTCTCTGTCGCCTCCCACCTCAAGAGCAAAACCAACTTAAATAAAAAATGCTTTTTTTGTGTTTGTAATTGTCAGGACAAGGTTTATATGACAGATTTTTTTTGGAAAATTCACCAGGAAACGTCGGAAATTTGGATGCTATTTTTGTATGAAAACAGATATCTCACAGCCTAAACTGAGTTAGAGACATGAAATACATCCGGGCGACGCCTGGCACAAACAGCTAGATTAAAATATAAATATTGTTTTAAATTAAACTAGTATGGGTGAGTTGTTGCATTTCTGAATTTAAAATATTAATAACGTTTTAAATTAAGTAATTTCATGTTTCATATCGGCACGCTTATTGAGGGCAGGTCATACCATGTTACAAAATATGAGCCAGTTGGCATAGTGGTAACGGCTGACTGCCCAGCTGTCACTGGACGTACGTTGCAATGCAACATGTATGAGCCAGCCGGCATAGTGGTTAGCGGCTGACTGCCCAGCTTTCACCGGGCGTACGTTGTATTGGCACATGTATTTCACCAATTAAACTGAACGCGTTCATCACAATCTAAACTGCGTTAAGAAATGTTAGTGTTAAAAAATCTTCAGGAATATTGAAACTGACAGCTCTTGAACGCGATCAACACATCTGAACCCCGTTCAAGAGCTGCCAGTGTCATCATTGTTGTGGAATATTGACACTGACAGCTCTTGAAGGCTTCGGTTGTCATGATATGGGCATGTGATGCGGAGGAATGAGGAAAATGTCGTGAGGAAAGTTTTGAGTATGAATGTCGATGGCTATACGAGTAGGGGAAGACCAAAGAAACGATGGATGGACTGTGTGAAAGATAATATGGCTAGAAAGGGAGTGACTATCGAGATGATGACTAATAGAGAAGTACGGAAGCAAAATACATGTTGCGCCGACCCCAAATAAATTGGGACAAGAGCAGGAGAATGATGATGAGCTCTTTAACGCAGTTTAGATATGGGTTCAGTTTCATTGGTTAGTGTCAAGTTCACCAATGAACCTGAATGAGATCAGCACATCTAAACCGAGTTCAAAAGCAGTCAGTGACAATATTCCAAATAGAAAAAATGACACTGACAGCTCTTAAATGTGGTTAAAGCGCACTAAGAGGAGTGGACTAAAACGGGGGCTAATATGTACCTATTCGACTCCCAAAGTTATATTTTGCATTGCTAACTTCATAAATAACCTGTGACTACGTAATAAGTAGTCAAACTTTTGTCACATATGGAAAGTTAAATAACTGACATAATGCGTTACGCACTACATCCATTTATACATCAAATGAAAGGGTATAAAATACAGATTTACACCACATTAAAATTATTCGAAATGTTCTCCTCTTGCTTCGATATCATCAATCGAAGCACGCACGACGTTCATGTCAATATTGGCGACTGCTTTAATCAGGGATGGTTTAAGTGACTCCAAGTTGCGATGGGGTTTAGCGCAGACCTCTAAGTGCTGCCATATTTTGTAATCCAAGGGATTCAAGTCTGGACTGGATGAGGGCCAATCCTCATGCCTGATAAAGTCGACTCCACGGGTCGTAATTCAGTTTTGGGTACTTTTCACCTTATGAGCCGGCGCAGAATCCTGCTTTAATACCCAGTGCTTGTTTTTGAACATTGTTTGTGAAAAAGGTTCCACAATGTTTGTTAGGACTGTTTTGATATACAAGGGCACTGGTTTTCACTCCTTTTTCACAAAAAAAAAAACACCTCCGTTGGACCCAAATAGGACACCCCAAGCCAAACCATGAATGTCGAAGGGTGATGACCACGCTGAACACGTGGCACACGTCTGCTCGCTTCTTCACTAGTGTGCATACACCTTATCTTTTTGTTTGTTGAAACTCTCCTCAACATTATTATTTTTTTTTTCTATAAGCATGCAGTCCTAGGTCTTTATTTAACACCCTTTTAAACAGTAGTTCTGCTTAAGCCAACATTTTTTGCTTGCGGACTGGATTTCGTTGGATTCGCGCCTTCACTGCTTTGATGACCGCTGGAGTCCGAACATTATGAGGTCGACCGCTCCTTTGTTTATCTTCTAATCTTGAATCTTCCCTGAATCGTTTGATAGTACGATAAATAAATCTCAGTGGAATTTTCAAATTTTTCAGCAGTTTGAAAATCTCATGTGGCGCGTGACCGCAACGATGCAATGGCTCAAAAATTACTCTGTCTTTGCGCGTCAAATTCCAGAAACCCTTTGTTTTTATTTTCTTTAAATATTCAAATTTCGAATGCCCATAATATTTCCGTACAAGGCGTGAATAAGTTGATAAGTCGACTTGCAAGTAATTTTTATTTGTATAAAAATGGCATGGAATCCCTAATTTATATGGTGAATAAAAATGAGTAAGTCGATAAGTTCATAATTCTCGGCAAACTGCACTTGTGTATGTAAATATGAATTAGATTCCAGACGCCATTTTTATACAATTCAAAATTTCGTGCAAGTCGACTTATCAACTTATTCACGCCTTGTACGGATTTACTCGGCTTGCATTCTAAATTCGAAATTTTACCTATGTGACAGAACTTATGGCCTGACTACGCAGTTTAAACAGGTTAAAATGTGTTTTTTATTCATTTCAATATTTCTGTAGACACATCCTTTTTCCTTACGGCGGCAGTAAGGTGGACCATGACCTGGTTTAGGTCATAGGATAGTTTTTATCCCGATATCCCTACGGGATCGTGACTTATGCGGATGAAACCGCGGGGCGCAGCTAGTTTTTCGTAAGTGTAATTATCCAAAGTTTTAAAAAATATCGAAAATATTTGATATATGATGCGAAAACACTTTCTAAATATCACTAAATGTGCTCGTGTAAAAACGTGAATAAGAAAAGCTATTTATAGAAAGAATTGGCATGTTAACAATACCAATGCCGGGGAAAGTGCCAATTTACCTATGGTAGAATGTAGTGAACTCCAACCACTAATGCAATTATTACATGACGCTTGGGTACAACGGTCGTGTATCTATTAATATTATCTACACGGACTTGATACTTATTGTAGTAACAAAAACAACAAACATGAAAGTTGTAATGAAGATACATAATATTTATGGGCATGGCTTTCGAGAATTCTCCCAGCATTTACTTGTATTGTGTGCTACGATGTGCTTAGCTATAAGATTTGGATATAACATAAATTTGTGTATTAGCTTTTCATAATTCATTGATATTCGTAAGCTTTTCAAAAAACCCGCGTATAGACAAGCCCTTTCACAGTGTGTCGCTCTTCAGAGATTCAAAACTTCTTTGATTTATTTCTCTACAAGGTGTAATTTTAACGCACAACCACGACCTCTTAAGAAGCCCCCGGGGCATGCGTAGTTCATACAAATGAAATACCAAAATAATTTGTAATTCATACATATTCTTAAGGTAGTATGTATTTATTCCGTTTGGATTACAGAATATCTAGGATCCCAAATATATATTTTGAAAGGATACTGATTTAAAGACGAGATATATGAAGAATTTCAAATTTCTATAGAAAACTTATTTTTCTCATATTTCATTATTTAAATGAGTGTGTTTGTACAAACACTTTTACACGTCAATCATGTTTTTTTTAAAAACTAGATGAGGTCGGCGTTTCCTATCTGACTACTCTGAGAAGAAATGCCGTAACAAACTCAGAGGTCACAGTCTCTTATAAAGTCCAGACATAATCTTGGTCAGTTCATGTCAAGACCATGTAGATTCGTGTCTAAAATGGTATTTTGAGGAAAGAACCACAGAGATCTGACCTGTCCAGTTAGTGCACGCGCAGCACCTGAATTTTGTTCGCATAAGTCGTCAAAATGTAGGGAGAAATTCCGTTCAGCGGTTTTAGCGTGAAAGCGTAACAAACAAACAAACTCACTTTCGCATATATAGTATTACTAGCTTTTGCCCGCGGCTTCTTCTGCGTGGTTGTCGGAAATCATCCCACGGGAACGCACTACCGGGATCGGGATCAAAAGTATCCTATGTCCTAATCTAGGTCATAGTCTACCCATGCGCCAAATTTCATCCAAACCCGATTAGCGGTTTTAGCGTGAAAGCGTAACAATCAAACTCACTTTCGCATTTATAGTATTATGGTAAACCGGTCTATCGAAACTCAATAAATGTATTAGGTACTTAAATAAAAAGAAAAAACTAACTATTAAAAAAACACACTACTAAAGTTTCTACAATAATATAATTAAATCATGATTCGAAAGAAGTACTGTTCCCCAGGAAAACAACAATAACGTATTATGATACTAGATACTAGTATCATAATACGTTATTGTTGTTTTCCTGGGGAACAGTACTTTTTTTCGGGATGAAAGGTACCCTATGTCCGTTTCTGTACACGTGACAAGTGTATGCAAAATTTCAGGATGATCGGTTCAGTGGTTTAGGCGTGAAAAGGTAACAAACTTACTTTCGCATTTAAAATATTATAAGCAGTGATCGGATAATCGCTACTTTTATTCCCACGAAAGAATAATACGGACATACCTTTCAGAATCCCTTCTGTTCGTATAAAATACAATAAATTAGTCGATTCGATCACTAATCTGTTAGATAGATAAATCAATTTCCAATACTTGACCACATTGTGCACATTATCATTATTTTATTGATATTCCATTTGTTTTGAATAAAATGAAGATACTAAATCAAAAGAAGCACTGCTATAATTTAATTAAGTTAGTTATAGTTGTTTTTACAAAATTGTTCAATTCTGGGAACCCGGGATTAGTTATTTATTCAGAAAGGAATGTCCATATTATTCTTTCGTGGGAAGAAGTTTAGGTATATAAGCGCCCGATTATCCGATCACTGATTATAAGTTAGGATATCGTTTGTATGAACTAAGCATGCTCCGGGGGCCTCTGTACTCATTATTATGAACAACTTTTACCATGGGACCAAACCTGAAATCGCAAAAAAAACATCTGCTGTTCCTTACATTTTCACGAGTTATGGTATGCGAACATAAATGTAGGGAACAGCTTACTTTCCGCGATTTCAGGTTTGGTCCAACAGTAAAAGTTGTTCATAATGATGAGTACAATGGGCCCTTATGAGGGTATGCTTTAAGTTATACCTTGTATAGTTAGGTAATTTACATATTAAAGGATGTCGTCATATGTTTACTGTTAGCGTTTTCACGAATAAAAACGATCACTTAGGCATTGCTAAATTAAATAAAAACCGGTCAAGAGCAGTTGGACTCGCGCACCTAGGGTTCCGGACCATCATATATTTAAAAAAGTATGCTATTTAGAGACATCATTTTATTTATCCTTTAATATTTACATAAACTTCTATCACATAGAACAATTTCTGATTTTTCTCTATGGAAACTTCGGAGATAAGGGGTGGGGTGGGTGGAAACGGTATTTTTTTACGTTTTTCATCAAAATTCGAAAACTACGCGGCCTAAAAAAGATGAGAAAATGTTTGAGAATATGCAAACAGCGCTTTTTCATATGATACCCCACATGCCCTAGTAGCCCCACTTTGAATTTTTAAGACCCCTTTCAGTCCCTGTTGCAAAAAAAAAAACATCTTTCTTATTTGCAAAATAGTTGGGCAAACGTCATCTAAAACTATTCCAAAGTTCAAGTTGATGGCATTAGTAGTTCTTAAGATATCCAGCTGTGATAGACGGACAGACAGACTGAGTCGCATCATAAAGGTTCCTTTTTACCATTTTGGTACGGAACCCTAAAAACAGACATGACTGACATAATTGACCGTACCTCTTGATTGTGTTGAAGTTTGAATTTTTCACCCGCCCTAGGCGGGATATTAATTTCAACTTGATGCCTCTACCTGTTCATGAGAAAAAGGGTCTTGACAGATGAACAACGAGGCAATCCTATAAGGGTTTCGTTTTTTTCAGTTTGAGGTACAGAACAGTCAAAAGGCTATGGGAGGCATGTACCGGTCCTCACCGCTATAGACCGCATATCTTGGATGTCGCGTTATATTTGGTCGTAATCCTCAGCAGTGAGAGAACAACTGTCTATCCCTTACGTTGTACATGTTTTGTCTGCATCATCCTAAGATTGACTTTAAAAAAAAATCCTCAGTCATTATCTTTGTACAGTATTTTTTTACTTGTACATAAAGTTTTAATAAATAAACAACGAAGAAGTTATGTAACGTGTTTAATTTTGTATGTTCGCAGCCGCACGTAGTGTACGCACAAGCGATGATGATCGATGGCCACCCGCGGCGGACGCGCGTCCCCGACAAGCCCAACTACCCGCTCAGTCTTTGGTCCATTATGAAGAATTGTATAGGTCTGTATTATCAACCAACTTACAGATAAACTAGAAAAGGATGCCCTTTATGTTTCTGAATTGGCATGAACGTCGCGCCACAGAGTAAACCTGTTTGTTCACAGCACCGGGAACAGGACGTCAACGAGAAACGAGATTATTCGGCCATAGTAAATGTACTGTCGCTACTTCGGCGCTGTCGTCTGTTTTCTCGTTGACGTCCCTTTCCCGGCGCGGTGGACAAACAGTGTTCAGAGGCAATGCTACTAAGTTTTGTACTACTGCCCTTTGTAGTAGCGCTCCTATCATTGCGCGTTTGCATGAAGTTTTCTCTCTGTCGGGTTACCTACTCTGGTCTCAGATCGTCATTTGTTACTTAAAAGTTTTTTGAAATTGCATAGAGTTGTTAATCTACAGGGTGTGTGATCAGATTTAAGGGTGTAGTACAGACTATCAAACTGAACAACTTTCTCCATGGGACCAACATTGTAATCGAGAACAAATTATATGCTGTCCCATACAAAGCTTCAATACCTACTCGACCCAAATTTATGGGACGGCTGATAATGCACACCTTTCTGATACACCCTGTATAATTTTGTAAACATGGTAAAAGAAAGTAGAAAAGTACTTCCATGGTTGTAACAGTTCTATACAGAGTGAATTTTTCAAGTGGGCGTGGATGCAGAATGGCCAAATCCCAAACTATGAGGAATAGCGAAAAGTACTCAAAGGAGCATCGGGCTCGATTTTGATAAAAACTAAAACTGCATCATTGTATTTTTGAAAAATCAATATCAAGGTAACATAAAAAAAGTTTTGATAAAAATGACCTGTTTCCTTTAGTTTGCCGTATGTCATTACTTCCCAGAATTCGATCCTTATTAACGACACTATCGAATGGTGTAATAATACAGTGTGAGTGCTTTTTTTTTTTCAAAATCAACGGGTTCGATTCCTGGCTAGAAATATTGATTTTTCAAAAATCCAATGATGCTGTTATAGTTTTCATCAAAATCAAGCTCGAGACTTCTTTGAGTACTTTTCGCTATTCCTCATAGTTTGGAATTTGGCCATCCACGCCCACTTGAAAAATTCTTAGATATCATCATGGCGCGTTCGTATTTCCGAAGCGCAAAGTTGTCTTTGGAAATCTGTTCAGTGCCGTACGCGGCGGTCGGTAAAGAACAATTACACTGCCGTCATAAGGAAAAAGGACGTTTCTACACAAATATTGAAATAGAGAAAAAAAAATTTTGTCCTTTTTAAAATACAAAAGCAGATGCGTCATAATTTAATAGTAAGAATTATTGGGTTTTCGTTTAGTTTACGCCAATATAAAAATACTGGTTAGATGCGTCTTTTTTTTTTTGCTGATTCCGAACAAATAAGTAAATATCTCTATTTCGAAAAAAATGTCAGATGCGTCTTTTATCCTTATGACGGTAGTATAGTTTTTGACGGAAACTGTGACACATGAGTGGCAGAGACGCACGCTCTACAAATTCGAACAAATTTAACTATAATAATAAAATAATAATCTTGAGAAATGCTACGGCCAATAACCTATCGGCCGAGTCCTTCGATCGTAATCTCAGAGGCTATTGTTGGATGGCTGAACCACTTTCCACCTAAAATTAGGAACCTTTGTCTGATGCTTGAGTATCCATATACTTATAAATCAAAGTAGCTTTGATGTCTGTCTGTGTGACTGCGTTGTTCTTCTAAACTACACTAGTAGTTCTACGAACAGTAGACCTCGCGAACACAAACTTTTTTGCAACAATTAATATTTTATATGGGATATTTACCTTTGTTTTCATCAGATCTTCACCAAATTTTGAGACTAATACCGACTTGTAAATTGCAAAAAACCTAAGAAAATTTGAATTTCGCGGGCTACCTTGACGCTTTCGCCTTAAGTGTAGTGAGTCCCTTATGTTCCATATGCGGTTTTTACCATCATTTAGAGAATTTATTCCAGAAGTTGTATCTGCATAATACATTAATATTTAACTTTGATAAATTTCTAAAATCTGGGTGTTAAGACAAGTCACCCAGATTGCACCCGTGCGAATCAAGTGTATTACATTTAACAAATTAAAGAATAAAGCACTATATTTTTAATTAGGTAAGGAACTATCGAAAATTCCGATCCCGGTGAACTTCAGCGAGCCGCTGTCGATGCTGCAGCGGCTGACGGAGGACTACGAGTACTCGTCCGTGCTGGACCAGGCCGCCAAGTTCAGTGACCCCGCGCAACAGCTGGCGTACGTCGCCGCATTTACAGTCTCGTCCTACGCTACGACGGCTTGCAGGTACTAACATCACTTCACTTGATTTTATTTGGCGCTCAAAGGGCGATTATTTGAGATTATTTATCTATCTATTTTATACATATTATATATATATATATAACACATATTATAAATGACCAATTATTGTAATTGCATTCACTGCCTCGTTGGTCTTAGTGCCCTATGGGATTTCCTACATGTGCCCAGATAAAAAGTACTCTATAGGACATACAGAATATGGTTCATATTTGTGTGCATCCATCCAATCTGTTCTGCTGTTTTTGAGTAACAAACATCCAAACACTTATTTTTCACATTCATTATGATGTTAGTAGGATAATATTAAAGGAAACATTTATCAGTTTATGTATGACATATATGCTACCGTGCCAATCCAAATGACTGTAACTCATCTTACAGCTCAACAACACCCAATCAGTTTCTTTAAGTCTATTTAATATCTCTGACCAACAATTTCTTTCAATACAATGTATATTTTGCAAGATAAGGAAAGCTAAAAAAATTACATTCAAGTTCAAAGCAATTAATTATCAAAAACATAAATATCGTCAGAAATCTCTTTAAAAGTTACAGTGTATTGGATTGGCAGGGCAGTATGTATGTAACTATGTATGTACTTGAAACTAATATGCCTACTAGGACAAATATAATACATAACAAAATGCTTCATTGTACACGGAAAAAGAAATGGAAATGCTCAATGGGCACGCTTATCGCTCTAGGGAATTTCGTCCAGGCAACCTTTGGATGAACATAACACTCAAATATAGCTCTCGTGATATAAGACACTGCTTTATCCCCTCGGTGAATAATCTACTATTTAAGTTTGACTAACATCATTGTGTCATACAAATGAATGTTGTTTCAGAACGAACAAGCCGTTCAACCCGCTGCTCGGCGAAACGTTCGAGTGCGACCGCATGGCGGACCTCGGCTGGCGCTCCATATCCGAGCAGGCAAGTGGACGATCTTCTTAATTGTTAGTGGAACATCCTTATCCCTCATCCTATTCCTTTGTCACAAGGGGAATGTGAATTCAAATTTTCTTTGTTTTTTTTTTGCACCTTTCAGGTCAGTGCAGTGTCAGGGTTGTATGTAGATCAAAATATAATTCGTGACCGTAATAAATGTATTGGGATTGTTGAGCGACTAGCTTATCATCTTAACTTGGTTGTGTTACACGAATGTCGTCCGTTTTTCGTTATTGAAATGTCACATGACTTCACGGGCGGCATTCGTGTAACACAACGAAGTTAGATGATAAGCAAGTGGCTCAACAATCCCGGCTCGTGACGGGAATGTATTTACGATAAGAATCATCAATACATCAAGTTAGAATTTAATAATAATAATAACCTCAAATGACATGATTTCATGTAATCATAAATGTAATAATAAATCTGACGATTTTGATTATAATTCTGTAAATACATATTTGTTGCGGTCGTGAATCATAATTTTTGTACCTAATAATAAAATTGCAAAAAACGTAAGAAAATTTGAATTTCGCGGGCTATCCTGGAGCTTCCCTCTTAAGTCGGATGTGCTAAGAAATCCCGCTAAATTCACATTTTATGCAAATTGCATCTCAATGAAATGTTTGCATGAAAGATGAATTTTGCTGGCTACTTTGGCCCATTCCCGTTGACTCATCTAATCCTAAGCACTCGCAATGGTTATCAAATAGTCTGTAACAATCAAATATTTCACCTTGCATTCGGAAATTGATTGGATTGCATTATAAATGCAACCCAAGAATGGCATGCTGCAAACGTTTTCCTGCCGTATGCGTGTCCAGTTTGATCATCGCCTGTGCTTTGAACAAACTTAATTATATCATCGCGTGTGCTTTGGATCTATTTCTTTATCAATGTATTCTGCTCATACTTAAACACTCTTTTCCCTGAATAAGCAGGCAAGTCCTTTCCCAAACTCTCCCTGCCTGATCCTGCCTTCCTCTCCCTTCCAGCACTGGCCTTTTTTAACCCATTTTCACTACATTTTGGCCACTAAATAATATAAATAAATTCAAAATTGTTTGTGGTCAGGTGTCCCACCACCCGCCGATGGTGGCGCAGTTCTGCGAGGGGCAGGCGGGCTGGCAGTGCTGGCAGGAGTTCACCATGACCACCAAGTTTAGGGGGAAGTACCTGCAGGTCATACCGCTGGGCGGCGCCTCCGCCATGTTCCCCAGCTCCGGCAACAAGTACACGTGGAGAAAGGTACGCAGCAGAGCGGGCAGGGGGAGTTACGCAATACATATACATTCACTTCAGTGGAACTGGGATTTAATGCCTCATTTTACACTTTGCCCGACTTATCCCACGGCCCATTTTTTATCGCGCACTGAATTTTCAACGCACTGCTTAGCGCCGAGAGTTGAAAATTCAACAGAGTATTTTTTTGAGCCACTGGGATGCCCAGGATGCACTCTATTGTATTCTCAATGCTCGGCGCAACACCGAGAGTTTAAAATCCAAATTTATTATCGTGCGTGTGTGTGTGCACTTCTTTTTATTCTTTTTTTTTTTTGGGTGGGAAATCATCAAGGCTCTCGATTTTGAATAAGCGAAATTTTAAGATTTTTACTTGATAACTTTTCCAAAGTAGTTGAGTTGCGTTACGCGTCAGTGGTGCTGGTGTAAGTAGCGGAGTAGCGTGTGTACAGAAGACCGGGGGTCGGCTGGTAGGTGCGGCACCTGCAGCATGCGAGGACGGACTGACAGTGTGTAGAGAACCGGGTCGGCTGGTAGGTGCGGCACCAAGCAGCCTGCGAGGACGGACTGGCAGCGTGTAGAGGACCGGGTCGGCTGGTAGGTGCGGCACCACGCAGCATGCGAGGGCGGACTGGCAGTGTGTAGAGGACCGGGTCGGCTAGTAGGTGCGGCACCAAGCAGCATGCGAGGTCGGACCGGCAGTGTGTAGAGGACCGGGTCGGCTAGTAGGTGCGGCACCAAGCAGCATGCGAGGACGGACTGGCAGTGTGTAGAGGACCGGGTCGGCTTGTAGGTGCGGCACCAAGCAGCATGCGAGGACGGACTGGCAGTGTGTAGAGGACCGGGTCGGCTAGTAGGTGCGGCACCAAGCAGCATGCGAGGATGGACTGGCAGTGTGTAGAGGACCGGGTCGGCTAGTAGGTGCGGCACCAAGCAGCATGCGAGGACGGACTGGCAGTGTGTAGAGGACCGGGTCGGCTTGTAGGTGCGGCACCACGCAGCATGCGAGGACGGACTGGCAGTGTGTAGAGGACCGAGTCGACTGGTAGGAGCGGCACCAAGCAGCATGCGAGGACAGACTGGCAGTGTGTAGAGGACCGGGTCGGCTGGTAGGTGCGGCACCAAGCAGCATGCGAGGACGGACTGGCAGTGTGTAGAAGACCGGGTCGGCTGGTAGGTGCGGCACCAAGAAGCATGCGAGGGCGGACTGGCAGAGAGTAGAGAGGACCGGGTCGGCTGGTAGGTGCGGCACCAAGAAGCATGCGAGGGCGGACTGGCAGAGAGTAGAGAGGACCGGGTCGGCTGGTAGGTGCGGCACCAAGAAGCATGCGAGGGCGGACTGGCAGAGAGTAGAGAGGATCGGGTCGGCTGGTAGGAGCGGCCCCACGCAGCATGCGAGGGCGCGGCAGACTGGCAGTGTGGCCCGTACCTAGCCGTCACTCGCGGCTTCCGCAGACAAATCATCACGGTCGAGTCCGAGGCAAAATCACGTGTCTCTTTCCAAAATAATAACGCATTCTATTGGAAAAAAGTAATTTTTAGTTAGGCTACTTACTGCATCAGTCTCTAAATATAAACATCTGCTATCATCCATCAAGGGACTCAACATTGCAAGTCAGACATACTGGATGATTTTTGATCACCATAAAAAAAAATGCTTGGCAAATTATAATAAGTTACGGGCTAATATAAGTTTTGTTCTTCAGCTTGTGATTTGTAAAAACAGCAGGCTTATTACTTATCTTGCAGAAGCCTAGCGATAGCAAAATTGCCTGTCAATTGCGCGATAATTGCTTTTCAATCGCAAATCGGTATTATGTATCAGCGATACGTCATACTGATTTGTGATTGACAAGCGATTGAAAAGCAATTATTGCGCAATTGACAAGCAATTTTGCTATCCCTAGTCTTCTGCAAGATACGTAATAAGCCTGCGGAACTAATGCTGATCAAACAAGTTTATGAGCAGACTCGACTCATTGTGCCAATGATTCTTGTTCGAACTGGTGCATACAGCTTCTTAGATTGAGTGCAACGAGTGCAATGGGGATAAAAACTGCCACTTTCTCACTTCAGATGTCACTACTATCACTTGTCCATGAATTTAACAGGTACCTGTCACTAACCTATTTTATTTTTTAAAGCTACTTCTTTTTCGAATAAATTAGCTGTCATAGTCATCAGTACACCCCCTCTCTATATCTCTAATATCTCTTTAACCTAATGTAGGTAAGCCTAATGTATGACTATTTCATGAAATCTTGACATTTGAGGAGTATACTAACTTAAGGAGTTGTACTACTGATTCTAAAGATTATAATTCTGTAAATACATATTTGTTACGGTCGCGAATCATACATTATTCAACATACAACCTAATACTGACTTGCAAATTGCAAAAAAACGTAAGTAAATTCGAATTTCACGGGCTACCCTGATGCTTCCCCCTTAATGAAACCTTGTGTATAAATTAGTCCAAAAATACTGCATTATATCAATAATTTTATTAAAATAATTGTAATCGACTCCCTTCCGTTGAGAAGTAAGTATCAATATCGATACTTTTTAGTTTTGATTACATACGTACTTTAGGTAGGTTTTTAGTATAGAACATTAATGACAGTAAGGAACATTTTAACAGTGCTGCCAAATTACGGACGAGCTTTCAGTCTCAGACCTCATTGAATTTGGCGATTAGAAAGACGTCATTTAGAGTTGTACTAAACAGATATTTGTATGCACAATAATTTTCTCCAGGTAACAACAACGGTGCACAACATAATCGTGGGCAAGCTGTGGGTGGACAACCACGGAGACATGGACATCGTGGGCGAGGCGGGGCAGGCGGCCGGCTACGTGGCGCATCTCAAGTACCTGCCCTACGGGTACTTCAGCAAGGACACGCAGCGGAAGGTCACCGGCGTCATCAAGGACCCGCAGGGAGTGGTCAGTTTTGTTTCGGTTACTTTTGTATTTATACACTACGAAAACTAATGAAACTAATCCGGTCTTTAAAAAAAAAAGTTTATATTATGAGTGGGACGAGCGAGATTTAGTTAGTAATGTTGGATGTGTGGTCGTGTTGCAGCCGCGCTACGTGCTGCAGGGCCACTGGGACAGTCGCGTGGAAGTGGCGCCCGTGACGTCGGCGTCGCCCGACAACACCGTGTGCAAGACCGGCAAGTTCACCGTCGCGTGGGAGCGCGTGGCCGCGCCGCCCGACTCCGACAAGTGGTACAACTTCACGCTGCTGGCCGCGCAGCTCAACGAGTTCGAGGAGGGCGTGGCGCCCACCGACTCGCGCCGCCGCCCCGACCAGCGCCTCATGGAGGAGGGGCTGTGGGACGAGGCCAACACCGAGAAGCTGCGCCTCGAGGAGAAGCAGCGTGCCAAGCGCCGCGAGCTGGAGGCGGCGGCGGAGGCAGCGGCCGCGCACGGTGCACCCGCGCCGCCCGCACCGCGCCCGCTGTGGTTCACGCGCCAGGCGCTGTCGGCGCACGCCGCGCAGCCGCAGCCGCACCTGCGCCACCTGTACACGCACCGCTACTGGGAGAGCAAGCGCAAGCAGGACTGGGCCGACTGTCCGGACATTTTCTAGCCGGCGCAGCCCGCCGGCCCCGCCGGCCCCGTCGCCCCGACGCTTGACGTCGGCGGAGTGCATCACCGGATCGAGTCTCAGTCCTCAGTGTCGCTATAGGCTGACGTTGTTTTCGTTTACGCCGTCACATTTTGCGTTGGAAGTTTTACTCATTCCATATTAACTGTGGTTGTTTTTATTATTTATTGTTATTTTTCAAAATTAGTTTATCGTACGGTTAACGTGTACATAATTCTTATTTATCTCGATTCCCACGCGGCTCGTGGCCTAATAGTTAAGGTGATAGCTCTTAGACATTTGTGAGCACCGCTTTGATCGTACGTTTCAAACGTTTCGAGGCTTCACGCTACAACTAACAACGAAAGTATAACACTTACATTATCGAAACTAACGGGCTTATCACGGTGTTCCAACTAACACGATTCATTATTCAAACAACTTGATGTTTTCTTGGTCCCAAGAAACGGGAGTTGTATTCATGACATGTTCTAGAACTGGAGATGAAAGTATTGATGTCAGTTGTCACAAACTGTCTGATGTTATAATGAAGTTTATTTAATTCCCACTCATGTCTTAATTTAGTTGTACATTTATCTTGAAGCCAAGAAAATTAATAAGTAGACGTGAATATAAAATTATATAAAATCAGGTGCTTCTAATGAACAGTTTCAATTTTAATCAATAATTATTATCGTCATTGCTACTAATCTAGAAAGTGACAAATGTCTAGCGGGCATTAAACGAAGCTCTTTACGTCCTTATAGAAAATGTCGCGTCGTAAAACTATCTTTTAATGCCTTGAATGTAGGAGCAATAGAGCATTATCTTTGTAAGTGTTAAAAATGAACACAAGTTGATATCAGGATGATGCCGCGCGCCGAGTGCTGTGTGATGCATCGTCTCACTCTCACCGCTCGATGGCCAGCGAGGGCGCACCGCGTCTTGATATCAACTTGTAGTGCTCTAGAATATTTTGTAAGGTCTATTACAAATGTACATTTTCAAGTGGATGTAAGATAATTTGTTAATATTTTTATTATAATAGAATGATATTTGAATACGAAGCCATAAATAAACATCTGTATCATGTTGATTATGAAAATAAAATATTATGTCACTGAATGTTTCAATATTATTGTCTGCAATAAGAACCATGTTCATGACTGAATAACTAAAGTAATCGTGGTAAGTTCAACCAGCTTACAGAACTCGAAAAATCAACTCGGTCAGATCATACATAGACCGTCAAAAATGCAAAATTACAATAAATCAATCGGCAGTCGCCAAATATCAGAATTTGTCGGTCACTAGTTCAAAAGCTATAAGCGTTTCTAGGTGGCTGACCTGGGGAGAATCTCCCCCGCATGGCCACATATATCTCAAAAAGTAGGGCACCTAGCGTAGATCTGTGTTCTCCCAAATTTTGTCGCAATTTTTCGCCAAGTCACAGATTTAGTCGGTGTGTACTTAAAAAGATGATGTATTCATTACCTATAAACAGATATGCAATAAATGTATGTAATTATTTATGGAACAAAATGTGCACTTAGTCGCTGGCAGATAGATCGTCGGCGGTGAAGCACCTGGGCCTGCACTCAAGGCTGTAAACCTTACGAGACTCGCATAGCTGTCTCACCGCCGGCGATTGCAGAGAAGCAAGTAGAGCTAACAACAAATACGAATTACTGAAATGTGAGAGAAAATAAATAAACTTGATTATGTCCTTTATTTATTTTATAAACTTATTCAATACATGTTTAAATATTTTTTATTAAAAAAAACATTTATTATTAAAAAAAAATATTATTATTTGACATTTCTCGGGACCCTGGGGTCCCAGACCTTTGGAAGGCGTACGAGGGGCCGAAGCCAACTCGCAGAGGCCGCTTAGACAATTTTAAATAATGAGGCGGCACTAACCGATGATTACCCCCGGTTGGTGCAGGACATACAACAAAACATATTGGGCTGTGGGTTTGGGTGGCAATAGTGGATTGCTTACTCAGAGCTATGATCGTACTGATCAATGTTATATGTACCTAATACATGGATAAAATGGCAGGAGGTGACTTGCACCCTCAATAATGGGCCTCCGAAAACGGTCGCTAGCACATAGTGACGTAGCCAATACCGTCTACCATAAGGGCACATGGGGTCCGTACCGTGTCACTGACTCTGGCAGGGCCACCATCAGGGATTTTAATTTTGAAAACGCAAAATATTAGTCGCTAATTAGTCGAAATTAGTCGCCAAATATCAGAATTAGTCGGTCACTGGTTCAAAAGATATAAGGGTTTATAGGTGGCCCTGCTGGAGAGACTCCCCAGCAGGGCCACATTTATATCTCAAAAACTAGGACACCTAGCGAAGATCTGTTTTCTCCCATATTTAGTCGCCAATTAGTCGGAATCAGTCGCCAAGTTACAGATTTAGTCGGGTCTTAGTTTAGAAGATATAATGAGTTCAATTAGTAAGGTATAGTCCAAGAGCTAGATCGAAGAGTTCACGAAAAATTACCAAGAAAAAATATTTCTATTAATATGTGTAATATACTTGTAGTTTTATCGGTCTAAAGTCTTTAGTAATGTCCGAGAGAGATAAATTCTCAATTAAATTCATGTTTCTATGTTTTTAGTTTAGAGTGGCTTAAACTTCTTTGAAAACATTAAACCTTGCTCTTGGTCTATTTGGTGTCAAGATGTACAGTCGCATGCAACTGTTTTACCAGTTTACAATGTTAACATCTAATTAACGTTAGAATAATAAAAAAATATCGTACCTTTAGTAAAATGTTTAAAATACTAAAACGTTGAAAACGTATTGTCAATTGTAATCAAATTTTATTTTATAAAAATGAATTTTCAAAAGTTCGTTTGATGTGTGTTGTGTTTGTGTGTATTTTGAGGTGATTGTGAGTGTTGTGTTGTGGGTATGGACGGGTTGAGTTTTTATTTTATCTTAATTTAGGTTAGAATAATAAAACTTCTGTTGTCGAAATATAAAATGATTTATTACCTTAAAATTATTGTACTTTCAGAAAATGTTACAAATACCTATTTATTCAATATTATGAACAGATATAGTTTGTGAGTTTGGATGTTAGGGGTTTTATTAACATGTTCTTCCATTTCTTCTTCCGCCAAAAGCACAATTATAATCATATCCCAGTCCACCATCGTTGACGAACTTTCGCGACAAACTGGCATGTTTACTGTAGCTGTAACCTAGAACGGTTTACTCGCGCAGGCTCGCGAGGTCGTGCACAAGCTCGAACATACGCGATCCGTAAAGAAAATACCCGAGACCGTGCGGGGATTATTCCTCTCTGTCTGCGCTGACCCTTTAACACATTATCTGCTTAATTCTTTATGATACACCCTTACCGACCCTTATTTTACGATGTTTTCGAAACAATAGAGATGCACAACGAACGCACAGGTGCGGCGCGCCGCACTCGAAGAAAGTTATGTAAATTGTATGGACGCGCATACGCGCCGTCAAGCACCTGGTGAACGTCCTAAAAATCGCATGTGCGTCTGCCGCGCCTAATGACGTGACGGGCAACTCGTTCTAAGCAGCTCGTCTGTACACGCGCATCTATCTCTTTCTTACTTACCGTAAATGAAACGGAGCGCAGCAATCTATCTGCCAGTGACTAAGTAGTAAGTGCACATTGTGTTGGATAAATAATTACACATTTACATACACACATTACACACACACACATACACATTACATCGTACATTATTGTAGATTTGTTTATAAGTAATGAATACAGCTTTCCTATGGTGGGTTGAAATTATAGACTAAGTTTATATTTATTTAATTCGAAACAAACATTCCTCCATAAGACGTCATAGATACTATCTAGAAAATACATAAAGTATTTTGTACTCGCTTGTACCACTGTATGGGGAAATTGAATTCTTTAATATCTTTTTAATTACACACCGACTAAATCTGTAACTTGGCGACTGATTCCGACTAATTGGCGACTAAATATGGGAGAAAACAGATCTTCGCTAGGTGTCCTAGTTTTTGAGATATAAATGTGGCCCTGCTGGGGAGACTCTCCAGCAGGGCCACCTATAAACCCTTATATCTTTTGAACCAGTGACCGACTAATTCTGATATTTGGCGACTAATTCCGACTAATTGGCGACTAAATATGGAAGAAAACAGATCTTCGCTAGGTGCCCTAGTTTTTGAGATATAAATTTGGCCCTGATGGGGAGAGTCTCTCCAGCAGGGCCACCTATAAACCCTTATATCTTTTGAACCAGTGACCGACTAATTCTGATATTTGGCGACTAATTTCGCCTAATTAGCGACTAATTTTTTGCGTTTTCAAAATTAAAATCCCTGATGGTGGCCCTGCCAGAGTCAGTGACACGGTTCGATTCCCATCCAGGACAAACATTTGTGTGCATGAACATGTCTGTTTGTTCTGAGTGTGGGTGTAAATATCTATATAAGTAAGTATTAAAAAAAAAGAAGTAGTGTAGGTATGTAGTATATCAGTTATCTGGTTTCCATAGTACAAGCTCCTGCTTAGTTTGGGATCAGATGACCGTGTGTGAATAATGTCCCAGGTTATTATTATTATTATTCTACTACATATTATATGAAAAGTCGTGCATGGTTGATTAACCGTACATCTGTCTATATTGATTGACAGATATTACTGTATGATACTTCCACTTTTTAGGACAGCAGTGTTATAGACACAGAGGCGATATCGGAAGTACGCGACAAGTTCGGTGTAAAGGAATATGAAGTGCACAACGCTTTACTAAGTGGAGATCCCCATGATCAGCTGGCTATAGCCTACCATCTGATCAAAGACAATAAGAGGATCGCTGACGAAGCCGCTAAGGCAGAAATTAAGGACTTCTATGTAGCCAGTAAGTTTCATTACTTACCATCCACAGACAAAAATTGCATAGCATTGAAATCTATCCTGCATGAATCTAATTTCCACCTGATTGCTGATATCTTGCAGAGTAGTGATATTGACGGCGTTTGAGATTCCAAAGAGAAAAAGAATTTAAAAACTTTTTGAAAACATAACCCACCTTTTTAAGAAGTCGGTTATAAAGCTTGATAAGGGCATGACAAAACAACGACAACATTAACTTCAGGCTTATTATGTAAAAAATAGCAATCAGCAATCATCGCGCAGTCATCGCGCGATCAATCGCTTAACGTTATAAAAATCGGTATTACCTGAAAAAATCATTCGCTAATCGCTCGCTGTTTGCTAATATATTACTTATCGTTATGACAATAACGCCAAAAGAAGTAAAGGAGCAATCTTCGGAACTAACCTAGTCGAGATGTGCCTACAGAACACATAATATACGTATGGGTGTGCCGTACTCATTGAGGCCGTACGGCCTCACTATCACTTTTAGAAAATGCACATAATAGTTAACTGATTGTTCCATAGAGGCAGCATTATCGCTTGTTTGATAAGGTGTGGCTGTCGCTGATAAATAATACTAAACTCGCCACAAAACAATAGCCGGGTCGGCCGAGGGGAGCGCCGTGGAGGCGTCTGGCGATGAGTCGGACGCCGCTGGTGGCTCCAATTCGGAGCGGGCCAGGTTTGAGGAGGTCGTGGCCGCTGCAGTCAAGGGTGTGGCCTTGAAGAAGAAGCAGTCTTCTAAAGACAAGGCCATACCCGCAGCCAAGGCCTCCATTATGGCGGCAGCGGAGGCTCTATTTCAAGGGCCTCCGTCGGACGGAATGTCCGAAATGCGGGCGGAGGTCGCCCGCTTGACAGCCGCCATGGAGCTTCTCCGAAAGGAGAATGAGGAGCTCCGAGCAGACCTGGCCAGGCTCCGCGGAGCCGGCGCTCAGGAGGGGGTGCAGCAGGGGCAAGGCGGCCTCCGGCCTGCAGAGGACCGAGTTCTGGCCTTGGTGCGGAAGGAGCTGGCAGCCCTTAATAACCGGTTCTCGGTCCTTGAGGGAATCGTCCTGCGGCCCCCGCTAGGCCGACCGGCGGCCTCGGGCCAGCCAAAGGCGGCTTCGTATGCCGCCATGGCTGCCACGGCCAAACCAGGGTCGGCAGGGCAGGCGAAGGGCGGGGCCGTGGCTGCGAAGGCGCCTGCGACGGCGCCTGCGAAGGCGCCCACGAAGGCGGCCGCGAAGGCGCCTGAGAGGGCCCCAGCTGTGGCGGTGACGACGCGGCTGCCCCGCCTCCCAAATCTCCTCCGGCTGACGCCGAATGGCAGGTAGCTGGGGAGAAGAGGAAGGAGGGCAAGGCAGCAAGATCGGCCAAGCGGAGGGAGAGGCGGCGGCGGCGCAAAGAGCGAAGCGTCGTGGCGAGGTTACGTGCCCCAAAGTCCGCAGCTGTAGTGATCACACTACAGCCGGAAGCGGAGAAGAAGGGCGTGTCCTACCGCGACGTGCTCGCCAAGGCGAGGGCGGCGGTGAACCTGGAGGAGATCGGTGTGACCAATGGCATGCGAGTAAGGGTCACTGCGACTGGGGCTCGGATGCTCGAGATCCCCGGTGCGGCCAGTGGCCCGACCGCTGACGCTCTGGCCGAAAGGCTCAGGGCGGCCTTAAATGCGGACGAGGCCCGAGTGTCCAGACCCGCCAAGTGCGCTGACTTGCGCATCCTGGGTCTGGACGACTCCGTGACGGAGCGAGAGGTGGTGGCCGCCGTGGTCAAGACTGGGGGGTGTGCCTTCGAACAGGTGAAGGTAGGCACCATCCGTCCTGACTTCACGGGGATGCGAGCCGTTACGGTGAGCTGCCCCGTATCAGTGGCCCACAAAATAGTTGGGGAGGGCCGAAGGTTCCAGGTGGGCTGGGATTCCACGCGGGTGAAACTGCTGGAACCCAGACCTCTGAGGTGCTTCCGTTGCCAAGTGGGCAACCACGTGGGAGCAAAATGCACCTCGGAGGTGGATCGCAGCAGTCATTGCTTCCGTTGTGGTCAGCCCGGTCACAAGGCCGGCTCGTGCAATGCCACGCCGCACTGCTATCTATGTGCGGCAGCTGGCAAGCCGGCCGATCACCGGGCTGGAAGCAAGGGCTGTGGTCCACCCACCAAAGCCCGGGGCAGGGGCAAGCCTTCCGCCTCCGCTACCGCCGTCACGACCGCAGCCGCCGCCACAGCCGCCGTCGCTGCCGCCTCCACTGCCGTAGCCGCCGTACTCACTGCGACAGGGCCCTCACAGGAGGCTCAGGAGGGGGCTAATATGGAGTGCCAGTAATGGCCCCATTACGCCTCCTCCAGGCGAACATCAACCACTGCGCCGCCGCTCAGGATCTGTTGCTCCAGAGCATGGCGCAGTGGTCGATTAACATCGCCGTGGTCGCTGAGCCGTACTTTGTCCCGCCCAGTGATCACTGGGTGGAGGACCTGAGCGGCTCAGTGACCCTCATTTCGTCGGCCACCGCCGGTACCCTGTCCCTCGAAGCCGTCAAGAGGGGACAGGGTTGCGTTGCAGCACGGTTCGGGGGGATTGTCGTGGTAGGGGTATACTTCTCCCCGAACCGAACTCTCGCCGAGTTCCACAACTCCCTTGCGGAGTTGAAAAACGTCGTCGTCGGGTTTCGTTCCCTTCCCGTGCTCGTCCTCGGGGACTTCAACGCCAAGAATGTGGCTTGGGGTTCCCGGTATACGGACACACGGGGCAGGATGGTGGAGGACTGGGCTCTGGAGACAGGCCTGGTCATCCTAAACCGGGGTTCTGTCCCCACGTGTGTGCGGATGCGGGGCGAATCAGTGGTGGACATTTCGTTCGCCAGCCCCGCTCTATTGCCACATGTTGTTGACTGGCGCGTCATAGAGGGGGTGGAGACCTATTCCGACCACCGGTACATCCGGTTTGATGTCTCCGCCCAGACCTCGAGCGCGCCGGTCCGACACGCCCCGAGTGGTCCGCGGTGGGCGCTGAAGAAGCTCGACCGGGAGCTCCTCCTGGAAGCCTCAATCGTGCAGGCCTGGGTGTCACCACCGGACAGGCCTGCCGACATCAACGACGAGGCGGAGTGGTTCCGGGAGGCCATGTCCGAAATATGTGACGTGGCAATGCCCCGGGTCCAGCCCGGTCGCGCCTGGCGCCAGGTGTATTGGCGGTCGCCGGAGCTGACGGCTCTGCGTGAGGCGTGCGTTGCTGCGCGGCACCGGTACACCAGGCACCGCAGGCTCCGTATCCGCCCTCCGGATACGGAAGCCATTCAGGCGGAGCTGTACGAGGGGTACAGAGAGGCGAAGACCGCCCTCCAAGCGGCGATCTTGCGGGCCAGGGACCTGGCTCGCGAGGAGTCGCTGGAGACTCTAAACAGGGACCCATGGGGACGCCCTTATAAAATGGTACGGAATAAACTCCGTCCATGGGCGCCCCCGCTGACGCAGAGTCTCCGGCCCCAGCTTGTGGAGGACGTGGTGAGCGCTCTGTTCCCTTCGCGAGGGGAACATACTCCCCCGCCCATGGCTCCGCTTCCTGCGGTGCTCGTTGCGGACCACATCACCGACGACGACGACGATGCTCCGAAAGTGACCGAGGTAGAGTTGAGAGCGGCGGTACGTAGGCTGAGTGCCAAAAATGCCGCCCCAGGACCCGACGGCTTACCTGGAAGAGCCTGGGTTCTGGCCTTTGGGGCTCTCAGGCCTCGACTAGGGGGGCTCCTAAGCGCATGCTTGGAGAGGGGCCAGTTCCCACTTCGTTGGAAGACGGGGAAACTGGTCCTCATTAAGAAGCCGGGGCGCCCTGCGGACTCTCCGTCCGCTTACCGACCCATCGTGCTGCTCGACGAGGTGGGCAAGCTCTTTGAAAGAGTTATTGCAGACCGCCTCGTCGGGTGGCTGGTGCAGGAGGGGCCGGATTTGGCGGAGAGCCAGTTTGGTTTCCGCAGAGGGCGCTCTACGGTGGACGCCATCATGAGCGTGCGAGCCCTCACGACGGGGGATGCTGTTGCCCGGGGTGGGGTCGTCTTGGCGGTGTCTCTAGACATCGCCAATGCCTTCAATACCCTGCCATGGAGTTGCATCAGGGAGGCACTCCGGTATCACCGGATGCCGACCTACCTCTGTCGAGTGGTTGAGGCCTATTTGACGGATAGGGCCGTCATCTACCCCGGTCATCAGGGAGAGTGGAACCGGCGAGAGATGTCGTGCGGTGTCCCACAGGGATCGGTCCTGGGGCCGCATTTGTGGGACATCGGGTACGACTGGGTGCTGCGCGCCGACCTCCCTAGCGGTGTCAGCGTGGTATGTTACGCTGACGACACGCTGGTCCTGGCGCAGGGGAGGTCGCACCAGGCGGCGGCTGAATTAGCGACACGCGGGGTTGCGATAGTCGTTGAGAGGATCCGGCAGTTGGGACTCGTGGTGGCCCTGCACAAGTCCGAGGCCATGTGTTTTCATGGTCCTCGGAATGCGCCACCGTCGGGTTCCCAAATAACGGTAGGAGGGGTTCGCATCGGAGTCGAGTCGACGATGAAGTACCTGGGACTCGTCCTCGACAGCCGGTGGAACTTCGTGGAGCATTTCCGACGTTTGGCTCCCAGACTGGAGCGGGCTGGGGCTGCCTTGAAGCGGCTCCTGCCCAATCTAGGTGGTCCAAACGCCTCCTGCCGGAGGCTTTACGCGGGGGTCGTGCGGTCCATGGCCCTTTACGGGGCACCGGTGTGGGCGCGTTCCCTGAGGCTGCGGCCAGTCCGCCGGTTGAACGCGTCCCAGAGGGTCATGGCCATTCGGCTAGTCCGGGGTTACCGCACGGTCTCCGGTGAGGCGGCGAGCCTCCTTGCCGGATTGCCGCCGTGGGATCTGGAGGCGAAAGTCCTCGCGCACGTGTGGGAGTGGCGCGAGGAGGCGAAACGCCGGGGCGTAACTCCGCTGCCGCGAGAAATCACGGTACAGCGGACAGAGCTCCGGCGGGATCTCATGGCGACATGGAGAGTGCGACTGTCGCAGCCCAGCGCTGGGCACGCCACAATTGCGGCGATAAGTCCCCTCTTTGAGGAGTGGTTAGAGAGGCGCCACGGCGTCCTCACCTTCCGCCTGACGCAGGTCCTCACCGGACACGGTTGTTTCGGGAGGTTCCTGTTTCGCATAAGGCGGGAGGAAACGCCCGGGTGTCACCATTGTGTGGATCGCCCAGAGGACACGGTGGAGCATACAGTGGAGGTCTGCCCGGCTTGGGCAGAGCACCGCCGTGTTCTCACGCAGGCGATCGGCGGCGGCGATCTCTCGCGTCCGAGCTTGGTCCAGGCCATGGTGCGGAGCGAGAGTGCATGGGAGGCCGTCACCTCCTTCTGCGAAGCGGTAATGCTCGCAAAGGAGGAGGCGGAACGCGTGAGGGAGAGGCAACCTCACGCCCTCAGTCGCCGCAGGAGACGCCCTGGGCGGCGGGAATCAATAGCCGATTCTCGGCCACCGTAGGCGCGGGCTTGCGGACGGTGAGTAGTGGGTAGCTCGCCGTCCGGTGAGGACCAGGCCCGGGTCGACGGCGCGTTGTGTTCCACGCGCGCCTCAAAGAGATGTCAGCAAGAGATGGGGTCCAATAGGGCCGATGCCGCTGGGGTCGCGGGTTGTTTGAAAAAGATACCGTGGCCCTGGCATAGGCAACTGAAGGAACACGGGTGGGTTTTAGTCAGTAAAAGTCTGACACGCCCTTCCGCTCCACCCAGAGCGGGAGAAGTTATTTGATGATTTCCCATCCACAAAAAAAAAAAAAAAAAAGGTAGTTATTATTCTAAGGTCTTTTGCCTGCTTTGCATGGGTGTCATTACTTTATGTCTTTTTTTTTGTAACGTGCGTTTTGTTTATGCAGAATAAACATTTTGCTTTCTTTTTTCTTTACTGGAAAATTTTAAATATCTAATCTTTAACAATTTATAATTCTTGCCATAATGTTTTCTTATTGGAAATTATATACATAAATCAGAAGAAATTCAATGTGCACAATAAGTATCAAGTACAGCCCGCGGCACGTAAGTTGGCAAGAGTCGTTAGATGCTCAGAAGTCATTTTTTAGATCTCTTTGGTCGCGAGCGGGACGCGGGGAATGAGGTAGCATCATTCCGAGCGCGCGATTGGTTGGTCAGTCGACCCTTGTCTCTCGCGTCGCGTCCACGTTCCATTCGCTCCCGAGTACACTTGCGTGCACTAAAATTGTAACATTTGTTTTTGTTGAGCTTTTGTTACAAGTTCTTGTTATTGTTTTGTTTGAATTTTTAAATTTAGATAATGCCACAAACAAATACCATTTTACGTAGACATGGCAGAAAAATGTTTTATGATGTGTACTGTTACATATTTTGACGAATTATGCGAACATAAATGTACTGAACTGCTGATTTTTTTTCGCGATTTCAGGTTTGGCCCCATAGTAAAAGTTGTTCATAATGATGAGTACAATGACCTCTTAAGAGGTTGTTGGTGTTTTACAAATAACCCTGTATATTTTATTTATTACTCCTAATATACTTCACGAATTCTTCTCCTTTCTTTAACTTTCTTCTAAATAGTTATGTTTAAAAATAAATTATCGTAATAACCACAGAATAATGACAAGCAATAAAAGTGACCATTTTTTTGTTGCAATAAGTGTAGCATGCGCGAACTTACCCCCACTACGCCAAAACCTTGCCAACTTACGTGCCGCGGGCTGTAGTTCTTTTTGGCCGGGTAGACGTGACGTGAGCCGACGACAATGCGCAGAATGCACAATTGGGAAAATACCATGTGCAGATGGCGCAAGATGGCGGTTGCGCTCACTTCAACCCGCGGAGCAAATTGCGTAATACATCATTGGAATCAGTTTCTTTTTGACAATTCAAAAACATTCACTGCGTTATTTACGTTGTCGAGCAGATAATATTTCGAACATGCGAAGCAATGGATTAGCAATTTGCTTCAAAATGATTCAGATTTGATTGATAGGTTGTAACGGAATTAGGGTGCTGGCCAAAAAGATTGGGGACTAATTGGACTACTGTACTTAATCACGTCCAGGCGGAGCATTATACTGAACTGTTACTTGGTCCACATTCACAGGTTTTCCTTTATAACCGTCTACGAGTTTTAAAAGATAGTAAGTTTCTCATGTACGGTACATATTGCAATTCCTCTAACATTAAAAAGCAAAAATGATTTTCTTTTGTCATTATTTTCTTGTTTCTTGGCACAAAAATCAGGGCATTCATACTCTTTAATTTAAGAGGTATGATTAATTTCGCTTGTATTGCGCTGTTCTTCTACAGCTGACTTAATTTTGGCGGGTTCTTTTCCTGAGTTTATTTGATTTTCGGGTTTGTATAACTAGATCGGTTTTTCTCTGAAACTTGTTGGTGACGTAAAACCCACCAACTGAAGATTTATTGTTTGTGTAGATGCAGTAGAAAATATTGATCATGATACTTTTCGCCAGTGATGATTCGGATTCTTCAACAGAATACCTAGATGTGTTAATGTAATAAAACCCTTTAAACTCTGTGTTATTTTACTTACTGAAGTCAAAATTTTACAGTAAACAATACTTTTAAAACCGAAAAATTTCCAACTTTTGAAAAAATTTTGAAAAGACCCCTTTGAAATGTTGTTTTCGAAAATTCATGTATACGATCTTTATCATTTAAGTATAAAAATAAGTATTCAGGCCATTTTTAAGTTTATAGAACCAAGGAATAAGATTTTTAAAATAAACTGTATCCCCACGTTTCACCCCCACAAGGGTCGAATTTTGAAAAATCGTTTAAGATGTTTCCAAAACTTGTGTTAAAGATTATTTATACAAAAAACAATGGCAGCTTCCCATACATTGTTTTATTTGAAATTAAATCACTACGTCTTGAAATGAAAAATACCTTATTTAACTCAGCGTCATCTTCTGAGCTAGTTTGTGCAACATTTTTTGTTAGAGAAGGGTCAGATTAATACATATTCAATGTTGCAATTTTGAACATTAAGAGTTAAGAGTTGTAAACTGTCAACAGTTGTCAATGTCAACCACCAATAAATATTTTTTAAGACTTTGAATACTAATCTTTTTAGTTCAGAATTGCCGTAACATTTGATATTTTCCTACTTTGCTACAATACTTTTATCTAAGGAAGAACACAATAAACTCAAATATACAACAAAATAAATGTATTATTTATTTGAAGTCTTTCGACTTTCATTTAATGTGTTCTCCATGTTCAGGTAGGCGTGAATTATCGGGTAGGAAGGCAGTTTGTCAATAAAATAACACATATCACAATCACTCCACTTCTTGTTCTCCACAATTCAATCAAACACTTAGCAAAATAATTATAGATCGCTTAGATTAAGAGGGATGCGATTAAAATAAAATGTCCACCGACCACGAGTTCAATGCTCGTTTTATAAGATGGCCGCCTCACCAGTTCTCGATGTTCGTTTTTGAGGTTGACTTGTACAACAAGTCAATTAAGTCTAGAAAAGCGGAGGCGCCGACCATGTTCAGGTAGGCGTGGATTATCGGGTAGAAAGGCAGTATTTAAAAAAATAACACCTATCACAATCACTCCACTTCTAATTCTCGATAATTCAATCAAACACTTCAAAAAATAATAATAGATCGCTTAGATTAAGAGGGATGCGATTAAAATATAACGTCCAGCGACCACAAGGTTGCGTGCGCACCTTACAAAATCCGAAGTTACCTGCTCATTTTACAAGATGGCCGCCTTACCAGAGTGCTCGGTGTTCATTTTTGACGTTGCCATTTCTACAACATGTCAATTGACAGTCTAGAAAAGCGGAGGCGCCGACATATTATTTACTCCATGTAAATAAAATAAACTAAAAATGATAACAACACCACGACAATTATGCTGTACCCTACTATTTAGGAAAATAAACATAAAATGGCAATTTTAGTATTGCCAATCCAACCAACAATTTCCTAACCTTTTAGAACGAAGTAGTCAAAAAACTTTTCATTGAACATATTTTTTTATTTGGCCTTAATTAGATAATATGATAGCATAAAAGAACATAATTAATTGAATTTATTTTGTATAAGTGTGACTTTTAGACGTTCAAATAAGAATTTGCCATTAATCTTTTCGAGTTAATCAAGCCACGCAGTAAAATCCTCCCCTGCAAAATTGACTGCCCATTTTCACCCCGGTAGGGATATATTTTCGAAAAACTCTGATGAAAGTATTCTTTATTTTTAGTCTTATGTATAAATAGTGAGTTTAGAGTAAATCGGTCAGCGCGTTAAAATTCTTCAATACAAACTTTGACACACCCAATTCTCCTTTAGGGGGGATAGTTTAGAAGAACAAAAATGAAAAAGTTCATAATTAACATATATGTATTCGTGGCAAGTTTCAAGTTTATTAACTCAAGGAATAAGATTTTTCATACAAACAAAAACCCCCCTTTTCACCCCCTATAAGATTGAATTTCCAATAACCCCTTCTTAGTGCTCCCCTAAATTATAAAAGGAAGCCGTGTGCAAAATTTCACGTTCCTAGACCCAGTAGTTTCGGCTGTGCGTTGATTTGTCAGTCGGTCAGTCATTTTATTCAATCAATCAGTCAGTCGTTCATTCAGTCAGTCAGTAAATATGTTCAGTATAAATAAAACCCTTTAATTCATATGTTATTTTAATTCCTGTAGTCAACATTTTACAGTAAACAATATTTTTCCATATTGTTATTTTTCGGAAAAATAAACGGAAAAATTTCCAAGCCTTGAAAAATTTCCGAAAATTACCCATCACTAGTTGTGGGTATGGACGGGTTGAGTTTTTATTTTATCTTAAGTGCACATTGTGTTGGATAAATAATTACACATTTACATACACACATTACACACACACAGATACACATTACATCGTACATTATTGTAGATTTGTTTATAAGTAATGAATACAGCTTTCCTATGGTGGGTTGAAATTATAGACTAAGTTTATATTTATTTAATTCGAAACAAACATTCCTCCATAAGACGTCATAGATACTATCTAGAAAATACATAAAGTATTTTGTACTCGCTTGTACCACTGTATGGGGAAATTGAATTCTTTAATATCTTTTTAATTACACACCGACTAAATCTGTAACTTGGCGACTGATTCCGACTAATTATGGGAGAAAACAGATCTTCGCTAGGTGTCCTAGTTTTTGAGATATAAATGTGGCCCTGCTGGGGACTCTCCAGCAGGGCCACCTATAAACCCTTATATCTTTTGAACCAGTGACCGACTAATTCTGATATTTGGCGACTAATTCCGACTAATTGGCGACTAAATATGGGAGAAAACAGATCTTCGCTAGGTGCCCTAGTTTTTGAGATATAAATTTGGCACTGCTGGGAGAGTCTCTCCAGCAGGGCCACCTATAAACCCTTATATCTTTTGAACCAGTGACCGACTAATTCTGATATTTGGCGACTAATTTCGACTAATTAGCGACTAATTTTTTGCGTTTTCAAAATTAAAATCCCTGATGGTGGCCCTGCCAGAGTCAGTGACACAACGAAATCTTATATCTGTCACGGCCGCTCTGCGTCTACAAAGATATGCAATAATTTTAGGTGCATACAACTATACGGTACAATACGTAGACGCTAAAAACAATCAAATAGCCGATTATTTTTCTCGGTCGCCGTTATCAGTAGCGGTCACTGATAACGATAAGCAAGAGGACGGCTCCTCAAAGTAGGTACTTTCTTTTCTTAGACGCCAGCGTAGAACCAGTTTTGTTCGATGATATTAGACGGGCTACTGCTGCCGACAATGTATTGAAAACAGTTATAAAATATATGAATAATGGTTGGCCTAGGAAAATACAATGTATATCAATATCGCCGTACTTTCATTGTAAAACGGATTTACAAGTTATCGATGGTTGTTTGTTTCGCGGTCATAGGATAGTAATTCCGGCTATTTACAAGGACAAAATGTTGAAAGAATTACATTCTGCACATTTTGGAATCGTTAAGACCAAGAGTGTAGCTCGTAGTCGAATGTGGTGGCCGGGGATCGATGCCGATATCGAGCGATGGGTGGGGGCGTGCGCCAGCGTACGCAGTGCACAGCCGCGCGCGCCGCCCGCGCCCTGGCCGCATCCCCCGGCCGCGTGGCACCGCATACATATTGACTATATGTCTATAGGGCAGGCAGTGTACCTTAGGGTCAATTCCCACTGAAAGAGCAGCGGTCGGCAGCGGCCGGCAGCGGCTTTAATATTAAGAACCTTATCTACGTGATTAAAAAGTTCATAGTCATTTGAAGGCAATGGAGGGGCGGCGCCGCGGGAAGCAGCGCGGCGCAGCGAGGGGCAGCGCGGTCCCTCCTTTGCCTTCAAATGACTATGAACTTTCTTAATATTAAAGCCGCTGCCGGCCGCTGCCGACCGCTGCTCTTTCAATGGGAATTGACCCTTATTGTCGTAGATGCGTATTCCAAATGGCTGGAGTGTGTTCATATGGATCGTGGCACTTCTACCAATGCTCTTATGCAAAAATTGAAAGATATGTTTTCAAGATTCGGTGTGCCTTATGTTATTGTGTCAGATAATGATGTTAAAATTAGCACAGCAGAATTTCAGACATTTTGTCGTGTGAATGGAATTGAATATGTAAATTCACCGATTATTCCCGATGTCCACCACTTGTCTGGCCACCACTGGGGGACAGCGAGACAACTTTAAAACATTATTCTCGTTGTCCACCACTGGGGGACAGCGTCACAACTTTGTAAATTATTTCCATTCGTCACCACTGGTGGACAGCGACACGGATTTTTTAACATTGGGATATGGCCGCCGTAGGGGGACAATGGCACAACTCTTTTGATCCGATTCCCACTGGCCATCAATTTAAATTGTTTAATCTAGAGACCGGTAAAGGATAGCTTAATATACTTACGGATTTGATTTTTAGCAGGGCTAAGGGTAAGACTAATTTAAATATTTATAAATTATATGGTAGGTAAATAATAGTCATATTCTTGAATCAACTTTTATTAAATGTTTCACTCAAGTATTAAAAAATGATCCTACTACTCAGTATTATATAATATAGCTTTGATTGGTTATTTTTTATTGAAGTGGGTAATTAACCGACTTTCTCACAATATCTAGAAACTGGCCTACAGATATGTACTAATCAACAGTTTTAAAAATCACATATGTAGTTAAACAAAAAGGCAATAATAATTTATCACAATATCTAAAAATTGGCCTACAGATATGTACTAATCAACAGTTTTAAAAATCACATATGTAGTTAAACAAAAAACAATAATAATTTCTCACAATATCTAGTAATTGGCCTTTACAAGACCCATTTGGGTTTCTTGAATTAAACATAATGTACGTACTACTCAAAAGTCTTAAACACCACATAGTTAAACAAAATACAATAAGTACTTATTACTTTCTCATAATTTCTAAAAATTGACCTACAGATATTTGGCCGTTTACAAGTTCCATTTGGGTTTCTTGAATAAACTGATCGCTGTAAACATACTTTTTTTTTTCGTTTGTTGGACGGTTCTTTTTTGACTTATTTGCATTTTTTTCACAAAGAAAAAACATGCATCTTCTCGAAGAACGCTTTAAGTGTAGCTAACGGAAATGTCGCTTTTATGGCCTTCATAGCAGCTTTCTCAAAATCAATTGAAAACTTTGAAGGTTGCCATCCGGAAACTTGACTTTTGATTAAATTGAAAAGAATTGTATAGGATTCCTCATCACGGCGACTCATGTATGCATAAATTAGCGGAATAATTCCGCTAGTAGTACTATTTTCAGTACTTCTGAAGTCTCCATGTATCGAGTAAAGTTGAGTGAATGGCTCTGTGCAGCTTTTAAAGGTACCATCACATAAGAAATGATCAATCTCACAGATTACATTTTTGGCTTCTTCAATACAAAACACTACAATTCGGTTGCAGTTATATGAATAGTCTGCTAAAAGAAAGTCCTTATAATCTTCTGGAACTTGGAATTCTTCCACATTTTTGCATTTAAGCCTTTTTATTCCAGCGATTGTATTTCTATGTCTGTATAAACTTGACTTGATGCTTTGAAATGACGGTATGTTTTGAATCAAACTTGGTATGACTTTGAATTCACTCACCATAGCGTTGAAGGTTTCTGGCACTGGTGGAAATTGAGGAGAAACCAATTTATCTTTACATTGCTGTATTTTTTCTTCTACAAAATTTCTTGCAAAATCAGGTTGGCATAGATGTGGCTTTTTTTCAATTATATTGGTATCCTAGGTCAACAAAAAATATTAATTAATATTTTTTTTTACAAAAAAAGACATATCAAATCATCACCATAGACAAAAAGTTGTTTTTTATTCACATTTATCTCACATTACCGTCATACTGGGATTGGTAAACAAAATGGGGGCCCTACGAGTAAACAAAATGGCGGCCTTAATAACGATGTCATCGAATTTAAAATTTCGAACATGCCTACTTATAAAACAATAAACAATTCCAAAATGAGTACTAAATAAGGTGTGATATACCTACTATTCTATTATTATTATGGACTTACCTTGATTTTGATAAGTCCTTTACATTTGTTCTTCTTCCTGTTAGTACACTCCCAGATTATTAAACCACTTTTATGTTTTCGTTTTATTATATATTCATATCCTCCGTGTAATAAAATTGTCCCGCCTTTTCTATTTATATATGTTATGCACTTTTCCTGATGAACTGGAACCACTAGTATTTAAATCGGACATGGCTGGTTATGGGAGCGACGAGTGCACTAATGACGTAGTTATAATGACGCATGCTGCGTTTGCGCAAGTAGAAGGAGCAGAGTAGAATAGATATATTTTTGTCTCTTTTTAACGTTATGCACAGACGCCAGCACATCTAGTTATACCAAACTGTCAAATTTATCCAAATGATTTTAAACCTTAAAACGTTGAAAGTACCTCGTTCAAAATCAAATAAGAAAATTTTACAGTTTGTAGTAACTTGATGTGCTGGCGTCTGTACTTTCCCTCATAGCAATACTTTTTGTAAATATCTTGATGAAGTGAATAGTATCAATAGATAATAATAATAAGCATTAGCAAGAAAATAAAATTTAATTTTAATGAATTACCTATAATTAATTAAATTAACTATATTATACAAGGAAAGAAATATTATGTCATTATTATTACGTAAGCATTAGAATTGGATAAAAGTAATTTCAGCATAAAACCAAATGGTCTCTAGATAAAATAATTTAAATTGATGGCCAGTGGGAATCGGATCAAAAGAGTTGTGCCATTGTCCCCCTACGGCGGCCATAGGGAATGTTAAAAAATCCGTGTCGCTGTCCACCAGTGGTGACGAATGGAAATAATTTACAAAGTTGTGACGCTGTCCCCCAGTGGTGGACAACGAGAATAATGTTTTAAAGTTGTCTCGCTGTCCCCCAGTGGTGGACATCGGGAATAATCCTAAATTCACCCATTTATCATCCTGCCAGTAATGGGCAGGCAGAAAATTCTGTTAAAACTTGTAAAAAGATGATAAAGTGCATGTTCGCAGAAAATAGATTATTATGTCATAAAGATATTCAGGAAAAATTACAGGGATTACTCTTTGATTTTAGGAATACTACTCATTGCGCGACTGGTGTCACGCCAGCTATGTTAATGTTAGGACGGAATTTAAGATGTAGGTTGGATTTGATCTTACCACAAAATAAAAATATAGATAAACAAACCGAACAAACAGAAATGAAATGTAAGAGGTGTTTTCAAGTAGGAGAAACTGTATGGGCAAAATGGTTTATCACTAGAAAATGTATTTGGAGTATAGGTGTCATTACGAAGATTATAGGTAACAGATTATATGAAATTTATTTTAACGATTACGTAATCAGCTGTAACAGACACATAGATCAAATGAGAAAATATACTATTTTGCAAAACAGTGATGTAGCAGTTGTAAGTCCGCCGTCAGAGGGAACGTCCACAGTGTACCAGATGGCAATCCACTGCCTGTGGGCGTCGGGCGCTCCATCGCCATCACTGCAGTCTCCATCCTCCGCATCGCTATCTAATGAGCTATCTTCCGCGACCTTGTCGTCACCAGCGTCTCCAGCTCCATCGGCTAGCACCATGGAGGAGAGGGAGGTGCAGGTCACGGCTGACCGTGATAGGAATACCGTAGCAATAAGTGCTGACAACGTCAGGGAACAGAGATTCGGACGATGAGGATTGGGTGGAAGCTTGCGAAGTGATGGAAGACAGTATCCGATCGGATGTACAGTGTGTCGATCCAAATGAGGATAATGTTGTAAACAGTACCCTAGTCGGACGTTCAAAGAGGCTCAGGAAACCTGTTTGTTATAAGAAATATTTTAAGTAGGTTAGTATTTATAAGAACATTAAGTAATATTGTGTAGAAATGTTAGTACGAATGTATTTCTGTTATTGTTACAGGTTTCCAAATTAATGTTGGAGGGAGATGAACTGTATGTGCATAGTTATAAGTACTTATTTAATTATCTACATGTTGTTAATGAGGGTACCGGCAGTAATAAACTAGCTTGGGAGCAAGACGGTTGTGTTTCATTACTATCGACATAGCAAATACCCAGTGCTTGTTTTCCAAGATTGTTTGTGAAAGCGGTTCCACAATGTTTTTTAAGACTGTTTTGATGCATAAAGGCACTGGTTTTCACTCCTTTTTCACATAAAAACACCTCCGTTGGACCCAAGCCAAACCATGAATGCCGAAGGGTGATGACCACGCTGAACACGTGGCACTCGTCTGCTCGCTTCTTCACTAGAGTGTACATACACTTTATCATTTTGTTTCTTGGCTCTCCTCAACATTAAAATTTTTTTCGTCTGAAAAAAGTATTTCGCGGTATTTTTTTCCCGCGTACCGCCTTAACAAAATCCGGCTTCTTTCGAGTCTGATTTTCTTCAGCCGTGCGTTAAGAAGATGTGCTGTTTTTTTTCTATAAGCACACAGTCCTAGGTCTTCATTTAACACCCTTTTAACAGTAGTTCTGCTTAGTCCCCTCTGCAGAGCCAACATTTTTTGCTCGCGGACAGGATTTCGTTGGATTCGCGCCTTCACTGCTTTGACGACCGCTGAAGTCCGAATACTACGAGGTCGACCGCTCCTTTGTTTATCTTCTAATCTTGAATCTTCCCTGAATCGTATGATAGTACGATAAATAAATCTGTGGAATTTTCAAATTTTTCAGCAGTTTGAAAATCTCAGTTGACTGTCTTATTTGCGCGTCTACTTCATTTTAGAAAATGAACAAAATTCCAGAAACCCTTTTTCCTTTTGTTTTTATTTTCTTTAAATATTCAAATTTCGAATGCCCATAATATTTTCCTCGGCTTGCATTCTATAGGTAATCGAAATTTTACCTATGTGACAGAACTTATGGCCCGACTACGTATGGTCAACCTACCTTTGCTCATATAAAAAATTGAAAATACTTTTTCTCCTAAAGTATGGCATCTAGAACAACGGACGATATGTCAAATTTTAATTAAAAATAGTTTAAAAATTTAGTCTAATTTGTATTAATCTATGAGGTTTAGCCAAGCCAATATACCTATTAGGTTGGGGAAAAAGTCTTTTCGCATTATAGTATGTATGAACTTGTAATAAAATCTCTTTGGCTATACTATTTGTATCTGGCTGGTTTTGGTATCATTGAAAGTTTAAATTTTAAAGAACATAATTCCAAATTCAAATTAGGAAAATGTGTGATTTTCATTTGTTTTTCGTACCGTCAAGATGATTGAATCTAATGAAGAAATTCGATACATTTTAAAATTTTACTACAAAAAAGGTAAAAATACAACGCAAGCCGCGAAAAAAATTTGCGATGTTTATGGACCTAGTGTAGTGTCTGTGAGAGTAGCACAAATTTGGTTTAAGCGTTTTCAATCCGGAAATTTTGATGTCAAAGATGCACGTCGCTCTGGTCGCTCTATTACGGATAAAATGGATGCCATTTTTGAAAAAGTGGAGCAAGATATCAGTAGTTACGACGTAGCTGAAGAACTGGAAATTGACCACAAAACAGTTTTGGCGCATTTGAAAAAAACTGGGTACACAAAAAAGCTCGACATTTGGGTACCTACCTCACGAGCTCACTGAAAGAAACCTAATGAACCGTGTACTCATTTGTGATTCTTTATTACGACGTAATGAAACCGAACCATTTTTGAAGAAGCTGATAACTGGTGATGAAAAGTGGATCACGTATGACAAGAACGTGCGAAAAAAGTCGTGGTCAAAGGCCGGTCAGGCTTCACAGACTGTGGCGAAACCCGGGTTAACTCGCAACAAGGTGATGCTGTGTGTGTGGTGGGATTGGAAGGGCATTATTCATTATGAGCTGTTACCACCAGGCAGGACCATCGATTCTGAACTCTACTGCGAACAACTGATGAGATTAAAGCAAGAAGTTGAGAGAAAGCGGCCGGAATTAATCAACAGAAGGGGTGTGGTTTTTCATCATGATAACGCTAGACCTCACACATCTTTAGCCACTCAGCAAAAATTAAGAGAGTTTGGCTGGGAGGTGTTAATACATCCGCCGTATAGTCCTGACCTTGCACCTTCAGATTTCCACCTGTTTCGGTCTCTTCAGAATTCTTTAGGCAGTGTCAGGTTAACATCACGAGAGGACTGCCAAAACCACTTGTCGCGGTATTTTGACCAGAAGTCCCAAAATTTCTATAGCAATGGGATCATGTCCCTACCTACAAGATGGCAAAAAGTTATCGAACAAAATGGTATCTACATACTTTAGTTAAATGTAAATAAACTATATTAAAAAATGTTTTGAATTTTCTTAAAAAATGCGAAGAAACTTTTTCCCCAACCTATTAGCTGAAAATATTGGGCTCTCAGTTCAAACGTTTTAAGAAAATTCTACTTTCATTTACTTTTCAACCTTTTTCCTCAGACCAAATAAAAAAGTACTTTAGTACTTTTTTATTTGGTCTGAGCCTTTTTCCAACTTTTGGGTCATTATTTGTTTTTAATTTTCAACTATAAAAGGCATATGTATGTATTTCTTCAGTTTAACTCATGTTTTGTAGATTCCTCAGTACAGACATGAATGAATTGAGGGACCCAAGTTAAATGGCCATAATCTGTAGTCATATTCTGGCGAGTTGGAAATTTCTAAAATAAAATTCATTAACACAGCGATAGTACTTTCTGAGATTTGTGCCACTTTATACAGGCGTCTGGATTGAGAGCCCAAGTCATAAAAGTAAAAGTTCATAAAAGTTTTAATTCGCGTTTAAGAAATGTATGGACCATTGCTTTAAGTTTTTACTATTTTTAACTAATTTCCCTGTAAGTCTTAATTTCTTTTGCAAGAATTAAAAAAATGGGCCCCCAGTCTAGCTAGATGCACATGATCCTTTATATAGAGTATTCTTGATCGAAGACTGCCCCACCAACAACGATTAGTGGGAGTAATTGGACCTTACAATTTTAGACCTTCCACTTGTCTCACTGGTTGGACAACTTTTGGGATTGAGTGGAATAATCCTTATTTTCATTAAACCTCAAGCAAGAATTTTGAAAACAAAAGATTTTGTATTTTCAACATTTTATTAAGAAAACGGAAACAGTGAAAAAGTACATAACTGTAAATTGCAGTTGGTTACAATATTGTTTATATAAACAAATCTTTTACAGTTAAAATCGGTACTAAATTTTTACTCTATTCAGATTTACATAAGGAACATCAGTAATAATGTACAGGAGAAAGTAGCGATTCAAACTAATATTATTGTCGCGCCTGCGTGACCTTAAACATAACTAAGCAGTAAACAGCCGTGGACGAAACCTCATTTATAAAAACACTTTTAAATTAATTTATAACCTACATTCACAATGTAAGGACAATTAACTAACATAACATCATCCAAAATCAAAGACTTATCCACGACTGTTACTAAATATCGAAATTAATAATAATTTTCTTTTTGTAACTATTTAAAAGAGAGGCTAGTCAACACAATGTTCCTCTAACATCCGGGCGCAAAACAATAAAGAATACGTCTTGTTCATTGGTAAGTGACCTCAAAAACGTATATGTAAAATAAAAGACGACATCCCGAGATGCTAAATACTGGTTTCAGCTGCATCCGGTTATGGCTGGAAGCGGACCGCAATATAGTTGGGTAATGGCTAGGCAGATGATGATGATCGCGAGATGCTAATCATGCCACAATGAGCTAACAAACAACAATTTCTTTGATTGCTTGTCAACGGATTGTTTCGCCACATAGGGAAAGGGCACTTAGAATACTTAACCAAACCAGAAACAGGACGTTTATGTAGAGCAGGCTAATATTAGCACACTCCATAAAACTGATAGCTGCTATTCATGACGCGATCTTGGTGGAAAATGTATCTAAATCGTAATTTAATCGTAAAATAAATTAGCAAAATACCATCAAAATATAATAATAATATTGAATAAAAAATGTAATGAAATAAACAGAAGTAACAGGTTCGTATATTAATGTCAGTGGGTTACAACTGTTCTCCTCATTGTAACCCACTGACATTAATATAGGAACCTGTCCTAACTAGTAACCAGGTACCAGATTTTTCTGTAGCATTTTTACGCAATTCATAGGACGTCGTCTTTTATTTTGTTTAAATTAGGCGTCATTATTTCGAGTAACGAACAGAGTAAAAACCTAGAATATTAATAAACAGTTAGATGCAAAGCAGATAAATAAAATTTCTCATATTGGTACATATTATGATACAGAACGTTTGTCCCATTTTCTGAATAAATAATTCCGAGTGGTACTACACAGAGAACAAATCAGCAATTTAATTGGGCACTGAATATGTTGTAGTATTTATTACATATTCATTCAGAAAATGACAATCATACAAAACTTATGTCTCAGCATTAATTTATTTATACATTTACACTTCGCCAAATAGCTTTCCTTCCTAAGCAATATCACTCCATTACCTAAACAAAATAATTACATTTATTTCAGCTCAAGATAATTAATTTTAGCTCATCCATACTTTCATTATATTCTCTTATGTTATTTTAGATCTCCAGATACTTTGCGTAAAAAAATATTCAAATAGCTTTTTAGATACGATAAAATTAATAATATTTAAATGGTTATGTTTTCTGCATAGTAATTGCAATATAGTATATTTTTATTATTTGGAGAGGCACAAAGCCCCGAGCGTCGAGCACGCCACGCCAGCCCGCTGTGCCGATCAAACACCACATAGCACGTCGTCAGATTCTATTTACACCATGATGTCAATGCCAACAGCCTGTGTCGAGGAAAAGCGTGCTTACAGAAAGGCAGCTAAGAAATCCTTAATACAATGGAAATACAGGAGATTACGACACATACATTTGTATCAGAATGCAGTGTATTAGTTGGGCTCAGTTTCAATCGGCGCAGCGGTCGTGCGAGCGGAGAGGGCGCGCGGCACTGACCAGTCTGTTCCGTGTAGTCACAACATCCACCTTAAGAGATCTTTTATCTACAACGTCTAGGATGCACTAAACCGATCATTTTCTGCATATCTATATACATATTTTACAAGGGAAAGAAATAATAAATAATTTCTATACCTTTGATATGAGCTTCCTCTCAGTACATTGATATCAATCTCAACAATATTAGGAAGCATTATCTCTCTGAAAATCAAATTAAATTAATGTACACTATATATTTACAATGTTGTGGCCGTTCATACAGATTTTTGTAACAATTTCCACAGACAATCACATAATAGTATGTGATTATTAAAGAAACCAAAATGAGTTTTTTTTTATTACCTTATAATTGAAAAAGATCAGCTTGAATCTCAGCTTTTTATTTGAATGGGCCCAGCTCTAATAGTTATTTTATTTATTAATTACATCAGACCCTTGGTTTCTAGATTTGATTTGTACAAAAAAGTAGCCAGTTTGATCTAGTCTTGTTTTGTAGTTCATATATTGTCGCCTGGATATAGAATACAGGAGCTAGTTTGTGGAAGTACTCCATATCATAGGTACTCATAATATAAGTTTATGTAATTGCATCATAGGTACTTATAATAAAAGTTGATGAAATTGCATCATAGGTATTCATATTATAAGTTGAACTTGAACTACTCATATTATAAGTTGAATTCTACTATAACTTTGATCATTATTCTCATCTTCAATATAGAAGATTTTTGGTTGAACAATAGCTCGTTTGTTTTTGAAATACACACACGAATAACATTATTATTGTGGTATTTATTTTATTTTAAATCAGAGTTTTTTACCATTCGTTCATTTACAGTTACAATTCTATAATAAAAAAATGCTTATCTGACCAAATAACATATTTTGAGTTCTTGACAAAAAACATAATTATTTTCTTACATAATATTCAATAAGTTTGCCATATAATAAGGCATGCCAAGGACCCTGACATAACGGTACAAGTAAAAAGCCAATACAAGACTAATTTTATATCTCAGTAAAATTAGAAATGCTTATTGTAATATTTACTTATCTGTGAAAATAATAATATTATTCTAAGGGCTGATTTTTCAATCGCCAGATAAGTTTTATCAGAGGAATAAATACGGCGGTTTGACAGCTTTTGCACAGAAAATATGTCAAATCGCCATTTTTGTTCTAGAAATAAAATTTATAAAGGCAATTGTAAAATCGACCTTTAGTCGCATAAATTTCGTAGTATAAATAGTTAATTTTTAGTTTTCCAAGTCGACTAGTTTCATCTCAAATAAATTTTGGATCCAAGATCCGAAGCAATAGCACATAGGCCCGCTCGCATGCCAGCCCACTTAGCTAAAAATATTTCCGTCTCTGCGAACTCCAAACAATTAAGATAAATAGAATATATTTTACATAATATGTGTAAGCGAGTTGTCATGCGAGCGCGCTCTATCAAGGTTGTATTGACAATGTTTTGGTAGAAAATTAACAATCACACAAAACCTTTGTTTACGCAAATGTTGCTTTCTGTAAAATTGCCTATTTTACATCATATTCAAACTGTAATTCTCACATTGTTTGGAGTGATTTTAAATAAACCAAGATTTTTATTTCTGATGATTTCACTCATCACACGATTCATACAGAAGCCATCGTCTTTTTTTTTCTTCCTTTTTTAAATTCACAAACCCAAAGTAACACTCATTCATTTGAAATTGGTTTTAAGAATAATTAACTTAAGACACGATAGTATGCGTCTGTAAATAATCATCAAGACTACGATGAATTTTAAATGACTTCTTAATGACTATATAAATGTTTGGTCAAACTTTTTAATTTGTCATACAGAAGTTTGTATGACAACAAATGAACAAAGGAAACGCACAGCGTCGAGCGTACCGCGCGGTAGCGTTTGTCTTTGCATGCACAAAGACAAATCCTCATTTATAAATTATTTAGATGTTAATTTCACATATTGACACTCATTCCACCTGGATCATGATCTTACTAATGAATACAAATTAAAATTTTATGTACAAAATAATGTACATTCCAACTCTTAACAAAAGAAAATAATATAAATCACACAGCCATGAGCCAGTTGAGCCAGTGGTGATAATACATAACATTACTTATAGTATAATATGATCTCTAAATTAACTTGTTAAGTTGACGAGTTCAATATCAAACCACATCACAGCAAGATCATGTCCAAGTGTGGTCGCGCCGCCCTAGTATGGCCAGTTACTCCTTATAAGATCTTCATTTTATTTACAGTAGGTAGTATCTAATGGTAAAACTTAAAAATACATAACAAAATAGACTTGAGTGGCTAGTTAGAAAAATCTACCAAATATTTGTGATTACAGCATAACAAAAGCATAATAAAAATCAACAGAAACAAAATAATACATGCCTCTTCAACTGGAACCAAAACATGCGTAATGTTCGTCTGGCGCGCTGCGTGTTGAACCAGTTCTGCGAGCTCACACGTCACTACGTCACTAGTGCACCTGCACCCACACCCACACCGCTCTACCGCTCGCCGCCGTGGGTGCATCCAGCCTCGCTCACGGCGCATCAGCAACGCTGTACTAGGCTATTAGTCAAGTCAACCACTAACTGTTACATACATTACAAATAAACAATTTTTACAAGGTTAAAGCGGGACAAGGTGTTAAATTACAGCAAATGCATAATCACACATATAGTTAAGCGACATCTGTAAATGTTAAAGCAGTAGTGACTTTCACTCACACAGTTACATGTTACATTTACAACTGCATTCACTCGAAACAGTCCACGCGCCAGACCACAAACTAAAATTACATCATCCTCTAAATTAATTTTAACAAATAAAGATTTTTAAAGTGCAAATTGAACTGTTAAATGCTTATTGCCACATTTCATACTTTTAAGCGAAATTAAATTTTACTTCAATCACAGCGAAAACACTGGTTAGATAGTGTAATCATTTCACATATTTGATAGTATGAACGAGATACCAATCAGTCGCATCGACGCATCGCAGTACGACATGAGACGAGCGCTCGCCGACACTCCGACACGCGACGTTAACGCATCACTCAACGAGTCCCGGCACGTCACTCTGACACCTTACTCGGCCGGCGAGAATACACTAGCACACTAGCATCGTCACCTCACTCGCAACTCATACCGTCTCGAGGGCACCGCGGAAACATTCAATCGTTTCTGTTTTTTTTTCTAATTAACATACATCTTGAACACCCGCGAGAATAGGCTCGGCGACGACCCCAACCGTCGGCGACCGTGTCCGAGCAGCGAGCACGCCACGCAGACTGCTCAGTAGGGCGCGCGCTCCGCTCGCTCAGCATGGTGCCGCGCCCGCCAGGCCCGCGCTCGCACTTGCGCCGTCTCCGCAAAGACGAGGCTCAGCGCGGCTCGCGGGCGGCGCACGCTACTCGCTGAAGTAGCGCACCTTGCCAGCGCCGCACCGCACCACGTCCTCCCACGCTGAAACGGACAACACTCGTCAGCTCCCGCTCGCCACACACCACACTTCCGGGAGCTTCGCGGGCTCACACTCACCTGCGCCCACGTAGTCCACGATCTGCAGCAGATGCACCGTGTCGCGCGGCGCATCTGGCGGCACGTAGCGCAGTGCGGCACAGCCGGCGCGCACGGCCAGGCCCCCGGCGCGCGCGCCGGTGTCGGGCGCGTCGCGCAGCAGGTCGCAGCGCGGCCGGCGCGCGCCGCCGCTCAGCAGCTGCTCGTTGATGTCGAAGCCGAAGGTGACACCGTCCAGGTCGCGCGGGCGCGCTGCCTCGTCCAGCAGGATGACGGGCGGGCGCTGGTCGGCGACCACGTCTGGCGCGGGACAGTCCGGCGCAGGGCAGTCGGGCGCGGGTGGGGCGCGCTCCTTGCGGCGCGGCGCCTTGTCCCGGCGGCGCGCCTGCTCCGTGCGTACCTCCAGCGCGGGGTAGCCGTCGGCGTCGGGCGGCGCGGCGCCGGGCGCGGCCGAGCCCTCCGCGTAGAAGTTGCACGACTCGATGAGGTCGGGGATGTTGTGGCGTGTGCGCGCGATGTCGGCGTACGATGCGATGGGCGGCGGCGGAGGCGCAGGCGGCGCGGGCGCGCGCGCGGCCGGCAGCGAGTGCACCGAGTCCATGTCGTCGTTGGAGTCGTTGCTACGATCGGAGCGCGCGCGCGGGCTGGGCGCACGTGCGCGTCGCGGCGGCTCGTCGGTGCGGCGGCGCGGCTTGCGCTTCTTGGTGACGGTCTGGAAGTCGGTAAGCTCGGCGGCGGGGTCGGGCGCGTCACAGTAGAGCGCGTCGTCGCCCCAGGAGCGCCGCTCCTTGGCGGGCGCGTCGCGACGCTCCTTCTTGTCCCCGCGCAAGGGCGCCGCTGCCACGTCGGTGAGGTCCTCCATCTTGGTGCGCGACAGCTCCTCCAAGGAGGAGGCGCGCTTGATCTTGTTTTCCTTGTCCTTGCGCCGCTCGGTGGAGCGCTTCTTGCTCTTGTCGTCGGAGTCGTCCTTGTGCTTGACGCGCCCTAGCTTGGCTCCGCGCCCGTTGTCCGCGTGCGACTCGATAAACCGAAGCAGCTCGTTAACGTCCTTGTCACCTTGGTAGCCGTCAATCTGTTGGCAATCAATCACGGTCTCGTTCTTTGAAGACTTTTTCCTTCGAGGTTTTTTGTGTTGACTAGATCCTGAAAGAGGTGAACTGAATCCTTGTACTGAGTTGCCGTTTTCGTCTAAGGACTTCTGTAACAGAAAATATAAGCTATTATTTTTCAAAAAACTTGTTTTTTTGTGATATAGTTCTATATGCAGCAAGTAACAGAATTGCATAGGCCAACTTCACTCTTGAGTGGTGAGACACCCCAATGGTCCTACTAGAGCCGGTGACAAAAGACGTGAGTAAAAACAAATGACGCGCACCGGACCGCACAAGATATTCAGTTGTGAATGTGAGTCTACAGATTTCTCTATGACCTATTTCGTAATTTACTGAACCCATCCAATCTGAAACAAGCTCATGGCCACAAACTACTAAAGAAACTAACGGCGACTATAAAAAATTATGGATTGCAATATTTACAATAAAAAAAACAGGCAACTCTAAGTTCGTAACTGATAATGACAACCCAGTGTGCTCACACTAAATAAAGTTAATACATTAGCGCGGCAGACTCACATGCGCGTTTACGGACGTTCACCAGGTGCTTGACGGCGCGTATGCGCGTCTATACAATTTACATAACTTTCTTCGAGTGCGGCGCGCCGCACCTGTGCGTTCGTTGTGCATCCCTATTGTTTCGAAAACATCGTAAAATAAGGGTCGGTAAGAGTGTAGCATAAAGAAGCGTTTGCATAAAGAATTAAGCAGACAATGTGTTAACGACTATTTCTCAACTGTAGGCAAAAATCTTGCATCAAAAACTACAACTTGACATGACTGAAACTGAGCTGGCCTGTAACAATGAGCAATGTAGTACGTTACACACAAGCCCACTCTTTCTTTCTTGCTCCGACTGATGAAAAAGAAATACATACAATTATTACCCATCTTAAAACAACGTCAGCAACGGGTTATGATGGAATTAATACCGCATTCCTAAAGCAATACGCACATGATTTAGTGGGGTCGATTGCCTTCCTATGCAGTGTAAGCTGAAGTATGGGTGTAGTACCCGACTGCAGATTGCAAATGTTTGCCTGATATTCAAAAGTGGAGATCCAGAAACTCCCGCAAATTATAGCCCAATTTCTCTGCTGATAACTCTCTCAAAAATCCTTGAGAAAGTTGTCAACAAGAGACAACTTGCATAGCTGGAAAAAAATAAGTTACTGTTGGACTATCAATATGCCTTTCGGGCTGGCAGGTCCGCGGAGCATGCAGTAACTAACTTAGCCGTATTTATAACTCTAAACCTAGGTCAAGGACAGACCTGTACTGGCATCTTCCTGGACCTTGCAACAGCATTCGATACAATCTGAAATTATGATCAAGAAAATGTGTCTGCGAGTTTGTGGCGTTGCTTTGGGGTGGTTTACCTCATATCTCTGTGACAGAACGCGAAGAGCTGTGCTAGGGAAATATTATAGTGACCCAACCACCGTTAATTTCAGTGTTCCCCAGGGAAGCGTGCGGGGTCCCACTCTTTTAATTATTTATATAAATGGTTTATGCAGCATGAACCTCCCACAGGCTAAAATTTTCAATACGCTGATGACTCCGCGATAGTTTTTCATAGGAAAACATGGAATGATATACAATGCGCGGTTGAAGACGGAGTAAAGGCTGTTGGGAACTAGCTGGAACATAATCTTTTGCAATTTCCGTACGTTCTTCCTCTAACAGAGTATCTTGCTTACGGCTGCACTCTTGTATTAGTTCCGATCAGAGTTCTCGCCCTTACATCGAGCAAACTGACTCTATTCAATATCTAGGAGTCGTTGTTGATAACAGATTGAAATGGTCCGCACGGTAGTGCTTTAAAGGGCAGGATTAGAACAATGCTGCGTATATTAAACAATTAGGCAAGGTTGCTGATGATTCAAACTCAAACCTTTTTATTGCATTCATGTGTACATTTAGTTGTTACAATAAAATAAGTTCTATCCTAAACAAGATTTACTTTTGCGCTTTGTCAATCCGTTCTTAATTACTGTATAGTACTGTACTCGATAATTAAAGTAGAACGAGCTCTGCATGCTCTAATAAAAGTTGCCTATAAACGACCTTACCGGTACCTTAACAGCTTTATGTATGTCACCCTACGATTACATGAGACCTTGAGCACTTGTATCATTTTAAGTCGAAGGGTAAATGGGCATTGTTCATATTTTTTTATATTTTGTAATTGAAAAACCATTTCGAGGAATAGCGTTACTGATCATTACGGACTAATTAATCATGAAAAATATTCATATTTTATTAATATTTTCGATAAAATACGATTGACCTTGTTTGCCCTTCAAATTGTGTTAGCTTTGGCCATACAGTTTTGTTTCGTTGCCTCAGAAAATAAAAAGTAAGTGGCAAGTATTGTCTATAGTCTGTCGTGTCAATGTCAAAAATATAAACAAAATATTTACATTAAAATCTTTTACAACATTTCAATATTCTTGCGATTTGTCTCATAATCTCGTATTATCTCAAAACATATTGGAAAAGTGTTATGGAATACAGGTAGTGCTTTGTTCCAACTTGCAGCAATAATAGTGCACACAAAATGTTTGTTCGTATTAGAGAAGACTTACGAGAAAAGTGGTGTCGTGATGTAGGCGTGGAATATTACAAGGTTTATACAATGTATTATTGTTGCGAAGATTACATCTTCCAAAACCACTTTCCGTTTAAAACTCGCTACTGTTTCGGACGAAATTTCGAAAAGTAAGATTGTATTTGTAAATAAGACCGGTCAAGAGCGAGTCGGACTCGCGCATCGCGGGTTATGTACAAAAAAAATGTGCTATTTAGAGACATCGTTTTATTTTTCCTGTAATCTTTACACAAACTTCTAGGGGGGACTTTGGGGGGGGGGGTCGGTATTTTTTTTACGTTTTTCATCAAAAGTCGAAAATTATGCGGCCTAAAAAATAAAGAAAAAATGTCTGAGAATGTGCAAACGGCACTCTTTCGTATGATACCCCACATGCCCTAGTAGCCACACTTCGAATTCTTAAGACCCCCTTCTTTCAGTCCCTGTTGCAAAAAAATATCTGTATTTTTATTTCTTTCTTATTTTAAAATAGTTGGGCAAACGTCATCGACCGAGCCAAGGGAGGCACTTTTTAAGGTTCCGGCAACCCGTACAAACTTGATTCGGGCAGTAAGAATCCTTAATAGTGTCTCTCGGCGTTTAGACATACATATTTTATTGCTCTTTGGCGGAATTCCATGAGATATCCAGCTGTGACAGACTGAGTCGCACCATAAGGGTTCCTTTATCATTTTGGTACGGAACCCTAATAACATTGATTCGATTTTGTATGACGTCTATTGACACTTTGACAGATGTGAGATGGATGACGTTGTGTTGACAGATTTAAATTTTTAATTATATACTAGTGAGGCAACAGCACATACTTTTGTGCACCTTGATGACGTCACCCTACCTTGAAAATATAAAATATTTAAATATATATTTTTTTAAATAACTATTGAGCCAATCATCAAAATATTCAAATTAGTTTCCCAAAATGCTCTAAATTTAAAAAAAATAAAATAAAATGTAATGGTTAAAAATTTTAGACAATCCCCATTGGGATAAAATCCAATGCCTTAAAACAATCGGCAGAATGTCTTACGATTTTATGAGACCACACATACATATATGCGGAAACCCAATGGCCTATACAAAATACAAAACTAACACAGAAAATGCAGAGTGGCGGTAACAAACTGGCTTCTTACACTAGACTACGGCATGACAGAACGTTTATTAGCTTAAGTAAAACTCACAGTATACACATTGAAAATTCACAAATACACGTGCATCCGCATATCCATACGTATAACATACAGACACTCTCTTACAACACCAATACAACTGACACAAACCACCACACCATGCACTCTTGTAGCATGTACACAACATTATTTTAGTATATGCGAAACCTGAATATATGTAGTTTGTAACTGAATCGATTCCAATAATTTTTACACCATGTTATATTTTGTACCAAAAATATTTAAAAAAGTCAATGACCGAGCGACACTAAGTACCTATCGGCAATCACGCGCACCGGCGCACTATGGGACCAACCGGTATTTTCCATCTCAAAAATCGATAAGTCTGTTGTTTTGTGATTTTTCTCCTTAAATTTTATTTCACGTATTTGTGAATATCTAGGCAATAAAAGAAATCAAACATCATCATTTTAAAAATTATATATTTTTCGTAAAAAAATGACAAAGATAATGTTATACGAAATTTTATACAAAAAATTATACAGTTATATTAAAATAGCAATAAAACTTACACTTTTTCTTAAAATAAGTTTAAAACTAAATTATTATTATTAAACAAACAATTACATGACAAAAAAAAAAATTTTTAGCGCTTAACCTATTCATCACTTTCTACTTTCAACAATTCTTTAGCTTCGTCAAACAATTCTTTGGATATTACAAAACTTGGTTTATTTAAGCTAGATATATAAGGATCAGATGTATATAACAAAATATGCAGAACGTCTTCGTTTGTTGCTGATCTGGAACACTTCCTAGCGTGATGTAACCTATATTTCTTGTAATCTTTATTTCGGGCTTCCTGGGCATCTTCGGATAATTGTCCTATAGGCAAAACTGCATAATGCTCTATTATTTTAGCACCATGTATAAGTACTTTATGGACCGAAGATGGCATGTAGTACCAGTTATACACTCACAGGCACAATTAACCGCCCACCTTATATTTCTTTCAATTTGCAGAAATCGTCAAACTTATACCACATTTGATGACAGGTACAAATAATAATAATAATAATAAATAATAATAATATTTATTTGCGTAAAACATGGTGTATAAAGATGTTAAGGTCATTATAGGTCATACATGTTTTGCTTATTATCATAGCATGCAAATGTTGTGTTACGTTAACAAAATTGTTTCCCGTCAGTAAATTCTTTAATGCTGTAAAAATTGTTATTGTTCAACCATACATGTAGTTTGTTTTTAAACAATCTAATATCTAAAGTTTTAAGGTCATTCGGAATTTTATTATATATACGAACACACATGGCTAAACAACTTTTACTGCATTTAGCCAGTCTTGGTACGTCATTTAATATAAGCCTGTGAGGATCTCGCCGGTTTCGAGGATATACATCCTCTGCCTTTTTAAATAAGTCTTTATGCTTCTTTACAAACATGCACACCTCATATATATAGAGAGAGGGTAGCGGTAATAAACCAAGCTCTTTAAATATTGTTCTACAAGAGTCATCAGGTTGAAGCCCATATATAGCACGAATACACTTTTTTTGTGCAACAAATACCCTAATTTTGTCTGTACTATTACCCCACATTATGAACCCATAGCGTATTATTGATTCAACATAAGCCCGATAGGTAGTGATAGCAGTTTTAATGTTAGTCACATTTTTAACCTTTCTGAGTGCGTATACGAATTTATTTATTCTTTTAGATATATCATCTACTTGTGCTTTCCAGTTTATATCTTGATCAATTAGTACTCCAAGAAATTTCGTTTGTGTAGCTTCATTAAGTTTTGGTATGTCAAGTTTCAAATTGTATTTATTATTATTAGATTTATTAAATTGTATGTATACAGACTTATCTAAATTAATTTTTAAGTTATTCATGTCAAGCCATTCAATTAATTTGTCAATCGTGTTGTTAATATCTTTTTCATGGTCATAAATTGTATTAGTCTTCTTATCGGAAGTCACTATAATGGAAATATCGTCGGCGAATAGTATACATTTATGATTTGTTATATCTATAATTGAATTTATATAGAGTAGAAACAATATTGGGCCCAAGACACTTCCTTGTGGGACGCCATAATTGTTGCATTTATACTCGGATGAGTGTGGTATCATGACGTTGTCTTTGTCTAATTTCGTAATAACAACACATTGCTCGCGGTTATTTAGATATGACGATATCCATTTAAGTGCATGTCCCCTTATCCCACTTGCCTCCAGCTTTTGTAATAATAAGTCATGTGACACTAGGTCAAAAGCTTTAGACAAGTCAAAGAATAATCCTGTAGTCAGATAGTTTTTATTAAGATTGGATAGTATTGTTTGTATCAGAGAGAAGATGGCTAATGTAGTAGATTTACTTTTTTGAAAGCCATATTGATCTTTATTAATAATGTCAAATTTGTTACAAAAATTAACTAGTCTCTTATACATGCATTTTTCTAATATTTTTGACAGAATCGGTATTAAGGTTATTGGCCGATAATTATTTATGTCATCTTTTTGTCCCTTTTTAAAAAGTGGTTTAATAATGGACCGCTTTAATATATCCGGGAAAGTTCCAGAAGAAAAGGATAAGTTAATTAAATGTGTAAGAATTCCAACTATTTCATTAATGCATAATTTAATAATTTTAGTATTTATTTCATCGTATCCTTCTGAATTAGTGTTAGCTAGCGAAATTATTTCTGTTCTTACCTCATTTTCCGATACCGGTCCAAGAAACATTGAATCGTTAGTTGACTTTTTATTACAGCCAGTTTTTGTCTTTGTTGGTGTTGATTTGTGTGCCAAATTTATGTAATGGCTATTGAAAGCTGATGCTATTTCGACGGGGTTTGTAAGTATTGTGTTATCAACTCTAATGTTATCTATGTTATCTTTGTAGTTAGTATTAAGTATTTCATTTTTTACTACTGTCCAAGTGGCTTTGCATTTGTTTTCACTCCTATTTATAAACTTAATGTTAGCGTTTCTTCTCGAATAATAAATACATTTCTTCAATAAATTTGAATATGTTAAATATTTAGTTTTGTTAGGTATGTTTTTATTTTTGTAGTATTTGTAGCGTAGTGTCCTTTTACTTTTGCAACTTCGTTTAAGCCCTTTGCTTATCCAATTTTGTTTATTTTTATTATTCATATTTACTTTAACCTTTATTCTTGGGAAGCAAAGATTATAGAATAGGCATATTATTTCATGAAATTTACTGAATGCTATATTTAAGTCATTTTCCATGAGTATTTCTGACCATGATAAACTTATCAAGCATTCACGAAATTTTTTAATGTACTCCATATTATAGTCTCTCTTATATATGTAATATGTAGAGAGTCTTTGAGTTTTATGTTTTAAAGGAATACTAAGCATTTGTGCAGTGTCGTGGTCAGATAGATGAAGTGGTAATACCGTTGCAATCGCATCTGAGATGTTACTTAATATATGGTCTATACAAGACGACTTACGTGTGGGCGTGTTGATATGTATTTTCATGTTATAGTTATTCGATAGGTCTTGTAACTCGTTCGCTATATGGCCTTTTTTTAATGTGTTTATGTTAAAATCACCTGCGATAATTATGTTTATTTTAGAATAATATTTTTTGTTTATATCGTGTAAGAGATTACTAAGTTTAGTCAAGAATTGGGTGGGATCTGATGAGGGTGTTCTATAGAGACAAATAATAATAAATTTATTAGATCTATTAGATAAAAGTTCTATGCCACAGGCTTCAAACGAGTGCTGTGTGGCATGTGTCTTAATAAATAGTAGTTCTTTAAAGATTAATCCTTTTTTAACTAAGATGCAAGTACCACCTCTTTGCTTCTCTCTGCAGTAATTAGCAGCCATTTCGTAATCGTAAATTTTTACGTAACTCTCATAGCCTTTTTTAATAAACGTTTCGGACAGACATATTACGTCTGGTTCATTTTGTGCTTCACGTAACTCCTGTAAAGTTAATTCTAGTATTTCTTGCTTTGACAAGACACTTGCTATATTTTGATGTAGAATTCTAAATTGTTGTGGCACGGAAGTAGTTTGGTTAGGATCGAAAAAAAGTATTGTTCTTATTTAGAGTAGAAAAATAATAAGGTATAGTACCTTTCTTTATTGTCCCCATGGCGTTAGGGGTCACTTTTGGGTGAGTACGTTGCAAGCTACCCTTAAGGTTTAAAAAAAAAGCATAAGTCTTGTAAAAAAAGTTGTTTATTAGAGCATTCACACCAAAAATCGATTTTGTGAAAAACTTTGATGAAAATTTAACAATATTTATTTTGAAAAAAGTGGTCGCAATTAAAAGATTTTTTTTTTATTAATAATGGGTGTTGCCGCCTCGGGCTCTAATGACTTCTTGGAGCCGGTTTGGCAGTCCATCCATGATATCTTGGATATCTGACTGGGGGATATTGTGCCACTCCTCCACCGCAGCCGTCTTGAGCTCTCCTAGGGTCGTAGGGGCTGGTACTCTTGCTCGCACACGTCTTTTGAGGTTGTCCCAAATGTGCTCAATTGGGTTAAGATCGGGACTGCGTGCCGGCCATGGTAAAACTTGAATCCCGACTTCATTAAGGTACTGAGAGACGGCTCTAGCGGTATGGCATCGTGCATTGTCATGCATTAATGTGAAGTTGTCACCAATGAATGGTGCAAAAGGTATGACATGGTCTTGAAGAACTTCCTGCACGTATCTTTGAGCGTTCACACTGCCTCTATCGAACACAACAAGATCGGTACGAGCCACGTAAGAGATACCTCCCCAAACCATTATGGACCCTCCCTGGTAACCCACTGTTTCGGTTATAGCGCATGGAGCAAACCTTTCGTTTTGGCGCCTGTAGACACGCTGACGTCCATCTGGACCACTTAAGGCTATTCTGCTCTCATCTGAGAACAGTATGTCCTTCCATTCCTGCACAGTCCAGCCAGCATATTCTCGGGCAAAAGCAAGTCTAGCTCTACGGTGTTGTGGGAGCAGTTGTGGAGCACGAGCTGGACGAAAAGCCCTCAGATTACTCTCTGCCAGTCTTCTTCTAATCGTACGTTCACTCACACTGACATTTCTCACCTCAAAAAGACGCGTACGAGCTTCGGTAGCAGTGCAAAAACGATTTCTCAACACATTGCTGACAACGAAACGGTCATCGCGGGCTGAAGTGCATCGATGTCGGCCTTGACCTGGCCTACGGGTGTGTGAGCCAGTTTCCCGAAACCGTCTGATGGCATCCCGTACCGTGGTTCGAGGTACACCGAGTGTACGGGCGATGCGACGTTGGCTGTACCCCACGTCCGCCAAAGCCACTGCCCTAGCTGCACCAGTTGCATCGAGTGGCATTTTTTTGAGTCACAAACAATAAACGAACTCTAGAAACTTGAATTAAACAATATTCACACACTATGGCAGAAAAGAACAAAAAATGTTAACACGATAACGTATCGGCAACAATGTCAAACAACGACTAAATTCCAAAAACCCTTCGGTGCCACAAATTTAGCAAACGAATTACGGGTATAAGTGTTTAATTTATTGCTAAAGTACCCACTTGACAAAAAATAGAACAGTGGATAAGCCATAGTTAAGCTAAACAAACAGGGTGACGAAAGATATAGGTGGGCGGTTAAATGTGCCTGTGAGTGTATTTGCTTACATATAATTGCGCGGTTATCAATGTATACTGGCCGAATTTTTCTGCGTTTATAGGGAATCCCGATGACATAGTTTGAAGAATTACATATAATCTCTTGATTAATTCTTCATCAATTCCAGTTATCTCTGCAGAACATTGGTAATTTTGGAAAAATCTCCTTGCCGTATTTCCGTCATTGCTGTTACCGGAACCTTGACGTGGTTTATCAATGTGCAAACCAAGCACTTCTCGGAAACGTTTTTGGACATATTTTTTCTTGTCTTCTTTAAGTTGCTTGTTTTCTGGAGTTGTTGCAGACCACTTCTCAAAACCTAAATTGTAAGAAATATGAAGGATCATTTCCATAAATCTTATCCATGCGTGTAGTGTCGACAATCCGTATTTAAACGCATTTTCATTTTCAACTCTCGTTGTAACTTTTAAGAGATCATTCATTTGTCTGGGAGTTGCTCCACAAACAGTGCAGGTAGCACTGGATGATGTGTTTGTTAACACTTGAGCAACTTTCCCATCAATCATTGTCATAAACAGTTGATGTTTAACTTCGATGACTTTGTCGTCTATTGACACAAGAGTTGGAATCAATTGATTAATTTTGGCTTCAATTTCACTGACAACCGCTGTAGTTTTTTCGGGTGTTTCTTTTGCAAATTCTAATGAAATTGGTCTGCAATATCTAACAGATGAGCAAGTAGGGTTCTGCCATATAACTGCAGAAATTTCTTCGTCTACTAGTCGCAGTGGTACAAGGGACACTATAAACAAATTAGCATCCGATATTTGTTCGTTTTCTTCCGGTAGAGTTTGTTTATACTCACTTTGCCCGGAGGATCCATCACATCCCCATTTAGTGAACAGCTTGAGACGATTGTAATTTGTCGATCTTGACGTTATCTTTATTATACGGCAGACTGTATAGTCTAAGAGATCTTGCAGATTGATTTTTGCGCTTATATTTGTCACCGTTATGCTGATGCAGGCGGATAGCAAGCCATTTTTGCTTCACTTAGTGTTTGATACGAAGGTAATACAGAACTTAAATTCTTATCAACGAGCCTTTTTCTTAGGTACGCATATTGGGCTTTGGTTAGATCTGTTTCAATACACATACTCAATGCCTCCTCTTTTGTAAAGGAAAGTGCATTATCTGGATTGAATATGTTTTGTAGAATTACTTTTTTCTCTTCTTTTTCCTTATTTCTGATAATAGTCACAATCGACGCTTCGTCATTTTCACCCATGGATCGTAAACCAAGCGTTACGGACATGTCCCATTCCATATTCCTGGACCAGTTCCATATTTTTTCGTTTCTTTGTGTTTTCCGAACACTCGTCATATGGTTTTGTTGGTCTACCACGATCACCAGAAGAATTCAAGCCAGAATTTTCAGATGTTGAGGTACTGCAAGAATTCAGTGATACTTTAAACTCACCATTTAACCAATTAGAGTATAGGCTCTCGAACCTGTCTGGCTTTCTTTGAGCTTTGGTCCATTTTTGGTTGCAACTTGAAGTTAGATTTTTTTGAATACTCTCTATTACAGTATTAACATCAAATTCCGATAATTGAAAGTTGTCCAACAAATATTTTTTCAGGTCTGAAGTACTTTTCCCTCTTATTATTTGATCACAAAGATCGCGTCGAACACAAACGAATTCACTCATTGTTAGGTAATATATGTTTTTTGTCTGTTAATTGTTATTGAAAAGAAGTATCTGAACACTTTGATGAATAGTACGCTGAAAACACGGGTATATAAAGGACCAATATATTAGTGCCTTGTGCAAAAACCATGGGACAATTGATTATGACAGTTCTCATCGAAATTGTGTAATCAGTACTGATTGTAATTAATTACCACAACAGATAAATAGAACTTCCGCAGCAATATAGTTTATCATACTTGTGGTTAAGGTGATCACCGCAAGCAAGTGTCATGGGAACATTCTTTCAAAGTAATATAATAGTAGTCTAATAATTTGTTAATGTATGCTTCTATCATAGAAATGGAAAAAAAAACAAGATAGACACAACCGTAATTTTCGTGGATTTTTTTATTTTCCCCCGATTGACATTATTGCTTCTAAATCACCACTGGCGCAAAAAACGCGCAAGTTTTTTTTTAATCCTCATATTACTGAATAGATAAGGTCTCTAATAGAGTGATTAACTTGACACCGGCAGCTTTCGGCAACTAGGAAAACTCCAATTGAAATAAACAAAGACTAAATTTTCTTTACTTCACTAAAAAAAATATTAAAAAATAAAACAAAAATATTTTTTTACAAACACCGAACGTGTTTGTAAAGTGTACATTCTAAGCTATCTAATGATGTATAACACTAACACGCTTCCTTGGAAAACTTCCGAATAATTTTGTGTTGAACTTCCTTTACGGTAATTTAATTGGCATGAAAATATTTATGTCCAATGTTTGAGGTTCATTTTATAAACGTAAAACTAAATTATTTAATTTTTTTTGTAATTTATTCGTAAGTTCCGTCCTTTGAGAGTATAAAACCATAAATAAATCTATGGATTTACGACTTTCGTCAAAACCATTTTTGAGATGGAAAATAATGTTTGGTCCCATACTGCGGCGCACACACTTAACTAGGCGCGGGCGCACAGCGGGGCGGGGGTAAAACCACCCCTTCTTCAGTCTCCCGGATGATACAGATTGACGCGCACGTCTTGACGTGTCACGCTCCCCGCGAGAGCGCGGCTGCCGTGGGCTTTTTTTTGGTGAGAATTTATCAAATAACTTCTCCCGCTCTGGGCGGACCGAAAGGGCGTGTCAGACTTCTACTGACTAAAACCCACCCGTGTTCCTTCAGTTGCCTGTGCCAGGGCCACGGTAACTCTTTCAAACAACCCGAAACCCTGGCATGCATCGGCCCTAGCGAACCCCATCAGTCAGTGCTGACATCTCTTTGAGGCGCGCGTGGAACACAACGCGTCGTCGTCCCGGTGGATTTGGACACGGAGTGGATATAAGTCAATGACCGAGCGACAGTAAGTTCGTCGCACACCACAGCTGTTGGCCACAGGTACTTACCGGCGCAGGAGCACAGCGGGGCGGGGGTAAAACCACCCCGGCCTTCAGTTCAGTCTCCCAGATGCTACAGATTGACGCGCGGGTGTTTTCGTTTCACGCTCCCTGCGAGTGTGCGCTCGCCGCGTGGGCCTGCAGTTGTGTTTTGGTTGATCGTGTGTGTACTTATCGTATGTAAAAAGTATCGTGTAACCGTGTCTTTCTCATACACAAACGTCCAGTACACAAATGGTAAGTACACTAGCAGTTTGTGGTGTTACTAGGAGCAATTCGACATCAGAGTATCGTAAAATACATTACACAATGCTTTCAGTCACACAAAGATCTAGGGACTACGGTACCTTTCGGCCTCCGACAGCCGCTAGCCGTGATAACTCAGTCGCCAGTCAATCGTAAGGCGCGTCGCTCACACGAGCTAGAGTCGAGGCGGTCGACTCAGGCTCGCGTGGGCGACGCGGCTAAATACGACGTGATTAAATCAATTATTGTAAATAGTGATGATTAACATTTTAAACACGCCAAGATGGTTAATTGAAAGTTATTATTACTACCTACAGCCTGCTTGGTTTAAGTAATGTGATGTTTAACACTTTTAATCCACTTTGAACTTTAAGGGATTGGCATAACATGCAACCAAGTCGCATTGACTTCATTTTATCACTTACGGCTGCATTTACGAATAAAGTACATAATAATATCTACCTACACTTGACCATTACGACAGCCTGCAAGTGTGATGGAAAATGTTATCACCAGTTAATTACTTAATACAATCACCGTACGGTTAGTACCTACTGCCAAATTAATTATCAATGAGCGAGCGTAGCGCGATATGCTGGAGGTACAGACGCGCGCGGGCGGCTCGGGGCTAGCCATGAAAATTGCCAAAGTTGCCAAAACTGCCGGGAATGTTTGCAAACTTCCCGGCAACATTGGGCATGAAACGTATAAATAGAAATCCACTTTAACTAATACAATTGCTTAGTAGGATAAAATTGCGGTCTGCAGGGTGGTTGTTTTTATGCTTATCTACAATATCAAACCGAAAATTTTAGTTTTTTCATTTATTTTCTTACTGATAAACTAAAGAAAAGGAACAAGCTGTCCATGATAGTTCATTGGTGATGAAACCATAACTAATTTAAAGATATCGTAATTTGTTTTTCTACGTTCTTATAATTTAACTTCACTTATATGTAAGAAAATATATACATCTATACGTATAAATATCTGTATGTACAAAAGGGTCAAACCTTGCAAGACGAATTGATCAGCAGCAACAAGTTGACGTTTTTAACCGAATTCAAAATGGAGGTTCTTTATTCTATCCGAATGTATATATGTTTGTTTGTTCGCGATTTTCTCAAAAACTACTGACCCAATCTTGAAAATTCTTTTGAAGGCACGATTTGTGCTCTATCAATCATATACTACACAGTTGTATGATTTATGTTTATTTCATTCGGTATCAATACCCTCTATCTTTTTTTTTTTATAAAATTTATAAGTGAAATTCTTATAAAAACTATGGGGTCAGCTATGATGAAGTTACCAGTGTCATAGTTTAACTTTATCTTCACATATATGCATGGATAATTAGAAATGAATTACATGTTATTACGAATTACAATGAACAATCAATTAAAAAGGCTTATCTACTAGTAATACATATAATTACACCATTACATAAAACCCCATGAGCGCATAAACATTAAAAATGGCATTTGAAAAACCCATGTAATCTGGCAACTTTGGCAGCATGTTTTTACCTGTCACAAATAAGAGATGGTTTAGAATATAACTATTTCGGGTTATGATTTTAGTAGTCTGTTTGTATGTTTGTATTTACCGTAGCGCCTAAACTCCTGAACCGATTGTGATGAATGAGGTATCAATGGATTCGTAATAATGGTCCGGGTGACATAGGCTATACAAATTCTTCCTAAATTTAATATGGTGGACATTAATCTTTGTGATATTGATCGAAGTTTTAGAGGAGCTTGTGGCTAAGTAATAACAGCCGCATGGGTCGATCCATCAGGTTAAGCTACGCTTGCCGGCGTTGGTCCGTAGATGGGTGACCATCTTTACATAGCGAGACTCCTCCGTGCCTCGGAAAGCACGTTAAGCCGTTGGTCCCGGCTGTCATTCGTGGATCTTTGGCAGTCGTTACGGGTCGTCAGAAGCCCGAAAGTCTGACAACCAGTCCTACCAAGGGGTATCGTATTACCCAATAACTGGGTTGTGGAGGTCAGATAGGCAGTCGCTCCATGTAAAATACTGGTATTCAGCTGCATCCGGTTAGACTGGAAGCCGACCCCAACATAGTTGGGAAAAGGCTAGGCAGATTGATTTTTTGATTGATCGAAGTTTTGAATACAAAAGGGACTTTTGTGCGTTTTAAGCTTCATGATTAGCAGCTATTAAAATGTTCATATTTTTAATCGATAGAGCACGTAAAAACGCCTCTAATTATATATTCATCATCTTCCTGCCTTTATCCCATGTTACTTGCGGTCGGCGCAACACGTTTTCTTCTTCCATTCTCCCCTGTCAACCGTCACACTATCATTCACTCCCTTCTCTTTCATATCATTCTTCACACAATCCATCCATCATTTCTTCGGCCTTCCTCTCCCTCTCCATCCATCAACATGTATATTCATCATTCTTTGAGTCACATGCGTTTCGTCCCTTCTCATCACATGCCCATACCAAGCCAAACGATTTCCTTTCAACTTTTCTGTCACTGGCGCCACTTTCAAACTTCCTTTTATATACTCATTTCTTACTTTATCCATTCTCGTCACTCCACACATCCATCTCTATTAAATATAAAAGCTGAAATATTTTAAAAAATCGTGGTCTAAATTTTGTTTTGGCTGTCGTATAAAATGTAGTGCAGTGAGCGAAATAATTTTGTTTTGTAGATTCCACCCGAGAGCGACCACGATAATATTCCATAATTACTTCAATTTTCCAAACCTATTTTTTTTTTATTTTCTCCATTTAAGCATTATTATATATATTTCGTATAGCATATGTGGCCATTTTTATGTTCAGATATGCATGGACTTTTTTTTTTCAATTTTTATATACCTACATAGTAATTAGTTTGGCTTGACTTCCAATATTAATTTTCATCTTTTGATAGTAATAACATATGCATTTTGAAATGCGCAGTCGCATCGTGCGGCGTGCGACTGCGCCAGGCGGTCCCGCCGCCCGCACACTGTAACCATCCCCGCAATACATTCCCTGTCGCCAGTGTGAACCATGTGAGTGTCACCAACGAAAAAGTTGGCCTATATAAATATAGTTTGTTATAAAAACTTGAAGCTAGGTATGCAAATGCGAGTAAAACCTTATAGTCGTCTGAAGCGGAGGTGCCGGTGGAGCCGTAGTTCGGTCGCGACAGCGGCAGCCCGTTGAAGCTGCTGGAGATCACGCTGCGAGGCTGCCGGACGGAAATGTTTATATTTATGATTATCAGTCACTGGTCACAAAGTTCAAGCAGAGAGGCACTTGATATGTACCTTAGGATCTACGGCGATCGCCGACTGCGCCGTGGACGACGTCGTGTTGCAACTGGACACAACCTCCGGTGTTGTGATGCAACTAAACGATATAGCGGAGTCGACCTGCAGAAACAAACCAGCATTAGTGTGACTCCTAGCTAACACTATACTGTACAAAACATTTTAACTAAAGTGGGAATCCTACCTCATCATTGGAGATAGCTGACACCCCGGAGTTGTGTGATAAGTTCTCGTTAGCATTGTTTTTAAAAAGACTTTCAAACAGTAGAACTTTAAGGACATTTTTATCTAGCGCACTTTTCTTCATGTCGCTACTGCCGGGGTGTTCTGGGGACATCTTTTGTCTTTTCTTCTTTACAATGTTCGGTTTACTATCACTTTCGGAGACGAGAGGTTTGATATCGTTATTATTTTCAATTTCGAATATCTGGACGGGAGTGTTAACATTACTACAAGATGGTGAAACTAAAGGCTTAGGTAATGTTAAAAAAATATAAGCATTGTTAGGAAGCTGGGTTAACATAATACGATCGCTCTTCGTGGTATCTTCATGTTTAGGTTTCGTGGGACGTTCATCTTCGGGCTTGTTTGCGCAGCTTAGGATTTCACTTTCGTCTACACAAGCAGATTTTGAACGCTCTTGTTGCGTGGGATATTGTGCATCATTATTACAGTGACGTGTAACATTATCTGGGACATTTAAAGCTTGACATATATCCTCTTTCTCGTATTCACGAGTTGTTGTCATAACGTTGCTCTCTTCGCTATTTCCTATGGATTCTAACAGTTTTTGTTGCTTTGATACATATTCAGTGAACAAATCCTCTGTATTACTATTTTGTGAATGGCTAGGATTTACATCTGTCAACTCAACATCTCCTCTTGGAGACTTGTCATTTTCAAAATCAACAAAAGGATTTGTGAGCCAAGTAATATCTTTCTCTTCATCTGATGAATTATAGCATTTTGTAGATGTATCAAATAACTGGCTCGACTTAGTCGAATTTATATCTTCGATGTTGTTTAATTTACTTTTAACATCATTTAAAATTGAATTTGATGTATCATCCATTTCATTGGAACATATTATTATGTTAGCGTCTTTTTGAATAGTTTTCTGGGGATGTTTTTCCTTATGATGTGTACCTATAGAATGGCTAGCTTGTTGGATATGTGGAAGGGGCTGACCTATGGTCATGCGTCTAACGTTCCTTGGGTTTATATCCGACAATTTCGGCACTACTAAATTTTCACCTACTTGTTTCCTATAGTTTTGTCTTAATCGAATATCACTTTCCTTATAATATTCAAAACGTTCGACAACCCTGTGCGCTCCTTCATCATGAACATCACAAACATTTAGAGATTCTTTTGCTTTAAATTCGTTTACTATATCTTTTTCTGGTAGATCAGATATAAGATTATTATTTAAATTGTCTACAAGACTTAAATCAGGAGAACTATTGTGCCCACTGGTTATTGCAAAAGGCAAAATAAAATTATTTTCTATATTATTTGTACTTTCAATGTTTTTATGGTCTGATGGAATATCCGTAACTTCAGCCTGGATATTCCGTTCCATCAATTTTATAAAGTTCGCATATTGTAGAGGGGCGGTATAATTCGATAGACCTTTATACCAATGATCTACATTGTCAGCCCACAGCTGGGAATCGTCTGCGCGGTGTTCGTTTCTTGATATTTTTTCATTGGAACCTTTAATAGTTTGTTCGGATACTGAGTGGCGTGGTTGGTCTTTTTTGTCCACACGCTGGTTGAGTTGGTTCGGGCCGCGCGGTTTTCCGTTTTCATATCGGAGGGCGTCAACAGTCGTACGTTCGGCCGGTAGCCGGTCATCCGTACCACCACCCTTCTGAGGGCGCAGAGCGTTCATGAGCCGGGCTTGGCCACGGCGCGCGTGGCGGAGAGTACGCACCTGGTGGGACGGCGTGGTGGTGGTGACCGCGCGGCCCGAGCACACGCTGCCGCTGCCGATCTCCAGCGTGGCGCGCGCCGTGTACGTCATCGGGAACATCGGCTTACTTCTTCTGTGAACAAATTTCATGTGGGAGGTCACATTCGTCGTGAATAGGGCTGATACTACAATGTTTGTGCGATGAATTTCAACATCATAAAATAAATTATAAATGATTTTTCTTCATGCGCTGTTTTAGAATGTCCTTAATGAGACTACCATGATTACTTCCACTAGCTATAATTATGTAAACATTATATTTCTCGTATAATAATCTATATCGGCCACATTCCCATAGTTTGTACCTGTAAATTTTACTGAGTATAGCACAATATTCGCTACGCCTCGTACCTGTTGAGTAGTTCCACCTCGCCAGGCGCGTTGGCATCGCTGGCGGAGACGCGGCGCTCGGCCAGCGGCGGCGGGTTGACGCAGCGCACCGTGGCCAGGTAACCGGCGCCGCGTGCTGGCTCCTCGCTCAGCATAGAGGCTGGCGACATAATATCACGACCATTTTAACTTTCCTCATCATCATCTGCCTGGCCTTTTCCCAACTATCATGGAGTGACTGCCTATGTGACCTCCACATCCCAGTTTCTGGGTAACACAATACCCCTTGGTAAGATTTTTAATTAATATTATTAAGCGTAAACCTGGTCGGGAATGAAAAGTTTAATTTCTTCAATTAACGAAGAATAAACCTTCAAGAAAATTTGGTGACCTCAGTAATCCCACCGATGAGGCAGTTTCTCGCTGTAGGTACTCCTGGGATTGATCTCAGGAGTACCTACAGTGCAACTAAGCAACGAGTAGCTCTGGTTCTGTGCTCAGTGATTATAGATCTGTTTTTTTTATTTTTTAATACACGTGTTTTTGTGACAACGAAACCATTTTTCTTTATTTACTAGCGACCCTGGCTTCGCACGAGTAGGAACATATATGCCTACATTTTTTGCATCAGCCCGTTGCGTCGAGTATGAATTAGATTTAAGTGATTCACTCTAAATTATAGGGAATCGCGCGCTTTTTATCGCTTGCGCTAATTTGTAACATCGACTGAGTCTATCATTTGATATCCCAAAGTCAGTTCCGTGTATCGTCACGCTGTAACTTGTCATAACATGTTTGACCTTCGCTTGGCAGTGTGACAAAACAATAGCGCACCTTCAGTATACAGGGTTATTTGTAAAACACCAGCAACCTCTTAAGGGGTCATTGTACTCATCATTATGAACAACTTTTACTATAGGACCAAACCTGAAATCGCGAAAAAAAATCAGCTGTTCAGTACATTTATGTTCGCATAATTCGTCAAAATGTACTGAACAGCTGATTTTTGTTCCCAATTTCAGGTTTGGTCCCATAGTAAAAGTTGTTCACAATGAATGAAGGATAAGGCAGTGTTTACGATGAAAGCTCCCAGACGGCTTGATTTTTCCGACATCTTCAACAATCATCGTCATATTTCAACCAATTTACGCAAAACCTTAACGAATTATAGACCTATACCTTCCTCACTCTGTTGATATATGAAAACCGCATGAAAATCCGTTCAGTAGTTTTTGAGATCATCGCGAACATACAGACAGACAGACAGACGTCGCAAGGGACTCTGTTTTATACATTAGGTTGGGGAAAAAGTCTTTTCGCATTATAGTATGTATGAACTTGTAATAAAATCTCTTTGGCTATACTATTTGTATCTGGCTGGTTTTGGTATCATTGAAAGTTTAAATTTTAAAGAACATTATTCCAAATTCAAATTAGGAAAATGTGTGATTTTCATTTGTTTTTCGTACCGTCAAGATGAGTGAATCTAATGAAGAAATTCGATACATTTTAAAATTTTACTACAAAAAAGGTAAAAATGCAACGCAAGCCGCGAAAAAAAATTGCGATGTTTATGGACCTAGTGTAGTGTCTGTGAGAGTAGCACAAATTTGGTTTAAGCGTTTTCAATCCGGAAATTTTGATGTCAAAGATGCACGTCGCTCTGGTCGCCCTATTACAGATAAAATGGATGTCATTTTTGAAAAAGTGGAGCAAGATCGGCATATCAGTAGTTACGACGTAGCTGAAGAACTGGAAATTGACCACAAAACAGTTTTGGCGCATTTGAAAAAAACTGGGTACACAAAAAAGCTCGACATTTGGGTACCTCACGAGCTCACTGAAAGAAACCTAATGAACCGTGTACTCATTTGTGATTCTTTATTACGACGTAATGAAACCGAACCATTTTTTGAAGAAGCTGATAACTGGTGATGAAAAGTGGATCACGTATGACAAGAACGTGCGAAAAAGGTCGTGGTCAAAGGCCGGTCAGGCTTCACAGACTGGCGAAACCCGGGTTAACTCGCAACAAGGTGATGCTGTGTGTGTGGTGGGATTGGAAGGGCATTATTCATTATGAGCTGTTACCACCAGGCAGGACCATCGATTCTGAACTCTACTGCGAACAACTGATGAGATTAAAGCAAGAAGTTGAGATAAAGCGGCCGGAATTAATCAACAGAAGGGGTGTGGTTTTTCATCATGATAACGCTAGACCTCACACATCTTTAGCCACTCAGCAAAAATTAAAAGAGTTTGGCTGGGAGGTGTTAATGCATCCGCCGTATAGTCCTGACCTTGCACCTTCAGATTTCCACCTGTTTCGGGCTCTTCAGAATTCTTTAGGCAGTGTCAGGTTAACATCACGAGAGGACTGCCAAAACCACTTGTCGCGGTATTTTGACTAGAAGTCCCAAAATTTCTATAGCAATGGGATCATGTCCCTACCTACAAGATGGCAAAAAGTTATCGAACAAAATGGTACCTACATACTTTAGTTAAATGTAAATAAACTATATTAAAAAATGTTTTGAATTTTCTTAAAAAATGCGAAAAAACTTTTTCCCCAACCTATTATGTAGTGATAGTGATTGATATGGCACTTTATCGACTTACTCACTAAAACATAAAAAAAAAAAACAAAAATAACACAAGTACAGTTTTAGTTTAGGTATTGTGAATTCGTTACTTACAGAAGTGCACAGCACTGGCATAGAAACGTTACTTGAATTGGTTGCAAGTTATAAAATAAAGCAAAAAATGAGCTATGTACACATGTACAATGGTCCACTTGAAGGACTGAGCGCGGAAACCAGACCCAACAACAACATACACAGCTCATGTGAGCATACACGGAAAAAAATGGGGTCTGGCAAAGTTGTATGTACGATGGGAGGTTATTTAACAGAAATATTAACAAAATAACAAAACAAAAAACAAAAGACTGAAAAAGAAGGAAATGGAAGTGGATACCTACAATTATATTTTAACTAGCTTTTGCCCGCGGCTTCGCACGCATGAAGAACGGGAACGTACTACTAGGATAAAAAATATCCTATGTCCTAATCCAGGAGGATAGACGGCTCGTGTCGCACATAGGTTTTGAGACTTCGAGCTGTTTGGTTTGGAAAAGTCTTTCTTTCGAAGTGAATATGGCTAACTTATCGTCAGACTTCTAACGTCGATTCGCCGTATGGATAAACCGTAGGGTTTCGCGGGCCGATAACAGTGTCAGGAAGGTAAGGCACCGTCAAAGTGAATGTAATGCTGACTCACAGGTGTCGACGCCGGAGGGCAGACTGCCGCCGTGGATGGCGCGCGCGGACACGTTGCTGGGCGCGGGCGCGGGCGCGTGGCGCACGTGCGCGCGGCGCGGCGCGGGCTCGGCCGCCAGCGCCGCCACCAGGTCCTGCAGCGAGTTCGAGTGCGGCAGCGCGCGCCGACCGCGCCCGCGCCGCGCCCCGCGCCCGCCTGGCACCACGCGCGCCGCCGCCTCGCACGCCTGTTCGTCCTGCTCCACCTCCTCCAGCAACTCCTGAACCATTTACCTTCACATTTACATTTGAATTACGTACTATTAGTAAGTCATTGCAATGTGACTCGGTAAGGTAAGGTATAAATTAGAATGATTGCCGAGACTTCAAGGAGTCAAACTCCCGGCAATCACTCTATACTTTATCACAATGTTTTACGTTGATCGTGAACGTACTATCTGAGATCCGCGTCACCTTCGTTTAGGGCATTAGACCGCAGCCGATCGACAGGATTTTGCCATATTTGAGACGACGATGGATGTTCATCGTCTGCGATGTGACACGCGACAGGGCGCAAGTAGGTACTGAGCTCAGTTTGTAAATAAAAAACAACACGAAAACCGCGCTCCGGATGCGCCGCATCGCAGTATGTGATCCGTGTTAGGGACACTAATGCTGAAGCTATTCATCTTCCACAAATATTTTAAAGAAGGGTATTGTATGCGATACCTGCCGAATTTTTAAGTCACGCTAGTTTAGTTTGCGAGGTATCACTTATAAGTAAATCGCAAATGCATTTGCTTCAATCAAATGCTTGTTTGAAAAGATGCATTTTTTTAATTATATCGCAAATGCAATTTTAGGACTGATTTACGCAACTTCTAGTTAAGCATAAGACTGCGTGGTATAAATACAATTTATTTTTAGCACTAACCTTAAATAGACTGCTTTTACCCTCTCGGTCTTTGGGACATTTGTATGTGATAGCCTCGTCCAACAGTGCTCGTAATTGTCCGTCGTCCAGTGTCTCTACATGTTTGTTGTTCTGTTGACAAAAGAAAATGCTTTTATTAAAAACTATCTGACCCTTCAGACGTTGTCCTGACAAAGTTTTTCCTAATTTTCTTGTTTTTATAAATCACCCCAGAGACAAACAAAACAAAAAAAATCAAATCGTCGAGCCATTTTCGAGACTAATGCACGGTAATTGATTTTTATGTAATTATATATTAGGTTGGGGAAAAAGTCTTTTCGCATTATAGTATGTATGAACTTGTAATAAAATCTCTTTGGCTATACTATTTGTATCTGGTTGGTTTTGGTATCATTGAAAGTTTAAATTTTAAAGAACATAATTCCAAATTAAAATTAGGAAAATGTGTGATTTTCATTTGTTTTTCGTACCGTCAAGATGAGTGAATCTAATGAAGAAATTCGATACATTTTAAAAATTTACTACAAAAAAGGTAAAAATGCAACGCAAGCCGCGAAAAAAATTTGCGATGTTTATGGACCTAGTGTAGTGTCTGTGAGAGTAGCACAAATTTGGTTTAAGCGTTTTCAATCCGGAAATTTTGATGTCAAAGATGCACGTCGCTCTGGTCGCCCTATTACGGATAAAATGGATGCCATTTTTGAAAAAGTGGAGCAAGATCGGCATATCAGTAGTTACGACGTAGCTGAAGAACTGGAAATTGACCACAAAACAGTTTTGGCGCATTTGAAAAAAACTGGGTACACAAAAAAGCTCGACATTTGAGTACCTCACGAGCTCACTGAAAGAAACCTAATGAACCGTGTACTCATTTGTGATTCTTTATTACGACGTAATGAAACCGAACCATTTTTGAAGAAGCTGATAACTGGTGATGAAAAGTGGATCACGTATGATAAGAACGTGCGAAAAAGGTCGTGGTCAAAGGCCGTTCAGGCTTCACAGACTGTGGCGAAACCCGGGTTAACTCGCAACAAGGTGATGCTGTGTGTGTGGTGGGATTGGAAGGGCATTATTCATTATGAGCTGTTACCACCAGGCAGGACCATCGATTCTGAACTCTACTGCGAACAACTGATGAGATTAAAACAAGAAGTTGAGAGAAAGCGGCCGGAATTAATCAACAGAAGGGGTGTGGTTTTTCATCATGATAACGCTAGACCTCACACATCTTTAGCCACTCAGCAAAAATTAAGAGAGTTTGGCTGGGAGGTGTTAATGCATCCGCCGTATAGTCCTGACCTTGCACCTTCAGATTTCCACCTGTTTCGGTCTCTTCAGAATTCTTTAGGCAGTGTCAGGTTAACATCACGAGAGGACTGCCAAAACCACTTGTCGCGGTATTTTGACCAGAAGTCCCAAAATTTCTATAGCAATGGGATCATGTCACTACCTACAAGATGGCAAAAAGTTATCGAACAAAATGGTACCTACATACTTTAGTTAAATGTAAATAAACTATATTAAAAAATGTTTTGAATTTTCTTAAAAAATGCGAAGAAACTTTTTCCCCAACCTATTATATAAATACAAATTAGAACAAAACACAAACGAGAATGACGAAAAAAAACTGATAATTACATCAATTCCTTGTGTGTATGTAAGCAGCTGCAGTTAAATAGGCGTAAAAAAATTAGTTGAAATTACGTAATTAACATTAATTTATTTATACCAAAATATTATATGACTTGAAGAACAATAATGGGGCTGATATGACTGCAAGATTAATGGTTGCAAGTCCCTAATAAATAAAGAGAAAAAAAAAGAACAATAATCATAAATGAGAAATACCGGCGACAAACTGTCACGTAGTTAGGCAGGTTTATAAAATGTGTGGTCCAAAATAAATGTTTTTTTTTTTATATAATAAGTAACTAATTGAATCATAATAGTTGTTTTATTATCTCGTACGTATAAGGTAAACATGCGAGTATGACAATATTTTGTTAGAAATGGAAAATAACCAACCAATTAATGTTATAGATAAAGTTCAATAATATCGGAAAGAACATCTATCGCTATCTGTCAAACCGACTAGTCAACGAGTTTTATACTTCAAAATACGGTAAGCCTACACTCGATCCCCCGGCAGTATGATAAAACTGGGTTCAAGGCTAAGCAGATCCATAGCGGACTCAGGCTAGCGCCCTGAAGTATCCTAATTCGTGCGCCGATTCTATGGATTTACCGACATCCTTGATAGCGAAGAACCGTCCTCCATTAAAACTTTGATGACATTAAAAAAGATGCGTAGATTTTTCTATTGTACAGTATTTTTAGGGTTCCGTACCTCAAACGGAAAAACAGAACCTCTATCTATAGGATCACTTCGTTGTCCGTCTGTCTGTCTGTATGTTTGTCTGTCTGTCTGTGGTGTGTCTCTTAAGGTGAACGCGCACCTAGACGCGCCGCAGGATCCCCACGCGCCGCCGTCACCGCGGTCTCGCGCAATCCGCATCGTTTCGCGCCGAACGCACCAAACGCGCCGCACGCACAGTGCTGTCGGAATCGTATCCACTTCTGTACATCTTATTATGTTACATTTTCCGGTAGATCTTGGACAGAATACGATACGAATGACGTCATCCGCGCCGTCCGCACCGCACTCGCCGCAAGCATCGAATCGAACGCGATGAATTTGATGATGTCATCCACACGCGCTGGTGGAATCCGTATACCTACTTCAGCATTTTACTGAAATGCGAGTAGTGCGGCGCGGATAGGCGCGCGACGTTGCATACGATTTCATATTATAAAGATTTATAAAATGCTCTGACTGCGGTGCGTGCTGCTCCTGCGGCGCGTCTAGGTGCGCATTCACCTTAAATGATACGCTCTGTATGAACTTCCGAGTCGTAAGCTTTCTTATAATTCAACATGACTACAGATCCTTTCGGAAACGTATTGGCTTATTGCCATGTCAATGAGGAACACTCCTTAGTGCTACAGGTCACGTTCATCATTTATTCTGCAAGGCAGACTTCATAGAAAAGCTATTAATACTAGCAGTTCTGCGAACAATAGACCTCGCGAGCACAAACTTTTTTGCAACAATTAATATACCACTAAAGTTATTTAAAACGGGATATCTACTACGTTTTTTTTTTCTGATAAAATTTTTATGAGACCAACTTAAAGTTACTAACTACCTTTCAAATTAAAAAAAAACCATCGAAATCGGATCTCGCGGAGATATCCAGTCCCCCCCAGTAGCCCCCTTTTTTAGAGCAATTACCTTTCCAATCAAAAATCCCCAACGACAAAAAGTTCTATAAAGTCGTAAAACCTGTAAGTATACAAAGTTTCGTCCAGATCGATTGTAAAATACGACCTGTAGAGGAGTAGCAACAAACAGACGAAAGCGAGATGTTTCAAAATGGGCCAAGTCTGTGTACACTACCTCAAAAAAAACAACCGGTCACGTGCGTGTCGGACCACGCACAATGAAAGGGTTCCGTAGTTGGGATGAATTTATCCCAAGAACAAACTTCACATTGTAGTCGAAAACCATGTTCTCCCATACATAACTATGGACAAATGTAAGTTTGTACGCACAATATTGAGAGATTTACAAAGTTATTTTAAGACCATAGACTTCTTATAGGTTTTCCTGTAATCTATAGCTATAAAATTATTTTCTGTATTTTTTTCAAAATTTTAAGGTCAGTAGTTTCGGAGGTAAAGGGATGGTAAATTTTCGTCTATTTTCTTAAATAACTTTAAAGTAGTTTATTTTAAAATTATAAAATATATATATATATATATATATATATATATATATATATATATATATATATTTGAGACCCTCACAGTAAGCCCTTTCATTTGATATACCGCATGGTACAGTTTGCAAATATATATTTTTTAATTTTCTTATTTGTCCCCCAAAATTGACCCTCATATTCAAAATTCATTCATTTACATTACACGTCCGTGTTTGGGTCACAGAAATACATAGATCGGTCCATTAGATTCGGAGCAAATTGGTTGTGACAGACGGACGGACAGACGGACAGACAGACAGACACATGAGTGATGCTATAAGGGTTCCGTTTTTTCCTTTTGAGGTACGGAACCCTAAAAACGAGAACAAATCCGTAGAATTCGAGAAAAATACAGATAATTCATTTAAATGTATACTGTTGTGGTAGGGAATTGATATTTATCAATTATTTTTATCTACTTTCAATATGGAGTTTCACCGATTTAGTTACTCTGTGAAAGAAATAAAGAAGAAGAAAGAAAATACGTTTATTTGCGATAAACATGACGCAAAGGAATAAAATAACAAAATATAATAATTAAAGAACCAGTCTGGGGAAAATATGCGTCACATTAAAACGGCCGTCGCTCAGCATAATGCCGCGACCCCATACGAGACAGAGCCCCAGCGCTGGTTTTCAGCGACAGCATAAAAACAATGACAGTAAACCATAGATCGACCACTGATCATAGGACTTTCAGCTGTCACAACAGTGTCACTTCAGTCCTCTTCTTGAGTACCTATTAAAGATGTCAGAAGTCATTAATCAATCAAAATGACAGCTTATCCCCATGACAGATTTTTATTGTGTGTTGCAATTTCAAGTGTAATTAATTGTGGTTTACCAGCAAACAAAGCCATTATTTTAAAATAGTATGACAGTTCAAAATTGTTTTAAATATATTTCCCTATTTTTATGTATAGTGTACACATACCTGGCCCTAGGTATGGACCTAGGGCGTCAAAGGAGATGCTCCAAAATGTATGGACATTTTGGAACATCTCCTTTGACTTGAAGCAGAGACGCTTCGATCGTTCGTTGATTTCAGTTCAAGAAGGAAGTAAGAATTTCATATTATTTTTAAGGTTCCGTACCAAAATGGTAATAAAAAGGGACCCTTATTTTGCGACTTCGTCTGTCTGTCCGTCTCTGTCACAACTGCTTATTAACGACTTCAAAAAAAGGAGTTATCAATTCGATACGTATGTATGTAATATTATTGGAACTGCGAGATATTAACATATGATAATCTATTTGGGCTTCCAAACAAATAACAAAATTTCATAGATGTACAAGCAAATAAACCGAGCCACCCGCTACCTAGGAACTCTGATTCGATTTTCTCAGAAAGTATAAAACTTACAACTATCAAAGTTATACCTACAAAAAGTGCGTTTCATGGTGATTAAAATGACTACAAATTAATTCGAAAGTACCGTCAACTCACATTGTAATCAAGCAACAAACACAAGCAAACGATTTGCTCTGTTTTCACCAGAGTTTGAAATTAGCGTTCTTTTTCTCCACAATGAGGGTAGTCAGATATTTCTTATCATTTCTTTAGTTTTTGTCCATCGTTTGCTCAGACGCGTGTGTTTTTGCTACTTTTTTCGATTAATAATGGATACAACACCTCAGGAAGCAGCTCAAGCTGTAGCATTACTTCAAGCAGGCATTGCGCAATGTGAAGTCGCTCGAAGGCTTCGAATCAGCAGATCTTCGGTGCAACGAGTTTACAGACGATACCTAGAGACTGGAGAATTCGATCGCCGTCCAGGTACGGGCAGACCTAGGGCTACATCAGCAGCAGATGATCGTTATATCCACCTTACTGTTCTGCGAAATCGCCACCTCAACGCAGTTCAAGTCCAACAAAGTCTGCGTCAAAAACGAACGCCAAGTGGTCATAAGTTCAGATACCGTCAGAAGGAGACTTGCTGAACGGAACCTGACCCCAAAAAGAGCTGCAACAGGCTCAGCATTAACGGTAGCACACCGTCGAGCACGACTTGAATTTGCTCGAGAGCATAGGGATTGGACATTAGAGCAGTGGAGTAATGTACTCTTCACTGATGAGACCAGGGCGAGTCTACATGGAAGTGATCGACGTCAGAGAGTATATCGTCGCCCTGGAGAACGTTATTCTCAGTGTTGCATGGAGGAAACTGTTGCTTATGGAGGAGGATCTGTAATGGTCTGGGGCGGCATCTCGTTAACAGCACATACAGCGTTAGTTTTCATCGAACCGACGGGCCATACACGTGGACTGACTTCTCATCGCTACATTACTGAAATCCTCGCAGACCATGTGGTACCTTACGCAGGATATATCGGACAGGATATGCAATTGATGCATGATAATGCACGGCCTCATGTTGCTCATGTGGTGACCCAGTACCTACGCGACGTCAGCATTCGTACGATGGACTGGCCAGCTCGAAGCCCGGACTTGAATCCGATAGAACACTTATGGGATGAGCTGAAACGTCGGGTTCAAGCCCGGGTACCTGCTCCAACAAGGCTTCCAGAGCTGCGAATCGCAATTGAAGAGGAGTGGAATACAATTCCTCAAGATTTTATCGTCAGGCTCGTAAGGTCGATGAATACAAGGATGCTGGCAGTTATCCGAGCAAGGGGAGGGAATACGGATTATTGATCAAAAACTTTTTTTTGATTTTATCTTTGTTTTGGCTTTAATTTTTTTTTTTCACTTTACTAACGATTGTCACGACTGGAAAACGACTCTTCTTTGTAAAATCCTTAATAAACACTGAAATATTGATTAAACCCAATGAGTTTCCTTTCATTTTAATCACCATGAAATGCACTTTCTATAGGTACAACTTTGATAATTGTAGGTTTTTTAGTTTTTGAGAAAATTGAATTAGAGTGCCTAGGTAGCGGGTGGCTCGGTTTATTTGCTGTCCAGTGTATGTTTGTATCACGGAACATAAAAAAACAGTGGAAATGCATAGTAGGCGTGGCACGCGTGTCACAAATAAGCGCTGTATCGCTTGCTTGGTCCCCACAGATCTTAAACTATGGTCCCAGTCGAGTTCTAACATCGCGTCGAGTTGCAGTCTCGCGACAAATTTATTTTTCCGTAGCTATGCCGTTTTGGTCCATTTTGGAGTGCAAAAATGATAGTAGGAGAAAAACTCTTAATAATGGAGGTGTTTCGTACCATCGGTAAGTACGATCTTATTTATTTTCTAATAAAATCTTAGTTAATTTCAATTTACTAATGATGTAATAGAACCTCTAGTTAAAAACAACCTTATACGATTAAAATACAGTTTCTTTTGGATTGATTGTATTCACTGGCATTCCCTATTTCGTTCTCGAAAGTACTTCGTTACTCAATTAGTGATGTGGTCGGGTCGGATGTTAGTTTTCTCGATAAAAGAAAATAGTGCCAATTCTCTTGTCACAAATGTCTCTAAACTAGACTAAAAATCACCTAAATTTAGTTTATTCCTGTCAAACGACGATGGACAAAGTGAAACAACTTAATTATTTTATAGTTTGACAGCACTGAGTTGGCACTAAGCTATTGAATTTAGTGAAAATGGAATTTTTGCTATTCTGAATTTGATGTTTTTCACCTATTTGATTATCAAACTAAATGTCTTTTTTTAATCGCGATTAAAAGTTTTAATTATTTTTTTCGATTAGGACACCGTTTTCGAGATATAAGCAAAAGCCAAAAAATAAATGACACCTCAACTGGAGGAACTTTTCACTTTTTGTATGGAAAATATGAAAAATGTCAAAATTTGTATTATTGATTATTACCAACATGTAAAGTTTTAGGGAATTATGGATTGCAAAGGGGGGGGCAACATTTTCATTATTTTTTCGATAGGACACACCGTTTTCGAGACATAAGCAAAAGAAAAAAAATGGCACTTCAAGTGGAGGAACTTTTCACTTTTTGTATGGAAAATATGAAAAATTTCTATTATTGATTATTACCAATATGTAGAGTTTTAGGGAGTTACTGGTTGCAAAGGGGCAAAATTTTCATTATTTTTTCGATAGGACATACCGTTTTCGAGATATAAGCAAAAGAAAAAAAAATACTACTTCATTCTTCCCAGTTTTACTTAACTCCCAACAAGACTTATTTTTTCGAATTAAACAAGAAATCGGGGATCTATCGATATCTAATTCAAAAGGCAATGTGTTACTGCACTGGTCGAGTAGCAATAGATATCGACCTATGACGCGAATGTCAACCTTATGGCTAACGCAATTATACTTATAATTGCGACCACTGAGAATACTGCCATCTATGGTCGACTAGCGGAATTTACTCGTCAATAGAATCTAGTTTGACTTGAGATTACAAAACGTTGTAAATACTTTCTGGACTAAAGCAAAACAAATCCTATTCATAAACCATGAAGGTTTATTTCTGGATGTAGGATCTGAGACTGACGCTAGTTTTTAATAAAATTAAAACGACAAATCAGACGAATGGGGAGGAAAACTAACTTTTTATCACGATAGATGGCGCACAATCGACTGTACCTTGTTTTGATATATTAGCTGTCAAATCGTATGGATTTTTGCAATCTAATAAGTTTAGCTTTCCTATTTTCCGTAATTTTGTCCAAAATGCCACAATGTAGTGTGTTATCTTGTAAAAACAGAGGAGTACATTTGTTTCCTAAAGAAAGTAATGGCAGACAACAATGGGAATTGGCGTTTCGTATTTAAAAACTTTAAGGCAAGTAGTACTGCACCATTATCTGCTGCGCATTTCACAGAAGAGGATTAGATTAGTAATGAAGCCGTCCTTTAGGCTGGCTACTATATCTATAAAACAAAATAATCAAGATTATTATCTAATAAAATAAAATTATTGTCATCAAAATAAAAGTGTCATAAAATATACTATATTAACTAATCTATGTAGTAAAGAATTCTTCTAAAGATTTAATCAACCAATATAGGTACTTAGTTTTCAAAATATTCCTGTATTAACTGTCTGTTAATCATTGGTAAAGGAGTATCTGCATTTATGTCTCTGAATGTATCAGACGGTGGATATAGGTATGCGGTATCGTCTTGGATGTCGCAGTCAGCGCCAAAGTTTTGGTTTCGACATACAAAAGTAATTTATAAAACAAAAACTAGGAATGTTAGTCCGTGTCTTATGCAAAAAGGCTCACAAACAATCATAACCTTAAATATTTTAAGTGTTTTCCTTTAAATCAAATCGGCCTTTTTGTCGGCAGTTCCAGCGTTCCTTTTACGGAGCTCAACTGTTAGTTGACGCACAGTCATAAACGCGTACATATTATAGTGGAATTACATTTTAAAATCTCATAAATAGCAGTCACACTACTGTCACGAAAGGTAAACAAGGTACGGTCGACTACAGCGACATCTACACACAGCTTTGAGTGTGGCTCCTCATTGTTTGTTTGTAGTGCATCATATGATTATCGGTTTATTTGTGTGAGTTTGGTGACAGCGGTTCCTATAGGAATTTTGTTGCATACCATTTCCACGCATTTCTCCGAAACTATTAATCGGATCGTGATCATTCCTTTTTTGTTGGCTTACATTTACTTCAAGTTAGGGCACAGTGAAAGTTTCATCGAAATCGGTTCGGACTAATACGTGTAAGTGTGACGGCCTGGCTTATTGATACGAGCTACGAGTGTGGTGTCAAAGGGAAAACATCTCAAAATGAAGTCGTTAACAAGGTTCTCAGTAACAGAAATAGTTAGTATGACCCAGCTTTCAACATCTATTGAGCACGGATGCTACTACACGATATTTTCTGAAGGTCTGATGATGACCAGGTAAGTGCTTATCGGTTCTCGATTCAGTAACGGAAATAGTTATGATGACCTAGCTTTCAACATTTATCTAATTGAGTACGGATGCTACTACATGATATTTTCTTAAGGTCTGATGATGACCAGGTAAGTGCTTATCGGTTCTCAATAATGGAAATAGTTAAGATGACCCAGCTTTCAACATTTATCTAATTGAGCACGGTTGCTACTACATGATACTTTCTGAAGGTCTGATGATGTACCAGGTAAGTGCTTATTGGTCCTCAGTAATGGAAATAGGATGACCTAGCTCTCAACATTTATATTCCTTTACTTATATTCCATTCAAATAAGTAAAAACACGATGTTCTACATAGTGCTGTCACTGAGATCCTATACCCGCCTTCAGATTCCACCATCAGGTAGGTGACATCATCAGTCATCTAGGTCTCCGTCCAACGAATTTTTCAAGATAGCGAAATAAAAAACGATAAAAAATAAACACAATAGAAATAATGTAGGTACTTACTTAATAGTTTTGGAGAGCCCGGCCACGATTCACCTTACATTTTAACGACTTCAAAAAAAGGAGTTATCAATTCGATACGTATGTATGTAATATTATTGGAACTGCAATATATTCACATATTATGATAATCTATTAGGGCTTCCAAACAAATATACAAAATTTTATATTTTATATGTATGTTTGTATGTATGTATGTTTGTCCACGCATTTCTACGAACCTATTAATAGGATCGTGACCATTCTTTTTAGTTGGCTTACATTTACTTTAACTTAGGGCATGAAGGTTTCATCAAAATCGGTTCAGTAGTTTTCAAGATAGTGGACGTGTAAGTGTGACGGCCTGGCTTATTGATACGAGCTACGGGTGTGGTGTCAAAGGGAAAACATCTCAAAACCTTGGTCAAATTCTAGTGCAATATTTATAACAAAACTATTAAATACTTATTACAGACAAATATTCCAGTTTTTACTAAAAACTAAAAATTACGAAATAAAAAATAATAAAAAAAAATTAAATCGACTTTAAAAATAAATGAACTCAAAATTATGAAATAACTTTAATTTTGGAAGTCGGTGGTAAAAAACTAAAATACAGATCCCAAGACACCGACTTGCGAAATAAAGTTATTTCATAACTTTGAGTTCGTTTCTTTTTGGAGTCGATTTAATTTTTTTTTTTTTTTTCATGAACTGCTTTTGTTATTGACTTGAAACTAACAATGTTTATAACGGGTCCGCCATCTAACGTTTTTTTTTTTCCACCTAGTGCTTATTTCGTGAATAATAACACTTAGCTCATGTCTGATTTGACAGATAATTAGTTTTATCCTTCCGCTGAACGAATATGGTTGTGTATACGCTTGAACAACGCTGGGAAATATTGCGACATTACTTTGAAAATCATGGTAATGTTGCAGAATGTGTGTGAAAATTGCGTACGGATTTTGGAAGAAGAGAAGCACCGTCAGCTCCGTATGTTCGTTATCTCGTGAAAAAAGTGAAAGAAACTAGCATCCTCATCGATAAACCAATGCATGAAAAGCCAAAAACAGTGCGTACACCCGAGAATATTGCTGCTGTGGCAGAAAGTGTGCGTGAAGCGCCATCAACATCAATTCACCGTCGTTCTCAACAATTGAACATTTCGGAGACATCATTGAGACGAATTTTGCATAAAGACCTTGGTATGACGCCATACAAAGTCCAATTGGTTCAGGAGTTGAAGCCAACTGACCATCCAATGCGTTTTCGCTTCGCTAAGTGGGCCTGCGATCGACTTACAGAAGATGCCGATTTTGCCAAAAAATCATCTTTTCAGATGAAGCTCATTTTGATCTTGGCGGGTATGTAAACAAGCAAAATTGTCGCATTTGGGGCACAGAAAACCCGCACGCATACATTGAAAAGCCGACGCACCCAAAGTTTGAGTCACTGTTTGGTGCGGATTTTGGTCCAGAGGCATAATTGGGCCATTTTTTTTCGAAAATGAGCAAGGAGTGGCCGTTACAGTCAATGGCGATCGTTATCGGGCCATGTTGAACGAATTTTTGTTCACAAAAATTGAAGAGGAGGATATTGGCAATATTTGGTTTCAACAGGACGGCGCTACATGCCACACAGCCGAAGCTACACTCGATGTTTTGCGCCCTGTTTTCGAAGATCGCATTATCAGCCGCAGAGCTGATGTCGTTTGGCCACCTCGGAGCTGCGATGTGACACCGTTGGACTATTATTTGTGGGGTGCCGTCAAAGATAAGTGTTACGCCGACAAGCCAGAGACAATTGACGCTTTAAAGGACAATATTCGTGAAGCCATTGGTGAAATACAGCTGCACACAATCGATAATGTGCTTAAAAATTGGACCGATCGTGTAGGCTACTGCATGGCCAGCCGAGACAGCCAGTTGAATGAAATTATTTTTCATTATTAACCGGAAGGATTGTACTTTCAAATAAAAAAAGAAATTTGAGAAAATATTCAGTAGTTTTTTTTTTATAGCATTTTCAAAAAAAAAAGTTATCTGGCGGACCCTATACTTAGTCTGGCCATAAATACTGTTACAATTAAAAATAGGAAAGATATTACATTTGAATTTGGAAATCTGTCATTTTTATACAATTGTTCATTGAGTTTTCTAATTTTGGCGCCAATACATTGTACAATATTTTGCGATATTAAAATGGAGTGGGGTGATAAAGAGAACCGAATCGCTGTGATTGCATTACACAAAGTTGGTATGGAGCCAAATGCAATTTTTAAAACTCTCCTTACGCTTGGTATTAGTCAAATGTTTGTGTACCGGCCTATTAATAGGTACAATGAGACCTCCTCTGTTTGTGACAGAAAAAGATCTGGCTGTCCACGTAGTGTTCGTACGAAAAAGGTGGTCAAAGCAGTAAGGGAAAGAATTCGAAGAAATCCTGCCCGAAAGCAAAAGATTTTATCTCGGGAGTACAAATATCATTAGAGACACACATGCTGATGTGTGTCCCTAATGATATTTGTACTCCCGAGATAAAATCTTTTCGTTAATAAATCATAGCGTTCTTTAATAATTAGGCAACATCTGTACTTAACCTACCTATGTTCAACAAATAAAGAATATTTGTATTTGTATTTGAAAAAGGTGGTCAAAGCAGTAAGGGTAAGAATTCGAAGAAATCCTGTCCGAAAGCAAAAGATTTTATCTCGGGAGATGAAGATAGCACCCAGAACCATGTTGCGTATTTTAAAAGATGACTTAGGACTTGCAGCCTATAAGAGACGCACTGGTAATTTTTTAACTGATAATTTAAAAAAGAATAGGGTGGTAAAATCGAAACAACTACTGAAGCGGTACGCAAAGGCAGGTCACAGAAAAATTTTGTTTACGGATGAGAAAATTTTTACAATTGAGCAACATTTTAACAAACAAAATGACCGTAATTATGCTCAAAGCTCTAAAGAAGCTTCTCAATTAGTCGACAGAGTGCAACGTGGGCATTATCCGACTTCAGTGATGGTTTGGTGGGGTGTTAGCTATGAAGGAGTGACTGAGCCATATTTTTGTGAAAAAGGTATCAAAACATCGGCACAAGTGTATCAAGATACCATTCTTGAGAAGGTAGTTAAGCCCCTTAACAACACCATGTTCAATAATCAAGTATGGTCCTTCCAACAAGACTCGGCGCCGGGTCATAAAGCTCGGTCCACGCAGTCTTGGTTGGAAGTGAACGTTTCGGACTTCATCAGAGCTGAAGACTGGCCGTCGTCTAGTCCCGATCTTAATCCGCTGGATTATGATTTATGGTCAGTTTTAGAGAGTACGGTTTGCTCTAAACGCCATGATAATTTGGAGTCCCTAAAACAATCCATACGATTGGCAGTGAAGAATTTTCCCATGGAAAGAGTGCATGCTTCTATTGATAACTGGCCTCAACGTTTAAAGTTCTGTATTGCAGCCAATGGAGACCACTTCGAATAAGCTTTTTATATTTTAAATTGTTTTATATTTATGTATTAAACTAACACACTGTAAAAGTAATATATATTATTTGCAATAAAAAAAAAATTTTTTCTTCGTGACAATATTTATGGCAATACTAGGTATAATGCTTACCCAACCATATTGCAAGTGAATGAACTGGAAAATATTTCTATTTTGAATGCAACAAGGGCCCAAATGAGATGCTGAAAGATGATGGCCCAAATGAGATGCTGAAAGATGATAGCGCAGCTTTTTAGTGGCTAAACGGCGGCCCATCGCCCAGGAGTTTAGTAAAAAAGAAAACCCTGTTAATGCAAGTATTACATTATGTTTATGAGTGACGATCATTTTTAACCGACTTTAAAAAAAAATACGGAGGTTATCAATTCGACACGTATGTATGTAATATTATTGGAACTGCACTATATTCACATTATGATAATCTATTAGGGCTTCCAAACAAATATACAAAATTTTATAGATGTATGTATGTTTGTCCACGCATTTCTCCGAAACTATTAATCAGATCGTGACCATTTAATTTTTATTGGCTTACATTTACTTCAACTTAGGGAACAGTGCAAGTTTAACACATTATCTGCTTAATTCTTAGCGAAATGTATGCAAACGCTTCTTTATGCTACACTAATCCTGTGTGGCAAACGCTCGGGCGCGTGCAAAAAATATCTTGAGTGTACAATAGTCTACCCTTACCGACCCTTATTTTACGATGTTTTCGAAACAATAGAGATGCACAACGAACGCACAGGTGCGGCGCGCCGCACTCGAAGAAAGTTATGTAAATTGTATGGACGCGCATACGCGCCGTCAAGCACCTGGTGAACGTCCGAAAACGCGCATGTGCGTCTGCCGCGCCTAATGTAATAATCATAATCGGTTCAGCAGATTGGCCCTCATCCAGTCCAGACTTGAATCCCTTGGATTACAAAATATGGCAGCACTTAGACGAGAAGGTCTGCGCGCTAAACCCCATCGCAACTTGCGAGTCACTTATAGCATCCCTAATTAAAGCAGTCGCCGATATTGACATGAACGTCGTGCGTGCTTCGAGATTAATGACTGGCCTTGCAGATTGAAGGCTTATATCAAAGCAAGAAGAGGACATTTCAAATAATTTATATTTTATTTTAATGTGGTGTAAATCTGTATTTTATACCCTTTCATTTGATATATAAATAGTTGTAGTGCGTAATTGTGTCAGTTATTTAACTTTCCATATGTGACTGAATTTATGACCAGACTACGTATAGGACAAAGCTTCTAATATCGCAATCAATTCAATGTGCGTAATAGAAATATCTGGTTATAATTTAAAAAAAAAATTGTTAATTTAATAGTTATCAACTGTCATTATGTTTACAGACAATTTTGTAGTTTACTTCGCGTAAGAAATTCATGACGTGTCCTGGAGGGTCTGATGCTGAAGGCTCGAGCGTCTTTGGCATGTTGGCGTAGTTGTCATTATTCACCTCAGTACATAACCTAGACTCGATAGTCACGCCACTTACAAGTCACGGCGCCGATGTAATTTCAAACACTAATTAACTTAATGGTGAGCCAGTTTTGTGTTTTATTCAACTTCGAAACATCATTATTAAATGAACGCCAAAAGTACGCAATTAGGAAAAATTTATTTTAATTATCTCTACAGAGACAAATTAAATTAGCTAGCGAAACTCCGCAGACGTGATGGGTATCGATATTTAAACATGATAAACCAAAAATAAATTAATTTGATGATTTTTTTTGGGTTATCAACTGCCGGTAGTGCAGTCACTTAAAATATCAGTTTAATTTTAGTTTTATTGTGTAAACTCCACAGACGTGATGGGTATCGATATCTCAACACGATAAAACAGATTTATCAACTCGCACTTCAAGTAACAACATAACCAGCGGTCATTGACCCCAAAAAAAATCTTGAAATCTTTTTATTGTTACTTTGCTGTGTTTACATATCGATACCCATCACGTCTGCGGAGTTTCGCTGGCTAGTTTTATTTTACCCTGTATATTGCCGTGTGTCGAGTCGTTATTGGAAACAAACAACACTATTCGTCTGAATCCTTAACGGGTCGCACAATGTCAATGAAAATACTATTTGATTTGTAATGCTGCTGCAAATAGGACTTAATACCGATACAAGTATATTAGCCTGCACATTTAACGCAGCCTTGAATTACTTTACCACTGTGCACATCATAAATTGACAAGACTTGAAACTCAAATGATTTTACGATCACGATTAAATTAACCATTTCTATATACGCCAGCACATCAAGCTACTACAATCTGTCAAAACTCTTTAATAGATTTTCAACTTTATCGCTAAAGCATTAGGTTTACGGTTGATTGGAAAAATTTGACAGTTTCGGGCAGCTTCACCGGTTTTTTTTTTTGTGGATGGGAATTCATTAAATAACTTCTCCCGCTCTGGGTGGAGCGGGAGGGCGTGTCAGACTTCTACTGACTAAAACCCACCCGTGTTCCTTCAGTTGCCTGTGCTAGGGTCCCGGTAACTCTTTCGAACAACCCGCAACCCTGGCGGGAGCTTCATCTGCTGGCGTCTGTACCTATTATGTATAATACCCGACCCGTTGTAAGCCATATTCAATCCGATTACGATGCTAAGTGAAGTATTGACAGGTGCAGCAGTAGTAAACACCGAAACAACCGCGTGCGTAAACAACACAAGCAATCAGTAAATTACTCTTCTGTGACCAGACAATCTGTTTAGTGATAAGAAACAAAGTCTTACAGATAATAGTGAGATAAAAGGTGAGTCACTATACTATCTCTGACGGTTATACGCGCTCAGAAGACAACAAGCAAACATGGAAGAATGCCAAAATTCTGACGACATTACGAGACACACTGTCTGGTCTCGATATATTATTACTTACATTGTTATCTGGAATTCGAAACACACTTAAATCATTAATTATAAGCAATTACAATTAGCTATTAATAGGCTGCTTAGTGCTTGGAAAGAATTAACCATTTCCCAACTGGACACACGCTCTAACATTTTCCTACAGATTCAAGTGAGAAGCATGTATTGCATAAAAGATAGTGCGATGAAAGGAAAACATCCGATATTTACCTAGACCCTACTCCTAGGTCACCGTCTTGGGTAATATGATTTTATGAATGTCGAAAAGGAAGACGAACTAACGTTGTGATAAAATAATTTCATGCATATCATCCGGTGTCCTTACTGCGTTAAAGTTTAGTGACTAAAATTTAACTCTCTGCGATTCAGGAATGCCCCCTATTACAACTAGGTATGTATGTGGACATAATCTGGATCGGGATCCAACGTTCGAAAATGGTCATGTAACATTGTGCTTAGAATGTTCAATTGTCATCGGCATGAGTAAATAATAATGTATGGGGGGATATATGTGGGGGCTCCCACATATATCCCCCCAAACATTTTTGGCTTTTCTATTAGCTTCATCGCTAATCGAATGTTACTTTGTCTAGGCCCGCTGATCGTTTGGAAGGGCACGCTATTTTTATTGGTATCAATGTCCTGCATAACGACAATCCCGAAAAAGGCAAGAGGCATAGGCTTGTTGAGAATAGCTATAAGATAATCAGAGATTTACGCGAATCACAAATAAAATTGTATACCAAACAAATAATTGCAACTAATGCGATGAGAGAAAGGATTGACGTCATCACATCTGTGCGTCCTACAGGCCGTACTAGCTCTCCGGAGAGGTCAGGGTCGGGCCAGGAGCGGCCGACCAGAGACGGGATCGATGGCGCGGCCTTGTCCCTCATATTAACGGTTTTCCGTCCTCACTAGATAGTCGACATACTTTTTTAGGTCGTAGCAAGTCACTTGTTGCGCTTAGAAAACGTTCATCGTTTTAAAACACCAAATCATCTTCGTATGCGTAAGTGTGAAGGCGGGTGTGAAAACTACGATTGTGTGTCATATTATTTAAGCACTTATCTTTCATCTACACATGCATCAGTATGTCATGTCTGAAAATACTTTATTACGCATTGATTCCTGTTGTGCCCAAAAACCAACCAACATTGCGAAGACACCGGTTGTTGGCCGTTCTGAATCCGACAGTACGCTGGAAGTACGCACAGTGTTAAATGCATAAAACGTCCCTAGTACGTGCGCTTGCGGTCCCCAATGCTCCACTGACATCAACACCAGTGTGATTTGGAGACTATGTCGTGAATGTTAGAGATTTTGTGCAACGCTTCGGACTTCATTCTGCAATTTTGTGCACGTTTTTTTTTAATGAAGTCAGACCAAGTGTATCAAAAATACTATGTAGGCACCGGACGTACCAGTCGTTAATTTTCCCCAATAAATACCTACCCACAAAAAATGGAAAAAGTAGGTTACTTACATGATTATATCGTAATTAAAAAAGGTATAGTATAGTGTCTGTCCGCAATTATGAGTACAAATATGTTTCGTGACTCATTAGCAAATAGCGTTAAGTTGGCGAGACTGGAAAAATGGAACATGCAAAAGCTAACCTACCGTTTTGGACCATTGCCAAATAGTTTTCAGAGTTCTGTAAGTACAGGAAAGATACAAAAATGTGTGTGCATTCACGATCAAACTTATAACCGGGTGTTTCTCCGTTTTTGCTAAAAACACATCATTAGTGGCATATGTTTTTTTTTTTGAAAACAATAAATTTAAACACAGTTTTGCTAAAAAATTGAACTTGAAGGTGCATTATTCAATACAGGGTGATTTTTAAAACATGCGACAAAATTTAAGGGGGTCTTCTACCCATCAATATGAACAACTTTTACTATGGGACCAACTCGGAATTCGCAAAAAAATTTCGACCTTTTTATACAAAATGGTCTAATCGGGTATGTGCTTTTACATGGGAAGGTAATTTTTTTTTTGCGAATTCTTAGTTGGTCCCATAGTAAAAGTTGTTCATATTGATGGGTAGAACACCCCCTTAAATTTTGTCGCATGTTTTAAAAATCATCCTGTATATGCATATACCTTCGCTACATATTTGCAAACATTGATGGGACTAATGACTTTTTGTTTTGTAACAAAGTTTTAGGTTAAACAAAAATATTGTTCTTTTTACAAAATATTAATGTATTTGTTTTTTTTTTTACTTATTCTATTTGGGCGGTTATTAGTTTAAAATTATCGTCAAGTATTTTTTTCATTCCGTCGCTTGTATAAATTACGACACCAAGACTTTCAAGTGGTGATTTTTGGAAACGGAGGTGAATGACGATTTGCGTGATGTTTTGTTAGTTTTCTTTGTTTTCGACAGGTATATGCATTATATTGAATAATGCGCCTTCAAGTTCATCCAATAGCTCTCCTATTTAGGAAATCAGCCTCAGTGTTAAATTGTTTCCAGAAAAAAAACATATGCCACCGGAAAGTGTTTTTCGCCAAAACGGAGAAACACTCAACCATGGTGGTAAAACACGCATGTCTTGCTCAGTCGCGGTGCCAGTTCTGACTAGAAAAATTTAAAAAGTGAATTGGTGTTGATCTTCAACTTTAAATCACTGTTCTCGCTATCAAGACCACCATGTTTTTATGTTCTGTGAATCTTTTTAAACTTAGTAGATAGATACTTTGTGTTATGGGCACTGGAGCTGCAAATGTTGCAAATTATTTGCTTTTGGAATTAGTTTCTTGCATAATAAATAAACTGTCAACGACATTGACTGATTCGTTTAAACCGAAACTGCAAAACCCTGAAAACAATCTATATATTGTTTATATAGGGTGACTGGTAATTAGTGGCCGATATAAACACATGATTGTACTCATGATAACAAACAACTTTTACTATGGGACCAAACCTGAAATTGCGAAATAAAATCAGCTGCTCTCTACATTTATGTTCGCATAACTCTCAAAATGTAGGAAGCAGCTGACTTTTTTCATAAAACAATACAGGGTGTTCGGCGCATGGACCAACACAATTGTTTAGGGGATTGGGGGTGTCATTTGCTAGGTTTCACCCAAAGACCCCATGTCCTAAGTGTGAGGGTAATTGAGATAGTTTTTTTTTTCTTTGAATTACACGAAATCTTGCCTCTACATCGTTATATATATTTTGTTTATGGTTGTAAAACAAAATAACTTTTATTATAGTCTGCGATGTATTTTTATTTTAAATAAAAAGTTTTCAAGTCACGCTTAAAGTACTGTCAGAACAACCAGGAACAGATAAAAATGGATATACTTGCCTCGCAGCATTCTGCTAAGAAATTTAATAAGTTCTGGAAGGGCACTAAGCGTTTAAATGGTAAGGCTAGTCTGCCAGTGTGTGTTGATGGCCTCAGTGATGCTAAAATGATTGCAAATTCATTTAAGGATCATTTTCAGGTGAAATCCTCCTTGCTGTCGGTGCCTGAGACTGAACATTGCCCAGTAGAAAAGCCTATTGGATTTTCAAGTAAAGATGTGGCTGATATTATTAAAAATATGAAAAGAGGGAAGTCACCAGGCCATGAGGGGCTCAGTGTCGAGCACTTGCAGCATGGGGGAGTGCACCTGTATAGAGTTTTAGCCATGTTTTACACTTTTTGCATACGGCACTCATATTTACCATCTAATCTTATGAGAACAGTGGTTGTGCCAATAGTAAAAAATGTCACTGCTGATATCTCTGATAGAAGTAATTATAGACCAATTTCTTTAGCTACTATAATTGCAAAAGTGTTTGATGGGTTATTAGATAGAAAACTTGACCGTTTTGTAACATTACAAGATACACAGTTCGGTTTCAGAGAGGGGTTGTCAACCGAAAGTGCAATACTGTCTCTGAAACACACTGTTGATTATTATGTAAAAAGGCACACTCCAGTATATGCATGCTTCTTGGATTTGTCCAAAGCTTTTGATCTGGTGTCATATAATAAGCTTTGGACAAAATTAAGAACTGCTGGTGTCCCAGCCGATCTTGTCAATATCCTTGCTTACTGGTACAGTAAACAGCTTAATATAGTTAGGTGGGGAAATGTATACTCAGATGACTATTCTTTAGAGTGTGGGGTCAGGCAGGGCGAGTTGACATCGCCAAGGCTCTTTAATATATATGTTAACCATCTGATTGAGGAGCTCAGCAGCATGCATGTTGGATGCCATATGTGTCAATAATCTGAGTTATGCAGATGATATGGTGCTGCTGAGCCCTTCAATTGGGGGTCTTAGACAGCTGTTAAAGGTGTGTGAGGTTTATGCTGTGGAGCATGGCCTGAGGTATAACGAAAGTAAAAGTGAGTTTATGTTTTTCAAGTGTAAAAATAAAAACCATATACCTATATTTATACCACCTATACTACTTAATGGTGTACCTCTAACTCGTGTTCCACAGTTTAAATATCTGGGACATATTGTCAATGAAAATTTGAGTGACGAATTAGACATTGAGAGGGAGCGCATTGATTTCCCATTCCAAAAAAAAAAAAAAAAAAAAAAAAAAAAAAAAAAAAAAAAAAAAAAAAAAAAAAAAAAAAAAAAAAAAAAAGGCCATTGTCGGTTCGCGGTAACATGTTGGCACACAGGTTCGCTCGATGTACGGCTCCTGTTAAAATAACAATGTTCAAGGCATTCTGCCAGACGTTTTACACGAGCGGCCTGTGGGCTAACTTTACTCAAAAAGCCTACAATGCCTTGCGCGTCCAGTATAACAATGTGTTTAGGGCACTGTTTCGGCTCCCTCGATATTGCAGTGCATCCGGCATGTTTACTGATGCCAGCGTTGATGACTTCTACGCAATTATGCGTAAGAAAGTAGCGTCGGTGGTGCGACGAGTACGGGGGAGCCCTAATAGCGTCCTGAAGATGATTGGCGACAGAACCGATACTGTTCTGCTCAGTAGGTTCACTGCACTCCATGTGTTGCGAGACCAGTGAGCCTGCTGTTCAGAGTAGACGGTGACACTTTGTATTTTAATTACTAACATTAGTTTACTTTTAATACTAACAACCCTGTCGTGCTTATGGACTCTTTTGTCTGAAATAAATGATTTTTATTTTATTTTATTTTTTATTTTATTTTATAAAATTTAGCTTATACCCTATTCTAACGGGATGCTACATGCCATAGAAAACAATTAATTATGTAATCAAAATACTAGTTAGAAGAGTAGAAAATTTTTGAAAAGACTTATTACAGTAATTATGTTTTAATTTAATTTTTAATTTATTTAGAATAAATAAACATCATTTAATTTTTATTTTTGTGTTATGTTCTGAACTTTTTGACAAATATTGGTTTTTAGGGCTGATAAAGTTTGTGGCTTATGCCATGGAATCACGGCCGCGGCTGTGGCCATGGAATCGCGGGCTGAATGTGCAGTGGCACCGTCCTGTACGGACGAAATCAAGTTAACATTTCCAAGTCACGCACGTTATATCCCGATTTGTAATTTAGATTGGGAAATTGTTGCCTGATCTGACCAGTGCCGACTTTTTTCTATAGGGTTATTTAAAGTCGCTGGTTTACGTGTATAAGTCACAAACTTTATCAGCCCTATAAACCAATATTCGTCAAGAAATTCAGAATATAACACCGGAAGTTTTGAGAAGTGTGATGGAAAATGCTTTAAAAAGAGCTCTAATTTGCATTGACGCTGGAGGCCATCATTTGAAGGACATTATATTCAAAACCCAATAGGAATAATCTCATAGGTCTATTTATATGTATTCCAAAAAATGTATTGCGTGTATTTTATTTAAAAAAGTTATAGCTAAAAGAAACTGTGCCATTACTTTTGCGCCACCCAGTTTATCACAATTCAGAAGTCAGGTCAATTTTAAACTAATTAAGTATCGTACCGGGCCATAAGTAAGTGGATACAGAAAAGTTACCGAAACCCGCAAAGTACACATATAAACCGCGAGCAAGACAGAATACGACACGTGTTAATCTAGAACATGTGGTCGAGACAGGAGGCCGACACTTGCTAATGTAACTTGTAACTTCATACAGAGCCTTATGAATGGTACGTGCGAACTACGAACTTACTTGAGTATTAAGTACGACAAGACTTATCGCACCTTGAAAACAAAAGTGACGTTATACAAAAATTAAAATTTTTCTGTATGTCCATTTAAAGCTTTTTTAACGCAGCATTTTGGTCAATGTCTTAGCAAATAACTGAAATAAAAAACTGCAATTTGACTATCTTACTCTAAGTTTTGTATATACTGAAAATATGCCAGTAAATTATGGAGTTATTTAGAAAACATAGTTTTGATAATGCCACAAGGTGCGTTATGTTTTATAACCGACATCAAAAAGGAGGTTCTGTACCTAACACGAATAAAATAACTTTCATAATAAAACTTAACAGCCTCTGAAGTAGGTGTCTTCACTTCTTCAATGCACTTTAGCTTGGCACCGACTTCAGAAGCTGTTAATAATCATGAAAGTTATTTTATTCTTTTTAGGGTTTTGAAGTCGGTTTTATTTTTTTTACCAACTGTCGAAAAAAGATTGAGGTTATCAATTAGTCGCATATATATCGCACAACCGATTAAGGGGTCATTGTACTCATCATTATGAACAACTTTTAGTATGGGACCAAACCTGAAATCGCGATAAAAAATCAGCTGTACATTTATGTTCGCATAATTCGTCGTATTTTATGTATGTACACCGATTTCTCCGTCAATTATGGACCGATTTCAAAAGTTTATTTATTTATTTATTTATTTAATACTTTAAGCACACAAAATGTACAGAGGCGGACTTAATGCCATAGGCATTTTCTACCAGTCGACCTTTGGGTGATGCAGAGACAAACAGTGGTAGGTGCAACAGCGAGAGATGAGGAATAGATATATATTCAAAGTATACGAGTATGCTCTCGAGGTAGTCCCATTGTAACCAAGTCAGAATCTGATATGGGGATCCCATGGAAATCGAGGCCAACCCTCAAATTTTATAGGCACACCTATAATAATTTGGATATTTGTTTATAGTAACTCGTCCATTTGCTCTCGGAGAGCACCATTTGGTGAAGTGGAACAGATGATGAAGACCACAGATGGCCATCGGAACTACTCAATGATAAGTATTTCACGAGTTGCGATTCGATATGGTTGCTAAGCAATATATGCTCTTCACAATGCATATGGTGTAAAAGGTTATGATCAGTCGACATTAGGCTATTGTAACTTAGACAAATACTGATCCACTAAAAAGTGAAAAATAAAAACATGTTTACAAAAAAAAAAAACACTAAAAAGTGAAAAATAAAAACATGTTTACAAAAAAAAAACACTACAAAGTGAAAAATAACTTTAATTTCAGAAGTTGGTGGCAAAAAACTAAAATACAGATCCAAAGACACCGAGTTCTAAAATTAAAGTTTTTTTCACTTTGTAGTGTTTTTTGGAAGTCGGTGTCTGATATAACTAGGTCAGTGGACATCAATGCTAAGACTAATATTGATCTTAGTCTTTCTAATTCATGAATCATTTTAGCGTAAAAATATATCGTCGAGCGAAAAACGGACGTAGTACAAGAAGCACAACTCATAGCGGGAGAAGAGCTTACAACTGTTCAATGCTATTTAAGATAGGTAGTAAATGCAGTGGCTAAGTAATAACAGCCGCACGGGACGATCGATCAGATTAAGGCAAAAGCGCCAGGATAGCCTGCGAAATTCAAATTTTCTTACGTTTTTTTTGCAATTTGCAGGTCAGACTATTAGGCTGTAAGTTGATACGATTTGCGACCGTAACAAGTATGTATTTACAGAATAGGGATGATGACTAAAAAATGTTTTTTTGTCCGTCATGTAGATTATTCAAATATATTGGACACGTATTTTTTCTTTTTGTACGTAATCAAAAGATTACGGCGATACATTGAGTTAAAATGTGGCATGACGTCACGTCTTTGTAGATTTTATACATAGAAGTGACGTAACAAGCCCCCACTCCAGAACTTTAATGCGAGTTATCTTAGTCATTTTTTATTAATATGATAAAGCAAAAAATACGTGTCTAATATTTTTTTATTATCTGACTGACGGACTAAATAGAATTTCTTTCTTTTTACCCAGGCATCATCCCTATTACACTGGGCCACAAAGAAAGCGGGTCGGTTATAAAAAATGCGATAACTTTTAATATAATTGAGCCACCATTTTAAAATAAAAACTAAAGTTATTTCTTATAATGTATCGAATTTCTTCATTAGATTCACTCATCTTGACGGTACGAAAAACAAATGAAAATCACACATTTTCCTAATTTGAATTTGGAATTATGTTCTTTAAAATTTGACAAAAAAACAAATGAAAATCACACATTTTCCTAATTTGAATTTGGAATTATGTTCTTTAAAATTTAAACTTTCAATGATACCAAAACTAGCCAGATACAAATAGATTTAGACAAATAGATAGCCAAAGAGATTTTATTACAAGTACATACATACTATAACGCGAAAAGACTTTTTCCCCAACCTAACATATAGATATAATCATTAAATTCATCAATACAACTCTTTTTTCATGAAATCTTAATATGTATTTTAGGATTAACTTAAGGAGTTGTATCACTGATTCTAATGATTATAATTCTGTAAATACAATGTATTCGCGACCGTAACAAATATGTCATATTTGTTAAGGTCGCGAATCATACTTTAATTAACATACAATCTAATACTGACTTGCAAATTGCAAAAAGAAAATTTGAATTTCGCGGGCTATCCTGACGCTTCCACCTTAAGCTACGCTTGCCGCAGTTGATCCGTGGATGAGTGACCATCGTTACGTACCAAGACCCCTCCGTGCCACGGAAAACACTTTAAGCCATCGGTCCCGGCCCGGCTGTCATTCGTGGATTTTTGACAGTCGTTACGGGTCGTTCGACGCCCCGAAAATCTGACAGCCAGTCTTACCAAAGGGGTATCGTATTACCCAGTAACTGGGTTGTGGTGGTCAGATAGGGATTCGCTCCATGTAAAATACTGGTATTCAGCTGCATCCGCTTAGACTGCAAGCCGACCCCAACATAGTTGGGAAAAGGCAGATGTTGAGTATATACAGGTGATTACAGTGTTGGAAAATGTAATATCCTGTTTAAGTTTGAAACTTTTGGGAATTCGGTAAAGTGAGGATCCAAATTCTTAGATCAAGACTATGGCATAGTTATTGCTACTGGAAAAAGTAAGAGACACGAGACTTGTGGTTAGAGTGAGCAAGTGGCGTCTGCGGCGGCGCGGGCGGCTCGCCGTGACGGCGCAACAATGCGGTGGCCGAGCTTCCGTTAACGACCAGGCCGCACCGCGTAAACCTACACCGCCTCCTGCTGTCGCCAACTCGCCGCTATTGTCACCGATCCATACCACACTGTCTACCTTTACAGTTCTGCTCGAAATAATTTGCCATCTGCCCCGGTTTGCGTTTAGCTTCATGATACTGAAAATCATTAACAACTGTAGGGATCATGAGCGGTAGCGTGTAATAGGCTTAATGGGATGAAAAATAACCTTAAACGCAGTAGGAATACGTAATAGAAACTGCGTCGATTCAAATCCTGATCATGCAAATCTAGTCATAATTATTTATTTCTCTTTTAAAACGAATCAAAATGCGCAGTTTGCATGCTAATGTATCTATCTTACGATGATACTGTGAAATTGTGACCTAGCTCAAAAGCACGCGATTAGAGAAATGTCGCAGAGCTGTTGCCTAGTGCGCTATACCTACCGCTACAGTGCTCACAAAACGAGCTCAGTTTTCTCGGCTAAATAATTATCTACACTGTACAATCTATGATACTTTCTTTTTCATCTCGTGTTGGTGTATTGTTACAGTCATATAGTGCAATGGATTATATTTCAATATTGATCACGCCAAATATGACGAGCAGATTTGACGGTTGCGCGCCGGTTGAATGCCATTTTCAGTGAACCATCTGTTGTCATAGTAAGCTCGTCGAAAAAAATGACTCGCTAGATACAAGTTTAAATAGTGTTTTAAATCAAATGTTCTGTCAGACGTCCGTAACCGTTATTGTACAGACGCCAGCACATCAAGCTACCCGAAACTGTCAAATTTTCCCAATCAACCTTGAACCTAATACTTTAGCGATAAAGTTGAAAATGCTGGTATTTGTACCTAGAATATTGTCTACGACCAACAATACAAAAATCAAATGCAATAAGAACCAGTCAGTGTTTCTCATTAATTTTATACACAACTGTAAATATCAAGACTAAGTGTGAGGCATTGTGATGTATCCATTTTTTCCTAGATTCGCTGAATTTAAGTTTTGTTTACGAATATTCTAAGTAGCAAATTTAGTATTAATATTACAGCATTCGGCAATAATTATTTATTGAAAACTATAGTATGTATCCCCATTCTTTCGAGACTAATTGGCGTTGCCATCGCCTAACTTTTCAAGATTTAATTTGGTAACCAACGGTAATATTCTCTTTGGCAAAATGAAAACCGTTTTTTACTTTCTACCAAGTAAATTTTTATTTTATTTTACAGAAAGCTTACTAATTAATTGCAAAATTAAAATCTTTCGTAGGTAGGAAAAATTGCTAATTACAAGCTTCCAAATGTTCGATGTTTTGACAACATGTCACCACATCAGTAGATTGCACTCGTACAAAGCAGAGGTAGGTTGCTAAGGGACTACCTACACCTATTCAACTCAATTCAGCTTTTGTCCATAGAAAAAAAATGTATGGAACGACGCATCTCCATACAAAACTGTTTTTTTTCTTCTATGGACAAAAGCTGAATTGAGCTGAATAAGTGTACGTAGTCGGGCCATTGATAAGTTCTATCACATAGGTAAAATTCCGAATTTAAAATGCAAGCCGAGGAAAATATTATGGGCATTCGAAATTTGAATATTTAAAGAAAATAAAAACAAAAGGTTTCTGGAATTATGTTCATTTTCTAAAATGGAGTCGACGCGCAAAGAGGACAGAGTCGCAGTAATTGCATTGCATCGTTGCGGTCACGCGCCTACTGAGATTTTCAAACTGAAAAATTTGAAAACTCCACTGAGATTTATTTATCGTACTATCAAACGATTCAGGGAAGATTCAAGATTAGAAGATAAACAAAGGAGCGGTCGAACTCGTACTGTTCGGACTCCAGCGGTCATCAAAGCAGTGAAGGCGGGAATCCAACGAAATCCTGTCCGCAAGCAAAAAATGTTGGCTCTGCAGATGGGACTAAGAAGATTTACTGTTAAAAGTGTGTTAAATGAAGACCTAGAACTACGTGCTTATAGAAAAAAAACAGCACATCTTCTTAACGCACGGCTAAAGAAAATCAGACTCGAAAGAAGCCGGGTTTTGTTAAGGCGGTACGCGGGAAAAAAATACCGCGAAATACTTTTTTCAGACGAAAAAAATTTTAATGTTGAGGAGAGTTTCAACAAACAAAATGATAAAGAGTTTGCACACTAGTGAAGAAGCGAGCAGACGAGTGCCACGGGTTCAGCGTGGTCATCACCCTTCGGCATTCATGGTTTGGCTTGGGTCCAACGGAGGTGTTTTTATGTGAAAAAGGAGTGAAAACCAGTGCCCTTATGCATCAAAACTCAGTCCTAACAAACATTGTGGAACCTCTTTCACAAACAATGTTGGAAAACAAGCACTGGGTATTCCAGCAGGATTCTGCGCCGGCTCATAAGGCGAAAGTACCCAAAACTGGCTCAACACCCGTGGAATAGACTTTGTATGAGGATTGGCCATCATCCAGTCCAGACTTGAATCCCTTGGATTACAAAATATGGCAGCACTTAGAGAAGGTCTGCGCTAAGCCCCATCGCCACTTGGAATCACTTAAAGCATCCCTGATTAAAGCAGTCGCCGATATTGACATGAACGTCGTGCGTGCTTCTATTGATGACTGGCCTTGCAGATTGAAGGCTTGTATCGAATCAAGAGGAGGACATTTCGAATAATTTTAATGTAGTGTAAATTTGTATTTTCTACCCTTTCATTTGATGTATAAATGGTTGTAGTGCGTAACTCATTGTGTCAGTTGTTTAACTTTCCATATGTGACAAAACTTATGACCAGACTACATAGTTAGTCCCTAAAAATATTTTAACAGCCAATTCAGCCAAAATTTTGCTGGTGGTGTATCATCGAGAGCAAATGTTTGAAATTCAGAGATTCGTCATAGCAAGCTTTCGAAGTTCCGTACATCGCGATGTTGAACATTCTCAATTAAATAATTCGTCATAGCGTACTTTCTAACTCACGTAAATCGTACTTTTAAACTTTATTTAATCGATATTTTAAACTTCGAGGTTCAATATGACAGTCTTATTTAACTTTAAATGAAAAATGGCAATTTAAGATAAAAAAGTAGTAAAAGTAAAAACTGAAAAGCTAAAAACAAGCCCATTTTATATTAAATAAAAGTTGGAAGCAGGCGGGTTGAGTTTGAAAATATAAAAAAAAAAAAAATTAACAAAAAATAAAACCGACTAAATCAAAACACTACAAAGTGAAAAATAACTTTAATTTCGGTAGTCGGTGTCTTTGGTTTTGTATTTTCGTTTTTTGCCACCGACTTCAGAAATTAAAGTTATTTTTCACTTTGTAGTGTTTTGATTTGGAAGTCGGTTTTATTTTTTGTTAAAAAGTTTTTATTTTTCACATTTTAGTGGTTCACATGTGCTTACCCCTTCATAGCCTACCGGCGTGATGTTATGTTACGGACTGGTGGAAACAATAGACAGACATGAGATTTCAGCAATCCCGGGCCATTTGCTATCATTTATTGAGGAATTCCGTTACCTATCTCCGAAGTTCTTCATCAGATCTTCACCAAATTGAAATGGGACCACTTCGAGAAAGTACTCTTCCAAAAACTACCCAAATCGCTTCAAGTGTGCCTATAAAATTTGAAGAGTTCCCTCTATTTCTCCAGGATTATTTTACAAATGTGAAAGATTTCGCAGATGATTTATTTCTTGCAAGAAGTTTTGGCCGTGAGGGTTATTTAAAAGATTTTTTACGATTTGTCTCTTCGAATTACTTTTAACCATATAAGTTATATATATTTTTGTTCACCTTTTAAAACCCTTCATTTTGATATCCCACTCGATGGTATTCGAGAAGAAGAAAAAAGTCAAACTCCACAAAATGGCACCCCAAATCCGCCATTTTAGCTTGTTTTTATTTTAAAGTAGCCAGTGACACTCGCGCTACCAAGACAAATCTAAAGATGATAATTTATCCAAATCCGTTCATTCGTCCGGAGTTACGAGGGAACAAAAAATCGGACATACGTACGAGTACATACAGGTCAAACATATAACCCTCCTTTTGGGCTTCGCCGCAGTCGTGTAATAAAAACACAAACAACTTTTTCTGTTTTTTAATAACGCGTATGCCCTCCTCATTTAGCTATGCACTCCTGAAGTCTGGAATGCATGCTCTCGATCAAATGCCTCACGTTTTCAGCTGGAATCTCTTCCCAGGTCATTTTCAAGGCGTTCAATCAGTTGCTGCTGGTGGCAGACCTCTTGCTCACTCTCTCTAACCCTTCGTTTCAATTGGTCCCACATGTGCTCGATTGGATTCAAGTCCGAAGTGTTTGCTGGCCACGGTAAAACTTAAATGTGAGAATCTTCCAGCACAGACTGGGTCGCTTGAGCTGTGTGTGCACGGGCATTGTCCTGCATCAAGACGAACCCAGGACCCATTTGCTGCGCAATGGGATCACATGAGGCCTGATGACTTCCTTAATGTAACGCTGAGCAGTTACAGAACCCTTATTTAAAATAGCGAGTTCAGTTTTGCCGCCTAAGCTAATCTCACCCCAAATCATTACGTTGGGCCCACCGAAACAGTCAACTTCATGTATGCAGGCTTCCGAAAATCTACTCAACCTAATGCGCCGATCGTCATTAAAAAAATTTACTTTGCAGTGGTCGTGAGTGCAAAGTAATTTTTTTGAAAAACACCATGCCCCACTGATTTATACCCCAGTCGAAATATTGACGGGAGAAACATAAACGATTGGCACGTTGAGCCCTGGACAAAGGAATTCGAACAACTCGTTGCATTAAGTTTTCTGGTCTTCGTGCAATTGATTCCGGATAGTTTGGTCACTGACACGAGTACCCCTTGTCAACCGTAGGCGACTTTGTAACTTACAAGCCGTCACTGTACAATACTGTACAATATACAATAACACAGCGATAACTAAAAAATAAATTAATAGTAAAAAAAAAAACATTTTTAAAAACAAGCTTTTATTTAAATGCTCTCAAAAGAAAAATTTAAACATTAAATTAAATCAAACCTATCAATTGATCACAATTTATATGATATAAAAGCTTGTCGCGTGATTTATTTGTATAGATAAACAAGAATACAATAATTATGTAAATTGAGAAAAAAAGTATGAATTTTATAAAAATAGGTAAATACATCTTTCTACACAAATCTCGCGACAAGCTTTTATATCATATCAATTGTGTAAGGTAATCAATTGATGAGTTTGATTGAATTTAAAGTTTAAATTTAATTTAAATTCGGGAAAACTGAAAGTGCATTTTCTATGGGAATTTTGTATGAATTATTAAAATGACAGGACGTTTGTCGGGTCAGCTAGTGATTGTTAAAAATGTTTACTATTTATTTAATTTGTATTAACAATATTGTATCGTAATCATCGGACACAACAATCATCATCATCATTTCAGCCGAAAGACGTCCCCCAAGCACCGCCACTTCGACCGGTTCTGTGCTTCTCGCATCCAGCGGATTCCTGCGGCCTTCACCAGGCCACAGGTCCATCTTGTGGGAAGCCGTCCAACGCTAGGTTTTCCGGTATCTAGGCAGTCGCACTCCAGAACCTTTCGGCCCCATCGGCCATCTGTTCTGCGAGCAATGTGCACAGCCCCACTGCCACTGAAGTTTGGCAATTCTTCGGGCTATGTCGGTTACCTTGGTTCTCCTACGGATCTCTTCATTTCTGATTCGATCACGTAGGGAAACTCCAAGCATAGTCTTCTCCATTGCCCTTTGGGTGACTTTCAGCCTTCTAATGAGGCCCTTTGCGAGTGACCACGTTTCAGTGCCATAGGTACACTGGTAACACGCACTGGTCAAAGACTTTCGTCTTGAGACACTGTGGTATATGAGATGAGAAGATAGTACGTATACAGCCGAGTCGGATTCGACGATAGACCTTTTTCTCGAAGTTGGACCCACCTAACTGGACAGTTTGTCCTAGGTAAACACAACACAGGTCTACAGGGGGTCTCCCCCTCCGAGGTTTGACGGTTGTTTCCGATGGATTTTGGGCCGCTGATAACGGGAAAAATAATAAAAAAAGTTCCATCACGCCCAGATTTTTTGCTATTTATCATTTTTATTTTTTACTACCCTAGGCAGGCTCAGTCAAAACCATTTAAAACGAATGTTAATGCTTTTTTCTCGCAAAAAAAAAAAAAATAGTAATTATCTTTATTAGGTTTTGTCCTCTGATTCTCATACATGGTTTAGTAGAATTTATCTAATTCAGTTAATGGCCTATATTGATAGCTCGAAAAAAAAACTTCAAATTTTAGGATATTTTTTAATGAGGTCGTTATCAGGTTGAAGTAGTGAATTTCTACCCCACTTTTTTTGCTACAAACAAAGGGTTAGTTAAACACGATGAATATATAAATATAAAAATAACTATCACATTTTTAAATATATAAACACGTAAGTAGTAAATATCAGAGAATTGTGAGGCTGTAAATTTTCATAGAAAAAGCGATAACGGTTTCCCCCCGTTTTCATATTTTTTGTTAATTTTATAGGTATAATGAAAAACTAGGTCCTTAAATTTTATTATACAGAAATATTGCGTACGATATATAGTATTAGCATCTAAATATATAATAATTATATATTTTTGACTTCTCTTCTCTTCCTCGAGCGTTTCATTTATTTAAATTAAACTAACTGAGTTACTAAAAAAGAAAACGTACAGATCTAGCTTAAGGTGTACTGAATCGAATGAGACCAAAATTGTCTCATTTCGAAGGCTAGGAACTCACGGAGCAATTTTCACCCGCGCCCGCCGCGGTTGCGGACCGCAACACTCGCACGAACACGTACTACATGGAAATGTAGTCAATTTCACGACGAGATTTATGCCCGCGGTGTGTGCGATTGTTTGCGGGTCCTGCTGTACCGGCGGCCAACTAGTAAAATCGCGCAGGTCGCGGTCACACACGAAGCGTGGTGGGCTTCGCCCGCGCGCTCTGCGATGGGTCGGCGGGCGAGCGCGCGGCGTTGCGAACCTTTTAGGCCTTCTTTTTTTAATTCTTCTGTCAAGTAAGTATAACGCAACAGCTAGTGTAGCTAGTGTATGTCCATGGCGGTCTGGGACAACTGAACAATCTTATAACATGATAGTAAAGAACCGCCCGTCATGCGATCATCGCTCGCAAACTTGGCTGGCGATGATCGCGACCGCAACGGCTGCGTAACCGCACAAACAACCGGTCTCGTGAGTTTAGAAATATAACAGCGGTTTCGCCACTGCAGGCGGGCGCGGTTGAAAATCGCTCCGGTTCCTAGCCTAAATGTTCATCCTCGAGCGTTTTTATTTTTTATTAATTAAACTGATCTGAATTACTAAAAAAGAAAAAAGTACAGATCTAGATTAAGGTATACTGAATCATTAGAGACCAAAATTGTCTCATTTCGTAAAGGTTTAGGGGGGTGAAAACGATATTGTCCGAAAAGAAAATAATAATATGTCAAAAAGAAAATGTAGGTAATTGCATCCAAGACTCGCGCCGCGTATCGGCACTTCACAATCCTCTTAAGAGGATTGTGAAGCTGTAAATTTTCATACAAAAAGAGATAAGATTTTTCTCCCCGTAAACATAGTCTAATTTTCATATTTTTTGGAAATGTTGTAGGTATAATGAAAAACTAGGTCCGTACGTTTTTATTATAAAGAAGTATTGCATACGATATAAGTTATTAGCATCTAAATATCTATATTTTTGACATAAAAACATACTCGAGCATTTTTATTTTTAAAAATTAAATTAAATTGAATTACTAAAAACGAAATACGTACAGACCTAGATTAAAGTGTACTGAATGTAATGAGACCAAAATTGTCTCATTTCGTAAAGGTTTAGGGGAGTGAAAACGTTATCGCCCGAAACAATATTTATGTAAATAATTGTATCAAATGTAGGTAATTGCCTCCAAGAATCGCGCCGCGTATCGGCACTTCACAATCCTCTTAAGAGCAAGTCGTAACGCATACATCTTCGCAAAAATGTCATCGCGCAAGTGTTTAAACTCCCCGGACTGTTTCTGCTATATTTGTGGCTATAATGCTTGCAAATCAGCGCAATAACATAACCGAATTCGTGAAAAATATTTTTAACATGTATTTCGGTATAGAAGTTATGAACCAAGACAAACAATGGGCGCCACATTAAAGTTTATGTAACGTGCGTTCGAGAGCTTCGAAAGTGATCAAAAGGACAGAGCAATTCCTTCAACATAGAATCACCATTTCACCAATGATGGGTATTTATATATTATGTATTTGTAATAAATATTTAGTATTAAATAAAATTTTGTCTCACAAAAATTGTTTTTTTTGCAAAATAAAAAAGGGATTTTGATACGGGATATGATAGGGAAAACTGAATTCATATTCGTAATCACCGCATCAAAATATCCCAGAATCAGTGATCAGATCCTCGAGGGGAAAAAGTTCACAACTTCCGAGTGTAGAGTCTCTGGTCTACACGAGGGTGGGTGTTGTGAGAGAATGGGCATTTAACACGACCATTGTTTTGTCCATGTTCATTTTAACACCCACTCTTTCGGCAGCTCCTCTGAGGTCATCGAGCATTGTACTGAGGTCTTCCATAGCCATGACTACTATATTAACGCCAAACGGTGGGAACAAACCTGATATCGTGAAAAAAAAATCAGCTGTTCAGTACATTTATGTTCGCATAATTCGTCAAAATGTACTGAACAGCTGATTTTTTTTTTCGCGATTTCAGGTTTGGTCCCATAGTAAAAGTTGTTCATTATGATGAGTACAATGACCCCTTAAGAGGTTGTTGGTGTTTTATCAATAACCCTGTAATGAGGCAACCTAGTGGCGATATTAAGAAACAGTTATTAAGCCATTCCAATGATAAGTTTACAACAATATTTTGGGTTGAGAATGTAACACCTTTAGAACCCATATGTTAAGTAGCCTATATCTACATCATACCAGCTGTCTGACAGCACCACTTTCTTGATGTTGTGAATTCTCATTGACTATACAATCATCTGCATGATCAAAACTTACATTTGCAGTTGGAATGTATGGGAGAACATGTTTTTCAACTACAATGTTAAGTTTGTTCTTGGGATTCATCCAACTACGGAACCCTTCACTGTGCATAGTCCGACACACACTTGGCAGTTTCTTTTTTTATGTTACCTCGCTCCACTAGAGTAAACCCTACTAGGGTCGATTAAATGTGTTAATGAGCATGGAAAACTGATATTGCCAAGTATAACTATTTATTGCCAAGTTATTATTATGCTAGCTTTAAATTGTATGATTTTTATTATATATTTTTTTTTTTTTTTGTTTATTTTAATTTGACAGACTGTTTTTTCTTTTTTGTTTAGTAAATAATATTTTTTATCAATGTTTGCATGCCTATTAGGGTAGATTGTACAGGGATCGCAAAACTTTGTAAACATCTTATTTTATGTACCTACTTTCTTGGCAAATAAACGATTATGATTACGATTACAAACACTGCATAAATTTTTCAATAATTGATCTGCCTAGCCTTTTCCCAACTATGTTGGGATCGGCCTCCAGTCTAAGCGGATGCAGCTGAATACCAGTATTTTACATGAAGCAACTGCCTATCTGACCTCCACAACCCAGTTACTAGGTAATATGATACCCTTGGTAAGACTGGTTGTCAGACTTTCGGGCTTCTGATGACCCATAACGACTGTCAAAGATCCACAAATGACAAACGGGACCAACGGATTAACATGCTTTCCGAAACATGAAGGAGTCTCGGTAAAATCAAAATCAAAATCAAAAGTCATTTATTCAAACTAGGCTGAGAATCAGCACTTTTTGAACGTCAAAGGTATGAAAAGATGGTCACCCATCCACGGACCAACCCCGGCAAGCGTAGCTTAACCTTATGAATCGACCAGTGTGGCTGTTATTACTTAGCCACAAGCTAAATTATAAATTTACAATAATTTTATTTTTTGAGTAAACCTTATTCTTAAAAATATCGCATGCAGGACTTTATAATATTTCACATTGATAAACTTTAGAAAGGTATGGCATATGGCATTGAAATTGTAGTATTGTTTTATATTATTCACATCTTATAAGTTTCAGGTAAATATTTTTGATACACAATATTTTACACACCATAGTTGTCAAAACAAGAAGGTACTTAATTTGATAAAATATTCTTTCTTTTATGTTATAATATTGTGCTTGTTTAAAGTAAAAATCAATTACTTTTTCTAGACAGGTCATGGCTAAGCAGTGTTCTGTGTAAAATTACCGTTTCTTTTTTTTGACAATAAATAGACATATTGTTTTTAAAAAATATGGTAAAAGATTAAGATTAATTCTTAACAAATATTATTTTTCTTACAATACTAACTCTAGTATGAATGAAGTTATAAAATATCCTTGAGTTCATACATTATTTGATAAATTATTGTTCAGTTACTAGAGCTCTAAAGTTTATGTTTGAAAACTATAATAGTTCCAATAAATGTGGTAAATTAGCGTGCACAAACCAATTTAAAATGCATACTCATGCTTACCGTACACCAGATAAAGTAAATTAACTATAATTTTGACAGAACTGTTATCCTTCGCCATTTTCACCTACCTACTTTATTATTACACATACTGTTAGAACAGTTTTAATTGTGAAAAAATAAAGTGTTCTTGGGCGCTACATTGGGTGCATTAGGTTTCATAGACGGTAAATGTAATCGACGACAAATAGGTTTCTACTTTACACAAACTAAAATCAAAAAATGGCAGCAGAGATCGACTTACCTCAACTTCAACGGCTGCGGCCGTATTTATTGGTTTGTGGTCTGAATTTGTGTACGGTATATTCTTTACTACATGGTCATTTAATAGATTATGTAGAAGTTTTGAATCTTCAGTGGAAATATTTGTGGCACTTTTGTCCGGGGCTTTGGGTTCCTTATCATACTCCGGCGGAGGAGCCATCTTGAAGGAAGAGCAGTCAGATGACACAAGTCGTATGACTTTCGCACACCGGAATCACTCTTTTCCTCAACAAAATGTTTATTCCACTTACTAGCTACTAAATCGAATCATGATGAGTAATTTAGCTACAACATAATGAAAGTTCTAACCATTTGCAAAAACGGATTCATCATTTTCGACAGATTCCGACCAACATTTTTAACGACTACGAGAACGCCCTCTAGCGACGTGAATTTCATGATTTGTTACAGATTATAACCTTTGGTTGACATCATGGGCTTATTGCCACAGAGTATATTTATATTGTTGACATAGAGCTCACACGCCAGGTTTGCAGAAAATATAAATACACATTATATGAGATTGGCTCGATTTCATAGTCTTGATTTCTGTTTTCACATGGCTAGAACTCGACCTAGAAGACTAGGTATGTCATAGAGATACTACGTATTGGGTTGGGGGTTCCCAACCCAATACGTAGTATCTCTATGTAGTCTGTGGACCAACTGCTGATTCTCTGTCTACGTGCTGTGGTTAGATAGGGTAAAACCCGGTAAAAACCCAGAATTTTGTTAAATACCCATTTTTACCTTCTCATTTTTAATTTGTACCGGGTAAAAATAAAATCAGAAAAAAATAAAAAAGACATGGTTCACTGTTTATGTCTCATAATTAAATTAATTTGTGATGGCTGGCTACTAACAATAAATTAATACTAACAAATATATTGTGTTGTCCTTGCAGGGTACTCAAACAGATCCAGTTGTAACTTAAGGCTGTATAATCGATCAACTTTAGCGAATACATTTTGTTTCCTTCAACCTTGACATTGGCAAAATCATCGATAAAACGATGGAGCCATTACTCTAAGATTGGAATTGGAATTGGATGGGTAAAACCCGGTAAAAACCCAGAGTTTGATTGAATACCCATTTTTACCTTCCCATTTTTAATTTATACCGGGTAAAAAGAAAATCAGGTTAATTTAAACTAAATATTGTATTTTTTTAATAGATACTTTGATATACAAAATGTTATAATTTATTTTATTTGAGACCATCGTTAGCACGACATGTGTATGTTGTGTTGACGACGGTTTTGGTGTCAAAAAATTGTGTCGGTCCATGCGCCGAACACCCGTATAATCTAGATTCTATGTTCTATGTTATTGGCCATTATACGTGAACCATGACGGTTGTGGGTGGTTATTCCAACCAGCCCACCTCCCTCCAGAAGTTAATCACGGCTTCTGGTCTGTTCAGAATATCTGTGAAAGATCTGGGTGCCGCAACGCTTTCTATTCTAATCTGGGTAACGCCTGTTCATTCGAAGATCACATGCGCAACGGTTTCCTCAGCCTCCATGCAAGCTCTACACAGAAGGCTGTCCGTTATGCCCATTGTGTAAAAGTGTTTGTTTAGCGAGCAGTGTCATGTGATCCCCGTCATCAGGCGCAGGCTATTCCTGTCCAGGCGTAAAAGTCGCCTGGTTAGTTTGCCATCTATACTTGGCAAAGCCTCCCTGGACTGCCTACATAGAAAAACCCGCGCTATATCCTCCCCCTCTAGCCTAACTAAGTGTCCTTCACAGTTGGGCTAGTCTAAATACCTACGCGGCCTACCACGTCTACGTTTCTCTCGAACGGGTGGCTCTACCTGACCGGCGAAAGGTGTGAGGTGCGAAACGTGATATTTCCCTACGTTCCTACCAGTCTGTACGTTCTCCAGACCGTAAGAGGTCGGGCTGATAACCTTCCCGATTTTGTATGGGCCGTCACGACGTGGGATAAACTTCGCGGTTTGTCCGCGGCCAGCGTCATTAGGTCCCTGCGTCTTCAATAAAACTAGGTCGCCTACCTGGTACTGTGGTGACGGTCTCCTCTTTTGGTCGGCGTTCTCCTTCTGGACGGCCTGCGCCTTCTCGTGAGTGTCCCTGGCCTCGTCCAGGGTCGCAGCCATCTTCTTCAGGTAAGGCGTAATGTTGGGCACGAAGTTGTCGTGTTCTACGATAGCCCTCATGTCTATCGCAGAGTCTGAAGGAGCTCGTAACTCTCTCCCGAAGGTGAGGTACGCCGGCGAATACCCTGTACTGCTGGTAATCACCGAGTTCATAGCAAACCTGATTGCTGCAAGATGCACGTCCCATGTGGTGTGGTCGTGGCCTACGAGCATAGCCAATTGAGGTTTGAGGTCCCGGTTCTTCCTCTCTATGGGATTGGCTTCGGGATGATAAAAGGGCGTGAGCGACTGGCTTACACCCAGAACGTGGCAGACCTGCTGCATAACCTCGCTCACGAATTGCACTCCGTTGTCACTGATGAGGCGGCGTGGTATTCCATACCTAAGAAACACCTCATTCGCGAGAGTCTGAGCACATTCAACGCTGGTGGCATTCTCTAACGGAAACAATTCCACCCAGCGCGAGCAGACATCTTCAACGATCAGTACCCACCTGTTTTTCCTAGGCGTTTCTACCAGCGGACCAAACAGGTCCACGGAGACTACCTCGAATCGTCGTGACACAGCGGGAGTCTGCAACAGTCCTGCTGGTTTGCGGTTGTCGGCTTTATACCTCTGGCAAGGCACGCACTCCTTTATATAGTTTGTAATAAACGTGCGCATGCCAGGCCAATAATACCTTGCACGAACGCGGCTCAACGTGTGCTCCACGCCGAAATGGCCAGCTGTTGGCGCATCGTGGAAGTCGGCCATGACCTGCCTGCGTTCGTGCTCGGGCACGACTAAGCAGCAGTCCTCTCCGTCGTCCGACTCTAAGCTGTACCTGTATAGGATACCGTCAGAAATGGTGTACCCGCGGTCGGACCATGGTCTCCCCCTAGAAGGTTCGTCGGACTCCATGTCCTCAATAATTTTCCGGACCTCTGGGTCCAATACCTGATTGCTGCGGATATCACCGCTGTTCCTCTTCGGCATATCGATGACCGTCATGCATAGGTCACACTCGTTCTGGTCTTCAGAACAAACGGGTCGCGACAGCGTATCTGCAACCACGTTCGAGCGACCGGGTGTATACTCAATGTTAAGGTCGAACTCTTGCAAGGTGAGGGCCCACCTGGCGAGTCGGCCGCTAGGTGACCTTTGACTCATCAGCCATCGCAAGGGCTGGTGGTCTGTCCTAACGGTAACCTTCGCGGTTTCTACATAGCCGCGGAACTTACCGAGTGCCCACACGACAGCGAGAGCCTCTCGTTCGGTCGTGGAGTAGTTCCTCTCGGCGCTAGTAAGGAGTCGGCTTGCGTACTCGATGGGCCTCTCGTCGTGCCCCTCCCCCTGCATCAGAACAGCCCCGAGGCAATAAGCGCTGCTGTCAGTGCAAAGGACAAAGGGTTTCGACTCATCTGCCTGACGGAGAATGGGTGCGGACACGAGGAGAGACTTGATATGTTCAAACGCCTCCTGTTGCTCGGCGTCCCATCGCCAAGCATTCGACTTCTTCAGGAGGTTAGTAAGGGGCCTCGCGACTTCCGCGTAATTATTAATAAAGCGTCGGTACCAACTCGACGTCTGCAAAAAACACTTTAAGTGTTTTACGTTTTGAGGGCAGACCATGTTATCAATGGCTGCTGTCTTGTCTGGATCCACCTGGATTCCACCTGGAACAATAACGTGCCCTAGGAATTTGACAGACTCCCTCGCAAAGAAACTCTTGTCCCTATTGACTCTCAACTTAAACAAGGCCAGTCGTTCGAAGACTGCCTCAAGGTCAGCTAGGTGCTTCTCGAAAGGCCCTGGCGACAGCAAAATCAGATCATCTAGGTATGCGAGGAGTTCCACTTCCTTCAGGTTGGAACGGAACCAGTCCATCATCCGCTGAAAAGTGGCTCCCGAATTCCGTAGTCCCATCGGCATCCGCTTAAATCTAAAGGTACCAAGTGGTGACGTAAACGCAGTCTTGTCTTGGTCCTCTGGGCAGACGCTCACCTGATGGTAACCTGATCGAAGGTCAAGAGTGGTCATATACTCACTGGTTTTGGCCGCGCGCAGTATGTCTTCAATGCGTGGGAGGGGGTACCGGTCTGGCTCGGTCACCGTGTTAAGCTTCCGGTAATCTATATAAAGCCTTAAACTTCCGTCCTTCTTACCCACAAGCACGACATTGGAGGCCCAAGGCGACTCGCACTCTTCGATGACGTCATCTCGCAGCAGCTTATCAAGCTCCTTCTGCAAAGCCTCTTTCTTATTTTGCGACATCCTGTACGGTGGAGAAGCAATAGGTTCTTGGTGTGAACTCACCTTTATATGATGTGTGGCGAACTCCGTCGCCGGTCCGTCGCGCGCGAACTGCGGCGCGCGGTGTTCAATAAAAGCGTTAAGTGTACGCTGCTGCTCGGGGGTCAACTTAGATCCTTCGTCTGAGCGCAACGATAATTCAGTGGATGTGGTGCACAACAGATCCGCATCGGTATGGTCAAGCGTATATGTGTAAACAAAATCGTAACAATGTCCCGGACTATCCGAGAATGACCAAGCGCGTCGAGCGACGTCTATTACCATGCCAGCCCGCGCCAAAAAATCTATACCTAAAAGCGTCCTAATATTACTACCAGGCAATATTAAAAACTGACACATTACCTTACGACCTTGAATAATAATATCTACCTCGGCTGACAACAGATCTCTCCACCTTTGTGTACCATCGGCAAGGCGTACGAAACGCTTAGTTTCGCTAAACCGAACTCCTGAATCAGCTAAAAGTCGGTGTAATAGAGGGCTCGCAATACTATGTGTAGCGCCGGTATCTACAATCGCCACGCCGTTACGGCCCATAACACTAATATTTACCATCGGGTGATGTTCGCGCGCACTCATATTCGTTATTTGAACGCACGAAGCGGTATCACTCGTACTAATGTTATTATTGCTATCATTAGGACAATAAAAATCTACATCAACAGTGTTGAAAGATGTTTTCTCGTCTGGTTTCGACAACGTATTCGCGCAAACATCACATTTCGACCTCACGACGCCTTGTTTACCACAACCATAACAACGTAACTCCCTAGGTGTAGAGTCGCTATTATTCTTAAGAAGAGTCGACTTATCACGATTACGACACACGTCACTAGTGTGCCCAAATAACTTGCAATGACTACAACGGGGCTTGACTCGGTGGAACGCAGAGCTAAGAGGCTCATTGGCGACGTAAAACTGGTGGATGCCAAGCTTCATAGCTTGGCTCATCGCCGCAAGGTTGCCTGCTTGTCGGTCTTCTACAGATTGTACTTCGGAGAGTGTGCCCGAGAACTCCATGACCTCATTCCACCGGCCCCCTTCTACCACCGGACATCTAGACGCACTGCCAGTTACCATCCCTACCTGGTTGCTATTCCACCAATTCGCACTAAGCGCTTCCAAATGTCTTTTATAATGCGCACAGCAAAAGAGTGGAACTCACTACCTGCGTCTGTGTTTCCGAACGTATACAACCCTAATCTCTTCAAAGTGAGAGTGAACAGGCTTCTTCTGGGTAAGCTCACTCCATCGTCGACTTTGTCTCTGTCACCTCTGACCTAGACTAGAGTCAAGAGCAAACCCATCACAAATAAAAAAAAAAAAAAAAAAAACGGGGTCTATTTTTGTTGTTGCTACGCGGCGCAGTCGCACTCGCGGTAGTCGAATTCGAATTCGATGTCGATGTCGATTCGATTGCGGTCGGTAACAGTCGCCGCCAATGTTTTGGTTTGCGGGGTCGTATTCTTATCATTGTTTATAACAGAGTTTGTTACCTTGAGCGCCTTGTATGTATCCTCCGCGATCCTCACCTTATATAGCAGATCATCTAAATTACGTACACAATCACGCGGCACTCGTTTTATTACGCGTCGGTGCAGTAATCCGTAGCAAAAGTCCACCTGCACTACTTCGTCGAGTTTGTATGGTAATTTGGCAATTAATGCCCGCACTTTACACAAAAACACTTCCGCGCGTTCTTCCTCTTGTTGTTCCGTAGCGAAGATCTGCCGTAGGACTTGATACGCGGGCTGCGCCACGCCGTAGGTAGCGCGGAGACGTGCGATCGCGTCCGACCACGTAGCGGCCGACGCCTTGACGCCGCGCCACCATACTGCCGCTTCACCTTCCAGCAGCATCGGCAATCCTCGGAGAGCATGCTCGTCACTTACGGCAGCACACTCCTTGTATACTTCGACGGCGTCCAGGAATGCTTCCAGGACCTCAGCGTCCTGGGAGGACCCGTCGTATCTCGCCGTGCATCGTGTGAAGTTGGCGTCAGCACGCGATGCGGCTACAGCAGCGGTACCTGCGCTGCTCGCGTTGGTGGTTGGAGAGGCTCCGACTGGAGTGGAGGCCCTGAATTCACCGTTGGAAGTCATCAGCGAGTTGATGAGGCTTCTGTTGGCTTCCACTTGCGCACGCGTGATCGACTCGATCAGCGTGGATAGGAAGTCTGAGGGGAACTGGGGAGCTGGATGCTGTGTCGACCTTGAGCCGGCGCTCGCGGTTTCCTCCGCGTGGCCACGCTCCACGACGCTCTCCTCCTCTTCAGTGAGCGTGACGTTGTCCTCATCCTGTCCTCGTTGTTGACGGAGCGCTTCTCCTCTCCTCGTTGTCGGCATCTTCACGCTTGGTGATAACAACGGTAAGGTCGAATGTCCGTGCTTATTCCTCGCGAGGTAAGTAGGTATAGGTTTAGATTCGGTCACGTAGACACTGGATCACTGTTCGTAACGGTTCGAGCCACTAGTTTGGGCGCCAGTTTAAAGTCACTTCTTTAAATAATCATTTATTGGGGCTTTACACGTTTACAATAGACATATGTACGAACAAACGTTTACAATCTTTTAAATAGAAAATAAAATGGCTTCGCGACTGAGAGTCGCGGAGGATCGCTGATGTACGTCCGTTTCCGTCGGCGATCGGGGTTCCCTCTCCCTGTCGCCCGCGTCCCTTCGGCCTGCGCTAGCGGCGAGGTGCGCGGGCGGCGGAGGAGGGGGCGCTTTGTTTGGCACTGCGTAGCAACATCATCGTACCTATCATAGTCATAGAAAAACCCGCGCTATATTAGTAATTTTCTACAAATCAATTAGATAAAATAATAATTTATTTAAAATATAACCACATTTGCAGACTAAAAGTTATTTTGTTAAAAAATAAAATATACCGATTTAATGCGAGAATTCGGGAATATCTCAATTACCGTCAGACTTAGGACATGAGGTCTTAGGGTGAAACCTAGCAAATGACCCCCCAAATCCCCTAAAAAATTGTGTCCATGCGCCGAACACCCTGTATATAATATGGAGTGTACATTATATACAGGTTGTTCGGCGCATGGACCGACACAATTATTTAGGGGATTTGGGGGGTCATTTGCTAGGTTTCACCCGTTTTTTATTCAAGTTCAAAGGCTGACTTTTAGGATTTTTCAAAAATAATAGTAAAAAATGACAAAAATTCCATGGGACCAAGAATTTTTTTTGGAGCCTGAGAAGATAGCACATGATCCCTTCTATATATCCGCCATTTTCTTATGGCAAACGATGCACCACCAAACACTCTGTTTAAATTAAAATGATGATCAAACGCTACCAGTCATTTGCATGTGCAGAAGGGCGCTATTTCTACTCCTCGGGTTTGCGATTGTTGCGAACTGCGTACACCGAACACTGACTTATGAGTACTACTTAGTCTGTGGAACGGGTCTCAAAAGGCTAAAATCTATTTATTTCATTTACACTATCATTTAGTATGTCCATCTCCGTTCGGAGCACAGAGTACTACATAATAAACTGAAAGTTCGGAGTATAAAATAAATGTTCTGTGATGTCCATAATTGTAGCCGAGTTAGCCGACGACTGCGTACTGTAATAGTTTAATCAACTTGTAGGAAACCTAAATCGTAAACAATTTGCGAGGTAGTGCGGTCAGGGCCTTCTAATTGCACTAAATCAGAATCTAATTACGATTACATGTTTCCTACAAATTGAACAGTGTAATAAGCGCTATAATCTGTGTGTGTTCACGTTTATTTTAGCACCAGTTTACAGGATTCACATTCGTTTCTTGGGTGCGATACTTCCTATAAAGATGACTGAAACTAAAGAAAACATTTTCCTTTTTGTGCCTAACATAATTGGTATGTATTTGGGACTTGGGAAGACGATTTTTATATTTGGGTAATGATTTGCGCATCTCATTGGTAGTGTTTTTATTCAATATGATAATGTTTCAGGTTTTGCGAGGGTAATCCTTGCAATTATTTCTTTTTATTTTATGCCAACACACTGTATTCTGGCGTGTGTATGCTATGTTACCTCTGCTTTGTTGGATGCTATTGATGGCCATGCCGCAAGATACTTTAATCAAAGTAAGTGTTTTTTTATGGTATCATATAATTAAATTACTTTATACCTGTCACTGAGTGAGTAAGCTAGCAAGAGATAACATTGGCAATCTTTGAATATATTAATTAAAACATGCTATATATTAGCTAATGTAGCTATGTATAGACTAAGAATACAATGTGGTTGTCTTACTTACCAATTATATTAACTAGTCTATAATCTGATAACATCCCGAATGTGTATAATGTTCTGAATATTGATCCAGCTACTCAGAAATTGGATCTCATTATCAGATTAGATGAATTTAAAAGTAAATAAACTATGAAAAGTCCGGAATCCCTAATTGAATTAGAATAACGAAAGTCAGTGTATATTCCCTGGAACTTATTTTTGTCAGTCACTAGTTTAGTTACTGACTAAGTTACTAGTTTTACCAACTTTTACCTAATTTGTACTGAATAGTTAAAATTGTTTTACAGGCACAAAGTTTGGTGCAATACTGGATCAGCTAACGGACCGTGCTGGCACTGCCTGCCTCATGATGTCCCTGGCAACATTCTACCCGCAGTACACATTCTGGTTCCAAATATCTATGGCAATTGACATAACATGCCACTGGTTGTACCTACACACCGTAACGCTGCAGGGCAAGGCTTCCCACAAGTTTATTGACATGTCAGAGAACCCCATCATGCGCATCTACTACACAAACAAGATGGTTCTCTTCATCATGTGTGCAGGCAATGAGGCTTTCTATGCAGCTCTCTATGTAATGTACTTCTATACTGGACCTACAGGTAATGTATTATTTCTAAATTTATACTGACTGCAAAAAAATGCCACTGAAAACTTAGATTTTAACAAATTATTTCCAATTTCAGTCCTGGGTGTTGGCCTGTATAAACTGATTGTCATCATCTCAGCACCAATAGCTATAGTGAAGGCGGGTATATCAGTCCTGCAAGGTGTTGTTGGAGCTATCAACCTTTCCACTATTGATATCAATGACCGAGCTGCTCTGGCTGCCAAACAGAACAATTAAATGTAACACCAATCATCAGCAGAATGTTAATATCATTTGAAAGATTTAATACACATGACATTTGGTTCTTCTGAAGCTGATAAATTGAATTAGCTGGTCCTAATCAAACTTATATGTATAATGTTTATTGATAATAATAGAAGCTAGTCACCCCGAATGTACATTTAACTATGTACTAAATAAATATAATAATCTGCTTTTGACTATTCACTACAATTTGACGAGTCGATAATTTTCGATCCAGTTACTAGTATCCAGTCGATCCAGTTACGCCCCGTTGGGCGTAAGCGTCATAAACATAATATTATATAACTATACACAGAAGTGAATTTCAGAAAACATTGAACAGATTGTGTTTTATAATTTATTTGTTAACTAATATTATTATTGATTTGCATGTGTGTTTATTGCGAAACTCATATCTGATGTTGAAAATATTAATTAGGCTAACTGTTGTATTATGTAACAATGTGACACCCTTTATTTATAATCTATTCATCGTCACTGAGAGGACCTATGAAGTGAGGTCATCTTCATGAGATAACTGGAACGGTAATGGTAGAATGTATCATAGATGGTATGCTATTTAAGTGACCTAAGTGTGAATGAAGTCTTTGTGGAATAATGTATGTAGTACTGCCTATAATACCTAAACATATTGTATTGTGTGCTATATTCCATGCTATTATTACCAATGTCTATTTTCACTCAAATAGGTAATTGTTGTTTTTGTATCACTATGTTAATTGCTGTGGATTTAACATTCTGTGTAAAATTACTCCAATCGCATTTATTGTTCTATTTTTATAGATATTTATTTTTAGGCGCCGTTTCTATTTTTTATTATTATTATTATTTACATTCCATCCACTAGAATTATATAATGGAGTGTAAATTTGTTTTGAAACTCAAATTATGCAGAATGTTTCTCTTCTTTTGTTTAGTCACAGTTCATTAACCCACTACAATTGACTATGTTTGTTGTCTCGTTGAACTTAGTGTTAATTAGGGTTTCACAACATTAAAATTATATTACTTGTTTCCATGTTAGAATAAGTTGTAATTTCTAGTTTAGTGATTTACAGGCTGTTTGAAAGCTGGGTGCAAAGCCTTAAGGGGGTTATAGTTGACACCTTTTGAGACATATATGTCTCAAACGAAGTCTGTTTTATTTTTATTTTTAACAGCTATTTCTAGTTTTTTTTTTAAATTGTGCAGTGCCCCATTTAAAGTTGGTATGCTACTTTTTTATGGGTTGTCTGATGTGTCTCTTATGTAATAAAACAAGTTTCAAGCATCTGTGTTTATGAAAAAAATACTAGACACTTGCAAGTCGTAGAAACCATTCAAATCTATTTAAAATAAGCTCGGTTATTGGCCTTTCTTTTAAAGGTCTTCTTTAAAAGAAAGGCCAATAAGGGTTCTTGGTTCTTAAGCAGATATCTCGTCAACAGTGTTTTTTTTTTTTTTTTGTGGATGGGAAATCATCAAATAACTTCTCCCGCTCTGGGTGGAGCGGAAGGGCGTGTCAGACTTTTACTGACTAAAACCCACCCGTGTTCCTTCAGTTGCCTATGCCAGGGCCACGGTATCTTTTTCAAACAACCCGCGACCCCAGCGGCATTGGCCCTATTGGACCCCATCTTTTGCTGACATCTCTTTGAGGCGCGCGTGGAACACAACGCGCCGTCGACCCGGGCCTGGTCCTCACCGGACGGCGAGCTACCCACTACTCACCGTCCGCAAGCCCGCGCCTACGGTGGCCGGGAATCGGCTATCAATTCCCGCCGCCCAGGGCGTCTCCTGCGGCGACTGAGGGCGTGAGGCTGCCTCTCCCTCACGCGTTCCGCCTCCTCCTTCGCGAGCATTACCGCTTCGCAGAAGGAGGTGACGGCCTCCCATGCACTCTCGCTCCGCACCATGGCCTGGACCAGGCTCGGACGCGAGAGATCGCCGCCACCGATCGCCTCCGTAAGAACACGGCGGTGCTCTGCCCAAGCCGGGCAGACCTCCACTGTATGCTCCACCGTGTCCTCTAGGCGATCCACACAATGGTGACACCCGGGCGTTTCCTCCCGCCTTATGCGAAACAGGAACCTCCCGAAACAACCGTGTCCGGTGAGGACCTGCGTCAGGCGGAAGGTGAGGACGCCGTGGCGCCTCTCTAACCACTCCTCAAAGAGGGGACTTATCGCCGCAATTGTGGCGTGCCCAGCGCTGGGCTGCGACAGTCGCACTCTCCATGTCGCCATGAGATCCCGCCGGAGTTCTGTCCGCTGTACCGTGATTTCTCGCGGCAGCGGAGTTACGCCCCGGCGTTTTGCCTCCTCGCGCCACTCCCACACGTGCGCGAGGACTTTCGCCTCCAGATCCCACGGCGGCAATCCGGCAAGGAGGCTCGCCGCCTCACCGGAGACCGTGCGGTAACCCCGGACTAGCCGAATGGCCATGACCCTCTGGGACGCGTTCAACCGGCGGACTGGCCGCAGCCTCAGGGAACGCGCCCACACCGGTGCCGCGTAAAGGGCCATGGACCGCACGACCCCCGCGTAAAGCCTCCGGCAGGAGGCGTTTGGACCACCTAGATTGGGCAGGAGCCGCTTCAAGGCAGCCCCAGCCCGCTCCAGTCTGGGAGCCAAACGTCGGAAATGCTCCACGAAGTTCCACCGGCTGTCGAGGACGAGTCCCAGGTACTTCATCGTCGACTCGACTCCGATGCGAACCCCTCCTACCGTTATTTGGGAACCCGACGGTGGCGCATTCCGAGGACCATGAAAACACATGGCCTCGGACTTGTGCAGGGCCACCTCGAGTCCCAACTGCCGGATCCTCTCAACGACTATCGCAACCCCGCGTGTCGCTAATTCAGCCGCCGCCTGGTGCGACCTCCCCTGCGCCAGGACCAGCGTGTCGTCAGCGTAACATACTACGCTGACGCCGCTAGGGAGGTCGGCGCGCAGCACCCAGTCGTACCCGATGTCCCACAAATGCGGCCCCAGGACCGATCCCTGTGGGACACCGCACGACATCTCTCGCCGGTTCCACTCTCCCTGATGACCGGGGTAGATGACGGCCCTATCCGTCAAATAGGCCTCAACCACTCGACAGAGGTAGGTCGGCATCCGGTGATACCGGAGTGCCTCCCTGATGCAACTCCAGGGCAGGGTATTGAAGGCGTTGGCGATGTCTAGAGACACCGCCAAGACGACCCCACCCCGGGCCACAGCATCCCCCGTCGTGAGGGCTCGCACGCGCATGATGGCGTCCACCGTAGAGCGCCCCCTGCGGAAACCAAACTGGCTCTCCGCCAAATCCGGCCCCTCCTGCACCAGCCACCCGACGAGGCGGTCTGCAATAACTCTTTCAAAGAGCTTGCCCACCTCGTCGAGCAGCACGATGGGTCGGTAAGCGGACGGAGAGTCCGCAGGGCGCCCCGGCTTCTTAATGAGGACCAGTTTCCCCGTCTTCCAACGAAGTGGGAACTGGCCCCTCTCCAAGCATGCGCTTAGGAGCCCCCCTAGTCGAGGCCCGAGAGCCCCAAAGGCCAGAACCCAGGCTCTTCCAGGTAAGCCGTCGGGTCCTGGGGCGGCATTTTTGGCACTCAGCCTACGTACCGCCGCTCTCAACTCTACCTCGGTCACTTCCGGAGCATCGTCGTCGTCGTCGGTGATGTGGTCCGCAATGGGCACCGCAGGAAGAGGAGCCATGGGCGGGGGAGTATGTTCCCCTCGCGTAGGGAACAGAGCGCTCACCACGTCCTCCACGAGCTGGGGCCGGAGACTCTGCGTCAGCGGGGGCGCCCATGGGCGGAGTTTATTCCGCACCATTTTATAAGGGCGTCCCCATGGGTCCCTGTTTAGAGTCTCCAGCGACTCCTCGCGAGCCAGATCCCTGGCCCGCAAGATCTCCGCTCGGAGGGCGGTCTTCGCCGCTCTGTACCCCTCGTACAGCTCCGCCTGAATGGCTTCCGTATCCGGAGGGCGGATACGGAGCCTGCGGTGCCTGGTGTACCGGTGCCGCGCAGCAACGCACGCCTCGCGCAGAGCCGCCAGCTCCGGCGACCACCAATACACCTGGCGCCAGGCGCGACCGGGCTGGACCCGGGGCATTGCCACGTCACATATTTCGGACATGGCCTCCCGGAACCACTCCGCCTCGTCGTTGATGTCGGCAGGCCTGTCCGGTGGTGACACCCAGGCCTGCACGATCGAGGCTTCCAGGAGGAGCTCCCGGTCCAGCTTCTTCAGCGCCCACCGCGGACCACTCGGGGCCTGTCGGACCGGCGCGCTCGAGGTCTGGGCGGAGACATCAAACCGGATGTACCGGTGGTCGGAGTAGGTCTCCACCCCCTCTATGACGCGCCAGTCAACAACATGTGGCAACAGAGCGGGGCTGGCGAACGAAATGTCAAGTCAACAGTGTAACAACCAAATTGAGAAAAAATGGATTTAAAAAAACTGACTAAAAATAGCAGTTAAAAAAAAAATACTACTTCGTCTAAGACAAGTATGGCTCAAAATATCCTAAATGGTGTCAACTATCACCCCCTTAAGGATTTGTACCCAGCTTCCAAACATCCTGTATATGTCACCGTGAGATAATAAACTGTCGAAAAATTGTGAACTGGGTGAAATAGGTTAGAACAGTGACCCAACCGCGTACGAGCCGAGCGAGCGGTTCCGCGGTAGCGGCCGGCGAGCGCTACTTCTAAGTTGTTTGCAGCTAGGCAGACTATTTAGTATTAGCGCAAGGTGCGTTACGTCGCAAGCAAGTATGATACCAGTTCACAATTTGTCGGTTTCCATAAACTATCGAAAAATAATGCGTTAAATTGCAAGTTTCTTGCATTTCACCATTTTTCGACAGTTTATAATCTAACTTCCTAAGTTCATAATTATACGGTGACATACAAGGAGAAATTATAATATGCTAATATACGAAAATGTTAGCCCACGTTGGCACGGACGTAAAACTGCACCGGGTTTTCAAACTCTCGGTGTTAAGCCGAAGCATTGAGAATCTAAAAGTGCATCACAGCTTATCTAAAAAACACACTGTTCGATTTTGAACTCTCGGTGTTAAGCAGAGCGTTGAAAATCCAGTGCGCTAAAAAAATGCTCGTGTGAACCTAAGATTTTATCCCTGGACATGGTATACAAAAATGTTTTACAGTATATTAGTTGAGGTTATTGTACATTTTAATCAATCTCGACCTTAATTATATGCAATCCATTAGGCTGAAAAACAAGTACCCAAAAATATATTTATGTTGACCCCAAATAAATGTGTCATAAAAGAGATTGTTGTTTCTTTTATTCTATTTGATTTGACTATGCAGGTAATTGAAACAAAAGTAACTTATTAGTGTGTTTATTTATTTAGTTTTTAGCAGTACATAATATAAAGAAAATTATATTATCAAGTTAATTTTCTTTTTACTTTCAAAAGCAATATTTAAAATAACAGAGACACTATTTTGCATAGTGAGAAATAATACTATTAAATTGTTATTTCTGAAATGAGAGGAAGCTGTCCTCGGAGTATAGTCTTATTTATTAGTAAAATAACATTAAATTATCCTTTCAAACTGCTCATACCAGCTCTCATAATCTCATCAACAAGAAGGAGGTTGCTTGCAATCACGGAACAAGAGTTGATGATTTGCTTTTTGACAACATAGTTGTCAATAATACCCAAGTCAGTTGGTTTGATAGCTTCACCAGTACTCAGATCGAGACCAATCGGATCGGGGCTCAAGCGCGACTCTTCCTGAAGCTTCACGATAGTGTCCTGGGCGTCATAACCAGAGTTAATGGCCAAGGTCTTTGGGATTATTAGTAAAGCTTCGGCGTAAGCCTGGATACCTAGACGTGCCTTTCCTTTGACAGTGTCCTTAAATTTCAACAGCTCCATGTTAGCTTTAATCTCGAAAGCACCAGCGCCGGGAATGACGCATTTATCTTCGATGGCGTTGTTGATGGCTCTGAGGCCGTCACGGACAGCATCCTTGATCTGCGCAAGTGTGTGCTTGTTGGGGCCCTTGATAAGTATTGTAACAGACTGGGGGTTCTTGCACTCCTCCACAAAAGTGAATTTATCTTCACCAAGAATATGTTCATAAACAAGTCCAGCGTAGCCAAGACACTCTTCAGTGAGACCATCGACGGAGTTCATAGCAGAACCGCCACAAGCCAGAGCCAGGCGCTCCATGTTACGCCTCTTAGCTCTGCGCAATGCCATGATGCCTTCTTTGGCGAATGCGTCCAGAGAAAGAGGGTCAATACCTTTCTGGTTGATGACAACAAAGGTCTTGTCAGTGCCATCACAAACTTTTTTCTTAAGGTCAATGATCTGTAAAGAAACGACATACTTATAATAAACGTATTGAGTTTTATTATTGCTCATCATCAATTCAGTATTACTAAAATATCAATGAGACTATTTTCCCAATTGTTATTTTAACAATGAAATTATTTTGAATGGGTGGGAGGTCAGGGATTGTTAAGCTTTTTCCAAACTTAGTAAGGCATGTCTTGTTAACCAAGCAATTCAGGCGGCATTTTATTGGTGGTATAACATGTACATACCATACTGTTAGAGGAGAGGAGAAATGGAACAAAAAAGAACCCTATGGTACCCTAGAGAAGGAGAGAGTAAAAGAGGAAACCCACCAAAGAAGTGGTGAAGATGATATAGTGAAAACGGCCGGGAAATTAGCGACTAGACTAGCAAGCGAAATGAGAAAATTGGAAAGGTTGGAGGAAGCTTTTGCCAAAGGGCACAATATGGAGAATTAAAATTAAAAAGTGATGTTTATTGGCGCCGATTCCCTTGTTCACATACTAAACTAAATTTATGTTTCGACCTCATTCCACCGGCCCCCTTCTACCATCGGACATCTAGACGCACTGCCAGTTACCATCCCTACCTGGTTGCTATTCCACCAATTCGCACTAAGCGCTTCCAAATGTCTTTTAAAATGCGCACAGCAAAGGAGTGGAACTCACTACCTGCGTCTCACTACTTTCCGAACGCATACAACATTAATCTCTTCAAAGTGAGAGTGAACAGGCTTCTTCTGGGTAAGCTCACTCCATCGTCGACTTTGTCACCTCTGACCTAGACTAGAGTCAAGAGCACCCCCATCACAAGTAAAAAAAAAACTTTTTCTTTCTATTTCATTAAGAAAAGGATAGAAGATAAATATTAGTTTAGTCCTGTCAAATTAAGATACTCCATAGACAAGTTTAGACGTAATTAAAAAATTGGCTACTAAAATACGCCAATTTACGTCAAGCGCCGATTTATTTGACAGGACTGAACTAATATTTATCTTCTGTCTTTTTCTTAAAGAAATAGAAAGAAAAAGATGCACTGAACTTAAATTAAATTTAGTTTGTGAACAAGGGAATCGGCGCCATTATGTTTTGAACTAGTTAAAGCGTTATATTTCGGAGTTGTTATAAAATAATTCGTACATACCGCCTTAACGCGTTGGTCGATGAAGTCTCGTTCAGCAGTAATCAACTTCTCCCTGTCCTCAGCAGACTTGTAGAAGAATCCGGAGTTAACCTCGGTCTTCTCGTACTCAAGGGAAATGTTGCATGTTAGGATGTAGGCGTTCTCGACGCGCTTCGGCATGTCAGGGTGACGGGTGCCGTGATCCATCACTATACCTGTGTAAACACTTTTATGTTACGAAGAGTTATGTAGGGTGTTTTTGTAAAGGATTGCAGCCATGACAGGATGGCCTAGCTAGGTTGTTTTAAAACTGAACTGAAAACCCTTAGTTAACTAAGGGCTAATTTTTTAATAGTCAGATAACTTTTATTTATGGAATAAATAGAGCTGTTTGACAGCTTTTGTATAGAAAATATGTCAAACTGTCATATTTAATCTTCAGATAAAAGTTATCTGACTATTGAAAAATCAGCCCTAAATTATACAGGGTTATTGGTAAAACACCAACAACCTCTTAAGGGGTCATTGTACTCATCATTATGAACAACCTTTACCAATCAGTTGGTGTTTTACTAATAACCCTGTCTGTATATTAAATTTTAAATGAATTAAATTTCTTACATAAAAGCTTGTCTAGAGTGTGATATAAGATCATGTACCCTAATTGTGTACCACACTTTCAATCGGAATCGGTTTCATTTTGACAGTTCAACATTCATTGCGTTATTTACGTTGTCGAGCAGACAAATTTTTCAAACATGTGAAGCAATGGATTAGCAATTTTCTTCAAATGATTCAGATTCCGATTGATTGTGTGTTACGCAATTATGGTGCTGCACAGTATTTCGACTAGTACAAGCTAGCGGGACAAAATTATTTTTTGACTTATTTTAATTGTTTATGTACATTTAAGGTATCGTACGCTGTTTTAAAGAGAAATGGAGAGGATTTCTGTGTTCTGTATGCGTATACGTCAAAGGTGTGGATGCAAGATGATAGTAGTCTCCTGATTTTACATTTTTGTTTACTGTTATCCCTGATGGGTCTAATTAGTTGCGTCTGCCTACTTATTATGCCTGTAAAGCACTATATACGTAAGTTAAATAACTGACACAATGTGTTACGCACTACAACCCTTTAAATATCAAATGAAAGGGTGTAAAATACACATTTACACCACATTAAAATTATTCGAAATGTCCTCCTCTTGCTTCGATAAAAGCCTTCAATCTGCAAGGCCAGTCATCAATCGAAGCACGCACGACGTTCATGTCAATATCGGCGACTGCTTTAATCAGGGATGCTTTAGTGACTCCAAGTTGCGATGGGGTTTAGCGTAGACCATTTTGTAATCTAAGGGATTCAAGTCTGGACTGGATGAGGACCAATCCTCATGCCTGATAAAGTCGGTTCCACGGGTCGTGAGCCAGTTTTGGGCACTTTTCACCTTATGAGCCGGCGCAGAATCCTGCTGGCATACCAAGTGCTTGTTTTCGAACAATGTCAGGACTGAACAGAACAGGACTGTGTTTTGATATACAAGCGCACTGGTTTTCACTCCTTTTTCACAAAAAAACACGTTCGTTGGACTCAAATAGGACACCCCAAGCCAAACCATGAATGCCGAAGGGGCATGACCACGCTGAACACGTGGCATACGTCTGCTCGCTTCTTCACTAGAGTGTGCATACACTTTATCATTTTGTTTGTTGAAACTCTCCTCAAGAAGAAAAAAGTATTTCGCGGTATTTTTTTCCCGCGTACCGCCTTAACAAAACCCGGCTTCTTTCGAGTCTGATTTTCTTCAGCCGTGCGTTAAGAAAATGTGCTGTTTTTGTCTATAAGCACGCAGTCCTAGGTCTTCATTAAACACCCTTTTAACAGTAGTTCTGCTTAGTCCCATCTGCAGAGCCAACATTTTTTGCTTGCGGACAGGATTTCGTTAGATTCGCGCCTTCACTGCTTTGATGACCGCTGGAGTCCGAACAGTACGAGGTCGACCGCTCCCTTGTTTATCTTCTAATCTTGAACCTTCCCTGAATCGTTTGATTTGAAAAATTGATATTCCACTGAGATTTATTTATGTACAGACGCCAGCACATCAAGCTACTACAATCTGTCAGATTTCTTTAATAGAATTTCGACTTTATTGCTAAAGCATTAGGTTCAAAATTGATCGGGAAAATCTGACAGTTTCGGGTAGGTTGACCTGCTGGCGTCTGTACGATAAATAAATCTCAGTGGAATTTTCAATTTTTCAGCAGTTTGAAGATCTCAGTGTGCGCGTGACCGCAACGATGCAATGCAATTACTGCGACTCTGTCTTCTTTGCGCGTTCACTCCATTTTAGAAAATGAACAAAATTCCAGAAACCCTTTGTTTTTATTTTCTTTAAATATTCAAATTTAGAAAGTCTATAATATTTTCCTCGGCCTGCATTCTAAATTCGAAATTTCTACCTATATGACAGAACTTATGGCCCGACTACGTATTATGGGTACCTAACGCACACACTCATAGGATTCCTCTATTACTGCCCGAACCTGCGCGAACGCACTTGTGAGAAACGGTTTCATACAGCACGGACGAACTTAGTAAACTCATTTGTGATGCACTAAATAAAAAAATAAAAAATAATATAAAAGCTTTATTTTTTCACGTTTTTGAACTCGAATATCTCAGAAAGTATATCACTTACGAGATTCATCACTAAACATTTTTTGTTTGCAATCACTTACTCTCACTTGCGTGACATATTTGTCCGAAGTTTACCGTTAAGAAGTTAGTACTGATGATGAAGATATAACAGCAAGTGCCACTGAAGAGGAGATTTGTCCTCAACATTAGGTTCTTCAATGTTCTGGGGTTCTCTAAGGTTTACAGCCTTGAGTGCAGCGCTGCCCCGGTGGTGAAATATACCACAAGACGGCGGTAAAATCCAAAATAACAATTCCGAGTCAAACGTGTGAGCGATCTTGGGTGTCCAGAGTGATAGCAAAGGTCGTATCAGGTCAGCAGAGTAAGAATCCGCAAAAAACAAAGCAGTCGTCATTGAAAATGAAAAATTATCGGGGTTTTCGGTTTTCCAAATCAACAGCAGTCAGCAATGGTAGGAGAGCCCACGATGCTAAATGATGATTTACTCGAGCGTCGTGGGGACTTATTGGATTTTGAAGATTAGATGGTAGAAAGAAAAAAAGGTTATATGATGTATTCATTGAAAATGAAAAATTATCGGGGTTTTCGGTTTTCCAAATCTACAGCAGTTAGCGATGGCAGGAGAGCCCACGATGCTAAATGATGATTTATTCGAGCGTCGTGGGGACTTATTGGATTTTGAAGATCGATATGATGTATTATACCCTTCACCGGTGTGAAGTTTTGCATTTTCAAAAATCGGCCATGAGTTTTGGTCGCGTCCAAATCGTCAGTCTTTTGAATAGGAGCTCCTTTAGGGTTTACTTAACATCCTTTCTGAATGTCTGTCGCGCTCGAACTTTTTTTATATCCATTTTCAACCCCTTCGTACGGCCACCCCCACCATGCAAGCCGGCAGATTAATATTCCTCCGTTATCAGAAACACGTGGGGCATATCTCACACTATCAATATCTGACGCGCTCAAGTACATCCATGTGACAGTATTTTTTTGCATTTTTGAAAACCTGTAGCCGCTACCACCACCGGTGAAGTATAACCATCATACGAGTATAACCTTTTTCCTTTCTACCATTTAATCTTCAAAATCCAATAGCGCAAATCCACGACGCCCAAGTAAATCTTCAAAAACATCGTGGCCTCCCCTTTTTTTTCCGTGGAGAGTTGCTCATGCATACTGCACTACCACGGGGAGATAGTGCAGTTATGTGGGACTCCAACCCACTAAAACTACACGGTGTCCTCCTCTGCCGCTTGTGGTGGGAACACGAGCACGCGTTAGCACTCACCGCGGACCCGCCGCGGCTGTCCGTTACCGGACCCTTCTCTGGGAGCAGCACCCCCCATCACCGGCGCACAAGAACACTTTGCGCGCCGTGACCACCCCATGGACCAATCCAGCATATGGGCGCTAGACGACCTCGTGTCTAGGCACCCTTACTACAACTGTCTAGTGTCAGTGTCAGTCAGCTGCTTAAAAATATAAAAATCAGTATATCTATGGTCAGCTGTTATGCCAGTGACATAAACTAAAAATATAAAACTGATTTTAATTGTTATGAAATCATTAATTATTTGTATAAGTTTTTCAGTAATAAAATGTTTTTTTTTTTATACATTTCTTGGGACCCTGGGGTCCCAGACCTTTGGAAGGCGTACGAGGAGTCGAAGCCAACTCACAGAGGCCCCTTAGATAATTTTAAATGATGAGGAGGCACCAACATAAGAGAGCGAGGCATATATTTTGTTTATTATTAAGACTGTAATTAAATGCATTCTCAATGTATATCAATATATTATTATATGGTGCATTTAATTACTTTGAGTTAATTACCTAGTACTACCTAGTGTGATAGTTTTGAATTTGTAATTGTGTAATCAATTACTTAATTAATCGATAGTCTCACGAAAAGCATCTTTCTCATATTTCTCCACTTCCAGATCGAAAATTAGGCCGATTTTTGATATTCCGAGATAAAAAAATGTCAATTTTTTAGATCATATCTCAATTTAATACATTTGGGCCCACCGTTTTCCATCTCCTTTAATAACTCTTCGTCTTCCAGTATTTTTTTGCAATTAGAGTATACAATAAGCAAAGTACCTACACAACACTATAGTTACACAGAGCGATAAAGCTTTGACTAATTTCACGGTGATGGTGCAGAGTCAACTGATACTATGGCGAATTTTATATGGAATTTGAGTGCACTAAGAACTGTTTCAATAAAATAATGTATGTTATGTATGCGTTGAGTTGGGCATTATCTTCAGACATGAGCTCTGATGATATTACAGTGTCAGCGCTTAAAGGGTTAAATAGCTAACATGGTTCTCTTCCTTCCTTCCTTAACACATTCTCTGCTGAATTCTTAATGCAAACGCTTCTATTATGCTACACCCTTACCGACCCTTTTTTTACGATGTTTTCGAAACAATAGAGATGCACAATGAACACACATGTGCGTCGCGCCGCACTCGAAGAAAGTTATGAAAACGCGCATGTGTGTCTGCCGCACCGAATGTGTTAACTCCAATAATTTGAGTCAGTGAGTCATCTTGCTATAATGTGTAATAATGAAGAAAAACAAATAATTACCTTTGACTAGTGCAGTCTCTGTAGCAGTCTTGTGCTGCATCTCCATGATCTCAATCATGTGCAAGTCGGCAGGTTTGTCTTGTGAACGAATGGTCAGCACTGCATCCACACAAGCATCGGTCAGCACCTCAGATAAGCTTGCATGAACCTGAACAATAGTAACAATTACTTAAAAATGTGAGCAATTGTGTGAATTATTGTTTCTACAAGTCTTACTGGCAATTGCGTTATTACTACAAAATTGGTACCAATTTTTTTTCTGACTAGGCAACGTACCTTAGTCTTCAGAGATGTACGAGCAACATCAAGTAAATCTGATCGCTTTATTTCAATAGGAATCTTAATTGACTCGAGAACTTCTAGTGCCTTAGCACGGGCTGTGTCAAACCCTTCTGTGAGAATCCTTGGGTGCAAACCTGTGAATTAAAAATTAAATATTTGTAATGTGGTCATCTGGTCATAGTGTTTGATTCTGTGAAATAAATACTATACTTGGAATGAGTGTTAGAGACAAGGTTCTGTGATTAAAACCAACAAAGCATTCCTTATACAAAATAAGATTATGCAGGCAGTTTATTTTCATTTACCAGTAATAAGTTGACCAAGCCAACCGCAATCCTACCATACCAGCTGGGAAAAGGCTAGGCAAATGATGACTAATAAGTTAAATCTTAAAGGTACACTACCTTCACTGATGTAAATGTCAGCTTGTTTGAGCAGTTCTCCAATAAGCAGCACAGTGGAGGTTGTTCCATCGCCAGTGGCGTCATCTTGGGCAGTTGAAGCGCGAGCAATCAGCGATGCAGTCGGATGCTGGATTTGCATCTCGTGTAGGAGGACATTTCCATCTTTAGTAATTTTAATGTCACCGGCGCCAGAAACCAACCTGAAATAACAGATTCCAGATTTAAAGTAGAGAAAAGCTACCATTTTTCTTTTATTAAACGTCAAATACCTAACCAAAAAGATAAATCGCGATCATATGACTTTTTCAATGAGGATAAATCACTGAAAGATACAAATTTCCATCACTTTTGTAGTGAAATAAAGTGTACGAAAGCGAAAATTTGTATTTTCAACCACTTAACAAGCGAGAAATACCGTAATAACAGATTTTTTTTACATTTTCATAGTTCCTTTAGGACCGAGGTTAGTTCTCATGACATCTTGAATTCCTTTTGCTGCAGAAATATTCACTGCCAGAGCTTGCGAAGCCCTCGCTAATTCAGCTTTAGGATTAAGTAGACTGATTGCGGCCATTTTTCTAACTCAATTCTCCGACAATTTAAAAAAGTCAAACACGCGGACTACTAATTGCAAATAATGGTGATTATGGTGAACAAATAGAGTACATAAAAGGCCGATATATAATTTTGACAGTTGAGCTAGGGTAGCCATATAATGCAATCATGGAAAAATAAGTCTATAGTTTATTGAACTACTAAACTGAGTTTGGTGATTGATGTTAGAATGACGGGAAACTGATCGTGTACGCGTAGATTGATGGAGTTTTGATCCGGATTGATGGTTATTTAAATATTTTGTCAATCTGGTCAGATTGACGAAAAACTGAACGTCTGTTTACTTGCTAGTCTGCTATTAGCAAAGAGTAAAGTAAGTAAAAAAAAGTTTTGCAAACTGTACCGTGTGATATTTCAAATAAAAGGGCTTACTGTGAGGGTCTCAAATATATATATCGAGTGTTCACGGGCTATTTGTATTAAGCGACATGTTTGGGACTTTACAGGAGAACATTTCAAAGTTTCGTTGTTCGGAAAAAAGAACATTGTAAAAAAGTATCAATAGTTTTTTACGAAAAAGTGGCCTATCGACGGTTAATAAACAATAATATCTATCTCCGTTTTTTACGTTTTTCACTTTTTAATGCAGGTAGATATGATAATAACTCAATATCGGCCAGGATGTCGCTTAATACAAATAGCCCGTGAACCCTCGTATTATCATATTTTTATAATTTTAAAATAAATAATTTTTGAAGTTATTTAAGAAAATAGACGAAATCTTATCTCCGAAAGCACTTAGCCTAAAATTTTGAAAAAATACAGAAAATAGTTCAATACCTATAGATTACAGAGAACATGTTTTTTAACTACAATGTTAAGTTTGTTATTGGGATAAATTCATTTCAACTACGGAACCTTTTATTGTACTACGTAGTCTTGTTAACACGTTCCCTGTGCGTGCACCACATGTGGGTCACTGTGAGGTCACTCTGACACGTGCGTGCACCACATTTGGGTCACGACTCCATACAAATTTGAAGCCTTTTTATAGTTTACACGTGTGATTTATTTTAATTTTTTTGCATACACGTGTGAACAATAAACTATAAAAAAAGTTTGCTCAAAAACCGGGCAACATTTTTATAGGGTTGTCAGGAAATAAAAGCCTAAAGTTACTAAAAATAAATGAATGTTTTTTTTTTTTGTAATATAGGATAGAAACAAACAAACAAATGATATGTATTAAAAAAAAATAATAATAAAGATTAATGACAAATAATAAACAAAGAAAGTAAGAGGTGATGAAAACAAAAAAGAAAAACCAAATGCGCACGAGCCGGATTTGTGAAAGTATTTGCATGTAAAACAGCTGTTTGACAGTGACTTTGACAATTAGATTTAGTTGTTCACAGTTGTAATGAATGCGTTCAGTAAAAAATAATTTGTTTTTACTCTTATACCGTGTGTTGTACACATATGAGGCAATAAATGTATAGTTCGTACGTGGGTGCACCACATGTGGGTCAATGAATCTATAGCTAGTACGTGAGTGTACCACATGTGGGTCACAAGTTTTTTTTAAAATTTTAAACAATTAGAGGGTTTATATTTATATAATTTATTCAAAATTATCATTACATAAGCCTCTCTTTACATATTTCCACAAAACGTGTTTGCACGTGAGGGGCTCCTCTCACATTTAGTAGCTGCACTGTTAACGTGTTAAAATCCATACCTAATGCGTGTTGTCGCGTAGAAGTTTTCGGTTGGACTGGTCATCAGTCTGACTTACCGTCTATTACCGCCCCTCAATCTATCAGTCAGCCATCAGTTTATTCGTGATCAAGGTCACGGATTGAACTGATGCCAAACTGAACGTGTTTCCTCCGTCTTAGAGGCATGGTTTGGACGACGATTTTCTCCATGTAAAATCCTGGTATTCAGCTACATCCGGTTCGACTGGACTGGAAGTCGACCCCATTCAAGTAGTTGGGAAAAGGGTAGGCAGATGATGAGGGGGACACTGGGGACCTTAGACGATCAATAAGGTCAATACATCATTCTTGAGTGTCAGCCATTCATATCGTATTCTTGTTTTTTTATTACTGTTATACGATGCGTTTACGTATTGTTCAGTAGCGTTGGCCACCTCTGTCTGTTTCACAGAGTACAGTAATACAGGTCTGTGTGACTGAACCATGAACCGTAGGTCTGCTCCATTGGTCTGCACCTCAGACTTAGTCTGAGGTCTGCACAATGCAAAATGGCACAATGTTTTATTTTTTTATTTTTTTAGTTTTATTTTTTCTTAGCCTTCAGGCTAAGACAAAATAAAACTGGTCAAGAACGAGTCAGACTCGCGCACTGAGGCTTCCGTACTATCCTACTTATCTTACTTCCTATCCTACTAATATTATAAATGCGAAAGTTTGTGAGGATGGATGGATGTTTGTTACTCTTTCACGCAAAAACTACTGAACGGATATTCATGTTTAGCACACAGATAGTTTATAACCTGGTTTAACACAGGATTCAGTCAGTCCCTGTTGCAAAAAAAATATATACATTATTTTTTCCTTCTTATTCGCAAAATAGTTGGGCAAACGTCATCTAAAACTATTCCAAAATTCAAGTTGATAGCATAAGTAGTTCTTGAGATATCTTGCTGTGACAAACAGACAGACTCGAGTCGCACCATAAGGGTTCCTTTTTACCATTTTGGTACTGTACCCTAAAAATAGTTGTAAGTGGTAAACTGAACACGTTCGAAATATCTAATTATTGACAGCCATCTTATTCCAACTTTATTAAATTGTGGTCAAGAAATCTTGTATATAGTGAATTTAGTAGTTGCGATATTTCAAATAATAAAGTAAAAGTATTGCATATAACACATAATATATAATATATTAACACATAATATATATATATATTGCACATAATATTTTAATAAACCAAAATAATTAATATTTTTGTAAACTATACAAACTTTAAAATAATCTGAACTTCAAAACGCAGCTGTCAAGGATCATATACTTGTGTCTTGTAATCTTATTTATCTGTCTTCGTTCCACATACGGGGTACAAAAATACTTTTCTATTTTAGTTCGTATGGGTATTTGAGATGATCTTACCAGCATTTACTAGAACAATCTTTAAAACTGAGTATATAAGTGTTGCCGGAGTAATATCGACTATTAAAGTATATTATACCTGAAAGAAACAATGGGTGTTCAGAGCGACGAAGCAGAAACTTACAAGAATAAAGGAAACGAAGCCTTTAAGGTTGAAAACTATGAAGAAGCGATATCGTTTTACAACAAGGCTGTCAACCACGCTGAGAAAGACAGCCGCGACTTATCTACTTACCTGAAGAACCGCGCTGCCGCTTATCTGAAGATGAAAGACTACGATAAAGTTATAAAAGACTGCGATGAAGCCTTACGAATTGTTCCGGAAGATCCAAAAGCCCTATTTCGACGGTCACAAGCCTTGGAATCCTTAGAAAGGTTTGAAGAAGCTTACCGTGATGCTAAAGCAATATTTACTGTAGATCCTACCAATAAGGCTGTGCAACCGGTACTGGCGCGTTTACATACAATCGTTCAAGAAAGGGCGAAGCAAAGTGCGCAAACTAGCAACAAGGTGGAGCAAATGTTTAAGCTTGCCTTTAACTTACAGGAAAATATTGAAAAACGAGAAAAAGCAATTTCTAACCTTGTAGTTCTCGCTAAAGAAAATGCAGGTGCCGAAATTATGCTAAAAAATGGTGTTGTTCACAAAATACAACAGTTACTTAAAGTTGAGAAGCATCCTGAAATATATATTAATGCAGTGAGAGTTGTTAGCCAGCTCTGCAAGAGAAGTGTTGAGAGGACAAGGGCAGTGATTAAGATTGTCGGCATACCCTGGCTGCTTGAAGTCATTGACAGTGAAAATGAAGAGAGGGTCAATGCAGCCCAATACTGTCTTCAAGTTTTATTAAACACTTTTTCTGGAATGGATAACAAGAAGGACTCTACACCTGATGCAAAGCTCTGTGAAGAATACAAAAGTGAAATAGACACTCTACTTACCTGTTTAACTTACTCTATTACAAACAGAGTAATCAGTGGACTTGCAAGAGATGCAATTATTGAATTAATCATGAGAAACTGCCACTTCAGTGCCCTAAACTGGGCTGAAAGGTTTGTAGAAATCAAAGGATTGCAGCGGTTGCTCGAGGTTTGCAGTGAATTAGAGGAGTACAAATATGAATCAGCTTTAAATATCACCCCTTCATCTAGAACTATATCTGCTGCTTGCCTTGCAAGGATTTATGAAAATATGTATTACGATGAAGCCAGAGAAAAATTCAACAACCAAGTTGATGACTTTGTAAAAGACAAACTTATGTCACCTGATTTGGAATCTAAAGTTAGGGTAACTGTAGCTATAACCTCTTTGCTGAGGGGTCCTCTGGATGTTGGAAATTATGTTATTTCTAAAGAAGGTATTATTGAGATGATATTGGTCATGGCCCAGACTGAAGATATTCTCCAACAAAAAGTTGCTTGTGAATGCTTAGTGGCTGCTGCATCTAAGAAAGATAAAGCTAGAACCATAATCAATAAAGGAGTAGACATCTTGAAGAAACTATATCAGAGCAAAGATGATGCTGTAAGAGTGCGAGCATTAGTTGGTCTGTGTAAGGTTGGCAGTTTTGGAGGTGATGATGCATCTGTGCGCCCTTTTGCTGATGGTTCTACTAAAAAGCTAGCAGAAGCTTGCAGGAAATTCCTTGTTAACCCTGCTAAAGAAAACGATGTCAGAAAATGGGCTGCTGAAGGGCTTTCATACTTAACTTTGGATGCTGATGTGAAAGAAAAACTAGTAGAAGATAAAGCTGCCCTTCATGCTCTTATTGAGTTAGCTAAGAGTGGTGATCAGTCTTGTCTCTATGGTGTAGTTAACACATTAGTCAACTTGTGTAATGCATATGAAAAACAAGAGCTTATGCCAGAAATGATGGAGCTTGCAAAGTTTGCCAAGCACCACATACCAGAGACACATGAACTGGATGACCCAGATTTCATAAACAAAAGGATTACAGTATTAGCAAAGGCTGGTGTAACTACAGGTTTAGTTGCCCTGGCCAAGACTGAGAGTCATAATTCTAAAGAATTAATTGCCAGAGTATTCAATGCCATTTGTGGCTTGCCAGAACTTAGAGGAATAGTTGTGCAGCAAGGTGGAGCTAAAGTGTTACTACCAATGTCTTTAGAAGGCACTCAAAATGGCAAAAAACAAGCATCTCAAGCATTAGCACGTATTGGGATAACCATTAATCCAGAAGTGGCTTTTCCTGGCCAACGAAATTTGGAAGTTGTTAGGCCTCTTGTGGCTTTACTACATCCTGACTGCACTGCTTTGGAAAATTTCGAGGCCCTAATGGCCCTTTGCAATTTAGCTGGAATGAGTGAATCTACTAGAAACAGAATACTAAAAGAAGGAGGCCTAGCTAAAATTGAGCATTATTTGTATGAAGATCATGAAATGTTGCTAAGAGCAGCAACACAGTGTATTTGTAATTTACTGCAATCTGAGGATGTTCTCAAAACTTATGAGGGCAACAATGACAAAACGAAGTTTTTGTATCTTTTGTGTCAAGAAGACGACATGGACACAGTAATGGCAGCTGCAGGTGCTTTGTGCATACTAACATCTGCAAGCAAAGTTTGCTGCAGAAAATTATTAGATGTTCAAGTATGGCCAGAAACCTTGCGGTGCTTGTTAGCTAATCCAAACAAAGAAATTCAGTTCAGAGGCACATACTTGCTATATAACATCATTTCTGGTGATAAAGAGATTGCTGCAAAAGTGTTTGAAACTGATATAATGGAAATATTAATGGCTTTGACGAAATTAGAGGATCCAGAACTGAAGAGGACTGTTGAAAATGCTCAAAAATGTCTTGATGCAGCTGAGAAAATGGGAGTCATCAGAAAGCCTGAAGAAGCAATTTTGGTAGATCCATTTATAGAAGCAGAAGCTGAAGATATTGAAGAAGAAACATAATAAAAAAAGTTACAAGTAATCTTTTGATGGAATAATGTGAAAGTGAATTTTTATTGTTAATTTTGTTTGACTATAAATTCAATAGTGTGTGTCTGTATACATGTGATACAATTAAAATCGAAGTTAAGATTCAGTTACTTTGTATTTAACATTGTTATCTTCCAACCGGGCATGCCTAATATTGCCATCTCGATGCACTCTAACCAAAGCAAGTACTTTTTCGCAGATGTATTCTGAAGCTAAATGTTTAATTTTATACTGTTTGAATTATTGTGCTGTATTAATTTTATTGTAAGAAGTAATTTATAGGAAAACACATTATTTTCTATTTATAATTTTATTTTAGAAATAAACAAAATATAACTACTCATAAATTATTATTTATCCATAAGTCGCAGGTTCAAATCCGGCTCCAAGAGGGCGACGTTTCAGGCTTATGGTCGTTGTTAAAACTATGTGGCCCACCGAAAACTTCGCCGAACCACCGACGAGATTATCGACAAATTAAAAATAATTCCCTTCCTTTCCAAAACAAAGGCCCGAAGGTGCCTTGCCTTGGGAGGCTGAGACTTCAGCCAAGACGTAAAAATCCAACGTCCCTGGAAAAGGAACCGTTCATAATGTAAAAATAAATAAAAATATATTGACGATTTAAAAAAAAAGAAACCGCTTAATATTTTTCGGCGAATCGGCGACAAAAAATTATAAATAATTAGTACTAAACCATCTGTAAGGATATTACGGTTTTCCTTGCCGTTTAAGAGATAATTAGATTTTTCATACTAGCTTCATACAAATTTTTCATATAAAAAATATAGTTCCTTCGTTTTTAAGTAGAATTAACTCGGGTGTCATTTTTGTATAAAGTAATAACCAATAGAATATCTGGAAAAAAATCCGGCACTTGCAAATTAAAATCCCTAAGTCTATGAAAGCCGATTTTCGGCCTACGGCACACTGTGGGCCGAAAATCGGCTCACGATCCGTTTAACAGTTTCGGAGAAATGCGTGGACAAACATACATACATACAAACACACATCTATGAAATTTTGTATATTTGTTTGGAAGCCCTAATAGATTACCATTTGTGAATATTTTGCAGTTCCAATAATATTACATACATACGTGTCGAATTAATAACTCCTTTTTTTTGAAGTCGTTAAGAAACTACCGTACACTTAGATACCTACTGTATGACAAAGAGACCATAATTATACAATTATTAGGTACATAATTAAGGCCAGTCCTTCAAGTGGACCATTGTAATAGGTTGGGGAAAAAGTTTCTTCGCATTTTTTAAGAAAATTGAAAACATTTTTTAATATAGTTTATTTACATTTAACTAAAGTATGTAGGTACCATTTTGTTCGATAACTTTTTGCCATCTTGTAGGTAGGGACATGATCCCATTGCTATAGAAATTTTGGGACTTCTGGTCAAAATACCGCGACAAGTGGTTTTGGCAGTCCTCTCGTGATGTTAACCTGACACTGCCTAAAGAATTCTGAAGAGACCGAAACAGGTGGAAATCTGAAGGTGCAAGGTCAGGACTATACGGCGGATGCATTAACACCTCCCAGCCAAACCCTCTTAATTTATGCTGAGTGGCTAAAGATGTGTGAGGTCTAGCGTTATCATGATGAAAAACCACACCCCTTCTGTTGATTAATTCCGGCCGCTTTCTCTCAACTTCTTGCTATAATCTCATCAGTTGTTCGCAGTAGAGTTCAGAATCGATGGTCCTGCCTGGTGGTAACAGCTCATAATGAATAATGCCCTTCCAATCCCACCACACACACAGCATCACCTTGTTGCGAGTTAACCCGGGTTTCGCCACAGTCTGTGAAGCCTGACCGGCCTTTGACCACGACCTTTTTCGCACGTTCTTGTCATATGTGATCCACTTTTCATCACCAGTTATCAGCTTCTTCAAAAATGGTTCGGTTTCATTACGTCGTAATAAAGAATCACAAATGAGTACACGGTTCATTAGGTTTCTTTCAGTGAGCTCGTGAGGTACCCAAATGTCGAGCTTGTTTGTGTACCCAGTTTTTTTCAAATGCGCCAAAACTGTTTTGTGGTCAATTTCCAGTTCTTCAGCTACGTCGTAACTACTGATATGCCGATCTTGCTCCACTTTTTCAAAAATGGCATCCATTTTATCCGTAATAGGGCGACCAGAGCGACATGCATCTTTGACATCAAAATTTCCGGATTGAAAACGCTTAAACCAAATTTGTGCTACTCTCACAGACACTAGGTACACTAGGTCCATAAACATCGCAAATTTTTTTCGCGGCTTGCGTTGCATTTTTACCTTTTTTGTAGTCAAATTTTAAAATGTATCGAATTTCTTCTTCATTCACTCATCTTGACGGTACGAAAAACAAATGAAAATCACAAATTTCCTAATTTGAATTTGGAATTATGTTCTTTAAAATTTAAACTTTCAATGATACCAAAACCAGCCAGATACAAATAGTATAGCCAAAGAGATTTTATTACAAGTTCATACATACTATAATGCGAAAAGACTTTTTCCCGAACCTAATATGTACGTGAGCCACGGCGGCCGTCGGTGGTTATTCCAATCAGCCCACCTCCCTCCAGAAGTTCATCACGTCTCCTGGTCTGTTCAGAACGTCTGTGAAAGATCTGGGTGCCACGAAGGGTGCATTCAAAGAGCACATGCGCAACGGTTTTCTCAGCCTCCATGCAAGCCTTGCTCAGAGGACTGTCCGTTACGCCTATTGCAAGGAAGGAACTATTATTATAATACTGTTGATATTTGAAATGATGAAATCGTAATTGATTTATTTTTATATATTTTTTTTGCATTATAGTCTCTCAACGAGTGCTCTGCCCGCCACGCGAGCGTCGCTGAGCGAGAAGGTAATCTCTTTGATAGCTCTTGTCGCTGCAACAAACGAGTACTCGCACGCGGTTTACAGTCAGCGATCAACTATTAATATTATATGCATCTATTTTGTTTACACGGAATGTATTGTACAGACGCCAGCACATCAAGCTACTACAATCTGTCAGATTTCTATAATAGATTTTCGACATTATTGCTAAAGCATTAGGTTCAAGGTTGATTGGGAAAATCTGACAGTTTCGGGTAGGTTGACCTGCTGGCGAGCAGGTCAACCTACCCGAAACTGTCAGATTTTCGCAATCAACATTGAACCTAATACTTTAGCAATAAAGTCGGAAATCTATTAAAGAAATCTGACAGATTGTAGTAGCTTGATGTGCTGGCGTCTGTACATTACGCAACACAAAACATTAAATTAAATTATTTGCTATAAGCTAAGCTAGCACACACCAATATACCACAAAAAAAAAACAAAAATAATAATCGAAAACTATATATATAAAATACAAAACTAAAAACTTAAGCAGAACTTTATACCTACCTAAATAAAGGCCTCCAGTAATAAAGGATGTGCCCACTTACATATATGAAGATTGTATATGAAGCTGAAACTCGAAGTCACAAATGATAAACTAGGACCATCTAAGTAATATAAACAAAGTTACTAATAACAAAACAACACCAAGGACAGCAAGACGACCAGTCAGCACAAGCAGCACCCGTTCACGAGCATAACGCAGAGTTCAGCCATCACCCCCCTCGCCATATTTGAGGGAAGGAGGCAACCCGACCCCCGACGCTACCGCAAGCAGTGACATCTAAGGGAGCATGACGAACTTGCTGCCGGTTGCTCAGGCAAGAATAATATGATCAAATGTCGAGGTCACTAGCTAACCACATATTGCAATACCACTCATAAAAAAACATTGTAATGAGTAGATTATGTCAATGATAAATAAAGATAAAATTAAAATAAATTGACTTTTACAGTCAAAGAAAATAAATAATTATATGAACACATGTAACCTGTCAGAAGATAAGCTAATTCTGGAGAAAGACACACACACACATAAACATTGTCTTGAGTTAATCACAGCGACCAACTATTCTTATCGTTTAAGTAGTCGTTGATAGAATAGTATGCCTTCGAACAAAGGTTAGATTTTACTTTAGCTTTAAACGCATTGAAGGGCAAATCTAGCAAAGTAGCGGGTAACTTGTTATAAAAGGATATACCAAGCCCAACAAATGAGTTATGAACCTTATGAAGCCGGTGAAACGGAGCACGTAATTTGTCCTTATTTCTGGTGTTAACATTGTGGATATCACTGTTTTTAGTGTATAAATGTATATTTTGTCTAATGTATAAGATGTTGGCGAAGATGAATTGTGATGCCACCGTGAGAATACCAATATGTTTAAAAAAATCTCTCAAAGAAACTCTAGCACCTAGCTGGTAAATTGCTCGAACAGCTCGTTTTTGAAGTACAAATATATTTTGAATGTCAGCGGCTTTACCCCAGAGCAGAATACTGTAGGACATAACGCTATGAAAATAACTAAAATAGACTAACCGAGCTGTATCAACGTCAGTGTATTGTTTTACTTTCCTGACGGCGTAAGCGGCTGAACCGAGCCTTCCCGCTAGGCTTGATATATGAGGGCCCCACTGAAGTTTGGCATCTACTGTTATGCCCAGGAAAACTGCCGAGTCTACAGTTTTAAGCACCTCTTTATCTAAGACGATGTTGGGTCCTAGATTTCTAACATTCGGTAAGGCAAACTTTACACATTTCGTTTTCTTGGCATTGAGAACTAAGTTATTTGTCGTAAACCAATCCGTAACCATTGATAGTGCACTGTTTATGTCGTCAAAATCTTGTCTGTTCCTGTCTACTTTAAAAATAAGAGAGGTGTCATCTGCAAACAGTACAACGTCACAGATACCCTTTAAAGTCCCTTTAAGTCATTGATATACACTAAGAATAAGAATGGGCCCTTGAGGTACACCTAACTGAACTGGTAACCCGGAAGATTTCACACCATTAACATCTACAAATTGAAACCTATTATGTAAATATGAATTTATTACTTTAAGAGCTTCGTTTTGGACACCGTAATGATGTAGTTTATGCAAAAGCGCACGCAATCAAAGGCTTTGGAGAGATCACAGAAAACTCAAATAGCATTTTGCGAGTTCTCCCATGCGTTAAATATGTGTTTCAGCAGAGCAACACCCGCATCTGTAGTCGAACGACCTTTTGTAAAGCCATATTGTTCATCCTGAAGGAGGCCATTTAAATTAAAATGTCTTAGCAACTGCTTGAGTATTAACTTTTCAAATATTTTACTAAATGCAGGTAAGATAGAAATAGGCCTAAAATTGCCAACGTCATTTTTGTTACCTGATTTAAATAATGGTATGACTTTACTACTTTTCATGAGGTCGGGAAAAGTTCCTAAATCAACACATTTATTAAAAGTAACAGCTAGATAAGGGGCTACCATGTCTATTATATTACTTAATAGTTTAATGGAGATGCCCTAGTGATCACCAGTGTTTTTGGACTTCAGTGTGTTAAAAACGTTAACTATATCACGAGGTGTTACATGTTCGAAGCTAAATAAACGACTACATTTGGGCACACTACTATGCAAAAGGTGGACGGGGATGAATTTAAGGAGCGAGTCGTAGTTATAGGTATGTTGGCAAAAAACTCATTAAATGCCTGAGCTACGTCAGCTGCGTTATTAACTAATTTGTTGTCTACCATAACTTCAAGCTGTTTTTCTTGTTTAACCGACTTACCCGTCTCATTGTTAATAATTTTCCAAATGGTTTTTACTTTATTATTGGAATTGTTAATTGTATCACTTAAAAATTTTGATTTAGCAACAACACAAATATTCTTAAATAATTTTGAATAATTTTTGACATATTCTAGGAAAGCACTATCAAACCTGTACTTTTTCAAACCATATAACTCGTATAGTCTCGCTCTACTTTTATAAATAAGTACCTGGAGTAGCCCATCGGTTAAAGCCAATGGAGGTGCCATTAATGTTAATGGTTTTGGTCTTGAAAGTAGATTGGTACTCTTTTTCCACAACATCAAAGAGGGCTCCATAGATTTCATTTGGGTTATCGTATTCTACTATAGATGGTCTAATTCTATGGGCTATATTATTTTTAAATTTGTTGCAACGCCTAGCTGTATACGGCTTGCATTCTATTTTATGCGGCTTTTTATGTAATGGCATAGGGAAGCTAGCTAATAAACCACAGTGGTCAGAAGTTAGATCACTTAGCACTAATTTATTTATGGCATCACAATCACTAAATATATTATCAAGACATGTTGACGAAGACGCCGTGATCCTAGTAGGTTCAAAAAACAAATTAATTAAATTATAAGACCTTAACAGATTGAGAAGTCTAATACTTAATGGAGTAACATCTAAAATTATTAATATTTTTTAAAATTATTAATATTAAAATCTCCGCATAAAATTATACTTTTATTACTAGATTTTAACCTATTGAGTGAATCCTCCATTACCGATTCAAAACGAAAAAAATCCCCAGAGGGGGGTCGATAGACGCAAATTATAACGTATCGCTCGAGTTCAACACAAGACAACTCAATAGTGCGCTCGATAGAAAGATTAACTAAATCTAAACGTTGTTTACATTTCAACTTGTTTGAAACAAGAAGTAAAGAGCCACCGCGAATAGCACTTTTTCTTACAAATGCACTTTGTACTGTAAAATAATCATCATTCATAAACATCACTTCATGTTCTTTCAACCAGTGTTCAGTCAAACATAACACCTGAACATCATAGTTCTCCATAAATAAACTTAACTCTAGCTCTTTGCCGGACAGACCCTGCATGTTTTGATGTACAACATTCAACATATGCAGCTGACCCGTTGTCGCACCTAGTAGTTTAAACTACAAGGCGTATCAAAAGTGGTCTTAGTACCACTACTAACTGTATTCAATGGTACACTACAGGTACCACTGTCACTGTGTATATTGTATGCTAAAAAATTAGCAATATGTCTCCCAGAACTAGGTGGCAAATACATTGTATTATTTGTCAGTTTGTAATCAGTAATAAATTGATTACAGTCGAAATATAAAATAGCATCACTGTGATGACAAGTCCTATTATAAATTAACATATTTAAATTATAAATGTGCCTATTTTGCTCATCCGACAGTTAGTTCCGACAGGTAGTTTCGGAGATAAAGGGGGGAATGGTCAATTATCGTCTATTTTCTTAAATAACTTTAAAACAATTTATTTTTAAATTATAAAAAAATATATATTTGAGACGCTCACAGTAAGCCCTTTTATTTGATATGTCACACGGTACAGTTTGCAAAACTTTTTTTTTTCTTATTTGCCCCCAAAATTGACCCCCATATATAAAATGAATTTATTTACGTAACAAGTCTGTATTTGGATCACAGAAATACATAAGTGTACCAAATTTCAACTTATTCGGACGGACACACGAGTGATAAGTGTTCCGTTTTTCCTTTTGAGGTACGGAACCCTAAAAACGAATCCAAACACCACACATCTGCTTTTTTTTTCAAGAGTGTACTAGTGTGCTGGATATCCTGGCTGCAGCATCAGCTCATCCTGTTGACACCATTGCATAGTATGTAGAATCAAATACTGATCAAAACGAATCCAAACACGACATATGTGCTATTATTTTTTCAAGAGTGTACTATTGTGCTGGATATCCTGGCTGCAGCATCAGCTCATCCTGTTGCCACCACTGCATACCATTTGGGCAGAAACATAATTTTACAATGACTCCATTTGTGTACTAATAAAAAGGGACGGAAACAGTTTATTTGGAGCTATGGCACGCCAAATAAATAAATTAATATTAGAGCCAAAATGTGTCAAAACGATGTGTTACGTTCATAGTAACTAACGTTTAAAATCTGTTCGTGCTAAATGTCCCTAGAAAAGAGGGTCGTGTTTTTTACTGTTGCGGCTTGCTTGGCGCGGTCAAAGACAATACCTACCCCAATGTGCCCCATTGTGACGCTTCCGAGTCTTCACAAAGCGCGCGGGAGTATTATATCTGCCACATTTGAATATAATATCATTGACTGATTAAAGAGTAAGCCAAATCTGGAGAAAAATCTTAAGTTTGGCGATACCTACTTTGACAATGAAATCAACTTTTGGGTGGATACGGCTGATGAAATAAGATCAAGAAGGCCGCCAACGAGATTTACAAGAAACCTGAAGCGGTTAGCATGATACCTTAAACGAAGATTTTGAAAACAGCAACGTGTAATAATGCAGCTTAGCAGGGACGTAAATAAATAGAGTAACGACTAAGATCGAGAATACCTATCTCATGTAATATTGACATTTGTTTTTAAGAAACGAACAATGTTTTAATTATGAATTCGTGAGTACTGTGCGTGTAAAGAGGTTAAAGACTAGGTGGACTAATTTATTTATTTATAAATAATTAATTACAACGGCTTGCACTAATGGCAGTAATTAATAGGTAAAACTAAACATAAAACTAAGACATGATATACTTCGACAATGAAATCAACTTTTGGGTGGATACGGCTAAAGAAAGAAATAAGATCAAAAAGGCTTCAAATGAGAACTACAAGAAACCCGAAACGGATAGCAGTGAGACCTCAGACGAAGAAATTGGAAACAGCAACGTGTAATACAGCATAGCAGTGACATAAATAAAGTCGAAAACGCAGTTTAACCGCCAAAAAATTCACCGGGGAAGCTGGACTAGAAGCAACCTGGCGGCGACGTCGTAAAAAGAGCCCATCCATAATTATATCACCCGTTTCTTCACTATTCCAATGCTTGCTCTAGGGTGCATACTCGGTAGGCTCTTTATCCCCTCCATATCCTAAGGGCCTGTCTACCCTACCATTATCGCGCCCCCCGGTCTACTCTTTGTTATGTAATGGTCTCTGTTGCACCATGTAACATGAGGCAACAGGGGCTAGTGTGAATCTTTGGGTTCATTAGTTTAATCGAGTCTGGTCAAACCACGCTGGGGTTGGTGCATTTCATTCATTCATTCATTCATTAATCAGTCATTTATTTGGGATATTTTTTTGGGATTTTTTTATTTTTTTATTTTCGTTTTTAGTTGTTTTTTTTTTTTGTGTTGCTCAAAAATAATTTTCAGTCTAATTACTGCTAGAAACACTGGATTCTTTAAAATCTCCTAAGTTTGGTACATCGATTGGATCGGACGCTAATGGATCTATTTCTGGTGTATTAAGAAGTACAGGTTCATTACAGTCCCAGGATATTTCATCGATTTCTGATGTTGGAGAGAAAGGTTCCGAATCCATGTGAAAACCAATACTTGACGGTCTGTTTTCCAAATTCCATAGTTTATTTCTTTTTTTTTGTATGTACATCAGCTTAAGTACTAAAGGTCCTTTCCGTAGCTGCTGACGTGTAAGGAGCTGATAAAACAGCAACTGCAATTTTATGAAGCTTAGTAGAACTGCAAATACCCTTCCACCAGCTAAGGGCGTCTATTTCTTCGACTTGAGACCAAATAAAGCGATTCTTCCAAAAGTTATCTTTTGCTTTGTAATCGGCTAATTCTTTCATGACGTTTATTTTTAAATGTTGGCCCAGTTCATAAATATATTGCATTGCTTTTATATCTACTTCTGAATCTAATACTATTCCATGTGAAGCAGGGTTGAGCAAATAAGCAGCCAAATGTATTGGTTCAATAGCCATTGTAGTCCGATTATCAATAAATTTCATAATAAATTTTTTATTATCATTGTCAAGAACTGTGACGTCTGATAAAATAATTTGGGACCTTAAATTCTTGAATATGAGAAATACTTTGTCTGTTTTAGTTTTATCACCTTCTAATTTTTTATAGCATCAGCAATCGATTCTAAGATACATAAAATCTGCTTCAAAAGGTCCCAAAATGATTCTTCTAGCAAGTTGCTTTTTAACACCTGATGGAAGTTGTACGGCTTTCTCGTCTATAGCTAGTGTTTTCAATGCTATTTTTGTGTTCTGTAAGCTTTTCAACATGGTCAAATGACTACTCCATCTGGTTTTTACTGCTAGTTTAAGTGTTTCTCCAGAACCTTTTCTTTCACTATGTCCTGAAGCAACGAATTAAGAACTTGGTGGTTTTGGATAGAGTTCACAACTTTAGTTGCAATGTTTATAACTTTTTCTATAATATTAATTTTAATAAAATCATGGCAAAACAAATTTAGGATGTGAGCAGAGCACCCCAGCTTTGTAATGTGTGGATGTTGCAATTTAACTAGCTGAAAAGCTTTTTGCATATTCTTCGCATTGTCTCTGATTAGAACAATGAATTTTTTCTCATCAAATTGTTTCATGATTCGAATAAATTGTTCAGAAATATATTCTGCTATATGACGTGATTGTTCAGTGGGCAAAGATTCCACAAAAGCAGGTTCCGGTGTTGATAATATAAAATTTATAATACCTTCGTGACGGATATTACTCCATCCATCGCATTGTAAGTGCAAGTATTGGCTAAGGGTTACCTTCTCTGTTATTGACTGCTTCATTTCAGTGTAACAGTTTTCAAAAAGTGTGGTTGAAAGTGTTTTTCTTGATGGTATTTTATACGATGAGTTTAAATCATCAAAATACTCTGCCATAAAGTATGATGATGTAAAGATAAAGAACAGCGAGTCACGAATACTGCCTTTGCAAATTTCATGTTTAATCTAGATTTTTTTTTCAGTCGTCATATCCATGTCACAAGAAACATTAGAATTAGTGATTTGTGCTGTTGATGTCTGCTGATTTTCACTTAAAACTCTTTTTTTGACTTAAATTTTGTCCTTGTTCTCGGTCTGTTGTCTGGGTAAAATTTGTGGTTGAAGTAACTTCCGATATATTACTTCTTATGTCAACTGGACATCTAAAACACTTAGTTAAATGTTGAGACATTCTTTTTAAATTGGCTTGTTTATAAACCATATCACAGTGTTTACATTTCACAGATTTATCTGCCAAACGTTCATAATTATACCACATGAGATGGTTCTTTGGTCTAACCATTTTATGATTATACACACAAACCAGGAACACACGAAAAAGGACGTCTTTACCGAAACATATCAGTCGACGTACTACTGATTCCGGATTCGGTTGGCGTCGCTGTAGTGCAGTTCATGCATCTCTTTCTGGCACGAATAAATATTAGCGCCAGAAAGAGATAGAACGAGAAACGGGGGTTGCGGGGTTGCGGGCATGCATGTAAAGCCCCGTATTCATGGTAAACATTTGTTTAGCAATAAAGTTGAATCAACGTGTTGCGAAGTTGCTGTCAAGATGTTGCTGGCAACACTGCGTGTTGCAGAGTTGATAGCGTCATGTTGACAAGCTCTCGCCCGACAAGCGTAAACATCAGTTTAGCGAAAATTGTTGACGTGTGTGAACGTGTTTGCAACAGTTTATAAACATGGCAGTAGTGTGGAGTAATGATAAAATAATGCAACTAATAGAATTATTTCAATCAAAACCATTATTATGGGATTCTTCTATAAAAGAATACAAAGATAGAAACAAAAAGAACGATGCATTCGAAGAAATTTCTCAAGCCCTAAATATACCCAAAAAAGATTTGGAAACTAAAATACATGTACTGCGTACTCAATTTACTCGAGAGAAAAAAAAGTTGTCGGCAAAAAAAAACTACAGGCAGCGGCGCAATAGAAAAATGTAAATGGATTTATTACGAGCCATTGGAATTTTTGTTATTTGGTGCAACTACTTCTGGTGAAACGGATACTATGAATAAAACAGTAAGTAAGTTGTTTTTGTATATAATTTTTATTGTACTACTGTCTGTAAAATTATTACAATTACGCTACATTATTTTGCCATGGAACACTTCCCTCTGGAGTTATAAAGTAATCGGCAAACTGTTCTCTAATACAAAAAGCTGATTGTGATGCAGTCCTGCCCCGTCTTTGCAAATCAATCATAGGAAACGAACCTAGTTCCCTTCGCCATGAACCTTCTAATAGGTTACCTTCAGAGTCTTCAAAATCAAAAGTTTGTGGAGGTGTATATATGGATCTGGAAACTGTGTTACGTCTTAAGAAGTTATGTAAATATACACAAGCAATTACTACGAGTTTACAATTGGCTGGTTTTAACGGAATAGGTTTAGTGAATACACGGAACACCACACATAAAATGCCAAAAACATTTTCTATAATCCTCCTAGCTCTTGATAGTCTGTAATTGAATATACGCTTTTTGTTCCCACGTTCATGAATGCCAGGATATGGTTTCATGATGTTCTCCGTTAGCGCGAAAGCACTGTCACCTACAATAACATATGGAATTTCTGGTCCACCTTGTGTTATTGGTTCAGGACGTGGCAGTTTAAGTGAGTTTTCTAACAATGCATTATAAAACGCTGTTTCCTGAAATATTCCACTGTCGGACGACCGTCCCTTAGCTCCATAATTTGCGTATATAAAGTTATAATTGCCATCTGCAATTGCCAGAAGTACCATGCTGAACTGATTTTTGTAATTGTAGTATTCACTTCCAGAATTATTTGGCGCCACAATCAAAACGTGTTTCCCATCAATGGCTCCAATGCAATGTGGAAAATTCCATCGTATTTCGAATTCACGACTTATTTGTTTCCATTCCTGCTCCGAACTTGGAACCTACAAATATAAAAAATAATAATAAGATGATAATTTACAGGTAGATGAAAACAATGCACTTGAAAGTGGTATGGAGTTAGAGCCAACTCAATCACCAAGTCTTACATCGAATGCTACAACATCTACATCTTCAAGGAAAAGAAATAAGACAGATGAATCAAGTGAAATATTAGAGGTTTTGAAAAGTGCGAAAAAAAAGATGGATGAAAAGGAGAAGAAGGATCCATTTGATATTTATGGTGAATATATTGCTGCTGAATTAAGAAGTGTTAAAGATGACCAAGCCGTGACACAGGCAAAGTACCATATTAATAATATACTGTATGAATTAAAAATGGGACGATATAATACATATGGATATCAAACGGCATCTTCTCATCCATCATCAACACCAAATAATGTCCAGGAAACAGAAATAGGGGAAATTGAGAGACAGGAAACAAATAGACTAGATGCAATACAAGACGAAACAGAAGATTCGGCTATACTAAACTTAGTTAACTATCTCAGTGATGAATCAACACAATAGCATATACTGTTTTTTGTGTTTTTTTATTATTATTAAAATACTTGATTACACAAATAGTGTTCTTGTACCTACCTTGACATATCCTGATAGTGAGTTAATAAGTTCTTGACATACATCTGGTATGATTTTGCTAATCAATTGTTTTGATACTCTGAATGTGTATGAAAGAGAACTGTATGAATCTCCAGTTGCAAGATACTGTAATGTAATAGCCAGCCTCGTTTGAGGTGAAACTGGTTGACGAATATTTGTTTCCCTTTTGGCTATTGATGGACCAATCATTTCCAGAAGATGTTCGAAATCACTTTTCGACATTCTCGTAAAGTTACCAAATGATCCATCTCCCATTCTGAGGTCACTCATCAAATTTCCTCTTTGCAAAAGATAGTTTCGAATCCACCATCTTTTTCTCTTTTTTTTATTAGAAATCCTATACATCAGATACAGAGAACACAACAACACTACCTCCTCGGGCAACATTTTAACGCAGACTGGCGTGTGGACAACCTGTATTGATTTAAACATAGTTGCTAGCAACATTCTCGCCGCTCACCAACAATGTTGATCAACTGTTCCTAAACAAATGTTTACCATGAATACGGGGCTTTACCTACTAACCGCTCGGGTATTTTCCATTGTTTATAATTTACCTACGTCGTATTCACAGAAAAGAGCTAATAAGTAACTTACATAATGTAATATAATGTCAAAGAGCTAATAAGTAACTTACATAATGTAACATTATGTAAGTTACTTATTAGCTCTTTTCCGCACCCCCGTTTCTCGTGCTGTCTCTTTCTGGCGCTAATATTTATTCGTGCCAGAAAGTGATGTACAGACGCCAGCAGGTCTACCTACCCGAAACTGTCAGATTTTCCCAATCAACCTTGAACCTAATGCCTTAGCAATAAAGTCGAAAATCTATTAAAGAAATCTGACAGATTGTAGTAGCTTGATGTGCTGGCGTCTGTACCTTACATTTTTACGTATCGGTTAAAATTTATTTGTAGGTATACATACACCTACATATTTAGCTCGCTTTGTTAAGTCAAGTAATTAATTAGGTAGATGGTTAAATCACAAAGCGAAGTGTCAATAGTAATTATGGTTTTTATAGTATTGGATCACTAAATTAACAAAACTGAATTTCCCGAAAAATGTGTATTTATTTTATTATTAACACTTTTTCACATACAAAAAGTGAAAATAAATAAAAAGAATAACAATACATTGAATCACACTGCGTACACGCACCCAATTTATGTTCACACCCACAGATTTTACAATAAAACAAAAAAAAAGCATTTATTTTTTTAACAATACATTAATAGCAGGGTTATCATCCATTGCAAGGCTATTAATCGACACTTATGGATTATAATCGATAATAACTCAAAGCATCCGGCTATTAACCCAACACTATGCCAAACTGAATGTGTAGCCTCCTGATGGGTAATGGAAAAATTTCGGAAGGAAAAGAAAAGAAAAAAAATATTTTTCCGAAATTTTTCCAATACTTTTCCGATATTTTTCCAAATCAAAAAGCTGACTGTGATTAAAGATTAGAAAAAAATAAGACTATTAATGTGTACTCTGACATCAAGCAATGAACTGACAATCAATGAATGACATCAAGCAATGAATAGACTGCTTGAATATCTACGAGACTTTTTGCTGCAGTTATTATTCTAAGGTCTTTTGCCTGCTTTGCATGTGTGTCATTACTTTAGGTCTTTTTTTTTTGTAACGTGCGTTTTGTTTGTGCAGAATAAACAGGTTTTCTTTCTTTTCTTTTTTTTCTTTACTGAAAAATTATAAATATCTAATCTTTAATTTTTTTATTTATTTTGCCATAATGTTCTCTTATTGGAAATTATATACATAAATAAGAAAGAAATTACAATGTGCACTATAAGTATGTACACAAGTAGTTCTTTTTGGCCGGGTAGACGTGAGCCGACGACGATGCGCAGAATGCACAATTGGGAAAATACCATGTGCAGATGGCGCAAGATGGCGGTTGCGCTCATTTTAACCCGCGGAGCAAATTGCGTCATTGAAATCAGTTTCTTTTGGACAGTTCAAAAACATTCACTGCATTATTTACGTTGTCGAGCAGATAATATTTCGAACATGCGATGCAATGGATTAGCAATTTGCTTCAAAATGATTCAGATTTGATTGATAGGTTGTAACGCAATTAGGGTGCTGGTCAAAAAGATTGGGGACTAATTGGACTACTGTACTTAATCACGTCCAGGCGGAGCATTATACTGAACTGTTACTTGGTCCACATTCACATGTTTTCCTTTATAACCGTCTACAAGTTTTAAAAGATAGTAAGTTTTTCATGTACGGTAGTACATATTGCAATTCTTCTAACATTAAAAAGCAAAAATCATTTTCTTTTGTCAATATTTTCTTGTTTCTTGGCACAAAAATCGGGGCATAATTAATCATACCTCTAAAATGAAAGTGTATGAATTTCATACTCTTTCATTTTAGAGGTATGATTAATTTTGCTTGTATTGCGCTGTTCTTCTACAGCTGACTTAATTTTGGCGGGTTCTTTTCCTGGGTTTGGTTGATTTTCGGGTTTGTATAACTAGATCGGTTTTTCTCTGAAACTTGTTGGTGATATAAAACCCACCAACTTAAGATTTATTGTTTCTGTAGATGCAGTAGAAAATATTGATCATGATACTTTTCGCCAGTGATGATTCGGATTCTTCAACAGAATAGATGTGTTAATGCAATAAAACCCTTTGAATGTAAATAAAACCCTTTAAACTCTGTGTTATTTTACTTCCTGAAGTCAAAATTTTACAGTAAACAATAAAAAAACACATATCACAATCACTCCACTTCTAGTTCTCCACAATTCTATCAAACGCTTCGCAAAATAATAATAGATCGCTTAGTTTAAGAGGATTGCGATTAAAATAAAACGTCCACCGACCACGAGTTCACTGCTCGTTTTACAAGATGGCCGCCTCACTAGTTCTCGATGTTCGTTTTTGAGGTTGACATTTGTACAACAAGTCAATTAAGTCTAGAAAAGCGGAGGCGCCGACCATGTTCAGGTAGGCGTGGATTATCGGGTAGAAAGGCAGTATTTAAAAAAATAACACCTATCGCAATCACTCCAATTCTTGTTCTCCACAATTCAATCAAACACTTCGCAAAGTAATTAGAGATCGCTTAGATTAAGAGGGATGCGATTAAAATAAAACGACCACCGACCACGAGTTCACTGCTCGTTTTACAAGATGGCTGCCTCACTAGTTCACGATGTTCGTTTTTGAGGTTGACATTTGTACAACAAGTCTATTAAGTCTAGAAAAGCGGAGGCCCCGACCATGTTCAGGTAGGCGTGGATTATCGGGTAGAAAGGCAGTATTTAAAAAAATAACACTCACTCCACTACTAGTTCTCCACAATTCAATCAAACACTTCGCAAAGTAATTATAGATCGCTTAGATTAAGAGGGATGCGATTAGAATAAAACGTCCACCGACCACGAGTTCACTGCTCGTTTCACAAGATGGCCGCCTCACCAGTTCTCGATGTTCGTTTTTGAGGTCAATTAAGTCTAGGAAAGCGGAGGCGCCGACCATGTTCAGGTAGGCGTGGATTATTGGGTAGAAAGGCAGTATTTCAAAAAATAACACCTATCACAATCACTCCACTTCTAATTCTCGATAATTCAATCAAACACTACACAAAATAATAATAGATCGCTTAGATTAAGAGGGATGCGATTAAAATATAACGTCCACCGACCACATGGTTGCGTGCGCACCTTACCAAAAATCCGAAGTTACCTACCTGCTCATTTTACTAGATGGCCGCCTTACCAGAGTGCTCGGTGTTCGTTTTTGACATTGCCATTTGTACAACATGACAATTGACAGTCTAGAAAACCGGAGGCGCCGACATATTATTTACCTCATGTAAATAAAACAACAAACTAAAAATGATAACAACACCACGACAATTATGCTGTACCTACTGTATAGGAAAATAAACATAAAATGACAATTTTAGTTTAGTATTGCCAATCCAACCAACAATTTCCTAACCTTTTAGAACGAAGTAGTAAAAATTTTCATTGAACATATTTTTTTATTTGGCCTTAATTAGATAATATGATAGCATAAAAGAACATAGATAATTAATTGAATTTATTTTGTATAAATGTCACTTTTAGACGTTCAAATAAGAATTCACCATTGTTCTTTTCGAGTTAATTAAGCCACGTAGTAGTATCCTCCCCTGCAAAATTTACTGCCCATTTTCACCCCGTAAGTATTCTTTATTTTTAGTCTTATGTATAAATAGTGAGTTTAGAGTTAATTGGTCAGCGCGTTAAAATTTTGACACACCCAATTCCCCTATAGCCCCCTAAAGGGGAATTCGGTGTGTCAAAATGGGTAGTTTAGAGAAACGAAAATTAAAAAGTTCATAATTAACATAAATATGTATTCGTGCCAAGTTCAAGTTTATTAACTCAAGGAATAAGATTTTTCATACAAACAAAAACCCCCCTTTTCACCCCCTATAAGATTGAATTTCCAATAACCCCTTCTTAGTGCTCCCCTAAATTATAAAAGAAAGCCGTGTGCAAAATTTCACGTTCCTAGACCCAGTAGTTTCAGCCGTGCGTTGATTTGTCAGTCGGTCAGTCATTTTATTCAATCAATCAGTCAGTCATTCATTCAGTCAGTCAGTAAATATGTTCAGTATAAATAAAACCCTTTAATTCAGATGTTATTTTAATTCCTGTAGTCAAAATTTTACAGTAAACAATATTTTTCCATTATTTTTCCATATTGAAATTTTTCGGAAAAGTAAACGGAAAAATTTCCAAGTTTTGAAAAAAATCCGAAAATTACCCATCACTAAGCCTCCGTCTAACTGTCCTAACCTTGTCAGAAGGAATAAGAGTTAAGCGATAGAAGGCGAGGCAACTTGTAGGTGAATATAACTTGTAGGTAGGCGTTGTGCGACCTGAATTGCACTTTATTGTGTCGTAACAAAAGTCGCTTTTTGCGGAGTGCGGGATCTGTACTTCTGTAGGTACTAATCTGTGACCATACTCTTAGAAATATAAAAACACCTTTCAACACCCCCCAACCTCACCTACCACCACCACATTCCATTCCTCCTTTCTTTTCACCTTTCCTTTTATCTATGGAATAACCTCAATATTGAACGCGTAGAGATTTAGTTAAAAACTTATTTGTTTGAAATCATACTCGAGTTATTGCAATTTTTCAATGAAGATTCGAGAAATGGAAACTGCAGCAAGTATCTCAAACTTAGAAAAGTAAGTTAAAAAATTGTATTTAACTAATTGATACAAGTTTTTATTGTTTACGTGTACATGTGATTTGAGTGTTTACTATTTACACACATTTCAGAGAGAAAATAGTGAAAACATATGCTCAGCGACAAAAAGAATATCGAAAGAGAAAAAATATCAAAAAACAACAACAACAACAGAGTGCGATAAAAATACCAAAAACAAACGCTCAAAACCAACAACAATTCCGGCAGAATCAAAAAATGAAATTGCAACAAAATGAAACGTTGAATCTTGCCAGGTATGATAATTATATCTTTCGGCAACAAAAAATGATGTTTGTTTTTCTATTTATTTCTGTTTTAACTAATAGGTGTATAGCAATATAAATATATATTAATTCATAAATTCTTATTTTTCAGAAAAAAAAGAAATGCCGAACGCGCTAAAAGGTATAGAGATAAATTAAAATCAAAAAAGCAACATGCTGAGCTTGACTATTTACTATCATCCAAAGAAGATTCATTACCGACCGTATTAGTCGAAAATAAAAAAGAAATCTATCATCGTACAAACTGTGAAGAATTAATCTTTAGTCAGATGATTAAAGAAGCTCAGCAAATAATAAGTCCAGATCAATCATTTGAAGTCCCATACGAGGAACATGATGAATGTTCAATGCCAAACGTAAGGCCAAGCGCCTTGTTGCATTATGATCATGAAACAAACATTGCTAGCGACGGTAACTGCCTATTTATTTATTTTTTGTTTTCGTTGTGAAACCTTCAAAAGCCACCCGGGCTTTGGGGATAAGACCGGGGAGTGTGGGCTTTTTACCACACTATAACTGCACTGGTAACGGTGCCCCTTTCATGTGCAGATGGTGGTCACTATCTCCGTTGCACATGAAAGGCGGCACCGTTACCTAGTCAACCGTAACCCCATCTGTGCAACGCCTGTTAGGGCACACCCATGGGGACTGTAAAGGGATCTCCCCGAAACCTGTAGGTTACCAAGGCAGCACGTGACCACTGCTGTCGCCGTCACCGTCTCAGAGACTGAGACCCCACACAGCGTCCGCGACCCCAAAGTACCGCCTGCGTGACGCAGGCGGGCTTCGTCGTGTGACTAGCTGGCCAAGTGATGGCGAGCTCCAACATGCATGTATGTATAGGGCTCATTTGGAGTGGCTTGCTTGTCACTATTCGGGAATTTCGGGATCGCTCACGACTCTTCTTCTTAACAATGTCGATTTTTCTTCGCAAACCAAAAGCGCTTGTCTGCAATCGGCAAGTCGTGTGTACATGTCTTCACTGGCAGGTGGCATGGGTCTCGGTCGGCAATCATTCATAATTTTAGCCGAAAGACGTCCACTGCTGAATGCTAGGTAGCACTCACTTTAGTATAAAGCCTACGCTCCTGCCTTAAGCTTGGTCCGCATGTGGTCCGGTTCCGGCAGTTCTAACGTGGTTGGGGTAGTTTCAGAAATAAAACTGTATAAGACGATCTTACAAACTCCTTTCCGTTTTTTCAATTTAAAACACATGGTGGTTGATAAGTGGAGCTAGGCCCTTTTAAGCTACGCTGTTGTGGTGCACTGTGCACGCAGTACACCACCAGCTAGCTGTCACTATCCATACATATTTTGTAAACAAGCGACATCTTTTACTCATAATTAATTATTATGCGCCGTTGCGCAGCTGTTGACTGCAAAAATACGGGGACCCATGTTTTTGCCAAAGATATTTTATGACGAAAACTGTGGTGGGTGAAAGCTCTCCGACAAAAAATTGGTAGCCAGTCTGGTATTTCGTCGAGACTATGTGCTATCCTTTTAAACCTGACATATGGGAGAAATTTGGATACAGGTGATGCTCCCAAGAGAACTTAGTCTGTTTTCATTACCTACAAGCACTTGTGTGATATTATGTAAATTATAGTAAAGATAGAGTTTATAAACCTAGAATACATCTCTGAAGTTTTTCAGCCAGAAGGTTCATCCTTGAGTTGGTTTTCACCTTCGTACGTGCGCCTCCAGTTTTCAACAAAAAAAGAACTAGTCAACAAACATAAAGTAACCTATACATTATAAAATATTCATATTTCATTTACTTTTCCTACAGCTGCTTTTTACCAGTGGTAGAAGCTTCCCTTTTTCTTAGCTCGTATTTTAATAGTGCTACACTCCAAGTCGCATACATTTTTATCTAGTTTTCGTTTAATTTGTGATTAACACAAAAGTAAACAATAACAAAACAATGGCGGCTTGTAGACGGTGAACAGTGCCGCCACCTATGACGAGCTTTCAGTTTTTAACCGCATCCATTGTAACACCAAAACGACCAAACTATTTGCTCTTTCAAAATTCCCGCATTTTTGTTTTAATATTTTTCTACTATAAAATACCGCGTCCTTCCCCCACTAAAATCCCTCCCTTTCCCACCATTTTTAAGTTAAGGTTATTTAATAAGTCATGATGCCGCCATTTTCTATTTAACGCTTTTTACAACCGCTAGAAACAGTCTATTAAATTAAATTTTGTTCTTAGTACACATTATTTTTATCTTGTTGTTTGTAGTAAACATTTAGTAAAGCATATTTTTTCTCATGAGATCAAAATTAATGTAAGCGGTTTGTCTGCTCCGGAACGTGACATATGAAAAATCTTTTAAAATGACAGCTTGATTTGGTTTGGTTTCCGCTACTGTGCTATTTTTCGGTTTTTGATACGAAAATCATCAGAAAATGTCAATTTCTACTGCTACAGGTATATATCCCAACACTGACTATAATTATTTGTGTAAATTAACTATAATCTTTACGTGTTTACCATCAAACCTGATAGGAGTTGTTTTTTCGGAGAAATGCCATGGAATCCCATATGGCGGTCCATACTCCACATGATTTAGTGACGCTATCTGATAAATGAAAATATGATTTTTCAAGAATCAATTCATAAATGCTAAATTAGAAACGCCAAACATCAGGTTAATCATTCAATCGTAAACGTTAAGGTTAATAAAATATCTAGATTTTACTGGTCTTTCTAGCGTCTTCGTAATTGCCGGACGCTCACGACTGCCAATATGGGTTAACTCTTAGTTATGTCACATAGCTGTTAATATTAACTACGTCAAATAATGTATATTATGCAGAAACTACAATGAGTAACACATACCATGCAAGATAAAACAATTATTTGTTTTGATTGTATTAGAAATGAATAAAAATGTTTTCTTAACAGCCTATGACTATAATTTTCTTACAGATGAACGTACAGAAGGTGATGATGATACATCACAAGGAAGCCAACCAAAAGATGACAGCAGTGACTCAGAAAATGAAAATGAGAATGAGCCTCAAAGCCAAAATGGGGTTTCTCTGGTCCCTGAGGTTCATGAGATCACAAGTGATGATGATGAGGATTGTGTAGTGACTAATGATGACGATGATGATGATGATGACAGTTCAAATTCTAGTACAGATAGTAATGATAGTTCAGACGAATCACAAAGTGAAAACAAAATGATTGAAGAGAAGAAAATTGAAGAACAACATCTGGAGAATGGTGGTGAAGAATCTGATATTGAAGAAGTGTCTATGGAGGATCCTCTCAATGAAGCCCCTGGTAACAAGAACAAACCCATAGTAGTTAATGATACTAAAAGTTTAGCTGACTTAGCTACTAACCAACCAAAGCCTAATGGAGATCAGAATAGTGAACCAACCGTAGTTATCATAGATACCAATTCTATTTTGACCACTAAACCACCATCCTCGGCACCCAGCAAGCAATCTACTACGAGTGCTATGGATGCACACAACTTGTGCCAGAGTATTGCCGCCCGTGGCACAACTATTACTCCAGTGAGTGTTAAAAATACTTCCATCAACAGCAGCACCCCTGCACCTCAACCAAACATACTGCCATCACTCACTGATGACATGTTTGTTGTTGAAGCACCCTCCTTTATAGTTCCCTATGTATATGAAAAGCCCTCCGTCAAACCTTTTAGGGAATTTGTGGATAAGTTAGGAAAAGAATTGGAAGAACTAAAAATTAAAGAAGAACATGAAAAGCTTGAGAAAGAAAAAGCAGAAAAAGAGAAAATAGAAAAAGAGAGGCAAGAAAAGATTGAGAAAGGTGAACAGGAAGAGGAAGAAGAACCTATTGAAACTAAAAGTGTGGATGAACCAGTGAAGGATACAAAGTCTGAGAAAAAACAGAAAAGGAAGCGTGGTGAGGAAGATGATGATTCTTGGGATGGAGAGTCCTCCTCAGAGTCTGATGATGAGCAAGCCACTGATGACGATGCCATAGTTATCAAGGACAAAGATGATACTATTGATAAACTTAAAGACCCAATCAGCTTGATAGCTAAAGGTCTCAGTGGTGGTAAACCAGATAGTTATTTTGATTGTTCTCTTGGACAGTTTTTTATCAATGTTGGTATTAATTTAGTTCAAGAATATGTGCAGACTGATCTACTAAAACATCAAAACCGAAAATTATATAAGGAAAAGAAATCTGGCAGAAGCACTAAAGCTACTGAGGCAGCTATTGCATCACTTACTCAGAACTTAGAGTTCAGCAAGAAAACAAATGCGCCTTATGCTCTAGTACAGAGACGCTGTGAGTTTTGTAGTTTTAAGACTGAGTCCATGTTAGTTATGGCTCATCATCTAGAAGCACCACATATGCGAAATAATATCTACAAATGTAATTCTTGTGAGTTTGAAATTCGTAGTCCACATGACATACTGTTTCACATGGAGGCAGAGCACAACATTAGAGGCAGGTTGGAACGAGCTCCAGCATACCAGCAGTGCGCTAATTGTCACTTTGAGGATAACAGTAAGACAAAGTTAGCACGACATCTGATTGCATGTGCAAAGAAATTCAAACCAGATGTCAATCTGGGACCTCCAATAGAGTGGGAGCCACCAGCGAAAATACCGAAACTAACAAGAGCTCGTAACAACATGGTGGGCCCCTACCAGACCAACTTCAATAGGACACAAATGAATATGAACAATTTGAGTCGGCCTCAGTTAAATATGGCAAATGTAATTCCAAGCATGCCTATACTTGGCAGACCGCGTGGCCGGCCGCCGATCAGCGGGCCGCCCCGCCCACAGCCCGTGTCGGGCGTGCCGATCATACGCAGTGGGGTCATGATCATGCACAATGCACCTGCTGTAGGTACCACTATTGCCAATTATCCTATGATACAAAACCAGACCAACAATGCTACACCTAAGATATCGATCACCCCTCTTCCACGGGCCCCACAACCATCTTCTTCCCAATCATCACAAAACTCCAAGGCTACCTTTGTCATATGTGAGATCTGTGATGGCTACATCAAGGACCTAGAACAATTGAGGAATCACATGCAGTGGATACACAAAGTTAAAATTCATCCTAAGATGATTTATAACAGGCCACCATTGAATTGCCAAAAATGCCAATTTAGATTTTTCACAGACCAGGGATTGGAAAGGCATCTTCTTGGTTCACATGGCCTAGTTACAAGTTCCATGCAAGAAGCTGCGAATAAAGGCAAGGATGCTGGCAGGTGTCCAGTGTGTGGGAGAGTGTATCAATGGAAGCTACTAAATCATGTTTCAAGGGACCACAATATGACTTTAAAGCCGGCGCACCTCTCATACAAGTGCACGGTGTGCACAGCTACCTTTGGGATGTACAAACAGTTTGAGAACCATGTCTACTCAGCTCACAGTGTTGTGGCTAAACGTGTAATGGATAAAAGCAAGCCGCCTGCCTCTTCAACCAAGCCTGATGGTGATTCTCTGTTGAAACCACTGAAAATAAGTGACGAGATTACAATTATACCACAACCTGCAAAATCAACTGTTACTATTACTGCTAAAGGTAAATAACATTCATGTTTGTGGGAGTGTGCACACTGTACTAGCACCAGTAGACCGACAAGCCTGCTTCCTCAGGATGCACATCCATTGTATCAAGCAGTATTGTACAAATAACTTAAGCTATATCAAACTTATTTAACAATATTAATGGAATACCAGAAGTATGGTGAAAATTAGATAATAAATAATTCTCTATTGATGGTGTTTTATCACAAATTAAGTGTAAATTCAAGCCATGTTGTAAATTCACTGTATAAACCTGTTGCATAAATAATTATGTATAACTGTCAACACTACAACTTAAAAAAAAAAAGATTAAGTATAGCTTTGTCCCTATTTATAATAAGTACTGTTATCATGGTGGTTTGAGTGCTATGTGATTGTTTGATTGTCACAAATTAAGTAAAATCTGTTATTATGATAATATGGGTCTGTATCCTCTTCATTGCTGTATAGATATTTGTAAGATGGAATGTGATGAAAATATCACAAAAATTAAACATTTGTCTAATTCCAATGCGCTCTGAGTATTTATTTATTTCATTCTCATGTATAATTCTGTTTATAGTATGCTATCAGATCAGCCTGTTCTAGTTTAATTCTTGTATGAATTAAGTTATCAGAATAATTGTAAAAAATGTCTTAGGTAGATACTTTCCATTGTGCATGTATATTATTAAATCAATTGATTATAACAGTGTAGGTAAGTTTAGATTACAAATCGTAGACACTAATATTTTTAAGTGAGTACTACTGATCCGAAAATTACTTGTTTCTTTGAATATCTACTACCAACAGTGCTATTGGATACTAGCGGAACCATTGCAACCATTGTCGTCGGTCTTATTTATTTCTGATCTCAGGTCAACCAGATGGAAGTGTTGATTTGGTAAAAGTTTACTGAATTGTTAATGTACTTATAGAACTGAAAATGATGTATTTTTTTTATTTAATAAAAAAGACCACTGTAATTGAAAAAATCATTAATTACCTACCTACTTTTAAACCATTTTTATAGCACACATCAATACACATGGCATCGACTTGCCAAACATTCCGTACCTAATAAGCACGCTTCTGGGAGTATTCCCATTTGAGCACCTAAGCATTTTGCACCAAAAGTATTCACAAATGCCTTGTTGCAAAATGGTTAGGTGCTCAAATGGGAATACTCCCGCTTCTGGATAATTTATTGTTTTAAGAAAACTACACGAGACCTTTAATTCGCTATAGGTAGCCACCTATAGGCTTTGAGAAGATTCACAGAACTGCTAGATGATTTCAAAAAGTAGCTGCCGTCACAATGCTTGCGCGAGGCTGGCGCAAACACTCCTAGCACTATTGACTATAGGTCAGACTCGGGAGTCACCAAATGGCGGACCGCGGTCCGCGGTGCGGATCCGAACCGCTGGCCTTATGTAAACAGTAAAATTTATAAGTTTAAAAATGTTGATTTGATTTTTAGCTTGCACCAAATTTCTCCAGAGTTCAATAAAAATATTAAATTGTTAATTAGATAGGTACTACAAAACTTTGTTATTTCTGTTCTTGTTTATTACTCAAGTATCTTTTCGATTTATTTCTTATTTAATAATAGTAATCCAAGAATGGGTTTTAAAACTGATTCTGAACAGACTGAACAGTCGTATTATTTTAAAAAACGGACCCTCAGTATTACTAATTGATACCTGCCAAACAGTTGCTAATTAGTCCAGTCATTTTAGCTCAAATACCATATTGTACTCCTAGTGGAGTTCATAAACTACCCAGCTAGCCTCTTAGTCTATCGACATTTGACAAAATTGGAAGTAATGGACGGCTCACGGGCGCTGTGTTGCTATAAGGTGGGTTTGAGTAAAAAAAAGTAGTATGAGTATCGCTGCGCCTTGCCCCTAGAGAGCGCTTGCAACGCTAGCCATCCACGCCGCACATCACATCGCATCGCCATGTGCCACCACGCCACGCCATGACCCCATGACGTCATTCATACCCGGCTTCCATTGCCTAGCCTGCCATCTGACGGCCCAACAAGTTAAAGTATTTTGCGGCGTCAAGTGTAAAGCGGGTTGCTGACTGCAAACTAAGCTATTTTATCTTGGTTCACATAGCTGGCGTAGTTTTTCATACTTGTGTGCAGAACTATGCAAACTAAGCTGTGTAAACTAACTGAAATATGTGAAGATAAGTTAGTTGTGTATACCGATCCGGAGCCATGCTAAGTACCGCCCGCCCGCCAGCTATGTGAGCTAAGCAAAACTAACTTAGCTTAGTTTTTGGTCTGAAACCCGCTTCAATCACATCGATTTCAAACGTGTATCCTACCACGAAGTCGTAGGGAGTCCAGTTCTAGTTACCTGAATGAAAAAATGAACCCAATCTTTCCGTCAAAATCGCTCAGGATTGGTCACTGCTCAGAATACAATACGATCGTCTCGGGTCGCTAGTTCGCCTATCCAGCGTTTATAGCAATCATAGTTCCGTACTTTAGAGCCTGCAACAATTACAAGTCACCTCTCTTCAAGTCACTTGCTTCGCACATAATTTAAATAGGCGCTGTAGACTTGGGAGACCTTACACCCTTCAGGTCACCGATATGGCCGCAAGTCTACGTATTGAAAAAGACTTCCTAGTGTCGTTTATTACTAAAGTCCTAAGGTGCACAACTCAAAAAATAACCGGTTAAGAGCGAGTCGGACTCGCGCACCGAGGGGTTCGTGGAAAAGTGTTCTATTTAGAGACGTCGTTTTATTTTTCCTGTAATCTTTACATAAACTTCTATCACATAGAATACTTTCTGATTTTTCTCTATGCAAACTTCGGAGATAAGGGGTTCCCCCCTTAATAAGTAATTTTTTTTACGTTTTTTATCAAAAGTCAAAAACTATGCGGCCTAAAAAAAAAAAGAAAAAAATGTTTGAGAATGTGCAAACAGCGCTTTTTCATATGATACCCACATGCCCTGGTAGCCCCACTTCGAATTTTTAGGACACGGGCGTCAATCCCTGTTGCAAAAAAATCTTTCTTATTTGCAATATAGTTGGGCAAACGTCATCTAAAACTATCAAAAAATTCAAGTTGATAGCATTAATAGTTCTTGAGATATCCAGCTGTGATAAACGGACAGACAGGAGTCGCACCATAAGAGTTCCTTTTTACCAGTTTGGTACGGAACCCTTATAAGGCAGTTTCTTGCGAAACTTAGGGCGCGTTCCCACAATGTTGTGATGACAGATTATCGTGTCGTCCTACATTTTATGTAAACACCTCCATTTAAATACACAAGCCACGACTTTAAAACAGTCGTGGACGACAGTTAATCGTGTCGTCCTATAATGTCAACACCTACATTTAAATACACAAGCCACGACGCTTTAAAGAACACGATAATCTGTCGTCAAAACTTAATGCTAACGCGCCCATACGAAAAATGTTGTGTCAAAATAGGCAGCTTGTAAGGTTTTTAGTGAGGTGATTTTACAAAAGTAATTATTTCTCAATATAATTAAGTAGGTAATGAAATGGAGTATTCCCGTTTGAGCACTTATGCCTTTTCCAACTACCTATTCTCAAATGGGAATACCTTTGCACAGTGGTTCGAAATCGACGCTCCGTGGACATTGAAATCAAAATTTCTTTAGGCGAGAAATAAAAATCAGAACGGCTTTATTTCAGTATTATTTATAATATTTGGTAATATGACAGCTATAGACAGCACCATCTCCGAAAAAAAAAATATTTAATATTTTTTTGTATGAAGAAAAACACAAAAGTCGTTTTTTCGCACAACTTAAGAAAATTTAAAGCCTGCGGCTTACATGGGGTGTTGTCCCACATGAGGCGATTCCGAAATGCTATAACACGCACACCCATGAGCGCTGTTTCACTCACAGCAGAGTGTTGAATTTCGAGAAATTCAGTTAGAGATTTTTACGTTGATTTAGGTGTGATCTTGAAAAATATACAAAAAGGATATCGTAAAACAAGGGTAATTGATTTATTTATTTTGTATAATATCAAAGAGTTTTTTAGTTAGTGTAATATTATAAAACTTATCTAATAATGTTCTCATATCAATATTTTTATATAAAGGTGCTGGAACCACGAATGATGGCAAAACGACTAGAAAATTTTTCCAGTGTCCTGAGAAGACTGCAAATATCACTGGATTGAGTCAGGAGCTCATCCAAAAATTCGCAACTGTTCTCCGTGTTGTATCATCAGGACAGTCTATTAATATTGATTTGTTTGCCAATTATCTCGACGAAACTGCGCAGCTATATGTGGAACTGTATGGCTGGTATTTCATGCCTTCCAGTATCCACAAACTTCTGCTGCATGGAGCCGAAATAAAAAAACATTTCAACATTTTGCCTATAGGAAAGCTATCAGAAGAGGCATCTGATGCCCAAAACAAAGATTTTAGAAAACTCAGGGAACATCATACGCGGAAATTTTGTCGCAGAGCGACAAACCAAGACATCTTTAATGGTTTCATCGTATCCTCAGACCCATTTGTCAAGCATTCGACCTAAACTGACAAATAAGAGTAGAAATGATTTAACTGAAGAAATGAAGTCGTGTGAATTTGTTGAGGTGCCAAGTATGATGGATTCTGATTTTGAATTATTTGATAGCGATGACGAAACTCAGTAGACTAGATTTTAATGTTTGATGTTTTTGTGTAAATTTTATAATATATTTCTCAATTATATTTACAATTGCCTATTCATTGTATTTTTCGGTATTAGTTATAAGTTTTTGTACTAATATATACAGTATGTTAACCAACAGAGGGCGTTCCCGTTAACCCGCAATAGTATAGCATCCATACATGCTAAAAAAAATATTACCATTCGAAAACAAAATGGTTTTTATTTTTTTTTAATATTAAAATATTCACTAAAAATGTTAAATTGATACGTAAAAGAAACACTCTGTACACGCGTACTTGAAGGACGGAAACATCGCAATTTAGTTTTTATTTTTAGAGAATATTTTTATATTTTTTTGAATATTTTAGTGAATATTTTTAGCATTTTTAGTGAATATTTTAATATTAAAAAAAATAAAAACCATTTTTTTTTCGAATGGTAATATTTTTTTTAGCATGTATGGATGCTATACTATTGCGGGTTAACGGGAACGCCCTCTGTTGGTTAACACACTGTATATATAAATTTTTTTATGTTAATTAAGAAGTCAAACTTTTTATCTACTGACATAATCTACTAACAACGAATTAAATTATCTTAAGAAATATTTAAATATTTATTTATATTGCAAATGGTTCTCTACTTGAGTGTCTTTTAGTTTTTTTTTTATATTGTATATTCCATTATTTCTCATTATTTTTAATAAAATTAGCACACTATGGTCAACTACTTTGTATATTTTTCAAGATCACACCTAAATCAACGTAAAAATCTCTAACTGAATTTCTCGAAATTCAACACTCTGCTGTGAGTGAAGCGGCGCGTATGGGTGTGCGTGTTATAGCATTTCGAAATCGCCTCATGTGGAACAACACCCCATGTAAGCCGCAGGCTTTAAGTTTTATTAAGTTGTGAGAAAAAACGACTTTTCTGTTTTTCTTCATACTAAAAAATATTTTTTTTTTTTCGGAGATGGTGCTGTCTATAGCGGTCATATTACCAAATGTTATAAATAATACTGAAATAAAGCCGTTCCGATTTTTATTTCTCGCCTAAAGAAATTTTGATTTCAATGTTCACTGTGCTTTGGTGCAAAATACATAGGAGCTCTAAAAATAGGTGCTCAAACGGGAATACTCCAATGAAATTACAGAATTGCTGTTGCTTTTTTTAATGGAAGTGATTAAACGTACGGCAGAATGAGATATACGGGCGTAGATAAAGTTTATGTCATCACACCGGTGTGAGAAAAGTTTAGGTTTAGGGTTTTGGTATACTAGAACGTGTCGAGACATGTTCGTACAAGTTAGTTACCTATTATATTATAGTTAGTTAGACTAGATGCGTCACCAGATGCGCCGCGCCCCGTGACAAAACTGCGACATAAAAAAGATGCATAATTCAAATAATTGATTTTTTTGTTCTCCCGATAAATACAATACATAAGTCAATTTTACAACTCTTCGAAAAATTTTCGTATTGAGTCATAGTGACCTTTATATTCCTACTAGCTTTTGCCCGCGGCTTCGCCCGCGTGGTTGTCGGAAATTATCCCACGGGAACGCACTACCGGGATCAAAAGTATTATACCTATGTCCCTAATCCAGATTATAGTCTACCCATGTGCCAAATTTCATCCAAATCCGTTCAGTGGTTTCAGCGTGAAAGCGTAACAAACAAACGAACTTACTTTCGCATTTATAGTATTAAGTATTATGAAAAACCGGTCTATCGACACTAGACTCACAAAATGTATTAGGTACCTACTTAAATAAAAAAAATAAAAAAAACTACATACCTATGCATACTACTATTATACTATAATATAACTCAATCATGACTTGTAAGACACGTGGCGCCATCTATTATCATAAATGACGTTATTGTTGTTTTTTTCGGGATGAAAGGTACCCTATGTCCGTGTCTGAACACCTGACAACGTATATGCAAGCATTTCAGGTGGATTGGTTCAGTGGTATAGGCTTGAAAAGGTAACAAACAAACAAACTTATTTTCGCATTTATAATATTAGTTATGATTATACAAAAATTTTAATTATTATTACTTAATATATAAAAAATATGAATACAGAAGCCTACAAGCTACATAATATTTCGACACTACAATTTTCGTGAGTTAGTATTATTGAAACTTGGACTGATGGTGAGACTGATTCTTTAGAGAAGACTTTCTCCCTTATTTTTGAGTTGTGCACCTTAAGACTTTAGGAATATACAGGGTGTTTGGTGCATCGTGTGCCAAATTGAAATGGTCGACTGGGGGGGTCACCTTCTATCCTTTCAGACCCCTAAACACTTCTCATGCCCTGTGGCTTTTTTTTCATCGACTTTTTATTTTTTTATAAAAAAAATACCCAAATTTTGCATTCAATTACAAAATAAAAAAATGTGTAAGTCGTAGACTCTGAATTTTAATTTTATTTAGATGTGTATTGTATTACAGTACTTTTAAATTAAAAATTAGTGACATTAGCCATCTAGTTTTTTTTTAATTTACTCGCAAAGTTTCGGATTTCAATTAAAGCTGTCCATGTTACAGCTATTTACATGGCTATAAAAAAAAAAACCAAAAGCGACCGGGATCTTCCAACTCTCTCAAAAATTCTCTAGTCTATCTTCTTGCTAGTGATGTGCCACATGTCATAAAAATCTTTTTACAACTTTGTAAATTAGCTAGAATAATTGTGAATCGAGTCACAAAATATTAAATTCCAAATTCAAAAGAAAAAAGTCTTTTTGCGTAATTGTTACTTAAGTAACAGGTAAAATTTGTTTTCTCACTCTCGCGAAGTAAAATCTATCTTCTATCTCTATCTTTCTTGCATAGCGTACCTAAACTAGTTTGAACAAACGACGAACTGCCACCGACGCGGCGACGCCGTCAATCCGTCATTCGTCAGTCAGTCGAGACATCACTGCCTCTGCTACCTGACGTGTGTGTTAGTTCACCGTACTCCGCGATTTTTTCATTTTGTTACTTTTTTTTGTTGAGTTTTGTTGGTTTTTGTTACGTTTTAACTTTTGGTGTTATTGTTAAACTTTGTTGATTTTTTGTTGTTGCAATGGCGACGTTCTCTAACGAGGAATATGCTGACATCATGATGGCTTATGGAGCCGCCAATGGTGTCGCTCCTGCAGCGCAACGAATTTACCAGGAACGTTTTCCTGGTAGACGACTACCTGGCCGCAGAGTCTTCCAAGACACATACCGACGCATACGCGAGACTGGCAGTGTCACTTTTCATGAACCAAGGGGCCATATTGTGCGACATAATGTTGAAGTGGACGAGAGAATACTGGCACTTTTTGAGGAAGACCCTACAAGAAGCATCAGAAATGTGGCAGCACATCTTGATATTTCAATATGGAAAGTGTGGAAAGTTCTTCAGCAAAACGAAAAACATCCATTCCACTACACTCCGGTGCAAGGTACGTAATTTTGAACTAACTTTAAACCCGTACACACTTTGTTTGACGATGCCTTTGTTTAGCAGGTAATGGGTATGACGTCACTACTTCCAGGTAGTGAACTAGCCCATACAAACGGTCCGACGCCGCCGGTCATTAAAAATCTCATTGTGCAATTATTTACTGCTCAACAGGAATTTAAAAGAGTTCTTTGTTTGTAGGTCTTGAGGGTGGCGACTTTGACAGACGAGTGGCATTCTGTCGGTTTACGTTACACACGGATGTGGATGATCCTAATTTCTTAAAAAGAATATTGTGGACGGATGAATCCAAATTTACCAAAGAAGGGATCCTCAATCTTCACAATCTGCATCACTGGACAAACAAAACGGAAAACCCACATGCTAAAAGGCAGAAATCTTTTCAAAGGAGGTTTAGTGTAAACGTTTGGGCAGGAGTGATTGGGAATCAGGTAGTTGGACCGCATTACCTGCCCGATAACCTCAATGGCGATAACTATTTGGAGTTCCTTCAAAATGACCTGCCCGAATTAGTGTCCGAGGTGCCCGTATTTAATGAAAATGTTCCCAAAGTATTCCAGCATGACGGCTGTCCCGCGCATTGGCGTTTGACTGTGAGGGAATATCTTGACGATGTGTTCCCCAATGCGTGGATTGGTCGCGATGGCCCTATTGCATGGCCGGCACGTTCCCCAGACCTAACTCCGCTAGATTTTTATGTCTGGGGACGTGCCAAAGAGCTGGTATACGCCACGGAGGTTCCGACTAGGGAGGTACTACTTCAACGCATTGAAACGGCGTTTAATCAAATTAAGGAGGAAATACGACTTCGTACAACAACTGTGGAAATACGAAATAGATGTCGGGCCTGCATTCGCAATAGCGGCCAACAATTTGAGCAGAATATGTAAAAAATGATTAAATAAATGTTAAAAATGCAATTATTTTTTATTTCTAGTAACCGTCCCCCCCAAAAAAGAGAGATACGAGACAGATTTTACCTAACAAGAGTGAGATAACAGATTCAATGAGTTCTTGAGGTATAATTTAAGTAAAAATATTTTTTTAAATCATAATTTCAAATTTAGTATTTTGTGACTCGATTCACAATTCTAGCAAATTCACAAAGTTGTAAAAAGATTTTTATGGCATGTGGCACATCACTAGCAAGAGGATAGACTAGAGAGTTTTTGAGGGAGTTGGAAGATCCCGGTCGCTTTTGGTTTTTTTTTTATAGCCATGTAAATAGCTGTAACATGGACAGCTTTAATTGAAGTCCGAAACTTTGCGAGTAAATTAAAAAAAAAACTGGATGGCTAATGTCACTAATTTTGAATTTAAAAGTACTGTAATACAATACACGTCTAAATAAAATTAAAATTCAGAGTCTACGACTTACACTTTTTTTTTATTTTGAAATTGAATGCAAAATTTGGGTATTTTTTTTATAAAAAAATAAAAAGTCGATGTAAAAAAAGCCACAGGGCATGAGAAGTGTTTAGGGGTCTGAAAGGATAGAAGGTGACCCCCCCAGTCGACCATTTCAATTTGGCACACGATGCACCAAACACCCTGTACAACACTAGGAAATCCCTTTCAATACGTAGAGCTGCGGCCAAATCGGTGACCCGAAGCGTGTAAGGTCTCTGTAAGTTTCTGGAAGAACCTACGTTGTACTGTTGTACACCATACCACACTACACAGCTCAATTTGTGTTTTGTCTGTTGCAAATCAGCACAATGCATGAAGACAGAAACGTACGCAGTAAGTGCAGTCACGAGCATGTATACACAAGACAAAATTCAAACCCGTTTTTCTCTCGTGTAATAACGATTGCGACTTTGAATTATGACCCATTTCATAATAGTATGGGTTCCAAAATGTTATGTTTGTAATAATAATTATGAAATTAAAATAGGAGAAAAGTACATCTACATATGAATGTACTACAGTAAGAGAAAATCAATTTTAAAAGTTGCTCAATGTATACCTACATATTAGTGCTCATGACTGTATCTAAGTATGATAGTTATACAGGGTTATTGGTGAAACACCAACAACCTCTTAAGGGGTCATTGTACTCATCATTATGAACAACTTTTACTATGGGACCAAACCTGAAATCGCGGAAAAAAATTAGGTGTTCAGTACATTTTGACGAATTATGCGAAAATAAATGTACTGAACAGCTGATTTTTTTTTTCGTGATTTCATGTTTGGTTGGTTTCCAATAACCCTGTATATTGGAAACTTACAAACCTACAATGAAGGTAAGTCGGTCTTCATTGTAGGTCTAGTACACTGTACTAGACCTACAATGAAGGTAAGAGGTATACAGACGCACTAACGACCACTGTCGTTAGTTCGGCTAGTGGGCCTTATGGTACCGGGTTCAATGCTCGGGTCGGGCTAAGTATATTGTTTAGTTCTCATTAAAGGTACAAGTCCGTAGCTGACTACAGGCAGCAGCAGCATGCGACGCGAGCGACGTGTCGCCGCGACACTACTGGTTTCTATGGAATAAAAAGCGGACTGTATTTCTAGGTTATAATATTAGGTATTTTACAGGTCAAAATTTAATGATTGAAATCGATGCGATCGTGGTCGCGGTGTTAATAGGAGTGTGCTGTCGAGGGCGCGCGAGCCGTCGTCGAGCCGCTGCTGCTACCACGCCGCCCGCTCCCCTCTGCTTGATGACGCATGTGTGTCTTGGAGGTGTTAACGTGTGCGTTAACATATTCCCGGGCCACCATGGAAAGGCTAGCCCAGCTGATGACTAGTAGTATAGCGGCGACACGTCGCTGCTGCTGCCTGTGTAGTCGGCTACGGACGGACTTCTACAGGTCCACACGGCTATATATCAAGCTATACGTTTCCAGTATATGTTGACCTCTCTTTGTACGGGAATCCTATACAATGTGAGGTCAGCTTCTACTGGAAGTGTATAGCTGGCTGGCTTGTATGTAGCCGTGTCTACCTTATATCGTTTTTGTATTTATAGCTAGTTAGCGGGATCCGAAGCATGGTGCCAGCCGTTGGCCGACCGCAGTCAGTAGGGGGCCCAAGTAGCACGCCAGCCACGTGCCAAAGGCTGCCCCGCCAACTCGCGAAATATCCGGGTATGCGCCAGTCTCCAAGGTAGGTAGTCTCCAAGTGAGTTCCCCATAGGTTTGGTTTGCTCTAGTGTTCCACTTGGGTCACTGAGCAGTGCCTCGACAATCGACTTTTTTCCCCATCAACTCCACTCAAATGACCAAAGTTAAGAAAAATAAGGGTAAACAACGGCTGCACTTCCTCCCACTGAAAGCGCACCTCACTAACATCAGGGGGTTGCACTCCAATCTCGATCCGGTCCATCACCACCTTGAGAACGAGAAGCCGCAACTGTTTTTCCTGACAGAGACAAAGATAACAACCCTGTCGGACGTGGCGTACCTCAACTACCCGGGTTACTCTCTTGAACACAAGTTCAAGAAGCAAGCTGGGGTCTGTGTGTACGTTCGCGATGACATTTGTTGTCGTCGTATCCGTTGCTTTGAGAAATCGCGTTTTTCTGCCATATGCTTACTTGTGGATACTGGCGTGGAGAAATCTCTCTACATCGGCGTCTACCGATCGCACTGCGGTGACCGAGAGACAACAGCGCTCTTTAATTTCCTCGTGGAATTGACTGACGTAGCCCAGCAATGGTACCCAACAGCGAAGCTCATTTTTCTGGGGGACTTCAACGCCCACCATAAAGAGTGGTTGTTCCCGTACCAATAAACTGACCATGCTGGGTTTGAGGCGTGCAAGTTTGCTATAACGCTAGATCTAACCCAGATGGTGAAAGTGGCAACGCGGGTACCGGATGCTGACGGCCATACACCCAATTGCTTGGACCTTCTGCTGGTACCTGATCCGGATAGTCATTCAGTATCGGTCTCAGCCCCGTTGGGAACGTCTGACCACTGTCTGGTGAAATCCATATCGAACTCCTCTCCTCCAGATGAGAGTCCTAGAGGCAAGAGGCGAGTATGGCGATACGGATACGAGTCAGCAGACTGGGATGAGATGCGGCACTTTTTTTGCGTCTTATCCATGGCGGCAAGTGTGCTTTTCCTCGGGTTACCCCTCGTGCTGTGCTGACGTGATTCGGCAGGGGATGGAGTATTTTATTCCATTCTCCGACATCCCGCTTGGTCACAAATCCCGGCTTTGGTATAATGCAGAATGCGCCCACGCTGAGGCCAGAAAAGAGTCTGCCTACCAAGCCTGGGTCAAGGCCCGCGACTGCAAAGTTAGAGCGCGTAGGGTTCGCGCGAAGAAGAGAGCCTTTAATTATGCCGCCAAGTTATGCAAGCGGGTTTTACGTAGGGCACATTTTTACCATGTCAGACGTTTTGGGACCAGGATAGCTTCGCTCCCTCCGGGTAGTAAACAGTTCTGGTCCCTGTCTAAAGCGGCTGAAACGAATTTTTGTCGTCCCACTTTACCTCCTATGATGAAACCTGATGGGTCGCTGGCTCACTCTGCAAGTGAGAAAGCAAATTTTTTGCATCTCTCTTTGCAAGCAATTAACGTCTAGTCGCTGGCTCCAAGCAACCACCTACTGTACTTCATTGTGACTCCTCGATGCTGGAGATCGCAATTCACATTAAAGAGATCCGAAGAGTATTGTGTAGTCTAGACGTGAACAAGGCCAGCGGGGCTGACGGCATTCCAGCGAGAGTGTTGAGGCAGTGTGCGCCTGAACTGTCGCCTATGTTGACACGTTTGTTCCGCCTCTCTCTTGAAAAAAGAATGGTGCCGAAATCATGGAAGCTTGCAAATGTACAAGTACAACCAGTGCCCAAAAAGGGCGACCGTGCAGACCCTGCCCATTACCGTCCGATCGCCATTACCTTGATTCTATGCAAGGTTATGGAAAGGGTACTGAAAAATAAGCTGCTGACTTACCTTGAAGACAATGATCTCCTCAGTGACCGTCAATATGGCTTTCGCCAGGGACGGTCAACTGGCGATCTTCTTGTGTATGCACACTGCTGTGGCGAAGCAATCGAGAAACACGGCGAAGCACTTGCTGTATCGCTTGACTTCTCGAAGGCCTTTGACAGGATCTGGCACGCTGCTCTGCCTAGCAAGCTTCCTGCTTATGACATTTCAGCTGATTTTTGTAGCTAGATATCAGATTTCCTTAGTGAACGGTCAATCAGAGTAGTCGTTGACGGCTGCTCCTCTGACCTTATGGCTATTGATCCTCAGGGGCCTGTTCTCTCTGCAACTCTTTTCCTGCTGCACGTCAATGACCTGCTTCAGCCTGCTATTGTTGGGAACGCAGATGACAGTACAGCTTCAGAGATATACTTGTCCAGCGCAAAACCAGCAGGGCCGAAGTTCATTCCTTGAGAGAGGCCATGGTAGAGCGGACAGATTTGACCATAAGCCTTGTCTCCCAGTGGGGTGAATCTCTTTTAACGCCACCAAAACACAGGCGTGTCTTTTTACCGCTTAATGGAGTCGTTTCGCTCAAACTCTTACTTTTCGGGGTACAACTGTTCCTGTAACTGATCGGTTTGAGCTCCTAGGCATGCAGTGGACATCTGGTCTCAACTTTGGCGCCACCATCGAGTACAATGCCCACACTGCGGCCAAACTGGGCATCCTAAACAGGGTGAAGCGATACTTTACGCCTGGACAGCTTTTAACTCTTTACAAAGCGCAAGTCTGCTCCAGCATGGGGTATTGCAGCCACCTTTGGAATGGATCCGCTAACTACCAACTAGCCGCGCTTAACTCGGTGGTGCCGCAAGGTTGCCTGCTTGTCGGTCTTCTACAGATTGTACTTCGGTGAGTGTGCTCAAGAACTCCACGACCTCATTCCACCGGCATCGGACATCTAGACGCACTGCCAGTTACCGTCCCTACCTAGTTCCTATTCCACCAATTTGCACTAAGCGTTTCCAAATGTCTTTCATAATGCGCACAGCAAACGAGTGGAACTCACTACCTGCGTCTGTGTTTCCGAACGCATGCGACCCTAATCTCTGCAAAGTGAGAGTGAACAGTCTTCTTCTGGATAAGCTCACTCCACGTCGACTCTGGCTCTGTCGCGTCCGACCTAGACTAGAGGCAAGACCAAAGCCATCTTAAATAAAATAAAATAAAAAACCGGCCAAGAGCGAGTCGGTCTCGCGCACCGAGGGTTCCGTACCATTAAAAAAAAGTGTGCTATTTAGAGACATCGTTTTATTTTTTCTGTAATCTTTATATAAACTTTTATCACATAGAATAATTTCAGATTTGTCTCTATGCAAACTTCGGAGTTACGAGGGGAACGCTATTTTTTTTATTTTTCGTCAAAAGGCGAAAACTAAAAAAAAAATGTTTGAAAATGTGCAAACAGCGCTCTTTCATATGATACTCCACATGCCCTAGTCACTTCGAATTTTTAAGAACCACTTTCAGTCCCTTTTGCAATATACTGGGAGATTTTTTTACCGTCTTGAAAAAAATAGGTCATAATAGGTGAACGGAATAGAAGCTACACATCGGCGGACGCATCCGCAGATGACATCTGCGGATGCATCTGTCGACGTGTAGAGGAGGCTTGCCACCAATCCGTTTGTTGTCGGTTTTTGTGGCACGCAACAAAGGGTTCTAACGCGAGCGCCCCGCGTCTGTCCACACGTTTGACGACGCATCAGTATAACGGAGTTGCAAATGAGAGTGCACGCGTGTTTCTTGCAGTTTTTTTTTTTATAGTTTGTTAATGTCGTTCGCTGAAATGTCTAATAAGTAATTTTTATTTCTACGGTCTCAACATCCATTTTTTGTTGCGTGCGTGCGTGTTGCGTCTGTCGAGAATTAACACAGACTGAACGACCTACAAACGCGTGGTCGGCTCGTGGTGATTCCTCTACTGATGCATCTGTCCACGTCCGCGGACGCATCTGTCGACGTGTAGAGGAGGCTTTACCTGTATTACATACGTTTTGTCCAAATATTTTTCTTTAGTCTGGTAACATTATCCTGGTCATAATATTCTATTCCATTCCATGCTATTGATTGATAATTTGATGCCATAAGCCATTCATTTCATTCTTCATTCATTCATTTCTCCGGTCGTTTCGGGTGCGGGCGGCTGGCGGCATGGCACACGAAGGTTAGTTTATTAAATTAGTACCGTAATTTTAAAAGTAATATATTATTAAATACTAATGGTTAGAATATAGGAGTACATGAATAAGATTAAACATTTTAGTATTTCTGCACCGTCTACGCTACTTCGTGACTATTTTCACCACGCGTGGTGAACCATGCGAGGTGCATCCTCTCAATTTAATTCTAGGTATTATTATCTTACTAGTTATTATTATCTTAGTAGTAAGATTGAATGCCAATCACTTCTAACTATTGTGTTTGAGATAAGATTTTTTACTTTTATATTTAATACCAATACTGCCCGATAAGATTATTTGGTTAGGCCACGCGGGCGGCACGTCTTTTGTAGAAGAGCAAATAAATCGATGAGGTGCTGATAACTGCTACTTATTTCGTAGTTGCCTATCTAGATAAAATATATGATGACAATAACACGAGCCGAAAAGTGTTTAAATGATATTAACACGTGATATTAAATGATAGGCCTGATTTTTTCTAATGGTACAAAAATACCTACTTTTTTAAAATATTGTTTTGACTAATCGCCCCTTATTTTCCATTTTCCAGGTCCAAACCATGTTTCTGCGTTATTCATGACAGGTGAGAATTTTATTAGGTAGGTACTTAAAAAGTTTCACTGTAACCAAAGGATTTTTCAATCGGATATCTTCCAACTTTCATTAATTGGTGATAAAGTAACTGTAATAAATTGCCCTACTTTAAAAGTGGGGACAGAATAAATATTTAAGCTTGTTTTTTTAAGGGAAGATCTCATTTCAACCGTGTGTTAAGTTATGTCGTATGTTAGATACACTCGACATGAAAACCTCCTTTTTGAAGACAATAAAAATAATATGGGTTCGCTTTAAAATAAAATAATTTAAAAAAGCAATCACATATAAACTTAATCAGAAGTAAAGATTATTAAATAATATAAAATATACAGGGTTATTGGTAAAACACCAACAACCTCTTAAGGAGTCATTGTACTCATCATTATGAACAACTTTTACTATGGGACCAAACCTGAAATCGCGAAAAAAAATTCAGCTGTTTAGTACAATAAAGATATTTTGAATTTGAGTACATTTTGACGAATTATGCGAACATAAATGTACTGAACAGCCGATTTTTTTTTAGCGATTTCAGGTTTGGTCCCATAGTAAAAGTTGTTCATAATTATGAGTACAATGACCTGTTGGTGTTGTACCAATAACCCTGTATATCTTTATATACTTCAATGAAGATGATCGATTGATTGCCAGATAACATAACAAATGATGAGAATCAACATGAGCCAATAAATGTTGTTTTGATAACAACGTGATAGTAAATGATAGGGCTGATAAAGAATTTTATCTGTTTTAATACATTGTATTTATTGATGGAACTTCTAACACTGTGTATTTCTTCTGCAGGTAAGCTGACGGACCACTCCTAGGGTATTCCGAGGGAAGCATTCTCTTTCTGGAGGTCTTTTTTATTTTTACTTAATACACCAGAAAGGAAATGACTGCCTTAATTAGGTCAAGTAATAGTATTCTATTGTAACTTCACTTTGTTCAAATGTCTAATATTAAATTATTGATGTTATATTTTTTGTCTGTTTGAATGTGTTCATAATAAATGTTGATTCTTTTAACAAGTTTTTGTATGCTTTCTTTTCCTGCCACACTACAATATATTATTACTTATTCTACGCCTATGACCTAACATACTTTTATTTAAATAAAAAAAATGCTGCAAAATATTTTCATCAATATTTATTTGATAATAATTTTGTTTTATAATAATTCTATCTATACTAGTAAACGGGTCCCTAACTAGATTCAATATAACTCCTAATTTTATTTATAGTATTTACACTTAGTTCTTTCAACCTAATAATCAGCCTTTATTTTTTATGATGATAATTAACAAATATTTTTATAGGTACATACATCCTTGTCTTAGTTATCAATACATGTGTTATACATGTCCCCATCATGTACATAATTAAAACAAGATTATTTACTAGCCGGGTTCCTTGGGTTTTGCTCAACTTGGTTAGTTAGGCGAATTGTAACATCCTGCAGTCCCATGTTGGGTAGAATGAAGTCTTCAATGTTAGTGGCCGTGCTTGAAGGTCTGTCGAAGGGGAAGCCCATAGCGCGGCGGTCAGGGTACTTCTTGTCTTTCAGACCACAGAAACTGGATGCTTCAACGCAGTTCAGCTTTGAGCCATCGGGTTGCTCCACCTGGGTGATTAAAAAATATTGGTAAGATGAGTCGTGCTTGTCTGCTCGTCGTATTATATCGTACCTAAATAAGAGCCTTGAGGTGTACTTACGCTGTCAAGATCATAGTTGGAGAGCATAACGAAGAGCTGGTAGACAGCTCCTGCTTCAGTGCCTTTGGGGACGAGCATGTGCTGGGGCCAGCCACAGCCGCAGAAGTTGAAATCTGCGAGAGCGGGCTGGCGGGGGTCGTTGGCCTGCGCCGACAGGTCGCGGAACGTCTGCTCGAACGGAATCGTCACTGAAGACTGCGTCGATAAACGTGTGATGGTGTTTTGGCCGGCGTTCACTGGAACATTGCAATGACAATGTAAATATTGAAGGGGAATCCGGCGACAATCTCCCAACCTCTCTCGTTCGATAGATGGCGTCCAATCTGACCTTGCGGTTGAATATTCCAGTCCGTAACACCCACCATACTCATGGACCGACGGGGGCAATCCACTAAGCCAATCCAATAATAGCAGCGTGTAAATAGAGACAGTCCTCTACTGCATTGGATTGTCCTCAAGCCATTGATGAAGCCAGTCCATTGTAATTGAACCATTTCAAATTTGCTGGCGCCAACAGCCTCCCCCACCACTCTCGCAGTGGATTGGCTTCGTACGAACGCGTGTTCTTGTCCCGTCCGAGCACTCCGAGCCAGACTACTTGTTTTCAGTAGCCGAACGCACGTGTTTTTGAGTACCTACAAATTAAAGCCTCCGAATCTGACTGAACTGGCCTACTCGGCTGGCGTATGTGGCGTAACTAAAAGACACGACACTTTTCGTTGGACTGCCTTAACTGATTGGTTGTGCTTCACTGTCTCGGGGATTGGCCCCGTCTAAATGGTCCATAAGGTTGAGAGAAAAAGTAGAGCCACTCTATGTACGTATACACTCACACGGGATCACGAATCTGTCCATTTCCACGAACATCTTGCGATGGTCGGAGAGAGCCCAGACCAAGTTGCGTTCGTCAAACTTAGGCGCCATGAAGATCCGACAAGTTGTGCGGCGGGCGGGACCAGTGTTGTTACAGTTAATACTGAAAATTATTAGATAAATTGAAAATAGGGCTCACGCCTATTTTATGATGATTTTTATTTTTGATCATGCATAGCTAACTTACACGTAACGGAAGGGTCGGTGATTAAGATGAGTGTATCTGGCATATACGGGACCACGGTCGGAGAAGTCCAAGCCTCGAGAGAGATCGACATCACTGGACATCCAGAAGGTGTTCAACGTGTTAGGCTGACCGCCGTCACTCTCCACCGCCACGGATGTCACTTGAACACCGGGGTTTTCAAGCTGAAAACGATAGAGCATTTAGTAAGCGCTATACATGCGTCATGCCACTTGGTAGTAGTTGGTAGGTAGGTACTAAGTATAATAGCTTCATGTGTGTTATTTAAATTAATTACTTACTCTTATTACGTTACAGGCAGTTGTAAAAGTTGGCTTTCGCTTTTAATATTCATGTTTTTACTAAGAACCTACCTCCGAGCGAGTGTAAGCGCGCACAAAAGTCGACTCCTTGTGCGTTTGGCAGATGTCGTCGATCCACGCGTGCCAACGGAAGAAGAATGGGTCACGCATCGTAGTTGCTTCATCAGCGATAACTCCAAAGCTTTCCTACAAGTAAAAGTAGAATAATATATCGAAAAACAAAAAAAACCGGCCAAGTGCGTGTCGGACCATGCACAATGAAGGGTTCCGTAGTTAGGATGAATTTATCCCACAAACAAACTTAACACTGAAGTTGAAAAACATTTTCTCCCAACATCGGATACGTCACGGTCAATTCTCCAACTGCAAATGTAAGTTTGTAATCAGAAAAAACAATTGTTTCTGTTTAAAGAAATTTATTCTCATAAAAGACTACAGTCAATTACATGAGAAATGTATACAGTAGTGCTTATTACTAGGATTTTCGTCGTTCGTTTTTTTTTTTATTACTTGTATAAGCAGGTTTTTTTTTATTTGTGATGGGTTTGCTCTTGACTCTAGTCTAGGTCAGAGGTGACAGAGACAAAGTCGACGATGGAGTGAGCTTACCCAGAAGAAGCCTGTTCACTCTCACTTTGAAAAGATTAGGGTAGTATGCGTTCGGAAACACAGACGCAGGTAGTGAGTTCCATTCCTTTGCTGTGCGCATTATAAAAGACATTTTGAAGCGCTTAGTGCGAATTGGTGGAATAGCAACCAGGTAGTGATGGTAACTGGCAGTGCGTCTAGCTGTCCGATGGTAGAAGGGGGTGGAATGGGACAAGCCCGAACCCGACAGCCCGAAGACCGACAAGCATTGCCTGCTTGTCGGTCTTCGGGCTGTCGGGTCTTGCGGCGATGAGCCAAGCTATGAAGCTTGGCATTCACCAGTTTTACGTCGCCAATGAGCCTCTTAGCTCTGCGTTCCACCGAGTCAAGCGCGGCTAGTTGGTACTTGGCTGATCCATCCCAAAGGTGACTGCAATAGGTACTCCATGCAGGATCGGACTTGCGTGGTACTTCTATAATGCATCCAGTAGTACTTAGCTGCTATTGGGGTATTGTTTTATATGATAAAACTACAAATTCACGATTTTCGGACTTTTTCCTTTACTTGTGCTGTGAGACCTGCTTCTTCTATCAATTAATATTCAATCTAGGTCAACAGAAAGTACCATAAATTAATTATTTGCGAGTACCTATCAAAATATGTCGCCTAAATGGCCGTATTTTTTTATTGCGTTGATCTAGTTAGAAGGTTGATTTTTTTATAGCTCCAAGAGACCGTAGACTTACGTATTGGATACTAGCTTTAGCCCGCGGCTTCGCCCGCGTGGTTGCCGGAAATTATCCCACTGCAATAACCTATGTCCTAATCCAGGTCATAGTCTACGAGATGCGCAGGGCGCAGCGCAGGCAGAAAATGTAATGATACCTATCGTTGTATTACCTACAGATGACACTGAGACATTTTGTTTAGTCTTCTTGTAGCGTCGTGGTGACTATTGTTGAACACAGTCCTTTGTAGCACTGTACCTACTTATAGTTCAGGCAAATAAGATTTTGTTTGCAAAAAAATCCTTTCTCACCGGGATCTCATTTATTTAGGTACTAGCTTCTGCCCGCGACTCGACCGCGTGTTTCAGCCCCCAACCCATCGCCTGCACGCACTATTACTTTGTTTTCGCTTAGCGTTCTTTCTGCCTTTTTTCTTTTTGCTCGGCTCCTAAGGGTCGTAACGTGATGGTAAATAGCCTATAGCCTTCCTCAAGAAATAGGCTATCAAATGCAACAAGAATTTTTCAAACCCGCCTGATAGTTCCAAAGATAAGCGCCGTCAAACAAATTCTTCAGCTTTATTTAGTTAGGTACCTAGGTTGTATAAGAGAAATCCACTGCAATACCATGTGAGAAAAAAAACGAGCGAGCCTTTACAGTAGTCGCATGATATAATATAGTGATGATGTGTAACATAATATCATCTGTATTTTTTTTAATAATTTCCTAAGGTAACATCTAACATCTGTTTGGGTTGGTACCATCTGACGGCCAACTCTAGCACCGCGCGCGCTCATTGGTCAAATCAAATAGCGCGCGCTTATCCGGCTTCCTGTTACACACTTCCATCCCTTTTTACGAAATCCCTCCCACAGATTGCAGGAAAGCGGGAGGAAAGATGTTAGACATCAAAAAGTCCCAAAAATCAGTTTTTGACTAATATTTCGCAAAGTATTCGTTTAGGTACGTGAATTTATGTTACTACAAGTTTATTCCTTACCAACTTTTTGCACGACACGGGTCACTTACCAGATAACGGTGTGTAGGGTCGTGCATGTAGGCAGAGAAGCTGTGTCCGTTGTTGTGTATGCTGCCGTACAGCTCCCTGTTCGGGGACAGGATGCTCGCCTCCAGCATGTTGCCGAGCTTGTCGATGTCCAGAGGGCTGGTTGTGCCGTCAGCCTGCAATCATTCATTGGTTCATAAAGCAGGTAGGACTAGGTAGATTAATTATGTACAGACGCCAGCACATCAAGCTACTACAATCTGTTAAAGTTCTTTAATATATTTTTAACTTTATCGCTAAAGCATTAGGTTCAAGGTTGATTGATAAAAATTTGAAAGTTTCGGGTAGCTTGACCTGCTGGCGTCTGTGCATAGATAGGTAGGTACTGTTCATTATCATTAGATACTTACGTTTGTCACCCTGCCGGTAGAGATAGCTTCCTCAACATTCCTCCTCCATCTTTCCATGTCGCTGATGGTGAGATTAAGTCCGTCAACGGGACGGTTGAGGTCTTGCCAGCGCATGTTCGCTTGCCGTGGCGGCCAGCCGCGCGATGACGTAAGACTGTCCAGTTTGGGGAAGTAAGCCTCGGGGATTGGCTCCCTCCAGTTGCTGAACTTCTTTACTCTCTTCAGAGAATTGTTGAGACGCTCACAGTTGTAACTAAGAAATTAAAAACGATCAGAGACATTGGTGCCGATTCTATTGCTCAATAACTAAACTAAAATTAGAGAATCGTTATCTTTTACTAACAAGCAGCGCGAGAAAAGGACGGCTATAGCTATGAACTAAGTTAGAGATGTCCAATTAGTTTACGCCTTGCGCTTCACCGTATTTTTAGTGGACATTTGTTTTTACGTGTCGTCTGAATTTGTATGGAAATATTTGTTCCAACTAAATTTGAAAGCTCTAATTTACGTCCGTCTCTTTCTTGTTTTATTGGAAAAAAAAAGTTAGCAATAGCATAAATTATGTTTAGTTTGTGCACAACAGAAACGGCACCATAATCCTTCCGTCCTTATCCGACAAAGAGAAAAGAACTCACGCGGGCAGTCGTTGGCGTAGTGTCTGGTTGCGCTAGTTTCTACTTTGTAGCTTTGTCTACTATTACTGTTAATGTGACCAGCTACCCCGTAAAAATAACAAGTTACAGAGGAAAATGTATGTACTTCCTACGGGCTTGTACTCGTAAGTAATTGGGGAATAGTTACCGAGCAATAAGTTGTTGATGCATGTAGTAGAAGAGCTCGCCGCGACGGTCTTTAGCAACGATGGCTCTCTGTGATGCTGTGAACGGGTAAACGAGATGCCAATGCCAGTGATGTAGGTTAACGCCAATATCTTCACGCCAGTAGGCCAAACGATGTTCTTCTTCTAAATCCGTCGCAGTGTAGTCCCGAGGAATGATGATCGGTGTGCGCTATATAAATTCAATCAATAATTTAAAAATCAGTCTAGTAGGTAGGTATGTTAAAAGTTAGCGCTCTAGCCTCTAACAGCACTAAGTGGTCAATGCTCCAAAGACAAGATTGTCTGAAAAGGCATTGTGTCATGAGAGTTCTTTTCATATCAGGCTCTTGACCTAGCGATCAACGAGAGCCACTAGAGATGATGGCTTAGTCCCCTTTTTTTTTTGGATGGGAAATCATCAAATAACTTCTCCCGCTCTGGGTGGAGCGGGAGGGCGTGTCAGACTTCTACTGACTAAAACCCACCCGTGTTCCTTCAGTTGCCTGTGCCAGGACCACGGTAACTCTTTCGAACAACCCGCAACCCTAGAGGGGGCTTAGTCCCCTTGCTACTCACTAGCTTTCATGTTTCTCATCCACGACTCATCAGTCACTAATCTGTGCCGCTAATAGTTATTATGCTTGAAACGTAACGCATTTGTTATGTCACTTTGACAGCAATATTATCACTTGGCCGCTCCGTTAAACGCATAGATTATAATTACAATTTCAAAGAGAACATTAGAATGAATGCAGATGTTTAACCAAACTATTGAAATGTTTACCATCAAGCGGGTAGATTATTATTAAAACTTCATAGTAGGTACTGCTCCTTTCTATATTTTTAATGGACTTAACTAACACCGACAGATCTGACTAACAATAATAAATTGACATTCGTGAATTATGGATGATTACATGTTACTGAAACGGAACGCAAATTCATGCGGATAGTCACGTAGGCCACCGCGCGTGTTTATATTTTGATTAAAATAATAACCTGCGATAAATAATGTTTAATGCATTTCTAGGTTTTTAATAAGTAAAGATAATGTGTTTATAGTGTTCCTAACATGGAAGATTTTGGTTTAAGCCCAGGCGTAGTCGTAGTGCGCGCAAAACCAGAAGGTCAAAGGAAGACTTTCAAACCAAATATACGGGCTGTAAACAAAATTCCAATTGAATTATTAAATGACCCTCTGTTAAATAGAGCCTGTGAAGCTTTACCACAAAATTACAATTTTGAAATACACAAGACAATATGGAGAATAAGGTCTTTGGGTTCAAAACGAGTGGCTCTTCAACTACCTGAAGGTATGCGTTTAATAAACAATAATATATTTTTTGTTCTGGTTTGATAGTAATATAGGTACTATAACAGTCAGAAGTCGACTAGCAGTCTCACAAAACTATGGCATAGCAATATTAGTTGTACTTATGACCTACTTCTATAAGAACGTTTGACAATACTACACATTGGCAACTTTGGCAGCCGGTATAGCGCAGGCGATAATGGTCATTGCGGTGTTCCTAAGTAGACGTTAAGTAAGTAGACGTTGACTGTACATATAAATATTTCCTTACAGGTCTGACAATGTTTGCGACAACGTTGTGTGATATAATAGAGACATTTACTGAAGCTGATACTGTAATAATGGGCGACGTGACTTATGGCGCGTGCTGTATCGACGACTTCACCGCTATCGCACTTGGGGTCGACCTGCTGATACATTACGGGCACTCTTGCCTGATACCTATAGACCAAACATGTGACATCAAGGTACTCTACATATTTGTTGATATAAAGATTGATCCATCACATTTTGTGGAAACTGTTAAACTAAACTTTCCAAAACAAACTCATTTAGCTTTAGTTAGTACAATTCAATTTGTAACAACCTTGCATTCTGTTGCTAAAATTCTAAGAAGTGAAGAATATATTGTGACTGTACCACAGTGTAAACCTTTATCTCCTGGAGAGATCCTTGGTTGTACATCTCCAAAGTTAAATTCTGATGTGGTCATATATCTAGGAGATGGCAGATTTCACTTGGAATCAGTTATGATAGCTAATCCAAAAATTGCAGCATATAAATATGACCCTTATGAGAAGAAATTTACTTCAGAGTTGTATGAGCATAAAGTAATGCAGTCAAATAGACAGAATCAGATTAAAATAGCTGAGGAAGCAGACAGTTTTGGTCTCATACTTGGAACATTAGGGAGACAAGGTAGTACTAAAGTTTTAAGCAATTTAGAAAAGCAAGTTGGCAACTCTAATAAAAAATTTGTAAAGATACTTTTATCAGAGATTTTTCCTAGTAAATTAGCATTATTTGGCCTTGATGCCTTTGTTCAGGTGGCTTGTCCAAGACTGTCCATTGACTGGGGAACAGCTTTTCCAAAGCCATTGCTGACTCCATATGAGTTTTCTGTATCATTAGGTAATAGCAAATGGTTGAAAGATGATGGAACATATCCTATGGATTTCTATTCCAATGATAGTCTTGGGCCCTGGACACCTAACTATAAGCCTGTGTTATGTTCAGACACAGACAAAAAATGTGATAACTGCTGCGGTGGCAAAGATAAGTAATGTTACTTACCGCCACAGACTGCGGGAGCACAGCCGCCACCTCACGGGCTCTCTGGAATACTTGAGAGTCCATGAACTTGGAAGGGAAAGTCTCTGCAAAGTTCTGGATGGGCACATTCTTGGTGTCATCTCTGGAAGAAAAGTTTTGTTTTAGCTTAACAGTTGGAATAATAGAAATATGTATCTGTGGTTTTGTAGAACCTAACATATCGCCCATTTGCGACGAAAGTGTGAAATCTCGAATTTCGATTTTTCATTTTACTGATTCGTTTTTGTTTTTGATTTTATTTAATTATTAGTTATACTATAATCACTTCACACAGAATAAAGATATCTTGACAATAATTTAAGAGAGAGAGAGCATCTAAAAGTTCAAAAGTCGTTTTATGTAAAATTATAGTTTTTGAGATGTCACACTGTCGTCGCAAATGGGCGATATTCAGTTTAACTATAGAAATCATAACAAGTTTTATAATCAATATAAATAGTAACTAACAAGTTTTATTTGCATGTGCAAACTAAGTAAAATTATTGAAATTTTTTTTTTTTAATAAAAAGAAGAAGACTCACTTAGGAAATGCTTGAATATGCAATATGGTTTGCCTACCATTAATGCCTACTAATAATAGAATATGAATTATAGAATAGAATATGGTTTGCCCAAAATTATGCATTTTAGTCCAATAACAGATTGATTACTATCAGAGAAATGAATATGTAAAAATGTGCCAAAAGTACTAGGCAAAGAATCTATAACAATATATGAATACAAGTTGTATTAAAGTGTGATTGTACAGACGCCAGCACATCAAGCTATTATAATCTGTTAAATTTCTTTAATAGATTTTCAACTTTACCGCTAAAGCATTAGGTTCAAGGTTGATTGGGAAAATTTTACAGTTTCGGGTAGCTTGACCTGCTGGCGTCTGTACAATGGGAGAAACGAATATCTATATACCATGAAAAAAAAAATCCTCTGCACATGATGACCATATCTGTTAGCAAGAGTTACTATAGCGGCCGAGCACTGCAAGCAAATAGAGTAGTCCTTACAGTGTATAGATGTTTGTTTCTCTGATAGTACATTATTTGCAAAACACAAGAGCAGACCAGAACTTTTGACACTCATACATAAATAGACAAATTTTTGAACAATTGGGGAACTGGATATTATTGAATTGTATACATACCAAGCTTTTGTACATGTATTGTATTCTGTATATCTATTATATTTTTAGTAACACTTAAGCGGGCTGCAGACCAAAAACTAAGCTAAGTTAGTTTAGCTTAGCTCACATAGCTGGCGTAGTTTTTCATACTTCTTGTGTGCAGACCGCAGACTATGCATAGTTGTTGGTGCAAGTATGAAAAAGTACACTGGCTATGTGAGCTAAGCTAAACTAACTTAGCTTAGTTTTTGGTCTGCAACCTGCTTTAAGTCTACTCACCGATGCATCAGTGCTACTGAGTAACAGTAGTTGAAGAGCTGAGGGTTGAGATTAGCTCTTGCAAACACACATGTTGACAGAAAGTCTTGCAGCTGATTCTCAGGTACATCTACAGAAAGAAATTATTTTACAATAAGCTGCTAATAACGACTCGATTTATTGTTATTAAATGTTTGTTTTCATCGTAATTTTATGTTTTATTCTGCACTTTATGAGAAAACTGATTATGGCGGGCTCAAATTATTTAACATAATATCTATGGAGCAGTTCACACTCGGCCATTTTAAATAATTTCATAGTTTTATAATTCATAATCATGATACATGAGTGTTAAATAAGTATGAAGCGCCCACGCTTGCTCCCGCTACTCACTCAAAAGCGCGTCAATGACTTCAGTAGCCATTTCTTGGTGTTTGGGCAGGAACAGTGAGAAGTCCGCATCGGTTGGCAGTTGCGACGCGAGGGTGAAGGATGGGTACACATCTAACGTCTTCAGCGGAATCTTCTCGGTGGCATCGTCACCGAAACGATCGTTTAATTCGACGCCGTTGTTTGCGTATTCCGGGGGCTGTGAAAAAACAAATAAGCTTAATATAATTATTATGTATCGGTACAGTGTAGCGTGCTGCCGTGCCGCCGCGGCTATTGAGTGTTGCCTCCGGGGTTCGATTCCCGCATCGGGTAATGTTCTACCTATTAGGTTTATCTATATGATCCACTAGCTGCGCCCCGCGGTTTCATCCACATAAATCTCGATCTCGATGGGAATATCGGGATAAAAAGTATCCTGTGTCCTATTCCAGGTCATGGTCTACCCATGTGCCAAATTTCATCCAAATCCGTTCAGCGGTTTTAGCGTGAAAGCGTAACAAACTCACTTTCGCATTTATAATATTAGCTAGGATTGATAGGGTCAAGTCACATCTGTCGGCACGGAATCGCATTTTTTCATGTTCTATCCTTTTCTATCTCTCAGGATCGTCCTTTGCTACAGCGAGAAGATAGTGCGAGCGGCGGAATCGGCGATGCGTTCGGATTCCGCCGTGCGCACTAATAATAAACTGACAGATGGGTTTATTCCCGGTCGTCCCCACTGGGCACGACTGGGAAAAAAAAGTTTCGTTCCTCCCCAGTGCTGACGATTGGAACTTTTTATTTAGGTACACAAATTCTTATAGTTTTAAGGTGCGTATCACAGATGGCACGGTGGTACGAAACTTTTTTTCCCAGTCGTGCCCAGTGGGGACGACGGGGTGGGGACGACCGGGAATAAACCGACAGATGTGGCTTGACCCTTATTAAACTATTAACACCCACCTACCTATGATTTCACCGCGCGGAGGCTGGTTTTGTGGCCGGTCGGTATAATATAATACGCCTACTTACCTCTCCAAGTTAAGTTGTTTCTTGAGAAGAGGTGACTTTATGTTACTTACCACTAGTTTTTCTGTGAGCTGAAAGACAGCTTTTTTATCGCCCTTCGGAGTGATCAACGGTTCGTTTGGCCGATCGAACAGCAACTTGAGGCTTTCTACGACATTAGCCATTTCGGTAAGGTTAACTATTAAATAAATTAATAATTAAATAATACTCACTTCACAGAAACTGTGAAGTGGAATGGTTGTTTTAAAAAAAATCACATCAATATATACCATGTCCCCGAATAGTATTGGGTGCAATATTCGGAGTGCAAAACCGCACGGGAATTGATAAAATACTTACGGTGAGAAATACATAGCTATCAAAATTGTGTGGTGAGCAGAGAGATAAAAATCGGACGTAGCGAATAAAAATCGGTAATATAATAATAGCAGTGATAATTTAATAAAACAATAATGTACCTATAGAAAATCTATGGCGTAGGTAGGCCTATAATACTACAAACATGCGATAAGTTTTCTGCTGCCAAGGTACGATTAGCCGACTCCCTATTATGGAATATGGGATGTGAAGCTCACAAATACATAGCTAGAAAAGCTGTAGGATTCCCTAGGTAATAATAAATTATAAGCTAAGCCAAGTTTCATTTAGCGTCTAGCGTGTTGTGTGGAACAGACTAACATTCCAAAAATTATTTTTCGGTTATTCATACCATCGGCATCGTTATTCGATTCGATGGTAGGTACCGTAGCCGATTGGCTGCCGCGCTACGTGTCACAGGTTCGATTAAGGCGATACCAAAATAAGTTGGGGGCTTTTTCGTAACCATTTATTTCACTGTTACAGAATGTATGGATTTAATTTTTGGATATATGTTTATTGACTATATGATTAATACTCTGACTGAAGGAAAACACGATTGGATTAAATTTCCTCGATAGAATTTAATTCCGAAAATACCTCTACTTTTTTATATTTTTTTCTGTTATTTTAAAATCAATCAATTGCATTCAAAGTGTGCGTATTAGGTAGGTAATTATAGGTAATATATTAGGTGCGTAATTATCGTATTATTGACAGGCCACCTCCATGCCGCTGGTCGTGGGTTCGATTCCCATCCACGACAAACCTTTGTGTGCATGATCATGTCTGTTTGTCCTGAGTCTGGATGTAATTATCTATATAAGTATGTATTTACAAAAAAAAAAAGTAGTGTATGTAGTTTATCAGTTATCTGGTTTCCATAGTACAAGCTCTGCTTAGTTTGGGATCAGATGACCGTGTGTAATCAATGTTCTAGGATATTATTATTATTATTATAATTGAAAACTCTGACTGAACATATTTTTGATAGATAGCTTATTTATTTTTATACAATTTTTATTTGGTTTGGCGCTTTTATTTTGGTTCCAGCGCATTGTTACGCTCTTTTTTTCGCATGTGGATGTAATTGACTCTGTCACTTTCTTATTACCGCTCAGTTAGCTTTTTACATATCGCCTTAACGAGAAAATAGAGCAAAACGAAACTTCAGAGCAAATTTTTTTACGTAAGCGTTCCATACGAATATGAACCTTATCCTTATGAGTGTAATGTACATATTCGTATAAGCGTTACATTCGAGTGTGGATGTACTATAGGTACACTTATGCTTAACCCTTCGGGAATACAGAGGAATTTTAGCACCCCGCCAGCGGATAGGATTGATTTCCTTTTTACTATTCATACATAATGATATTGAAATTACTTGGTTTACCTTCAGATTTAATGTTTTCATTTGAATATGAATAAATAATGTTCACATTTTTGTATGCGACGCTTACTTAGCAATGTAAGCCTTTCATACAAATATTAATTTTATTTTTATGTCAGTAATGTTCATATTCGTATATGCGAATGTGAGTGAGCTTTTCGTACGACAATAATTAATAATCATAAGCGCGAAAGCTGAGCATTGGGTCCTGGGTCAGTGTTACTAGGTTTTTAGGGTTCCGTAGTCGACAAGGAGCCCTTATACATGGTTTCGCCATGTTCTTCTGTCCGCAGATTACACAATATTCACTCCGACCGACATAATCGTAAAATTAAATTGTTTTTATTTTTTTATGTTAGCTTCTACATAAAGCGGGGATGATTTTTTTCTTGTGTGGCCCATGGTGTGGGGTGTCGTTGGCCATTACCATTATTCGAGTCAGGGATCCGTTTGAAAAATATTAAGCTTTAAAGTGCTAATTTTTGTTTCGAGTCAAGTGTCGTGCCCCTGCCAGCTAAATGATTGCTTTTGGATAATATCGATGGTCTAGAAGACAAACGTGCTAAGTGCAAAATTTTGAATTTTTAACATTTAAATGCCAAATGTACTAAATGAGCATGCTCTACCGTTTGGTATTTAAATGTTAAAAATTCATAATTTTGCACCTAGCACGTTTGTCTTCTAGATCATCGATATGTGAAAAATTCACGGCAGTAGGAAAACTATCACAGTTAGGTAAGCTTTACAGTGTTAAGAGTAATATTCGACCAACTTACATTTGCTGTTGGAATGTATGGGAGAACATATGTTTTTCCTATAATGTTGTCGTTCTTGGGATATAAAATAATATAAATTAATTCCAACTACGGAACCCTTCATTATGCGTGGGCCGCACTTGGCCGCTTTTACATTACCTATTCTCAGGATTTGTAGCCGGTTCCCAATAATACATAATAATATATTTTTCTTCTATGGTCTGGTTATTGGCAATCGGCTCGCCCATAAATGTGGGTGTACCTAATAATAATAATAATAATAATAAATTTATTTGTCAGAATATTGTTGCTATAGGTGTTACACATAATTTGATGTCCATAATATTCTGCTGTTTCCAGCGTACAAATATTTTAAAGAATATGAATAATGGTAATGAATTTATGATAAAGAATAAAAATTAACATTTAAAATTTAACATTAAAATTTACATACAATATAATTAATACAAATGAACTATAAATTGTCAAGAATAAGGAATTCGTTAACTACTATCAAATTATAATGACAAGAATGATTAAATGTCTGGATTATTAATTACAATGTCAAGAATTATTAAATACAATGTCAGTATTATTAATTATAATGTCAAGAATTATTAAATGCAATGTCAGGATTATTAATTAAATTAAAATGTCAGGGTTATTAATTACAATGTCAGGATTATTAATTACAATGTCAAGAATTATTAAATACAGTGTCAGTATTATTAAATAAATGAACAAAATATTAAAGATTATTAAAGATTACAATACAATGTCCTAGAGTTAGGTAGGCAAGTCGTCGTCTAATTTAAATTTTGAATCAAATTTTTCATTTAAAAACTCATTCGTTGAGTAGTAACACTTTTGCAATAGAAAGTTAAATAGTTTATTTTTAAATGTTGTGATGTCAAGACTTTTAAAAACATTAGGTAATTTGTTATAAATTTGAATGGCCATACAGTAAACATTGTTCGAAAATAGTTTGATTCTTTGTGGGGGTACACATAATTTATGGATATCTCGACTTTTCCTTATTACAACATCATTGCGTACTTGAAATAACGCCAAGTTTTTACGTACAAAGATACAGAGTTCGAATATATATAAAGATGGGAGTGGTAGTATTCTTAATTTTTTAAATATAGGGACACAGCTTTGTAATGGTTGGGCTTTAGTCATTGATCGAATACATTTCTTTTATACGTTCCTGCCTATCCCTTCGGGGAATACGTGTGTGGTGTTAAGTATGTGTTATATATTATAATACTTTTGGGCTAAAACTGTTGATGATAGTCCTTAGTTGGCTTATCAACAACAATTTATTTTATCCCTTGTGACAATTTATTGCTATGCAGTATCTTATCACATGAGGATGTGGTTATGTCTTGAATGGTCAAATACACAAATAAAATTTCTCATGGTAAGTATATCACATTTTATTCATCCACTGTGGATGTAACAATAAATAAACTAATAACAATTATTTTACTACTCAAAAATTGATGACTACCTAATTTAATGAGAACTGCAATAATTTATATTAGACTGGTATTCTTATTTCTCTTGTAGAAAAGTACAAACTGCTTCTAGGAACTTTTCTGGCTTTTGACTATGTACCCAGTGACCAGCACCATCTATAAACGTCAGCTCTGCGAGGGGGAAGTATTCCTGTATTTCCTTTAGGTCATTTTTACTGCAAAAGACACATTTCGTAAATAAAAGAGACACAGAGTTACAACTTTTGCATTTACGCACCCTATACCTACAGGGTGAATTTTTCAAGTGAACGTGGATGGTCAATTCTAAATGGATGGAATCGATAATATTGTAATGCTGAATGCAGTACAATCCTTGAGACGTAGAATCCAGCTATGTATTGAACACAATGGTCATCATTTTGAACAATTAATCAGTTAAGGTTTAATAGGTAGATAACATAAGAAAAATATAAAAGTATATTGTTACAAATGAGCTCTTTCCTTTTCATTCTGCCTAGCCTTTTCCCGACTATGTTGGGGTCGGCTTCCAGTCTAACCGGATGCAGCTGAATACCAGATTTACATGGAGCGACTATCTATCTGACCTCCACAACCCAGTTACTGGGTAATACCCCTTGGTAAGACTGGTTGTCAGACTTCCGGGCTTCTGACGACCCGTAACGACTGTCAATGATCCTCGAATGACAGCCGGGACCAACGGTTTAACGTACTTTCCGAGGCACGGAGGAGTCTCGGTATGAAAAGATGGTCACCCATTCACGGACCAACCCTGGAATGCGTAGCTTAACCTGATGGATCGACCCGTGCGATCGACTTAGCCAAAATGAGCTCTTTCCTTTAGTTTTCCATAAGTCATTATTCGATACTTATTAGCGACACTGGTGTAATAATAGTGTTTTTTTTTCCAAAACCAACGGATTTGATTCCTGGCTAGAAATATTTGATTTTTAAAAATCCAATGATGCACTTTTAGTCGTCATCAAAATCGAGTCTGAGACTCCTTTTAAGTACTTTTCGCTATTAAATGATAAATGATTTTATTTCTGTACGTAGGTTTGTACAAACACTTTGACAAGTCAATCATGTTTTTTTTTAAAACTAGATGAGGTTGGTGTTTCCTATCTGACTACTCTGAGAAGAAAGGCTGAAACAAACTCAGAGGTCACAGTCTCTTATTATAAAGTCCAGACATAATATTGTTCAGTTCATGTGAAGACCATGTAGATTGGTGTCTGAAATGGTCTTTTGAGGAAAGAACCACACAGATTGAGAGGACCTGTCCAGGACCTGTAAGTGTATTTCTCATAGTTTCGGAATTGGCCATCCACGCCCACTTGAAAAATTCACCCTGTATACAGGCTTGGCTAGTTTGGAGCCAATGTAAAACTCTTGTAATACAATTTTTAAATATACTTAAAGCAGCTTGCTTTGTGAGGGATTTGTCTATTGTAGGTAAGCAAGACTGCCTGAATTATCCGCTGCTATTACCCATGTATAATTAGCTGCCTTCATGGCTGGCCCTTATTGCTGGGTACTAGAATATTTCAATAAACATGGTGTATGGTATTGCAACTTCTGTGAGAAGATACTACACCAGCAATGGTTACTACCGACAACTATTGCCACTATTCAGTATAATCATAAAGGCCAGTTTACTACGAGCCCAAGAATCTGATACATACCCTATGTAATCAGATAAAGATCCTCCTATAAACAGTGTTGGTCCACAATATTGAAGTCCTCTCAAGTTTGTGGGAAAACTTGATATGTGTGACTGGAAGTTATCCTTAAGAGCTGCTATGTTAACTCTCCAAGTATATGAGCCTGTATTTGTTTGTACCAAATTAGTTATTAAGAAATTCCTCAGGTTGATATCAGGAGTTATTCCTTTAAGTTGCTCATCGGCCAACTTCCGAGCTTTAGACATGGCAATTCCTGGTCTGATCGCTACTGCAGTCATAGCATCAAACAAACTGGCCATCGAGAAGATTTGTGGGCTCGTTTTCACAGGAGAGATATCAACCACAATGAGACTTGATATCATATCAGACTGAAAACATTTTATGTTATTAATAACTCAATAACTATTTTTTTTTTTTGAATAACTAGTTATGTAAGTAGGTATATTATTAATATTGTATGATTGTGTATATTAGGTAACTACAAGTCGGCATGTACAAACTACGTACAACTTACACAGAGCAGGGACAGCACCATGGCTGTGCGTCCGCCCATACTGTGGCCCAGGATCGACACCTTCGACAACTCCAGCTTCTTCAGCAGCTTCATGACATCGTGCGCCATGTGCACGTACGTGTGCTGTGAAGCATGTCTACTGTCTCCGTGGTTCCGTGCATCTACGCTAATAACTTTCCTACCAGTGGTCCTATGAATGGCTTTGCTCATACTGTTCCAGTTGTTTTTCGATCCTAATAACCCGTGTAATATAACCAGAGGTGGCAGTTCTGCATTTTGAGGATCAGCTGTACTTTCGTAAGAAGCGTAGGCCAAGTCCACAGCTTCTGCATTATCTGACGTAGAGGCCAGTAGTCTGTAGGCAATTTGCGTAGCACCGGGGAGTAATTTAGGGCACACGTTCAAGCTATTGAAAACATTTTTAAGAGTTACTACGCTAAGTAACATTTTTATTATACTGTGTTTGATAAAAATATAATTATAATTTTGAAGGTTATTTGCTCGACATTACGTCTTCTTGAGTTGAGTTACATTTTTGATGACAGACATGACAGTGACTGATGCTGATGTCAATAGATGACGATGACACTAGACTGTGACACTAGCTCTTACGAGTGTTTGTGTTATGATGTCAAACATCATAGATATAGATTGACATAAAAGTCAGTGGTGGATATTACTTGATGTTGAATTGTTGACAGCAATAATAATAATAATATAATAATAATATCCTGGGACATTTCACATACGGTCGTCTGATCCCAAACTAAGCAGAGCTTGTACTATGGAAACCAGATAACTGATATACTACATACACTACTTTTTTTTTGTAAATACATACTTATATAGATAGTTACACCCAGACTCAGAACAAACAGACATGTTCATGCACACAAATGTTTGTCCTGGATGGGAATCGAACCCACGACCTGCGGCGTGATAGGTGGTATCTTAACCAACCACGCCAACTGGCCTGTTAATGACAGTTAGACGGAGGTATACGTTCAGTTTGGCATCAGTTCTATTCGTGATTGATGTCAGAATGACGGGAAACTGATTGTGTAGGCGTAGATTGATGGTCCGGATTGATAGTTATTTAAATATTTTTTGTCAATCTGGTCAGACTGACGAAAAACTGAACATGTGTTTACTTGCTTTCAGTCTGCTGTTAGTCACAGCTTAGACAGCGATGGAGTCACACGTCAAATATTTTCTTCTTTATTTTCTGGGCTGATTGACTTCCTCATGCAGGTGTCTTGTTTAGTTAGGTACAGTTTTACCATATGCAACAAATGATCAGAACAGGCCTTTTTATTCTATAATAACTGGCATCTCTTCTTCTCCTATGTCTAAGATACAAGTAATAATTATAAAAGCCGTACTGGAAAAATATATACACGTAAGATTACACTATTTAACTAAGATCGCAACACGTAAGCTGTCTAAACGGTAAATAAATAAATATTTACAGTTTACTGGCCAATAAAATCTGTCATTAAAAATCTTGGAGTTGAAGGAGAACACAAGGTCTCCTAGTCTAGATTCGAGTTGTATTAAATTTCACTAACTTTAGTTAGTTTTGTTGGGGTAAAAGGGGAAAGCCAAAGGAAAGACCGTTCTAAGGATTTCAATAGTATGTTTATTATCCTTTATATATTGGAAGGTGTGATATACTAATATTACGTGAGACGTGTGCTCCCACGCAAGGCTAATAGAAGAGTGGTGACGCTATGGGAAAGTATGGATTTCAGTCAAGTGCTGAGGAGGGCTCGGATAGTCGTAAATTATATTTATGAGTTAGAAACAGAAAGACTAATAGTGTTGAAGTGGAGTCGTTTGTTTTTGCTATACTCCAACAAGTTTATATTCCAATTCTGATCAAACTTCACTTGTATAGAGTAGGTATAGGAGGGAAACTCCTGTATCATTTTATTTTCCCAGTCAATAAAATCTTTAGGAAAAGAGCAGATATTATAGGTAACTGAACTTCATCGTTGCGTAATTTGCGCATGTGTGTTTATTCTGAGTCCATAGCTACAGGTAGATGCGCCGCCCTCTTTTTGCGTGTGTTTTGTTAGTGAGTTTATTAGTGTTGCTGTAAGTTTCTTTGTGTGTGGGAGAAATACGAGCTCGTTTGCCGTTGTTACAGTTGTTACTTTTGTGTTAGTAAATTAAGTGGGGGCAACGTGGAGACATTTGGAACGGAATAATTTTGTGTACAAAGCATATCTCCTGTGTTTTTAAAATCTGTGCTCTGTTTTTTTTATATTTCTATGGTATTAGTATGGTAAACCCGAGCTGTATCGCTATTGCGTGTAACGTTGCAAACCGGGTTTTCTGTTCATTCCAAGTCGATGGGGATTTTGAACATTGCATGTGTGGTTTTTCCTCCGGGCACAGATATTATAGCTCCGGGCACCATGTGGCTGCTATTTCTGCTCAAAAAATCTTCAGCAAACTTATTTTGATATTTTTGCCACAACTGCCCAGCATCCGCTAATCCACATAAGGTCAGTAAGATGGTAAACAGATAACGCAAGCGATGTGGACTATCGTTATCGCTGACGCATGCCTCGGCTAAAGCATCTTCCTAATGCTGATCTCCATGTGTCGTGCGTCACCAATGAAGTGCGCGGCAAGCAGCTTGGTAAATGGGATATTCAATATCATCCACTTTACGGACCTCAGTAGAAGAAGTATTTCCTCGTACTACGTGCAGAAGGAGACGTAAATAGTAGGTAACACTCTGAATTATCTGGGTGCACAGTGTACACTCGTCCAATCACGTGTTCATTGAAAACTAAAGGCTCGCCTTCCAGAGCAGTTCTACGTCTTCTACGGTTATAAACACCTTGCTGCTTGTTGTACCTACGTGTAATAAGATGGAACCTCGTTATATAGAACGGATTTCGCGTGGTCGTGGAGGTGGTTTGTCTCAGATTGTCTAACCTTTCTGTGACATTTTCAGATTGAAAATACACTCGTTGCCCGCCTTCAAGGTGTACATCGAGATGGACGACTGGTGGATGTCTCTCATGAATTAGGAAAGTTAAAATACGCCAAACTGCCTCCGGGGCCAGATTGATATTTATTTATCTATTAAAACTTTATGAACAAGAAAAAAAACAAATACCGTACAAAGGCGGACTCAATGCCCGAGGCATTTTCTACCAGTCAACCTTAGGGTGAGGCAGAGAGAAAATATGGCAGGTGCAATATAAAGGATAGATAACACGAAAAGAACTATAAAATACAAGAATAAATACATCAATATATACAATACACACATACATATAAACAGAATAAACTTTGTCAGGAGAAATAACAATCGGTAGAGGAGAATTAACAATCAGTAGTGGGAAGTGGGGCACAATATTGCAAGGGGCACATAGATACACACGCATTATTTAATAATCGATTGAATATACTCGAGTGGTGACATTCTAGAAAGCTCCTATAAATGTTTGAACGCATCCGTTGCGATCGCGCCGACAGCCAGTCAGCCGCTGAGAGTTGGGCAAACGTGATCTAAAACTATTCCAAAATTCAAGTTGATAGCATTAGTAGTTCTTCGCGGGGCGTTACGGCGGCGCACGTTTCGGTTTTGCAACGTCGCACCAGATAATATCTATCTATCAAAACTAGTCATATTATGACTAGTTTTAGCAAAAATAACGCTATTAGTAACGTTATTTAAATACCGGTAAATCTTAATATTTAACGTTAAGTAATTAACGTAACATAACGAAATGTTTTGGTAATTTTACCAGTATTTTTTTGGTAACGGTAACCGTCCCTGGTTCTTGAGATATCTAGCTGTGACAGATAGACAGACAGACTGAGTCGCACCATAAGGGTTCCTTTTACCATTTTGGTACGGAACCCTAAAAACCGGCCAAGTGCGCGTGGGACCATGCACAACGAAGGGTTCCGTAGTTGGGATGAATTTATCCCAAAAACAAACTAAACATTGTAGTTGAATAAGTAATTTTTCAATGGAATTTGTGCAAAATTTTTACTCTTCCGTGCATTTTATAATTTAGTCGACTATACTCATAAACTTGTAAAGACTACCAAGCGTATGGAGAGTTTTAAAAATTGCATTTGGCTCTATACCAACTTTGTGTAATGCAATCACAGCGATTCGGTTCTCTTTATCACCCCACTCCATTTTAATATCGCAAAATATTGTACAATGTATTGGCGCCAAAATTAGAAAACTCAATGAACAATCGTATAAAAGTGACAGATTCCAAATCGCAAAAAAGAATCTGCTACTCAGTACATTTTGACGAATTATGCGAACATTATTTTATGTACTGAACAACAGATTTTTTTTCGCGATTTCAGGTTTGGTCCCATAGTAAAAGTTGTTCATAATGATGAGTACAATAACCCCTTAAGAACTTGTTGGTGTTTTACCAATAACCCTGTATAACCATGCCAAATTATAGCTTTCTAGTACTAAGAGTCTCTGAGATAAGCTGCGGACGGACAGACAGACGGACATGGCGAAACTATAAGGGTTCCTTCTTGACTACGGAACCCTAAAAACCGGTAGATCTAAATGTATACCAACAATTAATAATATAATAGTAAGTAGGTCTAAAAAAAGGAGCGAGTCTTACAGTAGCACAGATTAATACAGATGATATCTATGGATGGGACACTCCCCAAAATCATTTAAATAAAAAGCGACTCTTGCTTTGTCGCAATAAAGTGCAATTCAGGTTGCACAACGCTTATTACTTGCAGTTATATTCACCTACAAGTTTCCTTTCGAACGCGTAACTCATACCTTCTGACCGCGGCTGTCCTACTGAATAAGCTCAGTAAGTTAGGCCCGTCGCGTACTTGTAGCTTCATACCTAAACTGCGGAGTGTCCCATCTGTATTAATCTGTGCTTCCGTCCCTTTTCACGATATCACTCCCACAGATTGCAGGAAAGCGAGAGGAAAGATGCCTACACATCAATAAAGGCAAATGGTAACATGACACGCAATGCACATTATTGAACTTGTTTAATTGTGTTTCAGGATAGAAATTGCACGACTGTGTCGAAGAAGTCATTTGGTTTGTCAGCGTGTACATTATGTCCAGCACCTTCAATATAGACCAAATTTGCTTTAGGAAAGAGCTCCCGGATCCCTGTTATGTCGTCAGGTCTGAAATATAACATACTGATATTAATAATTAGGCACATATTTTATTGGTAGCCTATGCCATATTTCTTAATAAATTTAATCTTACGGGATAAAGTCTGATAGCTTGCCACCGATGAATAGCGTAGGCCCATCATACGTTTTCCCAGTCATACTTGGAAATGAGGCGATATTGGTAAAATTCTTCTGCAAAGATTTAACATTGCACTTCCACCCAAATGAGTTATCAGGCAATTGTCCAATATTCATTAAAATGAAATACATGGACCCTTCGTTTCGAAATAATTGAGATTCCAGTAATTTGTTTCTAGCTGCAGTCTTTGCATTATGTAATGTATCCGAGCCTTTAAAGTCGACACTGACCATGACATCAAGGGTCTTTGGAATGAAGTCAAGATCTCTATCACCGATGATAGGCGATATATCTACTACGATCAAACTCGCTACCTTGGATGGCTGCAAATACAGAAAAAGCAGGTAAGGAATAATGGGGTCATGCATGGATGGATTATTAACATTGATAATATCGCTTGCATTTATTGCAAAATGCCGATTTTTCAGACGTCAAGTCATTGTTTGTCATTGTTTCTGAGTTTCTTTAGTAGGTAATGATGAATCAGACATTTGACATACAAAATTTTAAAATATAAGAGTATACTCGTATTTACGTCCAATGGCATGCTTTGAGTACTAGTTACTATCAATCTTTAGTTTTACAATACATTCAATATTAATTATCGTCCCATTACATAATTTAAAACACATTATTTATAAATTCCTTTATAGCATAAAATCGTTTTTCTAGCAGCCATAATTTTAACTTTATAAAAAATAAATTATTTCGTAAATCTTTAAAGTTCTTTGGTATTTTATTATAGGTAGGTAAGTCCACTCATGTGATAACAGTTCTTTTTATAAAGAGAAGTCCTGGGTGCCCTGGGCACGCACTGTCGGATTAACTCTAAACACGGTACTAATATACATAGTACGGCAGTTTGAGTACTTTATGCGGCCTACCCAAATGTCCTTTCTTTGATTTTCTTTGATAACGACTCGAGGAACAATATCAATACTCATACTCAATGCAATAAAGATATTGAGTATTGAGTATTGATATTGTTCCTCGAGTCGTTATCTCCTTAGGTACTGAGTGGAGCTATACGATTACTGATAAATGCTTGCACTGACTGGACAGGTCCATTAAAATCTGTGTGATTATTTTCTCAAAATATAATTTCAGACACCAATCTACATGGTCTTCACATGATCTGACGAAGATTATGTCTGGACTTTAAAAGAGACTTTTACCCCTGAGTTTGTTTCGCCATTTCTTCTCAGGGGTAGTCAGATAAGAATGTCGACTTCTTAATATGACGTTCAAAAGTGATATAGACTTCATTATAAATTTCATTTAAATTCAATACTTAAAACCAAAAATAAAAGAAAACCGCTCAAGAGCGAGTCGGACTCGCGCACCGAGGGTTCCGTACCATCATATACCTATAAATATTTTGGATGTGTTACTTTACGTACAGTCCTTCAAAAGTAGGATAGACGGACAGGCAGACAGGTGGATGGGCGGACAGGCGGACACATAGAAGGGCGAACAGGCGGACAGTACTTTACTATTATATCTTTCTTCTTACCCACAACTGCTTATGGTGACTGAAAAACGTTTCAGCCTCACTACATTGAGTGGGGCCAGATTTGGCGGAGAGCCAGTTTGGTTTCCGCAGGGGGCGCTCTACGGTGGACGCCATCATGTGCGTGCGAGCCCTCACAACGGGGGATGCTGTGGCCCGGGGTAGGGTCGTCTTGGCGGTGTCTCTAGATATCGCCAATGCCTTCAATACCCTGCCCTGGAGTTGCATTAGGGAGGCACTCCGGTATCACCGGATGCCGAACTACCTCTGTCGCGTGGTCGAGGCCTATTTGACGGACAGGGCCGTCATCTACCCCGGTCATCAGGGAGAGTGGAACCGGCGAGAGATGTCGTGCGGTGTCCCACAGGGATCGGTCCTAGGGCCACATCTGTGGGATATCGGGTACGACTGGGTGCTGCGCGCTGACCTCCCTAGTGGCGTCAGCGTGGTATGCTACGCTGACGACACGCTGGTCCTGGCGCAGGGGAGGTCACACCAGGCGGCGGCCGAGCTAGCGACACACGGGGTTGCGATAATCGTCGAGAGGATCCGGCGATTCGGACTCGAGGTAGCGCTGCACAAGTCCGAGGCCATGTGTTTTCATGGTCCTCGGAATGCGCCACCGTCGGGTTCCCAAATAACGGTAGGAGGGTTTCACATCGGCGTCGAGATGACGATGAAGTACCTAGGACTCGTCCTCGACAGCCGGTGGAACTTCGTGGAGCATTTTCGACGTTTGGCTCCCAGACTGGAGCGGGCCGGGGCTGCCTTGAAGCGGCTCTTGCCCAATCTAAGGGGTCCAAACGCCTCCTGCCGGAGGCTCTACGCGGGGGTCGTGCGGTCCATGGCCCTTTACGGGGCACCAGTGTAGGCGTGTTCCTTGGGGCGGCGACCAGCCCGCCAGTTGAACGCGTCCCAAAGGGTCATGGCCATCCGGCTAGTTCGGGGATACCGCACGGTCTCCGGTGAGGCGGCGAGCCTCCTTGCCGGATTGCCGCCGTGGGATCTGGAAGCAAAAGTCCTCGCATACACATGGGAGTGGCGCGAGGAGGCAAAACGCCGGGGCGTTACTCCGCTGCCGCGAGAAATCATGGCACAGCGGACAGAGCTCCGGCGGGATCTCATGGTGACATGGAGAGTGCGACTGTCGCAACCCAGTGCTGGGCACGCCACAATTGCGGCGATAAGTCCCCTCTTTGAGGAGTGGTTGGAGAGGCGTCATGGCACCCTCACCTTCCGCCTGACGCAGGTCCTCACCGGGCACGGTTGCTTCGGGAGGTTCCTGTTCCGAATAAGGCGGGAGGAAACGCCCGGGTGTTACCACTGTTTGGATCGCCCGGAGGACACGGTGGAGCATACGGTGGAGATCTGCCCGGCTTGGGCAGAGCACCGCCGCGTCCTCGAGGAGGCGATCGGCGGCGGCGATCTCTCGCGTCCGGCCCTGGTACAGGCCATGGTACGGAGCGAGAGTGCATGGGAAGCCGTCACCTCCTTCTGCGAAGCTGTAATGCTCGCGAAGGAGGAGGCTGAACGCGTGAGGGAGAGGCAATCTTTGCGCCCTCACGCCCCTAGTCGCCGCAGGAGACTGGGCGTCGGGAATCGATAGCCGATTCTCGGCCACCGTAGGCGCGGGCTTGCGGATGGCGAGCAACGGGTAGCTCGCCGTCCGGTAAGGACCAGGCTCGGGTCGACGGCGCGTTGTGTTCCACGCGCGCCTCAAAGAGATGTCAGCACTAGCTGAAGGGGTCCGCTAGGGCCGATGGCCGCCGGGGTTGCGGGTTGTTCGAAAGAGTTACCGTGGCCCTGGCACAGGCAACTGAAGGAACACGGGTGGGTTTTAGTCAGTAGAAGTCTGACACGCCCTCCCGCTCCACCCAGAGCGGGAGAAGTTATTTGATGATTTCCCATCCACAAAAAAAAAAAGAAGCCTCACTACATTGAAAACTGTTTATTTATTTTATTTATTTATTAATTATTTATTAAGCAGAGGCAATTAATGTATGGGAGGATGTTTTTTTTTAATTATTATTATTTTTCCAAAAACTACTCAACCCCTGGCTGAATTCTTGATTAATACCCATCCTGTCCTGTATATACCAGACTATCGCCCATAAAAGCAGCTGAACGCGTTCTATCTGTACCATATTTATTTATTATATTATTTTTTTATTCTATTTATTAATTTAGTAACCGGGTGGCTATTAGGAGCTTCATTCGTATAGGTACCTAAATAGTTCTGCGCCCAGAAAAACTACAACTGTGCTTCACCCAAAGCAATCTGCGAGTAGGTAGGAAGGAGGACACTTTGGTAGTGAAATGTTTTTAAATTTTCATCGGCGGGGCCTATTTTCGTCAGAGAATTTTAACACTGCGGTGTAGAACATTGCAGTTTTAGGTCAGCACCATCTCTTGACCGATCGTGGAACTAATGTAATTTTTGTTGATTTTTTCTGAAAAAGTGTGGTATTTCTATCACAAAGAATAATTTCAGATTTTTCTCAATGCAAACTGCGGAGATAGGCGGGGGGGGACGGTAAATTTTTTTTAAGTACATTTTTCATCAAAAGTCGTTAACTATGCGGCCTAAAAAAAAGTAAAAATGTTTGAGAAAGTGCAAACAGCTCTCTGATATCCCCATGCCCTAGCAGCCCCACTTCGAATTATTAAGACACCCTTTCAGCACTTATTGCAACATAAAATTTAGTAGGCGCGGTTCGAGACCGCGCAGTTTGTTTTCGTGAAAACAAATTGAAATTTTACTACGGTTTCCGATACTGCCGTCTGCCATAGCCATTGTGTGTGCTCGACACTAGGATTAGTAGGCACTTTGCATTCCTTATAAAGTAAGCTTTCACCAATTATGATATTTTTCAGTTCTGAGCAGATTTACGGCCGATATGAGACGACATCCTTGCAACCGATTTTCTTACTGTTTCTGACACTGCTGTAGCTGTTGTATTTGCTCCGCATTAGATTTTTTTTGGCTCATTGCATTCCTTTTGATTTTACGGCCGATAAGAGACGACATTTTACATTATTTTGCAATTGTAATAATAATAATAATTTATCACACACGGTCATCTGATCCCAAACTAAGCAGAGCTTGTACTATGGAAACCAGATAACTGATATACTACATACACTACTTTTTTTTGTAAATACATACTTATATAGATAATTACACCCAGACCCAGGATTGTTAACTTCATATTGATTTTTAACTCTATTTTTGCCAATATTTCTGTTGTTTTTCTTTAGGGCCTGGTAGTGCTTTGTCAACTCTTGACAAAGAAATCAGATTAACTGATCTAGCTTAATATGTAATTGCGCTATACGAATTGATATTTCGACACATAGTGAAAAGTAGAGGGTCGCGAGCATGCGCGTGCACTCACAGTGTAACGTCATACGCAAGTTATATCCAGCCTCAAAATTGTTATAAATATGACCTATCTTACGAATGCTCAACCTTAACTCTAGCATTAAACGTCTCGTATTTATTAGAGCGGTTGAAATCTTCAGAAATATTGAACTTACTTAGTACACCGAGCGAAAAGAAGTTTTCACGTAAAAAAAAAATCTTATTTGCAAAATAGTTGGAGAAACGTCAACTAAAACCATTTCAAATTTAAAGTTGATAGCATTAGTAGTTCTTCAGATATCCAGCTGTGACAGACGGACAGACTGAGTCGCACTATAAGGGTTCCTTTTTACCATTTTGGTACGGAATCCTAAAAAGTACGTGTTTCAGGGTTTTTCAAAAATCAGCTCCTAACGGGGTGGTGGAAAAGGGTAATAAAGGGGACGATTAGTGGATTGTACTGCTTGCTTCAGTTAACTCGAAAATGGGTAAGTAATGGAAACGTACCAAACGCTTTTTAAAAACAAGCTCTGTCGTGGTAAAGAGGACACAGTTTATTTGAAAAATCTTATTACTTTGATATATAAACTTAAAAATTGGCCTGAATATTATACGGCTGAAGAGGTATACTAATAGTAAAGCTGAATTTGTTTTTATTTTTTGTGTGTTGAACTCGCTAATCTCTGAAACTGCCTGTCGGATTTGAAAAATTCTTTTTGCATTTGATAGCCCAATTATTAAGGAAAGCTAGGCAAATTTAACATCACCCAAGGACCCCTATGAGCCGATCAAAAAGAAAAAAAGTCAGAAAGAACACTAAGCGAAAACGAAGTAATAGCACGGGCAGGCGATGCGATGCGACGCGGTGGGTCGGGGGAACAAGAAACACGCGGACGAAGTCGCGAGCAGAAGCTAGTAATCAATATAATCATAGAATGATAAACACTACAGTACCTTCGTAAAAGCGGCTTAGCCAATACAGGGGGCCGATTCTACTAATTTGCAATGTTACACGTTCAATTGTGTTTCAACAACAGTTCAGTTTCGATCGCCGTTCGATAGTTACCAAAAATGTCAGTCTTTGTTCATTTTTCAAAATGGAAACTAAACTTAAACCAAATCGTAACGGGAACGTAACAGCGGGTAACCTGTGTGACCAACATTCCAAATAGTATAAAATAGTATTCCAAAAAGTTGAATCTAATAATATTACTAAATACGGATAAGTGCTACTAAAAGTATTTTTAATACAAAAAGATATCTAGACCATACTTCTACTTTTGCCTGTATATTTTTTTGTAACATTTCAACTTTATAAATAATAAAAACTCAGAAGAACGTTTCGTTTTCGGCCCCAGCTCGGGAAATCTGTGAAACGAAACGTTTCAATTATGTCAAAAAGATAATGATGCGACTAAACGTCACGCTCATGTTCGGTTTTGTTAGCAGAATAGCTTTTGAGATTGTTTCGATCAATCGTTGACTGAACTGAAACGTAACCGCAGTTGGATCGTTGTTACATTAGTGGAATGCGAAAACGCTCAAAAGCCGTAGTTCAGCTGCCATTCAATTGCGATTTTTTAACAATTTTGTTAGTAGAATCGGCCCCCTGAGCGCTCCCGAGCTTACACCCATACAAACCCTGTGTACCTACGTGTTTCAGAAAATGAAGACTATCAACCTGTCTACGTTATAAAAACTATACAAAAATCCGGTCTAATGGCTTTCGACTACACTACTCAGTGTTACAGACCGTTACTGTCCCACAAAATACCTCTTCTTATAAAGAAACGGGGAAAACGAAAGAGTTATTTAAATTAAATATAGGTACATTAAATTGTCGAACCTCTGTCAAAGCTAAAACCATTCCTGTCCTGCCTCCCATGCTGTGGCCAATAACAATACTTTTTTCGATTGAAAGTTTAGATATTAGTTGAGAGACATCAGCGGCTAATGACGTGTATTCGTGGACATCGCTATGTGGGCTGTCCCCATGATTACGAGCGTCCACTGCTATCACAGGTTTGTTCGTATGAGCTGTGATCTTTGTACAAAAGCTTTTCCAATTCCTTTTAGATCCAAGTACGCCATGGAGCACAACTATTGCTTCGCCGCTGGCTGTCGGATTGGGGCCGTAGATTTCATGTGCTAAATCAACCGTTGATTGAGAACGAACTAATTTAATTGCCCTGCATATATTTTTAAACTCAATGTGTAATTGAGGTCTGATTCTACGGATTGTACTTAGAATAATCATCTCATGTCTATATTTTGTTTCAAAAGTTGGGATACAAAATAGTATAATGAATATCAGGTCACCGGTTTCTGAGGCGGTAGTCCTGTCCTGTCAATTTCCTATGACGTTTCTGATGTCACTCGATGTCACCAATGTTGACAAATAGATTTCTGTCAGTGTTCCAAACACAGCAAATAGTTTGAAAGTATTTATTTTATTTTATTTATTTAACCGTTTATGTACACAAAAATAAACAGACAAAAATAAAGGAACAGAAAATTACGTACAAAGGTGATCCTTATTTCTAAAGAAATCTCTTCCAGCATACCTGCGATAGGACAGAGGATAAAAAGAGATGTAGACACCGTGTGTAAGAATTAAAGAGAAAATAAAAATACATAAAATCTAATAATCAATTCACTAAGCTAATAAAACATATAATATATACTTAAATACATACATACTTCTAGAATAAATATCACTAAAATAACTATGACGAAATGGAAAGATAGTGTTCTTTCACTCTTCTTTTAAATACTGCAACAGTTCTAATAATAATAATGAAAAGTTTATTGATTCATAAACAAATGTTACATTATAGGTATGACACTGGATCCCGCACTAGGGTGCCCTATGTCGCAGGATCCAGTCTCTTTCGACAGATAATGTGAATATTAGAGATAACAAATGCAACGGTTTCAGCATAATTAATTAACTTAGGACTAAAAGGTAACCAAACGTATGTGTGTGTATCTGATGAGTGTAAGTATGTATGTGATGAGTGTGTATGAGATGAGTGTAAATATACTTGTGGTGAGAGTTAGTGTGTAAGTGATGATGAATATTTTAACAGTTGAATGATAATAGATTTCCGTTTCAGCATAATTAAGCCCAAGCAGCCAATCCTGAACCTATTTTTTGCATCCAAACTTTGTCAAGGGGAAGATTTTAAGCTTTGTATTAACTTTTTCATACAGGTAAGGTCCAATACGAGAGAAAGCAGGCAACTAGCCTTACGCCTTACCTACTAATGATACGTATAAAGAAAGACAGAAAAAAAAATCTCCATCAAATTGTCCGTCTGTCTGTCTGTGTAGACAGAGAATGCTATAGACAACTACAAAGCATGTCGAAGAAAAAGAAAAAAAAAATACGTCACTATATTTAGGGTTACCGTGTGAGGAAAAATTTACCCCATAATTTGTTGATTCTAAATACAAAGGTGTTCGGAGAATGGATAGAACTAGAAATGAGTATGTACCTATGTAAGAGAAACCCTGAAAGTGACACTGATAAATTGTGTCACATGGCTTATACAGTGTCGATATGGCTTTCGCCGGGGACGGTCAACTGGCGATCTTCTTGTGTATGTCACGCACTGCTGTGGCGAAGTCATCGAGAAACACGGCGAAGCACTGGCTGTATCGCTTGACATCTCGAAGGCCTTTGACAGGGTCTGGCATGCTGCTCTGCTCAGCAAGCTACCTGCTTATGGCATCCCAGCTGATTTTTGTAGCTGGATATCAGATTTCCTTAGTGAACGGTCGATCAGAGTAGTTGTTGACGGCTGCTCTTCTGACCATAAGGTCATAGGCATCAATAGCCATAAGGCTATTGATGCCGGAGTTCCTCAGGGGTCTGTTCTCTCTGCGACTCTTTTCCTGCTGCACATCAATGACCTGCTTCGGCCTGGTATTGTTGGGTATGCAGGTGACAGTACAGTTTCAGAGAGATACTTGTCCAGCGCAAAAACGAGCGGGGCCCAAGTTCGTTCCTTGAGAGAGGCCATGGTAGAGCGGACAGATTTGACCTTAAGCTCCCAGTGGGGTGATGTAATCTGGTCTCTTTTAAGGCAACCAAAACGCAGGCGTGTCTTTTTACCGCTAAAAAGAGTCGTTTCGACAAAACTCCTACTTTACGGGGCCCTATGTAAAGAACTAGGTAATCGTACCAGTTATTATAATATTCATGTGAATGGTAGCGAATCCAGATAACTTCTAAATATTTAAATTCCTTTTATGAGCGCAACCTAACGTTTTAGGAACATATTTGATTGAGCTAGAAGTTATTAAGTGTCCACCTGCCGGATCCTCAAAAGCGATCTTGAATTTTCTATGTCATAGTCTCATGCTAGTATTTGCCCTAGCATATCTCGTTACGAAGACGGGGTATGTCAGAGCAAATACCTTCTTTTATCGGGTTGGCTAATAAATAATGATAATGATAATGATAATGCTAATGCTAAAAAATAATGATAATGCTAATAAATAATGAGCGTTTTAGTTTATAATTTCTAGAATTTTCGGAAAGGTTCGAGAACGTTCTGTAGCAGAGGGTATATAAAGAGCGAGTCGCACTCATGCGCGTTATTGATAGTTTGGCTGTTAGTGCGTTAAAGTTCACAAAGAAATGAGTGATATTAAAACCCACGTACGACATTGTTTATTATATGAGTTTCAATGTGGGCATTCTGCTGCAGAAGCTACACGTAATATATGTCAAAGGATAGCTCACGATGCAGTCTTCGAAGCAACAGCAAAGCGCTGGTTCCAACGGTTCCGCAATAACGATGTTTCCTTAACCGATCAACCAAGGTCTGGGCGCCCCGTGGATATAGATATCGATAAATTAAAACTATTAATCGAAGAAGATCCTCGAATAACTACACGCGATTTGGCTGTTCAGCTCGAGTGCTCTCACGGCACCATAGAAAATCATTTACATGGGTTGGGAAAGACTTACAAATATAGTGTTTGGGTACCCCATCAATTAAGTAAAGATCAGCTGACCTACCGAGCTGAGATTTGTGTACAACTTTTATCTTTCCGCCGCACATTTAGTTGGTTAGATCATCTTGTCACTGGAGATGAAAAGTGGGTTCTCCATGTTATCACACACGGAAGCGCCAGTGGCTGGGATGTAAAGAACCAACGTCAAAAGGTGATCTTCATCCTTGCAAGGTAATGCTTTCTGTCTGGTGGGATATACATGGAGTAATAAGCTGGGAATTCCTTCCTACTAATACTACGATTACAGCAACAGTATATTGTGATCAACTCGAAAAACTGAAGCTTGACATCCATCGCAAACGCAACATGACAAAATATTTTTCTTGCACGACAATGCCCGGCCGCATATTGCTAAGAGTACCAGGCTAAAACTATTGGGGCTTAATTGGGAAATAATATCCCACCCTCCATATTCGCCGGACTTAGCACCAACTAATTTCAGCTTGTTCCGATCACTTAGTACATAGATATACGGGAAAAAAGCTTTGACGATGAACCACACTTGAAACAATACATAGATGACTTCTTCAATTCAAAACCAACGAAGTTCTATGCGGACGTCATTCACTCTTTGCCAGATCGATGGCGAATGGTAGTAGAAAACGACGGTGAATATATTATTAATGATTAACAATTATTCATTTAATTAATAAATACAAATAAATTAGTTGTATGTTGCTCATTACTCATTAAATTAGCCAACCCAATAAATAAAGGAAGATTTTGTGTACCTAGTTAATGATCGCCCTTATCGAAATCCGTTCAGTGGTTTCGTCGTGAAAGGTAACATACAGTCAGACAGACAGACAGAGTTACTTTCGAATTCATAATATTAATATGGATTATAACATGGATAATATTAGAAAGTGTAGGCAATGCTTACAAAGTTTCACATGGTCAGAAATATATGCCGAAAATGATATAAACCTAACATTTAATTGTTATGCCTGTTTTACAATCTTTGTTTCCCGAAAATAAAGGTAAAAATAAACAGCGGAAATAAAAAGAAACTAAATTGGATTAGCAAACGACTGAAACCAAGCGAACAATATTATACATATAAAATGCGGCTAATAAAACAAAATATATTACATATTCAAAGTTATTACAAAAATGTGTGATCTCCTCAAAAAAGAATGCAAATATTAAGTTAATAAATAAAAATGAAAACATTAGCAAAGCCACGTGGAGAGTAATTAAATATGAAATAAGTACTACTAATTTTAAAGACTATATGGAGAACATCCAAGTTGATAACACAGTAACAACAAATCCAGTAGAAATAGCATTTGCTTTCAATAACCACTACATTAATATGACACATAATTGTACTAGAATGAAAACAAAAGGCAATTCCAATGAATTTCAACAGTCCACTCAATGTTCCTCAAACCTGTATCAGAGGGTGACGTTCGAACGGAGATATTTAATTAAATAACACAAATTCTGAAGGTTATGATGAATTAACACGAAAATTGTAAAAGCCTGCGCTAATGCAATAATTGTAATATTGACGTATCCAATAAATTCGTTCTCACTTGGCACTTTTCCCGAAGCAATAAAAACTATCCATAATAAAGCCGCTTTTTAAAAAGAGAGAAAAATCTGACGTCAATAATTATCGCCCAGTAACGTTAATACACATTCAAATTTCGAAGATATTTTAAAAATGCATATAGGTACTGGATGATTTTTTTACCGTCTTGAGAAAAATTGGGTACAATAGGAGAATGGAGTAGAAGCCTATGGCATACCTAGTTTTTTTTTTGTTTTTTCAATAGCTTAGACCCAAATTGCTCTATCAATAAATACTACATTTGAAGTAAACTAGAACAATAAACCCAGAAACTTTGAAAAATCTTTATAGATCGTTATAAATTATCGAAATTCAAATCATACGCACTACGCAGGGAGCGTAGTGCGTAAGATTACAAATAAACAAAAAAGATTAAAAAAATAAATAAGTATGCTATAGGCTTCTACTCCGTTCACTTATTATTATTATTATTTTTCAAGACGGTAAAAAAATCACCCAGTATAAAAGATTGATTGACTTTTGCAATAAATTCCATATTATTAAGAACGAATAGTACGGCTTTCAAAAACAAAAATCCACTACTTTAGCAATCTTCTCTCTTATTAATATAATTTTAATTAATGTTATCAAAAACCATCTTACTACAGGTTTATTCTTTAACTTATCAATAGCTGTTGACATAGTTTATCATGATTTATTATTAAAGAAGTTACAAAAAGTTGAGATTAGAGGACCTGCACTTCAATGGATATCATCGTACCTAAACAACAGACAACAGCGGGTAACCATTACAAAAATAGATAAGAAAAATGGTACCATATTCATCCGAATATAAATGCAACAAATTTGGCGTCCCCCAAGGAAGTGTCCTGGCGCCAATCGTATTTCTACTTTATATAAATTCCATTACTGATATAACACATCGTAAATGTGTACTATTTGCCGATGATATTTCCATTATAGTTACATCCGATAGAAAGAATAACACGGTAAGTCATCATGAGACTGACATAAACAACACAGCGTTTCCGATAATTCCATCCCGAAGGAGTGAAAAGGGGTATGAAGTTGTTTAAGGAAAAGTCTTTAATTTACAAAGTAAAAATCACTAAATTTATTATTTAGGCTTATGGCTGGAAACTAACGCACCGTATTTATCGGTGTTGTTCGAATTTCAACCCTTTAGAGGCTGAAAAGGGGGATGAAATTTTGTATTTAAGTTGTTCATTCAAAATTTTTTGTATTCAAGTAAAAATAATATACAAGTGTATCGTGTTATTACTAAGCCTCCACTGCCGCCCGTCACACACAAACAAACACACACACACACATATTTTAGTTTTCCTAAACTTAGGGGGTCCCTAAGGGGCATTGGTGGCTGTCAAAGTTTGTATGAAGGAATTTTAACAAACGCAGTATTTATACTTGAGACCAAACATAAAAAATAATATGTAACAGGGCTTTTCAAAAATCAACTCCTAAAAAGGGGCTATCAATTTTTCAGTCAAGTTATGGAAATATCCCAAACGATTTTTTTTAATGCCACCCCTGTAGGGGTGCCCACAGGAGTGGAATTTTTAAAAATCGTTTGGATTTGGAAAACAGGGAATACAGTTTAAAGATCTTATTCATTTGGTTTGGTTATCTTATTCGTTTGGTTTGGTTTGGAAGCGCAGTCCGATTAGCTCGAAACTCAGTTTTTATACTTTTGACGGAAAATAAAATAATAATAAGTTTTTCGGTTTCCCGAAAGTTGATCCCTGAAGGAAAATCGATCCCTGTAGGGGCAAGAACGGGTAATTAATTTTTTAAGGGAAGGATTTTACTGCATGGCTTCATTAACTCAAAAAATGGTAAAAATAATCTTTGAGTCAAATTATGGAAACATCTCAAACGAGTTTTAAAAATTCCACCCCTGTGGCGGTGAAAATAGGGGAAACAGTTTATAATTGTGAAAAATCTTATTTCTTTGGTTAATAAACTTGAAAATTGGCACAGTAAATAATAAACATTGTCACTAAGCTTTTTAAAACAACCCCTCACAGTGGATTTAGGGGGTGTCAAAGTTAGTATGGTAAAATTTTAACGCACTGTCGGATTAACCCGAAACTCGGTATTAATAGTAAGGCAGTTTGAGGACTTTGTGCAGCCTACCCAAATGTCCTTTTCTTGATATTGTTCCTCGATTCGTTGAGCTCCTTAGGTACTGAGTTGAGCAATATGATTAGTGACAAATGTTTGCACAGATAGGTCCATTAAAATCAGTGTGATTATTTTCTCAAAAGATGAGTTCAGGCGCTAATCTACATGATCTGACGAAGATTATGTCTGGACTTTAAAATACACTGTGACCCCTGAGTTTGTTTCGCCATTTCTTCTCAGGGATAGTCAGATAGTAAATTTCGAATTTGTTATTTTTGTATGTTTGAACGCGCTAATCTCTGGAACTGCCTGTCGGATTTGAAATTTTCTTTTTGTATTGGTTAGTTTAACACCACGCAAGGACCTTTAGGTACCGATCAAAAACAAAAAAGTCTGAAAGTACGCTAAAGGAAAACGTAGTAATAGCGTGGGCAGGCAATGGGTAAGAATAAGTTTCACGCGGACGAAGTCGCGGGCAGAAGCTAGTTATCTGTATAAGTATGTAGGTATTTACAAAAAAAAAGTAGTCTATGTAGTACATCAGGGGGCCGATTCAACTAACAAAATTGTTAAAAAATCACAATTGAATGGCAGCTGAACCACGGCTTTTGAGCGTTTTCGCATTCCACTAATGTAACAACGATCCAACTGCGGTTACGTTTCAGTTCAGTCACCGATCGATCGAAACAATCTCAAAAGCTATTCTGCTAACAAAACCGAACATGAGCGTGACGTTTAGTCGCATCATTATCTTTTTGACATAATTGAAACGTTTCATTTCACAGATTTCGCAAACTGGGGCCGAAAACGAAACGTTCTTCTGAGTTTTTATTATTTATAAAGTTGAAATGTTACAAAAAAATATACAGGCAAAAGTAGAAGTATGGTCTAGATATCTTTTTGTATTAAAAATACTTTTAGTAGCACTTATCCGTATTTAGTAATATTATTAGATTCAACTTTTTGGAATACTATTTTATACTATTTGGAATGTTGGTCACACAGGTTACCCGCTGTTACGTTCCCGTTACGATTTGGTTTAAGTTTAGTTTCCATTTTGAAAAATGAACAAAGACTGACTTTTTTGGTAACTATCGAACGGCGATCGAAACTGAACTGTTGTTGAAACACAATTGAACGTGTAACATTGCAAATTAGTAGAATCGGCCCCCTGTATTGGCTAAGCCGCTTTTACGAAGGTACTGTAGTGTTTATCATTCTATGATTATATTGATTACTAGCTTCTGCTCGCGACTTCGTCCGCGTGTTTCTTGTTCCCCCGACCCACCGCGTCGCATCGCATCGCCTGCCCGTGCTATTACTTCGTTTTCGCTTAGTGTTCTTTCTGACTTTTTTTCTTTTTGATCGGCTCATAGGGGTCCTTGGGTGATGTTAAATTTGCCTAGCTTTCCTTAATAATTGGGCTATCAAATGCAAAAAGAATTTTTCAAATCCGACAGGCAGTTTCAGAGATTAGCGAGTTCAACACACAAAAAATAAAAACAAATTCAGCTTTACTATTAGTATACCTCTTCAGCCGTATAATATTCAGGCCAATTTTTAAGTTTATATAAGTATAAGTGAAGTCGTTGACCTTGGTCACAATTCTGTATGGTCCATCCCATTTTGCCTGCAGTTTAGAGGACTTCCCTTTGCTGCGCACTGGGTTATGCAACCATACTAGTGAACCTTCGTCGAAACCACTACTGTTCATCTTCCGGTCATGACTAGTTTTCATTCTTTTGGACATCTATTGGCCTGATTGTCTGACGTGCTCATTTACGTCATTCATCTTGTTGCACAGGTCATTTGCATAAGCTGTTATACTGCGTGGTTTATCAGAGGAGGTCATGCAGGTGTTAGTTGTGTTTATGCGAATGTAGGGAATAGGGTAGGTATAAATGTAGGGAACATCTGATTTTTTTTTGCCATTTCAGGTTTGGTCCCATAGTAAAAGTTGTTCATAATGATGAGTAAAATGACCCCTTAAAAAGATAACGGTGATTAAGACTATATATTGATAAAGGGTGTAATTTTAATCACCGTTATCCTCCTAAGGGGTCTTTTACTTTTACTCTATGGGACCAAACCGGAAATCGCAATCCTGAAATTCAGAACCACTGATTGAGACAAGACACTGTTTCCTATAACACAGGTATTGTTAACTAGCGCAGGAGTCAGGCTTCACTTTGTTTGTACACATTTTTTATGCCAAAAAATAATTTATCTAATTATTAACTGCAATACTAATTATTAACTGTAGGTAAATATTGAAAATCTTCAATTTTACGTCAGAACATGGAGAAACACCAACTTACGCTAACGTGGACAGCGCGGCGGCGGCATTGAGTATGCTGACCAAGAGAGGGGAGCATGAAGAACTCATTCAGAGATGGCGTTACTCCTCACAAAATGACTAATGAGGACCTTGGTACACTTTTTTTTTTTGTACCTGCAGAGTCCGTCTTACCTTCCTTTCCCCTAAAGTAGTTCGAATTTGCGTATACGTAAAGGAATTACAATTTACTCTTCATTTTCTTGTTGAAGACTAAAATAAATAAAATTATGGAAATCATTTTAATGTAGGTAATTGTATTTTTAATACACTTAATATCAATGTAGCACCTTTCATAAGTATTTATTAAGACAGTTTCGGTTTCGATCTAAATTGACGCTTGTAGTGATGGGTTCTGATGAAAGCGATCGCAAGCTCCAAAAACGATCTAGGGTCGTCTACATGAACGTTGTGGCGTGTTTTGGGAATGTAAGTTATTACAGCTTTTGGGAACATTTCTCGAATTTTAGTTAAATCGTCGGGTCTGTAATCAAACATGTAAGGATTAAATTAAACGTTTTGGCACCTACTCGTAAAAAATTCAGAAGACAGTGGTCACATAAAAACCTCTCTGTGAAGGTTTTTTTGTGTACATTGTCTTCAACCACTCAAGGGAAAACTCATCATATTCATTACTGGAAACACAAAGCACGCACACGCCTTGGCGCCTGACGGCCGCTGCTAGACGCATATTCAAACCAAGCGTGCCACCGAGTCGAAGACGGTTCATGACAGAAAATGAGCGCACGCGCTGCAAATGTTATGAGTACGAGTATAGTGTTAGCGTCGCGTGCTAGTTACTGCCTTAGGTAAGTGAGCGGTGAGACAGGAGAGGTGGACAAAGGCCAAGCTAACTCAGTCTGCCAATCTTGTCAATCGTGCCTTCCCCGTCTTACCGCTCACATACCTTAGGCGATGACTAGCACTTGCGCGCGCACTATACTACTGCCGTTTCTAGACACTGCCGGCGCGTGTGATTACGTGCTCTGTGACTGGAAAGCATAACTTTAAGGACGCAAGACTTTAAAGTGAAGAAATGAATGGTCTAGGTTCTTGCTAAGCAAATAAAATTACAAGAAAGATCAACTTACGGAATTAATTCAGATATCTGACCACCTATTAAGAGTGTCGGCCCAAAGTACTTCTTATTTTTCAGAGACAATTTAGGGAAACCAGCAATATTTTTAATATCATTCAGTAAGACATCGATATTGACCTTCCAACCAATAGTGTTGTCAGATTTTATATTTATATTTTCAAGAATAGCTTTGAAGAGGTGACGATCTGCGGTTATGTCTTTCAACTGTTTCTTGGCTTCATCTTTTGCGTGACCTATGTTTTTCAGGTTCTTAAAGTGCACCGCCTTCATAGCTGCTAATATTTTCGGGAAGTCGTCACTGTAGTGCTTCGACGTCGAAACAGGAGAAATGTCAACTACTAATACGCCAGTTATTTTAAGTGGCTAAAAATAAAGAATTTTAATTAAATAAATTTCATCATCATTTGCCTAGCCTTTTCCCAACTATGTTGGGGTCGTCTTCCAGTCTAACCGGATGCAGCTGAATACCAGTATTTTACATGGAGTGACTGCCACAACCCAGTTACTGGGTAATATGATACTCCTTGGTAAGACTGGTTGACAGACTTTCAGGCTTCTGACGACCCGTAACGACTATCAAAGATCCACGAATGACAGCCAGGACCAACGTGCTTTCCGAGGCACGGAGGGATCCATTTCTTGGTATGTAAAGATCCATCCGCGGACCAACCGCGGCTAGCGTAACTTACCCTGATCGATCGACCCGTGCGGCTGTTATTACTTAGCCACAGACCCCTCTAAATGAAATTAATTAACGACTTTGTAAATTATAAAAACTAAATTAGTGAATGAGCATTCGAAATGTCAGTGTCATTATTACCTCCTAAGGTAAATGCAGCTATTAACGACCCATCAAAAGTCCGCAGGAATTACATATCTATTAATTAATTTAATTTGCATTCTTTACGTTTCTGAGACGTTTTGAGCTGTAGAAATTGGGGAAACAGGCGTGATTGTTATATAATTGAATATCACTTGAACTAAGGTTTTGTTCGGGAAATAGACAAAATACGTAATTTTCTGTAACGAGAACGCTGGCGCAGGCTGTTTCATACTTGCCCTTGTTCCTTCAGATAAGACGTTTACGACATTTTATAGAAAGATATGCTAATTACTTACATTTTTATTCTGTATTGTGAAATGTGTATTTAACAATACAGAATACTAAATGCACTTTAGAATACTAGATGGCGTAACCATCGCTGACCATGTATTTACTCTGTGCCAGCTAGGACGCGGGAACCACTGTCACTTTCCGAATTCATAGCGTTGTGTACTTTTGTCGCGTATGGTCGAAATCCGCAATTATTCGGTTAATCGTTTACCTTATCTTAAAATGAATTATGATGATGAACTCATGTGTAAATTCTTAATTTCATTTAGATAAATCACATTTCATAGACTTCTAAGTCATTCACACCCTGTCCACTAGGTTAACCGTTCGACAGATGGAACTAAGTAGTGATTGCAGCATCCTAATGATATAATGATTATCGATACGATTATTGACGCTTTAATTTGTATGTAGTAACGATTATATAATATATTTTTTGCCGTCGAATAAAAAATCGTGCGGTTTCTATGCATGTGTTTACTTTTAACACAAAACCATACCTATAGATTAGCCGCTTTGTTTACTTTCATTTCAATTTTGCAAGTATTATGGCAAACATTTGCGTGAAAATAAAGTATCCAATTGTTTGCCGTATCTATTGTGTTGTAGTATATACACATAAATATGGGGTTTACTACATATTAAAACAAACCGTTTTTTTATGCATAACATTTTATGAAAGCTTTAAAATCTAAATAAAACGTTAACATCTCATTCATGGTGGCAAATTCGTGTCCTGGCAACACTGTCACGATGCCACCGCCGCCATTTTGTTCACATTTATCACTCGCAAAGAGAGGTTTGTGCTAGTCACATTAGACATCAGAGCATGGCCACACAGTTCTCAGACTTCCACCACACCACTGCCAATATTGAACTAATATAGGCACAATTCAAAGTATATGTTGCAAAAAATAACACGAGTCCACCATTTACAGCTGACAATCAATCAAGTGACGTCTAATCAAGTGACGCCTGAAAACTGGTCAAGTGTAGTGGAAAGGACTATACGATTAACATTATCCGATTGGGAAAGAGATGTTACTTTCGACAATATAAGAGAGCAGGAACGGAAGGCGAAGACTCGTCACCTCATCAGACGAAAGTAATAATAAATACGTATTTAGGTGAAATAAACTTGTAAATAGTTATTTGGTTGTTTGATTTTCCATGTACAACCCGCAATATAAATCCATTGGATTATTTGTCATCATTGTTTAATATAAATTAAACAATCCTGAATTGGAGCGGATGCAAGGTTTTCCTATACTGGTTCACCTATTATAAACGATTATTTTCAATTTATGAATTTAAAGCGAATACACTCGATCCCATCATTTAGTACGATATAATGTAACTACGTATATTATACTATCTCTTCAAAGTGAGAGTGAACAGGCTTCTTCTGGGTAAGCTCACTCCATCGTCGACTCTGTCTCTGTCGCGTTCGACCTAGACTAGAGTTAAGAGCAAACCCATCACAAATAAATAAAATAAAAAAAAACTAATACGCATAACAATTATCTTGTTTTTGTATAAACTGATACATTTACGGTGATTATGTCAGTAAAAAATCTTATAAAGTATGTTAATTTAAACGAGGGACGTATTCGAACTCACAATAGTTCATGCTTACATGATAATAATAAAAATATGAAAAAAAAAACACTACTGAATAACACCACCCTAACCATACCAAAAATTTTGCAAAAAGTCTCGCAACGTTTATGCACCCTTACGCTAGCGATTTAATCTTATCGCAGAACTTTTGCGTGGGTGAATGACTTTTAAGTATGATTCATTTTCCCTTCATACTTTAAACCTGGCTTAAGACAGGCAAAAATATCTAAGTACCTACTAAATAAAACATTCAAAAATCTTCAATGCAAATGTGAATTGTGAACCGCAATAATTTAAGACAAAGGTATGATACGACAAAGTTAATAATTACGCACTCTTGTGGGTGATGCTCGAAGTACTCAAAAATGGCTTTTTGTAGATACAGTATGGCTCCCTTCCTCTTCCTTGGGCATTAGTCCGGTCAAATTAGACATATAGTGGTCAAATAACAAAAATTCCGACAAAGCTAAATTTTGGTGAAGACCTTAGGTACACCATTAGAAATAATGTGTCAAAAGTCCCCATCGATCCCATGTGTGCTAAAAAAAGTTAAAGATCTTATCTACAAAAATCGTCCTCATACTTTTTTTCTAAGAATTACCATTCCTGAGCTATCGCGATTCTATAAGTTGAAGGTTCTCCACGATATGCACAAATATACCACGCATATACATAGTCAGGCACTTAATACAAGTAAAAATGCCTTTGTCTAATCTATAAACTATATTATTCTGAGTATAAACATTCAAAAGAATTTATATTTAATTTATTACAATTTATATATATCTGATGAATTTATGACAGTTCCAGCAAACCAACAACAATTTTTCGCTAAAATTCATAATAAACGCTTCATTTCCATGTTAACTGACAAATTGATAACTGAAAATATTGCAGTGAAACAAACTCCAAATGACGCAGATGTCCTCACAATTGAAACAGCAATAGAATAATTTAATGCAACAAATACAACTCGCTGCTTTGCATGAATACCCGCATAACCCAAAATTTTGAAATTAGTGGTTTATAACACAGCCCAGTGCAAAATAGTCCTTATTTCATGATTAGTAAGACTCACATTCATAACGGCATAATCGGCGGTTTTGCCGTTATGAATGTGAGTCTTACTAACCATGAAATAAGGACTATTTCAAAATTTTGGGTTGTGCGGGTATTCATGCAAAGCAGCGAACTATTGTAGTTGGTGACTATGGAATTATTAATACTATTCACTGCAAGGACTCCAATCAATCAATCAATCAATTGATGGATTGACTGCTAAAAAGTATATAATTTTATATTTATTTATATTATAAGATTGATAAAAAGTATATAATTTTATCAATTGGAGTCCTTATTCCAAATGATAAAATTTTATACTTTTTAAAACGTGGAAAGGCTTAACAGCGAACAGAAATATATTCTTCAAAAAGTTTATCTGCTTATCCAAAATGCCAAAACCATACATATCTTATTTTTACGTGCGATAATCTGCTGCGATAATACATCAGCAATGTGCAGAAGGGGTAAAACATCAGTATTAAAATTATTTGAAAAAATATATTGATTGCGCTAAAGTATTTACAGAAATTGATTCTTCACCTCAAACAATCAATAATCACAAAAGGAATTCGCTCTCTCCTTGCTGTTTAAATAGCTCTAAAAAAAAGATTTTTTATATAAATATAGATCCTTATAACTTACCGGGGCTGCCTCAATTTTGTGCTGTAGAACAATGTTTGAGAAACAATAAAACTATTTTTTATTTTTTTATTTTTATAGATATTTAACTTTTGTAAAAATACACGAAACAAGAAACGTATAACTATCTTGTCTTCCTCCAACATCGGCTTCTGCTAATCGACATTTGTATCGAGTATACTAAGGAAGATTATGCTCCTTTGTATAATTTGTAAGGAGTCAGAACTTCATTTTAATAAGCGTGTGCGTTTAAAAACCGGCCCTTAGTCCACTATGGGCCGGTTTTTTGATCTGTAGTTAACTCAACCAATGGTTAAACATAGTAACTAATTGTTGAATTTTGGCTAAATATGAAAGGCTAAACATGAATGAGTTTTGCCATTATTTGCTATTTTTTAATATGAATGAGTTAACATGAATACATTCATGTTTAGCCTTTCACATTTAGCCAAAATTCAACCATTAGTTTACCATTGGTTGAGTTAACTACGGATCAAAAAACCGGCCCGAACTTCAAGGTTTCGTTTTGATGATCCTTTTGTCATCATAGATTTTGTTATAAGTTTTTACAAAAGGTATAAGAAGAAATCAGGAATCCAGTGATTGATGTTGTGTTGCGTCTAATTGGAGTATGAAAATGTGTATGTGGTGGAATGATTTTATTAAAGGTAATGGTTTGAAAAGGAAACAGTTATATTTGTATGGTCCTAGTAATGTTGGGAACTCTACGTATGTTGAATCTTTCATTGGTCGTGTAAATATGAAATATGGAATTAAGAGAGATTACTCAGGCTTCCATAAATGATAAAGAAATTGTGAGCGTGAAGAAGGCTATTTACGAACAGGATTGGAATGAGTCGGTGAAAAACTATAAGGTGTTTGAAAATGAACTGTGCTTCTATAGCAATATTTTATTCAAAGGAAACCGAATCGTAATATCTCAGAAACTGCGAAAAGACGTTCTTGATGCCGCACACGAGGGCACCCAGGGGTGGTAGCCATATAAGGTCGATCGAAATCAAAAGTGTGGTGGCCAAGAATCGACAAGGACACAGAAAATTTTGTTAAATCGTAGATATAAAAGCTGTACGTTAGTCGGAATGCCTAATCCCCCAGCTCCCATGAAACGACGTGAGCTCCCCGTAGCTCCTTGGAGTGACGTGGCAATGGATCTATTAGATCTATTGCCCAACCATGAATACTTACTTGTGGTCGTCGACTATTATAGTTGGTATAGAGAAGTAAAGACTACAAAATCCGCTCCTAGCTTCCAGCTCATCACACTGCTGAAAGAGATTTTCAATAGGCTAGGATATATATAGGTATCAATCACGGTAGATAATGGGAGACAGTTCGTCAGCGATGAATTTCGGACATATTTCAAAGAATGTAACAACGGTTCCATATTGGCCTCAACAAAACAGGGAAGTTGAGAGGCAGAACTGAGATATTTTAAAGCGGCTCAAGATCAGCCATATAGAAAAAAAAATATGAAAGAAAGTTTGTGGAAGTATTTTACAATGTACAATAGTACATCACACTCTACAACCGGTAAGTCTCCGTCAGACCTATTTTTCAGGCGTCAAAATAAGGACAAAATTCCTTCCTTACACGGTTTAGACAATGGCGATATAGAAGTTAGAGTTGGAAGTTTTGCGTCATCCTCCGTACTCACCAGACCTTGCACCGACAGACTTCTACTTTTCCAAAATTTGGACAATTCCTTGGCAGGGCAAACATTCAATAACCTGGAGGCAGTACAAAATGCCTTTGAAGAGTTTGTTGGCTCCCGTACACCTGACTTCTTCAAGAAGAGCATTGAAAAATTATCACTGCGTTGGCAGAGAAGCATCGATAGCCTGGGTGCATATTTTGATTGATAGAAATAAAAAATATTTATATAAAAATGACTGAATGAATGAATTTATATTAACTTTCTGCATACAAAACGGCAATTTCATAGGTAAAGACATAAATGCTAAAAGAAATAAATATGCGAACGTTTGGATGGATGGACGGATGGATGTTTGCTACTCAATCACGCCAGGTGGGCTTAGCTTTTTTATCTCTACGAAGAGTACACAACAGGACATAAAACAAAGTGACACAAACACTAAACAAAGTGATATTTCGTTTCTCCGTTTTTGGCATCGCACCGTAGAAATCCTTCTACAATTTGTCATTTTGTCTTTAGTTTCTAGCGATCTTTGTCTAGGTCCTTTTTAACCGACTTTAAAAAGGAGGAGGTTCTCAGGATGTTTTTTTTTGTATATTTGTTACGCGATTACTCAGACGGATGGACAGATTTAGAAAATTCTTTTTTTGTTTGAAATGGTATACTTCCTAGGTAGTCTCATATAAATTTTATTAACTTCGCTTTGGTAGTTTTTGAGTTAGCTTCAATAATGCGTATTTTTCCCACTTAGTTCATATGGATGATGTTTTAATAACGTCCTATCACTGTTATTTTCACTGTTTTGTCTGTACCACAACTAAAAATGAAAAATAACTTTAATTTCGGAAGTCGGTGGCAAAAAACGAAAATACAAAACCAAAGACACCGACTACCGAAATTAAAGTTATTTTTCACTTTGTAGTGTTTTGTTTTGGAAGTCGGTTTTATTTTTTGCTAAACAGTTTTTTTTTTATGTAGACTATTGGAAGAAAGTTGTCTAAGGTAGTGAAGACAATTTGATTTTGTAATCAGCATACTAAAGACTTTTTACTCGACGGCCACGAAGTATAGACGGTTATCTACAAAATCATTTTTTTCCTCTTCTTTTGCTTATATCTCGAAAACGGTGTGTATTATCGCAAAAATAATGAACATTTTGCCCCTTTTTATAAAACTCATACATACCCCTAAAACCTGTACAGTACAGGTTTTAAAACCAATTTTCAAATAAAAATAAGTACATAGCGGATTTTGCAGGCGCAGCGACGACATGCAGGTAATAATTTTTCATAATACACTCTTTTGCAAAAAAAAAAAAACGGGCACCTAAGGTAATTTACGTTCTAAGGTCGATTTGAGCTATTAAATGAAATTTAATTGTTTGACGTAGTCTGCATACTTATAATCGTGTAAATTAATACGCGTGAAGAATTCTGGGAATATTTTTTTAAATTTTCGATGAATTCTTTAAAACCGATGTACATGGCCAAACAATAAGAAGTTGTCGGCAATAAAAACAAGAAGATTTTTTTACTTTTTTAAATTAAATAAAGTTACAAACGTAAAAACCTAATAACGAGTGAGACCTCCTCTTGCCAAAATCACAGCTTGAATCCTTCTGTCCATGCTTTCTACGATGTTTTTAATAACGTTTTGAGGAATACGTTACCACTCTTCTGCAATGACTCTTTTTAGCTCCCTGATGTTCTGTGGAGCAGGTTGCACTGATCTTACCCGTCTCTTTAGAACATCCCAGACATGTTCAATTGGATTGAGGTCAGGAATTCGAGCTGGCCAATCTAAACGACAGATCCCAACTTCTTGCACGTACGCTTCCACGTCCCCAGAACGGTGCGGGCGAGCGTTGTCGTCCATAAAAATGGAATCTTCCCCAAGTGCTGTCAATGCGGGTTATGCATATGGAATTAGGACTTCCATTATGTGCCTAACTAACTCCGTATGCTCCGTCGAATTAATTGCTGCCCAAAACATAACGGAGCCTCAGCCATAAGGAGTGATTTCTTTTAAACACACTTCCGCATAGCGTTCCCGTGGTCTTCGCAGCACTCGCCGGTATCGGTCCTCTCCACACAAAGAGATTCTTGCTTCATTAGAAAACAGTAATTTATTCCAGTCCTCCAGAGTCCATGAAGCTCAGTTTCGAGCAAACTCAAGTTGAGCAACACGGTGCTCACAGAATAATTTAGGGCCCCGAGCCGGGCGGTAACTCCTGATATTGGCAGCCAAAAGCCTCCTCCTGGCCGTCCACAAGCTAACTTCTACTCCTCTTACTTCTTCAAGGCTCTTCTTCAGGTCCACACTTGACACCTTACGATTCCGCAACGCCTAACTCACCAAAAAGCGGTCTTCTCTTGGTTCTGTGCATCGTTTTCTTCCCGAACCGGGTCTTCTTTTGACCGAACCGGTCTCTTGATACCGTTGCCAAGTGCTCTGGACGACTCACATTTAGCCGCTGAGACACGTAAGTTTGCGAACAACCTTCTTCAAGTAGAGCTATAATTTTACCGGCCCTTATCGCTTTATCACTCATATCAAAAAGTGGTATTTACTGTAAAAAGAGAGATTAAATTGTTTAATTTGCAGAAAATATCAATCTTTTGTTAATTTCAAATTTAAATTTGGAACGTAAAGAATCATGCCAGGATGCTTCAAATAACATGCCAATACATCGTCGAATTAATAAAACCTCTTGTTCTTCTGCATTGAAGTAGAGAAACAAATCTAAAGTGGCCGTTTTTTTTTTTTGCAAAAGAGTTTATATTTTCCATACAAAAAGTGAAAAATTTCATATAAAACACGTTTAGAATCGCATTTTCGGGCGCGACTCCCCAGTTAAACAGAAAAAAATTCTTAGAAAAAACAAAGAATTCTAAGTCGAATTATGTAAAATAGTGAATTTGCAGTTGACTCTTTCTACTTTGTTGCCGTCGTACCTACTATCTACACGGTAACGTCGTTTTTGTCTACTTTTCCGTCGACAAGACGCTTCTCTACGGTTCTCGTGCTAAGCCTGTAGAACAACTGAACGCATCTAGATGAAATTTGGAAAAGAGATACTTTATAGTCTGGAATAGCACATAGGATACTTTTATCCCGGAAAAACGTACAGTTTTCGTGGGATAATTTCCAACATCCACTCGGGCGAAGCCGCTAGCAATCACTAACTTGAATTCTCATCATCATCATCATCATCATAACTGCTGGACATAGGCCCAAGCACCGCTAGTTTGACCGGTTCTTTTTTCGCACCCAACATATTCCCACTGCCACTTAAATTTGGCAATTCTTCGGGCTATGTCGGTTATCTTGGTTCTCCTACGGATCTCTTCATTTCTGATTCGAATACGTAGGGAAACTCCAAACATAGCCGTCTCCTTGGGTAACTTTCAGCCTTCTAATGAGGTCCATTATAAGCGACTTACGTTTCAGTGGCATAGGTCATCTCATCACTGGCAACGCACTTGTCAAAGACTTTAGTCTTGAAACACTGTGGTATATGAGATGAGAAGATAGTACGTAGCTTCCGAACGCTGCCCAGCCGAGTCGGATTCAACGATTGACCTCTTTCTCGAAGTTGGAACTACCTAACTAGATAGTTTGTCCTAGGTAAACATAATCGTTCACAACTTCGAGTCTCCGATCTTCACGAGGGTGGGCGTTATAATAAACATTTGACATGACCTGCGTTTTGTCTGTGTTAATTTTTAGACCCAATCTTTCGGAAGCTCTACTGAGGTCATCGAGCATTGTAACGAGGTCCTCCATAGTCTCAGTCATGACTACTATATATCGTCGGCAAACCAAAGGTGAACTCAAATGATCCAACAGATTTCATTAACCTTCGCAGCGTCATTATTTCATGTACTTACCTATTTTGATATTAAAATATACCTGTATTTATATTTATTTTTTTATTTTATATTTTTTAGGTATTAGCCGCTCAAAATAAATAGCTCTTTAAATCATAGAATTAATAGGCAGTAGTCGCACGAAAAGTGAAGCCATTTCAATTAAGCCCTTGACCAATCTGGGGATATCGTGAACAATAATTGTTCAATTATTGAAAAGAATAAATAAAAAACAATTAAACTTTTAGAAGTTTATATTGTAGGTACCTATCTAATTATATTGTAATTAATAGTAAAATAAACCAAAAATAAATTAAGTATGTGAAATTATTGTGACATATTTGAATGATATATGAAATTATTTATTTAATATATATTTATAAGAAATTACTCTGACATATCCTCTGAATCACTTGATTCTGAACTCTCTGAACTTGATTCAGAATCATCTTGTAAGTTTATAATGATTTCGTCCATCATAGTATCAAATCTCATATCATGATTCCAGTATTCTTGTTCGTTTTCTGTACGTGGTCATCGCATTTTTGCCATTATTCGGCAGAGAATTGGGAAAATAGCCTTGTTAGTATTGTAATTTTCTCGTCTAATGTAGCATTAATGTGATCTCTGGCCAGGCAATTTTTAATATTTGCCTACACAAGCTCGATCGGGTTGAGGTCTGGATGATATGGAGGTAATCTTAGAAAAGTATGACCTGCAGCTTTCAGAAGTTCATCAATCATGTATATTTTTTCTGATTGGGTCGTATTAATCAACCTCAAGAGTTCGGCTTTGATCTTCGTGGGAGAAAATGGCACGTTATGATTTTGCAACCAGTTCTGCATATTCATTTTCAAACTGGACATAGCCGGTTTCTTCTCAACTTGCACACAATGATAGGCAGCATTATCCATAACTATGACTGAGTTAGGTGGAAGTTTAGGTATTAATTTTCGATCAACCCAGTTGTAACAATTTGTAGAGCTCATGTCTCCATGACAATCCCCCGTTTTTGAATCTGATTTAAAAATTAGCAAAGCATCGTCAACTAACCCGTTCCGGCTACCAGCGTGAACTATTATTATACGCCTTCCGCTGTATACACTCCAGGCTCCGACGAAGATTGCCAACATATTTGGACATTGTGACTTTGGTTAACGTAAGTTTCATCAAAAAAAAAAAAAAAATATTTTGTTTGTCTTCTCCGAATTTTCTTATGGCCCTCATATATGTATTTCACTCGCCATTCAACAATGTTTGGTCTCTCTATTAAAAGGGAGCAAGCAGAAAGCCATTCTCTTCGAATTAAATTTTTTAAATGTATACCCCAGTTTGTGCAAAAGTTCTCTTAAAAAAGTTAATCCGCAATCTAAAATATTATCCTCTTTTAACACAGCATTTAGTTTTCGTAGACTTGGAATTTTTTTCTCTACCGTATAAAACCGATTTATTTTTCTTCTTATCACTCCTAAATCAAAATCATCAACTTGTATTTTCTTTTTATTTCGTTTGGTCTCCGCGGAGAACTAAATTTTGCTTCCCCTGTATTTTGCAAGGAAGTTTTACTTTCAGCAATCACTCTCCTTTATATTCTAAACTATTGACATCGGCTTTCCGTTTTTTAAAAAACGTATGCACTTTAAATATTATTTCCTTAGATTGTCTTTTTATCGGCGGACTCATCTCGTTATTGCAATCTCATGTGCGTTTTGTCTAAACTAGGCGGAACTTTCAACGCGTGTTGCTGTCGCGAAGGACGGCGCCGCACCAGGGTTGACAATCTTAGTACTGCCAAACGAGTAATTGTACTTTTTTAAGTATACAAAATTAAGTTGGACACCAAAAGTCTTGCCAATCGAACGATTTAACTGACATCCAATTTTGTGTCATTATATTGAAAAGTAGTTAAAAAACCTTTACCGAGATGGCGGTATTTACGTTTTGATGATGTTGTGTAAATAGGTCCACTAAGGTATGTAAGATGGCGTGATTGCTGACGTAGTGTCTCGTATGTAGTCTGTGGCTGTTACAGAGTGCTAACATACTCGATTTTCATGATTTTCACCATAATATTCAGCTTCAACATGTCGAAAAAAATTACAAAGAAAAGTAACGATAATTATTTTTATGATGCTTGAAAATTAATTAATTTATAAATGCTAGCTTCAGTAGCTTGCAACACTGTAAATGTCAAATAAACAAACATGGCAGACGGTTTTTGACGGTGTGGTGTTTTGTTTGTTTCATATGTTTTTACAGATTTTTGTCCTCTAAAAGTGCTTTTTCCACCTAAGTCCGTTGAGTTGAGCCTCTGCTTCTCCAGCTGTGTCGATTTTGTGCTTGCGTTGATAAAAATCTAGATATTGAGATAGGACTCTGACGAACCGTTTTGTGCTGTTTGTAATTTATCGTTTATCATGTCTAACAGAAAGTGTTGCGTCCCCAGATGTGTAAATAGCTTAGGTAAGTGTGTTATCCATAACTCCATAAGTGGCTGCTGAGCCAGTATCATCTTTCATAAGACAGGCACAGCACGCCACGAGGGAATTAATTGTAGGTATTGCTTCACTAAATAGTGAAGGCGAAACGTAAATACCTATTAAGTATACACTTATGCTATTTTTTCAGAAACTGAGGTGAATTTACATAAATTCTCTAATCCAGCTAAGAATAGTAATATAATAATTTAATACATGGGTCTATTCTATTGGTGGTGACATTTTGCAACTTGAAAATAACCATATTTTAAAATACCGCCGTGTATGTCATGAACACTTTGAAGAAAAGTATTGGTGCCGGAATAATCGACTTACTAAAGAAGCTTCACCAACGACAAACATGCCAGGTCAGTGATAATAAAATATATCTTAACGCTTAATAAACCTATTTTAGTAAATATTGTATTGTTAATTTCTTTCAAATTATGATATGTGTTTGAAAGAAGAAGACAAAACACTTTTACGTTTATAAAGCATTTTAGTTTTTAGGGTTCCGTAGTCAACAACAAACTCTTATAGTTTCGCCATGTCCGTCTGTCTGCCCGTCTTTCCGCAGCTTAGTTCAGAGACTCAAAGTACTAGAACGCTATAATTTGGCATGCATATACATATTAATCAGACCGACATAGTGGTAAAATAAAATCACGAAGAAAAAGTTTTTAGGGTTCCTCCTGTACACGTAAAGTGTGGATTTTTTATATATTTTTTTATTTTTTTTTGCTTTATCATATAAATAAAAAATGACTTAGATAGCACGCATTAAAGTTCGGGAGTGGGGGCTCGCTACGTCACTTCTACGTACAAAATCTACCAAGGCGTGACGTCATGCCACATTTTAACTCAATGTATTGCCGTAATCTTTTGATTATGTAGAAAAAGAAAAAATACATGTCTAATTAAAAAAAAAATTCTCATCATCTCTATTGTTAACCAGATTTCTTTAACTATCGGGTTCAGCTATTCTGATTGATAATTATGATTTATTTTATTGCAGAGCAACGCAAAATGCAAAGATCAAAAGTGATCACAAAGAAGCGCCGGAACCGTGTTGCTGTAACTCAATCTGAGCATCCTATAAATAGAAAACTTGTGCTAGTTGGAGTGAAACTCAGTAAATGCCGCAGCAAAGTTAAAAACCAGGCAAAAAAGATCAAGGCACTGCAAAATTTAACTACCAATCCACAGTTTCTGAAAACACTAGACAAATTGCCTAGTACATCAAAAATTTAGACTTTACTACAATTCAGAGAGCATAAAAAGGGAATAAAAGGACGTCGTTTCACATTAAAAGAAAAAATTGTTGCTTTGTCTATCCTTAAACAAAGCCCAAAAGGGTACAGATTTCTTAGGAAAATCTTTATACTGCCATCACGTCAAACTCTTCTAAAATTGTTAAATATGGCAGACATAAATCCAGGAATCAATAAAAATATGATTCAGCAGATAAAGAAAGCAACAGAGAAAATGAAGTTAGAACATAAAATATGTATTGTTTTATTTGACGAAATGTCACTCAAACCCAGTGTGACATATAATGAAAGAAAGGACAGAGTTAGTGGTTTTGTTACCAATGGCCAAGAGACACTACCTGAATATGCTGATCATGCGCAGGTGTTCATGGTAAGAGGCTTAGTAAAAAATTATAAGCAACCTGTTGCATACACCTTTTCGCAATCTGCAACAAAGGGGCCTGAACTTGCGAAACAATTAAAAGCAGTCATCACTGAGCTCCAAGATGCGGGTCTTATTGTGGTAGCAACTGAGTGTGAACAAGGCACAAATAATGTGAACTGTATTAAATATCTCTTACGAGAAACACGAAAATCTTGTTGAGAAAGGGAGAAGAACCCAGGGACAACATGATATTAATAAACAACCAAGAGATTATACCACTATACGACCCGTCCCACTTAATGAAATGTATTCGAAATAATTTAATTTCAAAACATTTGAAATATGTCAAAAATAATGAAACAAAAATGGCAAAATGGGAACGTATAACTGCACTGCATAAAGAAAACCCTGGCTACAAAGGAATACGGTTGGTACCAAAATTGACGGATTCCCACTGTGACCCATGCAAAATTCCAAGGATGAAAGTTAAATTCGCAACCCAACTATTCAGCCAAACTGTGGCATCAAATATGGGCTATCTTGCAGGTAAATTTCAGCAGTACCTAATGTTCTTTTTACTTTATATTCTACAGCTCACAAGCTTTTTTGTGATATTATCAATAATAACAATTTATTAAGGTGATTGGCGAAATTTTCTTGCGTGTTTTGCAATTTGCAGGTCAGTGTCAGGTTGTATCTTGATCTAAATATGAAAAATTATGTAAATACATATTTCTTATTGTCGCGAATCATATTTTGATCAAGATACAACATGACACTGACCTGCAAATTGCAAAAAACCCAAGAAAATTTGAATTTCGTGGGCAACCTTAGCGCATCCCCCTGAAATACTTGTCATACGGTTCTCATCTTTTTATTCTGCCAGATCAGATCTAAACACTGTAATAAAAATTGTTTTTATTTTTTTTATTTTCCAGATAAAGGAATCATTCCAGAAGAAGCCAAAGGTACAGCAGACATCATGTTGTTCTTTGATCAACCTTTTGACTCGTTAAATGGAAGTTTCGGGAAAAGAAAGAAGTACCTATGGCAAGCCTCTTCTAGGACCTGTGACGCCTACTTCCATACACCATAAAACATGGACGAAGTCCAAACAATTCATGAAGAATATGAAATTTATCAACCCTGAATCATTAAATAATGAACATGTACCACACATTAAACAATTGGATATGGACACTAGAAGGTATAGAATTATTATTAAAAAATAGTGCTTCCAAATACAGTGTAACATCAGTTTGGTTGCGGCATCTGAATCAGGATCCAATTGAAAACTTTTTTGGGTCCATAAGAAGCCACGGATGCCGCAACGTAAACCCTAGACCAGAAAGGTTTGAAGCAGCATTTACCACATTGCTAGTTAACAGCCTATCAGTAGACAGTTGTTACGCTTTGCATGAAGTACTCATCACAGGTCGGGGCAGCAAAGAACAAATAAATTGCGAGCTCGATAATATTCCCGACATCACACTCACACCTCTGGAAGAAAAAAATGACCCTCGCAAAATTGGAGGCCTACAATACGTGAGCGGGTATTTTGTAAAAAGAGCCAAGAAACATGTCTTCAAGGGGTGTGATCAATGTAATAAAAATTTGATGTCTAACCATGAGCCTGAGTATTTAAGGTACAGGGAATATGCAAATAAAAAATGTCCCAGCGACTCTCTCTTAAATTGTGTTTCGAATCTGCAGGATATAAATTACACAATATTAAAAAAAAACTTAGAAAAAAATCATTTAAAAGAACTGATCAAAATACTTATATTAATGCATGTGGATTTTAATTTTATAGAATGCGCAATTCACAATGAAAACCTAATTGATTTTTTAATAAAATTATCCTGCAGATTCTTCATTTATAATTATTGTAAAGATATAAATAAAATATTATTATGTAAGAGAGAGTGTGATGATGATACGGATTTGCATAAAATTAAAGCAAAAAAATTGTCTAAAAAATGTTTTAAAAGAAAGAAATAAAATAATTAAATCGAAGATAACAATGTTTTATTATTGGAACTGTGAATTACTTTTCGTTAATTGACATAACAAAATAATCAGTAGGCACCGCTAGCTAGGCCGTAATACACATGTAGACATGTGTATGTGTGCGTGTGCGTGATATTATGTTGACATTAATTCCGAAACTCTAATTCAGAGGGCGCCACTTGGCGTTACTCAATTTGGTGGCTGAGATAGACCTCTATCCCTATATGTACTCTGTGGGCCAACTAGTTCCGCGCGCACTATAAATCGTATATTTGACAGACGCCATTACAATGAAAATGTTGCTAGGCATAGGAAAATATTTTACCCCATTTTTATTATTATAATTATATATATCCTAATTCACATATAAGTAGGTATTTTTCTTTGCCAAATACATTGTGCAATGAATAAATAAATAAAATTAATTAAATAAAAAAATTAAATCATTCTAAACGCAACTTACATAATAATTCTATGTCAATGCAAGGTTGGCAAAATTTAACCATTCCATTTTCCCCACTTTTTCGGGACAATGGCATTTACTTGCAACATTACTCCTTTGCTTGTGTGCGTGTCGGTGAACGTAATTACGTGCCGCATATGCACACATTCATTGAGTTGTTGTTTCAACTTTGAACGGAATTTTGAAAGAAACTATCACTCGTAAGTCTAATTACTCTAAGCTTTAAATAGGTATAATTTTTGTTACTGGGGCCTTACCTCCATTAAGGCTAAACACATGGCTGCTTTGCCTCCCATGCTGTGTCCAATGAGGCTCGCTTGTTCAACTCCTAGTTTCTGAAATAAATGTAAAATATCCCCTGCGTGGTCTTCATACTTATGAGAGTTTACATGTGGACTATCGCCATGATTTCGCAAATCTACGGCTACCACAGATCTTCGTGTCATATTTAGTATTATCTTTCCTATGCTTTCCCACTGCTTTTTACTGCCTAGAAGGCCGTGAAAAAGAAATATGGGAGGTTCTTCTGATTCTGTGCTTCCTTCACCGAGTACTTTATATGATAAAACAACAGATCTTTTACAGATCTGGTAAGATGGTATTACTTGTTTAAACAGTGCATTATATTGAAATACAATTGAATGGAATCTTCTTTCCATGTTTTGGGGAGTGCGGCCATCAGTCGCGCTGTACACTTCTATCGTGATACCTACACTTTATTTATACATTAATCATTGTTTGTTTTCATTTTATGAAGACTTTTTGACATTTCTATAACAACTTCAACTTGACATGAAACTTCCATAGATTCAACTTTATATAAACTAGAATGAAAAGCTTATTTAAAAGGTTTTGTTGTGATAATAATAATAACCCCACCGTAGTATCTCTACGTTGACGTCGTGGTGGGGCTTGCGAGCTCCGAACTTTAAGCCTGTGCCGGTAGAGTTTACTTTGCTGGAACAGGTCTAGGATGAGGATCCAAACCAAGAGAGATACAGAAACCCACAGGGCAGCATGTGGCGAGCTGTTGGCCAGTAGCGACACCACGGACCCCTATCTCCCGGGAGATGTCTTGTTCTTCACCTCTGGCTTGCCTTTGTTACCCAATCCACTTTAGCCACCCAAACCCATAGCCCAATATGTTTTGTTTCCATGCCTTCCAAAGGTCCGGGACCCCAGGGTCCCGAGATATGTAAGAAAAAAAATAATAATAACCCCATCGCAGTATCGCAGTAACGGGTCTAGGATGAGGAGCCAGACCAAGACAGATACAGAAACCCGCAGGGCGAGCTGTTGGGCAGTAGCGACCCCACGGACCCTATCTCCCGAGAGAAATCTTGTTCTCATCTCTAACTTGCCTTTATTGGCCGGCTGGAGTGAACACTGACGAGGAACAGAGCTCCCACCTCTTTCTTGCCTTTATTGGCCGGCTTGAGTGGAGATTCGCAAGAGCAAACGTGCTCGGAGGAAGGAAGTATTCCAGTAAGGTGCTGGTAGGGATCTTGACCGTACTTCCGGGATTGTCCTGATAGCCGTGGAATACCTCTCCACTCCTCAAGCATCTCAGGAAGTGTTGCCCCCTTGTCGCTACGTCACTATGTGTTAGCGGCCGTTTCCGGAGGCCCATTATTGCGTGTGCAAGTCACCCCCTGCCATTTTATCCGTGTATAATATGTAACATTGGTCAGGCAGGGGACATAGTTCTTCCATAGTTCAAGTAACCCAATCCACATTAGCCACCCAGACCCATAGCCCAATATGTTTTGTTTCCACGCACAACAATAGTCCTGCACCAACCGTGGGTTGTCCTTGGGTGCACTTGCATAGTACATACGGGGATAATCGTCGGCTGGTGCCTCCTTATCATTTAAAATTATTTAAGGGGCCTCTGCGAGTTGGCTTCGGCTCCTCGTACGCCTTCCAAAGGTCCGGGACCCCAGGGTCCCGAGAAATGTAATAATAATAATAATAATAACTCGGGGGAGGCTAGATCGCCCCAACGTGTCTCAGCGGTGGGAAGACCTAGACTACCGACGAATAACGTCGATCCCGCACCCGAAGCATCTGGAAAGAGATCCCGGACAAGAGAAGTTCCCGAAGGCAAAATCCCAGGCTTAGGGTAACCTATGAACCTTTTCCCCATGTACCCATAATCCAGACAAGTAATTTCCTTCCTATCCATATTTTCCCGTCGACCCTGAATCCCAGGCCATTTCCCAAAAAACCCTTAACTTCTTCATCCACAAATGTCCATCCCTCCCATCCCTATAATCATCCAGCGCTCTTTAGCTCCTTCGAGACAGTAATTTGATTTTTTTGGCGCGGAAACTGTTTTTTGTTTATTACGTGGAAACTACGGGGCCTAGAAATTTGAAAATTTTGCTGTTACGCCTTAACTTTTTCATTTAAATCGAAATGTGGAGACTGGGGTGACGTCACTCCAGCTTACATATATTCATCGGTTTATTACTCATAGAGTATTTTGACCAGAGGTTTGAAAATTTTGTTTTTATTTATTTTTTATTTTATTTATTTAACCATTTATGTACACACAAATAAACAGACAAGAAAAAAGGAACAGAAAATTACGTACAAAGGTGATGCTTATTTCTAAAGAAATCTCTTCCAGCATCTACCTGCGATAGGACAGAGGATAAAAAGAGATGTAGACACCGTGTGTAAGAATAAGAGAGAAAATAAAAATACATAAAATCTAAAAAAAAACAATTCACTAAGCTAATAAAACATATAATAAATACTTAAATACATGGGTGAATATTTGACCTTTTAACCGCCCGTCATTACCTTCCGCCAAAAGTTGATGAAGGAGAATATATTTAATGAAATATTTCAGCAATTCCTGATTCTGGTCCTTAAGCAGATTCTGGGAATTGATGAAATATTTCATTAACGATATTCTCCTTCATCAACTTTTGGCGGAAGGTAATGACGACGGTTAAAAGGTTAAATATTCACCCACATACATACTTCTAGAATAAATATCACTAAAATAACTATGACGCAATGGAAAGATAGTGTTCTTTCACTCTTCTTTTAAATACTCCAACAGTTTGGCAGTCCCTAATGTCAGGTGGAAGTGAATTCCACAACCGAACCGCGTGCACACTGAAGGAGTAAGAGTAGAAGTCAGTGGAATGGGAAGGAAATTTTAGGAGGTTTCTAAGATGCGACCTGCAAAGCACATCAAAAGGACGGGCATAAGAAAAGCGTTCCCGCAAATAGGAAGGTGTTTTAGGGTTGTGAAGGATGTTAAATAGCAAACACAATATGCGAGAGTTCCTGCGAAGTCGAATAGGTAGCCACTTGAGAGTCTTGCGAAAGTTAGAGTTAGAAACGTGGTCATACTTTTTAAGGTTAAAAACAAAACGAATACAGATATTTTGTAAACGCTCAAGTTTATTCAAAAGCTCCTCGGTGGCATCCAAATAACAGGCATCTGCGTAGTCAATAATAGGCTGAATGAGAGTTTGAGCAAGGGAGATTTTGGTGTTCAGGGGTAAGAAGCACTGGAGGCTTTTCAAAGAATGAAAAGTGTAGTGCACTTTACGACTGACTTGAGCAACGTGGTCAGTCCACGATAAATAGGAGTCCAAGGTCACCCCCAGGTTTTTAACCGTATTTGCGTATTCAATCTGAACTTTCAGACAGAGTGGAGACAGCGACGCAACATCGAGCCTATTCCGCATATATCTGCCGCCAATAATTATAGCCTGGGATTTCCTAGGGTTGGATTCACTCATTACAAGTTCATACATACTATAATGCGAAAAGACTTTTTCCCTAAAAACCCTAAAAAGTCTTTTCGCATTATAGTATGTATGAACTTGTAATAAAATCTCTTTGGCTATACTAGTATCTGGCTGGTTTTGGTATCATTGAAAGTTTAAATTTTAAAGAACATAATTCCAAATTCAAATTAGGAAAATGTGTGATTTTCATTTGTTTTTCGTACCGTCAAGATGAGTGAATCTAATGAAGAAATTCGATACATTTTAAAATTTTACTACAAAAAAGGTAAAAATGCAACGCAAGCCGCGAAAAAAATTTGCGATGTTTATGGACCTCGTGTAGTGTCTGTGAGAGTAACACAAATTTGGTTTAAGCGTTTTCATTCCGGAAATTTTGATGTCAAAGATGCACGTCGCTCTGGTCGCCCTATTACGGATAAAATGGATGCCATTTTTGAAAAAGTGGAGCAAGATCGGCATATCAGTAGTTACGACGTAGCTGAAGAACTGGAAATTGACCACAAAACAGTTTTGGCGCATTTGAAAAAAACTGGGTACACAAAAAAGCTCGACATTTGGGTACCTCACGAGCTCACTGAAAGAAACCTAATGAACCGTGTACTCATTTGTGATTCTTTATTACGACGTAATGAAACCGAACCATTTTTGAAGAAGCTGATAACTGGTGATGAAAAGTGGATCACGTATGACAAGAACGTGCGAAAAAGGTCGTGGTCAAAGGCCGGTAAGGCAGAGACTGTGGCGAAACCCGGGTTAACTCGCAACAAGGTGATGCTGTGTGTGTGGTGGGATTGGAAGGGCATTATTCATTATGAGCTGTTACCACCAGGCAGGACCATCGATTCTGAACTCTACTGCGAACAACTGATGAGATTAAAGCAAGAAGTTGAGAGAAAGCGGCCGGAATTAAGCAACAGAAGGGGTGTGGTTTTTCATCATGATAACGCTAGACCTCACACATCTTTAGCCACTCAGCAAAAATTAAGAGAGTTTGGCTGGGAGGTGTTAATGCATCCGCCGTATAGTCCTGACCTTGCACCTTCAGATTTCCACCTGTTTCGGTCTCTTCAGAATTCTTTAGGCAGTGTCAGGTTAACATCACGAGAGGACTGCCAAAACCACTTGTCGCGGTATTTTGACCAGAAGTGCCAAAATTTCTAGAGCAATGGGATCATGTCCCTACCTACAAGATGGCAAAAAGTTATCGAACAAAATGGTACCTACATACTTTAGTTAAATGTAAATAAACTATATTAAAAAATGTTTTGAATTTTCTTAAAAAATGCGAAGAAACTTTTTCCCCAACCTATTATATATTTAGTGGTGATTATTACTTATACGTCTTATACGTTCTACCGGAGTGGTTGCAAACGCCCTAAAGATGTGAATAAATATTACACTTAAAACGTGGCACTAAGCTCAACTAAGGTCAACTTAATTCACAAGGAAAAGACTAATAAATTATACGCGTTAGAAACTAACAAACAACTTTAAGGGCTGATTTTTCAATAGTCAAATAACTTTTGTCCGAAGAATAAATATAACAGTATGACATGTTTTCTATACAAAAGCTGTCAAACCGCCATATTTATTCCATTAATGAAAGTTATCTGACGATTGAAAACTTTGCCCTAAGTCAAATAATTATGAAGATATTATAGAAAAGTCAATTATTTGGAACAAATTCCGATGCGAAGCTCAGTAGGTGGTAAATGATGTAGGTTTATAGCACCGTAACACGTTCTTCTCTATCTCATACAGTATAGTCCATTTAGTACGACTTTGCTTAAAACAACCAACTGTTTTTAGCGCCGTAAGTATAAGCATATGTTTGGTTTTAATATGTACAATTATGAATGTGATTATTTTAATAAAAAAACAAAAAATTAAAATTGTCGGTTCGTTTAGTACGACTTCTGGGCATACATTTGGTTTTAATATGTACAATTTATATGAATGTGATTATTTTAATAAAAAACAAAAAATTAAAATTGTCAGCTCTTTTAGTAGGACTTCTGGTTAGCACGACGTAATGTCACCGGTCCCTTGGCCGTCGTTATAACCAGATTGTACTGTACGCGATTACGGTCAGGAGTCAGGGCCAGGCCGGTGGAGCCAAAAAATTTGACTTGGAAAAATGACGAAGTTTCCTAATAAAAAAAATATGGATACCGAGTCACAAGTCGGATTTCTAAATAAAATGAAAAATGAGGAAAGCTCATTGGGCGTTTTGTTCGGACATTTGACCCAAGGCGTACACAAACAAAATAGGGCAGATTGTGCAGATAACTATCTCTGCAACACAATGGTAAAGGTTGCTTTCTTGTAGATTGCAGGAGAGTAAGAAAAAAAGGAAGAAAAAAAAAACATGAAAAATAATATAGAAAATTAAAACTTGTAGGAGTATTGGCGTCAGGCAGATAAGCACAGTAGTGGTGATTCCTAGAGCTGAGGCCTAGGACAGGCTTTATAGAAATCTCTGGATGGTTTGAAGGCTAATTACAGCTATTTAATATTGTAAAAGCTAGAAAAAAGAGTGGTAGAGATATGTCGTATATAAAATGTAAGTATAAAAGATAGAAACGGAAAGGCTTTGATGAATGGTTATGAAATAAAAGGGCGTTGGAAGAGATACTTTTAAAATACGAAGAGAATGCGGGAGTGCTTTGGAGGTTAGCGTCAATAATATCTATATTGTTATAGATATTATTGACGTTACCTATATCGTTGTTCAACTTTTGTTACTTTGAAGTCTAAATGAAAGATTGAAAGGGAGATAAAATAAAATCCAAATCTACATATTACATACATTTTTATTCTGCTTGATCAAAATCAATTGTGAGGTTATCTGAAAAGACCGCAGGTGCGTTAATTACTTCCTGGTGCCTGGCCCATGACAAAAAGTACACTACGCTAGCGACATGCGCACAACTTCCAACGGTACGGCCGCCGTCAATACACGAGCAGTAATATTGCTGAATGCATTCTCTTCCGACCCTTGTTGGGTCTATTAAAATGTACGTATAGTACTGTCGCATTCGGACGTGTCTCGATTGAATTCGGCCTGTGATTAATATGTTATTCTCGACCAAATGTTGGTGTCGATACATTTCTATGACGTATAAACCATTTGGACGCACGTGCTCGTAACAATATGATCTGGCAATTTTCAAGTGATATGATCCCAACGTGAACAAGATTAATTCCTCATACGTCAGCTGTGGAAACTATGCAAAATCTGGATTATTACCGTCCAGCCGCACAAATGGTACTCTCTGACTATTTAAATTATAGGCTGTCACATATTCCGCCAACTAATTGGGTTGATTGATTCTGTCATTTATTGTAGGTATAAACTGCTCGGCGTATACAGTATCTTCGTACGGACGCCGAGTCACGTTGATGATTGCAGCAGTTATTCTAAAATCGGTCATCATGTTTCTCATGGCGACTTTAAAATATGTATGGCGAAAGATCTTAAAATCTTTTTGGAATCTGCTATTTACTGTTTCAACCACCCATCGGAACATCGTTATTATTCGAGATTTATTCATCAGCTGTCGTCAATTGCTCTCCTCTACTTCTCATTGGTGGCATGTATGAGAAACCAGAACGGATTGTGACAAGAAAACGAGCTACATTCTACATATGCCAAACATTGCACCGCAAGCTTCCTGGTCAAGCACTCTCACTTGCCAGCCCACTGTACGACTTACAATGAGTGACACTACATTCTACATATGCCAAACATTGCACCGCAAGCTTCCTGGTCAAGCACTCACTTGCCAGCCCACTGTACGACTTCCAATGAGTGACACTACATTCTACATATGCCAAACATTGCACCGCAAGCTTCCTGATCAAGCACTCTCACTTGCCAGCCCACTGTACGACTTCCAATGAGTTCTACATATGCCAAACATTGCACCGCAAGCTTCCTGGTCAAGCACTCACTTGCCAGCCCACTGTACGACTTCCAATGAATGACACCACATTCTACATATGCCAAACATTGCACCGCAAGCTTCCTGGTCAAGCACTCACTTGCCAGCCCACTGTACGACTTCCAATGAGTGACACTACATTCTACATATGCCAAACATTGCACCGCAAGCTTCCTGGTCAAGCACTCACTTTCCAGCCCACTGTACGACTTCCAATGAGTGACACTACATTCTACATATGCCAAACATTGCACCGCAAGCTTCCTGGTCAAGCACTCACTTGCCAGCCCACTGTACGACTTCCAATGAGTGACACTACATTCTACATATTATGCCAAACATTGCACCGCAAGCTTCCTGATCAAGCACTCTCACTTGCCAGCCCACTGTACGACTTCCAATGAGTTCTACATATGCCAAACATTGCACCGCAAGCTTCCTGGTCAAGCACTCACTTGCCAGCCCACTGTACGACTTCCAATGAATGACACCACATTCTACATATGCCAAACATTGCACCGCAAGCTTCCTGGTCAAGCACTCACTTGCCAGCCCACTGTACGACTTCCAATGAGTGACACTACATTCTACATATGCCAAACATTGCACCGCAAGCTTCCTGGTCAAGCACTCACTTTCCAGCCCACTGTACGACTTCCAATGAGTGACACTACATTCTACATATGCCAAACATTGCACCGCAAGCTTCCTGATCAAGCACTCTCACTTGCCAGCCCACTGTACGACTTCCAATGAGTTCTACATATGCCAAACATTGCACCGCAAGCTTCCTGGTCAAGCACTCACTTGCCAGCCCACTGTACGACTTCCAATGAATGACACCACATTCTACATATGCCAAACATTGCACCGCAAGCTTCCTGGTCAAGCACTCACTTGCCAGCCCACAGTACGACTTCCAATGAATGACACCACATTCTACATATGCCAAACATTGCACCGCAAGCTTCCTGGTTAAGCACTCACTTGCCAGCCCACTGTACGACTTTCAATGAGTAACACTACATTCTACATATGCCAAACATTGCACCGCAAGCTTCCTGGTCAAGCACTCTCACTTGCCAGCCCACTGTACGACTTCCAATGAATGACACCACATTCTACATATGCCAAACATTGCACCGCAAGCTTCCTGGTCAAGCACTCACTTGCCAGCCCACAGTACGACTTCCAATGAATGACACCACATTCTACATATGCCAAACATTGCACCGCAAGCTTCCTGGTTAAGCACTCACTTGCCAGCCCACTGTACGACTTTCAATGAGTAACACTACATTCTACTTATGCCAAACATTGCACCGCAAGCTTCCTGGTCAAGCACTCTCACTTGCCAGCCCACTGTACGACTTCCAATGAATGACACTACATTCTACATATGCCAAACATTGCACCGCAAGCTTCCTGGTCAAGCACTCTCACTTGCCAGCCCACTGTACGACTTCCAATGAATGACACCACATTCTACATATGCCAAACTTTGCACCGCAAGCTTCCTGGTCAAGCACTCTCACTTGCCAGCCCACTGTACGACTTCCAATGAGTGACACTATATTCTACATATGCCAAACATTGCACCGCAAGCTTCCTAGTCAAGCACTCTCACTTGCCAGCCCACTGTACGACTTCCAATGAGAGACACCTTTGTTCATCACACTTAATAATGGGTTTTGGACATTTGTGACACTATGGCCAGTTTGGTTGCAATTAAAGCATACTGAAGGAGTATTGTTTGCTTGCCTACATTGCACGATGACCACTTTTACTACAAATATGACAAACTATGGTGGAATTATTCGGAAAAGAGAATTTAGATTTATTTTTATGTACTAACTCTCTTTGATCACGGCACATGTCTATATTTTAACAAATCTTCAGGTTGAGCAAAACGTGCTGAAGATGCTCCTGCTCTAATAGTGCGGTCCTCAAGACCATAAATGATACAATCAACTGCTTTCTTGCCTGATATATCACATGTATTCAGCAAAATCATTTTATCATAATAGTAATCATCGAAGGAATCACCTATTTTATATTTGTTTTCTAGCATTTCAATTAACAAAGCACCATAATTAGAGTCAGAAGGAAACGCACGTTTTAAATTATGTTGCCATTCTAACCATGTATATTTCATAGTTTTAAGTCCTCCATACCATTTCTTTTTTAACGAGTCGTTTGTTGATCAGACCAACCATAGATATGAGCACATTTGTCGACTTTAGACAGCCAGGTCCATTCTTTGATTTTTTTTTTTTACGGACGAGTCAAATTCAGGAATTGCTTTTTATCACATTTTAATGAACAATATGAAAAATAATCAGGTTTCACACTAGAAGAAATAAAGCTTACTAAATCATGCAAATTGATTGGCAAATTAATATTAAGTGAGTTACTTCCCAAACCTCCATCTGGAACTCCTGAAGATCCTGGCCTCGCGTCCAGTCTCCGCAGCATAGCTCCTATTTTCTTCCACTGGCCCTGGTTCAGGACATTTCACCAATCTTCAACCGCTACAGAAAAATCTCGACTCCTGGTTGCGCTATTGGAGTTTCACATGACCTTTTTTTTTTTTGTGGATGGGAAATCAACAAATAACTTCTCCCACTCTGGGTGGAGCGGAAGGGCGTGTCAGACTTTTACTGACCCACCCGTGTTCCTTCAGTTGCCTATGCCAGGGCCACGGTATCTTTTTCAAACAACCCGCGACCCCAGCGGCATCGGCCCTATTGGACCCCATCTTTTGCTGACATCTCTTTGAGGCGCGCGTGGAACACAACGCGCCGTCGACCCGGGCCTGGTCCTCACCGGACGGCGAGCTACCCACTACTCACCGTCCGCAAGCCCGCGCCTACGGTGGTCGGGAATCAGCTATCGATTCCCGCCGCCCAGGGCGTCTCCTGCGGCGACTGAGGGCGTGAGGCTGCCTCTCCCTCACGCGTTCGGCCTCCTCCTTCGCGAGCATTACCGCTTCGCAGAAGGAGTTGACGGCCTCCCATGCACTCTCGCTCCGCACCATGGCCTGGACCAGGCTCGGACGCGAGAGATCGCCGCCGCCGATCGCCTCCGTGAGAACACGGCGGTGCTCTGCCCAAGCCGGGCAGACCTCCACTGTATGCTCCACCGTGTCCTCTGGGCGATCCACACAATGGTGACACCCGGGCGTTTCCTCCCGCCTTATGCGAAACAGGAACCTCCCGAAACAACCGTGTCCGGTGAGGACCTGCGTCAGGCGGAAGGTGAGGACGCCGTGGCGCCTCTCTAACCACTCCTCAAAGAGGGGACTTATCGCCGCAATTGTGGCGTGCCCAGCGCTGGGCTGCGACAGTCGCACTCTCCATGTCGCCATGAGATCCCGCCGGAGCTCTGTCCGCTGTACCGTGATTTCTCGCGGCAGCGGAGTTACGCCCCGGCGTTTCGCCTCCTCGCGCCACTCCCACACGTGCGCGAGGACTTTCGCCTCCAGTTCCCACGGCGGCAATCCAGCAAGGAGGCTCGCCGCCTCACCGGAGACCGTGCGGTAACCCCGGACTAGCCGAATGGCCATGACCCTCTGGGACGCGTTCAACTGGCGGACTGGCCGCAGCCTCAGGGAACTCGCCCACACCGGTGCCCCGTAAAGGGCCATGGACCGCACGACCCCCGCGTAAAGCCTCCGGCAGGAGGCGTTTGGACCACCTAGATTGGGCAGGAGCCGCTTCAAGGCAGCCCCAGCCCGCTCCAGTCTGGGAGCCAAACGTCGGAAATGCTCCACGAAGTTCAACCGGCTGTCGAGGACGAGTCCCAGGTACTTCATCGTCGACTCGACTCCGATGCGAACCCCTCCTACCGTTATTTGGGAACCCGACGGTGGCGCATTCCGAGGACCATGAAAACACATGGCCTCGGACTTGTGCAGGGCCACCTCGAGTCCCAACTGCCGGATCCTCTCAACGACTATCGCAACCCCGCGTGTCGCTAATTCAGCCGCCGCCTGGTGCGACCTCCCCTGCGCCAGGACCAGCGTATCGTCAGCGTAACATACCACGCTGACGCCGCTAGGGAGGTCGGCGCGCAGCACCCAGTCGTACCCGATGTCCCACAAATGCGGCCCCAGGACCGATCCCTGTGGGACACCGCACGACATCTCTCGCCGGTTCCACTCTCCCTGATGACCGGAGTAGATGACGGCCCTATCCGTCAAATAGGCCTCAACCACTCGACAGAGGTAGGTCGGCATCCGGTGATACCGGAGTGCCTCCCTGATGCAACTCCAGGGCAGGGTATTGAAGGCGTTGGCGATGTCTAGAGACACCGCCAAGACGACCCCACCCCGGGCCACAGCATCCCCCGTCGTGAGGGCTCGCACGCGCATGATGGCGTCCACCGTAGAGCGCCCCCTGCGGAAACCAAACTGGCTCTCCGCCAAATCCGGCCCCTCCTGCACCAGCCACCCGACGAGGCGGTCTGCAATAACTCTTTCAAAGAGCTTGCCCACCTCGTCGAGCAGCACGATGGGTCGGTAAGCGGACGGAGAGTCCGCAGGGCGCCCCGGCTTCTTAATGAGGACCAGTTTCCCGGTCTTCCAACGAAGTGGGAACTGGCCCCTCTCCAAGCATGCGCTTAGGAGCCCCCCTAGTCGAGGCCCGAGAGAACCAAAGGCCAGAACCCAGGCTCTTCCAGGTAAGCCGTCGGGTCCTGGGGCGGCATTTTTGGCACTCAGCCTACGTACCGCCGCTCTCAACTCTACCTCGGTCACTTCCGGAGCATCGTCGTCGTCGTCGGTGATGTGGTCCGCAACGGGCACCGCAGGAAGCGGAGCCATGGGCGGGGGAGTATGTTCCCCTCGCGAAGGGAACAGAGCGCTCACCACGTCCTCCACGAGCTGGGGCCGGAGACTCTGCGTCAGCGGGGGTGCCCATGGACGGAGTTTATTCCGCACCATTTTATAAGGGCGTCCCCATGGGTCCCTGTTTAGAGTCTCCAGCGACTCCTCGCGAGCCAGATCCCTGGCCCGCAAGATCTCCACTCGGAGGGCGGTCTTCGCCGCTCTGTACCCCTCGTACCGCCTGCGGTGCCTGGTGTACCGGTGCCGCGCAGCAACGCACGCCTCGCGCAGAGCCGTCAGCTCCGGCGACCACCAATACACCTGGCGCCAGGCGCGACCGGGCTGGACCCGGGGCATTGCCACGTCACATATTTCGGACATGGCCTCCCGGAACCACTCCGCCTCGTCGTTGATGTCGGCAGGCCTGTCCGGTGGTGACACCCAGGCCTGCACGATCGAGGCTTCCAGGAGGAGTTCCCGGTCCAGCTTCTTCAGCGCCCACCGCGGACCACTCGGGGCCTGTCGGACCGGCGCGCTCGAGGTCTGGGCGGAGACATCAAACCGGATGTACCGGTGGTCGGAGTAGGTCTCCACCCCTTCTATGACGCGCCAGTCAACAACATGTGGCAACAGAGCGGGTGCTGGCGAACGAAATGTCCACCACTGATTCGCCCCGCATCCGCACACACGTGGGGACAGAACCCCGGTTTAGGATGACCAGGCCTGTCTCCAGAGCCCAGTCCTCCACCATCCTGCCCCGTGTGTCCGTATACTGGGAACCCCAAGCCACATTCTTGGCGTTGAAGTCCCCGAGGACGAGCACGGGAAGGGAACGAAACCCGACGACGACGTTTTTCAACTCCGCAAGGTAGTTGTGGAACTCGGCGAGAGTTCGGTTCGGGGAGAAGTATACCCCTACCACGACAATCCCCCCGAACCGTGCTGCAACGCAACCCTGTCCCCTCTTGACGGCTTCGAGGGACAGGGTACCGGCGGCGGCCGACGAAATGAGGGTCACTGAGCCGCTCAGGTCCTCCACCCAGTAATCACTGGGCGGGACAAAGTACGGCTCAGCGACCACGGCGATGTTAATCGACCACTGCGCCATGCTCTGGAGCAACAGATCCTGAGCGGCGGCGCAGTGGTTGATGTTCGCCTGGAGGAGGCGTAATGAGGCCATTACTGGCACTCCATATTAGCCCCCCCCCCCTGAGCCTCCTGTGAGGGCCCTGCCGCAGTGAGTACGGCGGCGACGGCAGTGGAGGCGGCAGCGACGGCGGCCGTGGCGGCGGCTGCGGCCGTGACGGCGGTAGCGGAGGCGGAGGGCTTGCCCCTTTTTTTTTTTTTTTTTTTTTTTTTTTGTGGATGGGAAATCATCAAATAACTTCTCCCGCTCTGGGTGGAGCGGGAGGGCGTGTCAGACTTTTACTGACTAAAACCCACCCGTGTTCCTTCAGTTGCCTATGCCAGGGCCACGGTATCTTTTTCAAACAACCCGCGACCCCAGCGGCATCGGCCCTATTGGACCCCATCTCTTGCTGACATCTCTTTGAGGCGCGCGTGGAACACAACGCGCCGTCGACCCGGGCCTGGTCCTCACCGGACGGCGAGCTACCCACTACTCACCGTCCGCAAGCCCGCGCCTACGGTGGCCGGGAATCGCCTATCGATTCCCGCCGCCCAGGGCGTCTCCTGCGGCGACTGAGGGCGTGAGGTTGCCTCTCCCTCACGCGTTCCGCCTCCTCCTTTGCGAGCATTACCGCTTCGCAGAAGGAGGTGACGGCCTCCCATGCACTCTCGCTCCGCACCATGGCCTGGACCAGGCTCGGACGCGAGAGATCGCCGCCGCCGATCGCCTCCGTGAGAACACGGCGGTGCTCTGCCCAAGCCGGGCAGACCTCCACTGTATGCTCCACCGTGTCCTCTGGGCGATCCACACAATGGTGACACCCGGGCGTTTCCTCCCGCCTTATGCGAAACAGGAACCTCCCGAAACAACCGTGTCCGGTGAGGACCTGCGTCAGGCGGAAGGTGAGGACGCCGTGGCGCCTCTCTAACCACTCCTCAAAGAGGGGACTTATCGCCGCAATTGTGGCGTGCCCAGCGCTGGGCTGCGACAGTCGCACTCTCCATGTCGCCATGAGATCCCGCCGGAGTTCTGTCCGCTGTACCGTGATTTCTCGCGGCAGCGGAGTTACGCCCCGAGGGCTTGCCCCTGCCCCGGGCTTTGGTGGGTGGACCACAGCCCTTGCTTCCAGCCCGGTGATCGGCCGGCTTGCCAGCTGCCGCACATAGATAGCAGTGCGGCGTGGCATTGCACGAGCCGGCCTTGTGACCGGGCTGACCACGAGTTTCACATGAGGGCACTCATGCAAGGTTCTTCTATTCGGACTTCTGCTGGTCTCCCTTGTCCGGCGTGATCTTCCAGATTTTTTTTTCTTTTGTGGTTATGTGTACGACTGTTAGAATTTGAATGTTTTTTGTCCTTTCGTCGTTTTGAATGTCTCTCTGTATACGAATATTCACTTGTTTTACTTGATGAAGGGTCACTACCACGGATATCTAGGGATATGCCTTGGGGGCGTGGCACGTGGCGCCTCGATATTATAAAATTGGTCTTATGTTCGAACGGCGGCTGTACGCTTCATTCAGTCGCTTTGCAACTGCGTACCTACAGTGTACTATTGATGCGTAAAAAACCATAATGCCGAGTTGTGCAGTAATTATACGTAAAAATAGGTGAAATACCATCAATCTGAAGACAAATGGCATGTCCTACCACCGCTAAGTAAACAATTAAATCACTGTTTTATATTTTAAATAAATTTTTAAATGTTTTACTAACTTTCGTCCGGAGCGACACGAACTAGTCCGAATCCGAATCGTTCCGAACGCAACGAGCGTTTTGGATTTAGAGAGGTGCAATCGAGTGCGTGCGGCTGATTTTATCGAACTGCGTATTATTGCAGTTGAATATTTTTTTTACAGAACTCAATGGATATTTCTCGTATTACATGTATAGTAAAATAATTTAATTAGGTATTAATTTAATATTGTTTGAACCAAATTAAGACATTGTTATTTCAATACAGTTACACGTGAAGTGTAAAAACTTAAATTAATATTATGCCTAAAGATTTTGACAAATGAAGTTTTTAATTTATAGTAGTATATATACATATGATAAATATATATTATATTTCATCCAATTATATATTTTTGGTCAAAAAATTACAATAATTTGTGTTCGATATGCAAAAATATTCAATTATTATTTAAAAAAAACTGGCTATTTGGCGATTTCGTAAGGTGGGCCCTAGACGATTAATAATATTGCGCAATATTATTGACCGAGTAAGATTAATATTGAAGATTGCGCTGGTTAAATATTGTTGAAAATTAAAAAAAAATATTTTGCGCAATATTATTGTATTGATCACTAAATCGCAAGTCATAAGGCCGAGCAGCCGTCAAGGTTCAAAGTTTGAATTAGAAAATTCGCGGCCCGTCGCTATTTTGTCAAATCTTTGTCTATAATACTGAGGGTTTCACATTTTATTTTATTTCTTTACAAATGTGTTAAAAATGTCGTATAACTCGCGTGAATATTGTATTATTACGCTCTCGGCTTCAATCCGGCCTCAGACGTAGTAACTTAGCTCACATATAATACAGTTCATACTAGTACGGGGAACAGAGTGAATCAGTTCTGATGTAACAAGTTAACAACCATAATAAGGACCGAAACATACCAAACAAAAAATAAATAAATACCTGCTTATTTGTAACATAATTGAATTGTGCAAGGTTGTTTGTTGTATTTTATTTGCCAAATAAAGATTATTATTATTATTATTATTTCCTTTATTTTTTATTATATACATATGATTTACATTTTTAAATATTTTTATAAAAACTTAAAATAAATAAAAACATTTAAAAATATAAAAAATAGTAGCCCACCGGTATCGGGAACAGGGTCTAAGCTACCGGTGGTCAGGGCTCCTGAGAGAGGAACCTCCTGACAATACGTGCCGTGTCCAGAAGTACCGCTTTCTGGATCAAGCCCTTGATCCAGCTGCCTAACGAGAGCCTCCTCAGGTGTTGGTCGAGACTCTTCGATATTATGCCATTGGCTGTCACAACTATCGGTACAATGATTGCTGTATCCACATCCCACATGTCGACAACCTCGCGAGCCAAATCAAGATACTTAATCTGTTTATCTTTTTCAGCTTTCACGAGGTTCTCGTCATGCGGAACCGCTATATCAACAATCATTGTGCGACGCTCTTTTCGATCTATCACCACTATATCTGGCTTATTGGCAACAATAGTCCTGTCAGTGATGATAGATCGATCCCAATACAACGTGATATTGCCATTTTCGAGAACTGGGTCGGGCACATACCTATAGTACGGTACTTCCGATTCCACAAGATTGTATTGCAGAGCAAGTTGCTGATGGATAATCCTGGCTACAAGGTTGTGTCTATGCAAGTAGTCTCCGTTAGCCAGACGAGAACAGCCAGAAATAATGTGACGGATAGATTCCCCCGGACGGTGGCATGCCCGACAGATGTCAACCGTGCCGTCCTTCACAATATATTTCCGGTAGTTGTTCGTCATTATAACTTCGTCCATAATCGCAAAGATAAAACCTTCGGTTTCACCAAAGAGATCACCGAATCGCAACCAGGATACGGACGCCAAGAGGTCTACATCAGGCCCATGTAGGACCCGGTAAAAGCGCCCATGAAGCTCTTTGCTCTGCCATACCTCCCTGCGGTCATTAGTATCTAATATTATAGGTTTGCGCCAGTTCTCGTTAGCCAAGGAGAGCGGGGTGAGGCCCTTGTCCACTGAGACCACATCTCGGTGCATCCCCACGTCGACTTCTAGGAAGTATTCCCTGAGACTGCATACCTCACGGTTGTGCAGGGTCTTAGCATTTAAGAAGCCTCGACCACCACACTTCCGCGAAATATACAGTCTCATCACCGATGACCGTGGGTGATGCATCCGATTTGTAGTCAGCAGTGTGCGGACCCTTCTATCCAAGGCGTCAAGTTCTGTTTGAGTCCATTTGAGTATACCGAAAGAGTACATCAAAACCGGCATGACCCAACCGTTGAAGGCGCGCACCTTGTTTCCGCCTGATAGAAGACTATTAAATACTTTGTTCAGGCGGTTAAAGAAGCGCTCCTTCAGCGATTGCTTCATGTCAGCAGCGTTGATGCCTAACGCTTCCGACATACCCAAATACTTGTAAGTTTCGAGTGAGGAGAGGGGTCTTAGGTGTATGGAATCCGAGAGTTGGGTTTCTACGGATTCCAAAATCCTCCCCCGCTTTACATGCATGACCGCACATTTGTCCACACCAAATTCCATCCTGATGGCACTACTGAAAGTTTTGGTTACCTTCAATAGCTCCATCAGTTGAAAATTGCTGGGGGCAAAAAGCTTCAAGTCATCCATGTAAAGAAGGTGAGATATAACCTGACCACCTCTTCTCAATCGATAGCCTAGACCTGAATCCTCCAACAGTGTGCTTAGAGGATTCAAGGCTAAGCAGAACCAAAGTGGACTCAAACTATCGCCTTGAAATATACCTCGCTCTATCCTTATCGGCTCGCTATTCCTCTGGATATGTAGACATCCTGGATAGCGAAGGACTGTCCTCCACTGCCCCATACACGACATCAGGAAGGTCCGCAGAGTTGCATCTACTTTATACAACTCCAGCACCTTCATGAGCCATGTATGTGGCACCGAGTCATAGGCCTTCTTGTAATCTATCCAGCATGTCGACAGATCCTTTCGGGAACGACGAACCTGTTGGTTAATGGCCATATCTATGAGGAGCAGCTCCTTAGTACCGCGGGATCCATTCCTACATCCATTTTGAGAGGCAGACATGATGGAGTTATTGTCTATATGTTTGTTAATTTTAGCTCTCAAAATGGATGTAAGAACTTTATAGACCGTCGGTAGACAAGTGATCGGTCTATAATTTTTGGGTTCCGCAGTACTACCTGATTTATGGAGCAGGTGGGTTATTCCTGTCGTTAGGAACTGGGGCAGCGACCCCGACTCTAAGGCTGACTGGAACTGGGATGCCAAGCGGGCGTGCGACTTATGGAAGCATTTTATCCAAAAGTTGTGCAGCCCGTCCGGCCCTGGGGATTTCCAGTTAGGTAACGGACGGACTGCACAAGTTACATCTTCGGGGCTGATGGTAAGTGCCTCCATTTCTGGTATTTGATCGCACGTTCGCTCGATCTCCCTAGTCCAATCACCTTCGGTGTGACTGACAGGCACCGACCAGATGCTTCGCCAGAACGAATACATGGCGTCATCACCCGGGAGGCGCGTGTCGGTCACACCATGGTCTGGTCGCTCCCAAGCCCTATAGACCCACTTTTCATCGCTCCGGAATGTGCGATTCTGAGTGTACCGGTCCACTCTCCGCCTGTACCGACGAATACGGTTTGCCCATGCACAGATCTTCTGCTTCAGGAAGTCGATACGCTCTGTGACGCGGGTCAAGTAATCTCGAGAACTAATATCCATCCCCGAGAACGCCCGCCTCACAAAGCGCATCACTCTAGGGCGAGTATTGCCCTGCCTGAAGCAGATTAACTTGCCGATGAGTGCTCTAGCCTCACCAATACGACGCTCAATCCTGCACTGCCAAGCTGGTACAGCTGGTTTTGGTCGTGGAGCTCTGTCACTATTAGGAAATTTAACATGAGCTACACGACATGCCGCTACAGCAGCACAGTACAAGATCGAGTGGGTATCGGTGAGGTCTTTGCTGCCGTCAAAATAATTTGACAGCTGCGAATCTAGAGCACACACCAGCGCCTTATTTTTCTTGTGCATGGGCAAACGAGGTAAACGTGGTCTAAGCCCAGGCGGAGTGGAACGGTACTCCCGGAAAGCATCCTCCAGAGCGCTCCTCAATCGTACATTGCATTGGGAACTCACGGACATAGCCCCGTCATCATCCTCATCACTAACGCGGTCGGGTCGCGGTGAGGCACTGGGTTGTTGCACCGCGACCAGTGGCGAAGCAGGCGTAACATGGCTATTCCGTGATTCGAGACGTAGTCGATCAAGTACGACGTCATCCAGCATATGGTTACGCTGGATGACCCGCACCTGATCCGACAGTCGTTGCGCCGACACGTTGACAGCTGGTTCAAGCACCTGAAACAGAGAGAGCATCCGACCACGATACGCAGTCAAGTTACTTCCCCCCTCTGTAGCCCCAAAGTATGCGCGCATGACATTTTCGTTGATGGTTTGTGTCCACCTCATGCGCTGCACACTTCCACCGGCAGCGGGGACCCCATCAGAGGCCGATGGGCCTCGGAGTCCTAAGCTGGCCGGTGGTCGGCCTCTTCCGCGCCGACGTAATGGTGGTGGTGTTGTCGGCGGCGAGAAGTATTCGTCACTCGAGCTCGACGCAACTGCAGCAGCCGGTATCACTGGACTCACGTCTGGAGCAGGTTCCGGCAACTGCGAGGCGGAGCTGAGCGACGAACCCGAAGATGTTGGGCGTGTGTTTCGTCGTGCCCGACTTCTCGTCAGCATTGTGTTTGGTCTTCTATTTTCCGTGTTCAGTAGTTAGTAGGTGGTAGTTTTCGTCTTGCATCCTGATATAGTATGTTTTGGCATAAAAACCAATTTTGGGTTGAGTGAATTGGTGTTGGAACACATAACACCACATTATTATTATTATTTGATATTTCTCGGGACCCTGGGGTCCCGGACCTTTGGAAGGCGTACGAGGAGCCGAAGCCAACTCACAGAGGCCCCTTAGATAATTTTAAATGATGAGGAGGCACCAACCGACGATTATCCCTGTATGCACTATGCAAGTGCACCCAAGGACAACCCCCGGTTGGTACAGGACTATTGTTGTAGGTGAAAACAAAACATATTGGGCTATGGGTTTGGGTGGCTAAAGTGGATTGGGTAACTTGAACTATGGAAGAACTATGTCCCCTGCCTGACCAATGTTGTATATTATACACGGATAAAATGGCAGGGGGTGACTTGCACACTCAATAATGGGCCCCCGGAGACGGCCGCTAGCACATAGTGACTTAGCGATAAGGGGGCAACACTTCCTGAGGTGCTTGAGGAGTGGAGAGGTATTCCACGGCTATCAGGACAATCCCGGAAATACGGTCAAGATCCCTACCAGCACCTTACTGGAATACTTCCTTCCTCCGAGCACGTTTGCTCTTGCGAATCTCCACTCAAGCCGGCCAATAAAGGCAAGAAAGAGGTGGGAGCTCTGTTCCTCGTCAGTGTTCACTCCAGCCGGCCAATAAAGGCAAGCCAGAGATGAGGACAAGATTTCTCCCGGGAGATAGGGTCCATGGGGTCGCTACTGCCCAACAGCTCGCCACATGCTGCCCTGCGGGTTTCAATATCTCTCTTGGTCTGGCTCCTCATCCTAGACCCGTTCCGGCAAACTCTACCGGCACAGACCTAAAGTTTGGAGCACGCAAGCCCCACCACGACGTCAACGTAGAGATACAGCGGTGGGGAATTTATTATTATTATTATTATTATTATATAACATAACGTATTATATTATAATATATTTAGGAATAATATTTTTTTACTAGGTATAGTAATACCCACCGTATAATTACAAATTCATTTTCAGTTTTCCGAAAGATCCACATCTGAGATTAAGTAATATATTATATAAACATATAGCATGATATTTAACAGAAAGCGTTCCCTTTAACCGGTAATACAATATTAAAAAAATATTCCCATTTTATTTCAGTAAAAATAAACTATATTTTCGGATAGGTACTTATATAAAAAAAAATATATATTTAAAGAAAATTAAACAAAGTTATTATAATACAAGAATGTGCTAAAATCAAATATCGATAAAAATTATCGACCATCGCTTTCGACTCCCTAATTGCATGCGTGTGCATTCTATGTATGTGTGCTATTAGAAATTGATTTAGTGTAGCTGCTTTCTTCTTAGTGTGCGTGTTCAAATTTTGAGTGTGTGTCGTAAGTACACTATTTGTTAATGTAGTAATTATTTGGGTGGGAGATAAGCGGTGGCACTAGGACTCCTTACTATTCCGCAATGAAGGCATATCTCCGGATATCTATGGTCACTACTACTCACACCACGAGTGCGCTTAGGCATAATAAAGTTCATTAAAACACACCGTACCGTTTAAAATTCACTACAGAAGCACACGGTATACCTAGTTTGTAACAATTTCTGATTTAACACTCACAAAGAGACTATAGGAATGGAATACAGAAAAAAATATTGCTTTAGATTTTTAAAAAATGGTTGATTCTTAGTTCACTAGCACTTTAGGTACTATCCCACTTCTGATATGAGAAACCAGAACGGATTGTGACAAGAAAACGAGCAGCGTAACGTTTTAGCTATTTATTCGAGATGGAACTAACCCTAAAAATGCCCTGCCATGTGCTTATAAACGTTTCTACGTCTCAAAACTGTAAATAGGTGGCGTACCAAGCAACTTTCGGAAATAAAATATTATTGCAATCGACTTCCGTTCTCTAACCGGAGACGGTATTTACAGTACCGGAAGTCATTTGCAGAAAATCACAAACGTTTAAATAAACTTTAACAAATTAATTCTGTACCCAATCAACAAGATTTAGTTACAACAAAACCAGGCCCTATAACCGTATTCTTCAATATTTTCAATTGAATCTCGAAACGAAAATAAAAACGTTGTAAGTTCTCAAAAACCAATGCCTAACAGAGTGTTCTCGCATCAGGTCGCGCATAATTTTTGCATCTGAAGTGGTCGCGGTGTATGGTCCTAAAACGTCTACTATGTAGCTATCATATACACATGTACAGACACCAGCAGGTCAAGCTACCCGAAAGTGTTAAATTTTCCCAATCAACCTTGAACCTAATACTTCAGCGATAAAGTTGAAAATCTATTAAAGAAATTTGACAGATTGTAGTAGCTTGATGTGCTGGCGTCTGTACATACCATAACATCTGGATCTAAAAGTGCCAGATCAAATAAAACTGTTGTCCTACCTGATTCCCCCGAGAGGAAGACTGAACAAGCGTAGAAAATTTTCCACATTAGAATGCGTCGAAAACTTCATAATTTACGTCCAGGTAAATATATTAGGGTACTATTTTATTTAGTTGCATGTATGGTATTTAATATCTATACCTCGCGGGCTCACTCGCGGTTACGTAATTTGATGGTATGTTTTGGTTTTTTCCTGAATAAAGAGTAACATCTGTTAACCAGGGTATAATTTACATTCATACCAAATTTCATCCAAATTTTCAGATCAGATTCAATCACAAGCTTTCCCATTTATAATATTAGTAGTAAACACGCGTGCTTTGTAGGTATGTTCATCAATTTTGCAATTTTTATGTGTTTGCTATTATTTTCAGAATCCTGGCGATATACAAACGAAAATTGATGAAGTAAAAGACAAGGCTCTACACAGCAAGCAAAGTGTAGGATAAAATGTAGAGAATGTCTATATTTTTGTAGCTTAATATAAAAAAAAATGTATATTCTTAGTTTCTTGGAAAATACCAATTCAATGTGGTCATGCTACAGAGCATACTCTCCAGCAGAGCCACTTTAAAAATAACGGTTATTTCACGCTGATTATGCACAGGTCATAATATAAACAAATGTATAATTATTGTATATCAAGATAACATCTACAATATTAGATAAATACTTACTTACTGATTTTTAGTAACATGTAAATATTATATCGGAATACGCTTGCCATGAATTTCTTAGCAAATAACAAGATTAATAGATACATGCGTATAGATATAGAGAAGTACGCATAAACGTAACATACCTACTTAACACCAGTGAAACGTCCAGGGAACAAATAAAAAGTCTTTTGATGGGTAGCAGTCTGTGTGCAAGTATATAGATAAACGAAATTAATTAAAAAATAATTGTAGATGTTGTTATCTTGATATACAATTTATTAACGTAAAGTAAATTATTTATTTATCGTTAATATATCGCACCTTGATAACAAAAGTGGCATTATCAAAACTATGTTTTCTAAATAACTCCATAATTTACTGGCATATTTTCAGTATAGTAGTAAAACTTAGAGTAAGAAAGTCAAATTGCAGTCTTTTATTTCAGTTATTTGCTAAGATATTGACCAAAATGCTGCGTCAAAAAAGCTTTAAATGGACATAGAGAAAAACTTTAATTTTTGTATAACGCCACTTTTGTTTTCAAGGTGCGATAAGTATGTATGTATATATGTATGTAATATATGTATGTATCTATTAATCTTGTTATTTGCTAAGAAATTCATGGCAGGTGCATTCCGATATAACATTCACATGTTACTAAAAATCATTCCTTGCGTAAGTATTTATCTTAAATTGTAGATGTTATCTTGATATACAATAAATATACATTTGTTTATATTATGACCTGTGCATAATCAGCGTGAAATAACCGTTATTTTTAAAGTGGCTCTGCTGGAGAGTATGCTCTGTAGCATGACCACATTGAATTGGCATTTTCCAAGAAACTAACAATATACATTTTTTTTTATATTAAGCTACAAAAATATAGACATTCTCTACATTTTATCCTGTAATTTTTCCATAATATAGCCAAAGTGGTTCTGCTGCGAAGCATGACACAAATTAAGATATTTCAGATGATAATGATAGGATTTGACAATTAATATTATTTTGTATGACTATAAAAATGTGATAGTAGGCGGGTTGCCAGCGCCTTAGGATTAAGAATGATCATGATAAAGCGATATTATCAAGATATTAAGTATTGTATTTAAGATGATAATTATTGAACTACTAGGTATTATTGGGTATAAGGTTGTGATGGTATAGGTCCAATAAAGAAACAAATCTTAAAGGGCGGCGGCGCTAATCTATACTTCTCACGAGTGCAGCTAGGCAGCTAATGTAAGCAATAGTTTGCGATGCGCCCTTAAGTAATATTCACAGTAATAACATTATTAGGTAATGATTAATACCTAGAATATATTTAAATAAAATGATCAATACTTTTGTTTTAGGAAGTTTATTCTTTAATAAATGATTTCATACAACTAAATCCATTGTATTATTTTATCTATTATTAATATTAATTTGAGTATCTCCCACTTATTTACCTACCTCTATCATGGTATTTTAGTGAAGCCGTTTCAGTTCTATGTACAGATTCAAGTGCTTTGTTAAATACGGAGTTAAGATTGTCTTATTTGACAATAGTCTTGGTTCAATGCTTAAGATGCGTTTCAGTCAATATTTTTCAGTTCATCGTTCGATTTATTCAAGCTAAAGTTTAGTCAGAATGTGAACATTTTGTTTAATTACATTCTGACTAAACTTTAACTTGAATAAATCGAACGATGAACTGAAAAAAAATTACTGAAACGCATTTTAACCATTGAACCAAGACTATTGTAATTATTCAAATAAGACAATCTGACCTTTGTATGAAACATGCTATGATTTGAATTAAGAAATGAAAATTCTTACAATAAAATAGTTTATTATTGAGCCAAGAGATTTCTGATCTCCGAATGAAACATGCAATGAATTAGATCAAAAACTAAAACTTCTTCAGTTAAGTACCTGCAGTCCTGCACGTTCTTAAATCAACAATATTAACATTATTGGTTGGAGACAATCTGATCTCCGTATCAATTGCTTATTGTTTTTGAATTAAGAACTGGGCTCCTTCACTGAAATACGCATAAATATTGAACTAAGAACATTGATATTATTCTTTTTATACAACGTGATCTCCGTTTAAATTCGATTAAATTATTAAACTAAGAAATAAAACTTCTTCACTAAAACGCATGATTAATGAACTAAGAACATTCAGACTATCTTTTTAAAACAACGTGATCTCCAGAGAATAACTTATTGTTATTGTACTAGTAGCTTAAACTTCTTCACTGAAGAGCATCTACTAGTAACTAAGATTGTTGATATTTTTCATTAGAGATAAATTGTTCTCAGTGTGAAAATAGAATTAATTGATGCAAGAGTTAAAGCTGCTTCACTGAAATATGCCGTAGCATACAGATAAGTAAATACCTTTCTTCTTACAAGTCATTTATTTTTCATACTGAGAATTTATATTCTTGTAAGAAAACTCCGGGATCCGTTTGACAAAGTGTTCAACTGAGAAAAGCATTATTCTCAAATATATTGTTTAATCACAAGTATGTAAATTCTAGAAGGAAGACAAATATCTTGACTTAACTATTTATTTACTAGCATTGAGAATAGTTGTGTTTTGGTACAACCATTTATTGTTTTCCCCATATATGAATCACGGAAATTCTTGACCAATAGATATATTCTTGATCAGAAACAATGACATTTCTAGTCTAATAAATATATTCTTGCTATGAGATATTGCTCTTCATAGTCGGAGGAGTAATCGGAGAACTTCGAGGAGTACAATCTAGATTTAAGACATAATTGTCTTAAATTTGAGAATTTAATATTCTAGACTTTAAAAAAATATACTTACTTAGGCAAAGAAAACGTAGCTTTCTCATTGCAAGAATAGGATATTGCCTTGGTTAGTGAGTATATATACTTGGAAGAAAAATGAATAACAAGACAAATATTTACTAATTTTAAGAATATAATGTTTTCCCCATATATGAATCACGCAATGTCTTGACCAAGTGAAATATTCTTAATTTAAAACAATTTTTTTTCCGTGTAGCATGAGGACACGGTTGCAACAAGTAATAGATAGTGAAGGCGCACCAATCGGCTATTATTGTAATGTTATTGTTAGTGAGATTACAATGATATCTACCTGTATCTTAATAGGTATTTAACTTACTAACATGTTTATTCATATCACTAATAAATAAACATCCACTTGAATATGAAAAAATTCTTGTCCGACTTAGAATTTTTGTCATGCACAAAACTTTATAATTTGTAATTATAATTTTAAAAAACCTAGTCAATAAATATTGTTGATTTCTTATTAGAAATTGTTTAATTTTTACTTCTATATATGTTTTCTCGAATAAAGTTCTTATTATCACGTAATACAAGAATAAACATTCATCAAAATGCAAAAAAAATGTTTTTAATCATACATAAAGCCGACGTCGGTGGTGAGACTCGATCCACAGACATTTGATTTACAAGTCAAACGCCTATACATTAATGCCACGGGACTATTTACCAACATAGTTAAATTTATGCTTCATATTCTTTCCTTTGTTTGTGTTTGTGAAGCAAATACTAATAATTAGGCGAAGTAATATGGTGTATATTACTTCGCCTATTTATATCGTTGATTTTACGCACACCTTCATCTATGTTGGTGTGCCCTGCAAACCTAAGTAATTTGCTGTGTGTACCTACTTGATCCCTAGACACTTTTGATGTGTGTACATTACACAATGAAATCAATGAATACACAATACTTACTAAATATTGAATAATTTAAGTACTAACTTGTTTTTCTGTGGGGAAATTCTCTTGGGTGCCCACCTTCAAACTCTGTCTGGGAAGAACGAAGGGTTATGTCGGGCTCCTACCGACTGAAACCTCACGGTTCCTACCGCTACCGTGAGTCGGAGGTCAACAAACGAACCTGATGACCCGATGAAAAAGAGCGATAACACTGTCTTTCTTTGTATGTACGTTTTCCTTTATCCATAATTACGATGAAAAGCATGAAGAAATACCTACCTATTCACAGGCGTCACCCAGATTAGAACAGAAACCCTCGGGTCACGCAGATCTTTCTCAGATGTTCTCAACAGATCAGGAGACGTAATCAACTTCTGGAGGGAGGTGGGCTGGTTGGAATAACTTACTGACGGCCGCTATGGCTCACGCACAATGGTCCAAATGAAGAACTAAGTGCGGAAACCAAACCCCCCCCCCCCATCCCCTCATGACATAACATAACATACCTACCTATTCTGGTAAAACGAAAAGAAAAAGAAACGTTGTGGTAGGATAAAATATTGTGTTGGCTTAATCGTTTAGTAGGTATCTATATATTTAAAAGGGGCATAATTAACCGGGCGAGTAAATAATATATGGATGACTGTTAATGAGATACTTTAATACTAAACCGAGCGGCGTTAAATTATGTTTGCGAAAAAAATTAACTGGCGATAATTTATGAATGATTATGTAAAATGAGCTACTAGCAGTGGCAAACAGTTAATATAAGCTAGCAACTAAAATTCCAAGTGTCCGATTTAAATACTTAATTGGGTGAAAAGAATACTGAGTGGGCGAAAATAATACTAAGTGAGTGACTATATAACCGATTTGAGTTAACACATAAAGTGCTTCAAAAAATACCGTTTTAGAATGTGCTTGTGAGCTGCGGTAATATTAACCTAATAATAGGTTCAATCAGGTTAAGCTACGCTTGCCGCGGTCAGTCCGTGGATGGCTGACCATCTTTACATACCGAGACCCCTCCGTGCCCCGGATAACACGTTAAGCTGTTGGTCCCAGCTGTCTTTCGTGGATCTTTGACAGTCGTTACGGGTCGTCAGACCGAAGAAGTCCGATAGTCTGACAACCAGTCTTAATAAAGGCTATCGTGTTACCCAGTAACTGGGTTGTGGAGGTCAGATAGGCAGTCGCTCCATGTAAAATACTGGTATTCTATTGCATCCGGTTAGACTGGAAGCCGACTCCAACATAGTTAGGAAAAGATGATGACTGTATTTGAGTTAATATTTTTTCTATTCTAGCATATTATTCTTGTGAAAATAACACACAGGATTCGTTCGGCTCGTACAAAAGGGGGCGGAGCGAGTAAGCTCCAACGCTGGGTAGCGCGTGAGTGTGGGTGAATTCGGGTACACTTAATAACAACATTTTTGGCAAATAAAAAATACTTTAATTATATAAAAAAAAGTAAGAACCGACTTCAAAAACCCAAAAAACCTATAAATCCTCAATGTAGCCCCACTGATTGTATGTATGTAAAATAGGCAATGTTACTACTGCTACTAGGAGAATTTGGATGCAAGAGCGAGTGAAGTGAGCTCTGGACTTGGGGCACCCCGACTCGGACAGGTTAGGTTAGAAGGGGATAGCGGGGTCGAGTGAGTGAGCGAAGCGAGCTGATAGTCCCCGCCATCCCTTTCGTGGTTATTTTTCCATAAACAATGCAGAAGCAGGAGCCCCGCCAAGCGGTGCTCCGTCGACCGGGCCTCTCGAGGGAGGCCTGTAATTGGTTTTTCTCAAGAACAGTGCGGCGCCTTTACATGGGAGTGGAGCCAGGGCACAGGGGGCACCTCTCCCCTCCCTCATCATGCCAAACGATACAAAATTTTTACATAAAGAGTTTTGAGGTTAGGTTACAATAATTGGTTTTTCTCAAGAACGGTGCATTGCGTTTTGATGGGAGTGGTGCCAGGGGAGAAGGGGTACCATCCCCTCCCATCCCCCTCCGCCTGCCAAAGGATACAAAATTTTACCTTTTTGTTGTCGGGTCTTACTTATTTTCATCGATCTCTAATAAACAACTAGATACACAATCAGCGGCAAAAAATGTCCTCACCGAAAGTCCACCAAATTTAACATTTGGTGTACTTTTACTCTAGTAGCATTTGAACGCTCCGACAGTAAGCATGACTCAGTGCTCGTTTAAAAAGTGCGAAACTCACACTGCCAGGACGCAAAAAAAAGATGGAGTTTCATATTTTCGGTAACTATTAATATTATCAATATATAATTGTTATAACTGTATTGTAAATACTGACATTTTCTCAGGAAATCGTCGTAAAAACATTTTTTTAATTAAGTCTTAATAAACAGGAGGAGTTATAAAGCATCTCAATTGTAAAGACTCTCAGTAAACATAGTAATCATACTATCGCATGCCCGCTTAAATTGTTCGGGTTATGTGCGTTGATTCTGTTCCATTTGTGGAGACGCTATTGTTTCTTTTTTTATTATTATTAAAGTTACTTATGATTTTTTTTTTTGTTTTTTGTTTAATGAGACTTGTTTACTGTTTCTATAAATATTATAGTAACACAATCCCATGCAAAAGTTCTCGTCGCCAATTGTGTTTACGTAATTGTAGTTGAAATAAATATACGTTAATGTAATTCAAACGTACCCGTCCAAGTGGGCATTCATTCGGTAAGGATCTTTTTTGCGCTGATTGTGTATCTAGTTCTTTATTAGTGATCGATCCATTCAGGTAAATTATAATAATATAATGATTACACATATACACCAAAGAAGAGAATAAAATGTGTTTTATTACGTACACTTTTTTAATAATAGGTTGGGGAAAAAGTTTCTTCGCATTTTTTAAGAAAATTCAAAACATTTTTTAATATAGTTTATTTACATTTAACTAAAGTATGTAGGTACCATTTTGTTCGATAACTTTTTGCCATCTTGTTGGTAGGGACATGATCCCATTGCTATAGAAATTTTGGGACTTCTGGTCAAAATACTGCGACAAGTGGTTTTAGCAGTCCTCTCGTGATGTTAACCTGACACTGCCTAAAGAATTCTGAAGAGACCGAAACAGGTGGAAATCTGAAGGTGCAAGGTCAGGACTATACGGCGGATGCATTAACACCTCCCAGCCAAACTCTCTTAATTTTTGCTGAGTGGCTAAAGATGTGTGAGGTCTAGCGTTATCATGATGAAAAACCACATCCCTTCTGTTGATTAATTCCGGCCGCTTTCTCTCAACTTCTTGCTTTAATCTCATCAGTTGTTCGCAGTAGAGTTCAGAATCGATGGTCCTGCCTGGTGGTAACAGCTCATAATGAATAATGCCCTTCCAATCCCACCACACACACAGCATCACCTTGTTGCGAGTTAACCCGGGTTTCGCCACAGTCTGTGAAGCCTGACCGGCCTTTGACCACGACCTTTTTCGCACGTTCTTGTCATACGTGATCCACTTTTCATCACCAGTTATTAGCTTCTTAAAAAATGGTTCGGTTTCATTACGTCGTAATAAAGAATCACAAATGAGTACACGGTTCATTAGGTTTCTTTCAGTGAGCTCGTGAGGTACCCAAATGTCGAGCTTTTTTGTGTACCCAGTTTTTTTCAAATGCGCCAAAACTGTTTTGTGGTCAATTTCCAGTTCTTCAGCTTCGTCGTAACTACTGATATGCCGATCTTGCTCCACTTTTTCAAAAATGGCATCCATTTTATCCGTAATAGGGTGACCAGCGCGACGTGCATCTTTGACATCAAAATTTCCGGATTTAAAACGCTTAAACCAAATTTGTGCTACTCTCACAGACACTACACTAGGTCCATAAACATCGCAAATTTTTTTCGCGGCTTGCGTTGCATTTTTACCTTTTTTGTAGTAAAATTTTAAAATGTATCGTATTTCTTCATTAGATTCACTCATCTTGACGGTACGAAAAACAAATGAAAATCACACATTTTCCTAATTTGAATTTGGAATTATGTTCTTTAAAATTTAAACTTTCAATGATACCAAAACCAGCCAGATACAAATAGTATAGGCAAAGAGATTTTATTACAAGTTCATACATACTATAATGCGAAAAGACTTTTTTCCCAACCGACATTAAGCTTTAAGTTTTAACAAAATACCTTTATAATAATATATAAACAAAAAAATATTGGACAATTCGACTCTACTTATTCCTTTGTCCTAGCGGTGAGCCTCGGTCGTAAAATCTATTGTTTTTTTTTCGCATTGTAAATCTGATTTTTAAACATTGTAAGTAAGGTTGAATTTGTTTTGATGTATGTTGACTAGCAAGCACCGGTCGTAACGGCTTTGTGAATACAACTTTAAACATTGCACTTATGGTTGAATTTACATTAACCTATATTTATTTCAACTAGAAGTAGGTTGGACATTTGGCGACCGTTTTAAGAGAATTTTTGTATGGCATTGTGTATCTAGTTGTTTATTAGTGATCGATGCTTATTTTCAAGTAATTTTTCATACCGTATTGTGAAGCTTAATGAGCTGTCGACTATACGTATACACCAATCAGTTATTTTATAAGTTAGTTTAAGGTTCTACTGTCAGTCTTTGGTTCATTGCTCAACATTATACATATATGAAACATCTCGATTAGGATATAAGGCAAAACTCTTGGAATAAAATATATGCCAGCAAACAACTATTATGACAACGATTTTGCAGCTCACATTATATTCAATATAATGTGAGCTGCAAAATAGTTGTTACTCAAATAGAATTTTTTTCGCTTAAGAATTGTTATACTGATCGTTCTGAATAACTCGTACCTACTCAAATTCGTATTTTCAATATTTGTGTTCGCGCTCAGTCTTTCGCCCACTTAGTATTTCAGTACGCCATAATCAGTATTTTTGTCACACTTAGTTTGAAATTATATTCACTCGTTTAAATACTAGCCTATATTTAATTACCGTGACACTTTAATTATACATACCCCAATTACAAAGTCTACGTGTAATTATATTCATTATTCAATTAGAATAAATTAATTCCATGTTATTCACCTATTGTACTGTATTTAGACGTAACCCGTCTATATAAACTTCCAGGTTTATTTATAAATTTAATTTATTTCTGACCGTAGATATTTCACCATAGAATTCAGACTGCATAACTCATTACGACTATTCATGACCTATCATCTACATTAATAGGTATTCTAAAATGGATAAATCATTCTTGTGGGTAAGATGATTTTATTCCAATTATTCAAAGCATTGGTGCCGACTGCCAATTCTCTTGTTCAATAACTAAACTAAAATTAGAGGATCGCTATCTTTTACAAACAGGCAGCGCGAGAAAAGGACGGCTATAGCTATGAACTAAGTTACAGATGTAAAACTACTTAGTTTACGCCTTGCGCTTCACCGTGTTTTAGGTGACATATTTTTAGGTACGTGTCGTTTAGTGTGGAAATATTAGTTCAACTAAAGGGTTACACATATACAGTGTGATTCCAAATACCCCTGTTATACCGAAAACAGTGTATTGTTTAATACACTATTAGTTATTCTGGAAGGTCGCCATGGTCATATCTCAACTTTAAATAATTTCGGTTTTCTCTTACAAAATACAAATAACATTTTAATTTTGCTATGTCGTAGCAACCCTAGATAGGCGGAGCCAAATAAATCAATGACCGCAGGCCGTAGGTATATAGGTATTGTCGCGTCCTTTGACCTGGCAAGCTGTTGCCTCATCGCGCGAGTGAAATGATCAGTACGGTAATTATTAAGTTTGTACATACCATTTTCCTTTTCAAATCCTGCGCAGCTTTACACACGTAGGTACACGTAAGTACACTCATAGTTTTAGCACATGAACATATTATTCACAATAAGGACAACAAACACAAAAGGTACTTAGACAGTTGTCTTGCTGCTGCAAGATTACCGTCAGTCGCACCTACACACATTATCATGTCATAATATTCATTGTTCGCATATTGCTAAAGAATCATTAAAGGTCACTGTCGAGGAACCTACTCTGCAAGACTGTATGAGTAATTGCTTAGTTATCAAAATTGGTACAACCACAGCGATAATCGCTATGTATAGGTCGCCTTCCACTAGAAACTTGGATTCTTTTCACAATTCTTTAAACCAGATTTTTCAAGAGCTAAGCTCATTTAAGAATGTTATATTAACAGGTGATTTAAATATAAATATTGGCCCTGAAAACTGCGATGCAGGGACCCCAGATTACCTTAATATCTTCTCATACCACGGATTTCACCCCGCTCACACATTGCCTACTCATCAGAGTGGTTCCTGCCTCGATCATATGATGATCAAAACCAGCTTATCATATATTACGCTTGTTACTAACGCAACAATTACTGACCACCACGCTGTCCTACTTACCGTAAATTTAACGCTGCCTAAGCTAAATCGTCCCACGACCAAAACCAAATTAAACACAAATAAACTCGAATTTGATTTGTGCAACATTGATTTTAGCCTAGTTTATAATACTGCTGACGCTAATTTAGCTTTATCGTACTTAATAAAACGTGTCCAACAAGCAATATTACGTAACACGACAGTTTATACAGTAAATAAGAAACTTTATAATATTAAACCTTGGATTACTCCAGGACTGATTCGGTGTATAAGACACAGAGATAAACTACATCAGAGAAGTAAGAGATACCCTGATAATCTAATAATTCGAACCACCTATAAAAGATACAGGAATTTTTGCAATAATCTCTTAAAGAATTTAAAAAATAAATACGATAAATATGAATTAAATAGAGCAGGTAACAATAGTAAGCAGCTTTGGAAACATATTAAAAACGTCACCAATATGTCTAAACAGCTGAATCAAATTCAAGTTTACTGCTAGCTAATACTTCACCAATCTTGTCAGCTAATAATGTATATAACTTTTTTGTAAATGTTGGGAAAACTCTTGCTGAAAAAGTTCCGAAATGTTGCGACCAACCATTTTTCCAAAAATCAAGAAATAACTGTAACCCGAATTCTTTTGTTATGCTGGACACTGATGAAGATGAAATAACCCGAATTATTTCTCGGTTAAAAGATGACTGTGCAGTTGGATGGGATAATATAAGCAATAAGATCCTTAAACTCTTTAAACATATTTTAGTGCCTCCCATAACGCATATATTTCGAATCTGTCTTTTCGAAGGGATTTTCCCTAGTTGTCTTAAAAAGGCAGTTGTAATCCCTATCTTTAAATCTGGAAGTAAAGACGTAGTAAATAATTATAGACCAATATCCTTACTACCATCGATATCAAAAATACTAGAGAAAATCATAAACAATAGACTAGTTAATTACCTAGAAAAAAACCACTTATTATCGCCTGCGCAATTTGGTTTCAGAGCCAAACTATCGACAGCCGATGCGGTGCATAGCTTGACTGATTATATTTCAGAAGAACTCGGCAAAGGAAACCAGACCCTGGGAGTCTTCCTTGATTTAGCCAAGGCCTTCGACACGGTGTCTGTTTCTGTTCTGCTAGACAAATTAGAGACCATAGGAATAAGAGGAACGCCGCTGAAACTATTTGCCGACTATTTAGATGGTCGGTACCAATGTGTTCGAATAGATAATATTACGAGCGATGAACAAAAAAATACTGGTTTTGGTGTTCCTCAGGGAAGTATTCTGGGCCCCACGCTATTCCTGATTTATATTAACGACTTATGTAATCTGAATATTAAAGACGGCAAAATTATATCATATGCCGACGACACAGCGTTATTATTTACCTCTAAAACCAGTAGCGAACTGTTCGAAATCGCTCAACTAGGCTTTAATACTGTGACTAATTGGCTTCAAAGCAATTTACTAACTTTAAATTCTGACAAGACAAAATACATTCAGTTCTCCATGCGCAAACCTCAAATTAACACTACTAACCCTCATCTATATGCCCACCAATGTGGAAACCGTACAGTCAATATGTGTAATTGTCCTTTTATTCTCCAAACGAGCAACATAAAATACCTCGGAGTAATAATGGACGACACCCTCTCTTTTAAAAAACACATTGAAAGCCTAGCTAAAAGAGTGCGCAAACTAATATATGTTTTTAAAAAATTGCGAACATTAGCTGATTCAAAATTAATCACACAAGTTTATTTGGCCCTAGGTCAATCTGTAATTCAATACTGTATCACTTCTTGGGGTGGCGCACCCAAAAGTAATTTGCTTCCTCTTGAAAGAGCTCAGAGAGCAATTTTAAAGGTAGCAAACTTCCATCCCTTCTTCTTTCCTACAGATCTGCTTTATAAATCCTGCAACGTACATACTAACGGTTCGCCAGCTTTTCATTATGCACTTAGTATTAAAACAGCACACCTTGCTTACCTACGATACTGACAATACTAATAAAATACGGAATGATATAGTATGCCTATCCAATGCGACCTCAAAACATGTTTTTGTAGAAAATTTTTTTACATTCTTAGGCCCATTTCTGTACAAGAGATTAAATAGGAAACTAAGTATCTATAAATTAAATTACTTTAGCTGTAAAAAATTATACTTAAATATTTACTAACCATAGATTATGCCCAGACAGAAGATCTACTTGTTGTCTGCAAATAGAACCACTAACATACTATTTTACTTCTATTTACCTAAGTTTTTAATTTAATTTTATACTTTATACTCTTTGTTAATTTATTATATACGTATTATAGCATACACTGCACTTTCTAGCCTGAAACACAGGTTCAACCTAGTTCAGGCAAATAAACAACTGTGTTCTAGTTTATTTGTTAAGCTAACCTTTTTATTGTAAATGTGACCTTTTTATAAATAAACAATTATTATTATTATTATATTCGGTCATGATTCCTCGCAAAATTCACTGCAATCCAACGCGAAACTAGACGACATGCATCCAGCTCGAAAGAATGAAGTGAACTAGCGAAATAAATGTCTAATTACTTAACTAGCCTACAATAATAAAAATGTAGGTACACAATTTTAGGGATCAATAAGATATTAAGTGAATTCCGATAATAAATAGGTACTATTTTTAAAATAAAATATTGTACCTAGTGATAGCAGTGCACCTACATTTTGCTTACGGTATTTCTGTCCCATGATGTGATAAGCGGCCAGTTAAAATTGTATTATCGAGGTTGACTAGTATTTGTAGCATTAATTACAAATCTTAGTGGTTTACCTATTTTCTGTATTTTTTTAAATGATAAAGAAATAAAATACATTGCCATAATTATGAAACAAATCTAATTCCAAAATAATCGAATACAGTATCCAAAAACCCCAAAAAGATTGCCCGGTCTTAGAATAGAATCGCGTTATTATTACACATGTACGGAATCTTTTAGTGATTTTCCTTCCGAGGTGGCGGCGAGCTCAAAGGCCGCTCGTGGCGGCACGGCGGCACGCCAAAAGATTTTTGTAAGCTGAAATGATTTTGAATCTTATTTTTATGATTAAATAACATTCAAAATCATTTCAGTTTAAAAAATCTTTCGGATTTGAAGCATTCTTCAACCGATGCCGATATCCAATAAGAAAGCCGGAAGCAATGGGCGTGCAGTATAGTGTAGGAAATTGCAAGATATTGGTGGCATTTCTACCAATCGGAGGATTAAAACTGCAATTAATTCTTATAAAAATGTATTTCACCAAAGAGTAACGAAAACAGTTAGGTCGTTCGATATCTTACTTTTGAGGATAGATACCTGTTAAACAAATGGAATTAATTTTCATAGGGAGCTAATATTTTTTTTATTAAACTTTTTACTAGGTATTTGTATTTTATAAAAACCTTGTAGTTGGTTTAAACTGCAGTTTTATGCAGATGTATGTAGCTACGTCTACTTCTACTCTGCGTAGGTATTTCGCATATCATACTGGTATTCAAGACTTAATTTAATCTTGAAAAAAAAAATCAACTTGCCTCTCTGATGCAAGAAAATTATAGGCTTTTTACTATTATGTGTTAAGTGTCTTATCTGACGCATTCATCCCTATATCAAAGAAGAGAGAATAGAGGTCAACCAAATTTAGGGTTGACTCCATCAAAAATATGAAGAAAACTTTGACATGTCGAAAGCATTCAAAAACTTTAATGAACATTGTTGGGGACTTCATCTAATGATTAATAATGCACAACAGAATATGGGGCCACTGGATCAAAAGAGGTCTTCTGAGTCACTCTGTATAGCAGGATAACTATTATGATTCGGCCCCCAAGGACAACTCCGATCCAAATTCATGTTATAGTATCGGCTCGATGTACAAATGCAATTTATATGTATTTTACTGCTGCATTCCGCTTTAAACTAGAGATATGAGTGTACCTATGATTATATAATTGATCTAGAAAGATAAATCCAAAATGAGGTTGTAAGTAACGTTAAAGAGTATATTCTTTAATTTTTTTTTTAGATTATTTAAATAATTACAGTTATCAATAAATAATAAATAAATATTTTATCTTTTAGTTTTTAGTGTTCTCGTGATTTACAATCACCGAAAAAATATATGTTGTAGTACTTGATAAGCCTTACATCATCTGCCTAGCCTTTTCCCAACTATGTTGGGGTCGGCTTCCAGTCTAACCGGATGCAGCTGAATACCAGTATTTTACATGGAGCGACTGCCTATCTGACCTCCACAACCCAGTTACTGGGTAATACGATACCCCTTGGTAAGACTGGTTGTCAGACTTTCGGGCTTCTGACGACCCGTAACGACTGTCAAAGATCCTCGAATGACAGCCGGGACCAACGGGTTAACGTGCTTTCCGAGGCACGGAGGAATCTCGGTATGAAAAGATGGTCACCCATCCACAGACCAACCCCGGCAAGCGTAGCTTAACCTGATGGATCGACCCGTGCAGCTGTTATTACTTAGCCACGAGCTCCTCCACTTGATAAGCCTTACATACTCGAAAAAAATATATTGACAAAAACTGATGCAATATTTAAAAAAAAAATTATATTCGATGAGCAGGTCATCATACAAGCCATGATTGGTACAAGTATATTTGATGGACTGAGGTTATTATAAAATGAAAAAAGACAGTCTATTTTATTAAGTATTATTTGTAAGTATTATCTATAATATTAACTTTTTAGCATTCATTACGTTAGAAGAAAAAAACATTTCATCATCGCTATCGTAGATGATCACCGTTGGAATATTTTGCGTATCAAATGTCTTTGATAATATTTCAGCAGGACGCAAAAGAATAAATGAAGTTAAATGTACGGAACAACGAGAAATGCGGTGACAAGTCTGAACTTGATTGTCGCTGGAATGTGCCATATATCTTTTCTTTTGTACCGTCACGCAGTAACTGGGCGGACTTGCGTAGGTATATGAGATAATATAGGCTAGTCAACAAGTTAAAATACGTGTTAATTCTTCATAAAGCTTCTAAAAATATGAGCGATAGCTCAATCGACTCGGAATGATGTCTAGAAAAATGTGTCTCGAGGATGTAGGATGTATGTGCTATAAAAAATTGCAATTGTTATTAACAAATTAAAAAAAAAAGATGGCATTTTGTTAATTACTCAAACACTATCAATATTTAAGAAATTTTGAAAAAAAGATCCTTAAAGAGGAAGAAATTTCCGATGAAAAAGTCCCGACTTCCAAAACTCTATCTCCATTATTTATTTATAATTTTTGTTTAACGCTGAAAATAGGGCTCCGTGAGTCCGTTACGGCATGCGCGGGTTGCCGCTAAACAGAGTGCACCAGATAAAATATTTTTTTATAACATATAATGTTATTTTAAAAATTAAATAAAAAATCAAGTATCATCTGTACACCTGAAAGAATAAATCACCGATGGCAAAAAAAAAAAATTAAGTAAATTTTTCAAAAAGTTATACGATTGTTAATTAACCAATTTTTTTCCAATCTCCATTATAAATGATGACATAAAAGTTTAAATAATAAACCTAAAATTTTTTGGCTTCGTGGAGCCCTTCATATACAGGGTTATTGGTAAAACACGCAAATCTCTTAAGGGGTCATTGTACTCATCATTATGATCAACTTTTACTATGGGACCAAGCCTAAAATCGCGAAAAAAATCAGCTGTTCAGTACATTTATGTTCGCATAATTCTTCAAAATGTACTGAACACCTGATTTTTTTTTGCGATTTCAAATTTGGTCCCATAGTAAAAGTTGTTCATAATGATAAGTACAATAACCCCTAAAGAGGTTGCTGGTGTTATACCAATAACCCTGTATACATGCCTAAAATCATCACGCGTTAAAACTTTATTATTTTGTTTATAAGATTTGTTTATGTTAACAAAAAAGGAAAAGTCCAATAAACGTTGTTCAAGTTTTGGAAGACGGGACTTTTTCATCGGAAATTTCCTCCTCTTTAAGGATAAGGCTAACTAGAATTAGATCCCTGGTATATTCCCTTTCAAGGAATACGTCGAATTTCCAAGCACCCTGCATACAGTCGGTCCTTAAGTATTGTCACAAGTCATAATAGGTCATAAATTTAAAAATACACTGTACTTTCAAAAAATATTTTTTTTATTTGTAAGGTTAGTATTTTAGGATAATATTGAAATCAAAATTCGAAATGTCCCCCACCATTCACCACGCCGGCCTTTAGTCTCCGCGGCCAGTCATCATTCGCAGCATGAACCATATTCATATCTATTTCGGCCACTACAGTTCTCAGTGAAGACTCTCCAAATTTTTATGAGGCTTAGCGCGGACTTTCTCCTCCAACACCTGCTAGAGGATTAAGGTCAGGGCTGGAGGAGGGCCAATGTTTTTTCGTCGGTAGACAGGATGTCATGGTATCTGTTTTTTGCGTACCGCCTTAGCAAAACTCGACTTTATCACTCTCATACCTTTCAAGCGCGCGTTGAGGACATTTCCACTTTTTTTTCTGTAAGCTCGTAGATCCAGGTCTTCATTGAGTACCTTTTTTACTGTCTTTGTCTTTGCCCATTTGTAAAGCCATCAATTTCTGTTTGCGGACGGGATTTCTTTGAGCATCCCTTTGCAAAGCCGGTTGGGTGATTCATTTCGACTAATGCACGACAATACATGTCCACACACGGCTAGAGTCGTAACACACACTTTTGCCGATGCTCGCATCAAAGTTCTGCCGTGGCCTGCTCAATAGCCAGGCCTCAACCCAATTGTACACGCATGGAATGTGCTTCAAAGAAGAGCTCTGCAGAGTATGGATGCCGTGCATACCCCACAACAACTTTTTGACTTGTTAGAAAGAACGTGGGCGACCATTCCTCAAAGTGATTTTGTTTTTTTTTTTTTAGATTGATTTTAAGCATGCCAAATCGCTGTGATTGTGTAAACACAGATTTAATTTTTATCTTTACAAAAAAATTTAAAAAAAAACTTCATGTTTACTTGACGACATTAACATAGATAAACCCACAATTTATAAAAATTGCAAGTTTTCTTAATTTTTACAAAATATTGGGAGAAGTTGTTAACTAAAACATAGGAATTAAAGTAAGAAGCAAGTCTGGAAGACTAGATTTGGTAAATATAATAATTGGATTTTTATAGTTAAATATGTACACAGCAAACTAGATACGTTTGCAGGGCACACCAACATAGATGTTGGTGTGCGTAAAATCAAAGAGTGTATTACTTCGCATATTTATTAGTGTTTGCTTCACAATAAACCGTTGTCCACGCACACATTTGTAATTTCTGGCCACTTTAATGTTGTAGCACGATTGTTACAGGGAATATGAAGCATAAATTTAGCTAATGTAACAATCGTCTCCGTGGCGCATTAGTCGAGCGTGCGGTATATGATATCTTACGCCGCGCCGTAAGATCGAATCCGACTGCCAACATCTCAATGTTTTACTATGTTATATTATAATGTAATAAAATATTTTACATTTGTTTATTCAATTCATTGCTTGACTATTAGCAAGTCTTCTTTATATTTGGCTTGAAATATATTGTCTACCCCCTAAAAATGACAAATCATTTACAAGTTAGTAGTTTAAGCTCATCGTCATAATGCTATTGACTATCGGGCTATCGTTACGTTTTTAGACATGCGTTTTTAGACTGCGTGTTTTGAGAAGTGCTTTTATTTGTGAATCAATATGAATCACTTAAGTACACTTTTAAGAGCTGAGATAATTATTTTGCATGAGCAAAACGTTCAATTAGTGAAATTGCGAGGCGTTTACGTTTTACTGTCAGATATTCACAGGCAAAATCGGGTACGCTTTGCAAGAGAATATTTGGATTTCGATTGGTGCAATAATATAGTCTTAGAAACCAGAAGTGAGGACAGTTTTTTTTTTTAATAACGCACAAGTATTTCCTAAAATTATTTAATTAACAATCAAAATTAATAACCGAAATTACAACAAATGATAATTTAAAACTATGATATCCGAAACTCTAATTACTGCAAATGATATAAATGAATTACGAAAATAACAATATAACAATATGAAAGTACAAGCGAGGGTAGCGACGTTTAACCGTTGCCGACCGATAATCGAATGAACCCGTTGCTTTTTTTTTTTTAATAATGACCTTTCGCGGTTTGCTCCGGGAGCATTGACTGCTTAACCGAGCGTTGGCGGGGCCAGAAGGGCCGAACCCGTTGCTAAGCGCGCGCCGTCCTTTATAGCGCACCGCTTGGGCCAGGTCTTAGAGTGCGAGAATTCACTAAGACGGCCGTTCCTGACAGCGAGGCGTCCTCGACCGCATCTTGCCTTGCGCCATCACTAGGTTCACCATCACCAGACTGGCCGTCATCCTCAGACTGGCCATAATCATCATTCTGCAAAGTAACACATACTGTACATTTGTTTTCTTGCGTCACTTATGTGTCTGAAGCCAACGAATAGTAAGCACTTGAACTAATGTTGTTAAGTACGCGATAGTGAGCGTGCACTCCCACCATCAGGTACCCAACTAAACAGGAAGGTTTCTTAGGTAATTGAAATGTAAATTTAAAAGCTTCAGACTAAAAAAAAAATGTTACAAAGCAAAAACAGTGATTTTAAGCATTAAAACGTAAATGGAACTAAATAGCATTCCAAGCAATGGAATTCCGGACTTCCATTGGGTAGAATACTAGCCAAGATAAATAAACAGTAGTCAAGCTAATATACTTAACCAGAATAGAAGCCATGAACCATAGGTTCAGGCCAAACATAAGTCATAAGCCAGGAGCTCAGACCTTACGGAAGGATTGTATAAACTGCGCGTCTCGGTTTTTTGGTTTGATATATACCGACAAAAATTCTACTAATTCATTTATTTTAAGTTTCGCATTCGTTGCCGCAGCCTTTATTTGAGCATCAGTAATACTTTGCACAATTATTGCAACTTTCAGCTTGTCAGACAAGCCCTTTACAATATTAAGACGCAAAAGAGACTTGCGAGCATATTCGGCGTATGTCGGGAATTTATTTGAATTGTTATACATAACCTCAAATAAAATTGTGGCAACATCTACATTACGTGGGCACAGTGAATGAAACTCTAACTTGAAGTTGCTCCACGAACGATCATTGGTTCTCCAATCGTTAAGCCATGACTTCACGTCACCACGCAAACAACTTCCTACGCGCCCTAGACACTCGCGATCGTCCCATTTATTTAAATTACGACCGCGGTCTACCTCTGAACACCAAACGTCAAAGTCGTGCAGGTTAGGATCGAAGGGAGAAATATAAAAATTATGCAATCTCTCTTGAACTAAGCAGGACAATGCGCCAACGAGCTTATCTGTCACGTCATTATCCCGGTCGAGCGTTCGCGACTTCTGCCTAGTGAAAGTTTCCTGCCCCCGTGGGCTATGCTCCTCAACAGGCGAAGACACGCGACACGTTGTCGAAGTGGGCACACGGCTCTCAATAGAGTTCAAGCGAGCTAATATTTGATCTAAGGCCCGATCGTGCGGAGGATCACGGTGGCTATATTTATGAGGTATCACGGCGTCTATGACCATTACGTGGACTATGGGACACATTACTATATCTCGAAGAGGTACGTTCGCGACCATGAGAACGCTCACGGTATCTACGCGGTGAAGGAGTGTGATTGTTCCTTCCGGAATCGTGGCTACGATTACGCGATCTACTTCTCAACGTTCGAGAACGATTACGATGCGGCCGACGCGAATCGTCTAGTTTTTCAACGCTTGTCGAACTTCCCCGGCATATCTCAGAAATTAAATGATCAGGAATAAAATTTAACACTCACCGATACGCACGAAACCACAAACAACAAAACTTGCAGTAATTAGGTCAAATTCAAACACTAACGGACAGTTAGTTAACTTAAAACAGATGACACAAACAGCACTAAGCACACGGTCTATCCCACTTCTGATCTTAGAAACCAGAAGTGAGGACAGTTTTTTTTTTTTTAATAATGCACAAGTATTTCCTGAAATTATTTAATTAACAATAAAAATTAATAACCGAAATTACAATAAATGATAATGTAAAACTATGACATCCGAAACTCTAATTACTGCAAATGATATAAATTAATAACGAAAATAACAATATAACGACTGAATATGAAAGTACAAGCGAGGGTAGCGATGTTTAACCGTTGCCGACCGATAATCGAATGAACCCGTTGCTTTTTTTTTTTGAATGGCATCTCATAGTTGGCCTAGAGAGGCCGTGACTACTTAACCGGACTATCTTGTGGCTGCCTTAAGAGAACTCAAAGCCTCCAGCCAGGGGCATAAAACTTACAGACTAAGCGACTACACGCTAAGGGCTCCCCCTGTGGGGAACGGGCCTCGGCTTAGGGCGTCGCTGGGGGGAGGACAGCAAGATGGGACAGGCTGGATCAAATTAGAGTGATTATTATTGTCAGGGGAGTTTAAAGCTACAGGCTCAGCTACGCCACCAGCTGGCACTTCATATCCGAGCAAGGGACGGGGGGGATCAAACCCGTTGCTAAGCGCGCGCCGTCCTTTATAGCGCACCGCTTGGGCCAGATCTTAGAGTGCGAGGTTTCGCTAAGAATAGTTATATTTAGCGACGAAAAATGTTTTAAGTCAGACAAGGATGGTCGCAAAATATTATGGCGAAAAGATGGTGAGTGCTATAATAAAAAAAAAAAATTCTTCCATGCAGGTCTAGTGGCTGCATTACTTTAGGATATTGGGGATGGATGTCGTCAATGGATCCCGGTGAATTAGTGCAGGTAGGGGGGCGCAACACCAGTCAAGCTTACTTGGACGTTTTACAAAACGTGATGCTACCAACTGTGCGCGTTGCATATCCCGCAAGAACACATTTACTTCGTGCATGTTAACTGCGCTGTGCATCGCGCGCGACTTTTGCAAAGTTGGTTAAACGTCCAAGAAAAGTATACAATGATTGAATGGCCATCAAAAAGTCCTGACCTGAACCCCATTGAAATCCTATGGGGTCATATGGTGCTAAACTGGGACTCATCTGAAGTCAGATCTAAATCGAATTTAGATGATGTTGTTACCTCGACATGGGAATCGTTTCGTGGCACTGACTTGTGTTATAATATGGTTACTAGCATGAGGACACGGTTGCAACAAGTAATAGATAGTGAAGGCGCACCAATCGGCTATTAATAAAAATATCAGGGGTAATTAAATTTGTTTTATGTATGTTATTGTTAGTGAGATTACAATGATACCTACCTGTATAGGTATTTAACTTACTAACATGTTTATTCATATCACAAATAAATAAACACCCACTTGAAAATGAAAAAATAACGTTAATTCTTGTCCGACTTAGAAATTTTGTCATGCACAAAACTTTATAATTTGTAATTATAATTTTAAAAAACCTAGTCAATAAATATTGTTGATTTCTTATTAGAAATTGTTTAATTTTTACTTCTATATATTTTTTCTCGCATAAAGTTCTTATTATCACGTAATAGAATGCAGAAAAAATGTTTTTAATCATGCATAAAGCCGACGTCGGTGGTGAGACTCGATCCTAAGATATTTGATTTACAAGTCAAACACCTATACATGAATGCCACGGGACTATTTACCAACATAGTTAAATTTATGCTTCATATTCTTTCCTTTGTTTGTGTTTGTGAAGCAAATACTAATAATTAGGCGAAGTAATATGGTGTATATTACTTCGCCTATTTATATCGTTGATTTTACGCACACCTTCATCTATGTTGGTGTGCCCTGAAAACCTAACTAATTTGCTGTGTGTACCTACTTGATCCCTAGACACTTTTGATGTGTGTACATTACACAATGAAATCAATGAATACACAATACTTACCTACTAAATATTGAATAATTTAAGTACCAACTTGTGTTTCTGTGGGAAATTCTCTTGGATGCCTACCTTCAAACTCTGTCTGGGAAGAACGAAGGGTTATCTCGGGCTGCTACCGACTGAAACCTCACGGTTCCTACCGCTACCGTGAGTCGGAGGCCAACAACCGAACCTGATGACCCGATGAAAAAGAGCGATAACACTGTCTTTCTTTGTATGTACGTTTTCCTTTATCCATAATTACGATGAAAAGCATGAAGACATACCTACCTATTCACAGGTGTCACCCAGATTAGAACAGAAACCCTCGGCTCACGCAGATCTTTCTCAGATGTTCTCAACAGACCAGGAGACGTAATCAACTTCTGGAGGGAGGTGGGCTGGTTGGAATAACTTACTGACGGCTGCTATGGCTCACGCACAATGGTCCAATTGAAGGACTAAGTGCGGAAACCAACCCCCCCCCCCCCCCCATGACATAACACAACTTACCTACCTATTCTCGTAAAACCAAAAGAATAAGAAACGTTGTGGTAGGATAAAATGTTGTGTTGGCTTAATCGTTTAGTAGGTATATATTTAAGGGGCATAATTAACAGGGCGAATAAATAAATAGTTTGCGAATAATAATAAGTTTGCGAAAACAATTAACTGGCGATAATTTATGAATGATTAAAATTCGTAAAATGAGCTACTATCAGTGGAAAACAGTTAATCTAAGCTAGCAACTAAAATTCCAAGTGTCCGATTTAAATACTAAATGGGGCGAAAAGAATGCTGAGTGGGCGAAAATAATACTAAGTTAGTGACTATTTAACCGATTTGAGTTACTACATAAAGTGCTTCAAAAAATACCGTTTTAGAATGTGCTTGTGAGCTGCGGTAATATTAACGTTAAATACTGTAATACTATTTGTAGGGGCTCGTGGCTAAGTAATAATAGCCGCACGGTTCAATCAGGTTAAGCTACGCTTGCCGCGGTCGGTCCGTGGATGGCTGACCATCTTTACATACCGGCACGGAGGGGCCGTGCCCCGGAAAACACGATAAGCCGTTGATCCCGGCTGTCTTTTGTGGATCTTTGACAGTCGTTACGGGTCGTCAGACCGAAGAAGTCCGATAGTCTGACAACTAGTCTTAATAAAGGGTATCGTGTTACCCAGTAACTGGGTTGTGGAGGTCAGACAGGCAGTCGCTCCATGTAAAATACTGGTATTCTGTTGCATCCGGTTAGACTGGAAGCCGACCCCAACATAGTTAGGAAAAGGCTAGGCAGATGATGACTGTAATACTATTTGAGTTAATATTTTTTTCTATTCTAGCATATTATTCTTGTGAAAATAACACACATGATTCGTTCAGCTCGTACAAAAGGGGGCGGAGCGAGTAAGCTCCAACGCTGGGTAGCGCGGGAGTGTGGGTGAATTCGGGTACACTTAATAACAACATTTTTGGCAAATAAAAAATACTTTAATTATATAAAAAAAAGTAAGAACCGACTTCAAAAACCCAAAAAACCTATAAATCCTCAATGTAGCCCCACTGATTGTATGTATGTAAAATAGGCAACGTTACTACTGCTACTAGGAGAATTTTGGATGCAAGAGCGAGTGAAGTAAGCTCTGGACTTGGGGCACCCCGACTCGGACAGGTTAGGTTAGAAGGGGATAGCGGGGTCGAGTGAGTGAAGAAGCGAGCTAATAGTCCCCGCCATCCCTTTCGTGGTTATTTTTCCATAAACAATGCAGAAGCAGGAGCCCCGCCAAGCAGTGCTCCGTCGACCGGGCCTCCCTCGACTGTAATTGGTTTTTCTCAAGAACGGTGCGGCGCCATTACATGGGAGTGGAGCCAGGGCACAGGGGGCACCTCTCCCCTCCCTCCTCATGCCAAACGATACAAAATTTTTACATAAAGAGTTTTGAGGTTAGGTTACAATAATTGGTTCTTCTCAAGAACGGTGCATTGCGTTTTGATAGGAGTGGTGCCAGGGGAGAAGGGGTACCATCCCCTCCCATCCCCCTCCGCCTGCCAAAGGATACAAAATTTTACCTTTTTGTTGTCGGGTCTTACTTATTTTAAAGTAATTTTTCATACCGTATTGTGAAGCTTAATGAGCTGTCGACTATACGTATACACCAATCAGTTATTTTATAAGTTAGTTTAAGGTTCTACTGTGAGTCTTTGGTTCATTGCTCAACATTATATATGAAACATCTCGATTAGGATATAAGGCAAAACTCTTGGAATAAAATATATGCCAGCAAACAACTATTATAACAACTATTTTGCAGCTCACATTATATTCAATGTGAGCTGCAAAATAGTTGTTACTCAAATAGAAATTTTTTCGCTTAAGAATTATTATACTGATCGTTCTGAATAACTCGTACTTCAAATTCGTATTTTCAATATTTGTGTTCGCCCTCAGTCTTTCGCCCACTTGTATTTCAGTACGCCATAATCAGTCACACTTAGTTTGAATTTATATTCGCTCGTTTAAATACTAGCCTATATTTAATTACCGTGACACTTTAATTATACATACCCCAATTACAAAGTCTACGTGTAATTATATTCAATGATCAATTAGAATAAATTAATTCCATGTTATTCACCTATTGTACTGTATTTAGGCGTAACCCGTCTATATAAACTTCCAGGCTTATTTATAAATTTAATTTATTTCTGACCGTAGATATTTCACCATAGAATTCAGACTGCATAACTCATCACGACTATTCATGACCTATCATCTACATTAATAGGTATTCTAAAATGGATAAATCATTCTTGTGGGTAAGATGATTTTATTCCAATTATTCAAAGCATTGGTGCTGACTGCCAATTCTCTTGTTCAATAACTAAACTAAAATTAGAGGATCGCTATCTTTTACAAACAGGCAGCGCGAGAAAAGGACGGCTATAGCTATGAACTAAGTTACAGATGTAAAACTACTTAGTTTACGCCTTGCGCTTCACCGTGTTTTAGGTGACATATTTTTAGGTACGTGTCGTTTAGTGTGGAAATATTAGTTCAACTAAAGGGTTACACATATACAGTGTGATTCCAAATACCCCTGTTATACCGAAAACAGTGTATTGTTTAATACACTATTAGTTATTCTGGAAGGTCGCCATGGTCATATCTCAACTTTAAATAATTTCGGTTTTCTCTTACAAAATACAAATAACATTTTAATTTTGCTATGTCGTAGCAACCCTAGATAGGCGGAGCCAAATAAATCAATGACCGCAGGCCGTAGGTATATAGGTATTGTCGCGTCCTTTGACCTGGCAAGCTGTTGCCTCATCGCGCGAGTGAAATGATCAGTACGGTAATTATTAAGTTTGTACATACCATTTTCCTTTTCAAATCCTGCGCAGCTTTACACACGTAGGTACACGTAAGTACACTCATAGTTTTAGCACATGAACATATTATTCACAATAAGGACAACAAACACAAAAGGTACACAGAACTTAGACAGTTGTCTTGCTGCTGCAAGATTACCGTCAGTCGCACCTACACACATTATCATGTCATAATATTCATTGTTCGCATATTGCTAAAGAATCATTAAAGGTCACTGTCGAGGAACCTACTCTGCAAGACTGTATGAGTAATTGCTTAGTTATCAAAATTGGTACAACCACAGCGATAATCGCTATGTATAGGTCGCCTTCCACTAGAAACTTGGATTCTTTTCACAATTCTTTAAACCAGATTTTTCAAGAGCTAAGCTCATTTAAGAATGTTATATTAACAGGTGATTTAAATATAAATATTGGCCCTGAAAACTGCGATGCAGGGACCCAAGATTACCTTAATATCTTCTCATACCACGGATTTCACCCCGCTCACACATTGCCTACTCATCAGAGTGGTTCCTGCCTCGATCATATGATGATCAAAACCAGCTTATCATATATTACGCTTGTTACTAACGCAACAATAACTGACCACCACGCTGTCCTACTTACCGTAAATTTAACGCTGCCTAAGCTAAACCGTCCCACGACCAAAACCAAATTAAACACAAATAAACTCGAATTTGATTTGTGCAACATTGATTTTAGCCTAGTTTATAATACTGCTGACGCTAATTTAGCTTTATCGTACTTAATAAAACGTGTCCAACAAGCAATATTACGTAACACGACAGTTTATACAGTAAATAAGAAACTTTATAATATTAAACCTTGGATTACTCCAGGACTGATTCGGTGTATAAGACACAGAGATAAACTACATCAGAGAAGTAAGAGATACCCTGATAATCTAATAATTCGAACCACCTATAAAAGATACAGGAATTTTTGCAATAATCTCTTAAAGAATTTAAAAAATAAATACGATAATATGAATTAAATAGAGCAGGTAACAATAGTAAGCAGCTTTGGAAACATATTAAAAACGTCACCAATATGTCTAAACAGCATGAATCAAATTCAAGTTTACTGCTAGCTAATACTTCACCAATCTTGTCAGCTAATAATGTATATAACTTTTTTGTAAATGTTGGGAAAACTCTTGCTGAAAAAGTTCCGAAATGTTGCGACCAACCATTTTTCCAAAAATCAAGAAATAACTGTAACCCGAATTCTTTTGTTGTGCTGGACACTGATGAAAATGAAATAACCCGAATTATTTCTCGGTTAAAAGATGACTGTGCAGTTGGATGGGATAATATAAGCAATAAGATCCTTAAACTCTTTAAACATATTTTAGTGCCTCCCATAACGCATATATTTCGAATCTGTCTTTCCGAAGGGATTTTCCCTAGTTGTCTTAAAAAGGCAGTTGTAATCCCTATCTTTAAATCTGGAAGTAAAGACGTACTAAATAATTATAGACCAATATCCTTACTACCATCGATATCAAAAATACTAGAGAAAATCATAAACAATAGACTAGTTAATTACCTAGAAAAAAACCACTTATTATCGCCTGCGCAATTTGGTTTCAGAGCCAAACTATCGACAGCCGATGCGGTGCATAGCTTGACTGATTATATTTCAGAAGAACTCGGCAAAGGAAACCAGACCCTGGGAGTCTTCCTTGATTTAGCCAAGGCCTTCGACACGGTGTCTGTTTCTGTTCTGCTAGACAAATTAGAGACCATAGGAATAAGAGGAACGCCGCTGAAACTATTTGCCGACTATTTAGATGGTCGGTACCAATGTGTTCGAATAGATAATATTACGAGCGATGAACAGAAAAATACTGGTTTTGGTGTTCCTCAGGGAAGTATTCTGGGCCCCACGCTATTCCTGATTTATATTAACGACTTATGTAATCTGAATATTAAAGACGGCAAAATTATATCATATGCCGACGACACAGCGTTATTATTTACCGCTAAAACCAGTAGCGAACTGTTCGAAATCGCTCAACTAGGCTTTAATACTGTGACTAATTGGCTTCAAAGCAATTTACTAACTTTAAATTCTGACAAGACAAAATACATTCAGTTCTCCATGCGCAAACCTCAAATTAACACTACTAACCCTCATCTATATGCCCACCAATGTGGAAACCGTACAGTCAATATGTGTAATTGTCCTTTTATTCTCCAAACGAGCAACATAAAATACCTCGGAGTAATAATGGACGACACCCTTTCTTTTAAAAAACACATTGAAAGCCTAGTTAAAAGAGTGCGCAAACTAATATATGTTTTTAAAAAATTGCGAACATTAGCTGATTCAAAATTAATCACACAAGTTTATTTGGCCCTAGGTCAATCTGTAATTCAATACTGTATCACTTCTTGGGGTGGCGCACCCAAAAGTAATTTGCTTCCTCTTGAAAGAGCTCAGAGAGCAATTTTAAAGGTAGCAAACTTCCATCCCTTCTTCTTTCCTACAGATCTGCTTTATAAATCCTGCAACGTACTAACGGTTCGCCAGCTTTTCATTATGCACTTAGTATTAAAACAGCACACCTTGCTTACCTACGATACTGACAATACTAATAAAAGACGGAATGATATAGTATGCCTATCCAATGCGACCTCAAAACATGTTTTTGTAGAAAAAATTTTTACATTCTTAGGCCCATTTCTGTACAAGAGATTAAATAGGAAACTAAGTATCTATAAATTAAATTACTTTAGCTGTAAAAAAATTATACTTAAATATTTACTAAACATAGATTATGCCCAGACAGAAGATCTACTTGTTGTCTGCAAATAGAACCACTAACATACTATTTTACTTCTATTTACCTAAGTTTTTAATTTAATTTTATACTTTATACTCTTTGTTAATTTATTATATACGTATTATAGCATACACTGCACTTTCTAGCCTGAAACACAGGTTCAACCTAGTTCAGGCAAATAAACAACTGTGTTCTAGTTTATTTGTTAAGCTTTTTATTGTAAATGTGACCTTTTTATAAATAAACAATTATTATTATTATTATTATATTCGGTCATGATTCCTCGCAAAATTCACTGCAATCCAACGCGAAACTAGACGACATGCATCCAGCTCGAAAGAATGAAGTGAACTAGCGAAATAAATGTCTAATTACTTAACTAGCCTACAATAATAAAAATGTACACAATTTTAGGGATCAATAAGATATTAAGTGAATTCCGATAATAAATAGGTACTATTTTTAAAATAAAATATTGTACCTAGTGATAGCAGTGCACCTACATTTTGCTTACGGTATTTCTGTCCCATGATGTGATAAGCGGCCAGTTAAAATTGTATTATCGAGGTTGACTAGTATTTGTAGCATTAATTACAAATCTTAGTGGTTTACCTATTTTCTGTATTTTTTTAAATGATAAAGAAATAAAATACATTGCCATAATTATGAAACAAATCTAATTCCAAAATAATCGAATACAGTATCCAAAAACCCCAAAAAGATTGCCCGGTCTTAGAATAGAATCGCGTTATTATTACACATGTACGGAATCTTTTAGTGATTTTCTTTCCGAGGTGGCGGCGAGCTCAAAGGCCGCTCGTGGCGGCACGGCGGCACGCCAAAAGATTTTTGTAAGCTGAAATGATTTTGAATCTTATTTTTATGATTAAATAACATTCAAAATCATTTCAGTTTAAAAAATCTTTCGGATTTGAAACATTCTTCAACCGATGCCGATATCCAATAAGAAAGCCGGAAGCAATGGGCGTGCAGTATAGTGTAGGAAATTGCAAGATATTGGTGGCATTTCTACCAATCGGAGGATTAAAACTGCAATTAATTCTTATAAAAATGTATTTCACCAAAGAGTAACGAAAACAGTTAGGTCGTTCGATATCTTACTTTTGAGGATAGATACCTGTTAAACAAATGGAATTAATTTTCATAGGGAGCTAATATTTTTTTTATTAAACTTTTTACTAGGTATTTGTATTTTATAAAAACCTTGTAGTTGGTTTAAACTGCAGTTTTATGCAGATGTATGTAGCTACGTCTACTTCTACTCTGCGTAGGTATTTCGCATATCATACTGGTATTCAAGACTTAATTCAATCTTGAAAAAAAAAAATCAACTTGCCTCTCTGATGCAAGAAAATTATAGGCTTTTTTTATGTGTTAAGTGTCTTATCTGACGCATTCATCCCTATATCAAAGAAGAGAGAATAGAGGTCAACCAAATTTAGGGTTGACTCTCAAAAATATGAAGAAAACTTTGACATGTCGAAAGCATTCAAAAACTTTAATGAACATTGTTGGGGACTTCATCTAATGATTAATAATGCACAACAGAATATGGGGCCACTGGATCAAAAGAGGTCTTCTGAGTCACCCTGTATAGCAGGATAACTATTATGATTCGGCCCCCAAGGACAACTCCGATCCAAATTCATGTTATAGTATCGGCTCGATGTACAAATGCAATTTATATGTATTTTACTGCTGCATTCCGCTTTAAACTAGAGATATGAGTGTACCTATGATTATATAATTGATCTAGAAAGATAAATCCAAAATGAGGTTGTAAGTAACGGTAAAGAGTATATTCTTTAATTTTTTTTTAGATTATTTAAATAATTACAGTTATCAATAAATAATAAATAAATATTTTCTCTTTTAGTTTTTAGTGTTCTCGTGATTTACAATCACCGAAAAAATATATGTTGTAGTACTTGATAAGCCTTACATCATCTGCCTAGCCTTTTCCCAACTATGTTGGGGTCGGCTTCCAGTCTAACCGGATGCAGGTGAATACCAGTATTTTACATGGAGCGACTGCCTATCTGACCTCCACAACCCAGTTACTGGGTAATACGATACCCCTTGGTAAGACTGGTTGTCAGACTTTCGGGCTTCTGACGACCCGTAACGACTGTCAAAGATCCTCGAATGACAGCCGGGACCAACGGGTTAACGTGCTTTCCGAGGCACGGAGGAATCTCGGTATGAAAAGATGGTCACCCATCCACAGACCAACCCCGGCAAGCGTAGCTTAACCTGATGGATCGACCCGTGCAGCTGTTATTACTTAGCCACGAGCTACTCCACTTGAAAAGCCTTACATACTCGAAAAAAATATATTGACAAAAACTGATGCAATATTTAAAAAAAAAAATTATATTCGATGAGCAGGTCATCATACAAGCCATGATTGGTACAAGTTTAATTGATGGACTGAGGTTATTATAAAATGAAAAAAGACAGTCTATTTTATTAAGTATTATTTGTAAGTATTACCTATAATATTAACTTTTTAGCATTCATTACGTTAGAAGAAAAAAACATTCATCATCGCTATCGTAGTTGATGACCGTTAGAATATTTTGCATTTCAAATGTCTTTGATAATATTTCAGCAGGACGCAAAAGAATAAATGAAGTTAAATGTACGGAACAACGAGAAATGCGGTGACAAGTCTGAACTTGGTTGTCGCTTGAATGTGCCATATATCTTTTCTTTTGTACCGTCACGCAGTAACTGGGCGGACTTGCGTAGGTATATGAGATAATAATTATAGGCTAGTCAACAAGTTCAAATACGTGTTAATTCTTCATAAAGCTTCTAAAAATATGAGCGATAGCTCAATCGACTCGGAATGACGTCTAGAAAAATGTGTCTCGAGGATGTAGGATGTATGTGCTAACATAAAAAATTGCAATTGTTATTAACAAATTAAAAAAAAAGATGGCATTTTGTTAATTACTCAAACACTATCAATATTTAAGAAGTTTTGAAAAAAAGATCCTTAGAGGAAGAAATTTCCGATGAAAAAGTCCCGACTTCCAAAACTTGAACAACATTTATTGGACTTTTCCTTTTTTGTTAACATAAACAAATCGTATAAACAAAATAATAAACTTTTATCGCGTGATATTTTTAGGCATGTATACAGGGTTATTGGTAAAACACCAGCAACCTCTTTAGGGGTTATTGTACTTATCATTATGAACAACTTTTACTATAGGACCTCTATCTATTATAATTTTTGTTTAACGCTGAAAATAGGGCTCCGTGAGGCCGTTACGGCATGCGCGGGTCGCCGCTAAAGAGAGTGCACCAGATAGAATATTTTTTTATAACCTATAATGTTATTTTTAAAATTAAATAAAAAATCAAGTATCATCTGTACACCTGAAAGAATAAATCACCGATGGCAAAAAAAAAATTAAGTCAATTTTTCAAAAAGTTATACGATTGTTAATTAACCAATTTTTTTCCAATCTCCATTATTATAAATGATGACATAAAAGTTTAAATAATAAACCTAAAATTTTTTGGCTTCGTGGAGCCCTTCATATACAGGGTTATTGGTAAAACACGCAAATCTCTTAAGGGGTCATTGTACTCATCATTATGATCAACTTTTACTATGGGACCAAGCCTAAAATCGCGAAAAAAAATCAGCTGTTCAGTACATTTATGTTCGCATAATTCGTCAAAATGTACTGAACAGCTGATTTTTTTTTGCGATTTCAAATTTGGTCCCATAGTAAAAGTTGTTCATAATGATAAGTACAATAACCCCTAAACAGGTTGCTGGTGTTTTACCAATAACCCTGTATACATGCCTAAAAAGATCACGCGATAAAAGTTTATTATTTTGTTTATACGATTTGTTTATGTTAACAAAAAAGGAAAAGTCCAATAAATGTTGTTCAAGTTTTGGAAGACGGGACTTTTTCATCGGAAATTTCCTCCTCTTTAAGGATCTTTTTTCAAAATTTCTTAAATATTGATAGTGTTTGAGTAATTAACAAAAAACGAAATGCCATCTTTTTTTTTAATTAGTTAATAACAATTGCAATTTTTTATGTGCTAATATATTACATCCTCGAGACACATTTTTCTAGACGTCATTCCGAATCGAATGAGCTATCGCTCATATTTTTAGGAGCTTTATCAAGAATTAACACGTTTTTTTAACTTGTTGCCTAGCCTAATATTCGTATAGTGTGTATAGAAAGAGTTAGTCTAGTTTTAGTAACAGCAAGGTATTTTTTTAGTTCTAAAAAAACCGTAAAAAACGTTTTACGACGATAGAGTTCAATAATATAGGGAGAGTCGTTTCTATTGAGTATAACTAAGAATATTTATATAATATGTATGTAAACAATTTCTAAGACTTCTAATTTCTATGTCGAACACAGGCGCGTCGAAATTTATTTTTTTTTCGTAATGTTGCACCGACTTTTTTTCAATATAATTTTTATGAGTATGTACAAGTACTTCAACATATATTTATTCGGTGATTGTAAGTCACTGATTACACTAAAAAAATTAAAGATAAAATATTTATTTATTATTTATTGATACGTATTAAATAATTGCATTATTTAAATAATCTAAAAAAATACAGAATATACTGTTTAACGTTACCTATAACCTCATGTTGCATTAATCTCTCTACCTTAATTAGTTTTATAGATATGGCTCTTTAAAGGATAACCATACACCCATATCTCCATATTAAAGCGGAATGCAACAGAAAAATACACATAAATTGCATTTGTACATCGAGTCGATACTAAACATAAATTTAGATAGGAGTTGTCAATGGGGGCCGAATCATAATACTTATCCTGCTATACCCTTTGACAGCACTAATTTACGTCCGTCTCTTTATTTTTTATTAAAAAGAAAAAGTTAGCATTAGCCGAAATTGAGTTTTGTTTGCACAACAGAATCGGCTCCAATAGCTAATTTGACTTTATTAAGAAGTGAGAAGTGAGTTGATTTTAGTTCTCTTCCGTATCTGTTTAGCACCTATTTATTCAGGTACTGAATAGAACTAAAATGATCGCCAAAAAAAATAGTAAGCCCTTCGCACAAATGAGATTTAAAGTCACATTGTATACTCCCAGCATAATCTAGCACAATGTTGCATTTACATACGAGTACCTAAACTCTTCCGTTACGAACAATTAAAAATTTCACAAATTGCGTCGGATTTAATAAAGGCGCGTTGATCCACCCGCGGTATGCGTGGAGGCACACTACTAAAAGGTAGAGGTAAGGAAAGTACGTTTGCTTCAATTAATTCAGTGTACATATTTAATTCATTGACGCCAGTCGGGTGCCGCTCAAAGTCATTCAAGGCGATCTCTTGACTTCGGTTCCACGTTCCCTGGCCATCAGGTACTCGTTTATTTCTATCATAGTTGCTAATTATATGAACTATTTTATGGATAACAAAACAAATAGTGGTGTTGTATGTGAAATTAATACCTATAACTTCGGTGAACGACCAGTGAGTTTTCAGTTGAACCGATTTTTTCAACAGTTGAAACATTCGGCTTTTTCATATTTTGGGTCCTTTTGTGATTTTAGTCGTGTGTGTTTTGTTAACAAAGTTAATTATTGACAATTAAATGTTTACAGCCTAATTTGAAAAATAAAGAAGTATAAAGTAAAGTTTGCTTTGGCCATTTGAAAGTTTTTGATCAATGGTGTAGACTAGAAAAAAAATGAGACTGATTGTAGGGGTCGTGGGGCTTTCGGGACCGGGACCGTGGTCCCGGATTTCACCTGTATTATTTTTAAGTAGTATTTTGGGACCACAAATAAAATAAACAAAGTTATGTCTTGGGAAAGTACGGTCACCTAAAAAATTTTGAAGTTATAAAAACTATTTTTATAAAACGATAAAATATTTCTTTTAGTTCATAATTGGCAGCCTTCTATTAGGATATTAAACCTAAAAAAAGTAAAAAATATTCATTACGAAATATAGTTACTTAAAAATTAAATTCCAACAGTTTAATTGAAAACATTTCTGCTACCTTCCATCCCATCTGATCCCGTAAATCTACACAATTGCACATAAAAATCACGTCTATATAGGGTGACTGGTAATTTGAGACCGATACTTAAACACATGATTGTACTCATGATAACAAACAACTTTTACTATGGGATCAAACCAGAAATCGCGAAAAAAAATCATATCGTATATTCAACTAAAAATGGAAAAATAAATTTACTTTAAGAAAGTAAAAACCGACTTCGATAACCTAAAACGAATAAAATAACTTTAATAAAGTTAACAGCTTCTGAATTCGGTGTCTTCAGTTCTTAATGTCAATGCACCTTAGCTTGGCACCGACTTCAGAAGCTATTATGTTTTTTTTATGATAGTTATTTTATTCGTTTCAGGTTTATAAAGTCGACTAACAATAAATAATATTACCCTTTATTTTGTATCGGTAGGTACTGATTAATTCATGCAATTGTTGATCAAAATATTATATCAGCTTTTTTGTTAACTGTACTTTAACTTATTTTTTCTTGTGGTCCCAAAATACTACTCAAAAATAATTATTGTATTTATAGGTAGAATCCGGGATCTGAGGCCTGGTCCTAAAAGCCCCACGACCCATGGTAAATAACTCTATTATATGCGTAAGCCATCCCAAAAAATATCAAATTAATAACTTAATAGGTATATTTATTACGTTTAGGTAATATTTTCTCCTGAAAATATTAAAACATTATCCTCTTTCTCACCGGATTAATTACCTGTTTGAAATGTATGAATAGGTTTTTTTTTATTGTTTGCCAAATATTAATACTTTGTATTTGTGTAATACAATTTTGTTTAATTGTTTTGTAAAATACAAACGATAATTATATTTTTATAATTGTTAAAATGCCACTAATACCTCTAGTACTTTATAGATACGATAAATCCGGTAAGCACAATTTTGGAAGAAAATTGACATGTACACAAATCTAAAAAAAAATAAAATTCATTGGCACTTTAAGTTGTAATTTTGATCCACGTGTAGGTAGCGAATGATAGTAGTCTAGGGTTTATGTCCACATCTTAGGGCTTTCCGGACTCCGGGGCGTAAGTTTAAAATTAGTGTGGATATTTTATGAGGTAATCAGGTGCATAAAACTCTACAACTTTCCCCAAGGAACAACATAGGTAGAAATCTTAAAATTGAAATTAGACTTTTCATACAAGTGACTGGTCACGTGACTTATATGAGAAGTTGAATTTTAGTTTTTAGATTTCGACTTTTCTTTGGGAAAAGTTGTTCAGTTTTATACACCTGATTACCTCCTAAAATATCCGCACTCCTTTGAAAATCCTATACTTACCTAAAATTGTTTGACTGTCTGTTTCTTTACAAATACACAACTACAACGCTACTATAGAATAGAATAGAATACTCTACCTACATCTACTCACACATGCAATCTACCCTTCCCAACACGTGCATCAGCCGGTCTATTCTGTAAAAATCTCACCGTGAATACTTAGGTGAAGTGAGCTCGAAGTGAGCTGTCATTCCACCTGATGCTAGGGGTTGACACTATTGACAGCTCACTCCACGCTCACCTCACCTAAGTTTTCACGGTGAGATTTGTACAAAATATCACTACAGATACCTACTCGCTTATATAAAACAAAACAAGGAAATACCTAGTCAAATGAACTGAGAACGAAGAAATATGATACTGAATCACATGCGTAACACACTCAATCAATCTGCATCAATCTGCCTAGCCTTTTCCCAACTATGTTGGGGTCGGCTTCCAGTCTAACCGGATGCAGCTGAATACCAGTATTTTACATGGAGCGACTGCCTATCTAACCTCCACAACACAGTTACTGGGTAATACGATACCCCTTGGTAAGACTGGTTGTCAGACTTTCGGGCTTCCGACGACCCGTAACGACTGTCAAAGATCCTCGAATGACAGCCGGGACCAACGGCTTACCCTGCTTTCCGAGGCACGGAGGAGTCTCGGTATGAAAAGATGGTCACCCATCCACAGACCAACCCCGGCAACCGTAGCTTAACCTGATGGATCGACCCGAGCGGCTGTTATTACATAGCCACGAGCTCCTCACATGCGTAACACACTATCAATAGGAATAGGTTTCATTTTGACAGTTCAACAACATTCATTGCGTTATTTACGGTGTTGAGCAGAACATTTTTTCGAACATATGAAGCAAATGCAAGCAATTTGCTTCAAAATGATTCAGACTCCGATTGATAGTGTGTTACGCAATTAAGGTGCTGTTTTATCTTACCATCGGAGTGGGACTTATCGTCCCTTGAGTTTCAAATTATCGAGAGCCGACTGTATTATAAAGAACTGTTTCTTTGTCAATTTTTATGTTTGTATGTAGGTACGTAGGGGTAATCTCCGGAACTAATGATCCAATTTTAAAAATGTTTTCATTGGTAGATAGCTATATTATTCCTGTGTGTGTGTATAAATTATATTTATATCAGGCATATTAACTGAGCTATCACATTTTTTGTCTTATAGCAAGTCGGAAAGAAATACCCCTTTAAACAGAATTATTTGCATGCGCTGACTAAACAGTTGATTAAAATTGAAAACAATGTATGGCAATCTCGTCCGTCTTAATTAATACTACCAAGAAGTCCGCGACAGCATATTTCTATAATATTTATCTTTTATATGAAGGCGATGAAGTTCGTTCTATGAGAGAGGCCATGGTAGAGCGGACAGATTTGACCTTAAGCCTTGTTTCCCAATGGGGTGATGACTATCTAGCCTTTTTTAACGCCTCGAAAATACAGGCGTGTCTTTTCACCGCTAAAAGGAGTCGTTTCGACCAAGCTCCTACTTTTCGGGGTACATCTGTTCCTGTAACAGATCGGCTCGAGCTGACATCCAGTCTCAACATCGGCGCTACCATCGAGCGCAAAGCCCAAACTGCGGCCAAATAGCTGGGTATCCTTAACAGAGCGAAACGATACTTTACGCCTGGACATCTTTTGACCCTTTATAAAGCGCAAGTCCGATCCTGCATGAAGTATTGCAGCCACCTTTGGGATGGCTCAGCTAAATACCAACTTGCTGCGCTTGACTCGGTGGAACGCAGAGCGAGGCTCATTGGCGACGTAAAACTGGTGGATGCCAAGCTTCACAGCTTGGCTCAACGCCGCAAGGTTGTCTGCTTGTCTGTCTTCTATAAACTGTACTTCGGTGAGTGTGCTCAGGAACTCAATTACCTCATTCCACCGCCCCCTTCTACCATCGAACATCTAGACACAATGCAAGTTACCATCCATACCTAGTTGCCATTCCACCAATTCGCACTAAGCGCTTCCAAACATCCTACATAATGCGCACGGCAAAAGAGTGGAACTCACTACCTGCGTGTGTGTTCCCGAACGCATACAACCCTAATCTCTTCAAAGTGAGAGTGAACAGGCTTCATCTGGGTACGCTCACTCCATCGTAGACTTTGTATCTGTCACCTCTGACCTAGACTAAAGTCAAGAGAAAACCCATCTCAAATAAAAAAATTATTTTATGTTTTAAAAAAGTATTTTTCGACATGCTCTTTATTACAATAAAACGAAAGATTTTGTTTTTGTTACTTTGTTTGAACGCGCTAATCTCTGGAACTACCCCAGTCGGATTTGAAAAAAAAAACTGTTTGCATTTTGTAGCCCAATTCTTGAGGAAGGCTATTTAACATCACGCTAGAGTCCTTATGAGCCGAGCAAAAAGAAAAAAGTCAGAAAGAATGCTAAGCGCTAACGAAGTAATAGCGCGGGCATGCGGGGTGGGTCGGGGGAGGGGGGGGGGGGGGAATGTGGATGCACTATAAGTACCTACCTACACCTCAGCCTGACCCTTCGGATTACCGGCGTGATGTGATGTGTCTGTTTATAAAAATATTTCATGAGACAAGTTTCATAATGAAACTGTAAAGTATAAACAGCGTGGTCCAAATTGTGACGTCAAAAAGAAAAATTTGAATTCCACATACAGGTTATTTTTGTGACATGAAAGTAACATTCAAGACGATCTACCCAATGGCTTGGCACGCGACGATGGCAGGAGACCGGACGGCATGTCTTTATTTCCATGGAAGGTGGGTAGGTCTTTAGTGTGGGACGCAACGTGTGTCGATACTCTTGCGCCATCCCATCTTCTTGGCACAGCGTGCTGTGCTGGCGCTGCTGCTGCAGCTGTGGAAACCTCAAGCGGCGGAAGTATATTAACCTTATCGGTAACTTTATTTTCGAGCCGTTTGGGGTTGAAACCCTTGGGCCGTGGGATCAGAGTGCTCATGGTTTGTTCAACGAAATCCAAACGGCTGGTTGACACTTCCTGTGACCCAAGGGCAGGCTTTTACCTTGGCCAGAGGCTAAGCATTGCTATACAACGTGGCAATGCCACCAGTCTCTTGGGTACATTACCAGGCGAGAGCGATGCGGATGAGTTTTTCGACGCCATATTTTAGTTTTTTAATAGTTTTAGTTGGTTATGATATTATTTTTGTAACTTAATTAGAATAAATTTGAGACAATAAAAGAAGATCTTGTCACAAAAATAAATCTGAAAATACACTCTACACAAAAATATATGAATTTTGAAGCTCCACCGGCAGAAAACTCTAAATACTTAATTACAAAAACAAAAATAACTCGAAAACTACAAAAAATCACCGAGCATTTTATTATTATTATTATGAGCCTATTACGTCCCATTGCAGGGCGAAGGCCTCCCTTCCATCTTTCCATTTTTTCCTGTTTCTTGCTACATCTGGCCAATCCTTTAGGTAGGCGTCCAGTTCGTTACGCCATCGCCATCTCTTTCTGGGCCTACCGCGTCGCCGACTCCTGTTATTTGGAATCCAGTCAGCAGCTAGTTTTGCCCAATTCTGTTGCGACATGCGGCAGATGTGGCCTGCCCAATTCCACTTTAGTTTGGCGGCTGTGTTGCCCACGTCTACGATTTGTGTTTAGGAACGAAGTATACTGTTCCGAATGCTGTCTGTGACTTCGACTCCAAGAATACTTCGTTCCATTGCACGACCACGTTTGTGCGCCATAGGTAAGGGTGGGAAGGATGCACATGTCCATGAGTATATATCCTTTTTAGGGAAAGTGGAAGTGATCCTTTTATTAGGTGTTTCATCGACCAATAGCTCTTCCAGGCGTTTTCGGTGCGTCCAACAACCTCTTTATCTTGCCTCGCCTGGAAAGAGACTATTTAGCCGATGTATATGTACTCATGGACATATTCAACCTCCACACTCACAATGTCCACTTAGCATTTCGTGCTGTTTGTCATTAACTTCGTTTTCGCCATATTCATTTCGAGTCCGTCCTCGAGGCTGACGTGGCTCAGTTGTTTCAGCATAAGGCTTAACTCAGCCGCCGAAGACGAGATAAGGACAACGTCAGAACATACATGGGGTATTTTCGAACACTCCTGGGTATGAGGAATTCAGATTTTTCTTTTTGACGTGAATAATGTGTGACAGTGTATAACTTGACTTCAGTAGCCTTTCAGTGCAGGATTAGTGCACCTTTAGAGATCATTAACCTTTCACTTAATTCATTTTTACATGAATATTTAAATTGTGACATTTCCATAGCCCCGTTTAAATTGTTTGTAATTTAAAGTCGCTTCGTCATACATGATGCGCGGGCGCTGCTGTACCTAAAGAGGTTCATGAAAATAGTTTAGCAGTACGTGTACAATGAAAGGTCTTAAATCAATCAAGGTCATAGTATATCATTACATTTAATTTTTTTTGTGCTATTTTTACTGCTAGAATTCTTGGGAAGCTGTAGTAGAGTAATTTTGTTAATTAAGTAGGTACCATATATGGTAGATAGATACCATATAGATAGTGAACTTATAAATATGAAAAGTATATATACTTTTCATATTTATAAGTACACTATCTCTGTAGACTGTTAATTATGGTCACTACTTACTTTCTGATACATAAAAATGTATCGTAAAAGTGGGATAGTTGCCCTAGGAGGATAGACGCCGCATAATTCAAATTGTGACTTGTAAACGTGCTATCATCGCTGTTAATAATAGGTACTTATGAAATTGACGATTTTTTATATCGGATAGTGTAAATACCAATATCTTTCGCACATTTCATTGTTTTTGGTTTGATCGCTTTCGTTCTGGAAATTTTGATCTCAACAATGAGCCCCGGGGAAAAATTTCAAATAAAACGAGGCGGTGAAAAACACCTTTCAAAAATTTATCGATTCTCATTCCCAGAAGCAGAGGACAAACTTTCATTAAAATGGCAACACTGCATCGACAATATTTCTTAAAAAAAAATGTTTGTTTTTTTTCCATGTAAATCGGCAATTTTATAGATAAAGACTTAATATATTAATATTTATAAACAAAGAACACGGCCCACCGGTTAGTACCACCCTTAATTACGATGAGGCTACTTTTACAAGTCACAATTTGAATAATGGGGCGTCTATCCTCATAGAGCAACTATAGCTATCCTACTTTATAGCGTACCTAGTTCATAGGGAATATTTTCCATTCCCGTAAGAATGTTACATTCTTTTCCAAGACGGACGCCGACATGACGAAAATTACAAGACGATAATTCATTATGAAGTTAAATTATTTTTTGTTGATTTTTTATTGACGCTTAATCGAAGTTTAAAAACTAAGTTTAGTGCCTACTGTAGAAGTTCAGACTCCAATTTCTGAGTTCTAAGTTTCTACAGCGGGTGTAACTAAATAAGGAATAACAGTCGGAGACGCAACTACGAGATAATTTATAAGTTTAAACGATACAATTTTTGAATATAATCGCACACTTTTTAAAACTATACACCGCCTATCACCCTAGCTAAAGCCGAAGTCCGGCCTGGAAAAATCATACGGACTATCTTTTTTTATTTATTTAAAAAAGAGCATTCTATACCGGCGAAAGTAATCGAATGTCAGCCAGTACAATATAAGGTTAAGGTCCATTGCATGGAACCTTTACAGTACTTTATCTAAGAGACCAAACATAACAGCTTTGGTATTTTTTTTCAGCGACAGACAGACAGAAACATCAACATGGGCACCCTAATACGGAATATAACAACGTATTACCGTTACGTAAATGAGGACCTAGCGGGTAAGCAAAACCTTTCATTATTTATTTTTAGAATAAATAGAACTAACGTGGGCCTCCCCAAGTTAGTAAAAAAATAAAATAATAACTTCGTTATTTTCTATACTTAATGGATATAATCATAACAAAAGATAGAGCAATGCTAAAAAATATCTATGTTGAAAATCTACCCCAAGAATAGTGAGTTTATTATCTTGCGTTTCACTTATTTTGTAAGTACATAATTCGTTTTAATAAGTAATAAGTTTTTTTTTTTTTTTTTGACATCACAAAGAACATTCGTCGCAGAAAAAATTGTTGCTTTTTTACTCAGACTTGAAGCAATTTGTTAATATATGAGCGCATGCATGCTGACTTTTCACAAAGTAATTCATGATACTGTAAAGTTCAGTGATTCCTTAATATTTATTAAAACATTTCATATTCATAGGAATGCGTATACGACGCTTCAAAGTAAAACATTTCTGCGTCAGGTCAGATGGGGTCTTGTATTGTGAATATTGAATACTCTTTATACCTACTTAAATAGACAATACATTGTCAATTCCGTATGAACAATGGAAAATGCAAAATCAACACGTTTGTCTGACTTGAAGCCCAAGGCTATTTTTGGTACATGTCTCAGACTAAATAAAAAACCCTGACATAGGTACATAGCGCTCCGAACAGTACAGTGAAGCATGTGCAAAACTACACCTCGCTCTGGGCATATACACGGACACATATACAACAACTTACGAAACACACATGCTTACGACGAACAGAACATGCTTACGAAACCCGAAACGTGAGGCCTCACGTCACTGCTGAATGATGATGATATAGGGATATCATCATCATTCTCCTGCCTTTGTCCCAATCTATTTGGAGTCGGTGTAACATGTCCCTTTTTTCCATACTTCTCTATTAGTCATCATCTCGGTAGTCACTCCCTTTCTAGCCATGTCATCTTTCACACAGTCCATCCATCGTTTTTTTTGGTCTTCCCCTATTCTTATAGCCATTGACATTCATACTCAAAACTTTGCTCACGACATTTTCCTCACTCTCCGCATCACATGCCCATGACAGCGCTATGTTTTTATTTAGTCTAAGGGACAAGTCAAGTCAATTAGCGCACCCACTATTGCTACTCTATTCCATTGTAATTGTGACAGATTTGCGTACTCCCAAAGAGTATGTGCACTCTTTGGTAGTAGCAAATCTGTCACCCCTATTGGTGGCATATACTATCCATACTCGTGCCATACTGTCCTTGCTGTTGACAACCGCTGTGCCCTGCATGGTCACGAATTTGAAGATCCCTGTAATAATTATTTTTTATTGGTCTTCCATTTCCAGATCCTCGCACGAACAGTTTCCTACTGGTGTCAAACCCAGTGCCCATCGTGTTGATAATGTACCTGTACCACAGATTCGTCCGATCTTGGGGCCCTGCGATCATGGCCAAGCGTGAACCGTACAATCTTAAAAACGTCATCATCTTGTACAATGTAATACAGATTGGATTGTCAACTTATCTCACAGCACAAGTAAGTGATATAGAACTGCTAATTAATCGATTCTATAGCGCCTGGCTAGATTCTAGGCTCCTGGTTTTTACAGTTCGCGTCATGTACCTACCCAAGTTTGCCGCTCTGAAGTAGGCTACAAATGACTGCGCAGTAGTCAATATATATACCTACTAAAACAGCAACGCGCCATGCCATGCGCATCGGAAAACCTGGTTTCAGAGCGGCAAACTTACGTGACGCGAACTATACCGTCCTAACGAGGTCCACACGGTTACAGTTCACTTGTGAATGTTGTGATCACATCTTCTTCAGTTTTAATGTAAGATACCAACCTGCAACACTATTAACCACATCATGAGGTTAATATATTAATATTCACGTTGCTTGTTGTTCGTATTGCACGAGTAAATAAAAATCTTCTTTCAGTCATTTAGTGTCCACGGTTGGATATTCCCAAAAAATATCGTAACGAGCGTCATCAAAGCGGCGAATCTTTCTTACAAACCTCTATATTTATTAACTATAGTGACATAGTTGAATCCTCGAATAGTTTTATCTTCGATCACCAAATAATATTTTGATTCTATCAACGGCGTAATGTAACTTGAAGCCATACAATGTGTAGGTAGGTGCTTTCATATGAACTCCAGAATTATTATATATTGTATTTATATGTGTGTATTTCTATTTCTTTGGCATACTCTGTAGCCTAAACGGCTTGATGGATTTTAACATATGAGGTGTCGTTAGATTCGTCTTAATTGTGGGAGTGACATATGCTATACAGGATGTTTGGCGCATGGACCAAAACAATTTTTTGGGGGATTGGGATGGTCATTTGCTAGGTTTCTCCTAAAGACACCCATGTCCTAAGTGTGACGGTAATTGAGATATGTTTTTTTCAGTTTTTTCTTTGAATTACCCAAAATCTCGCCTTTGAATCCTTATATTTTTTTGTTTATGGTTGTAATAGAAAAAGGTAACTTTTATTATAGTCTGCAATGTATTTTATTCTAAATCAATTAAAAATTAAATTAAAACATAATCACCGTAATAAATATTTTCTTAAAACTCTCCCTGACTCTTCTAACTACGTATAGTATTTTGACTACCTGGGCCTTTAGGGCTTACAACAGTCGTAATACATGCAATATAATTAAAACAAGAATTTAATATAGGAATTATAAATAAACAATTAAATAAATTAGGTAGTAAGTAGGTAGCGACCTTGCGCTTCGCTTGGCTTGTCTTGGCGGGGCACTACCGTGCCGCCTGATGAAAAATTAAAACTTCTAACTTCATTATAAAAAACACAAACAGCCATTTTGAACTTAGTTTTATTTTAAAAAGTTCTGTAGCTTAGCTTTCCCTTTCTAACGCTATGCTACATACTATAAAAACAATTCATTATGCAGGCGGGTGTTTCTTCGTTTTGGCGAAAAACACTTTCCTGTGGCATATATATACATACATGGGGTCTTTGGGTGAAACCCAGCAAATGACCCCCCAATCGCCCAAAAACTGTGTCGGTCCATGCACAAAACACTCTGTATAATTTTTATATATTAGGTTGGGGAAAAAGTCTTTTCGCATTATAGTATGTATGAACTTGTAATAAAACCTCTTTGGCTATACTATTTGTATCTGGCTGGTTTTGGTATCATTGAAAGTTTAAATTTTAAAGAACATAATTCCAAATTCAAATTAGGAAAATGTGTGATTTTCATTTGTTTTTCGTACCGTCAAGATGAGTGAATCTAATGAAGAAATTCGATACATTTTAAAATTTTACTACAAAAAAGGTAAAAATGCAACGCAAGCCGCGAAAAAAATTTGCGATGTTTATGGACCTAGTGTAGTATCTGTGAGAGTAGCACAAATTTGGTTTAAGCGTTTTCAATCCAGAAATTTTGATGTCAAAGATGGACGTCGCTCTGGTCGCCCTATTACGGATAAAATGGATGCCATTTTTGAAAAAGTGGAGCAAGATCGGCATATCAGTAGTGACGACGTAGCTGGAGAACTGGAAATTGACCACAAAACAGTTTTGGCGCATTTGAAACTGGGTACACAAAAAAGCTCGACATTTGGGTACCTCACGAGCTCACTGAAAGAAACCTAATATGAACCGTGTATTTATTTGTGATTCTTTATTACGACGTAATGAAACTGAACCATTTTTGAAGAAGCTGATAACTGGTGATGAAAAGTGGATCACGTATGACAAGAACGTGCGAAAAAGGTCGTGGTCAAAGGCCGGTCAGGCTTCACAGAGTGTGGCGAAACCCGGGTTAACTCGCAACAAGGTGATGCTGTGTGTGTGGTGGGATTGGAAGGGCATTATTCATTATGAGCTGTTACCACCAGGCAGGACCATCGATTCTGAACTCTACTGCGAACAACTGATGAGATTAAAGCAAGAAGTTGAGAGAAAGCGGCCGGAATTAATCAACAGAAGGGGTGTGGTTTTTCATCATGATAACGCTAGACCTCACACATCTTTAGCCACTCAGCAAAAATTATGAGAGTTTGGCTGGGAGGTGTTAATGCATCCGCCGTATAGTCCTGACCTTGCACCTTCAGATTTCCACCTGTTTCGGTCTCTTCAGAATTCTTTAGGCAGTTTCAGGTTAACATCACGAGAGGACTGCCAAAACCACTTGTTGCGGTATTTTGACCAGAAGTCCCAAAATTTCTATAGCAATGGGATCATGTCCCTACCTAGAAGATGGCAAAAAGTTATCGAACAAAATGGTACCTACATACTTTAGTTAAATGTAAATAAAGTATATTAAAAAATGTTTTGAATTTTCTTAAAAAATGCGAAGAAACTTTTTCCCCGACCTATTATACCATCTAGAAATACAAAAAGAGGGAGGGGAAGGTTTACACAAACACACACACACACACACAATATCACTCACTCACTTTTATCCACTACTTACATTCTGTATTAATAAATTAAAACAGTAGCACACAATGTTTTTAGGTTAAGTATATATGTTGTACGAAATTGTTAGCTGAGCTCTATCTTCTGAGATACAGGCCTCGGCTAGTTCAGAAGATAGAATCAATACCCTAAGTTAACCTCTCTTTACCACCACAAATGCTGCTAAATTATTATTATACAAATGTACAGACGCCAGCACATCAAGCTATTACAATATCTCAAATTTCTTTAACAGATTTTCGACTTTATCTATTAGCATTAGGTTCAAGGTTGATTGGGAAAATTTTACAATTTCGGCTAGACTTGACCTGCTGGCGTCTGCACATGATATTTTTAGTACTAATTAAGTACTTTTACTATGTAATCCTTGTTCCTATACTGGTGAGAAATAAACTATTTTATTTTATTTTTATTTTTTTGTTTGTATCAAATAAAAGTTTAATGGGTCAATTCCAAATAAGCAAATTATTAAAAACAAAAACAAACCTGCAAAAACACATAACTGAAAAGAGAAAAATAAGCATTATAAGTACCTAATCTATAGAATTTTGTTATTGCAGGCCACAAACCAATAACTTGAAATATGGTGTAACTTTTCCTGCCTGCGGTACCAAAATTCTGTAAATTATCACTACATATTATAAATCAAAGTCCCCCGCCACTTCTGTCTATCTGTCTGTATGTTCACGATGATCTCAAAAATTACTGAACGGATTTTAATGCGGTTTTCATCAATAGATACAGTGATTCAAGAGGAAGGTTTATGCGTATAGTTTTCCGACATCCACGCGGGCGAAGCCGCCGGCAAAAGCTAGTAATGCCTATTTATAATGCTTGTTTTTCTCATTTCAGTTAGGTGTTTTTGCAGTCGAGGTTTTTTTTTAATAATTTGCTTAATTTATGTGATTCAATTATTTTTTTTTTATATTATAGCTGTATTTATGTATAGAAATGCTATTTTTGGACGTCCTCGACGTAATCATTAATTATGTATTAACTCAAAACTTAGATCAACGTTTAATTATTTCGATAGGTTTATCCGTATAATAAACTCATTTATTTCACGATAAATACAAAGCAATGGAATCTATTTATAATTTACATTAAAAAAATAGCTGTAAAGCGCGCTACAACATTATTAAACATTTACACAATAACTGTCGTTATTTTTCCGTTATTTTTCTAATACTGTAATAAATGGAGTAGCTTCCCTCATATTTGTCTGAAGAAACCATAATTTATCAGTGGGCAAGATGACTTTTGCAGCTTCCGGAAAGGAAAACACTCACCCTTTTGGAAATTCGAGAAATTAGATCATTATGGTGATAGAATCATTATGCTTCTAATAGGATTTAGAGGAAATTTGGCACACAGATAGTTTATAACATGGATTAACACATAGAATACTTTTATCCCGGTAGTACGTCTACGTGGGTTAATTTCCGATATTCCCACGAAATCGAAACTTACGCGGGTGAAGCCGTGGGACGGAGCTAGTTAATGAATAAAAATAACGAGCAAAAGAGCATTCATCAAAATGTAGTAAGAGCTTATCGCCAGAGACAGTTAAATCTTTAGTTATGCAGTGGTATAGCGTACCGGATCAGTTGCGTTAAAATTCCGTTATCTACATTACGAAAGCATAATTGCAATCGTGAAAAGCGTAGGAAATGACAATTGAGTAAATTGAGCCAAGGCAAAGGATACGCAGGGCTGCCTCGTCGTACATGCGAGTAATTCAATGAAATCGGCCCTGGCCCTAGTAGGTATTTCCTAACTATTTTCTTTATGAATTAATGTGTACCTAATCGTGCATTCGTTTTATTTGCATATGTTATCATGTCATATAGAACTGATATTATAAGTAAAAAGAGGTCTTTTACTTATAATATCATTGACTGCTACGCTTCATCAGAACCAAAAATCAACAACAATAAAAAAGCATGATGCAAAAAATACAAAAAAATAAATAAATATACTCTGTGAAAAAATACATCCAAAGCTCGAGAAAGGTGACGGCAATCGCGGCACTTGCCTCGCACAAGACTTTTTTTTTGGCTCACTTAAAACACATAAGCAAGATCAGCAAAAAGGTGCAAAATACCAACTTGTGTGGGGCTTTTTTATAAAATGTTAAAATTCTCTTTCTTTCTGTTTATTTTCCATTTTCATGGTAGGTACAGACGCCAGCACATCAAGCTACTACAATCTGTAAAATTTCTTTAATAGATTTTTAACTTAATCGCTAAAGCGTTAGGTTCAAGGTTGATTGGGAAAATTTTACATTTTCGGGTAGCTTGACCTGCTGGCGTCTGTACATAAGAATTTTTATTTCTTCTAATAAAAATACCTATATCCAATCAGTCCTACCCTATATTCCACCATATTAACAGTTTACTGCATCCAGTACCCTAATTGCGTAATACACTATCAATCGGAATTGATTTCATTTTGACAGTTTAACAACATTAATTGCGTTTTATTTACGTTGCTGAGCAGAGAAAATTTTCGAACATATGAAGCAATGGATTAGCAATTTACTTCAAAATGCTTCAGATTCCGATCGATAGTGTGATACGCAACTGGGGTGCTGCTTTATTCTCTTCCAAAATATTTAAAACTCAACATTGGATGAATGCGTAAACCGTGAGTCATTACGATAAAAAATAATTAAATTAACAATTAAATTCTGGAAGTTAATAACAATCAAAATTATAACACTGACGAAAATGTTTAAAAAATAAACACAGAATGCGTTAACAAATAACTCATAATTTAGAAAAGTAATTAAATTATATAAGTACCTTAATCGTAAGTATGATTTTTTTTAACTGCTGATTTCTTCTCTTCTGTTTCCAGTTTATATTGTAATATTGAGAATATTTGTGTGCATTTTGTTCATAACACGTACTTCAAAGGTTTTCTGCAATTTCTTATTTTTATGTTTCAGAGTTCAATGTTTCTGTTAGTAATGAAGACGTATAATCGGGATTATCCATGTTAACCCTGCAAAATCATTTTATTATAATTTCACTTGCACCAATGCTTGCTCCCAAGGCCGTGAAATAATGTTCCGTCGTTACTTTACTTTCTGCTCGACTGGAGTGGTATTTAGGTACTTAAAAACCGCAAATGTAAACGTCTACTTTGTAAACACCCTGAAAGTAAAGCGTTGCAGAAGAGTGCATAACTTACATTATGACACGGTAATGTTCCCGCAGAGGCAAAAAGGAGAACGATAAAAATACATCCCTTAATGCTAAGTAGAGAGTCCGGTTATTACCTAAGTACTTATAAAAATTGTTAAAGAATGCTTATCTTGTTCTCAATGCCCACAGATCCATTGAGTCTAAATTAAGCAATTATTTTGAAGTTTATACAAATATAGACTTTCTGAAATAAAAGGAATAATAACTTTAAGGTGATAATGGCGTTTTCATCATCATCAACGTTTTTGACCGAAAATAATCAATAACAATAGAATACACGTGAGCGCTGCCGCGGGCGTACAGCTCAATCAATCATAATCTTATGAACCTTTACGGTACATTATGTATACAAGTACATGCAGCGTGAGAATCGACAGACATTTCGTTAGCGACCGGAGAAAATACTATCAGCGAAGATCAACACATACTGCGGTGAACTTGACTAGAGCTAAGTAACCGCTCGGGTCGATCCATCAGCTTAAGCTACGCTTGCAGGTGTTGGTCCGTGGATGGGTGACCATCTTTTCATACCGAGACTCCTTCGTGCCTCGGAAAGCACGTTAAGCCGTTGGTCCCGGCTGTCATTCATGGATCTTTGACAGTCGTTACGGGTCGTCTGAAGCCCGAAAGTCTGACCATTGCTGGGTTGCGGAGGTCAGATAGGCAATCGCTCCATGTAAAATACTGGTATTCAGCTGCATCCGGTTAGACTGGAAGCCGACCCCAACATAGTTGGGAAAAGGCTATAGGCAAATTGATTTTGACTTGACGAGAGTTAAGTTTCGTGAAATATAGGACGAATCAGAAAGGTGTGGTTAAAAAGGGTGTGATACAGACCATCAAACTGAACAATTTTGTCCATGGGACAAACATCGTAATCGGAGAAAAATATCAGCTGTCCCATACAAAGCCGTTATACCGTTAAAGATTATATTGAGGACAACAAGGCTTGGGAGTGAGCTGCTTCAAATTTTCTTTTTGCTCTTTTTATTTTTGCATACTGAATGTTGACATGAATATTTACTTTGTAAGTAAAGTATTATATTATTTTAATTATTGTGAATGTGAAGACTATGTGGTTCATTGCCTTTTTGTTTGTTTTATTTTTCTCTCAGTTATTTTTAATCATGTTTTAGTAATTTATGCAGCCTACCCAAATGTCCTTTCTTTGGTATTGTTCGTCGAATCATTGAGCTCCTTAAGTTCTGAGTTGAGCTGCGCGATTACTGACGAATGCGTGCACTGACTGGACAGGTCCTCTCAATCTCTGTGATTCTTTGCACAAAAGACCATTTCAGATACCAATCTACATGGTATTCACATGAACTGACCAAGATTTTGTCTGGATTTTATAAGAAACTGTGACCCACTGTGACCTCTGAGTTTGTTTTGGCCTTTCTTCTCAGAGTAGTCAGATAGGAAACGCCAACCTCATCTAGTTTTTTTTTTAAAAAAAGATTGACTTGTAAAATTGTTTGTACAAACCGACTTAAAATCATTTATCATTTAAGCTTACCTACTCGATCTAAATGTCTGGGACGGAAACTTACGATGTTGGTTCCATGGAGAAAGTTGTTGTTCAGTTTAATGGCCTGTATCACCAGTACATGATTCTGGACCCTCCTGTGTTGAAATTTTTCGTCAATTATTAATAAAACAAAACTTACACCATATTTCAAGTTATTTTATTAATTTTTGGGAAATCTTACAGCTAATACATTTCAATATCAAGTACAATGTGTAAAAGATGGCCAATTACAAGCTTCCACTAACGATTAATGTGAGTATTATTAACAAATACGCGAAAATAGCGACGTAAGACATACGCAAATTAATTGTCGCACGCTCAAAAATACAATAATGAAAAGACGAAAAAAAAACGGTTATACATCGAAAAGTAATTATTCAAAATTTTCTATACTTCCTTAATACTACTAGTAAACGAATCTAACACGACATCCTGACACACCCTATTAAAAGTACGACAAGCTCTTATCACGTATGAGTTCTGCCTATAGATAGTTCTGACTTGAGGCACATAGAGAAGACGTGGTCTTCGAAGAAATGCACTCGGTACACGAAGCCCAATCTTGCCCACCAACTCAGTGACGTCAGTAGATCCGTTTATAACACTAAATAAGAAAACAAGATCTGCAATTTTCCTTCGGGAAATTTTGGGAGATAGGTATTTGACCGATATTGAATGTACCTCAAAAATCGCCTTGGTATACCTTCAAGTCGATTCCAAACCTGAGAGGCATATTCGAGATGGCTACGGTCAAACGCACAATTTTCATTGTTTTAATATTCTTAAAATCTGAAGACACCCTAAAAATAAAACCCAAGGCTTTAGAAGCCTGGTTGAATATGTTATTAAAATGTGCATCAAAAAGAAGCTTAGAGTCAAAAGTAACTCCAAGATCTCTGATGACACTAACTCTGGCTACTAAGGCATTCGAAAGCCTATAATCGAACATAACGGGGTTTGGCTTACGCGTAAATGTAGCCAAACCCCGTTATGCATTTGGATACATTTAAATCCAACCTATTTCTAGCGCAGTATTCGTGGAACCGGTCCAGATCATCCTTCTTATACTTAGACAAATCTAACGATACCTCATAAATATGTTAAAATCCACCAAGCCGTTTAGGCTGCAGGTGGTCACAATTAGGGAATCCAATCCGCATCAACATCACAATCCCGCAAGCCTGCTGGATCGAGGTCATCAATCCCGCGGATCCGTGGGATTTGCGAGACTGCAAATAAATTCATACTTTTTGTTGTATGTTCATGAATTTATAAAGTGTTATATGAAATATACATACATAGGTACATATATGTAGTACCATACCCGTACTCTTACCACAAATCACTAACTGTATTGCATTGGAATAATGACGACATTACCTTCACCGCGGGATATCGTCCAACATGGAGCATTTAATTTTTCCCATAGTTATTTTATTTTACCGGGAAGTCCCTGAATTAGGTATAGAACAATTCGTGCAGCGAGTCAGGTGAAAAGTATCGATGCACTCCCGCAAAAGTGCGGGATCCCGCGTATGCGGGATTGGGTTCCTTAGTCACAATGGAACGGCCATAAATACATATACGTACATACCCACATGCATACATGCATGCGCACGAAAAATATTACCAGTCTAGGCCAGTCAGGTAATTTTTTTTTATTTTTCACTTTATAGTTTTGGTACCTACCCCCCACAAATTCGTATGTAAATAAATAATAGTGACAGGAAGTTAGAATAACATCATCTACACACAGTGGAAACTTAAGTATTATTGAAGATAATTAAAAAACTACCCAAGCAAAGCTAATAAAAATATGGGAGCACCGCGCAAGCTTCCTCTACCAAATGAAAATATGGGAGCACCGCGCAAGCTTCCTCTACCAAATGAAAATATGGGAGCACCGCGCAAGCTTCCTCTACCAAATGAAAATATGGGAGCACCGCGCAAGCTTCCTCTACCAAATGAAAAATATTTTTTTAAATCGGTTAACAATTGACGAAAATATCGATGAACCTATTTATAAAAATAAAATAAAAAGTCGGCTAAAAATTGTCGGCCTTAAATCTGAAATCGCCCTTTGAAATTAGTCTGAAAATTAGCCTTTCACCACAATCTAATTTTGAGCTGGGAACAAGTTACTATTTTATCCGACAGTCGAAATTCAATCTACCTTCTAAGACAGTTATTTTCGTATTGTTTGCAGTGTCTGACCAGGCTGTACTTGTCGGGCTACTACAGCCTGTGGTGCCAGAAGATCATCTACGAGGATACGCCGCTGGAGCGCGTCGTCGTCAGCCGCGTCTGGTTGTACTACATGATCAAAGTCATCGACCTCATGGACACGGTGCGTTTTCGATCAAACTCACATGGTAGTCCCAGAATCATAATTTTATTATGCTGGGGCTACACGACACGCCGATGGGACGGTGGGGAGCAATGGGCTACGCCAACCATTGCCTAGAGGCCATAAAACGATGAGACTCTTTGAGATTGCATGTGCATACTCATAGAAATATAAAATATATCTATGTGTACATACTAAAATCATTGAAAGTTATCGAGCATAGTCAGAAAACTTTAGTCACTCCACTACTTAATTTAACGCATTTAAATTATCTACATCATATATTCCAGACAAAGAGGGTAGTAAACCGAAAAAATCCCTAGAATAGAATATACAATTTATTGTAACTTAAATAACGCACTACCTCATAAGGGGTCATTATATTCATTACATTATGAGCAACTTTTACTATGGGATCAAATCTGAAATTGCGAAAAAAATTCTGCTGTTATCTACATTTTTACGAGTTATGCGAACATAAATGTAGGGAACAGCTGTTTTTTTTTTCGCGATTTCAGGTTTGGTCCCATAGTAAAAGTTGTTCATAATGTACAATGAGTACAAAGACCCCTTAAGAGGTTGTGCGTTAATTAAATTACACCTTGTATAATGTATATGCTCTTTATGTATTGTGTTTCTTTTTGTTTTTTTTTTGTTTTCTCTTCGTTTGTTTTTTTTTGTGTGTATGGGTAGATGTCTTTCGACTGAACTCTAGCTAGATGTCCTTTCGTTTAATTATGAAAATTATATGTGTTTGAATTTGAACCCGTGCTGATTCTACTATTTCTTCTGGTGCCTTAACAGTTTTAGTAGGTATTCGGAAGCTTGGCCATCAGCTTCGACTTTTTTTTTTTTTTTTTTTTCTTATAATATTCCACAACTATCACACAACGCCGTCTAGCCTCAAGCTAAGCAGAGCTTGTGTTATGAGTACTAGACAACTGATAAACATACTTATATATTTCTAAATACATACATATATAGATAAATTACACCCAGACACAGAACAAATGATCATGCTCATCACACAAACATTTGTCCTGGGTGGGAATCGAACCCACGACCTCCGGCATAGCAGTCAGGGCCACTAACCACTAGACCAACAGGTCAGTCTCATTCTCAGTCATCAACTTCGACTTTCCGGCTCTTTGTCGTCTGCGCGGTGCTACAGCTCAGCAGCACTCGCATCTCCGGTCCACTTGCGATTACTTTTTCGATGACTCATGATTAACGCGCTATAATTTATTCCAACAGGTATTCTTCGTGTTACGGAAGAAGTTCAACCAAGTCTCCTTCCTCCATGTATACCATCATTTAGGAATGTGTCTACTTGGATTCATAGGCACCAAATATATACCAGGTATGTTCAATTAGAAACAGTTGTTTTGATCGTTACTCAGCACTCTAATTAACACACTATCGATTGGAATTTAAATCAATTTGAAGCAAATTGTTAATCCTTTGCTTCATATGTTCGAAAATTTGTCTGGCCAACAACGTAAATAATGCAATGAATGTTGTTGAACTGTCAAAATGAAACCTATTCCGACTGATGGTGTGTTACGCAATTAGGGGTCTGGTCGTGCATGGGTAACACGCAGCCACAGACGCAGCTATCAATTAGGCGTGTGTCACAATTATGCGGAAAAAATGTAAAATAATAAAAACTTTCGTCAGTTGTAATAAGTCTTAATTTTGTATGCACAACAAATTCAACTTTGACGAAAATCTTATTTGTTGTTCATACAAAATTAAGACTTACTACAACTGACGAAGGTTGTTATTATTTTACATTTTTTCCGCATAATTGTGACACACGCTGGATACACACATTTTAGGGTTCCGTACCCAAAGGGTAAAACGGGACCCTATTACTAAGACTCCACTGTCCGTCTGGCACCAGGCTGTATCTCATGAACCTTGATAGTTAGACAGTAGAAATTTTCACAGATGATGTATTTCTGTTGCCGCTATAACAACAAATACTAAAAAAAAACAATAATATAAATATTTAAGGGGCTCCCATACCACAGACATGATCCCTTGGAACCCTTCGTGTGCGAGTCCGAATCGCACTTGGCTGGTTTTTTCTATTCCGTGATCTTACCTGTCTGGGATGCGATGCATCCCACCTAGGTCTGTTGAGGTTGTAAAACCTTGTCTGAATGATTTAAGGCCGCTGAGGGGCTAGGGGCTTTAATTACTCAAAGACTGTGACCGCCTATCGAGGGACATCAGCGAATATGTTTGCACAGTGGGTGGTGACTTGCTGCCGAACACAGTGAGGCTATGGGAAGCTCTCTTTTCAGTCCTCCTTGAAATGTATTTCGGTTCTATAGGTTAATTAAACAACAATTTGCCAAACAGAAGCTTACAATTTTATGTAGCTACATGTAAATACCAATTTACATGTTTTTTAATGTAATAAAATATGATGACGATCATTGTAAAACTTCTAAGTACCTGCCTATAAACAAAAATATTTGAGAACATACCTACGTCGTGATACCTACCTATATTATTATATTCATAATCACAATCATGTTGATTGTGTACCTACTTGTGTAAGAGTTGCAGCAATGCTAACATCGCGTGCACGAAATGGGTCGAGTGGCCTAATGCGCCCGCGACGAAGGAAACCACGCGAACGCCGAAGGACTTCTTACAAACATCCTTACAAAATAATAATATTAGGCCATGTATGGATTTGATTAAAATTCATAATCCGGTAACTATGCAAATAGTGTTTTTTTAAGCAACCTTTCAGGGGGTGAAATTATTAAACAGTCAAAATAAAAAAATCAAAAGTCATTTATTCAAACTAGGCTGAGAATCAGCACTTTTTGAACGTCAAAATTACATAGGACAGTCCCCGAAAACGCCCGCCCTTCATCACTTGAAGAAGACTTCACCACGAGAAGAAGTGGCGCAACAAACTCCCCAGCAGCACAGCTGTCTGTTCAGTTAAAAAATTGAATCTATATAACACTGCGCGTAGAAGAGAGACTCGTAAAATTGGGTAAAATTGCCGTCACGGCGCGGCGGCACCGTTTTTATAAATATATTATAATTATACGTATACAAGACATTTTTTTAAGCAGTGCGCAAATTTTCACCGGTTGTTCCACTCATGAATATGAACAACTTTCACTATGGGACCAACCCAGAAATCACGAAAAAAAAAAGCAGTTGTTTCATACATTTTGGTCGAGTCGATTGAACTTTTATATGAAACAGTAGATTTTTTTTCGTGATTTCAGAGTATGTCACGTAGTGAAAGTTGTTCATATCCATGAGTAGAACAGCATGTGCAAATTTACGCACTGCTTAAAAAATTGGCCTGTATAGTCCTCTTCTCTTCAGCGTATCCGGCGCCAGCCAACCAGACTAATTTTCTTTTCTTTAGTAAGCTCTCTGATGACTAAAAAACTAGAGGCTAACAAAACGGTTGCAATGGCATAGGCTAGGGCATGAGCATGGCTTGTTCCGTTTGGATCCCACAATCCGATCCCATTTGATAGGATTTGTTAAAAATGCAGATAAGGATGTACGGTATACAAAACTCGCCCCCTTTGCAATGGATCGGAATACCGTCACTAGGAATGAACTAGTAGGTAACATAATGCTGGGGTTGCAGTCTCAACATAGACAGCGATCGCCTTATGACCGAATTCGGTCGCAATATCTTAATGGGGTCCCTAGACGGTCAAAAATGTCTTGATAAATACGAAAAAATCACGTGCTTGTCAAGGAATTTCGACCGTCTAGTGAACCCATTAGGACTTTACGACCGAATTCGGTCGTAAAGCGATCGCTATCTATGTCGAGACTGCAGCCCCTGAGCACTAATGACAGCTCGGTAGGGACCTAACCGCAAAATATAATGAGGTCAACGTATAGTCAAAATAAGTATGGCTCCAACACACTATGTTACCGACCGCAGTATTTTTCACGAACACACAAATGCAAATCTGCTGTGTTGTATGAATCAGAATGTTGGGCCACAAAGAAAGGGATGCAGCTGAGATGAGAATGCTAAGAGGGACGTGTGGTGTTACGCGAATGGATAGAATGACATCTATCAATTGGCCTAGCCTTTTCCCAACTACGTTGGGTTTGGCTTCCAGTCTAACCAGATGCAGCAACCAGTATTTTACATGGAGCGACTGGCTATCTGACCTTCACTACCTAGTTACTGAGTAATACAATACCCGTTGGTAAGACTGGTTGGTTGTCAGAGATTCGGGCTTCTGACGACCCGTAACGACTGTCAAAGATCCACGAATGACAGCCGTGACCAACGGCTGTCATTCAGGCACGGAGGAGTCTCGGAAAGTAGTGTAAAAGTGAGTATACAAGAGGAAGTCTGAAAGTGACACCAGTGACTGAAAAGTTGTGTAGAAATCGATTCTCATGGTATGGGCATGTGATGCGGAGGAAACAGGAAAATATTGTCAGGAAAGTTTTGAGTATGAATGTGGATGACTTTACGGGTAGGGGAAGACCAAAGAAACGATGGATGGACTGTGTGAAAGATGATATGGCTAGAAAAGGCGTGACTAAAGAGATGATGACTAATAGAGAAATATGGAAGAAAAAGACATGTTGCGCCGACCCCAAATAAATTGGGATAAGGACAGGAGAATCATGACAAGCGCAAGTCCATAAAATTGCTCTACTTTTTTCCACAGGAGGTCACGGCGTAATGCTGGGCTTCATCAACTCCATGGTGCACGCTGTCATGTACTCCTACTACCTGGTCTCCATCGTGAGACCACAGTGGGTGCGTCAATGGTGGAAGAAGTACATCACACAGCTACAGATGGTAAGCTTTTGCTTCTTATTGGAGTTTTGTTCAAAACGTTTTCGTTATATTGCCGACAAACTATCTAACAGAAACATTGTATGTACTATCAACAAAACGAACGCCTTTCCACCTTAAAGTTGCATTTTGTATAGCATTGATTCATTGAAGAAACCCTGCCCCTATGGTCCTTTGTTTTCGTCGGAAAGTCGGAACGGCACAAAACATTTTTGCTGTCTGAGATATAAAAAAGTAACGTTATGTCTTTTTGTGACTGAGATAATTATGATCTATTGTAAACTTACGGGATTTTAAATCATTAGTAATCGAAACATAATCATCTAAAGACCATAGCCGTTCCAAAACGCCGAAACGTCGAGATGAGGAATAAAACATTTTATTAGATGTCTTCTTTTTTATTAAACCCCGATTACCATTCTAATGTGATAGATAAGATCATAATACATATCGCACACCTAGATAAAGAGTAGCTCAACTCAAAATAATCGAAAATCGAATTATTGCGATTATCGGACTCTGCGTCGAAAACTACATTGACTGATTGACTTCAAAGACACATGGGTACCAATCTCCATTAATGAATTACAACATCATACAAAAATATGTTAAATTGATCAAATAGAAAACGAGTAAAACGTTTTTTACTGTTCTTGAAAAAAGGGGTACCTATTTTGAGTTGTGCTACTTTTGATCTAGGTGTGCGATATATCAAATTTTATTTATAAAGTAATTAAATCACAATGTATAACTTGTAAGTTGTTTTTTAGGATATCTTTTCCGAAAGAAACAAATATATTATTCTTTTACCAATACTCCGCCACGAACAATCTCACAATAGGTGTAAAAAGTTGATCTGTGCAACTCAATAGTGTAAATTCTAATAACTTATGGCAGACTTGCGTATATGTTACGTGCAGCTGAAATTATTGACACATTTTTTACTTGGAAATAAAAGAAGAAAATTAAATATTATTGTATGAATATAATAAGTTATACCCACGTAATACCTAGTTTAATATTAAGACCAACGCGCAGTTCATGTTAGTCAACTCCACAAAATCAAAACTTACCATTATTTGCTCTTGCAATATTTGTGGTCGAAGAGGACGCGGTCTGTTGGTGACATGCCCTTCGCTATCGAGGCGGCTCAGCTACAACTACAACAGAACAGTAGCTCTCTGTAAAAAAAAAAAACAAAGAATGGTAGAACACATGGTCGGAAGCACAGTAAAAAATATCTACCTACCAGTATTGTAACTCGGCCCCTGACCTTGAAATAATTAATTAACTACAGCCGCGCGGTACGTAAACACGCGATAGATTTTATCAATTTTGCGATTGTAGATATTACATTTTTTATTTAAAAAAATGTAATTCGTTGCGAATGAAGTGTTCAACATGTTGTGTTTTTTGATTAATAGATTTAATAAAACAAAAAAAACACCCTTACTTTGAGATTGAAAAATATTTACGCCTCGACTGAGACGTACGAAACGCTTTATTATTAAATTTAGTTGTATAAAAAATTCGCATTCGGATAAAAAATTTATTTAAAAATACTTTTGAGAAACATGGACAAGAAGGAGAAAAAGGAATATCTTTCACTAGGTTATAGATACCTGCAGCTACTTTACAATTTATATGTTTCGTTTTAAATGAAGTTCGGAATATTTCCTCCATTTTTCTACATATTCCACGAAATCATCACTGAGTACTATTAAAAAAGTTTGAAAATTATTCTTACTATAGTCCTGGTACCTTAAATACCGACTCTCCGCGCTGAATTTGTGGCTTCTTTGATGGGGCTTCACGTACGACATCAAAGCCTGACAATCATCATGTTTGTCCAAACGACTCTTAAGAAGATACCCACAAATATAAAAAGCGATTTTTTTCTGGTATGTCTAGCTGATTATAATCAGAACTAGTAATTTGGACGCTGGACAATTCTTCATTATCTCTATTTGATATTTCGTTGGTTGGTACAGGTATTGCGCAACATACATATATATCAACTATATCAACAAAATCTTCACGAGTCGTTTGAACAAGAAGTTTTCCGAAATCATCTGCACAATTTCCTCTTTTTGGGGGTTTTATGATGTTGCAGAAAAATAAGTTTTTAAATGTTGATGCACACGTTGGATTTAGAGCCGTGCCATTTTTCGTTCGTATCTGTCCGAATAAATTTTCAAGAGGGTCTTGATTGTATCTTCTTGTCATAAGAAAATTATATCCTTCCACCCGCAAGTCATCAAACACGAGCATTAAGGATGTGATAGTAATTTGGAAAGCTTCAATGAATCTAACACTTGATGTGTGGTCACGGCCATTCTTTGGGTTTATTAATTTTAACTCTTGAAAAAAGCTTACCATCTTTTTAAAAATGCCTTTTGTGATTCATCGCCTGTATGTGTATATGCTCTTTTATATTCATAACTATGTCTTAAATTAGATGTATTCAAAGAATCGAACAAGTCATTCATAATCATTAAAAAGTTAGCCGTCTCTCTGCCCGATGCTTCAATTTCACTATTATCTATATACGTACAAATGCCATTTGCAACGGACCTACTAAGAAGTTGTGTTGCAAAGCAAACCTTCATCTTTTCAAAGTTTGTAGGTTTGATAAATGGCTGTTGGTAAGTTTAGGTGCAAGCCGGAAACTCTTTTTTATGTCCTGATTGTAAAACTGTAGGTATCTACCACGACGTGCAAAGTTCGACGGCTTACCTACTGCGTTGCCGTCACCACATGACGCTGGCATAATAGTCGACATCGGCTCAGTTGCCAAAAGGAAAAAAAAAAAATATGATCGTATTTCGCTATAGCATTTTCGAACTGAAAATCGTATTGCATCAGGTTATTTCGTACGTTTTTGATTAGAAAACTATATTATATTTTTGATGCACCATCAAAAATATAATATAGTTTTCTATTATTAATAAAAAAAATCAGGTGTTTCAATAGAAACTGTTATTTTTTTGGAAGCTTTCCATAAATCAGACCCTTGGTTGCACACAAAAATACGGATGTTAAGACCAATTTCGAATAACTTTTGTAGTACTTTATCAATCCATTTATTTATTTCATCATAGTTTCGACATTCTGAGATTGATCGTATGCTACAGGCTGTTTCCAGTTTACAAATATATCACGAACCATTATTACTAACGCATTTTTAGCTAGTTCAGAAGACTGCAATCCTTCAATTTCGTGGAATCCGTTAATTTTGTCTTCTTTAATATTAAAGAATAGGTTTGCTTTTAATGATATAGCATCAATCATAACTGAACAATTTTTTTCTGCTTCTGTCATTTGTGCAACTTTCATTTTAAGAACAGACAAAGCTCTTTCATTAATTTCAGTTGTAAGTGGAAAAGAATATTTGTACAATGTTGAAGGACAGGGAAGACATAACGCACTTAGCAAAAACCGGTAAGCTTGTGGACTGATGTAGTATAAATTTAAGCAGTAAATGATGTAGTCCTGGTCGTATCGATTTCCTTTTCCATGTTGCTTTAGGTTACTTTGTGCTTTTATTAGGAGAGCTAGTTTATTGGTCAAAAATTTATCGCAAAGTTGACGGAAAGTACTTTCTTCAGATTTTTGTGTTTTATTTTCAGTTTCCAGTAGTTTTATTTTCTTTCTGCATTGGAGGAGTTCAGCCTTCTATTTTCTTTTCCTTGGAGTGTTCAAAAGAGAGACTCGTTGCAGTTTGAGCATAGCTTTCATTCGCTGCATTTTCAGTCTGTGTAACATTTTCAACTCAGCAGTTTGTGTTTGTTTGTTTTTTTTCCGAGAACCTCCTTAATTTTTTTTTTAATGTTTTCGATTTAATGATTGTCGTATGTCGTCCACATTAAAATGTTTTTCACAAATCTGGTAGGTAGCAAAGTTAGGTTTGTTTTCTAAATCATTTCGACAGATCAGTTGCAGCCATTCAAGGCGCCTGGAAAAAAATGGTTTCCCTTTATTCTGGGTAAAAAATTAAACTGCTGTCGCCGAAGATTACCAAACTGCAATCCCTACAAACTTCAACACCTACCTACTCAACCAAAATGCAAGAAACAGCTGACGAGTAATTATAATATCTTTTTAGGGTTCCGTACCTCAAAAGGAAAAACGGAACCCTTATAGGATCACTCGTGTGTCTGTCTGTCTGTCCGTCTGTCACAGCCAATTTGCTCCGAATCTAATAGACCCAAATACGAACGTGTAACGTAAATAAGTGGTTTACATACGAATTTGTGTGGGGAGTACTTACCACAACTAAAAAGTGAAAAATAACTTTAATTTCGGTAGACAGTGGCAAAAAACGAAAATTCAAAAAAACAACCATCTCCCAAAAAAGCACTACAAAGTGAAAAATATTATAGATAGATTATAATTATTATTTGAATGTTGACGGTTATTGTATGTTTATGTGTAAATTTTATATCAATTTATTTACTTTTTTTTATGTTTTTGTAATTAGTATGGACTTTGTCTGAAAATAAACGAATTATTATTATTATAATATTATATTTTAGTTTTTTGCCATCGACTTCCGAAATTAAAGTTATTTTCCACTTTATAGTGTTTTTTTTAAGTCTTATTTTTTTTGTAAAAAAGATTTTTATTTTGCACTTTTTAGCTACCTATGGTACCTAACCCACACCGATTCGTATATCAATTACTCGCTATGTAAACAACAGTGACAGGAAGTATTATTTATAACATCATCAAGATACAGAAAGTGGTTTAATGAGTATTATCGAAACTACCTTAAAAGCTACCCAAGCAAAGTTAATAAAATTCATAAGGGACCACCGCGCAAGCTTCCCCTACCAAATAAAAAAAATCAAAATCGGTCCCCAACTGACGAAACATACATGTAACCTCCTCCTCTTTTGAAGACACCGACTTCCGAAATTAAAATAATTTTTCACTTTGTAATGATTTTTGGAAGTTTGTTGTTTGTTTTCTAATTATTTCAATGATATTTTCAGCTGCAGTTCGTCATCCTGATCCTACACTTCGGTCACGTCCTGTTCGAGCCCTCGTGTGAATACCCCAAATGGATCTCCTTCTTGTTCCTGCCACACAACATATTTATTTTATTTTTGTTCTCAGACTTCTACATCAAAGAATATATCTTAAAGAAAAATAAAAATAAAGTTAAGTAGATATTTAGGCATCATAGGTAGTAAGTATATTATTAACTATAAATATTATAATAACGTAGTGATAATGACAACACACTTAGTTTTATTTTGCAAGCATTTCCATATTTCCCAAAACGCAACCTTTGTTATTTTAATACCTGTACCTACTTAGGTACAGTCACGAACAGGGATTGTTGAGCCTCTAGCTTATCATCTTAACTTGGTTGTGTTACACGAATGCCGCCTGTTTTTCGTTATTGAAATGTCACAATCATGTCAAGTTTCACGGCCGCCATTCGTGTAACACAACCAAGATAAGATGGTAAGCTAGTGGCTCAACAATCCCGGTTCGTGACTGTACCAAGAGGGGCTTGTGAAGTTGTGGCTAAGTAATAACAGCCACACGGGTCGATCGATCAGGTCAAGCTACGCTTTTTTTTTTTAGTTGAGATGTCTTTGCTTTTGACTCTAGTCTAAGTCGAAGGTGACAGGGACGAAGGCGAAGTCGACGATGGAGTGAGCTGACCCAGAAGAAGCCCGTTCACTCTCGCTTTGAAGAGATTAGGGTTGTATGAGTTCGGAAACAGAGACGCAGGTAGTGAGTTTCGCTCTTTTGCTGTGCGCATTACGAGTATACAACTCGTGCGAATTAACATGGCACCTGGCTCGAATGGATGACGTTTAAAGTACTGAGTGCAAAAAAATTGTGAATTTTATTATTGGGTTGGCTAATAAGTAATGAGCGACATACAACTATTTTATTTGTATTTATTTATTAAATGAATAATTGTTAATCATTAATAATATATTCACCGTCGTTTTCTACTACCATTCGCCATCGATCTGGCAAAGAGCGAATGGCGTCCGCATAGAACTTCGTTGGTTTTGAATTGAAGAAGTCATCTATGTATTGTTTTAAGTGTGGTTCATCGTCAAAGCTTTTTTCCCGTAAATTATTACTAAGTGATCGGAACAAGCTGAAATCAGTTGGTGCTAAGTCCGGCGAATATGGAGGGTGGGGTATTATTTCCCAATTAAGCTCCAATAGTTTTAGCCTGGTACTGTTAGCAATATGCGGCCGGGCATTGTCGTGCAGGAAAAATATTTTGTCGTGTTGTGGACGTTTGCGATGGATGTCAAGCTTCAGTTTTTCGAGTTGATCACAATATACTGTTGCTGTAATCGTAGTATTAGTAGGAAGGAATTCCCAGCTTATTACTCCATGTATATCCCACCAGACAGCAAGCATTACCTTGCGAGGATGAAGATCACCTTTTGACGTTGGTTTTCCCTGTTCTCTACATCCCAGCCACTGGCGACATAGAGAACCCACTTTTCATCTCCAGTGACAAGATGATCTAACCAATTAAATGTGCGGCGGAAATATAAAAGTTGTACACAAATCTCAGCTCGGTAGGTCAGCTGATCTTTACTTAATTGATGGGGTACCCGAACACTATATTTGTAAGTCTTTCCCAAACCATGTAAATGATTTTCTATGGTGCCATGAGAGCACTCGAGCTGAACAGCCAAATCGCGTGTAGTTCTTCGAAGATGTTCTTCGATTAATAGTTTTAATTTATCGATATCTGTTTCCACGGGGCGCCCAGACCTTGGTTGATCGGTTCGGTTAAGGAAAAATCGTTATTGCGGAACCGTTGGAACCAGCGCTTTGCTGTTGCTTCGGAGACTGCATCGTAAGCTATCCTTTGACATATATTACGTGTAGCTTCTGCAGCAGAATGCCCAGATTGAAACTCATATAATAAACAATGTCGTACGTGGGTTTTAATATCACTCATTTCTTTGTGAACTTTAACGCACTAACAGCCAAACTATCAATAACGCGCATGAGCGCGACTCGCTCTGTATATACCCTCTACTACAGAACGTTCTCGAACCTTTCCGAAAATTCTAGAAATTATAAACTAAAACGCTCATTATGTACTTATTAACCAACCCGATATTAGTTTTTTGAATATCGTCCAAACTACAAACGTAACTATTATAACAAAAACTCAAAAAAAAACAATAACAAATAAAACGTCCAAACGTAACAATAACAAAAATCCGATAACAAATAACAGCAAACAAATTACTTCGAAACTCAAACTGAAGGAAGGATACGTGCAACGGTAACAGTGATGCTAACGCTACTTGTCTCACACGACGAGAGCGGGGCGCCGCGGGGAAGCGGGAGGAGGGTTGTTTTCGAGCCAGGTGCCATATTAAAGGCGCACGGGTTGTAAATTACATTTGGAAACGCATAATGCAAATTGGTGGAATATCAACTAGGTAGGGATGGTAAATGGTAACTGGCAGTGCGTCTAGAAGTCCGATGGTAGAAAGAGGCCGGTGGAATGAGGTCTTGGAGTTCTTGGGCACACTCACTAAAATACAATCTGAAGAAGACCGACAAGCAGGCAACCACGGTATAAAAAGATACAGTAGGACGACGACTTTGATCTCGTGGTAAATGACGACATTGTCGCAACAGCCAGGGTTGTTTCAAGTAAACAATATTTATTAATTTATTTTAGATCAACAATCAACATCGCCATCAACATTATTATTATTATTATTATTCTAAACAATAATTTACAATTATCAAAAATATCGTTTTTTTGTGAACCAGCCGCTCATCTAGGAAACTGTAACTGTAGGTACGTAGGTACATCTTTATAACTGGGCGACTGATGAATATTTTCGGTTTCTAGATTAACTGGCTTTGTAATTTCTGTTGTTGAACTTAATTACGTAAAAAACCCTCATCCTAATAAATCATTTTGTCAAAAAAATTATTGGGAACCATGAACATGGTTTAGTGTTAAATTGAAATTGATGAAATCACAGTTCTTTATTGATGTAAGATGTCGATTTGCAATCTTCCACAACACACATCGTATGCACCATTTTAATTATTATACATAAATTAAAGCAATAATAAATTGACACACGATAGCCCTGAAAGTTGTCTCCCGAACTACTAACACGGTAGCGTACGCAGTTCGGGAGCGCCCTTCCCCCGTCTCGCTCCTCACGCCCCGCACGATAGCCCTGTCTAGACGTCTTCGTTGGACGACTGTATGATTTATAGACTGTGCAGGCAACCTAGCGGCGATGACCCAAGCTGTGAAGCTTGGCATCCACCAGTTTTACGTCGCCAGTTTTAGCTCTGCGTTCCACCGAGTTCCACACGACTGGCTGAAGTCTTATCTAACTAATCTAGTTCAGGCAGTTGAAGTATCAAGTTGTATTGATCAAACCAAAACGCGAGAATTATTTCGGTCTTCGTTTTTATTAAATAGTTACGACGTGCCTCAAGGCAGTATTTTAGGTCCGCCACTATTCTTGCTCTACATTAATGATTTGAATGATATATATATCGTAAACGTGTCATAAACGTGTCCTGTTTGCGGACGATACCACTATTATAGTAAAATGCACCGATAAAAGTACCTATGAGCAGGAAATATACATGGCTCTCCAAACGTCCATAGAGTGGCTAGAAGCTAACAATTTAAAGGTCAACATTAGCAAAACCAAATTTATGCAGTTTCATACTTACCGAACAAAACCGTTGAACCTAAATATAATAAACAAAGGGAACGCCCTGACAGAAACTGATACAGTTAAATTTCTTGGAATATCCTTAGATAAATCCTGCTCTTGGAAAAGCCATGTCAATGACGTTTGAGGTAAAATGAACAGTTTTGTCTACCCTCTGAGGCGTATTAGCTGCGAGATATCTAGAAACGCTTTTTAAAATTATTTTTTATTTGGTAATTTTTAGTTTTTAGTAAAAACTGGAATATTTGTTTGTAATAAGTATTAAATAGTTTTGTGATAAATATTGCACTAGAATTTGACCAAGGTTTTGAGATGTTTTCTCTTGACACCACAGTCGTAGCTCGTGTCAATAAGCCAGGCCGTCACACTTACACGTCCACTATCTTGAAAACTACCGAAACTTCATGCCCTAAGTTGAAGTAAATATAAACCAAAAAAAAGAAGGGTACGATCCGATTAATAGTTTCGTAGAAATGCGTGGACAAACATACATACATTTATAAAATGTTGTATATTTGTTTGGAAGCCCTAATAGATTATCATATGTGAATATATTGCTGCCATTTCTACAATCACCAATTGTAGAAATGGCAGCTGATTTTGTAAGAGTAAGTACGATTTTTATTTAAAACATTAAAAATATCAATAATTTTGTCATCCATAGGCATATGGCGATATAAGTGGGGTAAATGATAGATGATAATCTGGCCAATCGACAGTTTCAGGGTTATCCATTATTTACGCCACAACCCTGTATATATTCTACACAACACTGCGCAAAATAATATATGTAAGTACATTACGCAACACAAACATTAAATTTAATTTAATTATTTGCTTTATGTCGGCTAGCACACGCCAATATACCAAAAAAAAGAATAAAAGAAAAAAAATCGAAAACTATACTCAAGCAGAAACAAAATACAAAACTAAAAACGTAAGCAGAACTTTATACCTAAATAAAAGCCACCAGTAATAAAGGGCGAGCCCACTTACATATAGCCGTACATGTAGTCGTAACTCGAAGTCACAGATGGTAAACTAGGACCATCGAAGTAAAATAAAAGAGTTAATTACTAATAACAAAACAAAACCAAGGTCAGCAAGACGACCAGTCACCACAAGCAGCACCCGTTCACGAGCATAATGCAAAGATCAGCCATTACCCCCCTCGCCATATTTGAGGGAAGGAGACAACCCGACCCCCGACGCTACCGCAAGCAGTGACAAAGATGCCCTTAGAAGGGAGCATGACGAACTTGCTGCCGGTTGCTCAGGCAAGAAAACTATGAACAATAAAATTGTCGAGGTCACTAGCTAACCACAGACTGCAAAATTTTGTATATTTGTTTGGAAGCCCTAATAGATTATCATATGCAGTTCCAATAATATACGAATACGTATCGAATTGATAACTTCTTTTTTGAAGTCGTTAAAATGTAAGGCAAAGCGTGGCTGAGCTCTCCAAAACTAATAAGTACCTACATTATTTCTGTTGTGTTTATTTTTTATCGTTTTTTATTTTGCTATCTTGAAAATTTCGTTGGACGGAGACCATGGTGACTGATGATCTCACCTACCTGATGGTGGACTCCGAAGGTGGGTATAGGATCTCAGTGACGGCACTATGTAGAACCATCGTGTTTTACTTATTTGAATAGAATATTAAGTAAAGGAATATAAATGTTGAAAGCTAGATCATCCTAACTGTTTCCATTACTGAGGACCAATAAGCACTTACCTGGTCATCATCAGACCTTCAGAAAGTATCATGTAGTAGCATCCCTGCTCAATTAGATAAATGTTGAAAGCTGGGTCATCCTAACTATTTCCGTTATTGAGAACCGATAAGCACTTACCTGGTCATCATCAGAAAATATCATGTAGTAGCACCCGTGCTCAATTAGATAAATGTTGAAAGCTAGGTCATCTTAACTATTTCTGTTACTGATTCGAGAACCGAGAAGCACTACCTGGTCATCATCAGACCTTCAGAAAGTATCATGTAGCAGCATCCGTGCTCAATAAAATAAATGTTGAAAGCTGGGTCAGCCTAACTATTTCCGTTACTGAGAACCGATAAGCACTTACCTGGTCATCATCAGACCTTCAGAAAGTATCATGTACGGTTGCTAAACCGTGCTCAATAAATGTTGGAAGCTGGGTCATCCTAACTATTTCCGTTACTGAGAACCTTCTTTTGATGTTTTCCCTTTGACACCCACACCCGTAGCTCGTATAAATAAGCCAGGGCGTCACACTTACACGTATTAGTCTATTATCTTGAAAAGTACTGAACCAATTTAGATGAAACATTCACTGTGCCCTAAGTTGAAATAAATGTAAGCTAACAAAAAAGAATGGTCACGATCCGATTAATAGTTTTGGAGAAATGCGTGGACAAACATACATACATACAAACACACATCTATAAAATTTTGTATATTTGTTTGGAAGCCCTAATAGATTATCATATGTGAATATATTGCAGTTCCTATAAAATTACATCTTAGAGCATTATATGCTCCTCATACTTAGTCTGAGATATGCTCTAAGTATTACATACATACGAACTCGTTAAAAAAGTGAAATAGAAATAACGGTTGACAGTGACACTGACACTGACAGTTTACACTTTTGAAATGTTTTGTTTTGTCTTTTCGAGGCTTTCAGATGAGCCTTTTGTCATTTTCTTTCACTTTTAACAATGTGATTAATTTGTAACTAGATTTTAATACAAAAAAGTTGTATGATTTAACTTTCTACTGAATGTAAAGCTTATTATTTTATTTTAAACTATTAGTGGATTCATCTGTTTACATCATGTCGGTAGAAAATAACGCAGCCAAACCTGGGGCTGCAGCGTTGGAAAACATGAAGTTGTTAAGACACGAGAGTGCAATATTCAAGGTTCCAAAAATCCCTAAAAGGAGAGAGAAAACGAAAACTCAAGTTTTGGACGAAGATGTTTATGTCGAGGTAATCTGTATGAATAGAGTAGCTGACGAAACAACTAGCATCTATTTAGCTCCCTAATTCTAGTTACTAGTCATGGTGGTCACAATTGTTGAAAAGTGCCCAAGAAACTTGTGTATATATGAACCATTGACCATTATTAAAATAGAAAAATTATTCAATATTCCTAATTTAAACAATCAATATTCATTTGTTGCATGTCCACTGTACTTTGTGTAAATTATTTCATCACCACTGCCCTCAAAAAGGTGAGGGAAAACATAGTGACGGAACCGGCAGGTCCTAGAACCAAAGTTCAAGGACATTTGACATCTACCAATCGGCCCACTCACTCTCACCAAGAGGAGGCCTATGTCCCTGGAGTATGATCATTAACAGTTGATTATGCATGTCCATTGTCATATTTTGTTAACACTTTCTCTGCTGAATTCTTTATGCAAACGCTTCTCTATGCTACACCCTTACCGACCCTTTTTTTTACGATACTTTCGAAACAATAGAGATGCACAACGAACACACATGTGTGCCGCGCCACACTCGAAGAAAGTTATGAAAACGCGCATGTGTGTCTGCCGCACCGAATGTGTTAATCATGCTCTTTACTACTCTGCTTTATAACATGTACTGTGTACAGTGGAAATACTTAACATTTTAATGCTACTATTATTGGCAAGCTGAGATAGGGATTCTGCCTACCAAAACTAAGAGAGAGACAAATGGGTAGATTGCTCAATGTAATAACTATCTATACACTACTTCCTTCCCTTTGTGGTTTATACTTCTGTGAGAATTTGATAACAATCCCTATAACACTTTAAGGCGAAAGCTCCAGGTAGCCTGAAATTCAAATTTTCTTACATTTTTTGCAATTTGTAGGTCAGTATCAGTTTGTATGTTGATCTGAATATGATTCGCAACTGTAACAAATCTATATTATAGAATTATAATCATTAAAATCATCAATACAACTCTCCAAGTTCATATATTTGTAATGAATGACTATTTCATGAAATCTTGACATTTAGGATTATACTAACTTATGGAGTTGTATGACTGATTCTAATAATTTTAATTTTGTAAATACATATATGTACAAGCTAATACTGACTTACAAATTGCAAAAAACGTAAGAACTTCCCTTTACAGGAGTAAACAGGCATAGCCGTCATAACAGTAAAAATTCTATTGTGTCTCGTTTACTGTCCTTGAAAGCATTAAACTTAAAATGGTTCCACTCCTCAATTCATACCTAACAATCTTTATTCATTTGATTTATTTGATCATAAAACTAAAACATTTGCTTATATTTCAGGGCATTGCAAAAATTATACAGAGAGACTTTTTTCCCGATTTGGAAAAACTTAAAGCACAGAATGAATTTTTGGAGGCAACAGAGAACAAAGATTATGCCCGACTAAGAGAACTGACCAGAAAGTACAGTGGACAGAGACCACCAACAGAACCTTGTGAGTTGTACACCAAGTAGATTAATTAGATGAGTAACATAGTTTTACGGAAATATTTTTAATTCTAAATAAAAAGTCAACCCACTGATCAAATTATTTCAAAAATAATTGTCATTGCCTATGTGATCCATAGATAAATATCACCCATCTGTAGGATGCATATCCAGTATGGCTCTAATAATCCTTTCATATCCTAAGGGCACACATTCCCTACCTTTATTGCGCCCCCCAGGCCACTCCTTGATATGCAATGATCTATGCACCCTGTAACATAAGGCAACAGGGGCTAGTGTGAATCTTTGGGATCATTTGAGTAATTGAGTGTGGTCATACCATGCTGGGGTCAGTGCATTTCATTCATTCATTCAAAAATAATCTTCATGGCCTATGAGATTTGTAAATAACCTAAAGCTTAGTTAAATTGTTACAGTTAGTAAGAATGAAATAATTAAAAAGTTATGCTATTTGTGTGTATCATTTATAATATGCATACACGGAGCTCGTGGCTAAGTAACGGCCGCACGGGTCGATCCATCAGGTTAAGCTACGCTTGCCGGGGTTAGTCCGTAGATGGGTGACCATCTTTACATACCGAGACTCCTCCGTGCCTCGGAAAGCACGTTAAGCCGTTGGTCCCGGCTCTCATTCGTGGATCTTTGGTAGTTGTTACGGGTCGTCAGAAGCCCGAAAGTCTGACAACCAGTCTTACCAAGGGGTATCGTATTACCCAATTACTGGGTTGTGGAGGTCAGACAGGCAGTCGCTCCATGTAAAATACTGGTACTCAGCTGCATCCGGTTAGACTGGAAGCCGACCCCAACATAGTTGGGAAAAGGCTAGGCAGATTGATTGACACATTTCAGGGAATGTTAGTGTATGTTTTCAAAGACATAAAAACTTTTAATTTTCACTTTTCAGATAACTCCCCAGCCACATTTGACACTCCTCACTTGGACAGACCATTCTCTCCTGCAGCACCCACAGTAAGAAGTGACCGGCCCGATTCAGACACAGAATCTATCATATCAGAGAGATCTAAAGATGTCACAGACAATCTCTCTTTAGGTATGGTTTAATACTTTACTCAGAAACTAATACACACCTGCACAGCAATACTTGAATACTTAGGAACTACTTGTGCATACATAAAGTATTTATAATAATTTTTCTGCATTTTTAACATCCTGTTCTGGAAAGTATTTCTTTTTTAATTTGAAGTTTTGTTTTTTTTATTTCGTAACTGTGCCAAGTCGCCAATCTAATATCTGCAGCATGAGAATCAAATGAGATCATTTGACTGTTAGGCTTGCAGGATCAACAATTCCAATATTTGAAGTTGTGAAATTAAAATTTTCTTGGATTTTTTTGCAATTTTGGTCAGTGTCAGGTATCTTGATCAAAATATGATTCGCGACTATAACAATTCAGTATGTATGATTTCAGAAATCATGACATTTTAAAACAAAGCTAAGATGTATTGATGATTCTTATGTTTATAATTATTATGTAAACACATATACATATAGTTCGCGTCGTCCAAGTTTGCCGCTCTGAAGTAGGCTACAAATGACTGCACACAGTAGTCAATACCTATACATCTATACACATAAATAATAATAATAATAATAATATAAATAATAATAATTTATTTAGTTCCTTTTACAAAGTAATACATTTACTAAATTATAAATACTTAGTAGTAGTACCAAGATCTTAACAGATTGGCTTAATTACTTATACACAAACTAGTTTAATTTACACATAATTTTAATTTCCTATGAAAGGTGCGTTGGTACAGACAATTTTAACTTGTGGCGACCTGCCTGAGCTAGGTTAATAAAAACCTGTGTTTCAAGCCATCCCCAGACTATCAACTGATATAATATTATTTGAGCATACTTAATTAATTATTGAAAATATTACTATCCTACTTATATTTAAATAATTATTAAAATACTATTATTCTACAAAATACAAATTTAAAAATTACCAATTGAATATCTACATAATTATTGCAGTAATTCTAGAAGCTTCTCTGTGTCTGTGTAATCAAGTTTACCCAAATATTCGCATATCTTCAGACTGCAATGTTTGTAAGTGGCAGTATAAATATTAAGTATCCTATTGATCTTATTATATAAAACGGGTCCTAAATATATATAAAATCGGCTTACAAAAGCATGTCTGGTTTGGGGCTTTATGCAAACCAGATCTTTCCTTCTCTTGTCAGAAGGTACTGGCTTGTAAGCGAGTTCCACGTGCTGGTGTAATATGGTGTGCAGTATAAATAGTTGGCGTACTGTTAGCACCTCACATGCAATGAATAGCTGGCGTGTAGGAAATCTGAAAGGCCTAAAGGACCTTTAGAATTGCTCTTTGAGCGTGTTCTAGAGGGAGTAAAATTGACTTTGCTGCACCACCCCATGAAGTTATGCAGTATGTAAGAACAGATTGGCACAAAGCTAAATATACTGTTTAATTAATTTAAAGTCAGCAATGTGACGTAAATTCTTAAATATATATATTAATTTACGAACTCGAGTACATTGCAAATCAATGTGTTTGTGGACATTTAGATTTGTGTCAATCGTGATACCTAAATATTTCATATGGTCGGCTTTAGCTAGAGTAGGACACGAACAAGTAGCGTCAGCGTCTGTCGTACAGTTATGAGCATAAATGGTAAGGTTAGTAAGTGGTATATTAGTGTTTCTCATTTTAAATAGAATATATTTGGTTTTATCTGCATTTAATGTTAGTAGATTCATATGTAGCCAATTTGATACAATGTTAAAGCCTATTTATAAACCTCCTCTCGTGACTTAGCCGAGAACAGTAGAGCAGTGTCATCTGCGTATGTCATTATGATACCATCTGGTAATTTCAGGTTGCACAGTTCATTTATGTACATTAAAAACAACGTCGGTCCCAAAATGCTTCCTTGAGGAATGCCGTAGCCGCTGTTTTTAAGTTCTGAACTTTTATACTGACCGAGTTTTACACACTGGTAACGATTGCTAAGATAATCAGAAAAAAGTTGGAGTTGTGTTCCTCTTATCCCAAGTGTTTCAAGCTTGTGCAATAGTTTAGAGCAAGAAATAGTATCAAACGCCTTGCCAAGATCCAGGAAAATTCCAATGCAATGCAAGCCCTTATCCAGATTTGTAGTAATATAATTTGTCAATTTGTGTACTGCTTGGCAGTCGATCTTTTTGGTCTAAAACCAAATTGACTATCTGAAAGTAATTTGTTGTCCTCAAGATATTTTATTAACCTATTATTTATAATTCTTTCCAAGATTTTCGAGAGACCTGTTAAGACTGAAATGGGTCTGTAGTTATTAACGCAGTACTTGTCTCTAGATTTGAATACAGGGGTGACCAATGCTTTTTTAAGTAGGCTAGGAAAAACTCCATTAGACAGACATAACTGAAAGATATATGTTAGAGGTTGAACAAGTAGGTATTTAAATTTCTTAAGGATCCTATTTGGTATATCATCCCATCCGATAGCACAGTCATCTTTTAACCCGGAAATTATTCTTAAAACTTCATCGACATCGGTATGTAATAAAACAAATGAATTAACTGGATTCACAGTTTTAATAGTCTGGTTTTGGCAAGAGAGAATTCTAGTTCCACGTGTTTTATCAGCCAATTTTTTACCAACGTTGACAAAGAAATAATTTACTTTCTCTGCTGCTATAGATGGGCTAATATCTGTTGATAGTAAATCAAGTGGTGATTCGGAGGTTTTTGTACTACAAGTGCTTGTTCTTATAAATTTCCAGACTAGTTTACTATTTTTTCCTTCTGATTGCAGCTCATCTTTATCATGCTGGATTTTTATTTTCTTCAGAAGATTGTTACAGAAGTTCCTATACCTTTTGTACGTTAAGCTAAGTATCTCGTTGTCAGGTGCAAGTTTAGATTTTAGGTGCAATTTGTCTCTATGTCTTATACAACGGACGAGACCTGGTGTAATCCAGGGTTTTACATTACTATATTTTCTAGGCATTTTTGTAGTGAATGTGTTTTTAATTATTGCGTGTTGCAGTGAGCCTATAAAGTAGTGTAAGGAAGTATTTAAATAAAGTTGAAGTGTCTGTTTGTAATGTCAAAATAACAATGTTTTACTAAATGCATATGAAAGTACCTATATATACGGTACTTACAACGAAAAAGCTATTTTAACACATTCTCTGCTGAATTCTTTATGCAAACGCTTCTTTATGCTACACCCTTACCGACCCTTTTTTTACGATGTTTTCGAAACAATAGAGATGCACAACGAACGCACATGTGCGCCGCGCCGCACTCGAAGAAAGTTATGGTAAAACGCGCATGTGCGTCTGCCGCACCTAATGTGTTAAAAAAATTTGTCTGTCTGTCTGTCTGTTAGTTCCAGCTAATCTGTGAAACGGCTGGACCGATGTTGACGGGACTTTCACTGGCAGATAGCTGATGTTATAAGGAGTAACTTATGGTACTTTTGTTACAGAAAAAATGAATTAGGGTTCCGCGCAAAAAAATTAAATCCCATGAAATTCGAAACGGCTGGACCGATTTTGACGACACTTTCACTGGCAGATAGCTGATGTTATAACGAATAACTTAGCGTACTTAGCGTATTTTAGAAAAAGAATTAGTGTTCCACGCATAAAAACCCATGAAATTGTGAACAAAATCCGATTCAAATAAGGAAGTATTGGCATCATTGCGGTTGAAGCCGCGGGCAACAACTAGTCTATACTAAAACAGCAGCGCGCCATGCCATGTGCATCGGAAAGCCTGAATTCAGAGCGGCAAACTTACGTGACGCGAACTATATTTATTATAGTCGCGACTCATATTTTGATCGAGATACAACCTGCCACTGACCTGGCATATTGAAAAAGACGTAAGAAAATTTTAATTTCGCGGGCTACTTTTGCGCATCCACCTTGAGACAGGTTTTTAGTTTAGCTTGTTACTTGAGAATAGTTTTAATGTGAAACTGGCCTAATCAGTATTTTTTTTTTCGTACTTTACAGACTCATACCTATCTACTCATACGAGTGAAGACAACGCGAGCTATGACCGCGTCATCGCACTCGAGAACAAGAAACGCGCTGCGAAGCTGGCAACACAGCTACAATCGGAAGTGACGTCAGCGGCCATCGCAGACGCCGCGCTCGCACTGCCCTCTATCGAACAACAAGCGGACCAGACTAAGAGACCTTACGAGGTAAAATTCCGATCATATGCAAATACAAGGTCAAATTAAATTAACTAGCGAAACTGCGCAAACGTTATGGGTATCGATATGTAAAAACGAAAAAAAATAAAGATTCGATGTTGTTTTTTTGGGTCAATGAAGGCTTTTAGCTTATTTATTGTTGGTGGTAGTGGAACTCCTAGTCAGTCTGCGCTTACTGATAGCTATAATCAAAAAGTTTTTATTTCAACATCTGCCTAGCATGTTCCAAGCTATGTTGGGGACAGCTGCCAGTCTAACCGGATACAGCTGAATACCAGTATTTTATATGGAGCGACTGCCTATCTGATCTCCACAACCCAGTTTGGTAAGAGTGGTTTTTTTCAGACTTTCGGCCTTCTGAGTACTCTTAACTACTGTCAAAGATTTACAAATGACAGCCGGGACCAAGGCTTAACGAGCTTTCCGAGGCACGGAGGGGTCTCGATATGTAATGGATGGTTACCCATCAACGGGCCGACCTCGGCAAGCGTTGCTTAACCTTGAAGATCGATCCGAGCGGCTGTTATTATTTAGCTACGAACCCTACCTTAAATTTCATTGGTAATAAATAAGGTTACTAGGCCAGGGTTTAGGCAAGTATCTAGATATCTTGAATAAACCCTGACCAAGTAACCTTATTTATTATCTATGTCGTCGTCGTCCTACCCAGCCAAATTATTATCCTTCCGTGAGATAGTAGTATTTATCCAAAATCAAAATAAACGTACCATTATGTTACCTTACTTAACAAATCCAAATCCAATTTTTTATGGACCCAAGACTGCAAAATCTCTTTTTTTGAATTTTATGAAGGCTTTGTTTATGAGGAGTTCGTGGCTAAGTAAGAACAGCCGCACGGATGCATCCATCAGGTTAAGTTACGCTTGCTGGGGTTCGTCTGTCGATTGGTGACCATCTTTATATACCTCGAAAAGCACGTTAAGCCGTTGGCCCTGGCTGTCATTCGTGGATCTTTGACAGTAGTTACGTATCGTCAGAAGCCCGAAAGTCTGACAACCAGTCTTACCAAGGGGTATCGTATTACCCAGGTACTGGGTTGTGGAGGTCAGATGGGCAGTCGCTCCATGTAAAATACTGGTATTCAGCTGCATCCGGTTAGACTGGAAGCCGAGTCCGACATACTTGGGGAAAGGCTAGGCAGATTGATTAGGCTTTGCTTATGTATACGAATTTTAGTTGGACACATGGCGCTACACGGCGAAGAATTATATAATGTACGTACCGGACGGGGCAGCGTCACAGCACGCGCCGCCGAAGCCCGAGCTCGTCCACCACAACACGCGCCTCAAGACCGAGCCCTTCGACCACGTGAAGAACAAGGAAGCCATCAGTGCTATCGCTAGGAGTCAGGTAATATGCAAGTACTTTTTTAATAAGTAATAATAACCGCAGGGGTCGATCTATCAGGTTAAGCTACGCTTGCCGGGGTTGTTCCGTGGATGGGTGACCATCTTTAAATACCGAGACACGTTAAGCCGTTGGTCCCGGTTGTCATTCTTGGATCTTTGACAGTCGTTACGGGTCCTCAGAAGCCCGAAAGTCTGACAACCAGTCTTACCAAGGGGTATCGTATTACCTAGTAACTGGGCTGAGGAGGTCAGATAGTCAGTCGCTTCATATAAAATACTGGTATTCAGCTGCATCCGGTTAGACTGGAAGCCGATCCCAATATAGTTGGGAAAAGGCTGGGCAGATTTTTTGTTTTTCATGGCGCCTTTTTTCTGGTAGAATTATAGTGTTGTGCAATGGCTCTTTCTCAAAAGCCCCTTCCAGACATGGCCCCGCATTGTTAGACTCACATAATCCTAACTAATATTATAAATGCAGAAGTGTTTGTTTGTTTGATACGCTTTCATTCTAAAACGGCTGAACGGATTTGGATGAAAATTGGTACACGGTTAGACCATAAATAAGTAAAATTTACTCAAAAATATAAATTGGTAAAATACAGTATACATTTTTAGAAATAATATAGGCATTACAAATTATGATGCCTGTACTAGGATAAACCTGTATCACAAGCGGCATGAGTTCTGACAATTACTATTAGGACTACTGATTTCTTAACAATATTTGGACCTAGTTATGCAGAAAGCAGCCATATGGCCCTTTTTCCAAAAATGAGTTATAAACACAGCTATTTATACTAATTTCGACATACCAGAGTTTTTGCAAAAACAGCCATGTCGATATCTCTATTTTATCACGGAGTGTTAATATAAAATTATCAGAAAATTAATGATAATTAATCAGTATGGCTTCATTATCAAATGTGAAAAATATATTACAATAGGGGCATCAAATTGAAGGCCTTGATGAGCTGAGCACATTCCAGAAATCGATATAATTTATTAGCCTAAATTAATTTACATAGGTAGGGTGTACAGTACACGCAAAACAAACATTTCCTCTTTGGTTGCAAACTATTCAATCAGATTTTAGTAAGACTGTGAATGTCTAAATTGTTACAAATATATTTAAAATTAAAATAAATAATTTAAAAAAAACACGACTGCCCTGCCAAAAAACGAGCTAAAAAGTAAAAAAACAAGAGGTAGTCCAACAAAACAAGAAGTATAAACAGATACATAAAATTGTCATTGCAGTCGGGTCCCCCGTTTGATTAAAAAGTGTTCCACAGAATGGTCCCCCGAGAGCAATGACAATTTTATTTATCTGTTTAGTTAACGAATACAACTTGTTTTTTACTTTTTAGTTCGTTTTTTGGTAGGACGGTCGTGTTTTTTATTTTTTTTTGTTCTTACTTTTTTTTACACCCTGTGTTCTATGAATACTAATACCCTCAATTTTTCAGGATGCAAGTGTAACCGGCAAGATAGGCGTGGACGGCGTGAGCATATCCAGCGAGAAGCCGGGCGATGCGTACCCGCTGGTAGCAACGCCGTCGCCGCGCCCGGGCGAGGGGCCCGACCAGTCGCCGCTTATGACCTGGGGAGAGATCGAAGGCACGCCCTTCAGACTCGATGGAGGAGATACGCCATTGCCTGCGTTAGTATTAACATACAGCACAGTTACGTGTTTGTGTCGTTTAACAAAATATGTGTGTACTTATCAAATGTCTAAAAAGTCACCTGGACTCAGGGCTCGGAACCGGTTTTTAAAAAGAGTGGTTAATTTCGATTAAATTTAAAAAAAAAATACCGGTTAATATATCGTTCCTTTATTTACCGGTTAAACAAGTGAACTGTTTTTATGTAACCCAAATGATAAAGGTTACCGGTTACATAAGCAGAAACGGTTTTGACACCCAAATTAACCGGTTAATTCCGTAATTAGTACCTAAATTGTTTTCGTCAATTTTTTAACACTTCCAACAAGTTATAGTGACATTACCCAAGAAACCCTATCAAACTTGGTTTTAACCGGTTAACTTTCCCCATCAAAACCAAAATTCATGAAAAACCGGTTTTCCGCATAAGTCAGTAAAAACCGGTAAAGTGCAACCTTTATATTTTGTTTTAGTGTAATTTTTTGTATGTACGTTTGATTTAAATAATTGATTGGCTTATTAATATGTAATATTGACATTGAATATTTAATTTAATCTTTATAATTACTATATATCTTCATTTCTATTGTTTTTGCTATTAATTGAATTATTTTGTTTTGTTAATTTTTATATGTGTAGCTGACTATTTTATTTTATTTGCTTATTATTTTATTATTTTGCTTTATGCATTGATTCTGAATTAAACGTTTTTATTATTATTATTATTTAACCTAAATAGATTTATAAGAATTTTAACCGGTTTCCGAGCCTTGCCTGGACTCCTTTGTCGTTCGACTATGTTCCGCCGTTTTCCATCTTGAACGTGTTGGTTGGTGGCAATAGGCTCGCCTTCTATTACATGTGTCTTAAACATAACTGGCGAAATGTGAGTGTGCTATAAGTTCACCCCTACTCTGCTTAACCATTCAGGGAATACAGGTACTTACCCCCAGAATCATGTGTTGTGTTCTGTATTATGTTACCCCGCGTCCTAACCAATAAAATCGTTCGCGCGAATGTTATAATATGTGTTCATGTTACTCATATGTTCGGAAATCCGGAAGGCGCCCTCTGTCGACGCAACTACGCGTTCGGGTTCGCCGAACAAAATTAACGCGACGATCGCATTTGTCTTTAATTAACTATGTAATTGGCCTTGGCCGCGTTATGTTAAATAAATAAAATCGCAGAACCGCGCGACGATCGCGTTGGTTAGGACGTGGTCATAAAATGGTGGTTGAGGGGCGCTTTTAGACGATGATTTACTATGATTTCACCTTACTAAATGCTAACGCTTAATAATTTGGTTTGCCGTACAGTGTGGGTGCGGGTGCGGCGTACCGCATGCTGGAGGGTGGCGTGCGGGAACGTATCGGGCTGCAACTTGCCGAACAGGTGGCCAAGCGACGCAGACCCACCACGCCGAGAGTCGCGCCGCCTACGCCAAGGTAACTAGCAAAGTCATGAACGAATATATGAATGAAAGGCACTGACCCCAGCGTGGCTAGACTAGACTCGATTACTCGAATGAATCCAAAGATTCACACTAACCCCTGTTGCCACATGTTAAAAGAGACCATTGCATATTAAGGAGTAGACCAGGGGGGTAGGGAAGACGTGCCTTTTGGATTTGGATAATGATTATAGAGCCAACCGAGTATGCACCCTATAGTAAGCGATAGAATTTATTTATTTTATTAGAATTGTGGAGAGACGGGTGATCGGGTGATATCTCTCTTTTAACGACTTCGCCACCAGGTTCTTTCAAGTCCAGCTTTACCGGTGAATTGGCAGGGTTAAACTGCATTCTCGACTCTTTATGTCACTGCTGTGCTGTTCCAAAGTCTTCATAATATGAGGTCTGGTTACTATCCGTTTCAGGTTTCTTGTAAATCTCACTAGCAGCCTTGTTAATCCTATCTCGTTCCTCAGGCGTGGCCATGCAAAAATTGATTTCCTTGTCGAAGCTAGCCATATCCTGTTATGCTTATTCCAAGCGTAAATATTTTAAATATAGGTAATTGGAATTCACCGAACCAATCTGACCCTACAACGCGACCCTTTTTCTGCAGAGGGTTGGGTACCTGCTGCCCCAGTCCAAACGCTTGACGCTCATGTATGGCCATGTCTAAAAATAGAATGCGCAATCACAAAAAAAAACAAACGATTTTGTAACGCTAATTCACTGCCTCATTCACTGCATATAATATTACTATAATTTGCCACACGTTTATTATAGTTTAAAAATAGGTGCCTATTTAGCACATATATACCAAAATAACCTTCTATGCGTTCCAACTAAGAATAGGATCGCGCTTGCTGCCAACTTCACACGATAGCTGTCAAATTAGTACTGCCAGCAAAAAAAAAAGTGTGAACAAAAAAAAATCTTATTTCTTGAATTTCATAAATAGATAATTTTGGATAAATTAATAATATATGGAAACAGTATTTGTTGAAAAATGAACCAATATATACCTACTTAACTTCACGAAATTTTAACGTGCACAAGTACTTGGAAAATGAAAAAAATCGTGCTAATGAACTTCTGCGTAATTTCACATTGAACTGAGTATAATTTTTCTTTATTATTTTTTTTTTTTGCACACCTTACGCTTTGGTAATGAACATCGCGAGTATTGCGAAACAAAATGGGGTCTTGACAGTACTATTCTTATTTGGCACGCATAGTAATGACTTAAAGTGACCAACAGTAAGCAAGTTAAGACCATGAAACGGTCTTATCAAATTAGCTTGCACGGAGGTCACACCATGTCGCTCGGAGCCCCGGCTCCCAGGCAATCAGTCTCTCGTATTTTCACAACACAGTCACAAATTCACCAACATCAAAAATATAAGTATAAATCTTTTTAAAAACAAACTTTTTTGAACTAAAAGTAGGTACTAAATAAAACTTACGTAATAATAGAACTTTAATATTCTCTCAAAAACTTGAGGCTTGAACGTCCTTCTGACACTTTAAGATAAGCCTCAAGCTTTTAAGAAAATATTTAAAGGCCTATGTTTACGTAAGTTTTATTTAGTACCTTTAGTTCAACAAAAGCTTGTTTTAAAAAAAAAAATACTTTCGAACCCGATTTTTTACGATCGTCTCCGAACTAAGCAAGAAATTAGTGAAATGGCGGGCTTATTTTAAATATATGCGCGCTCAGCATATCCACTACTGCGAATGTGCGAATAGCTGCCACGTCGTATCGCAAAAAGGCATGAGCAAAATATACGTTCAGCCAAACATATTTAAAATTAACTTATTGCTCAAAATTAACAACTAATAACGCGGAATTAATAATGAATAACGCGTTTAATGAAGTATTAGTTTTATTGTACCTTTTATAAGAATGATATTTTATACTTGACTGATTTGTAAAACTTTTCTCAAATAATAGAAACTCTTTGCGTCGCGCTCACGACGGAGTTAAAAGTTATAAAAAGAAAAAACTGAAAAGTAAAAAGCACTAGTGCGAAAAAGTGGCACTTTCCGCACAATTTGGCTGCTTCCAGAGTGACGGAATTAGTGCGTTAATCTATAATAATTTAGGTGGGAATATAAATTAATTTCTATTGGTCGATAGTCGTATTTCATTCGCTATATTTCGGTTTCTCCGACGATAAACGATGGAACCTTAAAACGTTGTCGTGCTATAACTAAATGCTCCGTGTATACTTGCATTTTGCATTTCATGAACGCGCGTTAATAATGGACAATTGGACCTTAGGTCGATGACATAAATTACATAACACGCTATCGTAATTTGTCCTTTTTAATTTCGTAAATGTATTTTAAACATATGATATTTTTCAGTTTCAGATCGAACACGGACCGCCTAGCCAGCATGTCTCCCGCAGCACGTAAGTTGGCAGCCAAACACTTACTATCTCCGCGCCTAAAGCTCACGCCCAACGACATGGGGATCCTCTCCCACGCGTCTCCGCGCCGCTCCCCCTCCCCGCGCACCCCGCGGCCTCTTGTGGCGCGCAGGGGCACCCCGCGCGCGCCGCGCACCCCGCGTGGGAACAGTGACGTCAGCGTCACTGAAGACCTCACGGACAATCTACTGCAGATCAATGTCGCTAAGCGCACGAGGCTAAAAGCAAAGGATTTTTTCAAATAAAATTAGTGTTGAGTTTTTGTTTTGTTTTTTTTTTTTTTATCTAAAAGAGCTCCGGTCGAGTTTTGAAGTAGTCGGGCAGACGGTAAAAATGCGTGAGTGAAACAGCAGGATCGTAACTAGGGATGAAAATTGCCGAATGTTTCCGAAGCTTACCAGGAAAGTTTCCAATACTCCCGGCAATATTGGGCAATATTGCCAGGAAGTTGCCAGATTACATAGGGTTTTTAAAATGCCATTTTCAATGTTTATGCGCTCATGGGGTTTTATGTAGTGTAATTATACGTATTATTAGTAAGCCTTTTTAATTAATTGTTCAGTATAATTAATTTATAATTAAACCATGCATATATGTTAAGATAAAGTTAAAACTATGATACTGGTAACTTCATGATAGCTGACCCCATAGTTTTGTAAGAATTTCACTTATAAATTTTATAAAAAATGAAAGAGGGTATTGATACCGAATGAAATAAATATAAATCATGCAACTTTGTAGTACATGATTTATAATGGCACAAATCGTACCGTCGAAAACAATTTTCAAAATTGGGTCAGTAGTTTTTGAGAAAATCGCGAACATACATTCGGATAGAATAAAGAACCTCCTTTTTGAAGTCGGTTAAAAACTTCAACTTGTTGTTACTGATCAATTCGTCTTGCAAGGTTTGACCCTTTTATACATACAGATATGTATACATATAGATGTAAGTATATAATTTCTAACATACAAGTGAAGTTAAATTCTAAGAACGTAGAAAAAAAAAATACGATATCTCTATAATAGTTATGGTTGAACTATTAGTGTACGACCCGAGTGAAAAAGCGTCCAGCGGGGCGTTTAGCGTTGCGTGCAAGCGGCGAAGAGGGTTCACCGAGCGCTGCTCGGCCGTCACTCGCGAGTGTTAGCATGTGTTTAACACGATTACACGAACGTCGCACGCCCCGCCCCGCCGGACGCTTGAGTCGAGCGTGCACTCAGTCCGTACACTTATGGATAGCTTGTTTCTTTAGTTTATCAGTATGAAAATAAATGTAAAAACTAAACTTTTCGGTTGTATATTGTAGATAGATCGTAAATTGAAAATTTTCGAACAAAATAAATAAGAAAATAATAATCAAAATTGGGATCACTCTGTACAGTGCGCATCAAATAACTAGGGTCTACTTACTAGGCCCAAGATGGCGTCAACTGCGCATGTACAGTCTCTGTAAAAAAAAACGTAAAACTTCACTATGCCCGCCCCGGTTCAAGTTGACGCGTAGTACCTATTCATTCGTGAAGCTGTTAGAGAAAGGCCGTTGACACCTTTTTTCATCGGTTTGTCATTGTTCGGAGCGAGCTAGAGCTAGTAAACGGCCGTTGCCAGCTTTTGTTTTGTTTTGGCGGGTAGGTGTGGCTGACACTGGCATGGCCACCATCAGGGATTTTAATTTTGATAACACAAAAAATATGTCGCTAATTAAGGGAAGAGTCTCCCCAGCTTGGCCACATTTATATTTCAAAAAGTAGGTCACCTAGCGAAGATCTGTTTTCTCCCAAATTTAGTCGCTAATTAGTCGAAATTTGTCGCCATATATCAGAATTTGTTGGTCACTGGTTCAAAAGTTATAAGCGTTTCTAGGTGGCCAAGTTGGAAAGAGTCTCCCCAGCTTGGTCACATTTGATCTCAAAAACTAGGTCACCTAGCGAAGATCTGTTTTCTCCCAAATTTATTCGCTAATTAGTCGCAATTTGTTGCCAAGTCACAGATTTAGTCGGGTCTTAGTTTAGAAGATATAATGAGTTCAATTTTTAAGGTATAGTCCAAGAGCTAGATCGAAGAGTTTACGAAAACTTGCCCAGAAAAAAATATTTCTATTAATATGTGTTGTACTTCTAGTTTTATCGGTCTAAAGTTCTTAGAAATGTCAGATAAGGATAAATTCTCAGTTAAATACATGTTTTTATGTTTTAATTTACTAGGTTACAGTGCCTTAAACTTCGCTGAAAACATTAAACCTTGGTCTATTTAGTATCAAGATGTACAGTCGCATGCAACTGTTTTACCAAATTATAACGTTAGGCTCTAAATTACGTTAGAATAAAAAAAAACTTCTGTTGTCGGAATAAGAATATATGTGACGTTCCACGGGTAAAGGTACCTTGTGGTGCGTATGGAGTTATACATACCATAATAATCTGGAATTAATAAGCTGTCGATATAAAAAACTATGTTTTTCTATCTCAATACGAGCTATGCTTGGTCTCTTTGAGGGATCGAATCCACAACGAAGTGATCCGACAGAGACCCAAAGTTGTCGACATATCTCACAGAATAAGCATGCTGAAGTGGCAATGGGCCGGTCATATTAGCCGTAGAACGGATGACCGTTGGGATAGACGAGTTCTTAAGTGGAGACCGCGAATCGGCAAACGTAAGGTAGGACGGCCTCAGGTTAGGTGGAGCGACGATCTTCGCAGGGTGGCTGATAGCAGCTGAATGAGTTCCCGGAAGTCAAGTTGAATAACGTGCAATAGGAGAAGTCTATGTCCAGCAGTGAACTGCTATAGGCTGAAGATGATGATGATAACAATAATGAACTCTTAATTGGTTCAACCGTTAGCAGTGCATGCACTTTTCTAAATTTGAATGTGTGCCACTTTTGGCGCTTTAATATTCTGTGTATGGATCTGTGATGGACGTGAAAATGCGTAGCGCATTGGCGGAGGCTAGTTTTGGGTTGATCTTCAAAATATTGTAGCACATTTCCATCTAACTGCACTGTATTTTGTCGTGTAGGCAGTCGATCTGGGTATTGGACTAGGAACCCGTGGCCGGTTTTCGCGGATGCGCTGAGAGGTCGAGGATTAGTAGGGCATTATCTCGAATCGCCATCGAATCGAATCGTCTCTCGTGATACGTCCTTATTGCACGGGCGGCATTTTGATGACATTCTCCGTAAATTAGGATCATGTCCGCATATTCGGCTGCCGTGTAGTTCGGATGTGTATTTGGCATCACGATCACAGGCTTACACAAGCACTAATAACACAAATAAAAGCGTCCTTATCGCAGAACCTTAAAACCTAATTACATAAAAATAAATAAACAATAGGTGTGGTATTTCGTTTCTTAAAACCACATGTTTTTGTTGTTTAACGAGCTGGGGAGTTCATACTTTCACTATACTTACATTTTACATACTAAACACCAATTCCAATAGGAATCACTCCATTTCATTGATAAGGAATTTTACATTTTATAATTTTAATTGTCAAAACTCTGTTGTGCGTGTTCTGTGTACGGTGAGATAATTAAAGAGACGTGACTTCAAGGAAATAAATGTCTTTAATTCGGGTTCCACAATACTTCGTTATAACTAACTACGTACTAGGTATGCGTCGAGGCAGGGTGGTGTAACGTAGGCGACTGGCGAGCCGATCGCCCGCGCTCCCATATTCCGTCAAGAATGCAACTCAGCAAAACGTGATTACTAAGCCGCTACATCACACCCCCCCTTTCTCCAAAAATTTTTTACAAAACAATTTTTTTACTGTAAATTATTTATAACATAGTGAAACTACATACTTACATCACTATTAAAGTACTCAAAAGTCTCTAAGGTTACAATGTCGCTTACGATAACATTCTATACCTGTCAGCATTCCTACAGTTGAGTGCTGCCTATTGTTTTAATTCTCTTGCTAAAAATAGATCGTAAACACCTTATTTTCTAACATGTTTGCGGTCTCATCGTTGCCTGAGCTCCGAGCCGACTTGAAACTATACATATGATATAAATATTATATTAAGGGTAGTTACCATGACCTCCGCTCTGCAATAACTAACTAACACCTCGAGGGTCGGCAGCGTTAGTTATGGTAACGCCATTCACTAAATACATTACTGATAATACGACATACGATTTAAAATCACTGATTACAAATAACAAACTATACCAACACGTATTTTGACTATGTAATTTTTGCACATTTCACAACGTCGCTTCGCTACGCATATCCCGTGACAGTCGCGGTAGGTGCCGGGTTACCCACTGTACCGGCTTGCCCTGTCAGTATTAACGGCACTTCTCTTCTTAACCATTGTCTCGCATGGCCTACGCAACCCCTCTTGATAGCGTAACATAATAGTATGCCCATTATTGCAGCGATGATGATTAGTATTATCCCGAAATAGTTCAGTTTGCTTTCTAACTGCTGTCCTGCTACTACTTGGGCCTGTGATGTGGCTACGTACTCTTTATTTTAATAATTTCCCATCTTAACTTTAAACTGTATTTAGTTTGCACACAAAGTATAATTGACTAAATAACCGCAGTGAAATGTACAGACGCCAGCACATCAAGCTACTACAATCTGTCAGATTTCTTTAATAGATTTTCGACTTTATTGCAAATGCTTTAAAGTTCAAGGTTGATTGGGAAAATCTGACAGTTTCGGGTAGGTTGACCTGCTGGCGTCTGTACAAAAATTTCCAGCAACTTTCGATGTACTTACATTATTTTGTCATGTGAGCAAAAATCGCACCGGTTGCTTAATCACTCGACCACAGCGTGTGGTTTTAACCATAGGCGGTAGCGATTTTTGTTCACTTGCTTTTATATCTGGTTCAAACTCATTATCATTACACATGTTTTCTGCCGTTTTTTTTTCATTAATAATATACGCTGGTTTTAATCTGTCTATGGAAATGGTTGATTGACGATCGCCTATTTGTATGTAAAAGTTTTTCTTATCTTTACTGATTACTTCATAAGGGCCGTTATATGATGGGGTTAGTGGACTTTTTACCATATCATTCCTTATAAAAACATGAGAACACGTATTTAAATCTTTATGGATAAATATTTTCCGCGAATCGCCGCTCTCTCTTGCCTGTGGCCGCATACTATTTATAATGCTTCGCAGTTTGCTTACGAACGTAGGTAAATGATCTACTTCGGTTTTCTTGGTTTCGCAATAAAAATCGCCTGGTAAACGTAGTGTTTGTCCTAATACCAATTCCGCAGAACTTACATTTTCGTCATTTTTGCAAGCCGCACGAAGTCCCAACAATGCTGTCGGTAATTCCTCGACCCATGATCTATTATCCTGTAGCCTAGCCTTAATTGCAACCTTAAGTGAGCGATGCATTCGTTCAACCATTCCGTTTGCCTGCGGATGATACGCTGTTGAACGGGTTTTTTTTACGCCTAAAATGTTTAGTAAACTTTTAAAAACTTCGCTCTCAAACTGTCTTCCCTGATCACTTGTTAATGTCAGTGGGCACCCGAACCTGCATACCCAGCCTTCGTATATTGCTTTAGCTACTGTGTCCGCGGTGATATCTGTCACTGGTATCGCTTCTGGCCATCTAGTGAATCTATCTATCATAGTGACGCAATATCGATAGCCTTCTTTTGACGTTGGTAACGCACCAACTATATCGACGTGTATATGCTCAAATCTATCTGTTAATGGAAAACTACCTAATTTGGAAACTGTATGCCGCTGTACTTTTACTTTTTGACAAAGAATGCATGACCTAGCCCATCTGGTTACATCTTTGTTCATTTCCGGCCAAAAGAAACGGTTCGTTATCATCTTCCGTGTGGCCCTAATTCCGGGGTGGCTTATGTTATGTACTGTATCGAATGCTAATTTACGAAATTTTTGTGGGAGATATGGCCTTACCTGTTTATCTGAAATGTCACAGTAAATTGTTTTATTACATAATGGTGAATGAATCTGTTTTAATACAATGTTACCTGGCAATTCTGCTAACATACGCGCCATTTGATCGTCTGTTTCCTGTGCCCGTGCGACTTCGTCGAAGTCGATAGGCGTTGGGCAAACAATGGACTCTACCCGTGATAGCGCGTCAGCAACCGGGTTCTCGTTTCCGTTGACGTATTGTATGTCGCTCGTGAATTCGCTGATATACAATAACTGCCTTGTGCGCCGTGGGGTCTCTCGATCGGTACCTATTTTAGAAAAAGCATACGTTAATGGTTTGTGGTCGGTGAAAATAGTAATCTCTCGACCTTCAATCATGTTTCTAAAATGTACAATAGCTAAATAAACTGCCAATAGCTCACGATCGTAAGTGCTGTATTTTTGCTGAGCTTCCGATAGTCTCTTAGAGAAATAACCTAAAGGCCTCGTTTTTCCGGCGACTCCTTGTTGCAGCACTGCCCCCACGCATGTATTAGATGCGTCACACATTAGAGACAATCTACCTTTGACCTCTGGATGAGCCAGTGTGATGGCGCTTTGTAGGCTTGCCTTACACTGCTCGAAAGCCGCCGTGGCCTTATCGTCCCATGTTATTTTAGACTTATCCTTTTTCCTGGCTCCATGCAAAAACTTATTTAACTCGGACTGATGTTCAGCCGCTTGCTGTATGTGCAACCTATAAAAATTTACCATTCCAAGAAATCGTCGCAGCTGTTCGACGGTTTCCGGCCGCGGATAACCTTGAATAGTCTCGATTTTATCTTTCAAAGGTTTTATCCCTTTTGGGCTAACATTATAACCTAAAAAGTCTATTTCCGGCTTACCAAAACAACATTTTGACAGATTAATAGTTATTCCAAACTGTTCGAATCTGCTAAAAACTAAACTTAGATGTTTACGAAGTAATTCGGCGTCAGTACTTGCAATTATTACGTCATCTATGTAACAGAATAGGTACGAACATTCCCCTTTTTGTTCTCCATTTAGATACTCTAATCCCTGTAAAACTGTATTGTTCATGAACCTTTGAAATGTTTGCGCTGCATTACGCAAACCGAATGACATTCTAGGAAATTCAAACAGTCCAAATGGGGTAATAATTGCTGTTTTCTCTACATCCTGCGGTGCTACACAGATATTATGATAAGCCCTATTAATATCTAATCGTGCAAAAATTTTCTTACCTGCTAGTCCATAGGTGAAATCCTGTAGCCTTGGGATCGGGTATCTGTCCGGCTTCGTGATCGCGTTGAGTGCACGATAGTCGCCACAGGGTCGGATCTGGCCATCCTTCTTAGGCACGACGTGCAGCGCGCTCGCCCAAGGACTCTTTGATGGCCTACATATACCTAAATCCTGCATTAACCTAAATTCTTCTTGTGCCATTTTATATCTATGGGGTGGCAACGGCCTAGCACGGGAAAATACGGGAGGGCCTGTAGTCTCTATGTGATGGTATGTATTATGACTGGAAGGTTCTTTGTACGAAATCGGCTTGGTTATTTCTGAGAACTTCCCGAGCAAATCTTTATACGGATTATCATGCTGAATACTAGATATCGAAATTTCGGAACATTTCACTATAGTTGCTTCTCTACTTAATTTAGTGAGACCGTCAATCAACCTTTTATTATGTAAGTCTACTACTAATTGGTGTGCCTTTAAAAAATCCGCCCCTATGATTGGCTGCTTCACATCGCAAACTATAAATGACCATTTATAACTTCTACGCAGACCTAAATTTAATTCTATAGCCACTACACCATAGGTTTTAATTTCTGAATTATTTGCTGCGAAAAGTTTGTACGTACACTCTTGTTTGTGTTTTGTTTTCACTTTACTTACAGGTATCACCGATACATTTGCGCCCGTGTCCACTAGATACACAATTCCCGTTTTGAAGTCTTTCACACAAAGTCGGTGGTTTCCCGCGGCACAATCGTCCACCGACGCTGACTGCACCGCGTCTAGTTTTCCGGCTTCTGCTGCTTCTTGGCCCAGTTACATGGTGATTCACACGCCCGCGCGTCGTTCCTATAGCGATAATGATGTCTGCATAGCCAATCGGGTGATTCTGGTGTGCGCCGCGTCCGACTTTTGGATCTAAAACGTTGTTGCCATCGTCCACCTCCTGAGTTTCCTGATCTGTTTCCATTTCGCTTCCTGATCTCGTTTATCTCTCCGCGTAATTCTTTCATTTCCGTTGCTAATTCCTTCAAGTGATTGGTTACACTATCATTTGTTGTCGTGCTTGGTGTTATAGATGCAACCTCGCCGCTTCCCAAGGTCTCCAATATTTTATCCGCCTTCCTAGCCACATCCTCCAACTTGGTGTCCTCGCTCATCGCCAGCAGTGCGCGTACATTTGGTGTTAGCTTGTCTAGCCACAGCCTCTTTAGCGGTTCCTCTGTCAGATTGCATTTCTTCGCTAAAGTTGTCATTTTTCTGAGTAACTGCGACGGTTTTTGTGTTCCCAGGTCCATTTCATGCATTAATCTCTGAAATTGTTTATCTGCGCTCTCTTCATAAACTGACAATAATCGGTTTTTGATCGTTTCATATTTGCCCGTTTCCGGCGGAGCTTCAATGATGTCGGTTACTTGCTGTAAAACGTTCGTGGGCAATTTCGCGAGCACCATGTCATACTTTTGACTGTCACCTTGTCTCTGCGGTGCCATTATTGCCTCGAACTGGCAAAACCACGATCTTGGTATCTCTCTCCAAAATTCCGGAACTCTCATTTGCACCGTAACCATCGCTACGTCTGCATTTGTTACTGGAGCTGTCCCGGGGGGTCCGATTACCACTGGCGGGTTCATTTTGGGAAACGATACACACGCGCTGCTTTAACCTAACTTTAACACGTTGAGTTCACTTTGCACCACGCGGTCTTTATGCCTCTGCCTCGTATGCTTATTGAGTCGCCTACTCCGTTGTCACAAAAACGCGAAATCTTGAAATCGTCGAAAGGTCACCAGTGTTGTGCGAGTTCTGTGTACGGTGAGATAATTAAAGAGACGTGACTTCAAGGAAATAAATGTCTTTAATTCGGGTTCCACAATACTTCGTTATAACTAACTACGTACTAGGTATGCGTCGAGGCAGGGTGGTGTAACGTAGGCGACTGGCGAGCCGATCGCCCGCGCTCCCATATTCCGTCAAGAATGCAACTCAGCAAAACGTGATTACTAAGCCGCTACAACTCAAATATCAATTGTCAGATTTTATTCTTTTATAAAGCTAAGTCTCCAATGTAAACTATGTTTTAAGGCTGAGTTCTCATGTTAATTGTCACTGGCTGTGTTTGTTACTGTAATCTGACGTATCTTTAAAATATTATTATTTGTATTTCTAGAACGAGACGGGTCCTATAAAGGGACCCGTCATTGCTTCTAAAAATAGTATATCTTTACCTTCAAACCAGTCTACACTATCTACAATAAATGTCATGTGACTCACGAGTATTATTATCCGGTGGACTCCGGTCATCAGTCAAAGTCCGCGCTTCACTATAAACCTCCAGTGACATGGCTTAAGTCACGTCCTCCTTGGACAGAGGGATCCCTACAATCCCTCTAACGGAGTGACGTAGGCCATCGCCAAGGGATGCTGCCATCGCTATACTCCTTGGAGCAAGGCGCTGCATCCTCGTCCCTTCTCTGGTGACTGTGGATTCTCCTACCCTGCTGCCTGCTGATTCCTGCTGCACGATCGTGACTCCAAGCGTCCTGAGCTGAAGATCCACCGTACCTGGTCTGCTACATCCTACTGCTGCGCGCGTCTCGCTCTGCAGACCTGGTTCCTGGCCTCGAAGACTGAAGATTTACTTGTTTTCTAGATCCTTGTATTTTCTACTCATCATAGCTCCGGCTATCTGTTACGTTATATAGGTAGGCGTCTTTTGCGCGGAAACATTCACTAAAACATTACACCGCGTGGGTATTATGCGCACGAGTATATGTGCGTCAAGCACACGGGCCCGCCTCATTATATAGGGTGACTGGTAATTAATGACCGATACTTAAACACACGCCAAACCTGAATTCGCGAAAAAAAATCAACTGTCCCATACGCTCCCATATGTTCACATAACTCGTCAAATTGTAGGGAGCAGCTGATTTTTACCTACTTATTCTGAACAAACTATATTACGTACAGGTTTCACATATACCAAAAATAATGTTGTATATTAGTCTATGGGCCCGCCCGGATAGCACTAGTAATTGGCATTAGTAAATATCTCTTTGTTTATTTTACTTCGATGGTCCTTGTTTATCATTTATAACTTCGAGTTACGGCTTCATATACTGATATATGTAAGTGGGCACGCCCTTTATTACTGGAGGTTTTCATTTAGGTATAAAGTTCTGCTTACGTTTTTAGTTTTGTATTTTTATTTCTGCTTGAATATAGTTTTCGATTTTCTTTTTTTTTTGTATGCTAACTTACTTATAGCAAATAATTTAATTTAATGTTTTGTGTTGCATAATGTACCTAAATTATTATGCGCAGTGTTCTATAGATTCAAATATTTTTCACTGAACAGACAGCTGTGCTGCTGGGGAGCTTGTTGCGCCACTTCGTTTCCCCAGCTAAAGCACTAGGAAGTGGTGAAGGGCGGGCTGTCTTATGTAATTTTGACTTTAAAAAAGTGCTGATTCTCAGCCTAGTTTGAATAAATGACTTTTGATTTTGACTAGGAACTCGGGAGCATGGCGTGGACTGGCGGCTGTGGCGGGTCAAGGCGTGGTTAGCTCTGCGCTAAACAGTTTGCTCCAAGATGCTATTTTAGAAAAATGTAAATTAAAAAAAATGTTTAATGAAATTAAAACATCTTCATAAAACGAAAACGCGAAACGCGAACCTGTGTTAAATTAATGTCGCCATTAAAGCGGCATGCTGTACCTACATGTTCAGGTTCATGCGGTTCCTTATTATGAGTTACAGTTGGCAACCACTGGCATGACTAGGGGTCAAAGTAGGGCAAGCCGACAGATTTGTATACATATAAACTCTCGCCTTTTTCCCATGGAAACACCAGAAACACATGGGTGCCCCAATTCGAAAAATCCCTAAGTCCTACTTATTTGTGATACCAAAGTCCAAAACTTTATTTTTTCAATTATAGGTGTTAATATAACTTTATGGGTATTTTTTATACTTAAATAAAGTGTATATTTTTTAATATAACTTGATGGTATTTTCATTTTTATACGCCATGTGTGTTCTTTTCAAAAAATAAATATTGTGTTCTACTCCTCAAAGTGAAAAAGTGGACATTGAGAATTTTTTGGAGCACCCATATGCGTGTCACTGACTCTGGCAGGGCCACCATCAGGGATTTTAATTTTGAAAACGCAAAAAATTTGTCGCTAATTAGTCGAAATTAGTCGCCAAATATCAGAATTAGTTGGTCACTGGTTCAAAAGATATAAGGGTTTATAGGTGGCCCTGCTGGAGAGACTCTCCCCAGCAGGGCCAAATTTATATCTCAAAAACCTGGGCACCTAGCGAAGATCTGTTTTCTCCCATATTTAGTCGCCAATTAGTCGGAATTAGTAGCCAAATATCAGAATTAGTCGGTCACTGGTTCAAAAGATATAAGGGTTTATAGGTGGCCCTGCTGGAGTCTCCCCAGCAGGGCCACATTTATATCTCAAAAACTAGGACACCTAGCGAAGATTTGTTTTCTCCCATATTTAGTCGCCAATTAGTCGGAATCAGTCGCCAAGTTACAGATTTAGTCGGTGTGTAATTAAAAAGATATAAAAGAATTCAATTTCCCCATACAGTGGTACAAGCGAGTACAAAGTACTTTATGTATTTTCTAGATAGTATCTATTAGGTTGGGGAAAAAGTCTTTTCGCATTATAGTATGTATGAACTTGTAATAAAATCTCTTTGGCTATACTATTTGTATCTGGCTGGTTTTGGTATCATTGAAAGTTTAAATTTTAAAGCACATAATTCCAAATTCAAATTAGGAAAATGTGTGATTTTCATTTGTTTTTCGTACCGTCAAGATGAGTGAATCTAATGAAGAAATTCGATACATTTTAAAATTTTACTACAAAAAAAGTAAAAATGCAACGCAAGCCGCGAAAAATTTTGCGATGTTTATGGACCTAGTGTAGTGTCTGTGAGAGTAGCACAAATTTGGTTTAAGCGTTTTCAATCCGGAAATTTTGATGTCAAAGATGCACGTCGCTCTAGTCGCCCTATTACGGATAAAATGGATGCCATTTTTGAAAAAGTAGAGCAAGATCGGCATATCAGTAGTTACGACGTAGCTAAAGAACTGGAAATTGACCAGAAAACAGTTTTGGCGCATTTGAAAAAAACTGGGTACACAAAAAAGCTCGACATTTGGGTACCTCACGAGCTCACTGAAAGAAACCTAATGAACCGTGTACTCATTTGTGATTCTTTATTACGACGTAATGAAACCGAACCATTTTTGAAGAAGCTGATAACTGGTGATGAAAAGTGGATCACGTATGACAAGAACGTGCGAAAAAGGTCGTGGTCAATGGCCGGTCAGGCTTCACAGACTGTGGCGAAACCCGGGTTAACTCGCAACAAGGTGATGCTGTGTGTGTGGTGGGATTGGAAGGGCATTATTCATTATGAGCTGTTACCACCAGGCAGGACCATCGATTCTGAACTCTACTGCGAACAACTGATGAGATTAAAGTAAGAAGTTGAGAGAAAGCGGCCGGAATTAATCAACAGAAGGGGTGTGGTTTTTCATCATGATAACGCTAGACCTCACACATCTTTAGCCACTCAGCAAAAATTAAGAGAGTTTGGCTGGGAGGTGTTAATGCATCCGCCGTATAGTCCTGACCTTGCACCTTCAGATTTCCACCTGTTTCGGTCTCTTCAGAATTCTTACAATACACACAAACACAACACACATCAAACGAACTTTTTGAAAATTCATTTTTATAAAATAAAATTTGATTACAATTGACAATACGTTTTCAACGTTTTAGCATTTTAAACATTTTACTAAAGGTACGATATTTTTTTATTATTCTAACGTTAATTAGAGGTTAACATTGTAAACTGGTAAAACAGTTGCATGCGACTATACATCTTGACACCAAATAGACCAAGAGCAAGGTTTAATGTTTTCAAAGAAGTTTAAGCCACTCTAAACTAGTAATTAAAAACATAAAAACACGAATTTAATTGAGAATTTATCTCTCTCGGACATTTCTAAAGACTTTAGACCGATAAAACTAAAAGTATATTACACATATTAATAGAAATATTTTTTCTTAGTCATTTTTCGTGAACTCTTCGATCTAGCTCTTGGACTATACCTTACTAATTGAACTCATTATATCTCCTAAACTAAGACCCGACTAAATCTGTAACTTGGCGACTGATTCCGACTAATTGGCGACTAAATATGGGAGAAAACAGATCTTCGCTAGGTGTCCTAGTTTTTGAGATATAAATTTGGCCCTACTGGGGAGAGTCTCTCCAGCAGGGCCACCTATAAACCCTTATATCTTTTGAACCAGTGACCGACTAATTCTGATATTTGGCGACTAATCTTGACTAATTAGCGACTAATTTTTTGCGTTTTCAAAATTAAAATCCCTGATGGTGGCCCTGCCAGAGTCAGTGACACCCCATATGCGTAGAGATGGAGGCAAAAACTACCGAACGCCACGTGCTACGGCTACGATCCTTAATACTCGTTTTGCTTCGTTTACGTTCATGGTTATACACGCACGCCGGTTGCGAGTACTACGCACCTAACTTTTTAAATATCACATCACGAATAAGGTCACTATATTAAGTCGTTCTACTAGGGCGTCTCCTCCCGGCGTTTCCACTCACATCTACTTAATCGTCGCCTTTCATTCATTCTCTCAACATGACCTAACCATCACAACATACTCTTTTCAATTTTGGTCACTACATTTTCTTTTAAACAGATTTTTTACGATTAAAAAAAACCAGCCAACTCGGTAATTGGTTGATTTTTTTTGTTGTTCATGGTTGTTAGTTGTGCCTATGTTTCTTTAATTATCATTCTTCTGCCCTTATCCCAATTTATTTGGGGTCGACGCACAACTTTACCATACTTCTCTATTAGTCGTCATCTCGGTAAAACACATCACTAATAATGTCGCTTGTCCTTCTACTAGGGCGTCTCCTCCCAGCGTTTATACTTTTTTTTTTTATCTTTACCTCAATCAGTCAATCTGTCTAGCCTTTTCTCAACTATCAGTCTAACCGGATGCTGCTGAATACCAGTATTTTACATGAAGCGACTGCCTATCTGACCTCCACAACCCAGTAACTGGGTAATACGATACCCTTGGTAAGACTGGTTGTCAGACTTTCGGGCTTCTGACGACCCTAATGAACCCACCCTGTCAAATACCCCCCTGTCAAAGATCTACGATTGATAGCCGGGATCGTTGGTCCTTGGCCGTTGGGCTTGACGTGCTTTCCGAGGCACGGAGGAATCTCGGTATTTAAAGATAGTCACCAATCCACGGACCAACCCCGGCAAGCGTTGCTTAACCTGATAGATCGACCCGTGCGGCTGTTATTACTTACCACGAGCAATTTTTTTATCTTTACCTATGTTTCTTTAATAACACCATTATTGTAATTTTGGTTAACCTTTAAAATACGAAGAGTAGTGGCAACTACATATTACAAGCATAAGTAAGTACTTGTCATAAGCGCCATCTATATTAATGAATGGGCATAACCACGACACCGCTTACCGGACCACTTCGCTTGTCACAAAAAAATTCAATCGATACCCGATTGAAAAATTTTGTAGCGATTTGTTGATTGCAGATTTTTTTAACACGGTAATTGACTACTTAATCAGCTCAATTCAGCTTTTGTCCAGAGAAGAAAAATAAACACAGTGTTGTATGGTGATGCGTATGCATCCGTTCAGGTTTCCGCGTCATTCCATACAGATCTTTTTTTTTTCTATGGACAAAAGCTGAATTGAGCTGAATAAGTGTAGTTAGTCCATTACCGAGTAACACGTTGGGCCAGAACAGACCTGGCTAAGCGTAACGTTGCTTGGTTGTCACAAACAAATATCGACATTGCAAGAGTTGAAATGAAGCTGCAAATAAAATAAATAAACATCCGCTCTTCCATTTTCGACTTGTATTTAAAGGAATTCAATATTGATATTTATTTGGAATTGACAGCTGCGCTTCGCCAGCACCCTAATTGCGTAACACACTATCGATTGGAATTTGAATCAATTTGAAGCTAATTGTTAATCCATTGCTTCATATGTTCGAAAGTTTTGTCTGGCCAACAACGTAAACAACGCAATGAATGTTGTTGAACTGTCACAATGAAACCGCTTCCGACTGATGTTGTGTTACGCAATTAGCGTACAGGTCTGCGGCTCTTTAACACAGCTATTACGACTTCAAATAGTAGGTATGTACAAAAATAAAACAAGGTTGAAAAGCTATTTCAATAAAATTTAAACAATTATAACCATAACAAAATGTAAATAAAGATATAAATTAATTTAATATAATCTTTACATCTAAGATAAAAGTTTTTTGCATTGTTTTTGCCTCATATTATTATAAAATTAGTGCATTGTACAATAATACATTGTTTTGATATAAAAAGCGTGACTGTCATACTGAAATTCGAAGTTTAAAATATCGATGTACTGGATTCATAAAGTTTAAAAGTATGATTTACGTGAGTGAGAAAGTACGCTATAACGAATTATTTAATTGAGAATGTTCATAATCGCGGTCACGTACGGAACTTCGAAAGTTTGCTATGACGATTTACTTTATTGAGAATGTTCATCATCGCGATGTACGGAACTTCAAAAGCTTGCCATGACGAATTACTGAATTTCGAAACGCAAATATTCCAACAACCCAGTTTGCCATTGAAAATTGGCGCAACCATTGGAACAGACTCTTAAATAAAGAATATATACAAAACATTACAAGAATTAATAAAAGAGCAAAAAAATACGTGTTTGGAAATAGAAAAAATAACGGCAAATATTAAAAAAAAGAAATAGCTCGATGCTTATAAAGAAGATTAAAGACCATTATAACAAAGAAAAAAATTCGAAATTCAGTATAACTGTCAAATAGCGTCCCAGCATCAATGCTGTGAATAATATAAATATAATAATAATAGAATATAATGTTTTAAGTGTTAAATTGACCGTCAATTTAACATTTAAAACATAATATTCTAAATACAAAATGCATTACAAATTACTCGGGTAAATAATATTTTACATACACATGATTACCTACATATATTTTAAACTAATATCTGTGCATACAACAGTTAATACTTTAAAAGTAATGCATTATTGGCATAGCTGTGACAATAGTATTTACAAAATAATCATCATGTACATCACCGGTAAAAGTTCATACAGGAAAGTACCGAATATAGTTCCTAAAAAGGAACAGGTCCTACAATACATAGCAACATTTACATTACACTGATCTACGTCTATGTCAATCTCATAAAGTTTGTCTATAATTATAACCCTGCACAATTAAATACAACCAATTGAACTTGGAACAGCGCTAATTTCATTGCTTCATGCTAAGTGAATTGATTACGACAATGCACTCAGCCTCCGTGGTCAATAAATTAATACCTAATGAATTCACTAATAACATACAAGATGTTTTGTAAAAGATATCATTTAAACTGGATAAGTCAAAATATTAATCGTTTTGATAGCACTAGCAAGTCATAATGTAAAATGTTCGCATGAAACACTATCTTCTATTGTACAGTGTAGATGTTGTTATTCAATACACTAATAATATTACGTAGTAACCAACTAACCATCCAAGAATAATAAAACTAAATCGGCTATGGCCCAACACCGTCACTAAATTGCATTATGTATCTATAACAATCTAGGGAATGACCAAATAATGCTTATAATAAATACTACTTAATACAATACTACAAAATGATCATTACACATTTTCATTATGTTCCAAGTCAAAAATCATAACATTGAAACAATGACGTCTTTATCCACTTATCGCGTCGTAAAAGAACAACTGCTGATTGTATGCGCAGAACATATCATATCGATAATCACTGTTTACTGAGTAAGAAGGTAGATAAAATTCACTACCAAACTAAACTTAGCGCTGCCTTGTAAAAGGACTCGGGTGGCTGTGGCTTGTTGTACTCTGCGTTAAGCTTAGGTTGAGTGTCGTCTGACGGGTCCTCCTCGAAGATGTTAATAAGAGACTCTTTGATGCCGAATCTGATGAAGGCCAAGTACGGAAAGTACCTCATGAGGAGTACGCTGAACTTGAAGTTGAGGTTGAAATAAAGCCGACCTAGGTAGGAGGAGTACAGGGTCATGTACAGGTTGTATAAAAAGATCTTGTACTTGGCTTTGAAAGTGAGTTGTTTGTAGACGGGCGCGCTGTCCACGGTGTCGTAGTCTTTGTAGTAAAGGAGACGAGGGGCCGCCTGGGGGAGGCCGTCGACGGCCGGTTTGGACATGAGCTCTGTCGACTCCACGCCTGTCGAACAAAATGAAAGATGTAAATACTTGTTACTTTGGGTCTTACGTCTCATTGACCAGCCAAAACCTTTTCAGTTGCTTTCAAAACTATTAAAAAATCTCACCTGTATCAAGAGATTTCCCTTTCAACTGCTTCTTCAGTTTAATCTGCAGCTGTAGCCTGTCGTTCTCGCTGTAGATATAGCCGGGCACGTCGGCCAGCACGCGGCACCAGTACAGGAAGCCGTCCGTCTCCACTGTGGGGTTGACACACCACATGCCGTCCAGCATGACGCGCGCCATGTGCTCGAAGTGTTCTGGCACATTCTCGAGGCAGGGCGTGTATACACGGTCTAGGATCAGCTGGCACACCTCGCGGGTTTCTTCGAAAGTCTCGCGGCAGATGTTGTACCTGAAATTGTGTGGTATGTTGAACTGAGTTAAGAGGCCTATCACAAAATTTCGTTTTGACAGATTAGGTATAAAGCACGGCGACGCATCACATAATACAGCAATTTGGCATGCAACTGCCAAATTGCTACATTATATGATTCCAACATTACGTTTATTTTGAGTTTTTTAATATATTTTTTTAGTTTAAAGCATGAAATTTTAATTTCTTATGAACGATCTGGTATAAATTTTACGTAATAATATTAATGAAGTAGGAGAAATTTACAGTTAATTCTGAGCGACATTCCATACATATTTCAAAATTCTGAGGCCGCTATGGACTAACAATATCTCTTAAATAGTGGTTTACCACTATTTAAAAGATTATTTTTTATTTTTTTTATTTTATTATATTTTTTCATTTAATTTTCTTATGTAAGCAGTGCAATCCTCAAGCTCAAGAAATACAGTCGCGCATTTTATGAAAATCTTGCTTCGGAATTTTGGCTTTATATAAATAGATAAAAATAAATAGCGAAAAGCGAGGCCGCTATGAACTATACTAATAACTATTCTGAACCACTCATAAATCAAAGTTGTCGAAGTCTTTCAGATTCTCAGAATAAGAACGCCAAAGTTGGCCATTTAACTAAAAATTTAATTGAATTGAATTTCCAAAATTGGAGGTTCTATTCTCAGCCGTGTTGTTTTCTTTTTTGAAGAGTGGCTCGTGGCTAAATAATAACAGCCGCACGGGTCGATCGAAGGTTAAGCTACGCTTGTCGCGGTCGGTTCGTGGATGGGTGTCCATCCATTACATATCGAGACCCTTCCGTGCCTCGGACTGCACGTTAAGCTGTTGGTCCCGGCTGTCATACGTAGATCTTTGATAGTCGTTACCCCCCAAAAGTTTGACAACCAGTCTTGCTAAGGGGTATCGTATTACCCAGTAACAGGGTTGTCGAGGTGAGATAGGCAGTCGCTCCATGTAAAATACTGGTATTCAGCTGCATCCGGTTAAGCTGGAAGCCGACCCCAACATAGTTGGGAAAAGGCTAGGCAGATTGATTGTTGCTTTCTTTATTTAATTTTGTTAAATTATTCGTAGTGAACTGACGCACGCCTACGTCAAAAAGTACTAAAAATGCAAATACTTGTTTTTTTTACTAAAACTCGTTCGACTTGATCTACAGTTATTTACTACTAGTGATGAGATATACCGCTATATAAAAATAGCATACCGCTGCTTAGCGTTGGTCTCGTGGTCGAAAGCAAGACTGCTTAGCGTGGGGTCCTGGGTTCGATTTCCTTTCCAGCACTCTAATTGTGTACACACTATCAATCGAAATCTGAATAATTTTGAAGCAAATTGCTAATCCATTGCTTCATAATATGTTCCGAAAAATTTGTCTGTTCCACAATGTGTGTGTTACGCAATTGCTCCGTAGGTCGGGCAGTGTTAGGGTCAACTCACATCTGTCAGCACGGAATCGCATATTTCATGCTCTATCCTTTTCTATCGCTCGCGCGCACTTATCTTTCTCGCTCTAGCAAATGACAATCCTGAGCGATAGAAAAGGATAGAGCAAGATATATGCGATTCCGTGCTGACAGATGTGTGTTGACCCTTATTAGTAATTTCTGAATTACCCTAAGTGTGACAGTTGGTCCTCTTCGGTCGTGTCGGATTGACACTAGTGCACTGTATGCACACACACTTGTGCACTATAATATCTCCCGCCAGGCTACTCCCCGCTAAAACTAGTCGCCATGGTCGAAATTCGGTCAGGAGAACTCTTACAACTTTATTTAATAAAGGGACCATTAGTTGTCCCGACTACCATAGTAGCCGAAAACTTTTTCCGCTTGCCCGTCCCGGCTGCTATGGCAGCTTCGTCGACTTGTTCCCTTCATACCGTTTATGGTAGCTCTATGAAAGGTTCGAGATGGCCCTGTATTAAATTCCGCTTCTTTGGGTGGTTAAAACAGTATGGTTTCAAGCATAGAGTTTTTAACAAGAAAAAAGGTGCACATCATCGGTGTAACGTAGCGCGCAGTTTGGAATGTTGTTGTTTACAATATAATTATATTTTTATTTATTATTTAAAGTATTTAGTGTAATATATCAAAAAAAAAATCCTCAAGATTCAAGCTTTACGATTGTTAAAATATCACTAGGTTCAAAGTCTGTTGAAAACGATAATAATAAATGAAAATGAAGTTCATGTCGCTCCGTTGCGCAGGAGATATAGGGGGGAGGGTAATTTTTTTTTGTACGATTTACTAAATAAACAGTTTTTTTTTTGTATATTAGTTCAATAAGAGTGTTTAATCACAATTAGATACGTATTTTTTTTTATTTTGGTATAGCTGCAGTAGTTTACGAGTTAATTAGCTATGACACGGGGCGCTCGCGCAGAGAAATTCCGATCTTGCGGCCGGACGGGCCACGCTACTTTTGCGTTGCCGCGCGGAGGTTTCAGTGGAGAGACGTTTAAACGTTGAAAATTGTTAAGGATTGGTTAAGCACTCACTAATCATTACGTAACTTTAAGCAACGTTTATAAAAAAAAACCCTTATTTATAAAAATAGAACCTAGTAAATTAAACTTGAAAGTAGGCATTCAAAATAAAAATTAAATCACAAATGGAATAAGCCATGTAGGCTCAAAATTGCAAACAGAACTCAAACGAACCTGTCTTCAATCCCGATCATGTACCCGACGACTCTCCAGACATAATTGTAGGCGTCCCAGTCGCCCGGCTGCAGTTGTCTGATGCCAAACTTGTCCGGCTTAAGCATAGAGAAGCCGACGAAGCCGAACTGAGTGAGTGCCAGGTCTCGCTGTGACACGGTCCCGTTGCCTTTCAGTTTCGACGCAAGTCCTGCTTTCACGTGTCGACTGCGCACCGCGTACAGTGACTTCCATGACCTGTACACGTAAAGCTTTAATAAGTAGTGATTTGTTGAATCTAACTAAGGGATTTATAGAGCGGATGGGCAAGTGAAACTGGCGTCAGGTACGCTACAAAACAAGCATTCAATCTTTTTAACCGACTTCCAAAAGGAGGTTCTCAATTCGTCTGTATTTTTTTTTTTTTTTTGTATGTTTGTTACGCGTTTACTCAAAGACGGATGGACCGATTTAGAAAATTCTTTTTTTGTTTGATAGGGTATACTTCCGAGGTGGTCCCATATAAATTTTATTAACTTAGCTTAGGGAGTTTTTGAGTTAGCTTCAATAATGCGTATATTTCCCACTTATTTTATGTGGATGATGTGATGGTGTTTTAATAACTTCCTATCACTGTTATTTACATGGCTATATCTACAATTATTGTGCTCAATTATGTATTCGAATTTGTGTGGGGTAGGTTCCACAACTAAAAAGTGAAAAATAAAAACTTTTTAGCAAAAAATAAAACCGACTTCCAAAGCAAAACACTACAAAGTGAAAATTAACTTTAATTTCGGAAGTCGGTGGCAAAAAACGAAAATACAAAACCCAAGACACCGACTACCGAAATTAAAGTTATTTTTCACTTTGTAGTGTTTTGTTTTGGAAGTCGGTTTTATTTTTTGCTAAAAAGTTTTTATTTGTACTGACCTTCAAACGACGAGATACAAAGGGGGTAGGTTATGTGTACCTACACATTAATATCAGTCAACAGGACCTTAACAAATACAAATTATTAGGTTGGGGAAAAAGTCTTTTCGCATTATAGTATGTATGAACTTGTAATAAAATCTCTTTGGCTATACTATTTGTATCTGGCTGGTTTTGGTATCATTGAAAGTTTAAATTTTAAAAAACATAATTCCAAATTCAAATTAGGAAAATGTGTAATTTTCATTCGTTTTTCGTACCGTCAAGATGAGTGAATCTAATGAAGAAATTCGATACATTTTAAAATTTTACTACAAAAAAGGTAAAAATGCAACGCAAGCCGCGAAAAAAATTTGCGATGTTTATGGACCTAGTGTAGTGTCTGTGAGAGTAGCACAAATTTGGTTTAAGCGTTTTCAATCCGGAAATTTTGATGTCAAAGATGCACGTCGCTCTGGTCGCCCTATTACGGATAAAATGGATGCCATTTTTGAAAAAGTGGAGCAAGATCGGCATATCAGTAGTTACGACGTAGCTGAAGAACTGGAAATTGACCACAAAACAGTTTTGGCGCATTTGAAAAAAACTGGGTACACAAAAAAGCTCGACATTTGGGTACCTCACCAGCTCACTGAAAGAAACCTAATGAACCGTGTACTCATTTGTGATTCTTTATTACGACGTAATGAAACCGAACCATTTTTGAAGAAGCTGATAACTGGTGATGAAAAGTGGATCACGTATGACAAGAACGTGCGAAAAAGGTCGTGGTCAAAGGCCGGTCAGGCTTCACAGACTGTGACGAAACCCGGGTTAACTCGCAACAAGGTGATGCTGTGTGTGTGGTGGGATTGGAAGGGCATTATTCATTATGAGCTGTTACCACCAGGCAGGACCATCGATTCTGAACTCTACTGCGAACAACTGATGAGATTAAAGCAAGAAGTTGAGAGAAAGCGGCCGGAATTAATCAACAGAAGGGGTGTGGTTTTTCATCATGATAACGCTAGACCTCACACATCTTTAGCCACTCAGCAAAAATTAAGAGAGTTTGGCTGGGAGGTGTTAATGCATCCGCCGTATAGTCCTGACCTTGCACCTTCAGATTTCCACCTGTTTCGGTCTCTTCAGAATTCTTTAGGCAGTGTCAGGTTAACATCACGAGAGGACTGCCAAAACCACTTGTCGCGTTATTTTGACCAGAAGTCCCAAAATTTCTATAGCAATGGGATCATGTCCCTACCTACAAGATGGCAAAAAGTTATCGAACAAAATGGTACAAGTAAAAATTTCATTATTTCAGCGATAGGACACACCGTTTTCGAGATATAAGCAAAAAAAGAGAAAAAAGAAATGATTTGATGATGAGAGGAAAGAAGGCGGGAGGAAACGCCCGGGTGTTACCATTGTGTGGATCGCCCGGAGGACACGGTGGAGCATACGGTGGAGGTCTGCCCGGCTTGGGCAAAGCACCGTCGCGTCCACGCGGAGGCGATCGGCGGCGGCGATCTCTCGCGTCCGGTTCTGGTACAGGCCATGGTACGGAGCGAGAGTGCATGTGAAGCCGTCACCTCCTTCTGCGAAGCAGTAATGCTCGCGAAGGAGTAGACTGAACGCGTGAGGGAGAGGCTATATTTGCGCCCTCACGCCCTTAGTCGCCGCAGGAGACGCCCTGGGCGTCGGGAATCGATAGTCGATTCCCGGCCACCGTAGGCGCGGGCTTGCGGATAGCGAGCAATGGGTAGCTCGCCGTCCGGTAAGGACCAGGCCCGGAGCCGCTGTGTTCCACGCGCGCCTCAAAGAGATTTCAGCACTAGCTGAAGGGGTCCGCTAGAGCCGATGCCCGCCAGGGTTGCGAGTTGTTCGAAAGAGTTACCGTGGCCCTTGGCATAGGAAAGAACACGGGTGGGATTTAGTCAGACACCGTTTTCGAGGTATAAGCAAAAGAATAGAAAAAAAAATATATTGTAGATAACCGTATATACTTTGCGGCCGTCGAGTAGAAAGTTTTCTACTGTCTTTAGCACGACGCAAATTGTCTTCACTACTCTAGACATTTATCAGTGGTCAGTGTGATTCTGACAGTTGGGAAAGAAAACTTTCTTCCGAAATAGAGTACATACAAAAGGACCTAGATAAAGATCGCTAGAAACGAAAGACAACATGACAAATTGTAGAATGATTTCTACGGTGCGATGTCAAAAACGAAGAAACGAAATATCACTTTGTATAGAAAAGCTTGTCTACTCTTCGTAGAGATAGACAAGTGGTCATGCTAAATCCACTGTAGAAACTCAGCACTTACACATAGTTGGACTCTGAAACATCTACAGTACTGACCGTGAGTGCGCAGCTTAAATGACTTATCATATTATACGTGACTAAAATGTCAAAATGACAAAAAAAGGTCGATCGCAACTGTCATTTTGGTCAAGCAACTTAAAAATCAGAGTTTAGTGCCTATACGCTAGAAAGCTATTCTTTGAGTTATTACATTCAAAAGCATACTTACATGCTCCCTGGCTTGAGTTCATTCTCGAACCAGGTGATGACGTGCAGTAGCGTAGAGAGGTACCGCTTGTAGGCAGTGTAGACGGAGCTGGAGCGGCGGGAGCCAACTAGCACGCGGAGGATGGACGGCACCGCGAACACGGCCACCAGCCCCATCAGCATCGATGACGACAACGCGAAGCAGTTGTCCATGTAGAAGCTTCGACCCCTGGAGCATAGGAAAATTGTTGACAAAGGTTCCTTAGATGGGAATTTAGATGGTATCCAGTTCAGAGCCATGATTTGAACATTATTGAAACCTGCAAACTTCGTCCAATAGTCCGGCCTATAGTTATATATATCCACAAGGCAGAACAGATTGTGTAAATAAAGATATAAGTAAAGATAAAATTTGGAAAAAGAAAACTATTTATAATATAATATAACTATTTATATTTACTCGCAGTAACAAGTTTTGTATGAAAGTACAAGGGTTGTATGAAAGACGTTTGAAAAGTTGCCGGGAAAATTAGAAAATTCGGGAAAACTGAAAGTGCATTTTCTATGGGAATTTTGTATAAATTATTGAAATTTTGACTATCGTAAAGTAATGGCACGATGGATTCCGTTAAGTATGCGCTCGAAGTGTGCGAAAATAACCACACTAAAACAACACACGATCTCAAAAACTTCACGTTAGAATTTTCTTTTCAGAAATTTATGTCCTCCTAAACATTGCAACGGCACTCGGCTTGTAGTCACCAATCTCCTACACAACTTCATCGAAGCCGAAATCTTAATAGGTTGCGGCACCGGTGGTGTTGTTTTTATTTCCAGAATTCCCCTCATTCCTAATAATTTCCTGTTTAATTTTAAACGTGTGCAATTCTCCCTCAGCCTATGTTACATCATGACCATTAACAAAGCTCAGGCCCAGATACCGTCCGTTGCGGGGGTGGATTTTAGTATTGGTTGCTTTTCCCACGGCCAACTTTAGCAACCTTTTTGTATACGCTCCTGGTGGTTCCACCGCTAACATTGTAAATATAGAAGCATTTTTCTAAATAACACAAGTTTTTTGGCAGCTTCTTACTAGGAAAAATCACCAGGCCTGGGCAAAAATTCTCATTTTTTAAATGGACACCCTCTCAGCAACTTTATGGATCTTCTCTAAGCGGCACATTACTGTTTTCTGCCAGCCACGCGAACGAAGTCGCGGGCACAGCTAGTAACATAATATAAGCTTAGAGCATATTCCCATGACAAGCTTTACAAAAAGAAATTAAATACTGGTTGTGCCCAAATTAGTCACTTATGAACAATCTCTTTTTATCGCTTTCGCTGACTGTAGGTACGCGGATGCCCCGTAACTGGAAAGAGTCGTTTATACGGAATGTACTAGGTGGTAGTGGTGTAGGTGCAAAGCTACTCAATCCCAGGCCCGCGGGCAGTGCTCTTGCACTGGTATATGGTCCAGCCGCCGGCGCCCGCGCGCCGCCGCTGTCCGAACGCGTTGTTTTTATTTTATTTTTGATATTGTGCACCCTTCGTTATGGCATCAAAATTAAATCGTAACACTAATAATTGTTGTGTGGGCGGATGTTATAATAAATACAAAAACTCAGTAAGTGATTTTGTAGGCTATTATGAAAGCGGCTTTCTTCAAGATCAAAGGAGTGCAACTTCTGTACGTTAGTACTATTATCTATTCTGTGCCGCGGGCCAGCCATCGGCCCGCCAAGACTTCAAACCAGCACCCTAACTGCGTAACACACTATCGATTGGAATTTATATCATTTTGAAGCAAATTGGTAATCCATTGCTTCATTTCGACCGTCCCTATTAACAATGTCGGTTCTGCAGGAAGACTACTGTTTAGTCCCTACTGGACAGTGGTCTTTTTCGCAGAACTGACATTGTTAACATCATAAAGATTCTTTTTTATCGTTAGGGCAAACTTTGAACTGCCCTCAGTTCAAAGTTTGTTTTGACAGTGAAGAATTTTTTTTTTAAACTGTAATTCGTTTTATGTAAAAAAGTGAATATTGGTAAAAATGTATATCCGACATTGTTAATAGGGACGGTCGATATGACAGGCCAGCTGTCGTGGTGGGTTAGGATACCACCTATCATGTCGCAGGTCGTGGGTTCGATTCCCATCCAGGACAAAAATTTGTGTGCATGAACATGTCTGTTTGTCCTGAGTCTGGATGTAATTATCTATATAAGTATGTATTTACAAAAAAAGTAGTGTAAGTATATGTAGTATATCAGCTATCTGGTTTCCATACTACAAGCTCTGCTTAGTTTGGGATCAGATGGCCGTGTGTGAAATGTCCTGGGATATTATTATTATTATTATATGTTCGAAAATAACGCAATGAATGTTGTTGAACTGGCAAAATGAAACTGATTCCGACCGATGCGATGGTGTGTTACGCAATTAGGGTACAGGTCTAAAAGTATATTACTTCTTATGATATGAACCCATTCACAATTAGCCAACAATAAACCATATTTTCAGACTTGATTTTATCATGAACCTCAGATTTGTCGCCAAATATTGATAAGTTGTTAGCATAAAAACCTCTTCAAACTATGAGTACCTTAAAGTTTTGTTTAATTTTAATACGAGTAGCTAGGACCTACCACTGCAGGCCAGTTTTATTTACTAGATGGCCCGCCGGCTAACACAGAAATAAAATTATGGCCCACCTTCAAAATGGGTCGGGCAGCCTTATATCTAGGGATTAGTCCTTTTTCAGAATAGTCAAGCTCATTTTATGTTTATCCGTGGCCAAGATAGCATTATTTCCTTACCTGTTATATTTCTTTTCGTCGAACCATTCTGGCAGTTCCATAACGAGTGAATCTGGATTTACTTTGTCGGAAGGCTGCTCTGCCGCCTCCTTTGTCAGGAGCGCGTCCACGAACGCTTCCGCTGTAACAAAACTGTTCATTAAAAATTCGAACAAATAAAAACAATAATAATCATGTCTTTGATCTAACTGGACAACCACTACCTGCCCACTATACTAACAAAACTAATTTCGGACTCCATGTTGAATTTAGCATACCGAGGTGTTTTGAAACTGAGGTGATTTGAAACAGCACTGATTTCGCGGAACTTAAAACCGTTAGCGAACTGGACCCCTCGCAAAACAGCCGCTTCCCGCCACCCGCGGGCCCCATAGTTTGCGTCCGTGACTCCAGTCGCGTGATTGTGTCGTTACTCGTTGTGGCTGTCACGTCGCAAAAATAGTAGAAAAGTATGTTTTAACATATTATGTTGTTTTTGACATAATACTCGTATGTTGTTTTATTGTAATGTATTATGTATCTACGATTTAATTTAATTAATTGATTGACTTACTAGGGTTTCGTACCAAAATGGTAAAAAGGAACCCTTATGGTGCGACTCAGTCTGTCTATCTGTCACAGCTGGATATCTCAAGAACTATCAACCTGAATTTTGGAATAGTTTTAGATGACGGTTGCCCAACTATTTTGCAAATAAGAAAGACATTTTTTTTTTTTTTTTGTAACAGGGACTGAAAGGGGTCTTAAAAATTCGAAGTGGGGCTACTAGGGCATGAAGGGTATCATAATGAAAGAGCTCTGCCTGCACATTCTCAAACATTTTTTCTTTTTATACCTCATATTTTTCGACTTGATGAAAAATGTAAAAAATATCCAATTATTTTTAAATATTATCTCCGAAGTTTACATAGAGAAAAATCTGAAATTATTCTGTGTGATAGAAGTTTATGTAAATATTACAGGAAAGATAAAACGATGTCTCTAAGTTGCACAGTTTTTTTTTTCTTATAATTATGATGGTACGGAAAGACTGGGTGGACTTTTCTCACGGAAGGGATTTGAAACAGACTTTCAACTTACCTCGCTTAAGTTTGTTAAGGGTGATTTTCCAATACGGTGAGGTTTGTTTTTTTGCTAATTTTGTTTCAATAGGCCTACTGATTATAAAAGAAGGACTCCTTGAGGTTTGCCGAGTCGAAATATACGAGCTCGCTGCAGAAGAAGTAACATTGCGTCAGAAAAGTCTCCGTGATGCGGCTTCGAGTTACGCGTAATAGTTTACAAAATATCGTTAAATACATAAGTATTCATGTTTTATTATGTGTATAACTACTTTTAAATTATATGTCTTTTCTACTTTACAACCCTTAATTCTACTCAAATATCAACTGTTTCAACTCATCTCGACACATTTACCTCGTTATGAGGAGAGTTGAAACAAAATGACTTGCTATATTAAAGTTCATTTTTAACAGACTTAAACAAAAAGGGGGAGTTGCTCAGTTCGTCGGAATCTTTTTTTTATTTTATTTTTTTATATATGTGCCGGATGTGCCCCGATTACTCGAAGACGACTGGACCGATTTGGAAAATTATTATTTTTTTTTTTTTGAAAGGGTATACTTTCTACTTGGTCCCATTGTCATCAGGTCAGGGTATAATAGGATCCTGGAGAAATTGACGGAACTCTTTAAATATTATAGGCACAGCTATAGCGATTTGGGTATTTTTTATAATAACTCGTGCATTTGTTCTTGGAAAGCACCATTTGGTGAAGTGGAACTGATGATGAAGATCACGGATGGCCACCGGAACTACTCAATAATAAGTATTTCAAAGGTTGCGATTCGATTAGGTACCTACTTTAATAATGGTTGCTAAGTAATTTATGCTCGTCACAATGCTTAACGACAACAATTAACGTACCTGCATCGGGAAAAGAAATATTTTGTAAAAGGTGATGAGCAGTTGACATTACGATATTGTAACTTAGATAAATTACAAACTAACCCACTAAAAAGTGAAAAATAAAAAACATTTTTCCAAAAATATCAACCGACTTCCAAAAAAAACCCTACTAAGTGAAAAATAACTTTAATTTCGGAAGTCAGTGGTAAAAAAGTAAAATACAGATCCAAAGACATCGACTTCCGAATTAAAGTTATTTTCACTTTGTGGGGTTTTTTTGAAGTCGGTTGATATTTTTGGAAAAAAGTTTTTTTCACCACAGAATTCATACTAGCTAACATGTTCTTTGTGTTAGATATTTGGAAGTGTAATAAATTAACTATTAATGATTGGCACTAAACTCATACGATTTGTATTTGTAAAATTTTGTGAATGAAGTACCTAAAATGTAAAAAAAAAATCAACTCCCTTCGGTATCCCCTATTCACATTGGGAATATTCTGGTACATTAGCGATGCTTCAAAACAATTGGGTACCTAGGTAAAAAAGCAATATTTTCACTCATAAAGCATCTCATACATACAGATACAACTGCTACTGACGACGGACAATCGATTTCTTCACATCTAAAAATAGGACAGTACTACCGTGAAGTGCGGCTATGCGGAATGCAAAACATCAGGAAACGCAAGAAAGCGGGGAAAAAAAGAAAGGAAAAAAAAATATTCCTTGAAATTGTTTAATTGCTTAAAACTGACTCGAGCAACGTATCAGGGATTTCTTTGCGGGACACCCTAAGTTATATTTTAATTTGAATTTTACTATGCCTTTGATACTTGCTGCATATTCAATTTATGACTAGATTTAGATAATGGATAGTACACCTACATAAACTATACTACAATATAATGAACATGATTTGGTTATCAATGAAATATGTGTATCCCACCTGTACAACTTTTTTTTTTCAAAAACACATTTCAGAATGTAACAATGGTTTTGAACAATCATGATTGGTGGGCACTTATCAGTAAATTTGTAAACATTGCCAGGAACAATATGCATTTTGATGTCTACTCTCAGAGCAAAGTCACGCTAGGCAACGATTTAACATTAACAACGATTAACATGGAAGTTATTTTCGTTCAGTTATTTATATTTTTACTAACGTCACGTATTAGCAGCTCCGACTGGGTAAGAATACAACTATTATACCTGCATATTATATATGTAATTATTTTTTGGTTTGGCTGCTTACAAGCAACCAAACCAATCGTAGCGGTCAAACATCCCAAGTACGAACTAACACTAGTATATCCCACACATTTTGTCAGTAAGGTCTGGCGGCCGTAGGATCTTACTTTATGTCTATCTTTCAAGTATGATTTAATTGACATTAAAATTATCAAACAATAAAATCCAAATGTTTTCGTCGCATTCGATCGATATTTTGAAATTAGTAATTACCTAAATTATCCGATGCTAGCTAAGGCACCTGTATCAATAGTCTTCAACAATTTTATAGATAATCAAGTGTCTCTTATAAAACTATGTGATTCTAATTTTTTACATATTATCACAGGTTTCAGAGTGGATGAGCCCGATTGAAGATCAGTTGTAAGTAACATTTTCATTGTTATAAATAATGATGATTGTTAAATAGTTTTATATTATAATTAAACATTATGCATTAAGACATTAAATATTATGCTTAAGTTAAGCATAATGAAGTAAAAGTAAGTGGTACTACCACACTAGTACCGAGCAACATCACTATTCTTAGTTATTTTAAATTATTTTTTTATTTTATTTTAATTTTTTTCATAAATCCACGTCAGATGCTGTTCATCAATTAACAGAATTTATAGTGTCAAAGCTAGATAATAAAAAAAAGACCTTGGCCATCTATCTCGATTTAGCCAAAGCATTTGACACAGTGTCTGTCCCCATCTTAATCAACAAACTTGAACACTTGGGAATTAGAGGTTTACCACTAGATTTATTTGCAAATTACCTTATGGGTAGAACACAGGTTGTTAGAGTGGATGGTTGGGTCAGTGATGAACTACCTATTGAATATGGCGTCCCACAAGGCAGTATCCTCGGCCCGACCTTGTTTTTAGTTTATATAAACAACCTATGTAACACAGAATTGACCAATGGGAAAATAATTACATTCGCCGATGATACTGCTTTACTTTTTTATGGTGATACATGGGAAGAAGTGTATAAATACGCCCAAAATGGGTTCAACCAAGTGTCTAAATGGCTTGAAGAAAACATCCTCACCTTAAATGTAGACAAAACTAAATTTATGACCTATACACTCAGAAATCAAGACCTACCTAACCTTCCCATCATCTCACACAATTGCAAATTTCCATCCAACAATTCATGTAATTGTCCGCATTTGTCAAAAACTAACACCATCAAGTATTTAGGTATAGTAATAGATAACCAACTAAATTTCCAACACCACATCGATGCCTTGGTTCCTAGAATTCGAAAACTTATTTATATATTTAAATCTCTTCGTCATGTTGCTGACTCTTTCTTAATTAAAACGGTTTATCTCGCATTGTGTCAATCTCTATTGTCTTATTGTATAACTTCTTGGGGTGGAGCCGCTAAAACTCACCTACTAAAACTTGAGAGAGCCCAAAGAGCCGTATTAAAAGTAAGTTCTTTCCTTCCAATACGACACCCTACGTTTGATCTTTATCAGCGCTATAAGGTGCTGACTGTTAGACAACTTTTTATTCTACTGACAGTTACTAAAAAGCACTCAGAACTTTCTTACGACCCCGAAACAATATCTGGTAAGAGAAGAACCACCGATGTCTGCACTACAAATAGATATGGGTTCAGTCTCGCACATAATTTTTACGGTTTCCTGGGTCCATATTTATATAATAAATTGAACAAGCAGCTGTTAATTTATCCTCTTTCTAGGTCAGAGTGCAAGAAAAAAGTTTGCTCGTGGCTTCAAGGCATTGATTACAGTGCAACAGAACGTTTATTAAAACCATTAAGGTAACGTTTGCCAGCATGGAACGATATACAATTAACACACACTTACCCATCACACCATCTCCCATACACACACACCCACACACACACACACACACACACACACACACACACACACACACTCACTCATTCCCAAATCAAACGTTAAGCCATTTTTACTTTAGTTTTTAATTTCCCATATAGTTACACTTCACTTTTGTTATTAATTTGTAATAGTGTTTTATTATGTACAACCTGTATGTTAGGTTAATACAGTCATAGGTCATTCATGAGTTGTCCGATGGCGGTAAGCCTGGTGATCTGTAATACAGGTTTTACCTACAACAGACACCAGTCTCTATTAAGTGTTACCTTGACTTTGTACTGTGTTTGTGATTACGAGAGAAATAAAAGATTATTATTATTATTATTATTATTATTATTTTAAACATTCTGCTGAACCACCATGAATCAGCGGTCCCTTCCTCGTTATTGGGCATGCGTCGGTACGGTGAACTGACCGAATGTTCGCAATCATTGGTTGGCACCTAACATAAGATTGTATGACAGAATCTGGCGGTTGGGAAACATTTCGGTACAAATTAATGGCTCCTCGCACACTATCGTCAGATAACGCGTAGGCACGAACCATATCCCAATATTCTTCATTGGAATTTTTATGAGACGGTATTTTAGTTTATTCAGCAACACGTTTACAGGACACATTTATCGCGAAGTAAGCGGGGTTGTTTAAGCGATATGCGGAAGCGCATTTAGACATGCGGAAATAGCGGCGCACTCGCATAGACTGCGGTCAGCGCGGGAGTGTCCTGTTGGTGCATCGGAGACAATGAGACAACACAAAGGAAAGGGGCGGGATTTGCAGACGGGATTCCTTTTCGGCAGGATCGGCACGTGTTTTGCCGCGTGATTACTTTACTGTTTACAAGTTCACTTCTTGCACGCTCAGTGTTCTTGAATAATATATCAGGTTGGCGGAAAATTCTTGCACCAAGATATAAGACTTAATTAATTTATTGATAACTATGTTATTTACAATAATTAATCAGTAATGTAATCCCCAAATAAATCTTACTCTGGCCCATCTAGTTGGTAGCTTGTTGATGCCCTGCGCCCAGAATTCCGGAGGCTGTGCAGAAAAGAAATTGTCCACTGCCATTTTGAGGTCTTCGTAGTTTTGAAAAATTTTCTCACGCAAATAAAGCTTTAGTTGTCGGAACAAGTGATAGTCGGATGGCGCGAGATCCAGAGAGTACGGTGGGTTGGCAACCGGGTGCCATCCAAGCTCTACGATTTTTTGTCGAGTCTCCGAAGCGACGACATGAAGTCGCGCATTATCATGGAGTTAGTGAACATTTACACGTCTCGGTCGTTTTTCTCTTATTGCGCCATTCAGTTTCTGAAACTGTTCAGTATAAATGGAAGTCGTAATCGTCCTTCTCGCAGGGAGTAGCTCGTAATAGAGTGGGCCCTTCGTAACCCACCAAACGGAGAGAAAATGCTTGCGTGAGTGACGGTTCGGCTTTGGCTGCGTTGGTGGCTCTGCGTCGTAAGGAAGCCAGACGGCGTGCCGTGTGTTGTTATCATAGAGAATCCAGCTGTCATCGCCGGTTACCAGATCTTCAAGAAACTCTTTCCGATGTTGCTGAAAAAGAAGCGATTTACAAATACTAACTCTGACTTGACGATGACTGTCAGATTGTTGATGTGGAATCCATCGTGCCATTACTTTACGATAGCCGAGTTTGTGTAAATGAGCCTTGACGGTCGAATGATGACAGCCAAGAGTTTCTGCCAAATCACGCGTATTTATTTCTGGATTAGCCTTTAAACAGCGGAGTAATTCCTCATCGTCGAAGGTGGATGGTCGCCCAGATCGCTCGTGATCTTCAAGAGTTATATCTCCCGATGCAAAGCGAGCAAATCAGCGGCTTATCTTCCATCGCGATACAACACCTTCACCGAACGCTTTGCTGATGTTAGCGGTAGCCACACTCACGTTGTCCCTGACGCCACTCGTAAAAGATGATCGTTCGAAGTTGATGTTCACTAATCATTTTCACAAACTAACCAAATCTTCACTAGCGCTCCTTTATATACCCTTGATGTGATAGCTTCGAGAACCTTCTACAATATTCTTACGTATCCCAGACCAATACTAAATATTCCGGAAAATTCTAGTAAATTACAATTTCTTGTGCAATATTTTTCCGCCATCATGATATTTTATTGGACAATTACATCACAAATTAAGGTTATAAGCTTTTTACATATTTGGGACGAGAATCGAATACTGAATACCTACCCTCCCTCAACAAGTCCCTCGTTTAACCTAACATACTGTTATACACTATATGTTATACTGGTTTGTTTTTTATTCCATTTTACATTCCTTCTTTTACTCTTCTTGAATATTTTATGTAGAATACCTTTCGACTTACTGGCACGTCGAGCCAATAGACATTCGATGGATAGAACTATCGCTGCAATGGCTTTTCGGCGAAACGGACGCTCGATCTAATGGCTATTAGAAATTGTGGTACATCGATGCTATGGAATTTCGACAATTCGGACGTTCGCTCTAATGACTTCGGGGAATTAGCCATCGGGCATATGACATTCGAAATCAAGCAGTGAATTCAGTATCGGTATGAAAGATGACGTGGTGACTCAAAGATTTATGGTTTCATTTAGCGTCAGGGTAGCCCGCGAAATTCAAATTTTCTTAAGTTTTTTGCAATTTACAAGCAGGTATTATATTGTACGTTGATCAAATTATAATTTGCTGTCGTAACAAGTATCTATTTACATAATTCGATTCATTAAAGTGATCTATACAACTCTTTAAGACCAGGTAATCCCAAAAAAATGACTATTTCATGAAAAAATGACTTGGGTCCCGGACCTTTGGAAGGCATACGAGGAGCCGAAGTATACATACATACATACGAAGAATACAAGTGCACCCAAGGACGACCCCCGGTAGGTGCAGGACTATTGTTGTGCGTGGAATTATTATTATTATTATTATTGCATTTTGTTGGACGGAAAAACAATAGTGAACTTTTTTTAAATAATAACATTTTAATTGCATTACATTAGTAAGTTGTTTGTTGTTTTCTTATGTAATCTCACGAAAACTAAATAAATAAAAAAAATAATACGTATTCATAAAAACGTAATTATCGGTGGAAAGAAAAATGGATAAGTCACAGTAGCAACCCGCACATTAAATAAAAACTTTTTAGCAAAAAATAAAACCGACTTCTAAAACAAAACACTACAAAGTGAAAAATAACTTTAATTTCGGAAGTCGGTGTCTTTGGTTTTGTATTTTCGTTTTTTGCCACCGACTTCCGAAATTAAAGTTATTTTTCACTTTGTAGTGTTTTGTTTTAGAAGTCGGTTTTATTTTTTGCTAAAAAGTTTTTATTTTTCACTTTTTAGTTGTGGAACCTACCCCAGACAAATTCGAATACATAATTGAGCACAATAATTGTAGATATAGCCATGTAAATAACAGTGATAGGAAGTTATTAAAACATCATCACATCATCCATATAAAATAAGTGGGAAATATACGCATTATTGAAGCTAACTCAAAAACTACCCCAGCAAAGTTAATAAAATTTATATGGGACCACCTCGGAAGTATACCCTTTCAACTAAAAAAAGAATTTTCCAAATCGGTCCATCCGTCTTTGAGTATTCGCGTAACAAACATACAAAAAAAAAATACAAAAAAATACAGACGAATTGAGAACCTCCTCCTTTTGGAAGTCGGTTAAAAAATGGCGCATGATGGATGTTTTTTCTACCACATTAGTTTCTACCCACGGATTCACCCCCACCCAATTTATTTTATTTGGTATAAGTCCTAGTTTATAGTTATGTAAATAGGTACCTACTAATCCAGGCCAGACCTTGCTAAAGTGTTTATTTAAACCCTGCTGGGGTTACAATATTTCCTTGTTTATCGAGAGAATCAAAAAAATAAATTTACTTTAAAAAAGTAAAAACCCGTCTTCCAAAACCAAAAACGAATAAAATTACTTTCATAAAAAACTTAAGGGCTTCTGAAGTCGGTGTCAAGCTAAGGTGCATTGACATTGAAGACACCGACCTCAGAAGCTGTTAACTTTTTTATGAAAGTTATTTTATTCGTTTTTGGGTTTTGAACTCGGTTTTTACTTAAATTTATTTTACATTTTGAGTTGAATATACAATTACGTAATCTCAAGACAAAGGAAAAAAAGAGAATCATCAAAATCCGTTTAGAAATGCCGGAGATACATTTATGCATATAACTTCGTACATAAGAATTATTAACTAATGTATTATATACTAAAACCTTCCTAAAAGTATGTAGATCACGTTAATAAAAGAATTATCAAAATTGGTTCATTAGTTTTTGAGAAAATCGTGGACATACAAACATACATACATACGGGTCGAATAGGGAACCTCCTTTTTTGAAATCGGTTAAAAAGTTAAAGTGAGGCAGATACAAATAATTTATTTGCTACTACAAACCTAGTGATAGAAGTGTCTATTTTTAAACAAATAAATGCCTGTATTAGGACACTCCAAATTACTCCAGATTAGGTTATTTTTATTTGCCGTTAGTGTTGGCACAATTTCGGTCTGTACTTAAAATAATATAATATGTGACAAAACATATTTAATTAATTAAATCCAATTTGTGAACTATTAATGGCCTAGTATACCATATAAAACAGAACATAAATGAAATCATTCAATTGTAATTATTATACCTTATAATACTACTAATTATTAATAACCCTTGCGCGCTCCTGAACTCTGGCTCTATAAACGGGTCTAGGGTGAGGAACCAGACCTAAAGAGATACAGACACCCGCAGGGCAGCATGTGACGAGCTATTGAGGAGTAGCGACCCCACGGACCCTACCTCCCGGGAGAAGTCTTGTTCCTCACCTCTGGCTTGCATTTATTGGCCGGCTGGAGTGAACACTGACGAGAGACAGAGCTTCCGTGTGCTCGGAGGAAGGAAGTATTCCAGTAAGGTACTGGTAGGGATCTTGACCGTACTTCCAGGTTTGTCCTGATAGCTGTGTAATACCTCTCCACTCCTCATAAGCACCTCGGGACATGTTGCCCCCTTGTCCTACGACACTATGTGCTAGCGCCCGTTTTCGGGGGCCCAATATTGAGTGTGCAAGTCACCCCATGCCATTTTATCTGTGTATTTTATATAAAACATTGCTCAGGCAGGGGCTATAGTCTTTCCATAGTCCTAAGTAACCAGTTCACTTTAGCCACCCAAGCCCATAATCCAATATCTTTGTTTCCATATCCTGCAATCGTCCTACACCAACCAACGGTGGCTGTCCTTGGGTGCACTTGTATAGTGCGAATATGGATAATCGTCGGTCAGTGCCTCATTTCATTAAAACCATCATTTGGATCTTTTGGCGAGATCTGTTATCTTAACGTATGCGAACAAGCGACGTAGAAGACATCGACCAAGCGAGAAAAATATTATTTATTATGGGACGGGCCATGGATAGGCCGCTACCAGCATTTGTTCATTGTTTTGTAGATAATTATGTAACGAGCATAATATTGTCCTTTGACGGTTTTCTCCTATCTTCCATAAGACTTTAAAAAATATTGCGTTTGGGGACACAAAAGAGGGGGGGGGCAAAAAACTTTCTTCGGCGTGTTCCTATTTCAATATTGAAGCACATAAAAGCTACAAGTCATTGTCTTTTAGAAAATCGTTAATCGAGTAGCTGTTAACTTCTTTTTAAAATTGCGTATTGTGTCATCTTTTATTATGTCAGGTTATTTATATTTTAGGTCCCATACTAATAACATGTTTTTAGGGTTCCGTACCTGAAAAGGAAAAGCGGAACCCTTATAGGATCACTCGTGTGTCTGTCTATCTGTCCGTCTGTCTGTCACAGCCAATTTGCTCAGAATCTAATAGACTGATTAAGTTGAAATTTGGTACACGTATGCATTTCTGTGACCCAAACACGGACGTGTATTGTAAATTAATGAATTTTGAATATGGGGGTCAATTTTGGGGGCAAATAAGAAAATTTAAAAAATAAGTATTTGCAAACTGTACCGTACGATATATCAAATGAAAGTGGTTACTGTGAGGGTCTCAAATATATTGTTTTTATAATTTTAAAATAAACAGTTATTTAAGAAAATAGACGAAAATTGACCAATCCCCTCCCCCATTATCTCTGAAACTACTCAGCTTAAAATTTTGAAAAAAAAAATGCAGAAAATAATTCTATAGATATAGATTACAGGAAAACCTTTATGAAGTCTATGGTCTTAAAATAACATGGTAAATCTCTCAATATTGTGCGTACATACTTACATTTGTCCATAGTTAAACGAAAAGGATCCAACCCACATGTTTTTCAACTACAATATTAGTATTGCAACTCTCAACTAGTAAAAGATTTTTGTATTGGCTTCTGATTGGTCTCTTACTGGTTTGTTTAACAGCAATTGCCATTTCTAAAATATACAGAAATATAAAATATACTGAATCATGTTGAAGCAAATTGCTAATCCATTGCTTTGTAGTGTTCGAAAAATTTGTCTGCTCGACAACGTAAATAACGCAACGAAAGTTGTTGAATTGTCAAAATGAAACCGATTCCGATTGATAGTGTGTTACGCAATTGGCCCCCAGGTCTGGTCAATCTCCTTTTGTTGGCCCAAAACGTTGCCATTTCCACGTCGTCGTCTTGCTGCATGTTTTGCGGCACAGAGGGCAAGATAGGAGGTGCAGCATAGTTTCTGACACAGCTCCACATCCACGCCCTGCTGCCGTGCCGTGTAACCATTAATTAGATTTAACAGAAGAGAAAAAAAGAGATAATAATAATTAATCAATGATATGTATTGACCGTTTCATCAGAGGAGCACAGAGAAGATTCGATGGGGATTCAATGATGGGTCAAATGAGTCGAGATGAAGAGGACCATAAAAAGACGACAGCAGAGCCTAAAATCTCCAACCAGTTATCAGCTGTTAATCTGAAGATCAAGTTGGACCAGACAATGCGAATTGCCAAGGTGTTAGCTGAAACACTGAAAGTTCAAATTCGCGACTTGGTCGCGCGTGAGACCGTGTTGAAGGAAGCCATCACGAAGGGCAGGTAACTTGGCACTTACGTTCGCACATGTCTACACTGTTTACATGAGTAAACAGTGTAGGCATTTTACATCCAAAATAGGCGAGCCGTTATTAGATTTGCGATTTTGTGTTTAACCTATTATTTTACAATTCGCACTTCGGTATGCGTTAGTGGCGCATATCAAATTATTTCCACTAAATTATTTTTTTATGTTCAGGGTTAGACCCTCTGCTTTCAGCCTAGTCATTTATTTTTCTGACCAACTTACACATAAGTTGGTCAGAAAAATTTGCGAATTATGACGTTATACCTTATATACTTATTTATTATAAACTTATTTGATGCCAAGTTCAAAAAAGATAAAAATATCGGCTGAAATAATCTTAGAATAATAACTAAGTTATTATTCAAAGGAAAAAATAAAGTCACTGCTGATATAGACACTACGAACTTTCGCACTCGTTCTCTCACTCACACTCGCCTCATGTCCCAAAATTTGGTTCCTAAAAAAATGTTACTGCGCAACCTTCTGCGTGAAGTTCGGACTCGCCAAGATATTTCGGCCGTCGTGTATTATACCTTCTTCAGTTGGTAATGCGACTGAAAAAATTTATAAGGGCAATAAACGGCTTGAGATGCACCAAAAATACTTAAGCACTGCAAGTCCGTTAATATATCGATGAGTTGGTATGACATTTTTAATACTGGTAAATGGATGGTAGGTACGAGTAATGATCGAGCATTGCATGCATAAGTACATCACTGTTTAGCAAGAGAGGTATTTTTCGCTTGTTTCCAAAATTCAAAGAAGTTTTTAGCCTAGATTTAACAACTTATGTTTAGTCTTTGTTGTCCAAAGCTAAACGTATTGAACGTTTTTTTTTACTTCTGTCGCCACCTTACCCCCGCCTCCGTGAGGACGCGGTGGTGCTCCATCTAATTCAGGCAGACCTCCACCGTGTCCTCCGGGCAATCAACACAATGGTAACACCCGGGCGTTTCCTCCCGACTTGGAACAGGAACGAGTGAGAACGCCGTGGCGCCTCTCCAACCAGTCCTCAAAGACGGGAATTATCGCCGCAATTGTGGCGTGCCCAATCATCATACAACCTAATGCTGACTTGCAAAAATCGTAAAAAAACACGAATTTCGCGGGCTACCCTGACGCTTCCTCCTTGAGGCTACGATAACCGACTTTTAATGATTTTAAACTGAAGATCACGTCTAAACGAGTAGTGTTAATGATTTGCATTTTCTTAATTTGAATATTTTATATTATGTTTACATGGTGTAATTAATTTGTAAAGTTATGCCTAGTGCGTATAAAAAACGAGAATCACGCAAAAACTGTCAAGGGTATTATTATGAAACCTTCACCATTTTAAAGATAATTTAATTATCTATCTTTTAGTAAACGTATATTAATATAATACGTTTTGTTTTATCTATATAAATAAAAATCAATTGCCGAATGTATGTACGCGCATCACTTCAGAACGGTTGTACCTACTTGGATAATTATTTTTGTGTTGTGTTTGTAATTGTCAGGACAAGTTTTGTATGAAAGAAAATGTTTGAAAAGTTGCCGGGAAAATTGGAAAATTCGGGAAAACTGAAAGTGTATTTTCTATGGGAATGTTGTATGAATTATTGAAATTTTGACAGGACAGCGTTTGTCGAGTTAGCTCGTGTATAATAAGTTATATAATGCGTCTAATTTGGGATAGCGTTCCTTGATGAGCGAGTCCTATTACTGGGTGAACGTACGATGCGTTGCGTGAGCTCAGCACAGAACACGCAAGCTAACCACTCAAGGCCATTGGCATATAATTATCTGCGTCTTAATTAGAGGTAATAAAATGTGCTACATTTGATAACAGATCAAATGTAGTGCATTTTATTATAATATAAAAAAAGGAAAACAAATCGGTTAAACAAGTCATGAAAAGCTAATTGAAGCTATAATTTTGAATTTGCACTTCCGACAATTTAAATGTAAAACACATTTGTCTGCAATATGTTCACCACGATATCTATGATGTTCACAGACTAGGAGTATCAACATTGACAGTTTCTACGATGAGCCAGGTGCCTCGGTCGTACATCATCCGCGACGGTCGCTGGACCCTCTGCAATGGCATGCTACAGTTCCCTGTCACTAGTCTGACATCCTCGAATAACCTCTTCAATGGACTATTCTCGGAACCAAGATGCATCGGGAGAGAGGTAAATAATAGTCCACTACACTCCCTAAGTCAAAGTCATGGGTCCTCATGCTGCCGTAACATTAGGAATATCAGTAGAGACAGTTCGTTTGTACTGGCGATGCAGCTACTGGAGGTCTTGAAGTTCATTGATTACAGATGCGTCATTGATGAGAGCCCTATCATCCATTTGATTCAGATGTACCGTGCATCGTGTGAATTTAAGGGGATAAAAAAAAGTTCCGACTTGTTTATGCATTTCCTCTAAAATAAATAAGCTACTGCACCGGTATCTCGGTTTTAAGAATTTATTTCTCCAAAAGCATTACAATATTCACTTATGAGAGAAACAACAAAACATTCGATACCTAACAGCCGAAAAGGGATAAGCGACATTTATATCGATATAGACGCAGAAAAAATGCCGATTCTAACCATTATACAAGTCGATTTCGAATAAAAATTTCACTTATCCCTTTTTGGCTGTTAGGCATCGAATCGGAAATCTAATTACAACATCGAGAACTTGTTGTAAAACTTAAAAAATTGATGACATTGGCGCCGATTCTCTTGTTCACAAACTAAACTAAATTTAAGTTCAGTGCATCTTATTCTTTCTATTTCATTAAGACAAGGTCAGAAAATAAATATTAGTTTAGTCCTGTCAAATTAGTCAGCGCCTGATGTAAATTAACGTATTTTTAGTAGGTAGCCAATTTTTTAATCACGTCTAAACTTGTTCCTATAAGGAGTAGCTTTATTAAACTTTTATTATTTTAGTAGCTTTTTTTGATTTTTATTAAACTAATATTTATCGTCTGTCCTTTTCTTAATGAAATAGAAATAAAAAGATGTACTGAACTTAAAAGTTTAATTTGTGAACAAGGGAATCGGCGCCATTGCCGCCATTGTGGGTGTCATGACATCTGATTAATGCCTTTATTACTTTGTTCTGTGTTATTTGAAGGTCTTTAGGATTTGTTTTGGCAGCACTGCCTCATATCTGAATTAGGTATTCCAAATGTGGCTTGACAAGTGTAGAATAAATCTAATTTAAAATGGTTTGAACTCGTCGATTGAACTCACACGTTACAGAGCCATGAACTAACATTGTTTAACGAGATATGAAACTGCGCAAAATCTAAGTATGTGCACTATAATTAGCTCGTGTATTAGGTATTATCCAAATAACAGACAGTCGCCGCGGACATAGTTAGTGCTAAGAGCCTTATTATGTTATTTGACCAATCCTATCATTAAAATACACTGTACGTCATTCGTGCCATAAACAAATTACAAGCCGGTTCCTACAACCTTGAAACTCGAGACAAACAAAAGTATAGCTGGCATAAGCGCTGAATGAAAAATGCAGTCTTGAACTTGAACTCTTACTTAGCCTTAGATGTAAATCTCAATACTTAGGTATTTGACGCATTTTCAATAGGTAACTTAAGCAAATAAATATAAAATATCGATACAGTCAGCAACAAAAGTCAATTAACACTTTAGTTTTCTAAATCCTTAATTTTGAGCAAAATGTTTTAATGAATCGGAACAGAGGTGAAAATTTAAAAAAAAATAGCTCTTAGCCATTACATGAAATGCTAGAAAGCAGATTATAGAATCGTTTTGTGTCAATTTGTTTATGATGTGTAAAAGTGTAAAAGTAACAGTGTTAATCAACTTTTGTTGCTGACCGTACGTCTGAAACTTTTGAATTGTGAGTGAGATCATGGATGCAATATAAACTGATTTATAAAAATAAATATATTCGGTCGTGGATATCAAAATTCAAGTTTCATACGACAATTAATGTGGATGCGTGGAGAAAAATACACTTAAGAAAAGTTTGCAGCTCAGAAATATAAAATACAACACAAAGAAATTTTTTGTTGTCTTGCAAAATATTTCAATATCAGGAATAGGGATGATGCCTGGGTAAAAAAAAAAGAAATTCTATTTAGTCCGTCAGTCAGGTAATAAAAAAATATTAGATACGTATTTTTTGCTTTACCGTATTAATAAAAAATGACTTAGATAACTCGCATTAAAGTTCGGGAGTGGGGGCTTGTTACGTCACTTCTACGTATAAAATCTACCTAGACGTGACGGCATGCCACATTTTAACTCAATGTATCGCCGTAATCTTTTGATTACGTAGAAAAAGAAAAAATACGTGTCCAATATATTTTAATAATCTACATGACGGACAAAAAATCATTTTTACGTCATCATCCCTATTGCACGACCTCAAATTATAGAATAAAGGCGAGGGCACGACAACCAATAGTCTCGTACCTATTTGTCGTGGCCACGCACACTCACATTATGTACCTATTTATTTTTGTACATTTACTCATTCTAAAAATTTACCTACATATTTATTGTGTATATGTATTATATTTAAGTTCCATATGGCGTGCTGTCATTATATTGCATTCAATTCCATACGTTACATCTTTTGGAATTATGTAGATAGCACTGTGACATTTTCTATATATAAGTACCTATAGGAAAATCACCAGACAAAAATAATTTCTAAGTAAAAAACAAGACCTTTCAAATTCAAATAAACGAAATATCTGGGGGCACGATAGTCCATGCCCCCGCCAAGTCGAGCAAAAACAAAGACCGCACAAGGCAATAGAATCTACACAACAAAATCTAGGTATCTAATATTAGCGCTCTGAGCGCTTTATTTGCTAGCTAGCGCTATGTTCAATTAAGACTATTTAAAATAGGTAGTAGATTATTCTTATGTAAATATGTTGCCGTGCGATGGCCAAGTCATTCTTAGTGTTTATTAAAGATAAAGATGTATAATTTTGGTACGGTTACAATAAAATGTTGTTTATTATCTAGTAACAATTTATGACGAAGTTATTGGATAGATCAATGCAATGCTCCCATAGATAGTACTGAATAAATTAACCGACTTGATTTTACATTAGAGCTAGGGTTGCCACCTTTTTTTTTGCAATTAAAGTACATTTGTTACTAAAGGTAGGAAAAATAAAGTACATAGTGTCAAAATAAAGTACAATTTATTTTTCTTTATTATTATGTATAAAAACATATTTTAATTGCTTTTCGCAAGTTTTATAAAATTATTATCACTGCTAAACAATTGCACAGCATCAGTTAGAGTAAATGAATAATTCGTTTATATCAGGTTCAGAGACGCTGTTTCTTTCGTCTCAGCTTTTGCTATTCATCATAAGAAAACTCTCAGTGACTGCTGACGTGGCGGAAATAGACAGTAAAAATGAAATTATTTTATACAAGTTTGAAAAATTATCATCACACTTATTAAATACTTGCTGCCATTTCTGTGCAGTAGATAGTCCCGCAAAAGCCTTACAACTATAATTAAATTTTTACGTAGGCGTGGATGGCCAAATCCGAAATTAAGAGGAATAGTGAAAAGTACTCGAAAGTAGTCTCGGGCTCGATTTTGATGAAAACTAAAACTACATTATTGGATTTTTGAAAAATCCATAATTATCAAGGTTTAATGGGTAGGTAACATAAGAAAAATAAAAAAATAAAGTATTTTGTTAAAAATGAGCTCTTTCCTTTAGTTTGCCGTATGCCATTACTGCCGTCGTAAGAACAACGGGCACAACTAACATTAAAAAAAAAAAATCTACAAAAAATTGAGCAGATTAGCCTTTTTTGTCTGATTCTAAATATGTATGTAACTCAATTTTTTTTCAAATGTTAGTTGTGCCCTTTTTGCTTACGACGGCAGATTACTACTACAGGTTCCAGTCCTGGCTAGAAATACTGATTTTTCAAAAATCCAATGATGCTATTTTGGTTTTCGTCAAAATCGAGCCCGAGACTCCTTTGAGTACTTTTCACTATTCCTTATAGTTTCGTATTTGGCCATCCACGCCCTCTTGAAAAATTCACCCTGTATATCTGATCATAAATTTGTTGAATAAAACAATTTCTCCATAAATTTCATCCATAGTTAAATTAAGTTTTTGGAGATTTAAATTTTCTATTATGTTAACAATATTATCAAATTCCACATTGCTCTTTTTTACATTGCCAAGTGTGAATAACCAGTTTGTGTCATTAAAATCAAACCACTTATTTAGGTACTCTAAGGCATATAATTAATTTAATTACTCTAAGCTAACTATCACGTGAATTTTTCTAGTCCATTCCGGTGACAACAGTTTAATATTTTTGCCTGTTTCATAGCCAAAGAAAAGAACTTGTTTCCTTTATGCTAATCCATCTCTGAGATTAACTATAATCCCATAAATATCTAAAATTGTTATGCATTTACCTTCTAGACATTTTACGCAAAACAAACAAACAAAAAGTTTTGACAATGACATTGATAATGTTGACATTTGAGGCTGAGTTGCTTTAAAAAATTATCTAGAACGAGTGTTCAAGTGGCGCTGGTGACCTATCGATTCGGCACCAATCGATAACGTTCCGTTTTAGGAAAAAATGCTTACGACCAAACTTTTTTGAATCTCAGAGAAATCAAATCATGCGAAATAAAGTATTTTCGCGTACTTTATTTTGCTCATAAAGTATAAAGTACGTTTGCCCAAAATAGAGCACAATACTTTATTATAAAGTACGGGTGGCAACCCTAATTAGAGCTCACAACTTTTTGCAATAAAAGAACTGCGTTGCGAGACTTGCGTTTTTTTACATGTTAAGTTTTTAAGTTTTTTAATAAGTTTCGTAGATTAATCAGTTTCACTGATTGGTCCGTTTTGCCGATTAGGCAGTTGCGTTAACTCGACAGTTTCCAGTGTTTGACAGTTTTCGTCGATTCGGCAGTTTTCTACACTCAAGGGATTAAAATTTACGTGTTGAATAAACACACGTGGATAATTTTTTAATCTGCTGTAAGGAACACCTAACTTTATTCAAATAAAACCTCAGTTTGTATTTTTAACATATGTAACATAATATAATAAGCTAATATTTTAAATTAAAAAAAAACTTAGCTTCTAACATTACCTACTTAGCTGAAATCTGAGTATAGATAATATCTAACGATATGTCGTTAATTCAAATAAAATAAAATTGAGTCAATTAAAATTGAAATGAATTCGGTTGAAGAATTTAAACATATTTCTTTTAATTTTGGATTTCAATTATTTTATTCTTTTTAACATCTTTCTATTTATGTTAATCAGTCTTAACCAACTTAAACACGTACACTCGTCAATTTTTTCGGTTATACGGGTCCGTCTTATAAAAAGGCACTAAACAATGTTTTTAATTCGTTCATCCAATTTATGAGATATTCTTTTTCTATTGCGTCTACTTAAATAAATTGATTTTTGTCTAAATAAGCTCGAGTATAATTTTGAAATCAATGAATACAACCGCCATTTTGATAACATAGTATAAATGGGGGTTTATTTGCCCAATTTCCTTATTTATCCGATTGTGCCATGCCTCAAACAGTGCGATGGCGTTCTTTAGTGTACAGCCTGTGCACTCAGGCTGTACACTAAAGCCGCTCGACTCGAGCGGCCGGCAAACACTCGCGAGGGTTCTGAGTGCAAACACTCGCGAGGGTCCTGAGCGGCCGAGCGGCGCTCGGTGAACGCTCTTCGCCGCTTGCACGCAACGCTGAACGCCCCGCTGAACGCTTTTTCACTCGGGTCGTAGACTAAGTAATTAATATATCCGTGACGTACTTATGCATTATATTGATTGTAGTTTACACCAAATGGCATTTTCTCTTTATCGTCATCCAACCGTCAGGAATATATTCCATTGGCAAATTTATCAAAGCAGAAATAGTTCCAATGTAATGTTTGCCATTCACACTCTCGAGTTATTTTCAACTCTTTTGTCGATAGGTAGTGAAAGAAAAATCACACAACAAGAGCTGAAGGAAATAAATACAGCTTTCAATGGATTGCTCCCAATTCATAATCGGCATGTATTTTTGGGGTTTGCAGTTGAGAATTTTTGATTCTAACACCCTGAAAACGTATACGTGGATTGTTTTTGTCCGGTAAAAGGCAATAAGCAAGAGGAACATTTGTCTCGTTGTCTGTACTGCTTTACTCTATTCATGCAGATAGGGCTACTGTCTGCATGAATAGAGTAAATCTATGTAAATGTCGATGGAATGCACTTAAAAGTACGCAAAATATTTCTTTCGGCGCCTAATTTTAATGCGGTGTCATAAATATTAAAATTTTGTCAGCTGTAGCTTGGTCGAATAAAAGAAAATCCTTTGATAGCTTTTTCGGTATTACGACGTCTTTTATGGACGTGACAGTTTTAACACCTAGCTCGTTGCGTCGAGCTTTGTAAATAACATTTTTAATAGAATTAAAGGTTGGTACGTCATCGACAAACTCAAAGTCACCTTCAGAAGACTCACACTGTCTTCGTAAATCGCCTGCGCTGCTAACTCTTGGCGTACACACGACTTGCATGCGTCGATGGCTTTTTGTACGACATTTGAACTATAATCAGGAATACACGCGCGCATAGTTTTTCTTATAATTGCTAAGGTTACACTACCTTTACAAGATGACCTGTCCTCACAACGCCACTACGAAGAGCCGATTTTATTGTTTTGCGCATGGTTGTAGCGGTGACCGGTTAGGACTCTTCGCCCTCTTTCGCTTTGAATGAAACTAAAAGATTCTTTTTTTTATTTTTAACAACAAAATAATATATGTTTATAACTGGTATTATGGATATGAGAATTCTGTCAGAGCTCTTGAAATAAAAATATATATGTCAGTTCGTCAATTTAACAAAAATAGACCTTAATATACACACATCAAAAAAGTCTAAGCAACACGCATCATTTACAGAAACTGCATTTTTTATTATTTTTTTCTTAATAAAGTAGATTGGTACACAATCTATTTGGACTCGGAAACATATATACTGGCTGATTTTAAAAATAGAAACTTTTCGATTATTTGTGTTTTGTTTTCATTAAAATAAAACCTAATTATTTTTTCCCGATTTCATGTGTTTTCGTTGCTTGATAAATTTAGTATTTATCTCACTTTTATCATTTTGAGATATACAGTTTTTGAATAAATTGATTGGTGAGTCATTGTGTATGTCAGCGTTAAGTTAATACAGCTGCCCAGCAGGATCCCCTGATCCTGCTGGGCAGCACCCAGGATGTGGAAGGAGTACAACTGCTCGACAGGACCGATACACACAATTGACTGCAAGACGTCAGCCGATGTTAACCGCCCGGGAGATAGGTTTAAAGCTACAATTCTCAAGCGGTATTGTGGTTACCTACCAATCCGTGAGAAATAGGCTGCATGAATACGGCCTACGAGCACGACCGCGACGCCTAATTAGGTGCCCACCTATACGCCATGGGAATTGCACCTGTCGAAACGAATGGTGTAGGGAGCACTTGATATGGACCCAGGAGCAATGTGATAAAATTTTATTTTGCGATGGATCCCAGTTTTGATTTAGGCCTGATACGAGAATGGTAAGAGTGTATCGTCGTCCCGGAAATGCTGAATGGCTGAGATGCATCCAGGAAGTGCACCCTTACAGTGGCTCTACAGTGATGGTATGGGCGGGTATTATGAAGAACAGACGAACTGAGCTCGTTTTTGTAGATGGCAATATGATCGCTGAAAGTTACGTTGAAGATGTCCTCGGGAATTTCGTTCACCCATTTGCACAAAGTCTTGGCTCAGATTTCTCGCTGATGTATGACAATGCGCGTTCGCACATAGCTCCGAGGACCAGAGAGTATTTGACAATGGAAAACATCAGGGAATTGCCGTGGCTTGCACAATCGCCAGACCTCGATCCCATCGAGCACTCATGGAACATGAACATGCTCCAGAGACGTGTTCTAGAGAACCTGGACGGAGAGTCGACAACCCAACAACTGAAAGACTTGTTAAAATTCCGTTGAGAGCGATTGCCGCAGAATCAGATAATCAGTCTTATATATAAATTCAATGAAAAATCGTTGCCGACAAGTTTTAAACAACAGAGGTGGTCACACTTTGTATTGAACATTGAAAAGTTTAATTTCGTTTTAATTTTATATTATACTACGTATGCTACGGTACACATATTGTTAATTATTGTGATTAAATGAACAATTGAATGAAGAAATTTGTTGCTATAGTCACTAATGCATCAAAAATGCTTAGTTTTTATTTATAAAAGAAATATAAATATATTACAATAGCAAAAATCGTTCAAACATTTAAAACCGTACATGTTGCTTAGACTTTTTTGATGAGTGTATATTTAAATTAGCAGACGTGTGCAGTTTTCTACCTTGTCATGTTTTTAGTACTTTGGCTGACGAATTGAATAATACTGACGAATCGAAGAAAACTGGCAAATACTGGAAACTGTCGATTTAACGCAACTGTCTAATCGGCAAAACAGCTGGCCAATCAGTGTAACTGACTAATCAACGAAACTGACGACTGAGGAAAACTGACCAGTGATACGTGGACTCATGTTTTTGATGGCATATAATTTACGCAAATTAGCAATCAACGCTACAACAATAAGGCTCGAGTCACCATGACAAGAATTTTTTTAGGACAGGTATTTTCAATCATCTCCATGTTTAGGTCACCTACCTAATGATAAATGGTATTGCGTAGATTACATAATCTTGTTTTGTATTGCTTGGATTATTTAAGATTTATTTTTTTGGTTTTTGATAGGGATGCATCCGATATCGATACATCTGCGATACTTCGGGTTTGCGTATATATCGGCATCGGCGATACTTTTACTGCCGGTACTACGATACTTTTCAATTTATGTGCTTCAAAAGTAATGTGCGTGCTGTTTTGTCTATTTCGTTGCAAACGTGGCAATAAAAAGTACTCTGTGCGAGCCACGCACGAATAATGACGTCTTATATACTACGGCCCAAATAACTTGGCGAGTATGTTCAGACTCGCCAATATATTTCGGTCGTAGTGTACCCAAACATGAAAAAAAAAAATGGTGCCAAATAAGTTCTGACGCATCTGACAGATTATTTTCCACGCACGTCTCATTCAGGCTTGCGAAATCGCCTATATGCACTAAACTAAATCAGAATCAAAATACTTTGTTTTTTTAAACAAAAATCCTATTAATGTAAATTTTAATTAAGTACTACTACACTACCTTAATTATTACTTAATTACTTAACCTTAATTATTAATTTTAAATAATAATCTCGTTCTCAGTCTTAACCCAAATTGTATTTTATTTATTTAGCCTTCATTAAAATTCAATAAGCATATCGGCATCGGTATCGTCGATATTATAGGGTTCCGTACCTCAAAAGGAAAAACGGAACCCTTATAGGATCACTCGTGTATCTGTCTGTCCGTCTGTCAAAGCCAATTTGTTCCGAATCTAATGGCCCGATTAAGTTGAAATTTGGTACACATATAGATTTCTGTGACCCAATCACGGACGTGTAACGTAAATAAATGAATTTCGAAAATGAAGATCAATTTTGCGGGGCAAATATGAAAATTTAAAAAAAATGTGTGACATCAAATGAAAGGGCTTACTTTTTATAATTTTAAAATAAATTGTTTTAAAGTTATTTAAGAAAATAGACGAAAATTGACCATTCCCCCTTATCTCCGAAACAGAGCCTAAAGTTTTGTAAAAAATACTGAAAATAGTTCTATACCTATAGATTACAAAAAAAACCTATAAAAAGTCTATGGTCTTAAATTAACATGTTACAGAATATTTTGTAACTGGAACAACAAAAGAATAAAGAGAGCAACAGGAAAATAATGTGCTACTGTGGCTAGTGTGGTGTAGGCTTTTCCTTTGCCAGTACCAGTTAAAAAAACACACTGTAGAAGATTGTATACCGCAAAGCAATGCCTTGCGTAATTGCGTTATACATTGATTGCAATTTGTAAGAGGTTTCTTTTGTTTGTCTATTGACCAGTAATTATTCGATAGAATCATAGACACTTTAAGTTAAGGATAAGTATGTATGTACCTAATTGTGGTTTTTTTTTCGCAAAGGTTCTTACTTATACTTTTTCTGAAACGTTGTGTAGGTACTAAGTAGATTTTTTTCATGATAAGGATTTCTCTATTGTATGGCAATAACTTGATTGAACAATTATCGGTAATCGTAGTCTATTTTCCGTTGCGTTAATTTTACAACACCACATTTGGCCAACCACCACCTCTTGAAGCAGCATTATTTTAATATTACTTCAGTGTGAGAACGAGATGGAGCTATACAAGACGTCTAGCTCCGTCACTTTCCCACACTCAAATAAGATTAAAATAATACTGCTTTAAGAGGTGGTGGTCTAGCTGAATACAGCAGAAGATGTATTTTCACACTCTATGCATTTTCTATAGTAAGATACGCCAATAAAGACGGCATTTATTTTTATTGGAGACGCTGTGCTAATTTTCTTTACAAATAACAGGTAGTGACAGTCCAAGACCCGTGTGTGTTCAACTCTGTCATCAAGTACGACGTGGTTCCGTCATCTCGGGCGCCAGAATATACTGAAGAAGAGTACCTCTGTCTGAAGCCGACTTTCAACACTACTCTGGAGCGCTATATGAGCGTCACAAAGCAAATCTTCAACGATACGTGCAAGGATGGTGAGTCAAGTTGATATTCAAGGACCACGCTTATTTACTGAATAGGACCTTTGGAATGGTAATTGCTGGCCCATAGTCATGGACGATTTTATAAAAGCATACAAATACATATTAAAAAAAAAAAAACACAATTACAGTTAAGGCCTATTCAAACCTAAGCGGTATTCGCTACCGTCTGCGGTAGAGAAAACCGAGTGGGTATGCGGTAATATTACTGTTCATTCATCTGTACCGCTTTTGCCGCGAAACATAATACTAAATACCTAAGCGAAACCCGCGCGGTATTACCTCTACCCATAGCGGCAGCGAATACCGCTTAGGTTTGAATAGGCCTTTATACGAACTTAAAGCGTTCTATGTACACTAATCCTTAAGATTAACAAAACAACTTCATCCAATCGTTTTTATGAGGTGCACGGTGCAATTCAACACGTAGGTGGACTAACAACGTTAAACTTTTTTTTTATGATAATTTTATAATACGATGATAAAATTAAGGAATTGTATATGGTACAACTGAGAACGCGATGGCAGACCGCAGACGGCAGCAGCGTTGTGGTTGATAATAAACGCAGGCGACAGTGCCGCTGCAGTTTCGAATCCGAACGTGACGTCAAGTCTACGACGGCAGCGGCACTTCTCCAGTTTCACGAAGCTCATTTTTGTCAAACAAAAAAATACTTCTTGTCGCTCTGTTAGTGACAGCCACTGACAGCACTAGGTATGCCGCCTGCAGTCACCACCACCCGACCACAGCAGCAGGCGGCACTGTCGCCATCTACGGTAGCGTTTTCATAGAAATACATAGAAACCGCGTAGTGTCGCTGCAAGTGCGGCAAATCATTCATTGCGGCTGCCAGCTGCAGTCACTTTCAGTTTATCCCACTCTTCGCAATAATCTTTATTTATAAATATCTACATAGAACATAAAAAGAGATAAAAACCTGTTCGCTCAAATGTTATATACCTAATCCTAAATTTGGATTATGGCCAAGGTCGGGTAACAAATTACCTAGGTATTAGAATAAAACAAATTATAAAAAAAAAAAAAACAAAAACAAAAACCCGCTGCAATACCAAAATTCTATAGAATAGATTATTATAATGCTTGTTTTCTTTTCAGTTACTTATGTTTCTGCAATCGGGTTTTTTTTTTATTTCAAGCCTTTTAGTTTATTAATATACTAGCTTCTACCCGCGACTTCGTCCGCGCGCCAACGAAACGTGCGAACTCGAACTGTGCCTACTATTATTTTTTTTTGTATTTCCCGATATATCCTATCCAGATATAGACTATTAAATGAGCAATATTTGTATACCTATAAATATATATTTGTAATCACGTTCTCGAAAACCGCTCTAACGATTTCGATGAAAGTTGCAATATAGGGGTTTACGGGGCGAAAAATTTATCTATTTTCATCAGAGCAGAGCTCGGTCGACTAGGTACTAAATATTATATAGCCTATGTCACTCCCACAATTAAGAAAAATCTAACGACAACTCATAATATAATATGTTAAAATCCATCAACAATGAGTTGTCGTTAGATTTTTCTCCGTTCCATTGTGACCTGTAGCCTGTTGTGTCACAATGGAACGGACTTATATACATGCGCGATTGCGCGCAGGAAAACATTACTCTCCTTCTGGGTTAGTCGGGTAAAACAAATGACTTCGCAAAGATAACAGTGTAATATCGTAAATTAAATAAGCCGCCCGTTGAATAACTAAACAGGCAAAGAGAGATGTTGCTGGGATGTTTGTTGTGCGGTGCCACTTCTTCAACACTATAACTGGCGAGTGGCGAAAGATGGCTGATTTAGGAGCAGTCTTTTGTAAAAATGTTGACCATCAAAAATTGATCATTTACAGCTTAATTTGGAATTTAGCTTTTCTAATTTAATTCGCAAAGTAACGGTCTGTGAATCTCGCCCCGACTTCTTGTGTCGACTCCCGAGTCTGAAAGCCTATCTGTACTGATCTATCATTGAATCTCGAGACAAGTACATTGCACTTGCAGGTTCTTGTTGTTGAAATGATCAAAACATTTGGTAGAACCTTTTCAGCAGATGCTTTCAGAAATTAAGGACACGGTTTTTTTAATGTAGCAGTTTTTAGAGATTTTTTGTGCTTACCTACCTACCTAAGTTAGTTTTTGTCTTAATGTTTAAAGCATTCCTCTAAGGTACGAACAAAAACTAGTAGACTAACCAACCAGTTGCTATGTTAAATAAGGTTGTTAAGCTCTAACCACACAGTTCTAGAGTTAGGGCTTTCTGGGCTCTGGGATGTCCTGTGGCTCTTTTTTGCCGGCCCTTTCGGGACGCTCAACTTCACTGTCAGAATGTTTAAAAATCTCATTCTTTTTCAGGTGTCGTCAGGAGCCTTGCTGAAAATAACCTGGAATGCAGTTTGAGAATATTGTCTGAATACAGTTTCTATCCACATAAAAGTTCTGCGGCGGCTACTTTGCCACTTGAATACTGCATTGAGAAAGATGGCTCGTGTAAACTTATAGTAGCCTGGCACGTATCCAACGCGAGCATAGAGAACTTCGAGTTTTTAAAGAACGAACACAATTTCAAGAAGTATTTTATAAATAGTGGGCCGTACATCGAACATATAATGTAACTGTTTTATATTTAAAAATTATTATGAATAAGATGATAACTATAGCTAAGGAATAAATGTAAAATTCGTAATAAAAATACGATTTGATTAAGTATTATTGTGTGACGGTTGAAATTCTGAACATTCAGTCATTGAAGTGATTTTGTAATGCCTTCTTTCGGCAGGTAGGTAAGTACTTTATAAGTACATCTTTGGAGCTCTTCAACACTGCCTCATTTATAAGACGTTAAACGTTCCTTTCATATCAATACATACATGATTCCGACGTATTTCGAAACGATCGTTCTGCAAATCTGAACTCTACCATCAATCGTACCAACTTTTATGTTAGGTAGTGATTAGGTCATTCACTAGCTTTCTGATGCCAATGGAATTTGGGCGAAGAAAAAGACCGAATGTACACTACGGCCGAAATAACTTGGCGTACACAAACATTGCGCAGAAGACTGCGCAGTAACATTTTTTAGGAACTGAATGGTGACATGAATCATGAATGAGGCAAGTCTGAGTGAGAGAACATGCGCGAAAGTTCGTAGTGCCTATGTTTCAGGCTCGCCGAGATATTTCGGCCGTAGTGTAAGGGCCTAGCGTACTCAACATAGTTCACGGCGATGATAGATGTTAGGGTTCCGTACCTCAAAAGGAAAACGCGGAACCCTTATAGGATCACTCGTGTGTCTGTCTGTCTGTCACAGCCAATTTTCTCCGAATCTAATGGACCGATTAAGTTGAAATTTGGTACACGTATGAATTTCTGTGACCCAAACACGGACGTGTAACGTAAATAAATGAATTTCGAAAATGAAGATCAACTTTGCGGGGCAAATATGAAAATTAAAAAAAAATAGTGTGACATATCAAATGAAAGGGCTTACTGTGAGGATCTCAAATATATTGTAACGTAAACATATGAATTTTGAATATGGGGGTCACTTTTGGGGGACAAATAGGGAAAAAAATGTTTTGCAAACTGTACCGCGTGACATATCAAATGAAAGTGTTTACTGTGAGGGTCTCAAATAGATTATTTTTATAATTTTAAAATAAATTGTTTTAGTGAAAATAGACGAAAATTGACCATTCCTCCCCCTTATCTCCGAAACTACTGAGCCTAAAATTATGAAAAAAAAAAAATACAGATGATAGTTCAATACCTGTAGGTTACAGGAAAGTCTTTGGTTTTAAAACAACATGGTAAATCTCATGCGTACAAACTTACATTTGCAGTTGGAATATATGGGAGAACATGTTTTCCAACTACAATGTTAAGTTTGTTTTTGGGATAAATTCATCCCAACTACGGAACCCATCATTGTGCGCGGTCCGACACGCACTTGGCCGGTTTTTTAAACGCGTGTTACCGCTGTTAACGCGTGGTTTTTTCAAGGCAGAAAACGCGCCATTGACGCGCAGACGACGAGCGTTTAAAAAAAGGTCGTAATTATGTTAGTCGAGTACGCTCGTCCCCAGTCAGAAAGGAGAAGAAGAGAAGAGGAGTTCGTGGCTAAGTAATAACAGCCGCACGGGTCGATCCATCAGGTTAAGCTACGCCTGCCGGGGTTAGTCCGTAGATGGGTGACCATCTTTACATACCGAGACTCCTCCGTGCCTCGGTAAGCACGTTAAGCCGTTAGTCCCGGCTGTCATTCGTGGATCTTTGGCAGTCGTTACGGGTCGTCAGAAGCCCGAAAGTCTGACAACCAGTCTTACCAAGGGGTATCGTATTACCCAATAACTGGGTTGTGGAGGTCAGATAGGCAGTCGCTCTATGTAAAATACTGGGATTCAGCTGCATCAGGTTAGACTGGAAGCCGACCCCAACATAGTTGAGAAAAGGCTAGGCAGAACGATTGCTCGTCCCCAGTCAGTTCGTTGTTCTAGGCACCCGAAAGTTAAATTCGGATATCTACCGCCACTACATAACAGCTTTCACAGGTGCAAATCAACCGTCAGTCGTCGTATGAGCCCGATTCCATTCAAATCCTAATTCTTCAAGGCTCTCTTGAGTGTCGGCAATCCGTAGTCGGAAAGTTATTTATCTAAATGCTTAACAAAGTGTAGGTCGGCACAAATATGTACCGTGTGCTTTGTGCGTGCTTTCAACTTGCCATTGGATTACGAGTTAGGTAGATAAACAGTAATTTGATTGATTCGGTGATTTGGTGTGATACTTATGCCCGTTATTTGTAACGTTACTCGGCCTCGACACCTAACAGTACGTAATTTCTAATACTCATCGCTGAGCCGCGAGATTTAACCCTTTTACTGGTAGAAGCATTTTTTTTTATGTTAGAGAAATAAAAACTCATTTTATGGAATCATTGTGGGTAATGCAGATGTGTATATGGTTTATTTTTTTAATAATGTAAGATGCGTTCATTTTCCCACAGAGGCGGTACTTTCTTTAATTTTTAGTTGTATTGCCAAACGAGAAAAACAAAATGTTGGTGGCACACATACTGCCACCACCAGTAAAAGGGTTAAAAACCCAACAGTGCGCTTTTATTAGGCACTAGCTTTTGCCCGCGGCTTCGCCCGCGTGGATGTCGGAAAACTATACATAACCTTCTAAAAACCGCATTAAAATTCGTTCAGTACTTTTTGAGATCATCGCGAACAGACAGACAGACAGACCCTCGTCTGTCTTTGGACTTTGGGGGGACTTTGTTTTATAATATGTAGTGATAGTGATTTCTTTAAGGTGTCGCGTATTGTTATTAAAAACGGGCATTAGCGCCGAATCCCTTGTTCACAAACTAAACTAAATTAAAATTCAGTGCATCTTTTTCTTTCTATTTCATTATGAAAAGGACAGAAGATTTAATATTAGTTTAGTCCTGTCAAATTAGCCAGCGCCTGACGTAAATTGACGTATTTTTAGTAGCCATTTTTTAATCTATAGAGTATCTTAATTCCACAGGACTAAACTAATATTTATCGTCTGTCCTTTTCTTAATGAAATAAAAAGAAAAAGATGTAGTGAACTTAAATTTAGTTTAGTTTGTGAACAAGGGATCCGGGCCATTGACGTTTTTTTAGTAGCCATTTTTTTAATCACGTCTAAACTTGTTTTGACAGGACTAAACTAATATTTATCGTCTGTCCTTTTCTTAATGAAATAGAAAGAAAAAGACGCATTGAACTTAAATTTAGTTTGTGAACAAGGGATTCGGCGCCATTATTTATTTTACGGTAAATAAAACAAGCTAAATTATTTCTAAGAACTGTACCTACAACTGCATTTCATATTGTTATAAACTTATATTCAAGGTTATTGGTAAAACACCAGCAACCTCTTAAGGGGTCATTTTAGTATGAGACCAAACCGAAAAACGCGAGAAAAAATCAGCTGTGCATTTATGTTCGCATAATTCGTCAAAATGTACTGAACAGCTGATTTTTTTTGCTATTTCAGATTTGGTCCCATAGTAAAAGTTGTTCATAATGATGAGTACAATGACAAGAGGTTGCTGGTGTTTTACCAATAACCCTGTATAAGGAAGGTACAGGCAGACACTCGGCACTTTAAAATTTGATTGAATAGAATTAAACCAAACCAAACGGAAGCAACCGGAAATATCATTTAAATTGCGCGCTTGCAAAGTCGCCACACTATTTGTATGTCAACACTGATCATTTATTCACTGGCACTGATCTGTGCCGTGGGCTTTGGCGATGGCATTAGACCTACGATGCGTATGGGAATAGAGATCAGACATACTGAGATAACTTCAATTTGTAATCCACCTGTGTTGACTTTTTATAAATGACAATAGTAGTACTCACGTTAACATACAAATCGCATACCTACTAAGGTATGAGATTTGTATGTTTTATATAGTATAACTATTGACGTTCTCGTCTCGTTATTAACCTTAACAAATAGGAATAGCATCATATGCATTCCCTTGGTATCTATTTACAATCAGCTGTTCCACAGGAAACGTTCCATGAGTCGTTAGATAGGTACACAAAAATTGTCAATGGAAGTTTGTACGGAGAAATGTGAAGAAATCTGATTTCACTTAAATAACGGAGACGTGGATATAACAATAACAAATACATAACGGTCGTCTTAACACGCTCTTTCCACGGTCGGGTTTATTACCTAATAATGAAAAAATTAATAATACCAACTCACCACTTGAACCCATATTTTCTTTATCTTAGTCGCTTGAATGTATTTATTTCATAAAACGTTTATTAGTTAAGTAATCGAACTTGCTCTCGTATTATTTGTATTGTATCCGATGTGCGACACGTACGCACTTCACCTGTTCCAATGACAGACTGACCCACAAAGGCCACAAACTACGTAGGACTGACCTGACCGTAGATAGATAGACCGTAGATATATTTTTTTTTTAATACTGACCTATCGCAGTTTGCTCCGGGAGCATTGACTGCTTAACCGAGCGTTGGCGGGGCCAGAAGGGCCTCTCGCCGGGTTAGAAATTAATCTCTAAGTAGCACAGCTAAGGGCGTCCCATAGTGGGACTCGAACCTAGTCTTAGGGCGCTACTGTCTACTGAGCAAGTGGAGACTTGTTCAATCGGTATGTAATTATTATTAGGGGCGTTTAAAGCTACTTGCTCCGCACGGGCGGGCGGGTGCAAGGGTTGACTACTCGATGCCGCGGTGGTACTCGCCGGCGGGTACGGAAGTTAGGACGTCTGTCATGTGTAGTGTTTAAAGTTTTACGGACCGACTTCATACTCTCTTGGTAGAGAGTAATGTCGTCGTCTGGATCTAACATAGCGTGTTTGGGGCGCCGTATGCGGGAGATGCATGACGGTGTGTATCGAGTGGCTGCTGTCACTAGTGGGTTAGTGTGTGTAGCAGCTGAATCGAAAAAGCGTTTGCTCGCTTTTTTGAAATATTGCCTGATGGTCGGCAGATTTAAATCGACGTGGAGTTGGTCATTGCGTACGTACCAGGGGCAGCGCGTGGCTCGTCGCATGAAACGATTTTGGGTTTGTAGCTTTTTAAAGCGTGACGGCTTAACGTGTGCGAACACGACGCTAGCGTATGTCATAATGGGGCGTATACACGTGGTGTAAATTCGCACCTTTGACCTGAGGGCTAGTTTACTGCGTGTATTGAGAAGTAAATGGAGGCGACCGAGAGCAAAAGCAGCACGGTTACGTACAGTCTTTATGTGCTTGGTGAATTTTAATTTGTTGTCGAGGGTAACCCCTAGGTATTTGGTCTTAAGTTCCCAATGGACTTGTTGACCGGACTTAGTTACGGCTCGGGTGCGGGTATGCGCCTCGCTGTTTTTGCCGTTCTTGACAAAGAGTTTAGCTGCACTTTTGGTTGGGTTAAGTTAGATAGAGAGTGAACCTGACCCTAATATAGTGTATATATAATCTATGGACTGTCCATAGATAAAGACCACTGACACCGACTGACACCTATGACTGATCCACAGACTAAGTAAGTACTACTACGATAGCAAGTAGTACGAGTAATGTTGCCAACCGTACGATTTAAATCGTTTTTTGTATGACCTTGTTGGAGCTGAAACGATGTATGATCATGTATTCGTAACCGTGCGCAAAATATACGATCTTTCCAAATCTTTCAATCTTCTTAACAAAATAGAAAAATAATATTTGACGATATAAAAAATTACTAATAACGAATGGAACTTTAGACACCTTCTTTGTATTTTTTATAAACGCAACTAATAATGTTTAAGCCCTCTGTGACCTCTGTCCCACTCGCACTCGTACTATCCTGTCAACTCGTCGCCAATACGGGGATTCCCCGCGCAATTTAAGTGTCACATACTTCAAGGTTAATTTACGTCATTCTAATCCAAACAATGGTGCCAATTCTCTTGTTCAATAACTAAACTAAACTTATAAAATCGCTATATTTTACTAACAAGCAGCGCTAGAAGAGGACGGATATAGCTATGAGCTAAGTTAGAGATGTCAAAATTTACGCCTTGCGCTTCAATTTGTTTTAAGACGACAAGTTTTTACGTGTCGTCTTTTGTATGGAAATATTAACCTTTGACAGTTCTAATTTACGTCCGTCTCTTTCTTGTTTTATTATAGAGAAAAAGTTAGCAATAGCCTAAATTAAGTTTATTTTGTGCACAACATAATCGCTATGAATTGTGTTGCTTGGTTCGGACTTGCGTACTATTTTGTTTTCTAGTTCTTAGCGAAATACAATAAAAAATTTCCTAGTGTACGGTATACGATCCCCTAAAAAATTAAGTTGGCAACACCGACTGACCATTGACCAAAGTGTAAGTCTGACTGACAGACTATAATGAAGACAAATAATAGTCAAATCCGTAGACAGAGAATGCTACGGCCTAATCCAAATCTACGCTGTGGACCACATGGACTTGGACCTCCCTATTTGGTTTGGTGGTTTGATTTGGTTTGACTTGGACTACAATTCCTTAGAATAATACTCATCTCATTCACGATTCTCAGTAAAATGTTGTAACTATAGCTGACTACTGTCGTCTCTCCTAGAACCTCACTGTGCCTCCCTGTGGTAAAACATATACCCGTAATACTCTAGTATAATAATGGCAGTCTATGCCCGTAATTTATCCTGACTAGTTTCTTCATTACCTACATCTACATTGTTTCCGATTCTGTTGAGCACATACTAAACTTAATTTAGGCTATTGCTAATTTGTTCACTCTAATAAAACAAGAAAGAGACTGACGTAAATTGGAGCCGTCAAAGGAGAATGACCAAAAGTGGTACCAAAAAGCCTCACGCATACAGATAAAAATTTTATAGTAATTATTTTCACAATTTTTTATGACATTACCCGTCGGGGATTTGGTTTTTGAATAGGGAATTTAATTTAAAGTAAAAAAGTATTGATTATGTTTTACTCCATATAAAAGATTATCATTTTTTTATCTATGGTTAATTGCCCGTTCACAGCCGGTCATAGAGATGTGATTGCAAGAGAATCGATTTTTGATGAATCGACTAACCTGTAATTTTCAAGCCCCTCAAAAACAGGTGTTGCCTGGAGGTGCCGCGTGGTGCCACCCGAAATGAAACTAAATCAATGTCGAATATTTTTCCTACACTTGCTATAATTGGACATATTTTTGAAATAGAGTTATTTACACATTCGGAATCAGCACAAAATGGCGCTTCTACCATTATTTTTAAATTGACGTAAACTTAACGAAAACCTAATAATTCTTACTATTAAAAGACGCATCTGCCTTTGTATGTTGTAGTTTAAATACGACAAAATATTATTTTTTCTCCATTTCAGTATTTCTGTAGATACGTCCTTTTTCCTTACGGCGGCAGAATATTTGTAAACCATTGCCAGTGTAGGATAAGTATTCGGCATTGATTTAGTTTCATTTCTACGCAAAAAAGGCGAGGCGAAGGGGTGGCGCCACCGTCTGTGCGCTGTCACCAGTGCTTCACTGGTGTTTCTCTTATAAAATAAATAACTTTTACTATAAACTTTGCTTTCTTTTTGTTGAATAACAGTAACAATTAAGTAACATCAGTAAAGTTACTAATTGAAACTAAATCGTTTTTCCTACTAAAGATTTATTATCGATTACGTCCCTAAATCCAAAGAGATCATGTATTATCTATGGTTTGCGCTAGCGTCCGTCTGCGTTTTTAAGAGTTGAGATTATTATTGATTATTGTATTGTGTGTTGAGAAGTTGAACTTGTTTGTATTTTTGTGAACTTATGTCTGTGTATTTCATTGTGCAATTCAGTCTAGTCGTGGGGTGGACCGATTGACGCCGTGAGTCACCTGGCAAAACTGATGAATCAATTGTTAATTTTTTGTATCCAAAAATCGTAATTCGTACTAATATTAGCTGATTACGGTGTTTTTAGAGCATAATAATGTGTTCGTTAGTGTGTGACTTATATATATAAAACACATAATTGATGGCGTAGAACAAAATATACTTACCTAGTTTTTAGGTCATTTTAGATTTTATAAAATAACTCCGAATCCCGAATGTTTTAGAAAAAAGAAATTTTGTAGGAGTTAATATGATAAGTGTACTTTATAAAAACACATTTTGATTTTGATGCAGCTTGGTACGGGATTCCATACATCCATGAGCATTGTCCTTTAGTTGAACTAATATTTCCATACTAATATTTAGACGACACGTAAAAACATGTTGACTAAAAACACAGTGAAGCGCAAGGCGTAAACTAGTTTGACATCTCTAACTTAGCTCATAGATATAGCCGTCCTTTTCTCGCGCTACTGTGATGTTGCGAACTTAGTATGCTTAGAGTATATATTACTGTAGTATAGAGGACGCATATTGCACAAATCGCTTAGTACGCATCTTAGGCAAATGAGCTATAGATACTTATATAGATGAGTGTATGACAGATAGGGATGTATCAATTACGTGCCGATCGGCAACGAGCTATCGATAAGTTATGTAAATAAATATCTTTGTTAGGTACTTTTTATGTTCGATACGTTATTTCCTATACTATTAAACGAGAAATGTTTGTATATTTGTTTGTAATCAATAATCTCGTTCCCGATAGTGACTCTAACGATTTCGATGAAATTTGCAATATGCGAAAAATCGATCTAGTTAGGCCTCATACCAAATTTCGTTCTTTTGGAAAGTTGGAAAATGAGAAAAAGAATGTTTACATACCTACACATTTTTTTTTTAATTTTAATTTAAATTTACTCCATTCTATGGCTACCCAAATTCTTCGAAATCAATTAAGCAATCTAGACGTGATATTCCATATATGTAACATACCATACTTTACGTTTACGCTATAATACTATCGCATTAAAAAAATTAGAAACTATAACATACAAAACACACTTCGAAATTATTTATAATAAATGATAATAAGATTTTGATTAAGGATACATAAATATAATATGTAGGTCTCCTAGCAAACATTTCAAAAATATTTTAAATATCGACTACATAGTTCGTCGCGGCACATCACTACAGTATTGCGTGGGTAGTGCGGTGCGGGGGCGGGCCTAAGCATGCCCGCCTCCCACGTCTCGTTCACACCTGCGATGCGTGATTTAATTTCACAAAAATAAGTATTAAAATTGTCTTACCGATGAAATGTGATACTGGATTTCAGTTTTGTGTGTCTCCTAGTATCATTTTTGCAAGACCGAACTGCACATTTGACCATTTTAATACGGAAATATGAAAAAAATCTCTGGAGGAACGCACACTTCTAGCACTCAACCACGACTATAAGCGCTCGCGGCCGGAACGTTGTGTTGTTCTCACCCCTACCTACTGTTCCCACTTCGTTGCGCGTGCTCTATACTACTTATATACTCTAAGTTTGTATGGTTATCAGCGACGTTTGTAGGTATTAAAACGAAGCTAATGTCATCGACCGCTGTCGTTAGGTCCATTACGGCAGTAGAGATGGCGTTAGGTTCAATTCTTTCAATATTTGTTTTTACAATTAATATTCTGCTATTAATTGTTTGATAATTAATTAATTAATAATTATCCCAAAGATTGCAAACAGTATCCGCACGAATACGAAAACTTATTTTTCTATTTAAGAAGCTAAGGGCAAACAGCGAAATCCGTAAGATTGTTTACTCGGCACTAGCCGAATCAGTACTGAGCTATTGCATCACTGCCTGGGGAGAGGCCGCCAAGACCGACATTATACAGGTAGAACGAGCCCAGAGAGCCGTAATTAAAGTCATTCTTAAAAGACCCTTTAGATTCCCAACGCGGCATCTTTACAGGAACTTTAAAACACAACAACTATATATTCTACGCGCAGTCATGCGAAAACACGCGACTCTTCCATACAGCGTAGATAACAGCCCGATAGTAAGAAGACCCAAACCGGCTTGTCCCACAACACATACAAAAACTACATTTGCCAGACGTCACTACCCTTACCTAAGTGCCCTTATATACAATAAAATACATCAAAAACTTAACATACATGTACTAAACACACACAAAACTAAAAAAAATAACTAAAGAATTCCTCCTCACCCTAGACTATGATGAAACAGAAGCACTGATGAAACCACTATACAAATAAATAATCATTAGTATCACGAACACTAACACAAACACAGACACCCCAAATCACCTTCCCTCTCCTACAACCCAAAACTACATTTGCTAGACGTCACTACCATTACCTAAGTGCCTTTATAAACAATAAAATACATCAAAAACTTAACATACATATACTAAACACACACAAATCTAAAAAATAACTAAAGAATTCCTCCTCACCCTAGACTATGATGAAACAGAAGCACTGATGAAACCACTATACTAATAAATAATCATTATTATCACGAACACTAACACACCCACATACACACATATGACACACCTCACGCACTCACACACACATCACACACTCATATACACATCACACACTCATACACTTCCCCCATTACACCATATTACACGCGCTTGCTCGCACTCTATTGCAGCTGTTACACGTTTTAGCTTCTCGAATTTTGTACAATAATCTTAACGTACGAATGGATGCCCCCTATAACACAGGATTTTCCTAGCATCGGGGTCATTATTCACAAAAATTGAGCACAAATGTAATATCATAATAATGTAACATGCATTGTATTTCTTCTTTTTGCTAAGAATAAATTATTATTATTATTATTTTACCAACATCTAACTGTAAAGCTGCTTAAGGAAAGTGCTTGTTGTGATCGATTTCGGATATCGACCAGAGATAACAAAAGACCTATCAGCAGAGGCTGATGAGTCTTTTGTTATCTCTGGTCGAAACTCGTAGAAGGATGACCGGAAGTTGGAAGTCTGAGAAGGAGACAATTTTTCATCCTGACCACGCCACGATGCGTGGGTCGAGATAGATTTTCTGAGAGCTATTACTGCCCTGGTTTTATTATAGACGGTGTGCAGTTGATCCAAATGGAGTTCATATTATTTGTTATGGCGAATTAAGCTGTGGCTGATTATATCTAGCCTGAACTTTCAGGTCCAGGGACAGACGAGGATCTGCGATGTGGGACCTTTGATTGAGCTGAGTACAGTTTGGGATCTGACACGTGGTTGTAAGTGGGCGTTTTCAACATGAAAGGAAGGCCTTACATGTACGGGCTGCGTGTCAGGGTCGTTTGAGCTTCAGGTATGACACACGATGTTGTCCCGTCGAATCCTAGCCCGTATGATGCGCTAGCAACGTGGGAATTCCAGATTTAGTTTGGATTCCATTCCAAGGGCTTTTGTTCTGCTAATTGAGAGATTAGAATGACTTTGCTAATTGGGAGTTTATAGAACTCTGTTATTTGAGAGTTTAAATGAATCGCCATTCTGAGTGTTGCCTATGTATGAGCCCTTTTCATCATTATTTTTTTTGCATCCATCTCGAATGAGAGAAAGATTAGTTATTATAATTTTTATACTGAATATTTAGTTAAGGTCCTGATAGGGATTTAGGCCTTATGTACAAAACTAGGAAATAGAACCAGTCATTACAATATTCATAGGCATGGTAGCGTCTCGAGTTAACTTTGTTAAGGTTTAAGTTCCTTTTATGAGCACTACCAATAGTTTGTCAATTTACATGATTGGAGCTAGAAGTTATTCAGTTGTCACCTCTCGGACCCTCAAAAGCGATCTTGAATCGTATTATAGTATCATGTCAGTATTTGCCTTAAAGCAACCTGTTTACGGAGACGGGGTGTGTTAGGACCAATACCTATCTATAATTAATGGAAGGGTTAGTGTATAGTTTGACCGCCCACACAAAGGTGGTTGTGTACCTCTATTTTAGTATTTCTAGAATAAACTTTGTATTGTATCTGGAGGTATTTGTTTAATTGATTTCTTCCTTACAGTTTATACTTTATAAATTTTACTTAGGCACGGTTAAGTGTAGTCTCACATAAATGAACCAATAACATCTTAGGTTTACCTATAAACATCTGTAACTACCAACTCCGCACTTACAGTATACCCACGTTGCCTCACGTTGGGCGCCATACTGTAAGCCCCGAGTTGGTTAACACCGGGGCAGTAATTTCTCTCAGCAACAAGTCCAAAAAAATCTATCTCAACCCACGCATCGTGGCGTGGTCAGGATGAAAAAATGTCTCCTCATAGACTTCCAACTTAAGGTCATCCATCTACGAGCTTCGACCAGAGATAACAAAAGACCCATCAGCAGAGTCTAATCGATATCCGAAGTCGATCACAATAAGCATTTTCCTTAACCAGCTTTACAATTGGATGTTGGTAAAATCTTTGGGATAATTATTTATAGAGGTATGAGGAACAGGGTATGAAGTTCACTCATCCTCCACAGAAAAGGGAGGCCCACCAGACACAACACGCGTCTGGTTGGAGGATCAACCAGACGCGTGTTGTGTCTGGTGGGCTACTGCCCGACGATTGATGTCGGGACGTTGTATATAATAATATGCAAGTTACGCGGTAAACTCTGATTGCGCGATGCAGGATTTTGCATGACGTCAGTGTGATGCGTAGTTCGCGTTTATTATCAAACAATTAATAGCAGAATATTAATTGTAAAAACTAATATTGAAAGAATTGAACCTAACGCCATCTCTACTGCCGTAATGGAACGATCGATGACATTAGCTTCGTTTTAATACTAAATAAACGTCGCTGGCAACAGTGGCAACCATACAAATTTTGCAACGTCACACTACCTGTTAGTAAAAGATAGCTATTCTCTAATTTTAGTTTACTTATTGAACAATAGAATTGGCACCATTATTTATTACTACACTACCTCACTCCTCAGTCTAAGGAGATGTTTCAAAATGGGCCAGGTCTGTGTACATTACTTAAAAAAAAAACGAGAATAATCCGTAGAATTTAGGAAAAAAATCATTCATTTAAATGTATACTGATGTGGTAGGGAATTTATATTTATCAATTATTTTTATCTACTTTCAACATGGCGTCTCACAGATTTAGTTACTCTGTGCATAAAAACAATGACAGTAAACCACTGATCATAGAAAGAGGACTGTCAGCTGTCACAACAGTGTCACTTCAGTCCTCTTCTTGAGTATTAAAGATGTCAAACGTCATTAATCAATCAAAATGACAGCTTACCCCCATGACGGGTTTTTGTTGTCTGTAGCAATGGGGAGGAAAACTAACTTTTTATCACGATAGATGGCGCACAATCGACTGTACCTTGTTTTGATATATTAGCTGTCAAATCGTATGGATTTTTGCAAAAGTTTAGCTTTCCCATTTTCCGTAATTTTGTCCAAAATGCCTCAATGTAGTGCGTTAACTTGTAAAAGAGAGGAGTACATTTGTCTCCTAAAGAAAGTAAGGGCAGTAAACAATGGAAATTGTCGTTTACGTAGGTATTAATAACTATAAGGCTAGCAGTACTGCACAATTGTCTGCTGTGCATTTCACAAAAAAAGGATTAGATTAGTAAAGAAACTGTCCTTTAGGCTGGGTACTATATCTATAAAACACAAGAATCAAGATTATTATCTAATAAAATAAAATTATTGTCATTAAAATAAATTTCATAAAATATACTATATTAGCTAGTCTATGTAGTAAAGTAGTCTCCTAAAGATTTAGTCAATCAATACAAGTACTTAGTTTTCAAAATATTCCTGTTTCGCCTATCTGTAAAAAAAATATATCATATCATATCATTGGTAAAAAAGTTTTCATTGATAAAAGGCATTTATGTCTCTGAATGTATCAGAAGGTGGACAAAGGTATGCGGTGTCGTCTTGGATGTCGCAGTCAGCATCAAAGTTTTGGTTTCGATCACACGAATGTAAGTTATTAAAAAAAATAGGAATGTTAGTCCGTGGCTTATAGAAAAAGGCTCACAAACAATCTTAACCTCTAATATTTTAAGTGTTTTCCTTTTAATCAAATCGGCCTATTTGTCGGCAGTTGCTGCGTTCCTTTTACGGAGCTCAACTTTTGGTTCAGGCAAAGTCATAAACGTGTACATATTATAGTCGAATTATGCTTTAAAATCTCATAAATAGCAGTCACACTACTGACACGAAAGGTAAACAAGGTACAGTCGACTACAGCGACATCTACACACAGCTTTGAGTGTGGCTCCTCATTACAAGTGTAATTAATTGTGGTTGACCAGCAAACAAAGACATTTTGAAGTAATTCGACAATTGAGAACTGTTTTAAATATATTTCCCTATTTTATGTATAGTGTACACGTACGGCCTGGCCCAAGGTTCATACATTTTGGAACATCTCCTTTATAATATTACTACCTAATTGCTCAGTCCTCAGTCAGTTTTGACCTGAGTTGACAGACCCTGCAGGTTTGTTAAAACAAAATGCGGTACCTTAGATAAGAACTACTACTACGCTGAGAGCGTAATAGTAGTGTATTTACAAATAAAATATATAATTATCTTTACGCGGCAGATGTCCGAGTGCACATCTGCGACATAATGCTGATAGAGCACGTGTTGCAGATCCAGCATCCGGCCGAATGTCCCATCCGATAGTTTTTTCTGTGAACCGATATTTTTGACAGACTTACCTTTTCTTTGTCTATGGTCCTTACTAATTCACTTTTGTCAGTCTGACACTGACTAAACTACAATTGACAGCTTGTCAGTTATTGACAGAAAGAAACTCAAACTGTCAAATGTCAAAGAGTTATCAGCGCGCAATGATTTGCAATAGAAGTAGTTGCATTTCCTGATTATTTATAAAATACAAAATGAAATGCCATGTACCAGGAGCCAACGTTAAAGGCAAGTATTAAAGTTAATTGAAAGAAAAACTGACTTGGTTGTTTGTAATGCTATAAAAATCCTTCGAACGAAAAAAAATAATTACAATACTTATTTTTTTTAGTTTTAGCTAGAACTGTTCATGCTCTTGCAAGATTTGGGGATGAACTTTACTTAGAATCCCTTCCAGATTGTATACTACTAAGAACTTTAAATGCAGCTGAATCTGCTTATGCTATGGTCAAGTTTAATAAAAATTTCTTCTCATACTTCAACTACAACTTTTACTCAACGGATGATAATGAGGGATTGAAATGTAAAATATCCATGAAATCGGCACTTAACACGTTTAAGTCGCCTACACATATTGAAAAACAAGTAGAAAACCTAGAAATTAAACTGGATCCAGAATCCTGTAAGTTGATATTCCAGTTGAAATGCAAACATGGCATTGTCAAAACACACTTTGTTTCAATATTAGATTGTAAAGCAATGCAGGCAGTGTACACAAAGGATTCTGTACCAAACAGGTAAGGTGATCTACACAACTGTGTGAAATCTTAAAAACTTTGTGTGTGTAATATCAATGTAGCTACCTACACTCACTTATAATAATGTGAATAATAGAAATATTTAATTAAAAAACCTTTCAGGATAACATCCTCACAGAGAATATTAACAGATGCTCTCAACAACTTCCAAAGTTCAGATGATCAAGTAACAATAGAAGCTACCTCACTCTCTCTCATACTACGGAACTATATTGACTGTAGTATAGATCTCACCAAAATTATCAGAACACAAATTAGTCTGAAGCCAGCAGAATTTGATAGTTACCTCATAGGGTCTGAAACAACTATTACATTCTCACTAAAAGAATTCAGAGCACTGCTTACATTTTCTGAAGCTCTTAATTTGCCCCTACAATTACAGTTTGAGACTACTGGAAGACCTGCTGTGTTTATAGTACATAATGGCACCACCTTTGAAGCACACTTTGTGTTAGCAACAACTAAACCTGATAATGCATCACAAACAACATCAACACAGAACACTAATGTTGAAAGAAAGAAGCGAAAAGACAGCAGCACTCAAGGATCTGCCAAGAAGAAGCCTCATTTAGATATGGACATTTCAAAACGCTTAGATGAAGACTCCCATCTATTTAACTTTGTAGATATACCTGGAGACAATGAAATTAAAATAAGTAACAAATTGAATGGTAGTATAAGCAAAGACAGAAGGATAGATTTAATGGACTGTGATAATATACCAGCTTCACCTGCAGCAAAAACAATGATAAAGTCTGTGTTTAAAAGGTGCTTTGAAAGTACTTATGACCCAAGAAGCATTCAAGGTGCAGTTCTAGCAGAAAACTCTGATAGTGACTGAAATGTAGAAAATCTGCTACAAAATATTGTACATTTTGAAGTATTTTGAACATAACCTCACACTCATCACACCAGAATTCCCGAAGGAGTAGGCAGATGAGTACAGGACAATATTGCAGTTATGTTGTGTATTTTGATATGAATAACATTATTAATTAAAAAGTTACCAATTGTTACTTTTCCTTTTCTTTATACTTGTTTGTCTGTCATCATCATTCTATGTGTAAGGGCTTGGGCTAGGTATTGGTTTTACAAATAAAATCACATTATCACTGCATTATGATTTTATAGCAAAAAATATACATACACAGGGAAAGTATTATACACACGTCACAAATCAATGATATAGAGCAAATATGAGGGGTTTTCATTTATCATCTTTTATAACTATATTATAATTTTCACATCCAAAATGGTAACAAAGCTTTCTTCTAATTGTACAAAAACATAATTGACAATATTGAGAACTAATGTACAAAACTAAAAAGGTATCAAACAATTAATAAATAAAGCCTATCGTTTTCCCACCATGTATATGTTGAGCAAAATATTTTGAAGTGCTGGGTGTGGTCACCACAACTAGTTCGCTTAGCGACAATTTAACATCTGCAATTTATCAACCTGTGCTTTATTCATATGTGCATAGAAGGCAAGGTACAATCGATACAATGATAAGTTTACAAAAGTTATATTTATTCAGTAAAAATTATAATTATTAAGTATTAAATTTACTACTAAAATTAGCACTAGAATAAAATTGTAATTCAGAGAAGCGACGTTATAAAAGCTACCATTGTGTATGCATCGCGTCGAGTCGGTAACTAACAATTATTATCATGCAAAGTACAAGTTTGGTAGCTCATTTTACATTTTTTATATAATTTTGCCAGGTTCTTAGTATTCCATATTTATACAATAGAGAATTACGATACGTAATAAATAATTATTGTTTAAATTACTTCAGATTTCGTTTCTACTATACAGAGATCAAACTTGTAATCATATAGGAAGTAAAAACAACAAAATGCAGATTTGTTTTTCTATAAAAAAATACCATATATATTTCATTATTATTATAACAGCTAACATGTCTTAAAAAAGATGAAAAAGACCTTGGATTCTATTTTAATTTATTATTTATAAAATACGGCAGCGATATCATTTAATTACAATAAGTATTTATTTTAAATCAATTTCAATATTGTCTCTGGCCCGGGTGGGGGGGACCGCACTATGAGTCACGCCGGGGCCTGCTCTCAATAACGTCCTAACTGCATCACCAAACACTCACTATCCAACTAAATTAATGAAAAAGGGCACTGTTACTTAGGAACAATCCTCTTGGCTCTTTCTCACACACTGTGCTACTTTCCTTTTAAACTCCGAATATGATTCTCTCCATTCTTTCTGTAAAAAGAAACAGAATGAGCACTCGTCTACAATTGGCGTACGCGGGTCGTGTTTGTATAAATACAGGTTGGTGCGTGCAGCAACCTAGCGTGAAAAACTATTCAATATAGTGTGGTTTTGGTACAGTTGTGTCACATGGCCCTTTTCCAATGATAATATTTTGTGATCTAAATCCCCTCACTCTCCTAAAAACAATCTTCTTGACTTTTCCTAACACATCTCGCAACTTTCTTTTTGAAATCCGAATATCGCTCTCTCCATTCTTTCTGTGAATGCAAACAATAGTTAAATGAGAATGGTAATCATTACAGATGCAGATCAAACACATTGCGAGTCTCCTGTGGAAAAACTAAAATTGTTAATTGTTATCAAACACAAAATTAACTATAGGAGTAAAATGAAAGGTTTATGCCCATTTTTACCAACCCTAATGGACACTTAAGACGCCCCCGGAGCATGCGTAGTTCATACAAACGAAATACCAAAATAGTTTGTAAATCAAACATATTCTAACGGTACTGTGTATTTATTCCGATTGGATTACAGAATATCTAGGTTCCCAAATATATGTTAAATAAGAACATTGATTTAAACAGAAAATATGAGAAAAATAAGTTTTCTATAGAAATTTTAAATTCCTCATATCTCATTTTCAAATCAGTGTCCTTTCACAATATATGTTTGGGAACCTAGATATTCTGTAAGCCAATCGGAATAAATACACACTACCTTAAGAATATTTTGATTTACAAATTATTTTGGTATTTCGTTTGTATGAACTCATGCTTCATGGGCCTCTCAAATGAATCCCTAAATATTATTGCACTGTTGAATTTTCAACTCTCGGCGCTGCGCCTAACGCTGAAAATCAAATAGTGCACTTTTATTTAGGGATTCTTAATAAATCGTGTCACTTAAGGGTTGGTGAAAACGGGCATTAGACAACTACAAAATCTAGTTGGAACTTGTGTCATCTCACTTAATGTTATACTTTGTTCTGTCAGGCTCAGGTATGTTAAGCCTCTTTCAGCAGTCCATTCAATTAAATGGCACAGTTAACAAAGTAACAAGCCAGGTGATTCATTGAATGTCCAATTTGATTACATGGCTGATCAATCATACACAAAGTAGCCCATAGGTTGTCATATTTTTTTAGGATGTGTGATTAATTAATATGACATGGTATCTCCTGGAGGACATAATATTGCAAAAAAATAAATGTTTAGAATTAAGAACATCAGGTATGCAAAAATGGAAGTGTAGAATACTTTGATTGGTTTTTAAGGAACATCAGTTTTTTTTAACATTCCTACCATTGGGCAACCCTGTACTCAATCATCAAAATGCTTACTGCTGCTAATAGTTTCTTTCTACTAAGGTGCAGCTGTGCTCCAGGTTACAGTTTTACGTTACGAACTTGGAAAATCATTCAAGACATTAAGACGCTACCGAGCGCGCAGTGGCGCCGTCATCGTTTGTTTGGTTATTTCTTTTATTTTAGAATGAAAATGCAGAAAATGAGCACGTTAAATTGTGCTCCACAAGACTATACTATATTATTATTACTACAAAAAGTAGTTTTATATTGTTAAGTTTTATTGTAATCCTTAAAACGGGAAATGGTGGCCACTTTTTTCCGTTTTAAGGATTACAATAAAACTTAACAATATAAAACTACTGTTTGTAATAATAATAACGTAGACTCTTGTGGAGTACAACTTAACGTGCTTATTTTCTGAATTTTCTATTTAAATTAAAAGAAATAACAAAACAAACGATGAGGGCGCCACTGTGCGCTCTTATTACCTCTTAATACTTGACTAGATGACTTGCATTTCCTAGGAAAATTTGACTACAATCAACCATAACTAACATTTTCAATACTAAAAAAATCGTCTAAAATACAAGTGGTTGATCAATATTAGCATTCTTAACATAGTTTCTATCCAAAAAAATTACATAATACTTCAATGTCTAATTGTCTACACACGAAAAATTAACTACTGTGATCACTAGAGATCGGATAATCAGATGCATTTTACCTAAAGTTAGTTTTTGGCTAAGAAATTATGGAAGTGGCTTCATAATATATTTTTTTAAATATAAAATCCGGAATTCCAGAAAATCCGGGAATGCACAACTAAGCGGATACATGATATGGAAACAACTGAAATCATTCGATTCTATAGTCAAAAAGTACTTTTATTAATTACGGAATTGCGAGATTTTTACGATTGATGCAAAAGTGCATTCCTTATTAGCTCTGTGAATGTAAGTAACATTTGATTCTATAATCAGCAGGCTTAGCAAGAGAACCGTAGAGTAGCGTCTTGTCTACGGAAGACAAAAATGACGTTTCTGTGTAGACAAAGTAGAAAGAGTCAACTGCACTTTTAAGAAATTCACTTTTTTACATAATTCAACTCGTTTTTGCATAGGATTTTTTTTTTTGTTTAATCGTCAATTTTTACAAATATTAATCCCCCCATCAACCAGCGCCCTCAGAAAACTTATGTCTGTTTGTGAGCGATATGCGGAGGCTCAGGGCCTCAGGTATAATACAAAAAAGAGCGAGTGTCTGATTCAAGGCAGGCACTAAAGACTACCGAGAAGTGCCACCTGTCACACTTGGTGGGCCTGCTTTACAGTGGGTAAAGTCTTTTATGTATCTGGGGCATTGGGTTACTGCAACGCAGATGGATAATGTAGACATGGAGAGGGAGCGTAGGGCGCTGTCAGTCAGGAGCAATATGTTGATCCGTAGGTTTGCAAAGTGCTCAAGGGATATAAAAACTACGCTGTTTAGGGCATACTGCCAATCTTTTTACACTTGCAGTATATGGGTCGACTACACGCAGAGGGCTTACAGCGCCTTACGGGTCCAGTACAATAACGCATACAGGGCGCTGTTGGGGTTACCACGACACTGTAGCGCATCAGGGATGTTCGCAGAGGCACGGATAGATGACTTTTACGCAATCATGCGAAAGCGTGTAGCCTCCCTGATGCGGCGGGTGCGGGATAGCGCCAACAGCCTTTTAATTACTGTGGCCGATAGGGCGGAAGGTCTAATGCTCATGCACTGGACCAGGACACAAATATTGCCTTCAAACCGTGCCGTGAAATAATGTGGTTGATTATTATTATTTTTATTAATGAACCCTGACATTCGTATCAATTGCCAAATTTATGTACTAGGTTTTAAGGTTTCTATGTAATTACTAACTATTGGAATGTATTATTTACCGGAGAAGATGCGATTCTCAACGTGTTTTTATATGGAATTTTTCACTTTTTTTTTTATGGAAAATATGAACATTTTTTACCATGTAGGTAAAAATATTAGTTTTATGAGGTTATGAGTTTTAAAAAGGGGGGCAAAATTTTCATTATTTTTGCGATAGGACACACCATTTTCGAGATATAAGCAAAAGAACACAAAAAAAAAATATTTTGTAGATAACCGTATATACTTTGCGGCCGTTGAGTAGAAAGTTTTCTACTGTCTTTAGCATGGCGCAAATTGTCTTCACTACACTAGACAATTATCAGTGGTCAGTGTGATGTTGACAGTCGGGAAAGAAAACTTTCTTCCGAAATAGTCTACATGAAAATGGGCCTAGACAATGATAGCTAGAAACGAAAGACAAAATGACAAATTGTAGAAGGACTCTATGGTGCGATGTCAAAAACAAAATGTCACTTAGTATAGAAAAAGATGTCTACTTTTCGTAGAGATAGACAAGCGGTCATGTAAGCCCACACACAGAACTCTAATTGGTTGATCCTGGAATTCTGAGATTTTTTTGATAAAAAGTGCTTCCAACACCTCAACAACTTTAGGTAAATATGCATCCGATTATCCAATCTCTAGTGATCACTCAGGATGCAGCTGGCAACATTATGCCTCATTCTTAAGTCACTGCATACAGACTACTCTGCCGCCATAAGGAAAAAGGATGTATCTACAAAAATAATGAAATGGAGAAAAAAAAATTGTTCTGTTTAAAGTACAAGATACAAAGGCAGATGCGTCTTTTAATAGTAAGAATTATTAGGTTTTCGTTAAGTTTAAGCCAATATAAAAATACTGATAGATGAGTCTTTTTTTTTTGCTGATTCCGAATATTTAATAACTATTTCGAAAATAATGTCAGATACGTCTTTTTTCCTTACGACGGCAGTACTATACCATTGTGCAGTAGTTTTCTATTGCATTGCTAGCAGTTGAAATGACAATATTCTCCGTTGACTCAAGTCCATTTCACATGGTTTACTTGAATGTATGCCAGCTTTGCTTAAGTTATACATGCACTTTTCAGTTTTGCTACACTAATTAAAATAAATAAAGTGACATCACTTCACTCACCGCAGCATCAACATTAGCAGGACTCTCATCGTTTGGGTCTGCCAGCATGGAAATAACACTTATGAGAATGGTCTCCACCGTGTGCACTGGCAACCACCTTTCAGATGCCTTCTCATAGCCCCACTTGTCATCTCCAGGTTCATGCAATATTGATATGCAAACATCACCATTTTTTTCAACTGAAAATAATATGATTTTTTGTAATCGAGCTAAGTAGCAGCTAGAATTTAATAAAAAAAAAAATCTGATTGAAGGTGGTAGCTTATGAGAATTTTTTAGTTAATTTATTCAATTTTCAATTTTTTCAATTTTAATTTTTTCACCAGCGGCTTTGCCCGCGTGCATGTCGGAAATAATCCCACAGGAACTTACTACCATGATTAAAAGTATCCTACATCCTAATCCAGGTCATCGTCTACCTGTGTGCCAAATTTCATCCAAATCTGTTCAGCCGTTTTAGTGTGAAAACGTAACAAACAAACTCACTTTTGCTTTTATAATATTAAGTTAGGAGAGGAAAATAATTTGACTTCAGTTGTTAGTTATTGGCGCCGATTCCCTTGTTCACAAACTAAACTAAATTTAAGTTCAGTGCATCTTATTCTTTCTATTTTATTAAGAAAAGCCTGTCAAATTAAGATACTCCATAAACAAGTTTAGAGGTGATTAAAAGATTGGCTACTAAAAATAAGTCAATTTACGTCAGGCGCTGACTAATTTGACAGGACAGAACTAATATTTATCTTCTGTCCTTTTCTTAATGAAATAGAAAGAAAATCATCCACAGAACTTAAATTTACTTTAGTTTGTGAACAAGGGAATCAGTGCCATGGACTAGTCAATTGACAATGGTTAACATAATTGTTATACTGCTAACTAAATATTTAGGATCAAAACTGCCACCTGGCAATTTTTTAGTTTACATAATTATTTTTGTAGCTTTTCTACAACTAAACCAAAAAGACTGAAGTGTGTTTATGATGAAATTAATAAAATGTTAAAAAGACATTTTGAGAAACACTAGGCATGAATGGAAAGATATAATATGTTAACAGACAACTCACAATTGGACATAAAAATTAGTTTTTAACTTTATACTTAGATGAGGAAAAATACTGCTACTAAAATAATGCTACTATTTTTAAGTAAAGGTCTTCAGAAAAGCTGAACTTAGTTCTCTAGATATCATTTTATTTCTTCTTATCAAGCCTTGTTCCCCTGAAGGGTTAGGCAGAGGTGTACCTTTAGTACACTCACCTTGCACCAGTTATGTTCAAGTCCCATGTAGTATGGAGCGAGCCTATAGCCATAAACCGGGCAAAAATCCAGACTCCAGACTGCTACTGAGAAATTCCAGATATAAAACCCAGCAACACCTTGGCTGATTTGGGAATCAAATCCAGGACATCTTCCTATCAATGTTTCACTAAACATAACAAACATTACTTACTATTTGGATGCCATATTTCAGTAACAAATTTCATCCGTGGTGGCCTCAGAGGATATTCCTTGGGAAAATGTAAATGTGCCTTGAAGAAGCCGCCCTCACTGAAAATTGAGTTACACTTCATTGCAGCAAAATTATTATTTATTGAGGCACACACACTACCACTGCTATTGTATTATCAAATAATATATATTTTACAAACAAACATACATACATAAATATCATTACTTGGATATTAATTGCAACATTTCTAATTTTCTATCTAAATAAAGAATGCCTAGTCATGGACTGAACATACCTGTGACTAATTTATTAATTTTGTTACTGATAAAACACCAGGCATATGAGGTTAACTATTATTGTCTGTGATCCAATGAGCTTAGTGATGTTTGCTACTTACTATAATGTGTCTGGGGGACCGATGATGAGGACTTCCCATCTGTATATGTCATTGTCATCTATCAACCCAGCAGAAAAACCTTCCACTGGATTTTTGTTCAGTTCTGAAAACAACGAGTAGAAAATCCTAAACTTTCATTGGAGACACTAATATTCTTTACACATTTACACATTATAACTGTAGGAATCGCGAAACCCTGCCAACTGTGAACCGTAAATATACTTGTAAATAGTTATTTTACTCCTTTGACTTTGGCACGAACACCTGTCATCGCTGCGAATATTGATTTTATATACCGATCCATTTTTCGACGGAACCAACAAAATTACCACACGTGTAGCACAAAGGAAGTTCCAAACTTACAGAATCATCCGAATCACAAAGATACTCAAAATTCGACCCGCTGAGGTCAATGATTGCTCGAATAACTAGTCTGACGGCCCAAGCATCAGACATCAGCACAATCTATTATTATAAACGAATAATACACTTACCAGCTAGCTGCTTTTTTAATAAAAGCGAAGACTGTGGCTCTGACATTAATTACAATTGTGAAATTTACCCTGACGACACGAAACAAATGATTTTTCCACAAAAGATGGCTGGCTAAGTTTTGAGCAGGTTGTGAAACATATGAGTTACTGCTTGTTTCCGGTGAATGTTGCCACTACATAAAAATTAAAAAAGAAATAAATTAATAAAAAAACCTATCACGAACATTATATATGATTTAGAAGCATTTTACTTATAATCATTAATGTAAAACAATGCTGTCTCTTTCGAAATAATGTTTTTAAAGTTAGTTCTAGTACAATAGTCGTATAGAACAAAATTTAAAGATTTACAAATATTTTGTTAAAAAAAATCATGATGTATCAGGTATGCGCATATCTGTCAATTTGTGTCATTACGATCATTGCTTGTTCATCAACTACTAACTTATTATTATCATCATTCCAGAATTATGAAGAAAAATAAAAATCGTACGTTGCAAAAATAGTAACATTTACCGGAAACGTTGCGCGCCATCTATTAAATAAATAAAATTATATCAACTATTACATTCCGCTTTATTTAAAAATATCTACCGCCTTCAGTCTAGTCATTCAGCTATTTATACATCACTGATCTGTGCACTGTAGGCTTCAATTTGAATCACAGTTAGGATCACCACCATGTTCTCCACTACTCAAGTGCGAGATGTTGAAGACAGGCTGGCCATGTCCACAGAACACTATTACTTTTAGGGAGGCCATGTCTCTCGAATAATATGATAGATTTTACTGCTGATGCTGGGCTAAACCCTCCGCCCCTAGTCTTCCAGCTATTTTGGTCCCGTTCTCATGTGAACCATTGTTGATTGTGTGCACCTCGTTTAGCTATCTACTTCATTAGCTAATAATAAAGTTAAAGAGTTTGTTTGAACGCGCTAATCTCTAGAACTACCAGTCGGTTTTGAAAAATTCTTGAGGAAGGTTAGGTAGGCTTAATAACACGCTAAAACCCTTTGAGCCAAGGAAAAATCAGAAAGAACGCTAAGCAAAAACGAAGCACCTAATAGCGCGGGCGGGCGTGCGATGCGATGCGACGCGGGTGGGTCGAGGGGGCGAGAAACAAGAAATTTCACGCGGGCGGAGTCGTGGGCAGAAGCTATCTTATCATATACAACTGTGTAATTTCTCCTAATTAATAGAGGCACATAAGTCAGCGACATAAGTCGGTGTGGTCAGTCCAGTTTCAAAAATAATTTAAAAAAATTAAATCGATTTCAAAATTATGAAATAACTTTAATTTCGGAAGTCGGCGTCTTGGGATCTGTATTTTAGTTTTTTACCACCGACTTCCAACATTAAAGTTACTTATTTCATAATTTTGAGTTCGTTTCTTTTTGAAGTCGATTTATATTTTTTTTTATTCTGTAATTTTTAGTTTTTAGTAAAAACTGGAATATTTGTTTGTAAAAGTATTTACTAGTTTTGTTATAAATATTGCACTAGAATTTGACCATGGTTTTGAGATGTTTTCCCTTTGACACCACACCCGTAGCTCGTATCAATAAGCCAGGCCGTCACACTTACACGTCCATTATTTTGAAAACTACTGAACCGATTTTGATGAAACCTTCATGCCCTAAGTTGAAGTAAATGTAAGCCAACAAAAAAGAATGGTCACGATCCGATTAATAGATTTGTAGAAATGCGTGGACATACATACATCTATAAAATTTTGTATATTTGTTTGGAAGCCCTAATAGATTATCATATGCAGTTCCAATAATATACGAATACGTATCGAATTGATAACTTCTTTTTTGAAGTCGTTAAAATGTAAGGCAAAGCGTGGCTGAGCTCTCCAAAACTAATAAGTACCTACATTATTTCTATTGTGTTTATTTTTTATCGTTTTTTATTTAGCTATCTTGAAATTTTCGTTTGACGGAGACCTAGATGACTGATGATGTCACCTACCTGATGGTGGAATCTGAAGGCGGGTATAGGATCTCACTGACGGCACTATGTAGAACATTCATGGTTTTACTTATTTGAATAGAATATAAATCGCACCTTCGGTAAAACAAGGGCACAACTGCACTTTTTGTAATTTTACAGGAGAGCCATTTTAAGATTTTTTTTTCATATTCAAATCCGTATTATTCTGCTCATACCACCTTGAAGTTATTGATCTTTGTATAAAACCTGTTTTTGTTCCAATAAAATATTTGTATTTGTAAAAAAAAAGCCCTATACTTTTGTGATCCCTTATGAAAAGAGCATTTTTAAAGCACTTTGGCATATTTAACCGACTTTTTGAAATTTTGACATTTATGGCCTTGTCTTACCGAAGGTGCGAAATGTTGAAAGCTAGGTCATCCTAACTATTTCCATTACTGATCCAATAAGCACTTACCTGGTCATCATCAGACCTTCAGAAAGTATCATGTAGTAACATTCGTGCTCAATTAGATAAATGTTGAAAGCTGGGTCATCCCATTTCCGTTATTGAGAACCGATAAGCACTTACCTGGTCATCATCAGACCTTCAGAAAGTATCATGTAGCAGCATCCGTGCTCAATTAGATAAATGTTGAAAGCTGGGTCAACCTATTTCCGTTATTGAGAACCGATAAGCACTTGCCTGGTCATCATCAGACCTTCAGAAAGTATCATGTAGTAGCACCCGTCCATAATTAGATAAATGTTGAACGCTAGGTCATCATCAGACCTTCAGAAAGTATCATGTAGTAGCAAGCGTGCTCAATAGATGTTGAAAGCTGGGTCATCCTAACTATTTCCGTTACTGAGAACCTTGTTATGAGATGTTGTCCCTTTGACACCACACCCATAGCTCGTATCAATAAGCCAGGCTCTCACACTTACACGTATTTGTCTATTATCTTGAAAAGTACTGAACCGGTTTTGATGAAACTTTCACTGTGCCCTAAGTTGAAGTAAATGTAAGCCAACAAAAAAAGAATGGGCACGATCCGATTAATAGTCTCGAAGAAATGCGTAGACAAACATACGTCTATAAAATTTTGTATATTTGTTTGGAAGCCCTAATAGATCACTAATAGATATGTGAATATCTCGCAGTTCCAATAATATTACATACATACGTATCGAATTGATAACTCCTTTTTTTGAAGTCGTTAAAAATATTTTGCATGATGACTGGCAAATTATTACTTACGCGAGAGAAGAAAATACGGTAACGGTGTATTCCCGTTCGTCCGCCTGCCGTCGCTGATAATATTAAATTAATTCCATCATGTATAATTTATTCCTGTTCGTTCTATCGATTTTGTCAGTGGGACGGGAATAAATGTAATTTTTTATTTTTTTTCTGGTCGTGCCACCTGTGGGAAGACGGCAGAGGGACGAACGGGAATACACCGAAATTACTGTTGCGGACTTACTAGTAGTCACGCAGATATGGCAAAGACTAGCATACTCGTATGAATATAATAATAACATTCCGAATGATCATCTGACTGTACCTACATTGGCTTTACCAGTTTTTTTCTTCTTTGGGGCTTCTTTATACGGCGTGATGTTTTTTTTTTTAAATTAATGTTTCCACTACTGAATATATTCCAGTGTGTCCGTCGCGCCCCAGGTAGACATCCAGTATTAGCCTAGATGACCTTGACTGACAAAGAATATCAAGTCTGCTAGGATGATAGTGGCATACCTTGGCATGTGAATAGGTATTTCAGGATGCATATTGCAACAGTAACTTTATTGTTTTTTTTTTTTAATGTAATTTATTATGAAATTCAAACTTATCTAAAATTATTCACTTTCACTAATCTTTTTCGGTTTTTTTTGCTGTGGTTCCACATTCCCATTCACCTGTTCGATCTTTCTTTTCTTTTTATTCTTCTTTGATTTTTTTTTATTACTCTTCTGTTGGTTCTGATTTTCCTGAATTTGTTTACCTGTATTTGTTTTCACTGCAGGTTTACATGAGCCTACAATATCTAGCAAGCTCTTAAAATCTAGCTTAGTTTCAACATGGCAGCTCTCATGGAACTGTTGCATTGTATTTATTAACTTTTTAAGTGTAACAAAGAAGTTATTTTTGACTGTGGATTCTGTATCACTCGTAAGTGATTCTGTTAAAGTGCTTGAGAAGGTCGACTCTAAGCTGGCTAAAGCTTTGAGAGCTATCTCAGAAGTAGGTTTGTTTCTTTTCAAAGAACGATAAAATCCTGCAATTAACTCCAATCCTTCGTTACGGCGAAATTGCCTAACGTTATTATTAAAAACATTTTCTATTATTACTGGCACAAGTTTGTAACTGCCAATCCATTCCGTTTGCAAGACATTGTGAAAGAAAATGATTGGGAGCATACAGTTACGGTTCTGGAAGTAACTTTGCAACGATTCCTTAAAAATTTCAGTTATGGGCGAGACAAGCTTGCTCTTTTTCGGCGATTTGGGTGTTTTTATTTCAATCTTTAGTGAACAATTTATTATGAATGTTGCAAAAAATGTTATGACGTCACCAAGAGCTTGGAATAAAAAGTGACTCCTGGCGCCTTTATCTATTGTTGCTTTCAGGTGGTCACATAAGATATCCATATCAATATCATCTACAGAAGAAAACTTTCTAACTTTAGCCAGAGTTTTAATCGATTTTCTGACTCTGTTTTCCAATTCATTAAATTGCCCATCTTGGATACAGAATTCCAGACATCTAGTCAGAGGCGCAATCATACCTAGACATATATCCATCGATGGATCTTTTTCCAAGTAAATATCAATCAGATCAAGAACCTTGATTCTAAAGTCTGACAAAGCCTTTTTATCTTTGCGATCTTTCTTGGATTTTTTTCCTTTCCCTTGATGGAACTGCTTAAAGGCCTCTGCTAGAGCATCATCAAGTTTTTTGCCTTCCTCTTCATCTATCATATCGGCATCAACACTCTCAGTGTCGGACTCTAGAGCTGCCGCGCCTAACGCTTTCTGGACTGCTAATCTTAACTGCTCAGGCGTTCTCATTTCCTCATCGTCGCCGTCCTCGTCGTCTTCTTCACCTTCACTGTCACTCTCTTCCTCTTCGTCGCTTTCGGCGTCACTTTCTTTGCCATTTTCTTTAACTTCATTTTCGTCACCTTCGTTTTCTGAGTCGGAGTCCTCATTCGTTAGTGGATTTGATTCATTTTCAGGATCTAACACCGATACTATTTGTCCCACAGAAGATGGGGTCAAGTATTCCGACAGTAATCTAAATACGCATTGTACTACAGATCTGAGGACACTGGACTCAGCTGATAATATGGACAACAAAACTTCAACTAACACCTCAATCCATTCTGGTTCAATTGAAATATCTTCTTGTTTTACTATTTTGGATTTCTTTTTCTTTCCTTTTCTGTAATGTTCGTAACAACTTTTAAGTTCCTTTATTGAACTTCTCGCAATTTTTACGTGAACAGGTTCAGAGAAAAGAAACAGTCCAAGTTGGTAGAGCAGAACAAGGAACACTTTATCAACTTTTGATTTAGTGTCATTCTTTTCTATATTCTGACAGACTTCCATGAGCATTTCCCAGCAATCCATATTCTCTTTTGGGAATTGTTTCTCTATTTTTGTTCTTACTTGTTCTTTTTGTAAAATGCTACAAATAAAACTGCTCAGAGATGACAAAACTGTGACTAGATTGTCGACGTTCGAGAATCGAGATGTGAAACAACGGTAGAAGCACGACTTGATAGCTCCTGGAAGCAAGAAAAATATGGTTTAATTAGTAACACACACAATAAAAACAGTGCCGACATATTGTTAACAAAGCAAATGCACATTTACCTGATAGCTCACTGCTGACGGCCACTGTCTCATCACCTCCGACTTTAAAGAAGCCAAAGCACATGAGTAGTTTCATGTAGGTCAGCTTCAATTCTGTATCATCTTTCACAGATTCATGGCTCACCAAATATGAAATGAGTTCAGCTGCCTTCACTCTCTCGTTATTGTACCAATTCCTCTCAACATCTTCTTTTATTAATTTCTTAGAAGTATTCAAAAGTACACCTTTCAATAATTTAGCCATTTTCTTCACTCCATCTTTAGTTAAATCTGAAATGATTGATCTCACAATAGTATTGCCTGTAATTTCAGTGAAATTCATTTCACCAGGATTTAACAAAAGTTTTTTTAATATCTCAACTCTTACAGAGTCATCAACTTTATCTGATTTTAATGCTTTAGCTAAAGCATTGAGCAGTTCTCTCTGTTTTTTAATCATTATTTTGTTATCATCTTCATCATCTCTCTTGCTTCTGATCTTGCTTGCTGTTTGGAGTCCTTTGAACCAGTCCATGAACAGTTTAAAGAAATTTCTGCTGATCAACTCTGGTATAATATCAACGTTTTCGTTGATGTTGTTCAGAATAATGGTAAGAATGTTGAGTGCTACTAATTCTCTATTTCTGTTATGCTTTACAAGTTGGCTATCAATGCCTGATATCCAAAACAGTTTTAAATGAGGTGAGTTGGCAATGTTTGCAGAAATTTCCTTGTAGATGGGATGACTAATTGAGTTGAAATCAATTCCAGTCTGAAATAATAAATAAATTTAAAAATTTTGTTGCATTCTTTCATCTGATCAATTGATCAAATGATTAAAAAAAGTATGTACTCAAAATGTGGTTTAGATGTTTAGATCGAAATTTCTTTATGTTTGGGGCTCTAATAAAAAACCATTTTGATCTCTTACCATTATTTTCTCAGATATTGTATGAATGTTGTCTTCACAGAGTATTTCAGTAACTCCTATCAATTTCCTGAGCTTCACTTTGGCTGGGAACTTAGAATTGACCATCATCAGGAAGTAGAGGGAATCGAGGCTTTGCTCCTTAATGTCTTTCTTGAAGTCTTGTTTAATAAGCGGCCATATAAGTGTAGCAAATTGCTCTGCATCCACCTAAAATACAAGTAGCTTAATATTTTCAGTTTTTTTGTTGTCTCTTATCATAACTTATCATTTGGACATAGGCTAGGCTGTTAAAAAGAATTGAATGAGTCTTAAAAAAAAAAAAAATAGAATTTCACTTACACCATTGATAAAATCAAGTAATATGAGGTATGCTACAGTGCTGAGATAGGACTTCTTCTTGCCAGCTGTCATTAGCAGTTGAATGACTTGCGCCTGCTCCTCACTAGTACATTTGAGGAAAAGTCTTGAACGGAAGACTGCACCACAGACTAAAATCTGACCAAGAGCCACATCACCAACTTCCTGAAAATATATAACAATTTTAATGCATTCTACTGACATTGCCATTACAGATGTTAGATAGTCAATTTTAATTACGAATATCTAATAATAAATACTTACACTTTTGGAAGAGCCATTGCTATGAAGCTCTTTCTTGATAAGTTCCAACACTTGTGGAATAGTGACTTTTTCAAAGTTGGACAGCAATGCCACCAGAGTTGCAAAGTATCCAGTCCTCATATCAGGCAGATTGGCGCCTAAACTCCTTACGAGCCTCTTGAGGACGTACTGTAGATCTTTTTCATTCTAAAATGTAAAACAGCATGTATTGGTAACAGTTTTTGATTTGTCATGCAAAATTGTGTTTAATATATTGTGATATTTACGTGTACAAGAAAAGCAATTATCTGATAGGATAGGACAGAATACGTAAAGTTAAAGCCGTCAAGGTCAACTTTTCCACCCCGTCACTTTAGAAAAATAACATAGTATAAAACTAACCTCACTGCCGTGCAACTGTGATATGATTTTACTCCCTCCAAGAAGTTTAGCATCATCTTTCGGGGCTTTAAGAAGATCAAATGCATCTAAAACGGAAGCAGACACTTTACTCGCCGTCTGAGCTTTATTAGAATCAGATTCTTCTTTCATTTTGGTGTAATTATTCAGTATCACTATCACAACAGTTTATTTCCACATGGAACGCACATTTTACGCCACTCGTGCCCGTGCGATTTGTTGTCAATGTCACACGAATTTGACAATTTGACACAGAACACATATACACAGGAGAATTTGACACACTTTATAGTGTGTGAAATGATGATTGATAAATGATCATTTTTGAATTTTTAGCATCACTATGTAATCGACTAAATAAATTAATACCTACTGCAAATAAATGTCTAAATACTAGGCCAGCCCACACTGTGGTTGCAGTTACCACACGGTTTTTGGCCACAAGATTATGTGACATGAATCACATGAAGAAATCAAAGTAAGTGCCCACTCTGGTCTCTAGTAATTTTTGCCGCCACTGATTGTAGTGCACAATAGAACATGCGCGATCACAGGTCGAGATTTCGAGGGAGGGTCAGCAACAGCATGGGCACCGGCACGATTATGATAGTAATAATGGCAATTAATTGCGAGGTAAGAGCAAGCGAATCGAGCTCGATAATTTTTGACGACCTAAGCAGATAAACTCAGGCTCGTTTTACAGCATTATGAAATGTTTGGATTTTGGAAGCCCTTCGAATTTAACGTATGTACAAATGGGGTGGTTGAATTTCCTAGTTTGCTTATTGCTTTTTTCCTTAATGTTTTTGTACACGCCCAGGCACAGTAATAATAATGATAATCCCCACCGCTGTATCTCTACGTTGACGTCGTGGTGGGGCTTGCGCACTCCGAACTTTAGGTCTGTACCGGTAGAGTTTACTTTGCCGGAACGGGTCTAGGAGCCAAACCTAGAGAGATACAGAAACCCGCAGAGCAGCATGTGGCGAGCTGTTGGGCAGTAGCGACCCCACGGTCCCTATCTCCCGGGAGAAATCTTGTCCTCATCTCTGGCTTGCCTTAATTGACCGGCTGGAGTGAACACTGACGAGGAACAGAGCTCCCACTTCTTTCTTGCCTTTATTGGCCGGCTTGAGTGGAGATTCGCAAGAGCAAAACTGCTCGGAGGAAGGAAGTGTTCCAGTAAGGTGCTGGTAGGGATCTTAACCGTACTTCCGGGATTGTCCTGATAGCCGTGAGATACCTCTCCACTGCTATCAGGCCATCTCCGACATCAGCGATCTTCCTTATGACGACCATTACATTACTAGCTTAATTAGCACATAGTGTAACCCCACCATGGCTCAAGTACAGTTATAAGGTCTAAAAATAGGAAAACAAGTAAATCATGCAGTCCCTCAACATTTTGAATGATTCTTTGCTCTTTGAATGCATTCGTAACAAACTAAATGCTTATAATAAATAATATTCGCAATTTCTTAAATCCCGAGATTTAATCGCCATGTTTATGATTTCAAGATTTTATACATATGAGGTATTATCCACTCTTGTTACTTCCTTCCTTCCACGAAGTTTAGGTATTTATGCTCCACCTATTCCGACCTCTGATCATAATTGAAATGATCTTTTATGTTGTGCATTAAAACTTATAGAAATACAGTATTTTAACCTGTAAAATCACGTCTGTAAAATAACAAAAACCAGCGAAATCGGTAAAACGTGTACGGCCTCTTAATATTTCTTTTTTTTATGTTGCATTGCCTACATTGTCCCACTGCTGAGCAAAGGCCTCCCCAAATCCTTCCAAGCATCCTTTTCTAGTGCCACCTCGATCCAATCCTTGCGGTACGCGTCTATTTAATATTCATACCACAATAAACGTTAGTACATAAGAAATTAAAAATTATAAGTAAAAAAAATTATGTAAAGATAAATAAAATTTTAAATAAGAAATTTAAATAAGACTCCAAATAAACGTAATATTTTACAACTGCCAAATTGCTCTATTAAGGGGGAAGCGTCAGGGTAGCCCGCGAAATTCAAATTTTCTTACGTTTTTTGCAATTTACAAGTCGGTATTATATTGTACGTTTATAGTTTGCGGTCGTAACAAGTATCTATTTAAATAATTAGAATCATTAAAGTGATCAATACAACTTTTTAAGACCAGGTAATCCCAAAAAATGACTATTTCATGAAATCTTGACATTTTAGGATAGAATATACAATACACATATGTGAGCAAAGAGCAATGTGGCAATAATGGATCCAACTGCATTGACCTAATCTACCAGAACGCAATTTTGTGATAGAATAGCAATCCATGCCATAAACCCATAAGCAAACCAGTGACTGGGAGAAGTTCGGGCGCACTACTGTGCACAGAGTCACACTCTGCCGGTATCTATCTGGAAAATTACATTGATTAATAGGGTTATTGCTAAATTTTTTCTTCGTTGTTGATTAATTGAATTGTTTTTACGTGTTAGGATTCAGCAAACGTTGAAAATAATATATTAGGATATGATTAGGATTAATTATTGACAATGTTTCCGGGTATCCATAGACTAAATTAAAGTTCCTATTTGATTTGATCTGTGATTCAAATACAATCTAGAAGTGATTTCATCAAGATTTCATTATTTCATGAATCGAGTCGTATGTTTGAAAATATGTACATATGTCTCTTGTCTGTATTTTGTTATAGAACGGGAAATACTATAAGTTGATAATTTCACGATTTATCACGGAACATAACACGAAAGCTGTTTTGGTGATTGTTACATTTTTATTTCAATGTTGATATGCGAAAAAAATCATCGCTTCGTCGCTTCCAGAGTTTGATGCGCGCGCCTTTAGTGTTCCATGTTTCTAAACATGGCAGGTCGAAGTGGATACGATGGTGTTAATCCCAGGTATTTATTATAAAATACTACAAAAATCATGCTTGATTTCATAGTACAGTGCGTGCTGAAGGGTTTTATTTGTTAATTTCACAAATGCCGCGGAATCCGACGTTTCATAAAAAAAATGTTCATGTTTTTGCTTTCCGATAACATTGAATGAAAATAGGATTTTTACCCAAGCTTGCAAAGTTATATCTATTTCTTCAATGTTATCATGTGCTACGAAGTGTCTGTGACCATTTGTTTTGAGTCGGGAGTGCGTGTTTCAGAATTTATAGGTTATGAATTACCTACGATTGTGGTGCTCGTTTCAGGGATTATGGTGGCGGTGGCGGCAGAAGAGCGCTCGGCGGCCGCCCTCTTCCTACCGAGCCTCCATACAAGGCTTACGTCGGGAATTTGCCCTCTGGAATTATTCAAGGCGATATTAATAGGATTTTCCCTGTAAGTATTACCTACCTACCCTCGTATTGTCTTGGCTTCATTGTTTGTGGTGTGTGAGATGTCACAGTATCAAGGATATCTTTGTTAGTACACTACAAGTGGTCTGCTGCTCAACTGAATTTAATATAAAATCATAACTAAGTCACTAAGTTTAATCAGTCCACTATTATAAAATGTTCTTTTTAGCTTATTTCACATTACCATGAAATAATGTGTAAATGTTTATCCTTTCTTCATTTCTTTTAAATATAAATACAAGTTAAGTTTCCAGGTATAATTGATAAACAATATGTTAGAGAGACTGAAATCAGTTTTACTCCATAACAATTAATGTATTCCATGTTGACCAAATTACAATGTTGACCAAAACAAATTATAATTTTTAACAATCATCTCATTATGCTATGTGAAAGTTTGAATAAAAACAAACTATTAGGACTGCTCAACAAATTATTTCAGCTTTTTAGTTCCTTTGCTATTCCTTAATGAATTTACCAAAATTGCAATCAATTGTAGGCAGTTATCATTTAATTTTAATGTATTAACATCTTATCCAGTTGAATTTCCCCTAAGGCTACCCACTGACCCTTACAATAGATATTTTTTAATACATATAACTAAACCAGACCAAAATGTTGATTAAAGAAACAGCTAATAATAAGGAATGTATGCTTATCTAATATACCTACTTTACTTATAGTTTGTGTCTCTGAAACCAGGCTTTCTAATGTGCATGGCATGGAGCGCTGCTCTTATAGTATAGCTATTGACTACTGTGCAGTTATTTGTAGCCTACTTCAGAGTGGCTAAATTACATGACACAAACTATACTATAGGCTGTAAAGCAGCCAGGCAGCTACTGTGTCTAAATGTGTCTACTAAGGTTGCATACACATTAAAATAACTATTAAAGTAGATATTAACCCTTGTGACTGGACTAGTCAGGGTATGACATAATATGTTTACAGAGCTACTGTAAACACATCTCCATTCTTATAATGGAAGACAGTCTTAAGGTCACTAGTGAGTGATATAATACTTCCGAAGGTGTATTATCTACTCTTACTACATGATTTTGTATGTACACTTTTTTGTTGTGTATAAAATTCTAGTTCGTTATCATCACATGGTCCTAAAATTTAGCCAATCAATTGAAATAAATTTGTTTTTTTTTAATATCCTGCCATTATCATCATTCTTTGATAATGAGAATAAATCAGTATGTCTTTTAAAAAACCTGTCCTTGGTGTTTGCTAGAAATTGAAGGTGCTATCTACATAGGAATCTATATTTTCGCATAATTGACAGGCCAGCTGGCGTGGTTGGTTAAGATACTGCCTATCATGTCGCAGGTCGTGGGTTCGATTCCCATCCAGGACAAACATTTGTCTGCATGAACATGTATGTTTGTCCTGAGTCTGGGTGTAATTATCTATATGTAAGTATGTATTTACAAAAAAAAAAGTAGTATATGTAGTATATCAGTTATCTGGTTTCCATAGTACAAGCTCTGCTTAGTTTGGGATCAGATGACCGTGTGTGAAATGTCCCAGGATATTATTATTAATTATCATGAGGCCAAACTTGTTAGTAGTAAATATCTTGCAACACAAACTGCGATTGATTCATACATACCGAGGTCAAGTAAACTAATAAACCATACTAAACAAAAAAATGTGCAAACTTTTTGTTTGTGAATTATAAAATTAGAAACTATTTGCTGAACACCAAGGCATCATTTGCCTAGCCTTTTCTCAACTATGTTGGGGTCAGCTTCCACTCTAACCGGATGCAGCTGAATACCAGTATTTTACATGGAGCGACTGCCTATCTGACCTCCACAACCCAGGCAACTACTGTGTAATGCAATACCCATTGGAAAGACTAGTGGTCAGACTTTTGGGCTTCTGGTGACCTGTAACAACTGTCATAGATCTATGAATGATAGCCGGGACTAAGGGCTTAACAGCACAGAGGGGTATTGGTATCAAGATGGTCACCCATCCAAGGATCAACCACGGTAAGCGTAGCTTAACCTGATCGATTGACCCATGCTGCTGTTATTACTTAGCCAAGAGCCCCAAGTATTACAAAACAAACAGAACAATAACCAGCACTAATTTTCTTTTAGCATAATAATCAGTCTATAATATTCCTACTACTAGGACTCTGGCCTCTGCTGTGTGAGATGAGCTAAAATATACCACACGCAGGTCCAGTGCGGGTTGGTGAATATCACATCTTCAAATTTTTGGTTCTAGGATATGCTTGTTTGATATTACTAACCAATAATACATTATTGTTTCAGGACTTAGTAATTAAACATGTGAGGCTGGTGATGGATAGAGAAACAGATCAATTCAAAGGATTCTGCTATGTGGAGTTTGAATGCCTCGGGGATTTGGTAAAAGCAATTGAAATGAATGGTGTTCTAAATGTAGATGGGCAATTTATTAAAATTGATGTGGCTGAAGAAAAAAGAAATGATCGGTGAGTCTCTAAACTATAAAGTAAGTTGATATATCATTTCTTATGTTGGTTACTGTTTAAAAGAAATACAGTTATGACTAAAGCAATTTTGTAAGTAATTATGTATATAGCTAGTAAGTATTATTAATCAGGGATGGAATGTGAATTTTGCGGTGTGGTGCAAGTAATATTATAAAAGTCCATCAGAGGATTTTTAGGGATAAAGTGAAATGTAAAGGGCTCATGAACTGCACTGCTCTGAACATGCACCTCACAAAATGCTTAAATACAACATGTTACTTCGAAATATATTAAATCAATGCCACTAAGAATTACTTAAATACAAATTTTTAAGTGGAATTGTTATCAACCTGTTGGATTAATTTCAAAATAAATGTTTGAAAAATGTTTTCATAGGCCCACAGTAGAATTCCGTGGGTGTCATAACACATACACAACTGCTCCAGATATAATAGAAATATTGTACTGATGCGTGAATCAAACATGACATGACCCTGACCACGCTGGCAGACACTGCACCACTAGGTATCAAAATGGTGACGTATGTTTTAAAGAAATTGTCAAGTAGCCCATTTATATTACCTCAGGGCTATACTTACCGGGCTTCTGTGGATATTCTTGCCGTTGCAGCAACGGGAGGTCAACATAATTTAGCCATTTTGCTTGTTAAGCTTGTGTCGACCCGGCAGGAATCATCGCTGAACCCCGCTGAAAGTGGCGCACGAAGTAATAAACAAATAAAGTGCAAAAAGATTAGCGACCGACTTAATAACTAATTTTGCGAGTACGGCACTGAGGAAAGAAAACCCCACCGTCCGTCACGATATCTATGACTACGGTCACGACATTATGAGCAATGTTCCCACCTGCGCAGAAAATGCATTGAATTTGTTTACTACTCCGTGTTGTGGTCGTAGTGCGGTGTTGTAACACAGTGGTGTGACAGGGGAGGCTTCGACCGCGGCCGGCGCGACGGCGGCGGTGGCGGTGGCGGCGGACGGGACGGCGGGCGAGACGGCGGGCGCGACGGCGGGCGCGACGGCAGCCGGCCCGGCGGCGGAGGCGGCTTCCGGCGGGACGGTGGCGGCCGCGGTACGTACGACCACTTGGATGCGCTCGACCGCCGCGCGCCGCGCCACCAGGGTGGAGGGCTCGCTCATGGTAACATCGCCTCATTACTAACATTTGCGGACTCACCTCACACTTGTACTGAAATATTAAAGGTAGTGAAACAGCTTCCTACAAAAGGGGTTGGTTCAATTTAATGAATTTGTAAGTAATCAAACTAATCTTTAATCATGTTTGGGATAATAATAACCATGGTTTGAACTTTCACATTTACTCCGATAAATTGGGGACTACATTCATTTACGGTTTTATTCATATTTAATACAGATTAAACTTAAAACAGCAGATAATCTGCAAAGTAAAGTGGTTTGCCAGCAATGTTGAAAAGCAACACTTAAATTATTCTTACCTATTTGGATGCTAGGGCTCTACACGAAATACAAAATGATCATAAAATACGTATTGTCGGGATATTTTCGTGCAGTGCTTCGCTATTCATTGTGATTATGCTAAACACAAACACATTGAATAATTAGCTGGCTGCTTACTGTTCCTAACTTGTGCAGAGATAATAACTATTATTATATCTGGTTTGTGGGTAACAAGATGACCTTTAAATCATTTGCTTGCATTGCATTTGCCAAGAGCTGGTGAAATGTGTTTTACTTTTTATTCACCAACCACTTGCTTGACTCATGGTGTGTTTTGTGAGTGATCTGCCTTTAATCTTACATATCTCATACTAAAATTAATGGTCATTTTGGACATTTTGTGAAATTCCTTTTGTTTTCGGTTTCCTCTCTCTTTCTTGTTTTGCGTGGTGTAAGAGTGGTGTGAGTCATATATTTATACTTTCAGGGAAATTCCCTTTTGAGCTACACTTACCAGCTTACAGTGAGTTTTCATAGTGACGCAATAATTTCCAACATTCCACTTATTTCTGTGGGAATTACAAAGTAGATAGGTTACCTAAATAGCATTATGTATTTCTCTTTTAATGTTACATTGAAGCCAACAATCTTGGGAAATCTGCATGTTGCGCCTTGTCGTTGATTTAATTAAATCGTGTAAATTATGACTATCATTGGCATTCTACATAATGAACTTGTACAAAAGCGTGCAGATTTCAAGTGACTGGTCTTTTTAGTTAGATCCAGAAAGAGAAACGTGAAAAGGTGGTGAATAGGTTGTCAAATTTATTTTGGCGTGACGTCATTAATGTTTTCTAAAGCTCTGTTAGTTCTGGTCTCGTGGTCTGTGTATAAGACTGAGAAAAAAAGAAAAAAAAGCTCTGTTATTTTGGCGTCGGGTAAGAAAATAAGGTGGTAGGTTTACCAATCTGTAGTTAGTGGGGCAATATGTGTCTAAATCACAAGCGGACGCGTATCCTGAAACGTGTCCGCTTACGATTTGATTTCGTGGTAAACTATCAACATCTCGTAACCATTGCGGTCCGATAGCGCGCTTCTTAGAAAAAAAGCCTTTTTGCCTTACTGACTACATATCGATGTGGGTCAGACTTAAAACTTTACTGCTAAGGGTCAGACCTATAATTGTACTTAAAAAAAATTGTTGTTCCAAAATAATAGATACGGTGGTTGCAGAGCGTGAGCGAGGAGGAGGCGGCGGTGGCGGGGGCGGCGAGCGCTGGGCCGAGCGCGGCGAGATGGCGGGGCGCGGCTCGCGCGGCGCCAGCGAGGAGCCGCGGCCGGGTGACTGGGGCCGCATGGGGCGCACCGCTGCGCCCGCGCCGCGCCAGCCGCCCGCCCCGCGCAGGCAATTCGAAGACATGCCGCCGTCGCGTCCAGGTACTACTGCTTCATGTCTATTATTATTTTGCTCTACTCTTGTCGAGTCCGTTCGCTGAAATAGTGCCATGGCGGCGCACATGGCTCTAAACATGTTCGAAACGCAAGAGATATTGTCATTATAATTTCTGCACGCCTTTTAGGTGTACCGTCACTATTTGAGCGAATAGACCATTTTGGTCTATTCGCTCAAATAGTGTCGGTCAAACCGGGAAAACGCATCTGTTTTTACAGATACGTTTTCGTGAACGCTGAAGTGATAAAACCCTGACTAGTTCATAATAATAGGACATTATTGTTATCTCATCAAGTAAATTTAATTTCTGTGGGCCTACTTGCACTATTTGATTTCCGCGCGAACTTGTGAATCCAAAACATACGAGTTTAACGTATTATAAAACGCGAAATAAATTAGCAGTGCGTGTAGTCGCTCAATAAGTGTTGTTAACTTGTCTCATATCAACTTTTTCCTTGCATAGTTGTTACATCTCACGAACGCGCGTCAATCATTGCAATTTATACCTTATGACAATGATATAAGTCACATGACGCGCGCCAGTGAATTGCAAGGACTATAGCATGTAACATGTAACTTGCATGGAATGTCAAATCAATTATCAATTTTATGAATTATTTTTTTTTGTTTTGTTTGTGTTTCTAATTAGTGTATTTTGGTTAGGGAGCTCGGGTACGATTTTTAAAAGTGATCTGTACGCGGCGCAGACCTCCTCAGTATTAGTAAAGATACATTCTTGAGGAACTTGATAGATTTTAATTCTATATCTTTGTAAAGTAGCAAATTGCATGTTGGACACGATTTTTTGTAGTTGTTGTATTTTTAGACCATACAATTGTTCAATATTTTTTACAATGTAGAGTAGAATTTCTGATAGATATTTAAATTGTTACATAAAAATAGAATATTCAAGGTTATGATCGCATCTGTTTCAAAATACAGACGCCTGAATATTTAACGTATGTGACATCGCTAACGTGTGTTCGTAGTTTTGCAAATAGTACGAGCGGCCACTGCAAGTATACCTTCGTCATAAGATACCGGAACGAAATAGGAATGCGAAAAAATGTACTACTTCCGGTAGTGACAAGACCTCGGATTTCACGTCATCAGATACCGGAACGCAACTTACGCCAGTTAGTTACCCGTTTATTGGTAGACATAAAATCATCTTGTCTGCCAGTTCCTCGTTGGCCGAAAGTTCTTTGACAGACACATGAGAAGGTGACCTTCAGTACACCCCCCCCCCCCCCGTGACGTAGTAGATCTACGTCATCAGATACCGCAACGAAATTAATGTGAATGTTAGATATGAATATATGTCTGCCAACACTGATTTGGCTGAAACCCCCCGGCAGACAAGATAAACAAAATAAAGTACGTATTCAATGAAAACATAAATAACATAATTATATTCTAGAACACAGTAAATCAGTTTGGCTAAACCAGAAGGGGGAGGGAGAGAAGGAAGGAGGAGGGAGAGTAGGAAGGGGGAACCCCTTGGTAATATTTGTAATATGTATTGAAAGAAGTATTATTTTAAAATTACATTTATTGATTTAAAAAAAAAAAAAGTAATATGCATGTATTTTTTTAAATACTTTCATTAGATACATTCATCACTATATAACAATAAAAAAAATCAACTGCAAAAAGTTATTTAAAATATTTAAGAAAAGAATTAAAATCGCCAACCGAACCAGGCACCGTAAATACCCGCCATTTTGGCGCGCTTAGTTTAACGTCATAGTCAATAATAACAAACATCAAGTGGAGAGTTTAGGTTGAAGAAATATTGTACTCTGCTGCAAATTTTAAGTGTTTTCTATTTTCGACTGATAAATCATCTAGGAACAACCTTCCTATTTTCAGAAGCTATGTTCTTCATTTATTTTAGGTTATGCTGCTTTATATATCTATCTATAAATTATTCCAGAAAATTTGTGCAAGATATAAAATAAACATTCTATGTAATACGTAATTACCTTAAAGCTTTCACTTCTCTGGATTATGTTGTCAAACATTTGGTCATCGAACACATCAATTATCAGAAAATTATCTGACGTCGATTTTCAACTATTTGAATTTCACTCGGTTTTTCTTGCACTTTTTAAAAATTATTTTCATGTTCAAAAGGAAATCATAATCAAAAACATTGATACAGGCATAATTCTGAAGTAATCAAGTTTAAAAAACAAATTTGATTCTTATTTGAATCAAATACTTATTCTGTATTATTATAAAGTATACACAACTACAGTAACCGGAATGAGTCGTGAGCACAAACTGACACCCGCTAGTGTTGGGTAACTCAGCACATGTGCTACCACAGTTGTAGCTACTCACTTGGTTAAAAAGAGTCACTCACTCATTTTATTTAGATGTGCTAGCATACACCACAGGATTAGCTACATAGAACATTTTGTACGATTGCACATATTATACATAAGATTATAGTTAATAATATTTACGATTCTAAGCAAAGGATTTAAGGTCTAAGCTTAATTGACGTCTTTTGCTTTCGTTCGTTTGACGACGTCACGTAACCATTCTCATTTCTCTTTCCCTCATCATCACTCGTGCGAGCTGTGTTAGTCACCGCGTGTGCCAACTCTACCGCGTATATGTGCCGTGTCGCGTTGTCGTCACTACACTCCACACTCGCCGACTCACGGATCGCGCAGCGAGTCACGCGCGACTCACTTACACACTCACAGACAGAACGTAACTCGCGGCCTCGCCTCATTCGTGTGGTAGCACAGTGTGTTAGCACACTTTGTAAAAAGAGTGCCTCGCACGATCCTCATTTTATAAGAGTGGGATGCCCATCTCTAACACCCGCGCAGTAGTTAATTTTTGGGTCTCTTTGGCGGAATGAAGAAGCCGGGGGGCGCCGAACTGCACGCGATTGGTTCGTCAATCGATGCTCGTCGTCTATTGGACTGTCGCCTGTCATGCGGCTACTGTACACTTTCGTGCAGTTTTAGTGACTTACGTTTTGGATTTGACAGGACTAAACTAATATTTATCGTCTGTCTTTTTCTTAATGAAATAGAAAGAAAAAGATGCACTGAGCTTAAATTCGCCACCAAAAAAACCACATTAATTTCGTTGCGGTATCTGATGACGTAGATAGGGGGGTACTGAAGGTCACCTTCTCACGTGTCTGTCAAGTACTTTCGGCCAACGAGGAACTGGCAGACAAGATGATTTTATGTCTACCAATAAACGGGTAACTAATGGCGTAGGTTGCGTTCCAGTATCTGATGACGTGAAATCCGAGGTCTTGTCACTACCGGAAGTTATCGATTTTTCGCAGTTTCGGCTAGTTTATGTTTGGCAGACACAGTGGTACTTATTAAAGTCATGGGCGACACCTATTTCCCATTTCGTTCCGGTATCTTATGACGTAGGTATACTTGCAGTGGCCGCTCGTACCTACTAAAAGTTGTAGTTTGCACCTCGTCATTTGTTCCACTTGAATGTAGTTGAGCTGTGAGTAGTTTAGTTTGGATGAACAGATCACCTGCTGGTCCCGTCCTCAGCTCCCTAACTATTTCTTTTCCAGACACGTCAGGCAGGACGAAGTTGAAGCTTGCGCCTCGGACTGTAAAAGAGCCGGTGAACTCTCTGGCGTCGACCAGTCAGACGCAATCGATATTCGGCGGCGCGCGGCCGAGGGAAGAACGACTCAAGGAGCTGGCGAACGAATAAGCGTTCTAGCAACCCTATACTACCGCGTACTCTCATCTCCCGGTCCCGTGTGTATATGTATCGTCCCGAACCCGATCCCTGTGTTCTCCGATATTTACAAGCAGTCTCGTGTCTCCTCTTAATGCAGTGAGATGAAATTGTATATGAATCTGCAGACATTTTGTTAGGTTATATGAGGTTGTAAATCATTTTTATCGTATATTTTGTTAGCTTTATTATATATATCTAAAGATAGCTTCTTATTGTTTTTGCGTCGTCTCCGCCTCGTTTTCGAGCCCGGGGACCGCGCGTCGGCGTCGTTTGATTAATCCGCAGTATTTAAATTGCTAGTATGTATTGTTTGTCTCATTATAAGATTTATCCGGGCTTGTGTGTACATACGATATCGGCTCGCATAATAATATTAATTATTTTTTCGAAATTAGACTTTGAAGAAAAATATTTTTTGTTCTTTACTTTTGGGTTATATAATATGTGTATTGAAATATTGTAATAATTATTTTATTTTTATTATAGCACTGTGTCGATAGGGGTTCGTAACCGATTCTCTGTTGTATTTGTTTTTTTTTTTTTTTTCATTTATTAATTGTTTAGTTTGTTAGGTCATGAAAATTAATCATTGAACGAGTAATTATGATACATAATTTAAGAGTTGAGATAATATGGTGATGTGATTACGGTGTCATTAATAAAATTAACTTGCACGTACTTGAATTTCTACTTTATTACATAATTGTGTAATGGCAAGTAACGTGGCCAAGAAATGAAAAAAAAATTGCAAAATTGTAACAGAACATAGAAAAACGAATAAAAAGTGAATTCTTTGTAAATAAGGGTTTGTCTAAAACACCTGATCAAAAACATCAATCCAAGTCCATGTCCGCATTCCTGAACACATAAGGAAGTAAACTACATCACATACCACCACACAATCCAGTTTGCTCAGGTCTAGATAAAAAAGGGAAGGTTTCAGCTTTTAAGAAATATGATCCTCTTTCATTTTCATATCAGCCGCAAAATTTGCGCGTCGTCGATGCTCTTATGACGTAACTAAAAGTACCAAGTGCTGCTTTTTCACGATTAGCAAGGAAGAAAACCTGTGTAAAAACATCTTGTAAATAGGCCCAAAATATAAATTTTATTAACAATTTCACTGTCCCAAGGTAATTGGTAATCCAATAATAATATTGCATTATGATGCTTTTTATATGGTCATTTACAGTACGGCCGAAATATGTTGGCAAGTCCGAACTTCGCGCAAAAGCCTGCGCAGTAACATTTTTTAGGAACGAACTTAAGGAATTGTATTACTGATTCTAAAAATTATAATTTTGTAAATACATACTTGTTACGGTCGCGATTCATATTTTAATCATCATACAACCTAATACTGACTTACAAATGGCAAAAAACGTAAAAAAAAAACAACTTGAATTTCGCGGGCTACCCTGACGCTTTCACCTTAATCGACCAAAATTTATGAAACGGCTGATTTCTTTTTCGTGATTTCGGAGTTGGTTCCATAGTGAAAGTTGTTCATATTCATGGGTAGAACACCCTGTGAAAATTTGTGCATTGCTTTAAAACTTTCCTGTGTAGTTGTGTTAAGTCGCCGTAGGTGTAGGGAATTCAAATGATAGGGCACAGTTTTCTTGTGATACACTTTATATTATTCCACGTACACAGTTACAGTTCCGGCACAAGTAGACAGATAATAATAGAAGGAGAATGATTTAGAGAGATGAATTTATCTTATTACGACCGCACGGAAGTAAACAAGGCTATGCGCGTGAGGGCGGATGACAAGCGCTTCGCGTGATGACGTGTCGTGACTGGTGAGCCCGGAGCGGAGCAGAGAGGAGCCCGAGCGGCAGCGGAAGGCGTTGCCCGCGCGCAGCTAGGACACCTGTCCCGCTACCCCGCGTGTTCCCCTGCGGCGATAAGGTATCGATCGCCGTGCGCGCTAATAGATCACTAATCCTAACTTAATATTATAAATGTGAAAGTAAGTTTGTTTGTTACATTTTCAAGCCTAAACCACTGAACCGATCATCCTGAAATTTTGCATATACGTTATCAGATGTACAGACACGGACAATTATGGCAACTGGGCAACTTTCATCCCGAAAAAAGTACCGTTCTCGAAGAAAACAACAATAACATTCTTAGGATAATAGATGGCGCAACGTGTCTTTCGAATCGTGACTGAATTCTATTATTATAGAAACTTTAGTACTGTGTTAAGAGTTTTTTAATTAGTACCTAATTGATTTTGTGAGTCTAGAGCAGGCTTTCCCAAAGTGGACGATTACGCCCCCTTGTGGGCGCTGGATCTTTTCGTGTGGCACGATTAGGTACAGAGAGAGATTAATTAATTTTTAATTTGTGATTATTAATAGACAATAGACTGATATATAAAATTGGTATAATTAATTATTATGTAAAGGGGGCGTTGGATTTTTTTTCTTGTAAAGGGGTCGGTAGTCCATAAAAGTTTGGGAACCTATGGTCTAGAGTGTCGATAGACCGGTTTTTCATCCTCCTAATTATCCTGATTAATATTATAAATGCGAAAGTGTGTTTGTTTGTTGATTACGCTTTCACGCTAAAACGGCTAAACAAATTTGGATGAAATTTGGCATTTGGGTAGATCATGACCTGGAGAAGGACATAGGCTATATACTAAGAGCTTCGAGCATATTAAATACATAAGTGGTGTCCCGGTACTATGGTTACTGCTACACTACCTAATCCTACCTAACCTAGGCACAGGGATTCCTAGGAGGATTTCAAAATGAAAGGTAGGTAGACAGTAAATTGGAACATTTATTTTTAAAATAGCTCGGTAGACTGAGGGTCGAATTATAGTTGGGTTAGGGCCTATACAGCGATTAACCTCCACACAGGTCTAGCACTCCCCTGACGTCACTGGCCGCTGCAGGAGACGAGTGCACGCGCGTCGATCGCCAGGTCCAACGGCTGGGTAGGGTTCGCCGGTTGTTCTGCTACTGTCCACCACGGGGAAGCAGGTGATTAAGGTGTACGTGAAACCCTGTAATGCGCAATAAGCGAAAGCATTACACACTGGCCGTAGACGGTGAGCACCCACAGCAACGTTTAATAGGGAAGCACTAATATGTAGATGTGTTGCTGTGGATGTTCACCATCAGATACGGAGATGACAATATTTTCGGTTACTTAGCCGTTATTCTAAACATTTGAAATTTACAAAGAAAACTAAATTTTAAATAAGCAAGAATGATATAATTCTGAAAATGTGGGGTAGAACTGCAAAGAGAAACAAGTAATAGCGTCTAATAAAAACAATGATAAGCAAAACACAAATGAAAAGATCACCAGCCAAGCAAAGCGATAGAAACCGTTACGGTTTGCTAAGCTACTGGCTAAATTAAATTGTGCAACACTTACCCAATCGGGGTTTAATTCACACACACAGAATATGTTTAACCGTGCACGAGTACCTACTCAGTATATTAGGTACTGATTTAAATAATAAAATGTCGAGGGAACGGTAGGGACGCCTTCAATAAAAACTTGATCGCGATTCGATATAGGTACTCGTATGGACCGTGAAAAAGTGACGTGCGCTCGCCTCGACAACCAGAATCGTCCTGCCAGCGGCGACGTGGAATTAGTTTGTCGCTATGGACCTTGCGCCGCGCCGAGAACAAAGGAATTCCTTTCTGGGTGCCTAATATGTCGCTTGCTTTAATACGTGCGTGGTGATAAACTGCAGCTGGCCAGAAATCTGATTTGATGCGTTCATTTTTAGTTTATTTTAATATTGTAAATAGTTTTTTTTTTAATTAATAGTTACTAAATAGTTTTTCTTATGTATATTTTTCTATTATAATTAAGAATTAAGACATGTAACAATTAATGTTACATTACCCCCCTCGTCTCAGAAAGAGTTTTGCTCTCAAGGAAAACTCGTCTATAGGTTACCACTAGCACGACACATTCATACTATCACCTTTCAAAATCCTTCTATAATATCAAACAAACAACCTTACACAATAGCTTCAACAATATAAAATTATGTTGACGCGACCTTACGTAAACAAGTTATCTGTGATTTATCGCACAGAAAACTAATGCTAGTCGTAAGAAGTTAATTTAAAGGTGAATTGTCTCAACTCCTACAACAACAAAAAATAACACTTCAACAACATTTAACTACACTTAATGTTTTTTAAATCTTTGATATGCCAGACGCCTATATTCTTTCCTGACATATCTTCCAGAACATAGACAAGTGGAGACCGTTTTTCAAATATACGGCATTTGATAAATTTGGGTGCAAGCTTTTTACTGAAATACTTGTCTTTATTGCTTAAAACGAATGCGCGCTTATAGACTATGTCTCCTACATTAAATTCAGCCGGCTTTCTACGTAGGTTATAGTGTGCAGTATTCTTTTCATGTGCTTGCCATAACGAAGCCTGCACATCATTGAATATCGATCGAAGACGCCCTAAGTTTTCAGCGTATAAATCGCGAGGAAGGAACAACACTTCATCGCCCAGGTCATTATCAGTATAGTGCGATCCGCATAAAACTAATTCCCTACCGTAAACTAAAAATGACGGTGTATAACCGGTGGCTTCATTGACGGAATTGTTTATCGCAAACTGCACCTTGGGGATGGAGGTATCCCAGGATCTGTGATCGTTTCCAACAAACGTAGACAAACTAGTGACAATAGTTTTGTTGTATCGTTCTACCGTGTTGACTTGTGGTGTGTACTTCGGCGTGAAAAAAACGTTAGGTATTTTATATTTTTTAAATAGCGCGTCAGTAGACGAACTTATAAACTGCGTCCCATTGTCCATGAAAATTGTTTGAGGAACTCCGTGAACCAAGAAAATGGAATCTTCTAAAATTTTAATAACTATATCCGCAGTAGCGCGACGTACCGGGAAAATATGACAAAATTTTGAAAAGCAGCACGTTACGACCAATATATAAGAATTTTGTTTTCGACTCGTGGGAAGAGGACCCACAAAATCAATTGAGATCATCTGAAAAGGTCTCGAACATTGCTTAGGACGACCCATTTCTCCCAATGTAGTGTGATTTTGTGCTTTATAAGATAAACAAACCGAGCAGGAACCTACATATTTAACGACATCCTGGTGCATATTTGGCCAGTAGTAATTTAATGACAAGCGCCGATAGGTTTTAAAAATGCCAAGATGTCCACCTGTTGGCTCAGAGTGATTTTCGGCTATGATGCTTTCACGGAACTCGCTGGGTACGACTTCCTTCCAGTCAAATTCTGAACAACACTTCATCGCCCAGGTCATTATCATCATTATATTATAGTTAATTGGTTGTTAATATTTTTTGTGAGTCGAAATAACGAATTATTTTTAGTGGTGAAGTTAGGGAAATTTGAAGGAGTAGTCAGACAGCCGTTATATATTTTTTTAAACCATACATCATCTGTGTTGGCATTAGCTAGAGATATTGCATTTACGGGAAAAGCTCTAGACAAGGCATCAGGAATAACATTGTCGACACCTTGACGGTGTTTCATAATAAAATTAAATGAGGACAATCTTACCCCCCATCGAGCTAGTCGTCCTGTGGGATTTTCTAGAGATAAAAACCATTTTAACGCGGAGTGGTCAGTATACACCGTAAATGTTTGGCCGTTTTCGAGATAACATCGCCAGTGCTCGAGAGCCGTTAAAACAGCAAGGGTCTCCCTTTCAGTAATGCTGTAGTTTTTTTCAGGGCTGGTGAAAGATCTACTCATGTAGGCAATTGGGTGTTCTTTACCGTCGATAGTCTGCGTTAACATAGCACCAATACCGTAACTACTCGCGTCAGTGTGCACTTCAAAAGGTTTGGAATAGTCCGGACAAGAAAGAACTGGAGCGGAAACCAAACATTCTTTTAACGCATTAAAGGCCGCGTCAGCATCTGGCGCCCTTAATCGTGGTAGAAATACAGCTGATTAATTCCTCCTCCATTGGTTGTGGGTTGTGTATGTTAGTGGTTGTGTGTGTTAAACGTCTTTATTTTTTTATTTTTGGTTTTTTCCGTTACTGATGTGTACACGAACTTTCACCGAACCTACCCTGCATTAATAATTATTCATTAAACGCCTTCAATAAAAACTTGATCGCGATTCGATATAGGTACTCGTATGGACCGTGAAAAAGTGACGTGCGCTCGCCTCGACAACCAGAATCGTCCTGCCAGCGGCGACGTGGAATTAGTTTGTCGCTATGGACCTTGCGCCGCGCCGAGAACAAAGGAATTCCTTTCTGGGTGCCTAATATGTCGCTTGCTTTAATACGTGCGTGGTGATAAACTGCAGCTGGCCAGAAATCTGATTTGATGCGTTCATTTTTAGTTTATTTTAATATTGTAAATAGTTTTTTTTTTAATTAATAGTTACTAAATAGTTTTTCTTATGTATATTTTTCTATTATAATTAACAATTAATGTTACAGTGGGTATATAGTATACGTTCAACAGATGTGTGGAGTCCGCCACACCAGTATCATAATTCTTAAATCAAAAATGAATTTCATGTCATGCATGAATTCTATTTTGACTATTTTCCCTTGACTCGGCATGCAGAAAATAGGGAAGGGGGGGGGGGGGATTGCTTTGTTCGTTACAGAATGAAGAGGGAAAGGGGGCGAAAGCAACACCTGACTGCTGCCGATGTCGTCGCATACTAAATTCATCATCATTCTCCTGCCCTTGTCCCAATTTATTTGGGGTCGGCGCAACATATCTGTTTCTTCCATACTTCTCTATTTGTCGTCATCTCGGTAGTCACTCTCTTTTTGGCCATATCATCTTACACACAGTCCATCCATCGTTTCTTTGGTCTTCCCCTACTCGTATAGCCATCCACGTTCATACTCAAAACTTTCCTGACGACATTTTCCTCATTCCTCCGCATCACATGCCCATACCACGACAACCGATTTCCACACAACTTTTCAGTCACTGGTGTCACTTTCAGACTTCCTCTTACATACTGATTTCTTATTCTATCCATTCGCGTAACACCCCCCAACCCTTCTTAGCATTTCTCATCTCAGCTGCATGCAATTGCCTTTCATTCAATCTTTTTGTGGCCCAACATTCTGATCCATACAAGACAGCAGGTCTAACCATTGTTTTATAAATCTTACCTTTGAGTTTAAGGGAACTCAAGGGGAAGTTTTGTACTTACCTTAAATTAATATTTGTACCTTAAAGGTCAACGCACAAGTAATAGGCACTGCGGGATCAGCGTCGCCGTGTCTCGAGTCGTTCTGGATCAGGATTAGCCGATCCGGTTACGTGCTTGTGCTTACGTTGGGTAGACGATGAGCGGATGAGATGAGGTGACTATGATCCACTTCAGTGTTTATACGTGCGCGTATCCTTTTTTACACAGACAATACATGGTTGGTTTGTTTTGAAAAAAAGCTCGGATCTCCAGAGACCTGGTTTTCAAAGTACAATCTTCTATTTGTATAAAAGAACAGCGTATGTTTGTAAGACTCTCGTACTGCCCAAACCGCTAAAGATAGAAACTTTAATTTTGTTCAGTAGTTGTAAACAGGGCTCGGAAACGTTATTTTAAATAACGTTTTTAAAACGTTTGTAACAGTTCTTTGTACAGACGCCAGCAGGTCAACCTACCCGAAACTGTCAGATTTTCCCGATCAACCTTGAACCTAATGCCTTAGCAATAAAGACGAAAATCTATTAAAGAAATCTGACAGATCGTAGTAGCTTGATGTGCTGGCGTCTGTACAACATTTTATTCGGAACGAAAACGATATGAGAACGTTTTCAAAAACCGGTTTATTCCGCAGGACACCGCCGCGCGATAAAATCCCGCCGTGATAATTTTACGTCCGTGCGAACGTGAGCTAAAAAACTAAAGCATATAATTATGTATTTGGAATGAGTTTTATAATCGCCTCCCTGCATGGGGAAGTGTAGGAAATGCATAGTATTCTTTTATGAATTTAAAAAAATCTTAGTTTATGTTTTGTTAAGTTTTTGGTAAAAATTTAGTATCGTTTGGCAGGAGGAGGGGGTGGCGGGTAGCGGGGGGTGCAACCTCTCACCTGGCACCACTCCCATGAAAGATAACGCACCCCTTCTTGAGAAAAACAAATTATTGTAACCTAACCTCAAAACACTTTTTTTTTTGTGGATGGGAAATCATCAAATAACTTCTCCCGCTCTGGGTGGAGCGGGAGGGCGTGTCAGACTTCTACTGACTAAAACCCATCCGTGTTCCTTCAGTTGCCTGTGCCAGGGCCACGGTAATTCTTTCGAACAACCCGCAACCCTGGCGGGCATCGGCCCTAGCGGGCCCCCTTCAGCTAGTGCTGACCTCTTTGAGGCGCGCGTGGAACACAACGCGCCGTCGACCCGGGCCTGGTCCTTACCGGACGGCGAGCTACCCATTGCTCGCCATCCGCAAGCCCGCGCCTACCATCGGTCATCGGCGTAAAAGATGACGCCGACGCCACGGAGAGTGCACCGCGCAGCACCCAGTCGTATCCGATGTTCCACAGGAGTGGCCCCAAAACCGAACCCTGTGGAACACCACACGTCATCTCCCGCCGACCCCATCTTTCTCGATCCGGGTAGATGACATATCTGTCCTCAAGATAAGCCCCGATAATGCGGTGGAAGTACTTTGGCACCTTATGATATCAGAGTGACTACCTAATGTTACTCCAGGACAGGGTGTGGAAGGCATTGGTAATGTCCAAAGACACTGCCAAGGCGACCTCACCTTGTGCCATTGCTTCCTCCGCCGGACTTTCACGCGCATGATCGCGTCTATTATAGAGCGCCCCCGACGGAAACCAAACTGGTTACCTGCCAAATCCGGCCCCTCTCTTGTCATGTGTTGGATAAGGCGGTCTGCAATAATTCTCTCGAAGTGTTTGCCCACCTCACCCAACAACACAATGTGCCGGTAAGCGGATGGTGAGTCCGCAGGACGCCCATCCATTTTCAACAGGACCAGCTTTCCAGTCTCTCCAAACATGCGCTCAAGAGTCCCACTAATCGGGGCCAGAACCCATGCACGGCCAGGAATGCCGTCAGTTCCTGGAGCAGTGTTTTCAGCCTGAAGCCTTTGTACTGCCGCTTTTAGTTCTACCTCGGTCACTTCAGGCGCGTCGCCATCGTCATTTTCCGAGTTGGGCACCATAGTAGGCGGAACCATATGCGGTGATGTGTGCTTCCCTTGTGAGGGGAATAAAGCGCTCATCACTCTCTCTAGCTGTTGCGGGTGGAGGCTACGGGATAGTGGAGGCAACCACGAGCAAAGATTGCGCCTAACCTAACGGTAAGGCCACCCTCACGGATCACGTTCTAGAATTGCCAGCAATTCTTCATGGGCTTGGGCTCTAGCCCGCGGGCTAGGGCCCAAACCGATTATTTCCAGCTGAAGAGCCTTCTTCGCCACTCTACACACCTCGTACAGTTCCGCCTCTCTTACCATAGCTTCTGGTGTTCGTCCGCGCCTTCATCGCTGCCTGGTGTACGGGCGTCGCACCGCCACGCATACGATGCGCAAATGCGCAATGTCTTACGATCACCAATACACGGGGCGCCTGGCAGATGGAGAATGAACTGAACATCGCAGATTTGTGTCGTGGCCTCCCGGAACCATTCTGCCTCCTGGTCAATATCGACAGGCCTGAGTAGTCAGTCCAACCAGGCCTTCACGATTAAGGCAACCAGAAGGGCTTCCCGGTTCAGTAGTCGTTTGAGCGCCCATCGCGAGCCATCCTCAACCCCGGTTGGGGCCGCTTGTACCGGGCTATTCGAGGTCTGGACGGAGACGTCAAACTGTATCTGTGATCCGAGGCGACAACGTCTTTACCTCCTCCAATACACGCCAGTCCTGACCACGGCGTGCGACAGCGGGACTAGCAAACGATAAGTCCACTATAGACCCACCCCACTGCTGCACACGTGTCTGAACAGATCCCCGGTATAGAAGCAGTAAGCCTGACTCCACCGCCCACTCCTCCAATAACACACCCCGTGCATCTGCTGCTGGGTAACCCCAAGTCGTGGATTTGGCGTTGGTCACCAAGGACAGGGTGAGGACGGCTTGGACTGATGATTATAACGGGATTTAGGATAGGACTGATATAAGATCAGTCGGTCGGATCGGATATAAGATAAAGGTGAAGATAGTAAATAATGAACAAATTACAATGAGGAAAATGTACAACTTAATATTATTTAAAGTGATGAATGAGACTATACATTTATATACAGGAAAGCTATTTGTGCAAAGTAAAGAAAGTATTGAGGTAGGAACAGGAATACGGAGGGACAAGAGGTTACTGAGAAAAGAAGAACGGTCATATAAGGGACAGGAGAAAAAATGTGATTAAGGTCGCCTACGTCTGTACCACACGAGCAGATGGGGTCGTCGATGATATGAAGTTTGGCAAGATGTGCTGGAGAACAAACATGACCCAGTCTCATACGTATTAAAACGGAGGTCTCCACCTTGCCAAACTTCGCCCTGCCAAACCACGGTTTTTCCGGAACGTCAGGCTGAATAATTGAAAAATAACGGCTCTTTAATTTGCTTGTTGTGTGTGTTGTTTTTGTTGTTTTTTTTTGGAAGTCGGTTGTTTTATTTTTCTATAAAAAGATTATTTGATGATTCTTTTTTGTTCGGTAGATAATTATGAGTACTTTAATAATTTATTAATATTTGTATGATGGCAAGACAAATAACAACGACCCTTTAGAAATAAAATATTTTTCTTTCTTTCTTGGGCCATCAAATGTGGATGTGATACGTATCGTAAAAGCCAATGACCAAAAGTGGTCAGTAGGATATTATTGGGCATTCTACCCCACCTTCCGTTCCATCGGCTCACTCCGTTCGCCTCGTCACTCTCGGTGGAGTAGAATGCCCAATAATATAAATGAAATCCACTGGTTCGGCGCCTATTCCACCCGATGGAATGATCATCTCCGTCACTCTCGGTGCAGTAAAATGTCTAATACTGGTTCGGCACCTATTCCACACGATGAAACGGAAGGTGGAGTATGAATTCCTACATAGTGCAGTAAAATACTGGTTCGGCGCCTATTCCACACCAAAAGTGCGCACCGTGACTTACAGCTTAGTACGGCCGTTATTCTAAGTGCGTACGATGTGGCTATGTAGCCCCCTAGTTATCCTAACGCCCTAGCCTACCATACAAACCACACCAAACGTAGGTTACGTTGGTTTTACGTGAGGGAAGTCTGTTACCAGGAGACCTACGGGAACAGACGGAACTTGGGTAGGAATAGGGGTTTGTGTACGTCGTGCAATGTACACAGGAAATGGTTTTCTCACCGCCGATCCCACAGACTCATAGGATCGATGACGGCTAAAGGTGTCTTGGCCACAGTGAGAGGAACACTTTATTTCTAAAACTCAATATTAACTTACCGCGTTACCGTTATTTTAATTAAGTCATTCAGTCGACACTAGTTTACTTATTAACAAATAAGGGTGCTCGCTACTTGAACTGGTAGCCTAAAATTCAGGACAGATTGTCACATGTCTCTCCACAAAATTAGAGGTAGCTCATAACCTTAATAGGCTACACACTTACTCCGCTTAAGTGACCAGATTGGCTCGAGGATCATCTGAACTTTAAGTTACCCTACATTAAACTAAAATCCAGGACAGATTGTCTCATGTATCTCCACAAAAGTAAGAAATAGTGCATACCCGGAGGCACCCACACATTCTATTTTCTGTGACCAGATTGGCTCGAGGACATCCAAATTTTAATTTAATTAATTCAAACAGAGAGCACTACCTTGCTCCACTTCCCTACTAACTGTTACTAACTAACAATATATCGCTTTGTAATCGACACCAGCAGTTAGCAAGGTACCTTTACACTCGACGATACCCGCGCCGTTCTCAGTTGCGAACCGCCTGACGGCAGCGTCGGAAACCGTGATCAGTTAGTCAGCCTAATAAAAACAAGTAATACTGTGTATGCTGCGTGTGCAACACGTTTTCACAGTCGTTCTCAAAACAGTACACACGTATTGTCCGGCGTCACCGCACCGTTCTTTATCCTGAACGCTTTCATCAGACAGTTGTAACCACGTAGTGTAAATGGTATTTTATATGTGCAAGGCTGCAATCTTGCAACATGCAGTCTAAGCAGTTTTGAACTTCATTGCATCTTGAGTAGGTATGTGTGTGTGTTAAAAGAATTATAATGTTGAATGTAACATGATCGTCGTTCACGTTGTAGTATTTAATTAAATTTAGGTTTATACAGAATTGTCTAGGTACTTCACATACCTACTATGTCTTACCTAGATTTGTTGTAATCTAGTTTATATAAACTATAATAAAATAATACTTATACCTTCTTATTCTTAATAAATCTTCACTGAATTCGTCTTTTATAGAACTTCCTAAATATTGTTTTCGTATTTATATTTGAAGTTTGTAATCGCTTCTAATTTATTGTGTTTCATTCTTCTAGGTAATAAGATTATATAATCTTATTTATATGAATATTTATATGATATATTTTTTATCAAGTACAACATGTATTATTGGTTGAACCATTACCCACTTCGATCGAGCGCGATTTTAACTTAGATAAAAGAGAACCCTGTGCACAACAAGATTATTTGGGAGCATTATAATAGTACCTATGCTAAAGTTAAACTAAAGTTATTATCGATAAATTAGACAACTATAAAACCATAACTCAGACATGTGTGTTCGATTCCCACACGATACAGTTTCTTGGATTCTTTAATTGTGGGTTTAAGTGATTATTTAATAATACGAATTAAAATTTTATTTGTGAGTATTTTTAAATGAACTTATTCCACAGTAGTATTTTATGTGATTATAATATTAGTCCCGAGTTTAACTGCAACTTAACATTAACAACCACACGGATTGGTTTGTGCGTATTACAAAATGGTTTATTATCAAAATAGTTACGATTATTTTCAACTACCTACTTACTTCTTGAGTCAACTATGCTCACAAAATTTACTTTCAACGACGCGATCTACCTACGAGTTTCACCTCTCGCATAAACGTAATTGTGATGATAAAAATTCTCAACAAACATACAACAATTATTCAATTAATTATACATATTAATTCAGTATTGAGTCATAAAGAATAACAGGGATCGGGTTCACTTTGTCGGCTTTATTTTGCGGTTCTCATGAACAAATTGCAATTTAGCGAAATTGGTATGCGATCAATATAGTTCAATATGACATAAACGACATATTTTTTTATACAACTGTAAGACATGTACTTAGAGTTTAAAATTGAAACGATCTATTTTATGCTTAAATTGTATTTTTTGTGAATATAAACGAATTAATTTCAATCAATAAATTACATTCGCTCCAGAATCTTCAAAGTGACAAGTAGTACTAGCAGTACTTTAAAATCAACTTTAAAACATGTAAGTGAGTACTTCTTAATTTTAAATTTGTAGTCATAATGCACAGCTACGGACCTGGTTTTTGCCTGCCGGCTGTTGTAATTAACATGTTATATCTATCCATCGTGATTGCTACTCAGCTACGGACCTGGTTTTTGCCTGCCGGCTGTTGTAATTATCATGTTCTATCTATCCATAGTGACTGTTACTTAGCTACGGACCTGGTTTCTGCCTGCCGGCTGATGTAACTGTTCTCATCCTGTCATAAATTGATTATTGTATCTCAAAAAAAGACCTTAAACGGTTATTTGTTTTGTTATATAAAATATTAAGTACTTTTTATCTTGTGTTTTAGGTCTGACTCCGACGTTTCCCGTGTGTCCGACTACATAAAGAGCCCGCCGACTGCTACAAAGGTCGTGCCGAGCAAGAGCCAGCCTACGAAAAAAACAACAAAGCGCAAAGCTTCCTCGGTCGTGGAATTAGGATCAAGGTAGTTTATGACTATTTTTATTTTCTAAGTTATTACTTTCACATATTCTAATATAAAGTAGATTTCAATAGAGAACTTTGATTTGCAAAAATAATTTTAAGTAGGTACATACTTATTTTTCTCTCATCATAAGTTTGTATCTAGAAAAGTGTTTCTTCTAGATTATTAAAATAAAATTTAATTTGTTTACAGTAACAAGAAACCAGGGAGCACCGATCTTTTCGGTTTGGAAGACTTAGATGGCCTTCCTCCGCAGTCGGAGTTAGGTTCATCCTTGCTGTCCCGCGTCGCCAACGGGAAGGTACGACGGACAGCGGTTCTAAGGGGTGCCTTCTTTGTGGAACTGAAGGTGTACCATAAAGAAGACATCATCTCCACTGCTCCTGAGGAGCGTTGGAAGAAGTCCCAAGTTGCATTAAAACTGCAATTGGATAAAGGTAGCTCGCAGTGGAACTCACTACAAAAATTCATGCATAAGGCTCACGAGTTGTTCAATGACTCAGAGCCGGTATATTATAGCGATAAGATACATTTTAAATAAGTTACACTATTAATTTAAAATTTTAATTTGAGGCATCCAAAATAAAGATTAAAACTGCAACTGGATAAAGGTAACTCGCAGTGGAACTCACTACAAAAATTCATGCATAAGGCTCACGAGTTGTTCGATGACTCAGAGCCCGTATTTATAGTGATAAGATACATTTTAAATAAGTTACATTATTCATTTAAAATTTAAATTTGGGGCATCCAAAATAAATCTTTATTTTTAAACTTAGCAAGTAATTAATTACGATAGAATGCCTTTCTGCACTGTTTGTAACATATCTGTTGAGCGCAGTCATTGGACAGGTCATCTACGCAGTACCGATCATAAAAATAAAAATATTTCATACGTTTGCGAAGGTGTTGAATTAATTCATTCTGCATTTCTAAATCGTATAGCTTCTTATAGAATTATTGATACTAATGAAAATTATTCTTTAGATTCGTTTTTTAATAACAGTCAAGAAAAAATCAAGACATTAATAAACAAATCTCTTAAGGATCATATCTGTCTAAAAATTAATTTTGAATATTTTGCTTTGTTTTTGATGGTTAAAAATGATAGTCAGGAGATGAAATCATTTGCTACAAAGAATTATGTAGTACATCAGAATTATGATTATGATTCATTAGCATCTCAGGTTAGAAACACGTTGAAAAAAAAGATAGAAGAGTTTCAAGATCGTGACAGTGGGTGGACATTTTTAAACAGTTCGTATTTGGAAGTTAATGTTAACAAATACCAACCTTTGCGCGGCTCAAGCTTTATCGAGTTGCCGACATCAATTAAATCAAAAAAAGCATGTATTAATATTCATAATAAAGATAATTATTGCTTTTTATGGTCAGTTGTTGCTGCTTTATATCCAGCTAAAACTCATCCTGAAAGAGTATCATCTTACCCCCATTTTCAAAGCGTGTTAAATATAAAAGACATTCAATTTCCATTGAGTTTCTCAGATATTGCTCGATTCGAATTAAATAACCCTGAAATTTGTATATATATATATGGCTTTAAAAATAATTCCGTGATTGGACCGTTTTATAAACCAAAATCTTTGAAGAGAAAAGTGATTCATTTACTTTACTTAGAAAAAGATGATTTATCACATTACTGTCTCATTAAGGATTTACCTCGTCTTGTTAAAAATCAAATAACAAGACACCACAGTAAATTATACTTTTGTGATGTTTGTTTAATGTTCTTTGATTCATGTGATGATCTGAATTCACACAGTTGTGGAGGAGTTGCTACTGAACTACCTCCAAAGGGTTCTTTCATTCAGTTTGAAAATTATGGTAGAAAGCAATTTGTGCCATTCGTTATATATGCAGATTTTGAAACAATGCTAGAGCGGTACGACTCCTGCGAACCTGCGAGCACCGTTACGAGACAGCGACATGTGCCCATCGCTTTCGCTTATCATATTACATGCACTCTAGATGAAACCTATAATCGTTACGTTTCGTATCGTGGTTTGGATTGCGTTTCGAAATTTGTGAAGTCTATCTATAAAGACGCTAAAAAGCTTTATAGAATTTTAAATAATACCATTCCTATGATTTACACGAATGAGAATGCTCTCGACTTTGAAAACTCTGATACATGTCATATTTGCGAGAATTTCTTGTTTGGTGATAGGGTTCGCGATCATTGTCATTTGACTGGTAAATATCGTGGCGCAGCTCACAGTTACTGTAACCTACAATATAAAATGCCTAAGTTTCTGCCTGTATTTTTTCATAATTTATCGGGTTATGATTGCCACCTTTTCATAAAAGAATTAGGTAAAGCTCCAGGATCTATTAAAGTCATACCTAAAACAAAAGAAAATTATATTTCTTTCACGAAGTATATTCCGATTTCCGATAATGAAAGCATACAGGTACGATTTGTAGATTCTTTCAAGTTTTTAGGAACAAGCTTAGAAAAGTTGGTTAGTACAATGAAAAAACAAGAATTTAAACAATTAAAATTTTATTTTCCCGAAAAAACACAATTCGATCTACTTACCCGTAAAGGAGTTTATCCGTACGACTATATGTCTCAATGGAAACTTTACGAAGATACGTGTTTACCCTCCAAAAAATTTTTTTTTAACTCTTTAACTAATGAGTCAATTACTGATGAAGACTATGAACACGCTCAGTCCGTTTGGTCAGTATTTAATATTCGTAACATGGGTATGTATACAGATTTATACCTTAAAACCGACGTTCTTTTGCTTACAGACGTGTTTGAAAGTTTTAGAAAAACATGTAAACGACATTACAATCTGGATCCCGCGTTCTATCTTACAGCACCAAGTCTATCATTCGATGCAATGCTTTTGAAAACTAGAATTAAATTAGAATTGATAAGTGATGTTCAAATTTATAGGATGATACAAACAGGTATTAGAGGAGGTATTTGTATGTGTTCCAGAAGACATGCCCAAGCCAATCATAAATACTTGGATTCTTACGACCCATCCCTTCCGAATTCATTTATTATTTATTTAGATTGTAACAATTTATATGGCTATAGCATGTGTCAATATTTGCCTCATTCGGATTTTAGATTCATGAGTAGACAGGAAATAGATGATTTGCAGTTGAACTTAATAGATATAAGCGATACTGCGGAAAACGGTTATATTCTTGAAGTTGATTTATTATATCCTACAACATTGCACATTGAACATAATGACTTTCCATTTTGCTCAGAAAAATTCGTCCCACCCGGTGGTAAGAATAAAAAATTAATACCGAATTTGTATGACAAATACCACTATATTATTCATTACATACATTTAAAAAAATGCTTGCAACACGGATTGGTATTACGAAGGATTCATCGTGCAATTGTTTTCAAGCAAAGCTGTTTTTTAAAACAATATATTGATATTAACACCCAGTTACGTCAAAAAGCAGAGTCAACGTTTGAACAAGATTTTTTCAAATTATTGAACAATAGTATTTTTGGAAAGACTCTGGAAAATAATGAGCATCGAATAGATGTTAAGTTAGCAAACAAGTGGTGTGACTTGAACAATAAAACAAAAAAGACTACTTGTGCTGAGAAATTGATCGGCAGTCCATATTTTCATAGCGCCTCAGTATTTTCTGATGATCTAGTGGCAATCCAAATGAAGCCTTCTCGCGTTATTCTTAATAAACCAATATATATAGGATTTACTGTATTGGAATTATCTAAGAGTCACATGTATGACTTCCATTATTCAATCATAAAGCCTTTTTATGGTAACCGAATTGAATTGTGTTATACTGATACGGATAGTTTGGTTTATGATGTAAATACTGATGACATTTATCAAGATATCAATGAACATTTTCTAAAATATTTTGATACCAGCAACTACGACTTAAACAACGAATTTAACTTACCAATTATTAATAAGAAGGTTCCAGGGTTATTTAAAGATGAAATGGGTGGTAAAATTATCAAAGAATTCGTAGGACTGCGCTCAAAGCTTTATTGTATTAAAACTTTAGACAAAACAATAAAGAAAGCAAAAGGTATAAAAAAATGTGTTACGAAAGATTTAAATATGTTAGATTATAAAAACGTTTTGTACAATTGTAACGTCATTCGCAAAAAAAATGTTTTGTTTAAGTCGATAAAACATGAAATTTTCACTCAGGATGTAAATAAAGTAGCACTTTCAAGCAATGATGATAAGCGGTTGTTATCGATTGATAAGGTATCTACTTTAGCTTGGGGTAATGCAACTATATTTAAGTAATGAATTGCCATTATTTTTAATGTAAGTAATTACAGTAGATACATTTTTTACAATGTATTTAGATAACGTTCAAATGTAATGATAATTACCTAAAGTAAGGTCAAATAATGTGTAATGTAATTGTAAAAATTTAAATTTTCTTGGTGCCTCAAATAGATATTATTATTTTAACTGTTACTTATAACAAAATATGTATAAACTTTAGAACTTAGTAAGTACTTAATTAGTTTTAAGAGCATTTACGCGACACAGCATTTCGTAAAATTCGTAAAATATAATCTACTAACTTTTTGTGACGTATCCTGCTTAGACGTATCAAGTTTTATTAAATCATATTATTCATTTCCAAAACTTCGGACTTAAGTTTGTATGAAATGCCATGTCGCTATGTGATAAGTTTTCTTATATTGGTAGTAAATAAATAAATAGTATTTAATGGTTATAATTATATCTGTTTTATTTCCATTCCTGATTGATTACAAAGCACACAGGTTCCAACTTGATAAACATATAATGTTCATTTTTGATGACAAAGGACTCGTGCCTCGAAGTTCGCACGCGCATTGTAGAATTTGACACCGAACAGGTGCTCGGACATGTTGAAACATGAAATTGATTCACAGCGTATGGTTTTATGGAGTCTAATTACATATTTGTCACGTTCCACAGTAATATTATTGTGTAGAACGTCATTCTATCATTACACAGTCGGCCGGAGCGGTCATATCACGTTGAATAAAAACAAAACAAATTGTAAGTATTGCACAAGCTTATACGTATTTATAAAATTATTTCATAAGCTGTTAAACATAATTGTTATCAATAATTATAACTTTGTTTGTTTCAGATCATCAATAATGTGCGATTCTCCTGATTTTATCTTCTCACAATATGGTCAAGGTTGGCCAACTCCAAGTTTAAGCAGGCATGTTCCAGAGCAACAAAGACCTGAACCAACCAACAAAAAGCCTAGACCAAGACGGGAGGGTTTAAAACGGAAGGCACCTGAACATTCTATAAGTCAATCGTTCGTTATAAACAACGAAAAGAAAAAAGGTTTACGACTGATCCAGATACAAGTATTAGACATCAGTGAGCGACAAGAAGCAAGTGTTGCAAGTTCAAGTGATAATGAGAACGTGGTATTGTTAAGTGCACAATATGTAGTTAGTGAACCGGTGGACAATGTTATGGAAGAGACACAATCATTGATAAATAAAATTTCAAAGAAACTTTGTGGTGATGATTATTATTAGTAAGTAAGTAATGTATCTACCTAGTTTGTATATTCAGTAGAAATAAATAATTAGTTTAATATTGATATTATAAATTCATTTGTTAATCTGTTAGTGTAATAAAATGATTCCACATAGATCATCACAATTTGTAAATAAAAAATAAAATATTAAGAAAACTTTAAGCCCTTAGTTAGGTTCTTAGTTAAGGTTTTTAGTTAATATGTAAGTTTAATGTATAAATAAATGAAATATCTAAGGTGTAAGTTTTATTGTAATTAGAGAGAATAAGTTAGAAGAAATAAAATAATTTATTTGTTAATGTAGTAGTGTATTAAAATTCTCAAAATACATCATAGTTCATAGTAGATAAGTTTCATGTACATACATAAAATATTAAATAACAAGGACAAGTGTATTTAGTTTGTAATTGTAAATAATGTGAAAACTAAATAAATAATATATTTATAATTTAAATTATCTTTTATTGACGTTATAAACATACTCCCACTTTAAATTAGCTCTAAAGAAATGTTCTCATTATAGGTTTTAATTATGTTTTCAATATTTTAAAATTAATAGAATACTTACTCAATTAAATTCATTTTATTAGGGCTAATTTTAAGTTTGTTATGTAGGTTACCCAGATTATATTATTAAATAAAACAACCTTATGTACATAATCATTTTTATTAACTGAACATTACAAAATAATTTAAAATAGATTAAATATAGACATATTATTATCAAGATACCATTTTCTAATACACACCGCATTATTTAATGCACAATTCACTTTATGGTTCACACAATTAAAATCAGTTTTATTTTTACAGAACTTTTTTTTTAATGTCGCAAAATTAGGACACCCTTTCTCACCTATATCAATCACTTCACAGTTTGCACATAACTCTTTAATCCACTTAATCTTTTCCAAACCCTTTGTAATAATTTTTTTATTTTCTAAATACGGTACGATGACATGTTGAAACTCTCTGTAGTCTATAAAGCCCTCACTCCAGAAAATTCCACGATTTCTTTCCAACCACCGCACCTGCTTCTTTTCTTCTTGAGTTAAGTAATAAAACGTATGCGGTGGTTTAACCAAGAACGTCTGTGTGTGCTCATTACTTACGATAGCCACTTCTTTGACAATAAAATTATTGTCTAAATATTTAAATCCTTGGAGTTCGACAATGATAATATCCGCGTTCATGATAACTTCTTCACTGTGTTGCTTAATGGCTTGTATTCAACAATGCAATCGTTAAGAATGAGACAGTATGCTGAAGTTTGATCTGGTATTTCTGAATCACTCTCAATTTCTACCCTTACATCCACAACTGGTCCAGTCTTCAGATTATCGATCTGTCTAGAGCAATCGATAACAAACAACGGTGCTAATTCTTTAAATTGTTTCTCGCTTAATAAAGACTCCGAACAACGGTCGTAATACGACTGCTGAAATCTGATGTATTGCTCGTATAATAAAGCAATTCTGTTATTAGCGAAGTTCACATTGAGGCTTTCATACGGGAAATATGTTGAATTAAGGTACACTCGAACATCACGAACATAGCAGTGATCAAACTGCGACATGTCAGAACTTGCATTATTTTTTCTACTTGTTTGTAGTCCGATTATTACATATCGCGGTTTTTCTATTTGAGATGATGTTTTGATAGACCAGGTGTGCTTTGTAGTTCTAGGTAAAGTGGGATATTCGTATAGATCCCAGTTTCTAAATATCATCTGGAGCGGTCGATCTTTTTCCAACAGTTTTAATAAACTTATTTTTTCTTTGTCCGATACTTTCACATGGGGTACGCGCCATATGATTTTATTGATTTGAATGTCTTCCACTATTTCTCCGGTATTCAATTTTACAGCGTTCAAATTAGTGTTGCTTCGTAACAATATTAGTTCATGTCTACTATTTATTACAACTTTTTTAAAATCTTCTGCGAAACCGATGATATTCCGAAGTGGTATAGACGCAGAAAAACTTCCCCTATTAATATTTTTTATACCATCGATACTCCAACCCCAAGCTCTAGCTACTTTTGATTCATTCTCATTCATTGATATTAACGATTTCATGGTTGTAGTTATACCAGCATTTTTTATTTTATCAATCTCCACTCCGTTTAGTTCGTACCTAATATCTTGGAACAAGAAGAGTAGTCCATTGTTCGTAAAATTAACACTAGTAGCTTGCTCTTTTGAATCTTTTTTGCTAACGATAACGGTTCCTTCCAAATACAGAGTGCTGGCTGATGGTAATATGTAAAGATCCTGTTGGTTGATAGGTATGCGTATTTCATCGTCCCTGTTGAAACTTGTTACATAAGGTTTGTACGAATGAAATTCGATTCCTTCTATACTGTTGTCGTAAGTCGGAGTGGATAAAACGTCTAAGATATTCATTTTAACAATCCGATCGCTTTGAGAAATATCTTATTGTCTTTAGTTAATTTTATTTTGCTCTTAGAACGACGTCTTATTTGGTAGGTAGCTTGAGTAGAACTGGTATTTTTAATTTGTTGAGACATATATTTATTGTAGTCAATCATTTTTTCTTCTAAGATGTAAATACAGCTGTACTTCTTCACCACGCAAGTTAATTAAGCGATTGTTTATATCTAGTAGTCGGATATGTATGCAGCTTATGTTGTTTTGATTGATTGGAAAATATATTGCGTTCTTCGGGATTTCTATGATTCTGTAACCAGGTGGTACGTTGAGTGCGAATTCATGAATTATGTGACTTGGTTCACCGTTTATGTAAGAGCCGCTCACAATGTCACATTCGATCCTTACCACAGTCGTCGGTAAAATGTTGACTGGATGCTGTGACACATGCCATTTATTTGCTTTTAAGACCTGCTTATCAAACCCTAACAGTCTACTGAAAGAGTATTCTTTCTTTAAATTAACGTCTTTTGAACAATATATGGCAGTTTTTAAAGTATTGTTATTGCATTGTAATTTAATTGAGGCATCTTTTATTTCGGATTTTAAATAATCATAAATATCTTGCAATTCATAGGTGCCTTCCGGTATTTCAATAACTTCGTTTGAACCATAATAGAACTTGTTATTACTTTTATCAATATTTGGTATAGAATTAAATGTTGAAAAATGCAATAAAGCACACTCATATTCTCCATTTAGTTGCAACGTATTAGGATAGTACGTAGATAAAATTGATGAGTTTCCAGTTATCGACAAAGTGAGTGACATCTTGCAAATGATTGAAATAAAATAAAATCATTTATTTTATACATTTTTATTCCAAAAAGTCCTCAAATATTTTAAACATAAATGACCACAGTTCACAGTGTTAAATTTTTGATATCTTGTGTAGTTATATGAAACTTTACAATTCTTAAAATATCGTAACAGGTCTAATGGAGGTTTTAAATTTCCATAGCTATCAAAATAATCACAATAGTCATATACTTTTACATAAGCTACCCAATGCGTTCCTTCGTTTTTAGAATCGTCTAAGTTAACAATACCACATTCCATACGTTTCGGCTTCCTTGGCAATTGATCTTTCATATATACTCCTCGGAAATATGGGATGTCTCTTGCGTAGTATTGGATGTCTACATTAGTTAGTGCGCGATTTGGTAGCTTCTTGTTCAGTTTTTTGTTGATTTTATAAACAATCCTTTACCGTTTTTATAAGGTTTTATGTATAAACCCTTACCCACTGCTAAACCCTCCATAGTTCTATTATGTCGTTCCGTCTCTCGCAAGTTTTGTTGAGCAGATTTATAATCATTCACCGTTTTTGCAATTCCAGCTGCACCACCAGCTAAAGCTCCTAAAGCTGATAAGCCAGCAAAAATTGGAATTAAAGGTAGAACTCCACCAGTCTTCGGTATGGGGATCACTCTCGGTACTCTGATTTGGTGTAATTTGGGGCATAACTTTTTTGCAGCTAAGTAAGCCAAGTTTATTAAAGACTTACTATCCTTGGGTTTTAGCTTTTTTATTTTAGATTTTATTTTTGATACTAAACTTTTAAATGTTTTGGCACCAGAACCAGATTTCAATTTGGCTTTCATGACTTTGCTTACTAACCATGAGCTTAATTTTTCACCTTTTCCTGCATCTTTTGATTTTAGTCTCTGTTTAGCCATGTTCAAAAGCTGTAAGTCGGCTTTGTGACGATTAGGTAAATCTGTATGATTTTCATATGCTATATCGTGGTGCATACAAGCTTCGTCTAGTTTATTCACACCTCGATCGCCTCGCAACAAACGTTTATGAAGTTTAGTTCCTGGTCCGCAATAATTGTATCCAGGCAAATGAGCTTCGAACGGTAGATTATTAATTATACTGTTAACTAGTCCACCACCTTGCATTACTTAAATAATAATGATACAAATTTCACAAAGTATTTCTTTTATATCTTAATTTATTAATGAGGATTTATCAATCCAACTGTTTTCATCATTATTGAGACCTAACCATTTAACGAATAGTTTCTTTCCTTTCTTTTTAAGTATTTTTTCTACTAAATAAACACCAGGATAGTTAGATTTTTGAAGTTCTTGCTCGTAAAAAGTTCCTAATATATCTTGCTTTCGTTGATCTTCTATGTGGTATGTTACTGGTATAGTTTTATTAATCTTTTTTATCGTAAAGAGTTCAGTTGACCAATTAGGAGTATAACCTTTCTCGAAATTGTGTTTGTATTTACTGATACGAACACAGTCACCTTTTTTGAACTTAGGCTTCCGCTGGATGGATACATGATTACATATGTTTTTAATATTCTCTTTTACGATGGGTTCATTCGATTTATTAACATCATTCGGTTTAATTTTAATAGTACGATGTTTTGTGTTATTATATGTATTAAATAAATCTTCTAAAGGTGTTCCTAACCACTTATAATTTCCAACGAGATTAAAATATTTGTACAAATTATTTTTAACAGTTTTAATTAGTCGCTCTACAATTGAAGCTTTTTTAGTAGAGAAAGATGAGTAATGGTTTATGCGGTACTTCTTCATTAGCGTTTGGAATGTGTTGTTATAAAACTCTGTGCCCATATCAGTTTGTAAATTAACAGGATTTTTATTGCTGCTTAGTAGTATTCGTTCAAAAGCTCGAGTTACTTCAGATTTATTTTTAGATTTTAACGGTTCTGCCCAGGCATACTTTGAGAAGCAGTCAATCACCACTAAAATGAAATTGTAACCTTTGTTATACTTTCTTAGGTTTTGCATGTCCATTAGATCTGCTTGCCACAAATCATCGATCCCTTTGAGAATAACAGAACGTCGAAGGAAGTTTCTTCGTGCCGCTTTGTGTATTTCATTTACTATTTGTTGTTTTGCCATTACTGAGATTTTCAAGTAATTTGTCTATATCTGCTTTGGAGTAAAACTTCTCTTCCAAATGAATCAAAACCTCAGGTTCCTTTACTTTTAAAGTAGTCTGAATAGACTTTTGTGCATCTAATATGATTTGAGCACGCAATGATGCAATCAGCTTATTAAATTGTTTTATCGTATCAGCACACATTCGATCTACATAATCCTTGTTCACAGCATCGTCTGATTCTAATGGATGTCTAATTCCTCTCAATCTAGAAGACTTTAAATCAAAATCTCCACTTTCTGATTTTAACAACGCGTTATCATTGAAATTAATCAGTTCTGACAAACGCATTCTTTTATGAATAAAATGTCCAAATTTATCTATATTCATGTTTAAGGTGTACTTTATGTAAAGGCTGATGATGAACTAAACAATAGTTAATTTTACACCTATTTATTTATAAGTTTACTTTCACGTAATTCTTCAATAATGGATATTATTTCATTATCTAATCTCGAGATGCTATTAATAACTTTAACCTTTCCACCAATTCATTAGGATCATCCCAATACACAAAATCTACGTTATTTTTCCAGATTTTTGTTAATGGTAGTCCTTTACCTTTCGAATGATGACCCTGAAGCGTACTTTGCAGATTAAAAAGAGGTTTAATAACTTGTAAATATTTTTGTCCCTTATTACTTTTTATTGGTTTACTTGGGTCATTATCACGACGATGTGCATTTGTATCAAGTAACATTTTCTTATAATATTGCAAGTCATTTTCAGTAACCAAACTTAAATCAATATCTTTCTTAAGCAGTAGTTGTTTTAAACCAGGCGTATGTTTGTATTTATGACCAGACAATGATATAACTATCGTCGATTGTTATATGAGCAGAACCTAACATCAATTTTCCGCGTTCTACTCTGACACCAAATGGAATGTCTGTTAACGCTTCTGAAGACACTGACCAGGATGATGTATCACGACCTTCACTTTTTTCAACTGATTTATACGAAGATTCACTGTTGGTGTCAGACTCCTCTACATCACTACCAATTGCGACTTTTTGCAACGTTTCGTCTCTTATCAGATCTTTAGATTCTTCATCTTCATTACTATACAGCAAAGGAGTTTGCATACTGGCTGTAGCAATTTGGTTGAGAGGCTCTGTTACAGGTTTAAAAACTGTTTCCAAGGCTTGCTTACTCTCATTCTCAACATCTCGCATTTTTCGCACCTTCTTCTTTACAGCTGCTGCAGCATCAACAATTTGTCTCTTTAAAGATTTTTCCATAATTGTTAAATGTATTGTAACCGGTTAAGCTCTGTTTGTAGAGTAATGTAAATTCAACGGTGACGTCTTAATATATACTCGTGCTCTTAATCAAAAATTACAAACGTGTCAAATTTATTTCTATAACATCCTTTATTTTTTGCACAATCTTTATTAATTACAACATAACTGAAGGGCTCACTCCATATTTTTGAACACATTTCACGAAATTCAAGCCATGTCATGTCAGTGTTGACGTGTTCTTCATAAACATGTCTCATATTTCTTTCATCTTGTTTAAAAAGTATGATTAGGTTTGCGTTGTCTCTTACTAACTGCTTAGGGATTTTACTATACGTCTGATTTAGATAAAAACAATCGATGAACTTGTGTCTCCCCATAGCAAAATAATCACGCATACCACTTTGATTTTCACAAGCAACATCGTCAAATATAATTACAGAATTCGGTTTTGCGGTCTGAACACTCAGTACTTGCTCATTTTCATGATATTTCTGAAATGAAATGCCTGGTACCCGTTGCAAGACTTTTTCTAAAAAAACGTACTTGGGCTGTTGCAAGGTTTTCGAATAAACATAAACATTTTGAAATCTTAAACCATTCTCGTGTATAAGAAGACCGATTAATAAATTAGTTTTTCCACAATTTGACGGTCCGCAAATGATGCATCGTACCGATTTAGGTAATAATTCTCCATGGCGAAAACCAGTCTCCTGAGACTGAATACAAAGTTTGTTTACATGTAACGATTGCGGTTGTTTTACAAATTTCATGACGACTCCTTGAAACGGTTATATTAATAATGAGTCAATTAATGTATTACATCGACATTTATAACTCATTGTCGCTAACTCAATCAAATGTTTCAACCTAGTGGAATAGGCGCCGAACCAGTACTTTACTGCACTATGTAGGAATTCATACTCCACCTTCCGTTTCATCGGGTGGAATAGGCGCCGAACCAGTATTAGACATTTTACTGCACCGAGAGTGACGGAGATGATCATTCCATCGGGTGGAATAGGCGCCGAACCAGTGGATTTCATTTATATTATTGGGCATTCTACTCCACCGAGAGTGACGAGGCGAACGGAGTGAGCCGATGGAACGGAAGGTGGGGTAGAATGCCCAATAATATCCTACTGTGGTCCCTTTTGTTTTCCGTGGCTATTAGCGAAACTACAGTTAGTAGAAACACGTAACAAAGGAAATTTTGTTTAACGATAAATCAGTATGAACTCTGTTATATCAGTTTATACCTACAGGATAACTATTGCGATTGCACATCAGGAAGAAATCCTAAACAATTGTTAGTATGTACCTAGAGCAAAGTGATCAAAGGAACCATGACCTCCATTTTAGAGGATTAATAAAAAATGCATCATATTTTTTTTATTAAAGTTCATTTTGTGGAGCTGGCATATAAAATATTATGTGTCAAATCAAAAGAAATGGTGCTTTTTTTTAAATTTTCAGTAATTTGTGAACCCATGAAAATTACAAAAATACGCACGTCCTTTAATTTGACACATAATATTCCTGTGCAGCAATGATATTATAAGTAAAAAGACGTAGATAGATTATACACGCTCCGCAAGTAGTACGTCAAAATGTGGCTAATTAGCCACATTTTCGTCGTCTTGTCTCTTTTTCGCTCCCGATAATTACGACATGCAGTCCTACTTCCACGTGCCATCTAAGAGTTCGACATTGTGTCGTTTTTGAACATCAAATGTTGGGTAGGTAACCTATCCACGTCTTTTTACTTATAACATCATTGCTGTGCAGTATTTGATCGTCGTCAGCAACACTGTGGCTCAGTATAAAAATATGGGGTGTTTTTTTTACAAAAGTACTTAATCGAGTTTATTCCCGGCTGCAAATTTTAGAAATTTGAGCGCATTATTATAAGGAATCCAGAATAAATGTCACATTAATAATAAATGCTAAAAAGCAGTGTATTCAATAATTTTGTGTCAATTTAGTTGACATGTAAAAGTAACAGTGTTAACGACTTTCGGTGCTGACCGTACCTAATAAGAAGTACCTACTTATCTTTTTATTGAAGGTCAATTATTCTTGATAAGCATATACAGTGGATTTCATTTATTACGACCTTGGTTGTAGCGACCATTTACCTATAGCGACGTTAAATCTAAGTCCCTTGAATTTAAAGCATACTTTAGTACAAAATTCATGTGGCTATAGCGACTTTGGATGTAACGCCGAGCTCGGGTGTAGCGACTGTTTTAATGAATCATTTGTAACAAATTCCTAGAAATCCCATGCAGATATTGCGACCGGAGTCGGCCGCCAAAGACACAAAGATTTTTTTCTTTCACAAACATTTCTTATCTTTTGTTTACATCCATTGCACACAGATGGTCAGCAAGTGTGGAGACCTTTACCTTTTGTTTATAGATATCAACTAAGTAGGTAGGGAAGCGTGTACGTTTCGGAGCTTTTATGGTTCAGTTACAAAGTGATATTCTGAGTAGCAACTGGGTTTAGTAAACTTTTGAATAAGTATGGCTGCTAGACGCACATTCACTGTTAAAGAAAAGGCGGAAAGAAAGAAAGACGGAAATTGAAGCAAACTAATATTACACATTTTTTTAAATGTACCGGTGCATAACTATGTGTGCAAATACATATTTTCAATAATAAATGAATATAAACTACACATGTGTACGTGTCTGTATCTCTTTACCTTTGCCTGTAACGACTTCCGGATATAACGACGAAAATAGAGTGGTCCCTTCATTGTCGTTATACCCGAAATCCACTGTAGATTCGTAATACGTGTTCCGTTTGACGTCCGAAGCCCATTATGAGAGAGTGCACGCTTCGTTCCATGAACAGCTGCTAGATGTCCTTACGTTTCCGCCTCGTAATCACGCCACTAGCGCCCCCAACGTCATATCTGTGAACTACTTTCAAAAAACCGCATACAAGCCGCCTTGATGAAGTGTTATGTCATTGTTACGTCGTTTTCGGAACTGTGCGCAGCTTTGTTAGATTGTCAGTTATATCGTATAAAGTGATATTTTTTTTATTTTTAGATCTTTTGAAATTAAGAAGTAGAAAGAAAAGAGTAGAAAGTTCATTACATTAGCCGCTAATTGCACATGGGATGAAATTCATCCCATTTCTTTATTTAAGTAGTGGTTCGTAGGAGTAAAGTCATCCCACGCAAATCTGCTTTTGGTATGAACCTTGTTCCACCACTATTAAAGAGTCCTTTCTAATTACATACATTTAGTTTGATGCACTATCTATTTCCGAGGAATTTGAGGTACGCCAACCCTCTATGCGACTAGTCAATCGTCTACGGAAAGATTATTTTTAGTCTGTAGTTGCAAATCTTTTTGCTTTTTGTACACAAAAGGTTTTTGTTCAAATTGGAATGCTTGTAATTAATGAAAAATGTATTAAGGTAAGTGGTTTTATTTATGTTTCGTGCTAAGAATAAACACAGGATGCCTTTTAAACCATAAATCATCGCTTGTTTTTTTTACTAGAGTCATTTCTTTGAAAGTGTAACTAAAATTGTTTTGTTAGTTTTTACAACCAATTTTGAAAATGAAAACAAGTCATACTTTCAAACGAAACGTACATTACTATAAAGCCCTACTCACTAGTATTCTAAGAAACATTCAACGGTCACAAAATTCCAAGAAGCAACGATGCAAATCGGTTTTGTTTACAAGATTACCGCGGGTGGGGCGCTTAACGATTTTCCCCGCGCGCGGGTGAGCACAGCGGTTCAGCACAGCGGTTAATATTTTAATAACTTTAATTAATTTTCCGTCTCGTGATCTGTGTTTATTTTAAACAAAATGGACGGTGAAATTATCGCACCAAACGATACTTCGCGGAAAAGGAAATGGAGTTCGAGTTCTTCACCGTCATCGAAACAGGTACGCGAGCGCTCCCTCTCGCAAGAATCCGGACTGGATCGCAAGTTTGATCTACTATCCCAGCAGTTGGTGAGTCATGTTAACAATGTTTTAACGAATTATATGATCGCAAATAATGCTCCATTAGGACAAAGCCTACCCGCCACGCAAAATTATATTGGCACCGCTTTACCTTCAACATCGACTGTTCCTACCCTCATTTTACAAGAAAATTTCTTACGTCCTCCGCAGCTTACCCCTTGCTTAGAAAATATTGCAAATCTAGACGTTTCCGTTAAGGAACCTAGTGTACCTAAAGCAAATCCAGAACGTGTAACGAAAATAGCAGAAATGCAGAGTGTTGAGGTTGCTAAGTGGTTGTGGTGAGGAGAGTAAATAAAATGCACAAGTCCGTAAAACCAGTCTATTCGATATTCACGTTAACAGGGATAATACAGTGTACACAAGTTACTGTTTCGGCGCGGCGCAAACGACTGCCGGCTGAACCATATGGGCGGGGGAACATTACCATTTGCAGCGTTAGCACATTGCTGCCTGTAGTCCCTACATACCTCCCCCCTTTAAAAAAATAACTATTGGTCTCTTATATCCTGTTGTCCTGTCTTGGCATCATTGTGGCCTGTTACCAACAACACAAACCCTGCGGTGTGACCTACGATCGAACAGCAAAATATAATTGACCCATACCTACATTTATACATTGTTATACATTGTTAATCTTAATTATGTTGCTAATAATTGTTATCGCTAACACTTTTTGAAATACAATAGATTCTTTTAACATTACCAAGTTTTCTTTTTACCACTTCTACATTTCTATTTTCAATACACTGTTCACTTAACTCTAAAACTTATAGTTATTACATATCCGCCTACCATACAATGTTATCCCTGTGCCGTATTTTGCGTTTCCGGTACTGTTGGTCTTACGCGTATGAATCTCGTGGGATAGCCGACTGCTGGGTCGCTGTGGTCGCGGGCCCTGCTGGCCATATAGTTGTCAACTCTTTTCTTATCCATTTCTTAGTACCGGTACAACATTGTCTTCCGCACAAACAAATCGTCAGAATGGATAGGACGATGGCGATCACTATAATAATTATACCATAGTTCTCTATTTTAGTTTCTAAGTCTCCGACATGTTTCGCGTTATTAGCTCCCTGTTGGGCCATTATGACTTCCTCGTTTTTAGTGTTATAGTTTCCCATTTTTGTTAAATTTTAATTTTATTATTTATACGACCGGTACTTAGTATTATGTTTCGTTTGTTTTAATGATTCGCAAAATTTGGCACAGTGATTTAAACGTTGCTATAGATCTAATTACAATAAGCTATTGTAGCAAAAATCGCACCGGTGGCTTTACACGGCGGCCACTGCGCGTGGTTCGTTCTATAGGCGAAAGCGATTTATCCTCAGTAATTTCAATATTATTGTCTAAACGTTTCTGCGCGCAATCTGTGTCAACATTCTGCTCAACGTCTTGTAATAAATACGCGGGCTTTAGTCTGTCTATTGATAAATCGCTTTCTCTATTTGACAACTGTACTCTAAAAACTTTATCATTTCTACTTATTACTCTGTATGGGCCGTCATACGTAGGACAAAGGGACTTTTTCATGATCTCATTTCTTACAAAAACATGTGTACATTTCTTTAAATCATTACTTACAAATATATTACGCGTATCGCTACTCGCTCTTGACGCGGGTCGTAGCTTGTTTATTGTTTGCCTAAGCTGCCCTACATATGTGTTCGGGTCGTTGGCCTGCTTATTTCCCACGTGGAAAAAATCTCCTGGCAACCTAATAGTTTCGCCGTATACCATCTCCGCGGCACTAAAACCTGTGTCACTTCTGCACGCTGCACGAAGCCCTAACATAACGGTCTGCAGTTGGTCTACCCAATCCATGCTACCTGTCAAACGTGCGGTCAATGCGCTTTTCAATGATCGATGCCACCTCTCTACTAACCCGTTGCTCTGTGGGTGGTAAGGTGTTGTCCTAATTCTTTGTACCCCTAAAAATCTCATAAGACTGTTAAAAAGGTCGCTCTCAAATTGCCTACCCTGATCAGTAGTTATCCTGTTTGGGCACCCAAACCTGCATATCCAATGTTCATAGATAACTTTGGAGACCGTGTCAGCTGTAATGTCTGTAACTGGTATTGCTTCAGGCCAACGCGTAAAACGATCTATAATAGTTATACAATAGCGGTGCCCGTACTGTGACGTGGGCAAGGGACCTACTATATCTGTGTGTATGTGCTCAAATCTGCTACATGGCGGGAAGCTAGTTAGTTTGGAAATTGTGTGTCGATTAACCTTTGCTTTTTGACACTGAATACATGCTTTTGTCCATTCGTTAATGTCTCTGTTCATTCCCGGCCAAAAATATCTTTGTGTTGTCATCTTACGTGTAGTACGTACTCCTGGGTGACTGATGTTGTGAACGCTTTCGAATGCTAGTTTCCTAAACTTACCTGTTAGGTAAGGTCTGGCGGTACCCGTTGACATTTCGCAATAAATTTGCCTATCGCCGTCCGGCATAACTACATACCTAAATGCTAACTTACTGCTAACGTCGCGTCCGGTCGTAACCTGATCGCGTGCCTGCGCTTGAGCTAATTCGTTGAAATCTAGCGCCGTTGGACAAACAATGGACTCTACACGCGATAATGCGTCAGCAACAATATTTTCTGGCCCCTTAACGTATTGTATGTCGCTTGTAAATTCGCTAATATACAATAGTTGTCTAGCCCTTCTTGGAATTTCCTTATTATTCCCTACCTTTGTGAACGCGTACATTAGGGGCTTATGATCTGTAAAAATAGTGACTTGCCGCCCCTCTACCAAGTTGCGAAAATGAACCATGGCCATGTAAATTGCGGTTAGTTCTTTGTCGTACGTGCTATATTTCTTTTGCGCTTCTGATAATTGTTTTGAAAAGTATCCGATTGGTTTCCACGTTCCGCTTACCTTTTGTTGTAATACTGCCCCTACACATGTGTCCGACGCGTCCGTCATAATGGATAAGGGCGCGTCCGCACTAGGATGACTCAGTGTAGTTGCTGTTTGTAGGTTGGCTTTACATTGCTCGAAGGCTGTTATACTCGCGCTATCCCATGGTATTTTTGTCTTATCTTTCTTTTTTGCATTGTGTAAAAACTTATTGAGTTCTGCTTGGTGCACCACAGCATGTGGTAAATGAGACCTGTAGAAATTTACCATACCTAGAAAACGACGGAGTTGCTCTATTGTATCTGGCCGTGGGTAGTCTGCAATTGCCTTAACTTTGTCTGGTATCGGCTTGATTCCATTTTGCGTAACTTCGAAACCTAGGAATTCTACTCTAAACTGACGTAATTCGCTTTTTCCTAAATTTATGGTTATTCCCGCTTCACTGAACCGTTTAAATAGCTTACGGAGATGCTCCTTATGTATGTTTTCATTGTCTGAAGCTACAATTACGTCATCGATGTAACAAAAAAGTGCTGACTTACCATCTGTGTTCTCTATGCGCTCTATACCTCTTAGTACGTGTTGGTCCATGAACCTCTGAAATGTTTGTGCTGCGTTCCTCAATCCGAACGTCATGCGTGGAAACTCCCAGAGACCAAAAGGGGTTGCTATGGCCGTTTTTTCGATGTCCTCCGCTGCAACTGCTATGTTATGATACGCCCTGTTTAAATCGAGTCGCGAAAACCAAGTTTTACCTGCTAAAATGTATGTGAAGTCACTTACTCGGGGAATGGGGTAACGGTCTGGCTTTGTTATCGCGTTAAGCGCTCTATAATCTCCACACGGGCGTAATTGCCCGTCCTTTTTAGGCACGACGTGTAACGGACTAGACCACTCGCCTTGCGACGGTCTGCATATCCCTAACTCATGCATTAGGTGAAATTCCTCCTTTACTTTATTATAACGGTCCGGCGGTAGCGGCCTTGGACGCGCGTGTACCGGGGAGCCGTTTGTTACTATGTGGTGTACTACTGCGTGGGCGGGCGATTCTCTGAACGACATTGGTTTAGTAATTTCCGCGAATTCTTCTAACAAATCCCGATAGGGATTATTAATATTATCTTGTATGCTCTTAACCGACGCTTCGTCGTACCGTATGACTGACCCATTTGCCTTTAAATTAGTCAAACTATCTATAAGCCTCTTATTATGTAAATCTATCACTAATTTATGTGACTCTAAAAAATCTGCACCTAAAATTGCTTGTTTGACATCGCTTACAATGAACGGCCATTTAAAAACTCTGCGTAAGCCTAAATTAAGTTCTAGTACCTTTATACCGTATGTTTTAATCTCCGTGTTATTTGCAGCGTACAGCTTATAACCGCTTTCAGAACGCACACAATTTTTAACACTATGCACTGGTAAAACTGAGACGTTCGCACCTGTGTCCACTAAAAAACTGATTCTCGACTTCCGGTCAGTTACGCATAAACGATGGTTCTGTGTTGCGGCCCCGCTGTCTCCCACCGAACAGGACAGCACCGACCTCAGTTTCCCGCCGTTGAGCCTTCTTTCCAATTGCACGGTTTCGTGCACCTCCTTGCTTGCTTCCCGTACATGTAGTGGTAGCTGCACAACCAATCTGGACTCTCTGGGGTGCGGCGTGGACCTCTTGATCTAGACTGCGATCTGCGCCGGTTTCCTCGTCCCCTACTGCGTCCACGTATTTCGTTTACTTCTCTTCGTAGCTCCTTCATTTCGGTGGTCATTTCGCTAATCAACGATGCTACGTCCGTTGCTGCTGAAGATGATGTTGTCGCAGAGATGGTGGCTACCTCTCCATTGTTTAAATTCTCCATGATTTTATCTGCCATTTCGGCCAGCTTGTCTAATTTTTGGTCTTGACATACCGAAAGAACGGCCTTCAATGATCCCGGTAGGCGCGCAATCCATAAGCGCTGTAAGGCCTCTGGAGATATTTCGGTGTTTTGTGCCAGCTCTGACATCCGCCGCAATAGGTGTGAAGGGCGTTGAGTGCCCAGGTCCATTTCTCCGACTAATTTTTGAAATTGTCTTTCGGCACTTTCTTCGTAGGCCGTCAGCAGTCTGTGCTTCAGTGTGCCATATTTGTTCTCTGTGGGGGGTTTATAAATCAAATCGCTAACCTGTTGTAGTGCATCCCTGGTCAGCCTCGCTATTACCAAGTGGAATTTCGCTGCGTCCCCCTGCTTTTGTGGTTCCATGGCTGACTCGAACTGTGCGAACCACATCCGCGGCATGTCGGTCCAAAACATAGGAATACGGTCTGTGACGTTTATGCTGGCCACTTGGCCTGCTGCTGGTGGCGGTGTCTGCATCGTGGGACCCTTGAAATTCCCGTAGATAGGTCCCAAGTCCACGGGGAGTCGTTCGCCGCGCCTATTTCCGCACTACTTATACACTTGCTGCTTACTGTTTCGTTTACACTAACGCACTGTCCGAATTTATCCTACACAACCACGTCGCTAATAAGATCACGTCGGGGTCACCAATGTTGAGGTTGCTAAGTGGTTGTGGTGAGGAGAGTAAATAAAATGCACAAGTCCGTAAAACCAGTCTATTCGATATTCACGTTAACAGGGATAATACAGTGTACACAAGTTACTGTTTCGGCGCGGCGCAAACGACTGCCGGCTGAACCATATGGGCGGGGGAACATTACCATTTGCAGCGTTAGCACATTGCTGCCTGTAGTCCCTACACAGAGGTTCGACTCCCCGGATTGGAATGCTGTACGTTATACAGATGTACAAAAAAAATATGTAGCTTTTCCTAGTTTTGTCGAATTGAAAGTGAACGAAGAATTGCGGCGTTTTTAAGATCCATTTTCACCTTTAAGATGGTGTCAAATGGAACGCAGTTTTGCGGCGTTATCTAATGCTTTCCTAACTCAAAACGAGCATGTGAACGCGGCATTACAGAAACTAATCGATTTGTCTGCTAATTCGAACGTACAATTATCTTCAATTAACCTCTATGAAAAACTAAAAGAGTTGTTTGGTGCTGAGTCATCTTATAAAACGATATCTCACGATATTCTTCAAATTATTTGCGGTAAACGAGCTGAGGTCATAGAGATGCGGCGCCGATCGTTATTGAAAAATGTTAAAAGTAAATACATACGCGACGACATAGAAAAAGTTCTACCCTCAATCGAATATATATTCAATCCTCAAAATATATCGCACTACCTACAAAAAATTGGGGGTATACAAAAATGAGAAAAACAGAGTAATAGTGCGGGAACCAATCGTCCGATATCTTTAGAGCCTTCGCCCCGCCGCGAACTCACGCACGCTTGTTCATAATAAAGCCGTCAGTGCGTTCAGAGCTAGCCGGAGTTTTACTTGTCCCCGTATCTAACAGTGGAAAAGATGGAAATGCTTTGGCTCCATGTATAAATTTAGTGCTTTCAAGTTGAATATCACTCGAGTTTTGCCATTGCTCTTTGTGATCATGAAAAGGGGACAACTTTGCAGTATTAAATTTCGCAAAACATTTAACTTTCCGTAAAGGTAGAGTTTCGTCAAAAATTTCCTACTTGATAAAATTATGAAATAACTCTTAAAGTTTTTTTTTTATAAAAGCAAATTACATACCATTAGAAAGCTCACACACTAGGGATGTTTTGCTAGAATTGGAACTCCTCAATCATTTTTTGTTTTTTTTTAATGCAAGTTGAAATTAACATTTAAGTATTTTTTACATCTTTATGTAAGTTTGAGGACTCATAACTTTTTTTCTAGCTAACATCTGAACAAAGCAATAATTTTATAAGAATCTGCCAACATCAAAGATTAAAATAAAAAACAAAATATTGCCCGTTTTACCCATTTTTAATAAAAATTACACTTTAAAGTTAAGAAAGTGGTGAAACAAGAAAAAAGAAAAAAAATTTTTTTTAAAAATACCTTGTGGGCCAGGGCCAAATAAATTAGGGCTGAGTAAGTAGCAGATGACCCCACCTATCCACCATTTTCGTATGTTCAACGTTCTGCCAAACACCCTGTATAACACAATCTGGTTTTTGTGTTTTTTTATTACACTCCCTGTTAAATTATCTTTAATCAAATACACAACTCTACCACTTTTGGCTATTATTTTGCCTCTGCACCATGTGAACTTCTCTTTATTGTTAAATTTTTTGTATAAAACTTCATCCCCGTTTTTAAAAAATTGTGTATTTTTGCCTCCATAGAATTTACTCTGTAAACACTGTTTTGATTTTACTGTGCTGTCCAGTGACGCATTTGAGGGTGACGACAGTGGTTTTGGCGACAATAGATCCAACCTTGATTTTGACTTATGTCCAAAAACTAATTGAGCCGGAGAGAACCCTGTCACTGAATGTACCGAATTCCGGTAATCAAAAATATATTTTAACAGTGTGACCCTAGTCTTTTTTTGGTTGTTACTAGATAAAATACACGATTTTATACCCTTTTTAGCGATTTTTACGTAACTTTCGGCTTGGCCATTGCTCGCAGGATTATAGGGCGGTGACGTCACGTGCTCAATCCCGTTAATTGCACAAAACCGTTTAACATCTTGTGACGTAAAAGCCGTGCCGTTATCGCTTACAATTGTATTTGGTATCCCGAACCTTGAAACAAACTCGTATAGTTTTTCTACTGTAGCTAATGAGGTCGTTGAACCGCACATATCGTAAACTTCCACCCATTTCGTGTATGTAGTAGTCGTAATTGTAGTAGATCTACAATTAAATAATGTCTATTATCTAACGAATCCAAGAAATCTATGTGCAACCGGTAGAATGGTTGGGGTGGGAATTGCCAGGGCGCCAACGGGGCGCGCGGAGGGGTAGGTCGTAAATGTATGCAAACACACACTAGTTGATCATAGTTTCTATTTCTTTATCGATGCCCGGAAACCAGAAACGGGAACGAGCTTCGGCCTTAGTTTTTACAATTCCCAGAGGGGAAGTATGAAGTTAGTTCAATATTTTCATTTTTTTTTTTTTTTTCAATATTTTTTTTTTTTTTTTTTTTTTTTTTTTTTTTTTTTTCTTGTAAAATCAATTTATGCCCTCTCATAACACAGCCGTCTTCGTAAGATAATTGATTCCTGCATGCGTAGAACGGTTTTAAATTGATATCAGACACGCTTCTAGGCCAACCCTTAAAAATAAAATCGATCACCTTCGTTAAATTAGAGTCTCGGTTAGTTTCCTTGCGTAATTCGTCCCGCGACGGACGCATGCCAGTTAGGCATGTGTCCGCCTATTACGAAGTGAACATATGACGCGCGGTCGATTGGGGCGGCCGCGGCGGCAGCGTGCTGAGCGCTGTCCCCGTGTTCGCTGCCCGCGGTCATTGACCGCGACCGCTTATCGTCGTCGGGAAGACTTGCGCGGGACAAATAATCCGCGCTGTTATTTTCGCTACGAACATATTCAATTTTATAGTTGTATGCGCTAAGAAACAGCGCGTATCTTTGTAATCGGTTTGCCGAAACCTCCGGTATACCTTTGTGTGGCCCAAAAATAGAAATTAAAGGCTTGTGATCGGTGCGAAGGATGAACGGGTCTTACTTACCGTACAAGTACTGATGGAATGTCCGAACTCCAAAGATAATAGCCGTTGCCTCTTTCTGAATTTGAGAATAACGTTTTTCAGCTGTGTTTAGAGTGCGGGATGCAAATGAAACAGGACGCTCGCATATAAGCATGGCCTTATCTATTTGCGATAATATCGCACCTAACCCATTAGGTGGAGCGTCCACCGTGAGGATTAACTTTGCATTAGGATCGAAATGCGCTAACACCTGATCTGATGTTAAATATTTTTTTTATTTCGACGAAGGCTCTTTGATGTTCGTCGGCCCAATGCCATTTAACACCCTTCCTTAAAAGATCGTATAAGGGACTCAAAATTTCGGAAGCCCTAGGTACGAAATTACGGTAATAATTTACTAATCCTAATGATTAGTCCTAATCCTAAATGATTGAAGTTTGCCTACATCTGTGGGCACTGGGGATTTTTTAATTGCTATTACTTTATCTGATGATTTTTTTAGCCCATTTTTGTTAATTACATACTGTATGGCCCAGGCGTCGTTAGTTAGAGTTTGAGTTGACGAAAACCACAGATTTCTTGATCCCGAAGTTTATTAGTTTAAAGTTACAATAGTTATGTGGGATGCTAATCGTGACTTCTTTGTTATGACAGTTATTGGTCAACTGACGATTAGCTGCTCAAATTGATTTAAAACGACTCGCGGAAAGTAGGTCGCGGCGTTAGCAAAATAAATGCCTGTACGTTAACCGTACATGCTCCCGAGGGAAAAAAGTGCGATGAGCATCCCTTACAAAGCAAAGTATAAAATGTAAAAGTGAACAAAATAATAATGTAAATGTAAATAAACAATGTAAAGAAAGTTATAGTTATTAAACAAGTTCCTCGAAGTGGAATATTTTCTTCAGCGGTCTTGCCTCACCGTGAACTGGTTCCACTGATCTTGGGTTCCGTATTTCTTGTAGCTCTATGGCTCCTCCAACAGCGACGTTGTCCCTTCCTTGAAGATTTGCGCGATTCTCCTTGGCTTCAGTTGCCGTGCGGCATCGTTTTAGAATAATATATATGGCAAATACCGCAATTCCTCCCAACAGCACTGAAGTTATTGAATAGAGGTATATGTCATGGCTCGAGATGTCTGATGTCTTCGGTAAAATCTCCTGGTTCTTTTGATCTTTCAACTGTTGACTGATTCTTAAAACGTCGTTCGCAGTTTGTGCATCATGTTCTGTAATGTTCAACTGTGCGTTTTTCCATCCGAGCTCAAATATGTGGTTTATTGTTGAGTTTATTGTTGGTACTTCAATATCTGGTTTCATGTAAAAGTTACTACCTAAGCGATTGTTAGTAAATATTGTGGCGTCCTTTGTCTGTAGTATGCATTTAGGTTTCAATGAAATTACTCCAGTCCCGTCAATGACCGCCGGCGTAACTTGATCGCGACATAGGACGCGCATCAGCTGTTTGTCGCATAACATAAACAGCCACAGGTTAGGTTTGTGTAACTTTGTCCACGTTTCTTTGCAGGTTACGTCCTTGAGAGTGCATGATAGTGACGTTTGTTGGCTAAACACTTTAACCTCACACGGGGCGTCCTTATCGTGTAAGCTGTAGACTGGCTGATGAGATGTACAGATTAATTCGTCTTCTCCATACGCGGTACATTGACTTATATCTTGCTCTTCCATAGTTATGTATGAGTTCTTCGCGAAGTTAATAGCGATGAAGTTTGAGCCAGGTTGTAGTAGTTTTAGGTGTCCTTGTTTTACGAACGGTATTGATATGACTCGATATACTTTATAGTCTTCATCACTCAATAATGGAATATGTATTTCAAATAGGAAAAAGTTGTTTGTTATTCGAGCCTTGACGTGTATTAAGTCGTAGATGTTTTGAAAATCCTGTTGAATGTCTTTCACAGGCAACGATAATCCTTGGGGTAATCTACCCGATATGATATTAAGTTGTTCGATTAGTTGAGTTGCCGGAAACAGGTGTGTATCTAAATGACCTCTGTTGATATTGGCAAGAGCATTCATCAGCATGTCTAAAATCCTGTTCAACTCCTTGAAAATCAAAGTTGATGTTACCGCAGCCGAATTGATGTCACTTATCGTGTACAGCATTTGCGCTTTGTTTTCTATTGTCGTGATGACACTGCTCGATCGGTTCATGTAGGTTTTGATTGTTTCGAGTTGTTTTTCCATGAACTCAGCGTTTCTTTTAACTACATTGTTTTCTGCCTCTACGATTAAAGTTTGATTCTTCATTAGTTGTAGTAGATAGTTATCGCTTGATTGCATGTTCTTTATGTCCTTTTCATACTTTTCAGCAAAGTCCGCGTCCAGAGTTCCGAACAGTGTTCTCGATAGCTTGCCGATTCCGTCAAAGTATCCTCGCTTTTGTCTTATATGTTGCGATAGTAACATCGAGTTGTATTCTGTCAGGTGCCCAAGTTCATGACGTAATTGACTGACGACCGTTTCGCAAGGCTGATACTCATACGAGACCCTTTGGCACAGTATATCGATTTGATTGATATATGTACTGATCTTAGCAGTTGCTTGCCAGTATGATGTTAGGTTATAGCAGATGAGCAGCGTCCATTCGTCGTAAATCAGTTGTAATTTGCCGACCTCGTCGAAGTAAATGGGGCGGTTATTTGATATGGGTGTCACTTGCAGATTATTTGTTGGCGGTGTTGATTGAACTAGCCCCGTCATAGCTAATATAGAGATAAGAATGAGAGGCAGTACGTTCTTATTTGTTTTGGTTCCCCCTTGTGGTTTGGTTTCCGGCGCGGATGGCGGTTCTTTGACTAGTTCCTTTTCTTCTGGAGTTTGTAATGGTAACAGTGCCAGTTTAGTAATGGGTCGCTTTAGTGGCCCTTTTTTAGTTTTTAAGGTAACCACTCGGATTCTTCCGTCCGCACCCGTGTGAAGTTCCTGTACTCTTCCAAGAGGCCACCGTCCTGGAGGTATATGTTCATCTTTCACCAATACCAGTTCTCCTATCTTTAGGTTTTCTTGAGTTTGCTGCCATTTGCTTCGCACTTGCAGTTGGTGCAGATATTCATTCGACCAGCGCTTCCAAATCTGAAGATTTAGTTGTTCCACCAGCCTCCATCTGTTGCGAATGTCGTGTTGAGCAAAATCTTGTTCCTCTTGTGGGGGTGATATTAAAGGACCGCCGGTGAGAAAATGTCCTGGAGTCAGGTACTCCAAGTCTTCCACATCTTCCGTTAAGGGGCATAATGGACGGGAGTTCAGGCAGGCTTCAATTTGAGTGAGCAGGGTAGTGAATTGTTCGAAGGTAAGTTTCTGTTCTCCCAGCACCCGATGCAAGTGATATTTCATTGATTTTACGGCCGCCTCCCATAGTCCTCCAGCTGTCGGCCAGAGAGGCGCGTTAAAGTGCCATTCAACTTGCTGATTGCTCATCTCATTAAAGAATTCCGAAGTTTGGAAAGTCTTGTGTCGTTCAAAGTCTTCTTTGAGTAGTTTTGCAGCCCCCACAAAATTTGTTCCGTTATCCGAGAATACGTGTTTTGGCGTGCCTCGACGGGCACACATCCTTCTGAAGGCAGCGAGAAAAGTTTGGGTTGTCAAATCAGATACTAATTCTAAATGCACGGCTTTTGTTACCATGCAAATAAAAATAGCGATGTATGCTTTGCAAGTTTTCACTCCTCTCCCTTTGTTAATTTTGATGTCCACGTGTCCAGTATAATCAACGCCAGTGTTTGTAAACGGTCTAGTTGGAGTTACGCGTTCTTTCGGCAAGTCTGCCATTAATTGAGAGTGCCGACTAGGCTTAAAACGATGACATCTAATGCATTGTCGTAGTTCTCTCTTCACTGTTCTGCTGCCCCCTATGACCCAATACTTCAGTCTTAATTGGGCCAAAGTGAGCCGGGCGCCCCCATGAAGGGTATCGTGGTGAGCCTCTTGGATGATAAGCTCTGTTAGTCTTCCTGTAGCAGGTATAATAACAGGATGTTTTGATTCGGGAGGTAGTGTTGAGTTGACCAATCGCCCTTTCACTCGCAATAATCCATTTTCGTCAAGAAACGGAGATAACTTCAGCAGCCTGCTTCTTGATGGTACTGATTGGCTTCTCTCCAAGCACTCAATTTCTTCGCCAAAATACTCCCTTTGGACGTTTCTGATCACCAAGCCAGCAGCTGCTTTAATTTCTTGCGGTGACAAGTACATAACACTTTTTTCTTCGCAGTCGGTTAAGTTATTAATAGAATGGATTGCCTTCTTGTGATTCATGTTGAATGCTCGTAGAATCCAGCCTAATACTCGGATTACACGTTTATAATTGCTATGTTTATTCAATAATATGTTAATGATTTCACATGTTTTGCAAGTTGCAACGCAGCAATTCGTTGGTTGAAGTCCATTATTTGTTATGTAGGTCAAACAATTATTGTCTTGGCTATTTATATAATCGTTAGTTTTTAACCATCTAGGGTGTGTAGTGTGTATCAGTTTAGAAGGCGAGAGTCCTCGACTTGCGCAGTCAGCTGGATTTTCTTCCGATCTTACATAACTCCAATGACTCGCAGGAATGATGTTGTTTATTTGTATCACTCTGTTTGCAACATATTTCTCCCATCTGTTGCTGTCTCCTTGCAACCATGCTAAGACGACTTTGGAGTCGCTCCAGCATCTTATTTGTAGGTATTTCTCGTCGAGAGTATGTTTGACTTTTTCTATCAGCTTGGCGAGTAGTAATGCTCCACATAGTTCCATCCTAGGTAGTGTTGTCCTTTTGTTGAGCGGCGCGACCTTTGTTTTCGCAGTCATCAGCGTGATGACGTATTCGCCGTTTTGATTCCGGACTCGGCTATATAGTACGCACGCGTATGCCTTTTCGCTTGCGTCACAGAAGCCGTGGACTTCCAGATTCGTGCCATGGCACTGTAGCCATCTTGGCATTGATATGTTATTTATCAAGTTAATATCCTTCCTCAATGTCTCCCACTCGCTGGTTAATTCGTCGCGTAGGCGTTCATCCCAGTCGAGTTTGCTGACCCAGATCTTTTGAAATAAAAGTTTAGTTTTTATAATGAAAGGTGATAGAAAGCCCAGAGGGTCGTACAATTTACTTATTTCGCTAAGCAATGTGCGCTTCGTAAGGTTTTTCTTTTCGGATAGATTCCAGTTGTACGTGAAGCTGTCACTTGAGGGATTCCATCTCATGCCCAACATCTTTGTTGTTTGGTTCAATGTTTGTTCTGGGCTGAAGTTAATGATTGCGTCGCTGCTTTTTTGATCACCTCGCAAGTCTTCTAGGATCCTTGGATTGTTACTTTTCCACTTGCGCAAGTTAAAACCTCCTTTTTTCAGCAACTCGATAAGCTGAGCTACCAGAGTTTTTGACGATTCAACTGTATCTTGCCCGTAGACCAGATCGTCCATGTAGAAATAGCACTTTAGAATCTTCGACGCCTCGGGATAGTTATCCTCTTCGTCTTGCGCGAGTCGATGCAGCGTGCGCATTGCAAGATAGGGTGCACTTTTCATTCCATACGTTACAGTGCCTAGCTGCCACTCTTGCAACGGTTCTTTTGGATGAGATCTCCAAATTATCGTTTGTAGATGTTGTTGGTTTGCGTTAAGCCAGATAAAACGATAGAGCTTTTCTACGTCTGCTGTGAAGACATATCGGTAAGTTCGCCAGTTAGTAAGTAATGTAAACATGTCTTTCTGTAAGTTGGGACCGCAATACATGTGATCGTTGAGGCTGCTCTTATTCTTCGTTTTGTACGACGCGTTGAAGACAACTCTTAGTTTCGTTGTAGTTGACTCTGCTCTCATTACGCCGTGATGGGGTAGGTAGACTTGAGATGGATCTTCTGTAGTTACCGGTTTCATGTGGCCCATAGCTATATATTCTTCCATGAATTGCTTATACTCGTGTTGTAGTTTTTTGTTCGTCAGCATTTTCCTTTCAAGTTGAAGGAACTGAGCTACCGCTTGACATCTTGTGTTATTCAGGTTAGCTTCATAGTTAGGCTTCATAGGCATTTGCACGACATATTGTCCGTTAGCTGCTCTTGTAGTAGTCGAGTTGTAGTATTCCTCACAGTATTCTTCTTCGCAAGTTAATGGTGAAGTGTCGGCGCATTCTTCAGTTTCCCAGAATCTTGTCATGTCTTCCAAGTTGTTAAGGGTCATGCAGCAGTTAAAAGTTTTTACCTTTCCGCATAATATCCAACCCACTTTAGTTTGCTGCGCTATAGGGTAACTGTGGTCCGTTCTCATGATTCCGTTTAGTATAAGTTCGGAATAAATATCAGCCCCCAAAAGTAGGTCGATTGGGCCTGAAATGTTGAAGTTTGGATCCGCTAACTTCAAGTTTTCCAAATAATCCCAGTTATCAATTGAGAACGATGCGGTAGGTAGTTTGTTTATAAGTTTCTTCATAATTAAAGTGTTCACGATGAAGTGATAATCAGAATGAATTGATTTGCATTCCAGGTTCATTGATCCTTTACAATTGCCGCTTAGTGATCCGACACCCGATACTACAGCGCTCATTTTACTACGCGGTAATCTAAGTCGCTGAGCTGCGTTTTCCGTGATCAGGCTAACTTGTGAGCCTTGGTCAAGTAAAGCTCGTAAAATGATGTAGTTTCCCTCTATAGTCCTGACTTCCAAGAGTACGGTCGTCAACAGCACTTCCTTTTCTTCGCTCGTTACGTTGTTTACCGCATGAGATGGGGCAGCAGTCGCTAGTGTGCTCGTAGTTATGTTAGCTTGATGGTTTTCAGGCTCATCATCATGCAAGAGTGTATGATGTGGTTTACGACAGACCCTACATCTTTTGCGTGAGATGCAGCGTTTTTCGCCGTGACTGAATAGGCAGTTTTTGCATACTTGCAACTTGCGTACTGTTTCTTCACGTGTCTTTGCATTCATAGCAACAAATTTGGCACATTTCATTAAAACGTGATCCGTTTTGCATATCGGGCAATTCTTCGTTGTCGCAAACAAGACTTTTGGCGAGTTTTGTGGCTTGTTATAGTACGTTGACCTCCGCGTGTTATATTTGTAGTTATTATTTGATGGTTCTGATTTGTTATACGGCTGTTTGTTTGTCTTCGAAGGTTTGTTTGAAAACGATGTCTTAGAGCTGTTTCCCTGAAGTGCTTCCAACGCCATGAATTTAGCTTCTAAAAACTCGGTAAATTCTTCTAAGTCTGGAAAGCCTCGGGGTTGTCTGAGATCCTTCATGTAATCGTTGTAAGTTACACTGTCAAGTTTTTGGGATAGAAGATGAGCCACAAAAGGGCCCCAGTTAGTGATATCTTGCCCGATGTTCTTGAGTCCATTCAAGCATTCCAGCATAACGTCATGGAGTTTTCTTATGTTTGCTGCGCTTGGTTCTTGAATGGAGGGTTGATTTAACAGCGTATTAACGTAAGTTGTAAACAGCAGCCGTTTGTTGTCGTAGCGATGCGTAAGAATTTCCCAGCAAGAAGTATAGTTGTCTGCGCTAATGCCGAGATGCTGAACTAGTTTCTCTGCTTCGCCCTTAAGTTTAGTTTTCAGGTGTTGCATTTTTTGGGCCTTGGAAAGTGCCGGGTTATTGTGCACACTTTCCACGTAAAGATCTCTAAAAGTTAGCCATTGGTTATAGTCGCCGTAAAAATCCGGAATTGCTATTTTTGGCGTTGACTTCTCATAGTGTGCGTTGTTCCAGATTTTTTGTTGTATGTTCTTTCGCAAGTTGTCGTTCAGGTTTTCCGCAGCTTCATATTTTTGTCTATAGATGGAATCTTCATCTTGCAAAATATAGTCAAGCTCCCAATGCGCCTTTTCAATGAGCTCCCACTTTGTTTTTAGAATGTTCAGGTTATCTTCTAGTTCCCATTTATCCACGGATGCTGCTAAGTTAATCTTTTCCACAGTGCGCTCGAACGCTCTAAAGTTACAATATTGCTTACGCAATAGATCCTGCTGCTTTTCAGGGGTCTCGTTCGTTTCACGCGGAGGTATGTGGAATTTGATGTCATCGAAGCTAAATCTTGACGTGTCTTTACCTTGTGTTGTTGATGCAGAAGGTGATGGTTCGGCCTTGCTCGGAGAGGAAGTGGGTAACTCCGCCTTTCGTTTTAATATGTCTTGTAACACATCTTCATACATCTTTTTCGTACTGCTGAAGACATCGTCGGTGAAATATTGGAGATCTGTTGCTCCAGATTCTTCCAGTAATTGATGATTGTACACGAACTTCTCCCAGGTCGTGTTTAGTCTAGAGAGACGCTCCTCCAGATATTCCGCGTTTTTTCTGGCAGGACTGTCCTTCTTGTAATTGATGCAGATTTGCTTCAAGTTGTTGAACGTCGTTTCTTGACGGCTGATAAGTTCCGTGACGCTCTGAGCCATCGCTGCTAGTTAATGTTGGCCTTGGTTAGAGTAATATATTGTTGTATCTCCGCAGGCAGTTCAGTTGAATCACGAAGTTTTCGCGATCGTAGTTTTGGATGCTCACTGGATTTGCACTCTACTGCGATATATGCGCCTTCTCAATCCTACCGGGGCGACCCGCTTCTGGGAGACCGGCTGAACCGATTCGCTATCAACAATAGAGACACCCAACAGTTGCTCGAAGGACCATTTCTTGATGTATGGCCCAGGCGTCGTTAGTTAGAGTTTGAGTGGACGAAAACCACAGATTTCTTGATCCCGAAGTTTATTAGTTTAAAGTTACAATAGTTATGTGGGATGCTAATCGTGACTTCTTTGTTATGACAGTTATTGGTCAACTGACGATTAGCTGCTCAAATTGATTTAAAACGACTCGCGGAAAGTAGGTCGCGGCGTTAGCAAAATAAATGCCTGTACGTTAACCGTACACATACCCTAAGTAATTGATTTCATTCTTAAAAAATTCGCACTTTTCTTTTTGCAAGGTTAGTCCTGCATCTTGCAGCTTCTGTAACACTGCCGTTAACTGTTGTAAATGTAAACCCGGTCCATCGGCTGTGATAAGGACATCGTCTAATAGACCTAACACACCGTCCATACCAGATAATACGTTTTCCATTGCGCGCTGAAAAATAGACGGTGCGCTGGTTAAACCAAATACCATACGTGTATACTGAAACAATCCGTGGTGAGTAATTATGCATGTAATCTTTTGTGAGTCTTCGTCTAAAACAAATTGATTATAGGCCATGGATAGGTCTAACTTTGAAAACTGTTAACCTCCGTGCAATTTTGAAAACTGCTCATGGACTGTTGGTAACGGGTATTGTTCTACAATTAATTGTTTATTTATGGTTACAGAATAATCTGCACACAGCCTAACATTTCCATTGCGTTTTAATACTGGCACTACGGGTGATGCGTACTCCGAATGATCAACCTGTTTAAGTATCCCTAAGTTTACAAGGCGGACTATCTCTTTGTCTACCTTGTCCCGCAATGCAAAAGCGATGGGACGCGCTTTGAAAAATATTGGCTCTGCAACATCTTTTAACCGTAATTTGACCTCGAATTTATTGAATTTACCCAATTGATCTGAAAACACGTCTCTGAATTTATTATGCAAGTCATCAATTGTTTTCGCTTCATTATTTATGAAATTACAAGGGGCTAGTTTTAACTTAAATAGGGATAAAAATTCTCTTCCGAGCAATGGCGGGCCTTCGCTGCGTACCACGTAAGCATCTAGTGTGTGTGTGCTCAGCCTATATGTGACCGGTAGGCGAATTATACCGAGACACACAATACTACTGCCCGTGTAGGTAAATAGCCTTTTCTTAGGTGGTAATAAGGGTAACCTGCTAAAACATTTGTTGTATATATTCTCGGAAATTACTGTTACTGCAGATCCACTATCAATCTCAAACTTGATTTGTGAGCCGTTTATGGACACGATCTCTGTCATGGGTTCTCCCCGCTCTGACGTGATGTCATAACATAAAAACTCACCATCGTCATCCTCCTCACTCACGTCACCGGTCACAACACACTTTACTTTGCACATTCTACGTAAGTGACCCTTTTTATTACACTTCCTACTCGAAAAGTTCGCGAATCGGCACACGGAACACTTCTCTCTAACCGGTTCCTTATCAGAACCCGCACTCTTGCCCTGCACCTTGAACACTGGATGTTCTTGCTGTGTGATCGACGCCGTCGTAGAAGCGCCGGCGGCGGCGCCTGCCCGCGCACACCGGACGCTCTGCGCCAACTCCACTGCCTTTGCCAGGGTCAAGTTATCTGTGTCCCTTGTGAACAGTTTGTCCCTCTCGGGACCCGCCAACATGCCCATCACGAAACGGTCTCGCAATGCCTCCTCTACGTTGGCGAACTTGCAATGTTTCGTGAGGCCACGCAGTCTTACCGCGCATGCGTCTCTCCCGTTTGCTGCGTTACCGTTCCCCGAATCCACACTTTGTCGGGGAAAAATGAGTGTCCAGGAGCTCATAGATGTCTTCTACGGGCACGTCCTCCAACTGTTTTGGCAGAGCGAAATCGGCTGCGAGCTGGTATGTGCCGTCCGCGAGTGCGCTCAGTAGGATTGCTCGCCGTCTTGAACCTGTTGCGTCGTTTTTTTTCGAAATATCGTTAGCCACGAACCATTGCCGCAGGCGACTTTTATACGCCTACCATTCGTGCACTGTGTGATCGAAATTACTTAATATACCGAAACTAAACTGAGCCATCGTGATACAGCGTGGGTCGCTCTCGTCGCAACTGTTAAATACGGGGACAAGTACAACTCCGGCTAGCTCTGAACGCACTGACGGCTTTATTATGAACAAGCGTGCGTGAGTCCGCGGCGGGGCGCGGGGTGCATGGTGCTGCGCGGCGCCGTCTGCGCAGGCAGTCGCGTGAGCCGCGCATCGCTACACACATACAAGTGTGCCTGTACATAACATCCACCATCAACAAATGCCTTCGTTTCTGCAACAAGGCGACTGGATGGTCAAGTTGAACCTCAGCCAGGCCTATTATCACCTCTCAATACGCACAGAACACAGGCGCTTCTTGCGCATCAGCTACGGTGGTCAGCTTCTGCAAATGGCATGTATACCATTCGGCCTGGCTGCTGCTCCCAGAATGTTTGCTACTATAACAAACTGGACTGCAGAATACCTTCGCCCAAAAGGTCTGCGCCTTGTCGTGTATCTAGACGACTATTTATTAGTCCACCAGAACAAGGAAGTACTCAGAACGCATCTAAACATAGCTGTACGCTTCTTGTCCTGTCTGGGGTGGTGTGTAAATCACGAAAAATCGATCACCAGGCCAACGAGGTCGATCGAATATCTCGGCATCGGTTGGGACACCCAAACAAACCGCAAGTCCCTACCACCAGAGAAGGTAAGAAAAATTCGACAGATCCTCTCGACCAGACTCGCAGCGGGCAGTTGGACCCTCAAGTAGGCGCAACGCCTCTTAGGGTTTCTCAACTTTGCGTCCTTCATCACCCACCGGGGAAGGATGCATTGCCGTGCGCTGCAATGTCACATCAAAGTACTGCGTCAAAATCCTCTGGGAGCTGTACAGCTGACACAAGACGTTCGCCAAGAACTCGAGTGGTGGATGGAGAATGTAGGTCAAAAGACAGCAATTCACACAGATGTGCTACCCACAAACTTTGTCATCACGGACGCTTCCGACATTCTGTGGGGTGCTCTGGTCAACAACAAGAAGGTACAAGGTGCATGGCAACCCGGCCAGTAAAAATGGCATTGCAATCTCAAAGAGATGTATGCTGTGATTGCTGGGTTGTCGAAGGAATCCAGAGCCCTCCGGAATTCCAGAATCATTCTACAGACTGACAACAAGACAGTGGTTTCGTACATTCAGAAGGCAGGCGCCACGAAGTGACTACGATTGATGGAATTGACGCTGGAATTGTTGACTTTGATAGACGGCCTCAATGTTGTACTGATCCCTCACCACCTACCAGGGGTGTACAACACCGAAGCCGACTATTTGTCGCGAAATCGCGCCGGCAGCGAGTGGCACCTGCAGGTGACAGCCACTTCAAGGATATTTCAGACTTGGGGACAACCGGACATAGACTTGTTCGCGTCACAAACCGCACACGTCGTGATAAATTATGTTTCTCTAGATTCCTCAGACTCCAACGCCTGTTATCACGACGCGTTCAGCAGATTCTGGTGATACGACCTAGCATGGGTGTTCCCACCGGCGTTGCTTCCACGAGTTCTTCACCACCTCAACCCGTCATCAGGTCGGCACATAATAGTAGCACCCAAGTGGAAGAAACCCTTTTGGCAACCAGACCTGAAAAATCAATCCTTGGCACGGCCGTTGAAGATCAGAGACTTGAAGAAGACCTTGGTGGACACGGTGACCGGCCTACCGCCAGCTCATGTCAAACATCTGCAGTTGGAAGCCTGGCTCATTTCGGCTGGGACACCATGACAAGCGATTGGTCCCCACGAGAGAAAGATCTTCTTTTATCTTGCTGGCGACCTTCAACTCTTAAAACTTACACACCTATCTGAGATAAGTGGTCTTTGTGGTGTAGTCAAAATAATGTAAATTTCCGTACACCAAATCCGACAGATGTTGCGAAATATCTAGCATATCTATATATTAATCAAAAGTTAGTTACAGAACTATTCTCGTGCACAAGTCCGTTATCGCATCTATTTGTGAAACTGCTTCTAATATTAAAATTTCTTCTAGTCACATTGCTAAGCACATTTAGAAAGCAATTTTAATTGCAAAGCCGTTGCCACTTAAGGTGCCACATAGGAAGCCAGGGAATTAATTACTTATTTAAAAGATAAAACTCCTTGCATCAGTAGTGTGTATGAGGTGTCTAAGCGAACGGCGACTATTTTATTATTATGTTCGGGACGTCGCGTACACGACCTATCCCTTTTGCATATCGACTGTGATCATTTTGTAGAAAATGGGGATTCCATAACTTTACACGCAGTGTTCAGGTCAAAGACAGATAGTGCGAAGTTCCAACAATCCAGTTGCGTTTTGTTGGCATCCCAAGATTAAAATATAAAACTAAGATGAAACTAAACATATGGCTTCAAACACTGGATTACCCACAGACAGAAAACTTACTGAAAGAACTATACACGTGATAACTACATAGTAATGTAGACAAACAAACTCAGATAATAACCCATAGCCCAGTCATAAAACCCAACACTCACACAACATGCACACCCTCACACACATACACACACACACATAAACACAACACTCACTAACACCACTCAAGGGCATGTATGTACTAAATTCCCTTCGTTTATGATGTTTTAATTTTATTGCATAATTGTTAATGTTCTAAAATCGGGTGAAGACACTGACTCCTGTAACACAGGTACCACCTAGCTCAGGAGTTAGGGCTTCAATTGAAGATGTTACATCTATTTTTATGTCAATAAAATATTTTATTATTATTTATTATTATTAAACTACAAATCCATTATATTGACTCCGCACGTTAAAAAAATTGTCAAAGGAAAGACGGGGTTCATTAAAAAAATTGTTTATAACTACTAGAGATCCCGTTAGAGCAGCCACACCAACTATAATCGGTGGTTGGGTAAAACGTGCTCTATCTGATGCTGGAATACAAGCCTCTCTAGGTAGTTTTAGATCGGCTGTCTCATCATTAAATTGGCTTGAAAATTATCCTATAAATGACATATTATCTAAGGCACACTGGAGGTATGAATCAACTTTCAGAAAATTTTACCACAAAGAAATCACATCTAATAACGAAATGTCCTCGGCGCATTCGTTATCAAGATTATTTCAAGTCCCCAGTTAATACTAAGTTAGCCGATGTGTCAAATCAAATGGATTCAGGCTAAAAATAACTCGTGAAGATTTTGCACGATTGCTTACTTATTTACGTTTTCTCTTAATATAATTATACTGCCAGTGCTTAAATGGCTAGATTTTTGTTCATATTTAAAACCTGTGTATACGAACCTACATACCTAAGGTATAAAATGTTGATTAAAAATAATATTGGTTTATAATTCACATTGTTGCTTTTCATTCATACAATCCACCAGGAGATAACAAACATATCTCTCATAATGGACTTCGGACGTCAAACGGAACACATAATATAAAAATTTTACCTTCAAATAAAATTTGTAAGGTCTTCCTGGTGCATACCTACCTGGCTACCTGCCTTTGCATCATTATGAGCCCAATAATGACATAACACTTCATCATGGCGGTTTGTATGCAGTTTTTTCAAAGTAGTTCACAGATATGACGTTGGGGGCGCTTGTGGCGTGATTACGAGAGGCGGAAACGTAAGGACATCTAGCAGCTGTTAATGGAACGAAGCGTGCACTCTCTCATAATGGACTTCGGACGTCTTAGGAAGCATAATACAAATTTTATTTGAAGGTAAATTTTTTATATTGTGTGTATAGCACTTCTATGAAACATCTCACTGACATAATTCCCAATTCTTATAATTTGAAGGCCACATCTAGTAAGTATCAGGTTGGCACAAAAGTAATGAGACACTTGGTTTACGTTTTATATTTTTAACCGACTTCAAAAAAAGGAGGAAGTTCTCAGTTCGTCAGAATCTTTTTTTTATATATATGTTCCCCGAATACTCGAAGACTGCTGAACTGATATGGAAAATTCTTTTTTTGAATCTGATGATGGGATCCTAGAGAAATCAACGGTCTCTTTTCTTCATCTTCAAATATTATAGGCACACCTATAGCAATATGGGTATTTTTTATAGTAACGAGGACAGGTGTCAGGATAGTAATTTGATGAAATTAGTGATATTTATTTGTAGCATTAATTTTTTTTTAATATAAAAAATTATCATTACTTAGATCCATTTTACTTATTTTTTTTATATAAATAGATCTAATTAAATAAATAAATAAATTAAAAAACAATTGTCACTAGATCCATCATGGATCTGGCCAATGGATCTTCTGAGATTGAACGGAACAAAGATAAGGTATGTTGAATGGTAATTTAGCCTGGATAATGAAGCATGGATGAAATGTGATAATATTGAATAATATAATGCACAAAGGCTTTGTGTTGATTTATACTTTATTTAAATATCAAGATCCTCATCAGGGTCTTCTTCATCCCAGTCATCTACTGCGTCGGGCTCATAGTAGACCTTACTCTCGCCTTCATGGATCTTATTCATGTACGGCAGTTTCAAGTTATACTTCTGTATCTTTTCATTTTGGTCTACTTCTATTTTGAATGTGGACAGATTTGCAGGCAATGGCTTTTCAGGTTCCTCTTCCCTTTTCTCCTGTCTTATAACAGGACTTAATGTTAATGTTGATGCTTTACTGTCGTATGACATTATTTCTTCACTTCTTATAACTTTGCTGCCTTTCTTCAGCTTAATCCATACTTTGTGCGGGTTTGTTTTGTCACATGTTATTACAGCATTTACCAAATGATTTAAATGTGTTTGTAGTTTGGAACTGTGTGGTAGACAATCCCTGTGAAGTATTAGTACTATTCTATTTACATTAGGATCACTTTGTAATTGTTTTAAGTACTTCAAACACTTGTTCCAACCCATACAAAGAGCCATTTGGTTTATTGAATCAATTATCAATGAACACTTGCCACTTACATATTTATTGTACAAGTCAGTATTAAACTCGTCGTAGTAATTAACGTTGGAATGGCTTTCGAACACGTTTCTCCAAAGGCTTCTAGGTTGTTCATAAGTAAATAAGTTGATGATAGCTTTTTCTTCTTGCACGAGCTCTAGCAGTAAAGGTAATATATTTTTGTTGCCATCATCTTCTATTAACACAAATGGAGCAGATTTTAATCTAAATAAGGTCATTATAAACTACTGTATATGAAATATAAAAATATAAACTTTCTTGAAAGTGAACTAAAGGAGAAGAAAAATTGCTGAAAAGAAAACTGAAAATTGCAATTTGCAATGTGAATAATTTTCAATTTGACATAATCCTACTCATCTCATAGCAAAAGTCAAGCACAGATTAAATACTAGTAGTTTAGTAGTGTCAAGAACAAACCAGAACAACTTAAAAATTATTGAAGAAATCGACTAGACGAGTCAGTATCGTCATACTAAAATAAAATAAATACACTGCAGACCCACCGTACCCCTGATGGTGGTACAGTGTTTTTTTTTAAAGTTAAACGATACCACTGTATGAAGTGAACGTAGTGCTGTGCTGATGAAGATACTAGACTGACAGAAAATGATAAACAGTTATCTCGCATATTAATGACTTATTCATTAGGTAGCTACCTACCTAATGAACACAGAGTACATGAGTCATGTCACCTAATGAAAAATTTGAAAATTCCACTGCGATTTATTTATTGTATGTACTATCAAACGATTTCAATTCGGGTTTTGACGCGGGAAAAAATATCGCGAAATACTTTTTTCAGACGAAAATATTTTTAATGTTGAGGAGAGTTTCAACAAACAAAATGATAAAGTATATGCACACTAGTGAAGAAGCGAGCAGACGTGTGCCACGTGTTCAGCGTGGTCATCACCCTTCGGCATCCATGGTTTGGCTTGGGGTGTCCTATTTGGGTGCCCTTGCCCAGTGCCCTTGTGAAAAACACTGTCCTAACAAACATTGTTCACAAACAATGTTCGAAAACAAGCACTGGGTATTCCAGCAAGATTCTGCGCCGGCTAATTACGAGTAGGCAAAAAGTACCCAAAACTGTCTCACGACCCGTGGAATCGACTTTATCAGGCATGAGGATTGGCCCTCATCCAGTCCAGACTTGAATCCCTTGTATTACAAAATATGGCAGCACTTAGAGGAAGGGAGGAAGGTCTGTGCTAAACCCCATCGCAACTTGTAGTCACTTAAAGCATCCCTGATTAAAGCAGTCGCCGATATTGACATGAACGTCGTGCGTGCTTCGATTGATGCAGATTGAAGGCTTGTATCGAAGCAAGAGGAGAACATTTTGAATAATTTTAATGTGGTGTAAATTTGTATTTTATACCCTTTCATTTAATGTATAATTGGTTGTACGAGGGGGCGTTTTTAAGTTCGCGGAATCGGGGGTAAGACGTGGAAATAAAAATACAAGTTTATTTTTCCTTTTCAATATATTCTCCTGCAACCCCTAGAAAAAAAATGTTTTTTCTTTGTCTGAAAAATAAGCTGAAACTGCTTCCTTCACTTCTTCATCGCTTGAGAACTTCTTCCCCCGAAGTTCTTTTTTCATTTTTGGAAAGAGATAATAATCACTGGGAGCCAGGTCAGGACAGTAGGGTGGATGAACCAAAATATCGAAGCCCACCTTATGCAGGGAAGCCAACGCAACACGGCTCTTGTGCACAGGCGCGTTGTCGTGCAGAAGGAGGACACCTTTGGTTAATTTTCCCCTTCTTTTTGCCTTGATTGCTTCCTTTAATCGCTCTAAGATTGAAGCGTAGTATTCTCCGGTTATGGAGACACCTTTATCTTTATAATCTATCAACAAGATTCCTTCTGAGTCCCAAAAGATTGTCGCCATGATTTTTCCCGCCGACTGTGACACCTTAAATTTCTTTGGTGGTGGTGTACCTTTTTTGTGCCACTGCATAGAATCTTGTTTGGACTCAGGTTCATAATGATGAACCCAAGTTTCATCCCCAGTAACAATTCGAGTCAATACTCCATCCTGGTCTTCATTACAGAGGTCCAAAAACGCGCGAGACTACGCGCTGTTGTTTTTGAGGCAGCGTGAGCATTCTCGGCACCCACCTTGCACTGACTTTGGTCATGCCGAGATGATCGTGAAGAATTTTAAATATGGTTGTATCGGATACTCCAACCATTTCTGCGAGCTGTTTCTTCTTTAGTCTAGCATCTTCCAGTATTAATTTTTCCACTTTTTGAATTATTTCCGGAGTGGTCACCTCGATCGACCGTCCTGGCCGAGGATCATCTTCAAGTGAGGCCCTGCCTTGCTTAAAAAGGGTATGCCACTTATAAACCATGGTTTTACCGGGGCAAGACTCCCCGTAAACGGATGACATCTCTTCTAGTATGGTTTGAACCGATTTACCTTGCTTGGTAAGGAACTTTATGACAGCGCGGTGCTCGATTTTCTCCATTTTTCACAATGTTCTTCCCAACTGAGTTGTTTGATCGACGATAATTCAAATAGTAATGGCCCGATTAAAACAAAACGTTCTATTTATACTAATAATGAGCTACTTAACCAGTTACGACTAAGGAAAGTACCCTCATTTATTAATTACCTACCCATTCCGCGAATATAAAAATGTACCTACGTAGTGCGTAACTCATTGTGTCAGTTATTTAACTTTCCATATGTGACAAAACTTATGACCAGACTACGTAGACTACGTACCATTTATTACTCTCATAATCATCTCAGAACGATATTTCATCTAACTCAATAATAATGTAAGTAGCTAAGTACATAAGTAAGTAGATAGCCTAGCCTAGAAAACTACCCAGTAGCTTGTTTTTTAATGCGAGCGTAGGTAGGTCACTCGTGCGTCACTTTTTTCACCATATCCACTTATTTATTAATTAATCTAGGTACCTATTTCTAATCGGTGGAAAAAGTGAAATACCTACCTATTAAAAAATAAACAAATTACGTACGTAGTTGTAACTCCTGAGTCCTCCTGACTCCTGACTCCTGACTCCTAAGTCACAGGAACTTACACCTAGTTTAGGAGTCAAGAGTATTTAATAACTGACCCTTGTAATTAAGCCTTTTATGTGTTACTTTTGTTGTATATTGTTAAGAGCTTTAGGTGAAATAAAGAATTTATTTATTATTTATTTATTTATTTACTATATAATAATTTGTTTATAGTCGTACCTATCGGTATTGTGTTGCTGTAGTGTGTCGGAGAGAAAGTATGAATTATATTATTTTGTTGGTTTATTTATTTGAATCTGATTTAATTTTTATTTTATTTAATTTCATTGATTTTAATATCATTTAATTTTGTTTGTTCTGATTTGATTTTATCTTATTTATGTAATTTATTTTATTTTATTTTATGTTTGTCAATGGGTGTAGGTAATTACCTGAAATAAATGGATTTATTATTATTATAATAATAATAATAATAATAATAATATATTTATTTGCGTAAAACATGGTATAAAAAGGTCTTATATTACAAAAATAGAGCAGACATGTTTTGCCAAGATTAAACATAGCATGCAAATATTTGCAATAACAATTTCCTTAACAAAATTATTATTATGTTACAACAAAACTATTTTCTTTCTAGGAATTGTTTTATATTATAGAAGTTGTTATCAATTAACCATTCATACAATTTATTTTTAAAAGCATATCTCGAGTTTAACGTTTTCAGATTACTAGGTAATTTGTTATAAATTCGTATACACATAGTTAAGCAGCTTTTATTGTACTTTGCAAGCCTGGGAGCACTGTTAAGTACGAGTCTGTGAGGATCTCGTCGGCTTCGAGGATTTACATCGTTTGCTAATTTAAATAACTCCTTATGTTTCCATACAAACATGCATATTTCATTAATATATAGACAAGGTAGCGGTAGCAAGCCAAGTTTCTTAAATACTGGTTGACATGATTCCTCGGGATGAAGTCCATATAGAGCCCTAATGCATTTTTCTTGAGCAACAAATGTTCTATTCTGGTCGGTACTGTTACCCCATATTATGAGTCCATAACGTAATATGGATTCCACATACGCATGATAAGCTAATATTGCTGTTTTTAGATTAGTACTTTTTTTTACTTGTCTAAGAGCATACACAAATTTATTTATCTTGCTTGAAACATTGTCTACATGCACTTTCCAATGTAGATCTTCATCAATAGTAACTCCTAGGAACTTGGTATGTTTTACTGGTTTAATTTTGGGTATATTTAATTTGAAGTTAAATTTATGATTATTCGATTTATTAAATTGTATATAAACAGATTTGTCAAAGTTTATTTTCAAGTTATGTACATAAAGCCAGTTAATTAAAATGTCAAATGTATTGTTAATGTCAGTTTCGTGGTCGTAAATTGTATTTTTTTTTTTATTGGATGTTACAACAATAGAGATGTCATCAGCAAACAATATACACTTATGTTTCGTTATTTTAATTATGTCATTTATATATATCAAGAATAAGATTGGCCCAAGTATGCTTCCCTGTGGGACACCAAACTTATTACATCTATATTTCGACGAATGTAGCGTTACTTCTTTATCTTCGTTAATGTTTGTTATGGTAACGCATTGTTGCCTGTTATCAAGGTATGATTTTATCCACTGTAAGGTTGGCCCTCTAATCCCGATTGCTTCTAACTTTTGCAGTAGTAGATCGTGTGAAACTAGGTCGAAGGCTTTCGACAAATAAAAGAATAATCCTGTGGTTAGATTGTTGTCATTGATGTTAGTTAAAATAGCATTTATGAGGGCATAGATTGCTAATGTTGTAGACTTCCTCTTTTGAAAGCCATGCTGTTCTTTCTTTATAATATTGAACTTTGTACAGTAATTTGCAATTCTTTTGTACATACATTTTTCGTATATTTTAGATAAGATGGGTATTAAGGTGATAGGGCGGTAATTGTTCAGGTCATGTCTGTCTCCTTTTTTGTAAAGTGGTCTAACAACGGAAAGCTTTAAAGCCTCCCGTATTATTATTATACTCTTTGTTTAAAGCTTCTGGAAAAATTCCCTCATAGAATGAGAAATTGATCAAGTGTGTTAGTACTTCAACAATTTCGTCGACACAGATTTTAATGATTTTTGTGTTCATTTCGTCGTGCCCTTCAGAATTTGTGTTATTTAAAAGTAGTATTTCCTGTTTCACTTCAGTTATCGACATCGGTGTGAGGAACATAGAGCCAACAGTTACATTATTACTAGAGTTACCTGTGACGTTCGGCGGCATTGATTTGTTTGTTGAATCGATATAATGGTTATTAAAGGCAGACGCTATTTCTACTGGATTGGTAATAAGTGTGTTGTTATATTTGATACTGTCTATAGTATGTCTGGAGTTTACATTATTTAGCTCGTCTTTTATAACATTCCACGTAGCTTTGCATTTGTTATCGTTTTTAGCTATGTATTTGATATTTGCGTTTTTCCTGGAATTAAAGATGCATTTTTTAAGTAGATTAGCATATTTAAGGTGTTTAGTCTTATTAACTGCAGTTTTGTTTTTATAAAATTGATGCCGCAGTGACCGTTTTGTTTTACAACTTTTTTTTAAGCCCTTGCTTATCCAACTTTGTTTCTTTTTGTTATTTAAATTTACTTTTACTTTTAGTTTAGGGAAACAAAGATTGTAGAGTAGGCAAAACGTTTCATGAAAATGATTGAATGCTGAGTTTGCGTTGTTAGCCGTGTGTATTTCAGACCAAGAAAGATTACTTAAGCATTCCTTAAACTTGTGGATATTATCTAAACTAAAATCTCTTTTGTATGTATAATATATCGCTTGATTTGGCGTTTTATGTTTTAAAGGAATAGTTAACATTTGTGCTGTATCATGGTCAGACAAGTGAAGTGGCAAAACTGCACCAGTAGCGTCGTGAATGTTACTCAGAATGTGATCTATACATGACGACTTACGTGTTGGTACATCAATGTGAAATTTCAGATTATAATTGAAGGCTAGATCCTGCAATTGAGTAGTAATATTGCCTTTTTTAAGGGTGTTAATATTCAAATCACCCGCTAAAACTACTTTTATTCTAGATTTATATTGTTGAAGTAAATTATGCATGAGACTATCCAATTTGATTAAGAATTGGTTCGGGTCTGATTGAGGTGTTCTGTATACACAAATTATAATAATTTTTTGATGTGTGAGTTCAATTCCGCAAACTTCGAAAGTGTTTTGCGTGGCGTAGCTTTTTATAAATGACAAGTCTTTGAATAGTAGGTTTTGTTTAGCAAAAATACAGGTACCACCTCTTTGTTTCTCTCAACAATAGTTAGAAGCCATCACATAACCGTGAATTTTAATGTAGCTTTCGTAGTCTCTTTTGATAAAGGTTTCGGAAAGGCATATTATGTCTGGGTCGTTATGTTCTTCTTGTAGTTCTTGTAAAGTTAATTCAAGAATTTCTTTTTTTGATATGATACTGGCAATATTTTGGTGGAGTATTTTAAGGTTATGGGTTACTGGAGGCGATATTTTGGGCAAGAAAAAGTGTGCTGTTTCGTTTTATCTTGGGAAAATAGTATGGAATAGTTCCTCTTTGAGGTTTTTCTACGGGATGTATAAAGTTTAGTGTTTCTGGTGTTGAATTCTTGCGTTGAAAATAGAAAGGAATTGTTCCTTTCTTGGGTTCATTTATATTGACTTTTAATTTAAGGCTTGGTTTGTTACTCGCTATCTTCTTAATAAGTTCTCTTGGATTCAAATAATTCTCGCTGTAGTCATTATAGTCTATAAGGTAATTAATTTTGTTACATATGCCGTATGTGTTAGTGGTTCCACATTCTAAAAATTTACACTTTTTGTAGCGCTTACACAAGGTTTTGATACGATAGTTAAGATTATTTATATCTAAATTATCATTTTTAAACACATTCAAAACAATGATCATGTTGTTATAAAACGTATCTAACACAAATTGTAGTTGCGATAAAATAAAATTTAAATTACGATCGTTTTCTCCCACACAAATTACAAGTTTGTCGTTAGGGTTTAACTTAGTATGACGACAGTTAATTATTATTTGGTTACTTAAAGCATTAGGTTTTGTTTCAGAGATTATTTTATACCTTTCATACTGAGTATTTTTTCTTGATTGAATTATAGCTGATGCTAGGCCAACACATTGTTGAGCGCCAAAGATAAGGATTCTATTTGGCAATTCACTTTGTTGTTCTTGAGTACAAGCAGACATTTTTGGGCAGATTTTCACTTTGTTGTTATCATTATAGTGTTTGAGCGCGTCTATCTGTTTCTTGAAAGTTGTAAGTTGTTCCTGTGCGTTTTCCAATTCTTGCTGTAGGCCTGTAATTTTCTGTTGTAGCAACACAATTTTGATGTTTTTGCTATCACTTACATTAGCTGTTTTGCTAGTAAGCGGAGTGGAAGGTGTAGAGAAAGTCTGTTGTAGTAGGGACGGTTTTCTTCCTCTAATATCTGCGTTGTTTTCGATGGTGGGAGAATTGCAAAGTGTTTTTAACATTTTTATTTCCGAAGTTAGCTTATTTAATTGTTGACGAAGATTGTTATTTTCTAATATCGTATTTTCAAGCTCATTCTCGGTGCTATCGAGCTTATTTGTAAGTTCTTTTATTGAGTCTTTCATTTCTAAAATTGTTAAAGTTTCAGATATTGTCCCGTCTACGCTTTTCGACAGTTTATTAGGAGTGTTGTAAGATTCCGTCGATGTTTCGTATTCGGACAGTATATGAGAGTCTAGTACTTCGGACATATTAAGAGTTGTTGGTTGTACAGCTTCAGACTGTCGGTTTTTCTCAGCAGATTTGCATATCTGTTCCGGGGAAGAGCGGCTTGCTTGAGGTTTTTTCCTTGATGTGATGTTAGATACGTAGCTTGTATTAGCAACTTTTTTATTTTTGATGCATGTCGTACATCTCCATTTTTTCCTAGACTCTTGGTCCATAAGTCGGTAGGTTTGTTCCGGATATCCAATGCAATCCAATTCATAGCGGTTGTTACATGTTGAACACAATGCTGTTTTTTTTATATCAACAGATTTCTTGCATTTAAAGCAAGTCACTTTCTCCGGCATCTTGCGGTCATTTTTCGTATTCATTTTAGCTGACATTGTATTTTTGTGCGTATTTTCCCTATTTTAGATTGTTTTTTTGTGAGTGGTAATAACTAATGACGGGGAAAATGGAGTTTAATAATATGGCAACACATCTATTCACGAATTTCTTTTGATGTGCCAAAATGCTATGTTCCAAATCGGTAGACGGAATGAATGAACGTAATACATAAATGTCAACCGTGTTCTGCTACTCGCTGATAGATGTCACTATTTCGCTGTACTGCAATTATCGACTTGTTTGAATTTTAAATAAAAATAACGACAGCTGTTGTGACGAAAGACGTGTTTTATCACCACACACCATAAATTGTTTATAATTATGATTGTTTTGTAGGCTATTGTCTTAAAATTTGGATTTTTACACTGGTATAGTTATAGCACTGAGTTTATTGAGTTTTTTTTAGTAAATGTTTACATATTTCAGAATGAATGTTTATATGATAACCCGCTATTTTTAAACTATGATAACACTGTTACTGCTTGATTATAAGCCTATCTTCACTTTTATGTTTAATACACTGTTTGAATACTGGTTTTCCTATTTTAAATAATTATTTAATTACGATCGATCACAATCACATCTTACGTCACGTCACGTCACCATTTTCCCATATAAAAAATGTTATTTCTGGGTGCGTTATTGACGAATTCAAGCAACCAAAAACAACAGAAAATAGTATATTATTGCTCTTTGCCATGTGAAAGTAAGTACTTGCACTTATTTCAATGAATATTTGTTACAAATCGCACGCTTACAGCTTACAAAACATCACACCGTCCGTTCGTTACTGCGGCGCATTCGCGACTGTTTGCTGACCGAGTGTAAACCGAACTATAGGCGCGAGATATGACTCGCGTTCCGACCGTTTCTATGAAGATAAATTACTGTACATATTTCTACCGTGGCCCCAGGCAGCCAGCGAAATTAAAATTTTCTTACGTTATTTGCAATTTGCAAGTCAGTAGGTATTAGGTTGTATATTGATTAATGTATGATTCGCGATCGTAACATATACAGTAGAGTCTCCCTAAACAGGCACTTCAGTAATCCGGTACGTCCAATAATCCGGCACCCTCCGCTCACCCCTTTTCTTCTTTCTTGTTATAAAATGCTTTATTTTATTCACATTATTATGATTGTTTCTATAAAATCCAATAATCCGAACATTCTAATAGTCCGGCACCCCCAACTGACTGTTTAAGTATTTTAACATCGGATATTCGATTATCCTTCTCTAATAACCATTCCACCATTGCAGTTTTCTTTGATATTAATGCAGCTTATGATAATGTTGTATTATCAGTTTTACAAAATAAACTAAAAGCCTTACAAGTTCCATTGAATTTGTCGAATTTCATTATTAATATCCTGACTGAACGCTCTGTTAACATGATAATAGGAGATCATGAGGTATCCCATCTTGTATGGAGAGGTCTCCCGCAAGGTTCTGTACTCAGTCCCCTCCTATACAATATTTACACTTTTGATTTAGACTCGTCCTTAATTACTAACCATGTTAAGGTTCTTCAATATGCCGACGACTTATTATTATATTCTTCAAGCCAATCTGTTGGACAAGCTAGCTGTACTATCAATTCTGCTTTATCTACTCTGGAGTCATGGTTACACCTAAACGGTTTGGAGTTATCCACATCTAAATGTGCGGCTGTTTTATTCACCCGGAAAAGAAATATTCCCTTGGTAAACCTCTTTTATAAGGAAATACCTATTCCAGTTATAGATAAATTCAGATACCTTGGTATACTTGACTGTAAATTAAGTAGTGTTCCTCATTGTGATTATATTGTTAACAAAATGTGAAAATCACCTAAACATGCTTAGATGCCTCTCTGGTGTGTGGTGGGGTGCACATCCATTTTCTTTGAAACTTGTTTACAACGAAATTATCAAAAGCACTCTGGATTATGGATTGTTCGTTCAAGAACCTGGCTTACGGCTTTTAAAAAATTGGATCGCATCCAGTCTAAAGCATTACGCATTATTTCGGGTGCCATGAAGTCAAGTCCCATTAATGCACTCAAATTAAATGTGGGGAAGCTCCTTTACATCTTAGGAGACAATTCCTATCTGACAAATATTTGTTCCGGATTCTTCAGTTCTCAACTCATCCACTCATTCCTAAACTAGACTCTTTAGTGTTACAGATTGAATCTTCAGACTACTGGTCCCATAAACATGGTCCTTGTTTAGTTGTAAGCTATAAAAAAATCCTTTCACTTTCTTCTCCTATTGACCGTTCCAATAAACTTCCCCTGTTTAACAGTAGTTATGAGAGTCTTCAATTCAGCCCTATCATTAAATATAACTGTGTAAGTAAATCAGATCCCGATTGTCATAGAAGTTTTAATAATTTTCTGGCTGAACACTCGGAGTATCACTACATATTTACTGATGCTGCCAAGCGTTCGCCGACGGGTTGTGTTGGGATAGGTACTTACCATTCTCAATACTACATTGTTTAAAAAATAAAACTGCCTCCGGAGACTTCAGTTTTTGGGGAATGTTTCGGTATTTTAAAAGCCATAGAATATACTCGTGTTCTTAAGCTAAAAAAAACAATAATTTTTACCGATTCTCAAAGTGCTCTTCTAGCCATCAATAAATCCCCTTTTGAACACAAATCACAGCTCCCAATTATTTACTTAATAAGAGAATTTGCGTTCAGAACCATTTCGGACGGTAATACTTTGCAATTTGCGTGGATTCCGGCCCATTCTGGAATCCATGGCAATGAAGTTGCTGACACACTTGCCGGTGATGCGGTGCAGTGTGGGGATTTAGTTCCTTATACTAATTTTAGTAGGTACTGACCTCGTGACGTTACCAAAGACTTTTCTTCGGGACACCTGGAACGTAGCCTGGGATATCGGAAGCAAATTAAAGGGCCATTATTTTTCATTTATTCAGCCTGATGCACAGTGGGACGAAAATCGAGTTTCATAGACATAGACCACTTACAATTTTTTTTGACGTTTTCTTGCTGGAAACCAATGCAGACCAGTTAAAGAAGCCCCAACATTATCATATTTTTGTACGTCAGGTGATTCTGACGCGAAAATATTTTTTTTAAATAAAAAATGTATGGAGGAAAACAGAAAAATCCATTTTAATCGAGACTCGTGAGAGTGCCCGTTATATCCTGTGGTATGATTTTTGTCCTTATTTTTTACTATTTTTTGACATATCGCACAACCCTCGCACTCGATGGACTTTAGGTGAAAAAAAATTAAACGTATTTTTTATTATGATTTCATTTTATTCCGAGTATTTACGGTATGTAATGACCTACAAGTAGTAGTTAACACTCGGCCTATTGTCTAAAACATGCTACTTACTGCCTCTTTAATGAGTTTACCTGCTAATCTGCCATTTTTAATGGTCTTCATAATTAATCTCTTACTAATGACCATACGTGATTAATCTAGACAATGGGCTCGACAGATATTGTCCTTACTTGGTTTATCATTGTTGCTAATTTATTTAGTATTTTATACGTACTTATCCTTAGGTTACTTATCCTTAGGTTCCTATTAATCCTATTAGCTTTGTGGCGGTTTTACTATGAAATACCTTTGAACACAGTTGCATTCCCATATTTATGGTTCATCAGGGCTTACGTGTTGTAATGTTCTTTAATTGTTTCATCTATTCTACTAATTAGTGCTCATTAATACAGGGTAATATTAGGTTAGTATAAATACAGAGAGCACTCAATGTTTACTTTAGGCTTATTGGATCAGCCCGTGGTCGACTACACCGGTACTGATACAAGTAATTGTGAAGGTAGAAGTGTTACGCGCGGACCGTCAATTTTATTGATTTCTCTGTGTTTACACTAGTACCAGCCGGCACTAGTGTAGGCACAGAGGGAGCCACCGGGCTGCTCGGTGAGTTAGCTCACCGCCGCGGTCGCGGATAGGCCACGCCCACCAGCATGCCGAAACCCGGCAAGCGCGGCTCGCTGGGCCGCGATGCCGGGTCACCCGAGGCCCGTCCGGCGATGGACCGGGCGACGTCGTTACCAAATATTGGTGACGCGGCGACCGATGCACCGCCGGCCGGACAATCCAGAGAAGAGAGAAGAAGAGGGGGGACGAGTGCCGCTGCAGCGACCGGCCCGCCGACGACGTCGACGCCTACGTGCGCTGCGCCCGCGCCGTCGTCGAGCCGACAGCGCGAGGTCCCCGTCCGCCCCGCTACGTTTCGCCCGGTGCCGATACAGGCCCCGGGGCCAGTAGTGACGACAGCGGGCCGTGCCCCACCACCCACACGCGCGACCGCACCGGTGCGTGTCACTGCGCCCGCGCCGAACGCCGCGCGTACCGCACCAACAACCACGCGCACCTCCGCGCCGCCCGCTGCGCGCGCCGCCGCGCCGCCCACTGCGCGCGCCGCCGCGCCGCCCAATACGCGCGCCGCCGCGCCGCCCGCCCCGCGCGCCGCCGCACCAGCCGCCCCGCGCGTCACCGCACCAGCCGCCCCACGCGCCGCCGCGCCGCCTGTTGCGCGCACCGCTGCGCCGCCCGCGAGTGATTCCGCACCGCCCGCGCGCACCCGCGCACCCGCTGCGCGCTCCAATGCGCCGCCGCCGCGTTTTGCGTCGCCACCCACGCCTCCCAAGCACGCCGACGCATCCGGTTCCCACCTCCCACTGGCGGAAACAGTGACTGCTTCGCGTACAGTGCTGACAAAGATGACGCCACCGGCACTATTCTCGCCGGCCCCCCCCGCACCTCCGCCTACGACTCACCGGCCATGCTGTCGGCATGCTCGTCTCGCGCGGGATCGAGCATGTCGCTAGCATCGGCGGGCTCGGCCGCATCCGGTCGCGACAACGTGTCCTTGGACACGACATCGCGAGCCGACGCGCGGCCCACCGTGGGAGGAGCTGACACCCCGCTGGGATTCGGCTTCGAGTTCAAGCCAACTTGTCAACTTGTCGAGCCCAGATCCCAGCGGAAGCACCGTAGGAGGAGCTCGGATGACACCGGGACGGAGGCGAAGCGGATGGACCTGGGTGAAGCAGCGTCACCCACCTTCGCCGACGTGGCGCGCAGCACGCCGCCCCCATCACCGACCGCAGGGGTAAGTGTTTCACTATTACCCCCTGCCCCCCCTACATCCGCCGCACCCCCGGCAACCCCCCCGGCCACTACTTCTGGCGACGCGACTGTGACGGCGACTAAGAAGAAGCCGGGGAAAAAACCCCGCTACCCACCGCTGGTAGTGGAGAGGCTGCCAAACTGGGCCGCCCACTTCCGGGCCATTAGTGCCAAGCTGGGCCGGCCTCCGAACGCTCGACCATATGGGGCGGGTGTTCGATTCACCCCCGACACCGAGGAAGAATATAGGCTGGTCCAGCGGTACCTGACCGGCCTAGAAAAGGACAGCGGCGTTTCGTGGTTTGCCTACTCGCTACCAGCGGAACGCAATATGAAGATTGCCATACGGGGCCTGCCAGCGGATACAGACCCCAAGGAGATTGAGGAGGAGCTTCGGGCGTTGGGTTACCAGCCGGAGTACGTGCGCCACATAAAGAGGGCGCAAGGACGACCCGGCTGTGTGTTTCACGCCATACTAAAGAAGACCCCCGACGTCCGGGCCATATTTGACACCACTGTATTTATGTACATGCGTGGTGTCAAGATAGAGGCTTGGCGGGGGAAACGTGGGCCCGCTCAGTGCCACCGGTGCCAGCAGTTTCGACACAGTTCGCACCAGTGTCACCGCCCGCTCGCTTGTGTGCGATGCGGGGGCGAGCACGCGGCGCGCGATTGCCCGCGACCGCGGGAGGAGCCGGCCACCTGCGTAAACTGCGGTGGCCCGCACCCCGCGTGCAATATAAAGTGCCCCGTATTCCAGGAAGAGATCCGGAATAAGCGGGCGGGGACCGCCGCCATCACGGCTACATCGCGCCGGCCCCAAGTGGCCACCGAGAGGCCACAAGTGACGCCGGAAGAGGCTCAAGGATCGTCGCTGATGGCGGCGGCCAACGGGCCCACAGACAGGAGCCAAGCCACCTCCTCAAAGCGGAGGAGGAAGAAGAAACGTGGGGGGAAGGGAAAAGGCAAGAAGCCAGAACCCCCCCCCCCCCCCCCCCCCCCAGTGACCCAGGAGAAAAAGGTCCCTAAGGCCGACCCTGCCTCAAACAGGGCGTAGGCTGTAAAGGTACCCAGAAAGGACGAAGCGACTAGTGGCGCCAGCATAGCGCCGCGGCAAAATGCTGAACCTCACAACTCCAGAAAAGAGACGAGTGGCGGCGCCACCGGCGCCACAACACACAGGAAAGAATTTACAGCCTGCGCCATCAAACTATTGATGGATATGATCAAAGCGATCAGGCAGGGTCAAGATGTGGAGATGGTCATCCTTGATGGCCTGGCCACCCTTCTAACCCTTTACCATGGCTAGGCCACTGAGGGTGATCCATTGGAACGCCCGCGGCCTTCGGGACAAGGTCGCCCCCCTCCGCCATCTCCTTCGGGACCAAGACATCGACGTGGCGCTCATAAGCGAGACGTTCCTGGGACCCGAAGACAGGGTTAGGTTCCCAGGTTACCTCGTTTACAGGAAGGACGAAAGGTCGGCTCAAAACGCCCGCTACCGTGGTCTGGCGGTACTAGTGAGGCGAAGAGTCGTACATCAAGAACTCCCCTTGCCGTCGCTCAGCTCTTTCTACGCGCTGGGTGTGCAGCTACATTTAGCCGGCGAGGATATTAACATCTATGCCTGCTACAAGCCGCCCGTGACTCGTTTGAGCCTACCGGAGCTGCGGGCACTTGTTAGCACGCCGCAGAGGGCAACCATCCTCGCCGGGGACTTCAACTGTAAGCACCCAGCGTGGAATGCATTCAACACGAACACCGAGGGGAGACGACTCTTCGCGGACGCGGAAGCCTTCGGCTATACGGTGTCCGGCCCAGAGACGCCCACACATTACCCCGACGCAACGCAGCATATGCCGGACGTGCTGGACATCGTAGTCCACCGAGGGCTACGCTGCCAGATCACACAACAAGTGATAGACGACGAGTTACAGTCAGACCATCAGCCGGTACTCGTCGTCTTATCGGGTATGCCGACCCGACTGAAGCCCACAGCGCCACGTCGACTAATGGACTGGACAGCCTTCGGAGAGAAGCTTGAGACCACCACGCCGACTCGGCCTATCGTTACCCCCGCGGACGTAGATCAGACGGCGGGTGACGTCACTGCTTGCATCCAGAGTGCCTTGGAGGCGGCGACAACGGTGCAGCCGGAGGGGAGAGGGCTATTGCCGCCCCTGCCGGCGCGCATCAGAAGGATGATCGCCGAGAAGAGGCGCCTACGCAAGCAGTGGCAACAGCTTAGATGCCCGTCTCTAAAAACTCAACTCAATCGTCTCGCGGAGAGGGTGAAGGCCGAGCTCAAGGCAAACGCCGCCGCGGACTGGGAGGAAAGAATAGACGCCACTACAGACAGCTGGCCGTCTGTACACAAGCTATGCCGCCAGCTCACGAATACCCCAGCCCCGGTGCGCCCTCTGCTCAACAGTGACGGGGCGCTCAAATATGTAGCAGAGGACCGGGCGGAGGTCTTCGCCGAGCACCTGGAGCGTCAGTTCCAACCGAACCCGACCAGCGACCACGACCATGTCGCAGCAGTCGAGAAATACCTTGGAGACTACTTCGCTACGCCGATAGCTCCCGATGAGGACCCTGTCTTCTTCTCGCCTGGCGCAGTCAGACGCGCCATCCTAGCAACGAAGCCCAGAAAGGCCCCCGGTGCTGACGGTATCACGAACACAGTGCTGCGCCACCTGCCATACCGTATGGTAGCGGCCCTGGCGCGCCTGTTTACGGCGATACTGCGCACGGGGGTCTTTCCCGCCGTGTGGAAGGAGGGGCGCGTTATTATGCTGCCCAAGGCGGGAAAGAACATCCTGAAGCCGGAGAGCTATCGGCCGATCACCCTGTTGCCGACAATCTCCAAGGTGTTCGAAGCACTCCTGCTGCGACATCTCCAACATCACATAGCGCCGCGTCCGGAGCAATTCGGGTTCCGGGCGGAACACAGCACGACGCTCCAGCTGTCGAGGGTACTGCACCTACTCACAGCTGCGTTAAATAGAAAGGAATGCTCGGTTGCAGTATTCCTCGACATGGAGAAGGCCTTCGACCGTGTATGGCACGAGGGCCTCATATTCAAGTTGGCCACGTCAGACGCGCCCCGTCGCGTTGTAAAGGTGGTTTCTAGCTTTCTCTCCAACAGGACTTTTAGGGTGGTGGTCGACGGTGCGCTATCCAGCGCCCGCCCGGTGCTAGCGGGCGTGCCACAAGGTAGCTGCGTGTCGCCTGCGTGTTACTCACGATACACGGACGACATCCCCACCACAGAGGAGGCGACGCTCGCGCTGTACGCTGACGACGCCGCGTACATCTCTACTTCGCTCAATGCGAAGCACGCGGCGGTCAAGATGCAGCGCGCCCTCGACCTTCTCCCCGACTGGCTGTCGAAGTGGCGGCTGTCGGTGAACGTGGGTAAGACGCAGGCGATGGTCACCGGAGCCGCGCGACTACCACCACCCCTGAGGCTGCAAGGAGTCGACATCGAGTGGTCGCCCCGGGTCAAGTACCTGGGTGTCACCATCGATCGTCGGCTCACGATGGGGCCGCACGTCCGCAAGGTCGCCGCACAGGGTAGGGTCGCCCGCAACCTACTCAGACCAGTGCTCTCGTCCCGCCTCCCGGCGCGCGTCAAGTTGGGCGTGTACAAGTTGTACGTGCGCCCAATTTTGACGTACGCCGCACCGGCTTGGTTCGCCCTCACGAGCGAGACGAGCCGTAAGACGCTCCGCGCGCAGCAAAATCTTGCGCTGCGGACCATAGTCGACGCGCCTCGCTTCGTGAGGAACAGCGTCCTCCAACGCGACCTCGGGATTGAGAGCCTGGATGAGTTTGCGTGCCGCCTCGCGAAGGGAATGTTCGCGCGTGCCGACGCGTCTGCCTGGCCACATGTCAAGCAGATCGCGCCCTGGCATGCGCGCCCCCCTGACGCGAGGCCCCTCCCCCGCGACCTGCTTGCGGACGACGACCCCATCGCACCGGACTGGACTTCCAAATGAGCCGCCCTCAGCTTACACGCGGCTCATTTGTGACACTGACTCCAAACACATACATGCATCTGTTGCGTGGCGCGTGCTAGGTTAATATAGGCGTGTCACGTAGCAAACCACAGACATTCACCTCTATACAGGCACCCAACTCACACGCGAAGTCGCGGCTCTTTTTATGCGGGCGTGCGACTCGCGTACACACCGGGCGGTGTTACACAGCACAATACCGCCCACACACCCAGAACACGGTCCCTTCTCACCACCCGGGCTCGGCTCGACCTGAAAACGGGGAGGTGGGGGGGGCCATACACCCCTTCTGTAGGAACGTCGAGTCCGTAAATCTGTCGCTGGATGCCATCTGCTGGGCTTCCCCCATGTAGGTGGGGGTCTCACTCGGTAGTGGTTGTCCGCCGATTTACGGTGAAGCAAGCGGCGTTGGGCATCAACGTCGTGGCGTGCCTACAGACACAATTTCAGAAACCCTAATCACATGGGCGTGTATGCCGCACGCCCAAACATCTGTCCGCCAGTGGCGAACACGACGAGGGGCCCGTAGTTACGGGCCACCGTATAGCCGCCGCGGTCGGGGGGCCACGCCCCGACACCGCACGCCACGCCCCCTTGGGGGGGTGTAGCGACATCTCGACGATTTACTTTAGTTCCGTGCGCAGCAAAATCTTGCGCTGCGGATCATAGTCGACGCGCCTCGCTTCGTGAGGAACAGCGTCCTTCAACGAGACCTCGGGATTGAGAGCCTGGATGAGTTTGCGTGCCGCCTCGCGAAGGGAATGTTCGCGCGTGCCGACGCGTCTGCCTGGCCACATGTCAAGCAGATCGCGCCCTGGCACGCGCGCCCCCCTGACGTGAGGCCCCTCCCCCGCGACCTGCTTGCGGACGACGACCCCATCGCACCGGACTGGACTTCCAAATGAGCCGCCCTCAGCTTACACGCGGCTCATTTGTGACACTGACTCCAAACAAATACATGCATCTGTTGCGTGGCGCGTGCTAGGTTAATATAGGCGTGTCACGTAGCAAACAACAGACATTCACCTCTATACAGGCACCCAACTCACATGCGAAGTCGCGGCTCTTTTTATGCGGGCGTGCGACTCGCGTATATACCGGGCGGTGTTACACAGTACAATACCGCCCACACACGCAGAACACGGTCCCTTCTCACCACCCGGGCTCGGCTCGACCTGAAAACGGGGAGGTGAGGGGGGCCATACACCCCTTCTGTAGGAACGTCGAGTCCGTAACTCTGTCGCTGGATGCCATCTGCTGGGCTTCCCCCATGTAGGTGGGGGTCTCACCCGGTAGGTGTTGTCCGCCGAGTTACGGTGAAACAAGCGGCGTTGGGCATCAACGTCGTGGCGTGCCTACAGACACAAATTCAGAAACCCTATTCACATGGGCGTGAATGCCGCACGCCCAAACATCTGTCCGCCAGTGGCGAACACGACGAGGGGCCCGTAGTTACGGGCCACCGTATAGCCGCCGCGGTCGGGGGGCCATGCCCCGACACCGCACGCCGCGCCCCCTTGCGGGGGCGTAGCGACATCTCGACGAGATTTACTTTAGTTAGTTGCTAACTATTTTCTGTGAAACATTGTGCCTGTCATAGCTGTGAAAATGGATAAATCAGTTTTAAAAACTAACTTGGACCTATTTGTGATTCTGAAAGAGTCTGGTAAGCTTGGAAATTACTTAAGACTGTTCGGAACTGTTCAATCACAGTTGGGTCTCAATTTGTCAGAAGAAGATCGAGACATTCTTCATGAATTTTGCAGTCTGTGTTGAAAAGATGGAAAGTAGCGAAATGTAACACAGATTATTTCCGAAAACATTACATAGATTGGTTGGAACAGAAAATTGAGTGGCCAACGTGTGTACTTGAAAATATAAGACCTCAGGAATCATTTACTGAACCTATAGTAACAAATGAAACCGATGATTTGTGTGCTCCCTCTACAAGTTCGTCAGTCGGAACATCGACTAAAGTAGCTGCAAGTCCACGCAAACCATTCACAGATCTTGGAGTGAAACAAAAGAAACGAAGAGTTGATGATTTCGAGTATAAAGATCGAGAAAGTACTGAATTAGCTTACGCTACAATAGCTAAATTGAAGCAAGAAGGCAACGATAATTTGGCAACAGCAATAGACCTACTTCTAAAGAACCCAAAAGAGGCGGAAAATATTATTCAACGGGTGAATCAAACGAAAAAATGTACTTTCACCCCTGTAAAAGCACTGGGCTTATTATTATCACTGAAATTATCTAAGTGGCAGTACATGACTTTAAGAGAATCTACTCTTCGTGAAGGTATCACAGATTTGTATCCTTCATATTACACAATCCAACAAGCTAAGTTGGATTGTTACCCTCCAAAAGATGCAATAACAGTAACAGACGTAATGGCCAAAGTTTCTCTTCAAGCACTTTTAGATATTACTGCTGCCAGAATTATAAAAAGCCTATCTCAAGATATAAAAGGCAAAAGTATGACACTGATATCCAAGTGGGGATTCGATGGTGCTTCAAGCCAAAGCACCTATAAACAAAAAATTGAAGGGGATGAAAGCGGCGATGATGAAGCAATTTTTATGACAACATTAGTTTCACTAAAAATTCAATCTGGAAACGAAGTAATTTGGGATAATCCAAAACCGTGCTCGGCATTGTATTGCCGTCCAATACAATTCATGTTTGCAAAAGAGTCCAAGGTTTTAGTGCAAGAACAGTAAAAAACCAACTGTTGGCCAAAATGGAAAACGAAAAAAAAAGTCTAAAGGCTACCCAGTACGAGAGCAACACAAATGACCACAGTCTGGTAATGACTATGATCGACGGAAAGATATGCACATATCTTTCAAACGCCAAATCGTCTGCAACTTGTTACTTGTGCTTGGCAAAACCTTCAGAAATGAATGATTTAGAGAGAGTTTCGCAAAGACACGTACAAACCTATCTGTATCAATTTGGATTATCTCCTCTGCATGCTCGCATCAATTGTATGGAGTGTCTGCTTCATATTGCATACAGACAAGATTTGAAAATCTGGTCTGTCAGAGGAGATAACAAAAATATTTTAGAGGCCAAGAAAAAGGAAATCCAAGCCAAGTTCCGGGCAGAGTTAGGTCTACTGATCGATGAAGTTAAGCAGGTTTCAGGAACAACCAACGATGGGAACACTGCAAGAAAGTTTTTTGAGTTTCAGATAAAACTGCTGGCATTACTGGCTTAGGTGAAGAGCTCATTTTTTGCAGTAATTTTGCAAGTCATAGCATCTGGTGAAATTATTCACGTAGAGAAATTTAAAGACTATACTCGGAGAACAGCGGAAAGGTATCGGGATATGTACCATTGGTACTATATGTCAGCAACGGTGCATAAGATCCTCATGCATGGTGCTGACATAGCTAATGTAGCAATTGTGCCCATCGGAAAACTTTCTGAGGAAGCTTCAGAGGCTCGAAATAAAGATTTCCGCAGGTACAGAGAGTTTCATGCTCGGAAGACAAGCAGGGTTAATACCAACCAAGATATTTTAAACATGATGCTTCTCTCGTCCGATCGTGTCATTTCTTCTACAAGACCTGTACTCGATGCAGCTCGAAAAAAAAGTTAAGTGCAGAAGCCCTAGAACTTTTACAAATTACTGCCTCCGATTATCCAGATTTAGAGTTTGTAAATGTAGTCAACATTGATCCTCATACGGATACAGAATCCGAAACTGATGAATAGTTGTAAGTTGTAAAAATATTATATTAATTATATATTTATGTTTTTTTTTTAATGTTGTATGTATATAGCATTTAAAAAGAAATTAAAATCTTATTTAGCTAGTAAAGCATATTATGATGTGAATGAATTTTGAATGGAATCATTGACATGCTCTTTTATAAATTAATTTAACTGAAATGAATGTACTAAATGTAATAATGATTGTTTTTAATGATTTTGATTGAATATTATGGACCAACGTTGACATTATAATATACATATTATGTTTTTAGTTTAAGTATATATTTGAATGTTTCACAATTTTTGTATGTAATTCCTATCGATTTCTATATTATGAATTAATTATGTAATCAACCAAATTAATTAAATTTATTTATTTATGTCAGCATTTTGTTTTTTTAATTATAAACTTGTTTTAATATTTGCACACCATGACAATATGGTAAACATGTTACCTCTACTCCATTTTATATCACCTTGCATGCATTGTTTTCTTGCTTTATAATTGTATGTACACTCAAGTTAAGCAAGTAAAGTATAGATCTGAATCTGAATATATTCAAACACAATGTAAAAATTGATATCAATAATTGAAATGATGATGAATCAAAATTTTTCTAATACTAAGTAAATAAGCAACAATGATAAGCCAAGTAGAACGACCTCTGTCGAGCCCATTGTCTAGGTTAGTCACGTATGGTCATTAGTAAGGGATTGATTAAAAAATGACAGATTAGCAGGTAAACTCATTAAGGAGGCAGTAAGTAGCATATTTTAGACAATAGGCCGAGTGTTAACTACTACTTGTAGGTCGTTACATACCGTAAATACTCGGAATAAAATGAAATAATAATAAAAAATACGTTTCATTTTTTTTCACCTAAAGTCCATCGAGTGCGAGGGTTGTCCGATATGTCAAAAAATAATAAAAAATAAGGACAAAAATCATACCACAGGATATAACGGGCACTCTCACGAGTCTCGATTAAAATGGATTTTTCTGTTTTCCTCCATACATTTTTTATCTAAAAAAAATATTTTCGCGTCAGAATCACCTGACGTACAAAAATATGATAATGTTGGGGCTTCTTTAACTGGTCTGCATTGGTTTCCAGCAAGGAAACGTCAAAAAAAATTGTAAGTGGTCTATGTCTATGAAACTCGATTTTCGTCCCACTGTGCGACGTTCCGGAAAAACCGTGGTTTGGCAGGGCGAAGTTTGGCAAGGTGGAGATCTCCGTTATAATACGTATGAGACTGGGTCATGTTTGTTCTCCAGCCCATCTTGCCAAACTTCATATCATCGACGATCCATCTGCTCGTGTGGCACAGACGTAGGCGACCTTAACCACATTTTTTTCTCCTGTCCCTTACATGACCGTTCTTCTTTTCTCAGTAACCTCTTGTCCCTCCGTATTCCTTTTCCTACCTCAACACTTTCTTTACTTTGCACAAATAGCTTTCCTGTATATAAAAGTATAGTCTCATTCATCACTTTATATAATACATTGTAATTTGCTCATTATTTACTATCTTCACCTTTATAAATATACTGATCTTATATCCGTCCTATCGTAAATCCCGTTATAATCAATTAATTATTCATAGTAATATTTTCGTTTCCCTAACTTTATTTCTGAAATAATTTTAAACTTGACATTGGCTAAATGCACAAACCGTTCGAAGACAAAAGGAAAAAAAAAATTGTGCCGGATTAGTGGGACTCTTAGGTTCATTACAACTCCTTATCTCCTTACGTTAATACAGGGTGTTTGGTGCATCGTGTGCCAAATTGAAATGGTCGACTGGGGGGTCACCTTCTATCCTTTCAGACCCCTAAACACTTCTCATGCCCTGTGGCTCTTTTTTCATCGACTTTTTATTTTTTTATAAAAAAAATACCCAAATTTTGCATTCAATTACAAAATAAAAAAAATGTGTAAGTCGTAGACTCTGAATTTTAATTTTATTTAGATGTGTATTGTATTACAGTACTTTTAAATTAAAAATTAGTGACATTAGCCATCTAGTTTTTTTTTAATTTACTCGCAAAGTTTCGGATTTCAATTAAAGCTGTCCATGTTACAGCTATTTACATGGCTATAAAAAAAAACCAAAAGCGACCGGGATCTTCCAACTCTCTCAAAAATTCTCTAGTCTATCTTCTTGCTAGTGATGTGCCACATGTCATAAAAATCTTTTTACAACTTTGTAAATTAGCTAGAATAATTGTGAATCGAGTCACAAAATATTAAATTCCAAATTCAAAAGAAAAAAGTCTTTTTGCGTAATTGTTACTTAAGTAACAGGTAAAATTTGTTTTCTCACTCTCGCGAAGTAAAATCTATCTTCTATCTCTATCTTTCTTGCATAGCGTACCTAAACTAGTTTGAACAAACGACGAACTGCCACCGACGCGGCGACGCCGTCAATCCGTCATTCGTCAGTCAGTCGAGACATCACTGCCTCTGCTACCTGACGTGTGTGTTAGTTCACCGTACTCCGCGATTTTTTCATTTTGTTACTTTGTTTTGTTGAGTTTTGTTGGTTTTTGTTACGTTTTAACTTTTGGTGTTATTGTTAAACTTTGTTGATTTTTTGTTGTTGCAATGGCGACGTTCTCTAACGAGGAATATGCTGACATCATGATGGCTTATGGAGCCGCCAATGGTGTCGCTCGTGCAGCGCAACGAATTTACCAGGAACGTTTTCCTGGTAGACGACTACCTGACCGCAGAGTCTTCCAAGACACATACCGACGCATACGCGAGACTGGCAGTGTCACTTTTCATGAACCAAGGAACCATATTGTGCGACATAATGTTGAAGTGGACGAGAGAATACTGGCACTTTTTGGGGAAGACCCTACAAGAAGCATCAGAAATGTGGCAGCACATCTTGATATTTCAATATGGAAAGTGTGGAAAGTTCTTCAGCAAAACGAAAAACATCCATTCCACTACACTCCGGTGCAAGGTACGTAATTTTGAACTAACTTTAAACCCGTACACACTTTGTTTGACGATGCCTTTGTTTAGCAGGTAATGGGTATGACGTCACTACTTCCAGGTAGTGAACCAGCCCATACAAACGGTCCGACGCCGCCGGTCATTAAAAATCTCATTGTGCAATTATTTACTGCTCAACAGGAATTTAAAAGAGTTCTTTGTTTGTAGGTCTTGAGGGTGGCGACTTTGACAGACGAGTGGCATTCTGTCGGTTTATGTTACACACGGATGTGGATGATCCTAATTTCTTAAAAAGAATATTGTGGACGGATGAATCCAAATTTACCAAAGAAGGGATCCTCAATCTTCACAATCTGCATCACTGGACAAACAAAACGGAAAACCCACATGTTAAAAGGCAGAAATCTTTTCAAAGGAGGTTTAGTGTAAACGTTTGGGCAGGAGTGATTGGGAATCAGGTAGTTGGACCGCATTACCTGCCCGATAACCTCAATGGCGATAACTATTTGGAGTTCCTTCAAAATGACCTGCCCGAATTAGTGTCCGAGGTGCCCGTATTTAATGAAAATGTTCCCAAAGTATTCCAGCATGACGGCTGTCCCGCGCATTGTCGTTTGACTGTGAGGGAATATCTTGACGATGTGTTCCCCAATGCGTGGATTGGTCGCGATGGCCCTATTGCATGGCCGGCACGTCCCCCAGACCTAACTCCGCTAGATTTTTATGTCTGGGGACGTGCCAAAGAGCTGGTATACGCCACGGAGGTTCCGACTAGGGAGGTACTACTTCAACGCATTGAAACGGCGTTTAATCAAATTAAGGAGGAAATACGACTTCGTACAACAACTGTGGAAATACGAAATAGATGTCGGGCCTGCATTCGCAATAGCGGCCAACAATTTGAGCAGAATATGTAAAAAATGATTAAATTAATGTTAAAAATGCAATTATTTTTTATTTCTAGTAACCGTCCCCCCCCAAAAAAGAGAGATACGAGACAGATTTTACCTTACAAGAGTGAGATAACAGATTAAATGAGTTCTTGAGGTATAATTTAAGTAAAAATATTTTTTTAAATCATAATTTCAAATTTAGTATTTTGTGACTCGATTCACAGTTCTAGCGAATTCACAAAGTTGTAAAAAGATTTTTATGGCATGTGGCACATCACTAGCAAGAGGATAGACTAGAGAGTTTTTGAGGGAGTTGGAAGATCCCGGTCGCTTTTGGTTTTTTTTTTTATAGCCATGTAAATAGCTGTAACATGGACAGCTTTAATTGAAGTCCGAAACTTTGCGAGTAAATTTAAAAAAAAACTGGATGGCTAATGTCACTAATTTTGAATTTAAAAGTACTGTAATACAATACACGTCTAAATAAAATTAAAATTCAGAGTCTACGACTTACACTTTTTTTTTTATTTTGAAATTGAATGCAAAATTTGGGTATTTTTTTTATAAAAAAATAAAAAGTCGATGAAAAAAAAGCCACAGGGCATGAGAAGTGTTTAGGGGTCTGAAAGGATAGAAGGTGACCCCCCCAGTCGACCATTTCAATTTGGCACACGATGCACCAAACAGCCTGTATAATCCTAAATGTCAAGATTTCATGAAATACTCATTCTTCATAATACGTACGTATTATATTAAAATAAAGAGTAGTATATTATGATTTCAATGATTATAATTCTATAAATACAGATTTGTTGCCGTCACGAATCATATTTAGATCAACATACAACCTGATACTGACCTGCAAATTGCAAAAATCCTACGAATAAATAATAAGTGCACTTATTTATTCGTAGCAACAAACCTAAGAAAATTTAATTTCGCGGGCTACCTGGAGCTTTTATTAATACAACGCGAAGTTAGTATAATCCTCAAATATCAAGAATTCATGAAATAGTCATTCTTATGAACTTAGAGAGTTGCATTGGTGATTTTAATGAATATAATTATAAAAATACAGATTTGTTACGGTCGCGAATGATATTCGACACGCGGGCGCGTGACCCCGCTCCCTCTAAAACTAAATAGAAGTGCAAATTAGTGAATACCGGTGTTGTCCTGTGCCTTAAATAAATCGACTTGGTGTGGGAACTCACAAAATCTGAACGAGCCTGCTGAATTATCGAAGGTATGCAAGCTTCAACCCTGTACCTTTCCCATCCAAATTACAAAAAACGTAAAGAAATTTGAATTTCGCGGGCTACCGCGATCAAACTTCAAAGTCATTTTGATATTATTGTTGTGGATATTTTTTATAATAATTACTGCTCTATCTAATAAGATTAACAAAATGCATAGACTTAAGGTATCAACTAGTATCAAACAGTTCGCTCGTCAGATAGTTTATGTTCCAAAACATAAGGCACCCAACCATGAAGATTTTGAGGTTCTAAAAGATTTTTTATCTAAACACAAAACTATTCTTATCCTGACTGGTGCTGGTATTTCCACAGAATCTGGTAATTGCTATGCTTGTACAAAATACTTGGTTCTAGTCCAACTGCTTTAATGTTTTTCTGTATTACCGTAGGAATTCCAGACTACAGATCGGAAGAAGTTGGTTTGTATGCTCGCACCAACCACAAGCCTATACAATATCAAGAGTTTGTGAAGTATCCTAAAGCCAGACAACGATACTGGGCCAGAAATTTCATTGGGTGGCCAAGGTTCAGTGCAGTGAAGCCAAATGTCTCACATCTTGCTGTCAGAGAGCTAGAAAAGGTAGCCTTTTTAATATTTGCTTTATCATCAACCACATTTCGTCTCAGTTGTGATAGTTTTCAGTTTCACTATTTTATTTTGAAAGTATATTACATGATTCACTTGTAATATGATATTCTAAGTAAAAAACTTTTTTCCAAGATTAACCATTGCATAATTTTATTTGGTGGTTTAGGTAGCAAAAAATAAAATTTTTCATCATTGCTTTTTTATTTGAACACACACACCAGACAGGCCAGGTGGTGTGGTTGGTTAAGATACCACCTATCATGCCGCTGGTTGTGGGTTCGATTCCCATCCAGCTGTGCTATTCTGTTCCATAGTACAAGCTCTGCTTAGTTTGGGATCAGATGACCCTGTGTGAATAATGTCCCAGGTTATTATTATTTGCCTACTGCATCTCACATCAGTTCCATGTTTACCAATTGTTTGCTGGTTTCTATTCTACAGATGGGAAAGGTGACATCAATAGTGACACAAAATGTGGACCGACTACATCATAAAGCTGGTTCAGAGAATGTCATAGAACTTCATGGCACTGGGTATATAGTGAAATGTTTGAAGTGTCCCTATGAGATAAGCAGGGAGGAGCTACAGGTAGAACTAATGAGGATTAACCCTTACATGGAGGATAGTTTCACCATGATAAGGCCTGATGGGGATGTGGACTTACATAAAGTATGTGTTCCAATTTTTATGGATATTGATAATCTATATAACATTTATGAGCATGACTTCATGATTATCCTTAATTTTTTTCAGGAAGAAGTGGAAAAGTTCCGTTCACCACTCTGCCCAAAATGTGAAGGCCCATTAAAACCAGACATTGTCTTCTTTGGTGACAATGTTCCAAAGTCGAGGGTGGAGGCAGTCCGGAGTCAAGTATCCTCCAGTGATGCTGTATTTGTTTTAGGTTCAAGTTTGACAGTTTACTCAAGCTATAGAATAATTTTACAAGCCAGAGATCAGCATAAGAAAATTGCTTTGTTGAATATAGGCCCCACTAGAGCTGATGATATTGTAGACATCAAAGTGGCTACAAAATGTGGTGATATATTACCTGAATTGTGTAGTTATTTATCAAAGAACCTCAGTTGATAGTATAGTCATGTATTGTACCTATGGACGCTTTTACCTTTGGACATTGATTATAATTAAAAAAACTGGCAGTACTAAAAATATAATATTGCCACACTGTGGTGGCATTTTTATTTTATAGCAACACCGGTGAGTGGCGTGACGCTATCGGTGTTGTGTGCAGTGTGAGGCCATTTTGGAGATAGTCTGAAATGTCCATAGGTACAATACATGACCCTACCTGATTTTTTACCTAGTTTTTGTGAAGATGATTTTCCTACCTCAAAATAAGTGTTAATTTTTCTTTAAGTAGTTGAATGGAATAATATTTTAAATAAATAAAATTCGGGAAAATGATGGCATTTCATTTTAATAATTAATAGTATAAAAAGAAGTAGGGATACAAAACTGGTTATATTTTTTAAATAAAGAATGGACAGCATTTTCATTAGTTTAACTGTGGTAAAAATAGTAATAATAGAAACATTGATTGTTAAATCCCTTGAATAATCAGATTGCTAGAAAAACTAAAAATGAATTGTTTGTTTTTGGTCATCTTACGACTGATTGAACGCAAGGTATGCCAAATACACTGTTTGGTCAACCTCTACGCATGGGTATTCCTAGATCAAACACCACAAAAATAATTGGAGTTTCAATATTCCTACAAATTCAACCATTTCATTAAAATCCAGAAAAGTGATATGAAGTGTAGCAAAAGCTTTGGAACTTGAGTGTTTCGAAGTTAACAATCCGTACGTTGCGCTAATCAGTCATTAGTTACAATTATCGACTTTAAACATAACAAGAACAATGAGATCACATTATAGTTACTTTTTTAATCTTCAAAATTATTGTGAATATTTCTAACAATCACATAGCAAAGCCTAATTCAAAAGGCTGGGTGGAAAGTTGACAAACTAAGGTTTCAGTTTATTTAAATTATACTTCATTTATCTAAGTAATCCATGTAGTAATAGATGAAAATAGTCATAATAATCATATTCCCGAAAGAGAAGATCAAGCTTAAAATACAAATGTCATTTGTTTTATCTTCTAGGGAGTCTAGGAATATTAAAGTGGAATTCTAACAATGTGTTTGGGCGTATTGCCTAGTGGGATTTTTAAATACCGTAAAATGGGATTACTAAAAACTTATTTTTTTAATATCTAAAACTCCATATTAAAATCATACTTTTTACTATGGCGTTGTAGATAATTTAAAATTAAGGTTGTCATAAATCCGAAAGTTATTATCAAAGTAACCCCATTCAATATAATATAAATTTTATAATATGGAAACTTCAAAACAAAAAATTTGTTTCAATAACAGCTATAAATAGTATTCTAGATTTTCAAAATTCTCTACTAGAAGGTACCCAAAATCTAGAATAATTTTAATGTAATGTGTTTGAGACTATTTATTATAAAACATTGCATTTTTGCACTAGTTTCTATATCAATTTGTAAAGATCATTAACAATATGTCTACAATACGAAAATGTGTTATCTCTTGCATACTTTAGGTATATTTTATAATCTCCCTAATATTCTATAATAATAGTTAACGGCAGTGTTTAATGACATCACAAATCACATTATTATGAACTTGGTCTACGTATAAGACATGCGGCAGTAAGCGATAGAGGCCGACAACTTTATCTTAACTTATTTTCATAAATTTATTAAGATAGGTATGAATGTAAGCTATAACGTTTTGTCAATACAGGGACAGATCAATGGACCTATCATTTGACTATGCTAACAATTCTAGCACGCCGCGGCGCCTTATTCCGGTATGCTGTTACAAGTCAACGCTTATCCTACTCATTGTTCGTCTCTTATTATCGGGTACTAAATACATATTTAAATAATAATAATAATGTTTTATCAACTGGTCACCTACTTAATACAATGAATAAAAATATTAACTTAATCAATGGCATATTTAAAAAATGGTAAAATGCCATCTAGCTTTGCAAGGGACTAACACAAATCAATAGAAATGCCTGCTATTCAAAATATTGAGTTCAACATTGAGTAACAAAATGGATTAATTACACTAAGTCAAGATTACATTATAAATTATTTGCTTGAGAGGTTTAACTTAACTAACATTCAGTTGTGGGTCTCGAAAGTTTGTACTAAACCATCGTTTTTAAGTCCAAATGTCTTCAGAACGCCACGTCACGTTCACACGCGGCGGTTTTTGGTATATTGTAGTGATACTTGCGTCTCTTTCCTATACCAATTCTTTCGGCTGTTGGGAGAACCAACGTCACTACCAACCCGCGAGGCGAGAATCAGCAAATGAATTAAACACGTATTCAATGACTTAAAATAAACACATTCAACTTACAATTCAACACCAGTCTTAAGATCACCATTAAATTATCTCCACTTGAAATGTTTTGTCACTACAATAAAACCGTACATAATACTAGATGGGTCGCTCGCTCATGTGTCAATTGTCTATTGTAAGCAACATTATAAGAAGTAGTCGGCCTGCGGCTTCTTGGAAGGCACGCCCCGCGACTCCTGCGGTGCCGCTTCGAATATTGTGAACTCTCGCTGAAGATTTTCATTCAGTTCTAATATTGCAGCTACGTTGCCGCATCTGTGGACAGAAAACCAATAGATATGTTAGATTTTTTAAACAAAATTTGATTACACAACATGGCGATAAATGAGACGCGCAGCGCCTTTCTCCGCGGATGCCGCACTGGAGAAATCACTGCGTGATTAGCGTAGGCTAGGCATATTTATTTATGCCTACCGGTACCGTATGACGACCTCGCCAAACGGTGTGAGCGGGTTGAGAGCGCGCGCAATTGAATTCTGCCAGGAACTCCGTTTTTAAAGCACATACTCCACTCTTATTTGGCGATATAAAAGGGGTTAGCTTTCTTTCTCTTGCAACAGATCTATGCCGCGGCGAACCAGTAAAAATTTTAAGGAACAAATCCTTTATTTTACGCCCTACACTCGAGCGGCAACATCGCGCGTTACACCTGAGCGGCAACATCGCGCGTGTACGCAATGGAAATTAGCAACCTACGCTGATGTTAGTTTGACAACGTCGTGCGCTAACTACTAATACATAAGACAAGTTTTTTTCTACCTGTTAAAAAAATATATATATTTTTTCGAATCCCGGAGTTTCAGTTAGAATCCCGGGGAATGTCCATATTAACATCAACGTTTGCGGTCATTGAACCAAAATAGCTCACTGGTTATGAATGTGTTCCTAAATATTCCGATTTGGAACTATCCTAGCAAAATCAAAAACTGTTTTACAAGGAGACCCTACTCAAATAATAAAGTGTTGTGGTAACGCTCATGTTTCATAGGCTTTCGCGCTTGGGTTCGAGTCTCGTGTGAACTACGAAAAAAATGTAAAAAAAAAAAAATTCTATTACAAATATAAATTATAAAATGTTAAAAAGCAGCCTTCATTTGTTGTTCTTGGTGTAGACGGAATTTTTGTTTTGACTGTTTTTATCATAAGTATCATTCAGGATCATGTACACCTTGAACTGACATTATAATTATATATATAAGGTTACTTCAATAAATTAACAAAATTTCTACAAACAACTGTATTTTCTATTTTAGCTACGGATAACTTATTACTGAAAATAATAATTGAATTTCAAGAATTTAAGTTTTTGTTAAAATACTAATAACTATGATAAAAAGTAAAATTATTTAGAAAATATTTGATAAATTAATAATAAAAAGGACCAATAAATCATTAACAATATAAATGTACTTAAATATTTATTTTGTTTTTAGTATTTGTTGTTATATCGGCAACAGCAATACATAATTTGTGAAAATTTCAACTGTCTAGCTATCGCGGTTCTTGAGATACAGCCTGGTGACATATAGACGGACGGACAGACAGCGAAGTCTTAGTGATAGGGTCCCGTTTTTACCCTTTGGGTATGGAACCCTAAAAAAGTATTTATGACGGTCCTAAGCCCGTAAAAGTATGAAGGGAAAATTGGAATAACTTTTAGATAAGTGCCTACCTATTGTTTCGATAACAAAAGAGTACGTAGTATCATATCAGCTGTAGGTAGCGCAAGGCTCAAAGTCACGCGCAGTCGTCCGTTTGCGCTGTAGCTATACTATTGGTTCGAGATCGCGTTCGAGTTTTGTTTTCACAAATGTTTTTTTAATACTTTATTTTTATTTTTTATAAATCGATTGTACTATCAAGACAAAATCATTTCGCTTCGGGAAAACAACCACTAAAATTTCACGCTGTATATGTTCACAACACGAGACTCGAACCCAAGCACGAAAGCCTATGACACATAAGCGTTACCACTACGCCTCACAACACTCGACTGATGATAATCCACATAACTATTATGTACTAAAACTTTAAGTTCGTTTTTCTCGGCTTTATTTGAGTACTGCACTATTTTACAGGAAGTACACTGACGTGGTGTACTACCTTTCTACTAAAAATCATAAAAATCCGATTCCCCGAAGCCGTAGGATCTCCTTGTTAGATAGACCTCTAGTCCAAACCCAAAGGTGGTGGTGTCTCGCCCCTTGCATGAAGAATCAGACAACAAGACAAGACAGATTTAATTATGGTTGTCTTAAATCGTCGTGTTTTCATGAAAGTCGTAAATATTTATTTATATATTTAAAAAAATATAAAATATCAAATTGGTCGAAAATGGTTGACATTTGCATAGGAGTCAAACGGGGTCATTTGGTTGCAAATGACCTCTCCTACTTACTCCTTAATGGATTGTCGACATAATATTACCAATAATCCTGTATTATATTAACGGGATCCTCATATACTTGGAAGTTGCCATAATATAGATTAGATCTGACCTGTAGCAGTAGTTAGGCGCCGACCACACCGTGAGTACGGTCTCGTTGAAGTGCCACTTGTAGCCCTCCATGACGAGCTGATGCGCGCGGCAGATCATGTCGATGTCGTTGGACACGTTGAACTGCGCCACCACGTCGGAGCCAAACAGGTAGCCCGCGCCGCGGGGGGACACGCCCCAGCCTTGTGTGTCTGGAATGAATTTGAACAGTAATTAATTATCACAAAAGAGTAACATCCAGACATTGTTGGCCTTTCTAGAGGATTTTGGTGAAGTGATTATCAATATGCACTAAGACGTGGAGTTGCAGCGATTACATGGTTGTGAAACTGTCTGACCAAATGCTTTATATAATACAGAAAACTTAGTTTATTAAACATTTTGTAGTAATACTCGTAATACTATACTAGATATTGTACTAACATTTACATACGACTCCACTCCAATTCTTCAACTTCCACTGCAATAGCGGTTGAGGGATCTTAAATAAATAAAGTATAGTTTTTCAACTTCTACATGGTTGTGTCAAACCTTCAGGGTCACTCCAGAGTAGGTCGCACATGGGTCCATCATGAGGCACCTCCTGCTTGCGGTCGATAGTGCGGATTTGGTCGAGCGTCTGTATTGAAGGACTCAGTCCACCATGCACACAGAATATCCTTCCATCAATAATTGCCGATAGGGATAAGTAGTCGAATATTTCTGTGCAATACCTGTGTACATTCACATTTGAATTTGTTATAACATAGATACAAAGGAGAGGTTAAGCAATTCGTTTAGAAAAAAAACAGGAACACTTACTTACAAACCATCTTAAGTACACAAACCTCTGAATGTTATTGCAAAGAATTATGAATAAAAAATGTAAATAATAGGTTTAGATATACCTCCATACAGTAATAGATCCATATTTCCTAAGACATTCATCATAAAAGCCATACACCTGTGTGATCTGTCTGGACTCATGATTGCCTCTGATTAGTGTGATGCGGTCGGGGTAACGGACCTATGTAAAACATATTATTACCTGTATATTTACTATGTACACTTAGTGCAGCAGACAGTCTTTTCCAAGTAAAACAGATTGCTTGAAAACAGAAAACATTTACAAGACGATTGCTTAAATTAGGGATTGCCATAATAACATAAGCCTAAATTAAGGACTTATATTGTGATAAAGGTCCTATGTCTGGTCGGCTGCTGGCAATACGGACGAGTTCAGTGTGGCTGTAGGCTTGCACCAAGGGTCTCCTTTAGTCCTTACCTCTTTCTGTTGAACATACAGGAAGAGGCACCCTGGTGCATGCTGTTTGCCAATGACATTGTCTTGTCAGTGAGATTAACCTGAGATCCAGAGCAGATTGGAGAAATGGCAACAGAAGCTGGAGAATGTTGGCTTGAAAATCAGCAGAACCAAAACGGAATAAAATATAATAAGTTCTGCAATTTCGTCGTATCTCCAGTTCTGGAGCCATAGCGCGCTCCTCCCAGTCTGCTCCGACTTTCGGTATCTAGGTTCACTCTGGATGGATGAAATGGCGGCAGGTTACTCGAACAATCTGCGACTCCTGCATTCCCCTTAAACTTAAGGGGAAGACTTACTACTTACATGCCGATTCATTTGGCCAATTGATTGCAAACATAATAATGACTTAGCATAGATTGTATGATGAGTAAATGATCATAGAATCATAGAAGTTTAAATGGTCAGTAGACATCTGCCATAATTACATAATTGTGATGAAATCATATAAGCTTACCTTTAAAGCAAGTAGTAATAAGAAAGTTTCTACAGAATAAAATCCTCTGTCTACAAAATCACCCATAAATAAATAATTGGTCTCGGGAACATCACCACCCACTTTAAACAGTTCTTTCAGATCATAGAATTGGCCATGAATGTCACCACAAACCTGAAACAAAGAATAATATAAACTTGTAGTTTGTAGAAAATAGTAGTCTTGTTTGAATTGTTTGTGCATGTTTTAGACCATACACAACACATGTCCAGACACAACATAAAATCTTCTTCAAAATTAACAAACAATGAAATGCAACTACATACTATCAACAAAACTACAAAAACAAACTTTAAAACATCTAAAGACCAACTAGAGCTTCAAAAGAAATACAATTACTTGCAAAACATGCTTTGCTAGAAAATACCAAAAACAAGAGCTGTGGCAGCAAACAAAATATCAGAAGAAACGCTAAGGAAAGAAAGGACAACACTTATTGGTATTAAAAGTAAATCTAAAGAAGTAAGGCAGGAAATAAAAAAAAAATCATAACAAATACATAGCATAATTAGGAAAAACTGACAGATTTGTAGACTAAAAACTTTCGAAGAAACATCATCCAAACTGGAGTGAAGAAGGCAATAAAATGCTTAAAGAAGAAAGACTGGGTACCACTAACTTTTATAGAGATCAGCAGGCTTAGCACGAGAACCGTAGAGAAGCGTCTAGTCGACGGAAGAGTAGACAAAAATGACATTACCGTGTAGACAGTACCACGGCAACAAAGTAGAAAGAGTCAACTGCACTTTTACGAAATATTCTTTTTACATAATATGTAAAAACAAATCAGAATTCTTTGTTGTCTCTTCGTAGAGCTATCTCTACGAAGATAAGACAACCTTTTCTATACAAAATGACATTTCGTTTCAACAAATGGTCATGCTAAGCCCTCTGTACTCAAAGTCATTAACTATGGACGATGATACATTAGAAGACACAACTGGTGTAACACCCATACTAAGAGAGGAAGTAGAGCAAGCTCTGAAATCACAAAAAAAAGGACCAAGGACATATAAGCATAACCAACCAACTCTTGATAGCAAGCTACACAAGCCACTGGTGTCTATTTTAAATGATGTATTAGCAACCGGAGCCATACCTTCATAGTGGACATGTCCACTATAATTGTTATCCATAAAAAAGGGAGACAGAAATGATGAAGGCAACTATCGTCCAGTCTAATGTCAAATATAATATAAAGTTGTTGCTAAAATAATTCTGAGTCGCATTACAAAAGTACTAGATGAAAACCAACCCAGAGAACAGACAGGCTTCAGAAGCCAGTTCTCAGTAGTTGACGACGTCTAGGGAATCCAATCCCGCACCTTTTTTGCGAAATTGAACAAAAAAATTAAGAAAAATAACACCCCAGCACAGTTCATTAATAAGTGATTTAACAACTTTCCAATAGAACTCGTGACTTTTATATAGAATTTGTATAGAAAATAATTTGGATTCAGTTTATAACTTACAGCTAAATAAGTTTTGAATTCCTATTTTGTGTCGTGTGAACCCTGTATCGGAATGGAATGTAATCAATGTCATAAATGTGTAATGAATAGATACAATTTATTATTATAAATGTGTGTCAATTTGGTTTATAAAGAGTATAAAAGGTTGAGTGAAGTATGGAAACATTTTTTAAGAGCAGAAAATGGATTAACCGCTAAATGTTAGTTATGTCCTGCTATCATAAAAATCTCTGCTTGCTCTACTACACCCACTTGAGAACAAAGCATAACATGAATTTGAACTTGGTTGATAGTGTCAGCAGCAGCGTTGAAAATCCAGCACCGGAAATGGGAACGAGCAGCCCAAGCCAAAGTGGCAATCTCAATCCCGGAGACTTGCGGGATCGCGATTTTGATGCGGGATTTGATTCCCTAACCACGTCCATGTAGTGAAGAAAGTTTTTGAAAACTACAAAGAATACAATCTACCAATTTATTGTTGCTATGTAAATTACAGCAAAACCTTCCGACTCCTTGGAACACAACAGAATATGAAACGCCTAGAAAAAGCAGAGTCAAAGAAAAAATAAATCAGAATAATAAAAACACATATACAGGGTTATTGGTAAAACACCGACAACATCTCAACTCATCATTATGATCAACTTTTACTATGGGACCAAAAGAAAAAAAAAGAATCATCTGTTCAGTACATTTATGTTTGCATAATAAATCATAAAAAGTCCATAGTAAAAGTTGATCATAATGATGAGTACAATGAGCCCTTAAGAGGTTGTTGGTGTTTTACCAATAACCCTGTATATACAGGCAGTACTTCTTAAAAAAAATGCACTAAGTTTACCCTACCTCACGTTAGGCAGGTGAAAACTAACGTGTTGATAAAGGGCGAAGTATTGAATCCTGAAGATAGCACAGTATTCTTGGGCTTAACTTTAGATGCTAAGCTTCAGTGGGGCCCACATATAGATATATTGTCAAAAAAGCTAAGGTCCGCAGCATACGCTGTTAGAAAAATTCGTAACTTAAATAACATAGAGACAGCCCGTTTAGTGTACTTTAGCTATTTTCATAGTGTTTTCTGCTGTGGGAAAATGCAGCCGACATTCAGACTATCTTTGTTTTGCAGAAAAGAGCTGTTTGATCCATTTATAAATTAAGAATATAATATACAAATGGATATTATATTCTTAATATATTATACCTATATAAATTAAGTATATAATATAATTTATATATTAAGAATATAATATAATTATTGAAGTCCGAGACAATCTCTCAGAGCGAAATTTAAGGAGATTAATATAATGACTGTGCCTTCTCAGTACATTTTTGAAAATCTTTTATATGCCCGTAAAAATATTGTTTAAAAAATACAGTGATAACCACAATATAAATACTAGGAACAAACACAAATTGGTTGTACCTCCAACAAGGCTCAAGAAAATAGGTGACTCATTCAGGTGTCAATGTATACGCTTCTATAATAAACGTCCAAGCCATGTTCAAGATCTAAGCCTTAATAAATTCAAATCATTCATTAAATGCAAGTTGTGTCAAAAAGCTTTTTATAGCGTTAAAGATTATATTGAGGACAAAAAAAACTTGGATCAAGCTGCTCCAAATTTTCTTTTTTCTCTTTTTATTTTTGCATACTGAATGTTGACATGAATATTTACTTTGTAAACAATTATATTATTTTAATTATTGTGAATGTGAAGACTATGTGGGTTTTTGTTTGTTTTATTTTTTCTCTCAGTTATTTTTAATCATGGTCTGGCAGTTTGAGTAATTTATGTGGCCTACCACAAATGTCCTTTCTTTGGTACTGTTTGTCGAATCGTTGAGCGAGTTGAGCTGCGCGATTACTCCAGTCAGTGCACGGATTTGTCAATCCGTGCACTGACTGGACAGGTACTCTCAATCTGTGTGGCTTTCCTCAAAAGACCATTTCAGACACCAATCTACATGGTCTTCACATGAACTGACCACGATTATGTCTGGACTTTATAAGAGACTGTGACCTCCAAGTTTGTTTCGGCCTTTCTTGTCAGAGTAGTCATATAGGAAACGTCAACCTCATCTAGTTATAAAATCATTTATCATTTACTGCAACAGTAAAATTAGAAAAAGAAGGAAAGAGCATTAGCATAGCAAGGGGCATATCGCCGAGGATAGTGCAAATCCGCAAATATAGGTACCATACATAGTGCTTAGTAGTGGTTTACAGGGGAAGGTTATAAGTTTGTATATATTTTTTTTTATTTCAACAGCTTTTGACCTCCTTTTTATATGGAGAGTATTCATGTGTTCATCCACGAAAATCAGGTCAGAGGTATTAGCCAATTATGATCTTGCGTGAATTGCCTGCAAAATTTGAAATTGGCTACATTTGTCAGATATGCAGAATTATCCAAAGCTAGTTCTCTGGATTTTCACTATCCCGACAATATGACAAGGGGACCCTCTCTCATCAAAACTTCACAACTGTGCTGGAAAAATGTAATGAAAACCAAGACATTCAGGAGGCTTAAAAGATTGCCTCCACAATACTTGATATGAAAACTGGCAAAATATATATAATAATTACGTATATAGATTGATGTGGATGAGCCAGTGACGGCATACCAAGAATAACTAAAACACAAAATGATGCTGAATTTAAATAGATGGACAGATTGAATCACAATAAAAAAAAACTGTGCTGGATGTTTTCAGATAGTTTGAGTGGACCGTCCATGGCTTAAAAATTGATAGTGAATACCTAACCAACATAAGATGTGCTGGTGACATCATCATCTTATTAGAAAAGTAGTCTCAAGAACTGTCAGCTGACTTTGACACACACAGCAAGAATGTAGGCTTAAAATATAAACCATAAAAAACTAAAGCAATGACCAACAGAGCAAAGGAAAGAATCAGTAAATAACATTACAAGATTACATAGAAGATATTTAGGTTAAATAATCACAACACACATAACCAGCAAAAAGGAACACAAATAGGTCATGCACTGGTCCTACAAAGAAATAATGAAAGACAAGAAAATAAAAGGAAAGCTTTTCAAAACCAGCATCCTCCCTATACTAACTTATGGATGCCAAACTAGGCCTTGACCTAACAGACAAAACTTCAAATGTGTCAGCATAACATGGAATGGAGTATGATGGGGTAAAGAAAGAATCAATCACTGTGTAATCAGAAAGGCAACAAAAACATAATATTTAGTACTAAAACTGATAAGATTAAAATGGAGATGGCCCGGCAACACTGTCAAGAAAGAAGAGAAATGGAACAAAAACAGTGATTCTATGGTACCCTAGGGAGGGGAAGATAAAGAAAGGGAAACCCTTGAAAAGATGGCAGGATGACTTGGTGAGGATGGCTAGAAAGACATGGACTAGATTGGCAAGGAACAGGGAGAATTGGAAGGGGTTGGAGGAGACCTTTGCCAAAGGGCACACAGAGACTCATTAAACATTTTGTACTACATCTATCACTGAAAAAAGGCTATAAATAAATATTAGGACAAAAACTTAGTTACAGACTGACTATAATAAATCAAAACAGAATTTTGTGTCTTGTATGTTGAAACATTCAACAAGAGCAACTAACTTTTTAGAGATTTTATAGGATGTAAATTCTGTAAATGCTAAAATTATCTCTGTTGATCTCATATCAATCGTAAAGGTACGTGAAAGGTTAATTACCGTGACAGGAGAATCTACCCGCTGAACATTGCTTTCTTCGACGAGAATTTCGCGGGCCTTAGCACAAAGTGCCTTAACCTCGGCCTCCATTATAATCTCACATCTCTTTAGCTGCTCGATTTGACGATCTAGATCACTTGTATCAGACATCTTTCTAAATAAAATTACCACGCTCTACCTGTGAAGTAAAAAAAATGTGAGTAATACCGAGATTACATGACAGAAACGATAACATCTGACCCATTAATCGTCTAAGCTTTCTAAAAGAAAAGAAATACACTGTTTGAAGACTTACTATTTATAATCACTTAATGTTAAGTTTGATTTTGGTTATTTCGCATCAGTAGCTAAAATTCTTTCAACAAACAATCACAATGCCTCCGCCATTATTTTACAACGTTATTTCTACCATAGTCAATGGTAGTTAGTGATGTCTAGTATAGACTATAGTCTATGATCATGCACGTAGACTTCGTAGTGTTGGACCCAGCAGATGTCCGAAACGCTCAACTATTTTCTTATCGTTGAAATGTTGTAATTGAGTGGGTTACCATTGGCAATGGCCACATGCTACCAGTAGCTTCAATAACTTATTTTAATTTACAGTAATTTGATGATCCTGAAAACTTTGTGTTTCTGTAGTAGGAACACGTGATTGTATGAACACTTTTTTACAAAGTTTTAACTTTAATCTGTGCACGGTGTCTATGGATGGAATTCTTTATTCATCGTTCATTCGTTTCATTCGTTGTTGTTTGTTATATTGATTTCGCGAAAGTTGTTTTTTTTCGTAAAAGTAAAAATATAGTGTTGTTTTGTGCATTTTCTTTGAACTCGGAGGGAAAAATGGGCAATATACACACCGTGGGCCCGAACGAGGCGCTAATAGTTTCAGGTAAATACAGTTAAGCCTGTCATACAATCTAATACGAGATAATGTTATGTTTTTCTGATTTTTCGAGTGTTTTTCAAATTTAATACGCGTAACATGCATATTAAGGTAACCAAAGAACAGTACCTTTAATGTAGAGTGTCTAAAATTTTGTGTTTTGTCTTACTGATAACAAAATAACCTCTTATCTCGGATCTGCTATGCGCTGTATTTGCTTATCTATAGATTTGTAAATAGCTATACTATTGTGCAAGTAGGTATTCATAATGCCAAGGGGAAGTACCATAGCCCTTAGAAAGTACAAGTTACATGATTAAAAACAAATTACGTGTAAAAAATCTGGAGTCCACGCCCAAAATTACATTTAGCATACCTACATATAACTACATACAATTATCTTATTCTGACGGCAGCGGCGCGGCGGCGCTCGCGCATATTTTTAGCGGGTAGCATAATTATTGTTATAACAGAACTGAAAATTTGAGGTCCAGGATATGCACATTGCCGGCGCCACGCATTGCGTTGAATATTTTTCGTAAATTTGCATCAATATTAACATACCGATACCTATATAATGCACTTACATAGTAGGCTACTTATCACGGGTTTTGCTGTAGTATGGATGGACCTATTTTTTATCCGTAGCTTAAATATCTTGCAGCCAGTCAGAGTCATCAGCTCAGACCATAATTTAGATGCCTAATTATTTATAATTATCATTACGCGTGTCGAAGATCATTCCAATTAGGTACCTACTTGTTCATAGTTGGATTTCACGATGAGTGTATGTGGGAATTTCATTTCTACGTACTATGAGCACGTCTACTTCCCCGACACGGTCACTCGGCGGCAGCTGGACATAATATTGTAATTGGCCAAAACATAAGTTAAACATTAAATTTAGTTTTACAAAAGTACAACCACACATTATGGCGAACCAATGTTTACCAAATCTCGACGATAGCCAACCATTTGGCAAACCGAAAAAGGGGAGAGCGCGTAGGTACCTAGATCAACTTAGATCTCATTGATCTACGTGCTCTCCCACAAAATGTGTGATCTCCCCTTTTCTGTCAGAGTACCTATTTCTGTCTACGGGACAGTGCTACTCCCGATCGATCCGGCAGTATCTGTGAGTAGGATGGCTGTCTGCCAATGTTAACCTGACAGATGTTACGCCAGTGTGCCTTTCAAAAGTTTGGTAATTTGCATTAAATTATGTTTACATAAGGTAATGTTAATACATAAGGTGACAAGGCCCGGAGGCACTGACAATAGGCTCACGGGCTCACGGTACGGAGTCGGACAACTAATGCTCGGTTCCTATAAACAAAAACGAATCGTTTTGCTTACCACTGGGGTAACGTGGGGTTCGTAAGCTAATTATGCCTGTGATAGCTACTTCCATATGGGAGGGTCTACTATGCAAAGCGATGAGGTCTTTGCTTCATTATTGGTAAAGATACAAGAGTGTTAATTTTAACCATAAGCGGTCCGTGAATTATAGGAATAAGCCTTACGATACGGTATAGACGAGCTGTGTCGTAACATAACACCGAGTTTTGTCCTTGCGTATGCAGCGGTCATCACTCGCCCAGGACTAGACCAATTAAGTTATTTATTAAAAAATATACGAATTCATCAGACGGAGATCGTAATAATATTTTTAGTTACCAAGGTCACAAAATAATAGTATTGCTGAATTGTCTTAAAATACCAGCACAGTGAGTTTTTTTAGATGACGTCTGACGATGAGGAAAATAGTAGGAAACTAATACCTACAATACAAGCATAGGAATTACTGTTGGGATTATTACTGTGCCTTACATTCCCCTTAAACTCAAGGGGAAGATTTATAAAACAATGGTTAGACCTGCTGTCTTGTATGGATCAGAATGTTGGGCCATAAAAATAATGAATGAAAGGCAATTGCATGCAGCCGAGATGAGAATGCTAAGAGGGATGTGTGGTATTACGCGAATAGATAGAATAAGAAATGAGTATGTAAGAGGAAGTCTGAAAGTGACACCGGTGACTGAAAAGTTGTGTGGAAATCGGTTGTCATGGTATGGGCATGTGATGCGGAGGAATGAGGAAAATGTCGTCAGGAAAGTGTTGAGTATGAACGTGGAGGGCTATACGAGTAAGGGAAGACCAAAGAAACGATGGATGGACTGTGTGAAAGATGATATGGCCAGAAAGGGAGTGACTACCGAGATGACGACTAATAGAGAAGTATGGAAGAAAAAGACATGTTGCGCCGACCCCAAATAAATTGGGACAAGGGCAGGAGAATGAAAAATGATTATTACTGTGCCTTGTATGGACTGACTTACCTATAAACTATTGGGGAACATTGTATCAGTATGTTATAACTACTTATTGATCGATTATGTATTTTTGCTTGGCCTAATAAATCATTTACGTGGTCGCTTAAGGGGGATGTGTGGTGTTATGCAAATGGATAGAATAAAAAATGAATACATAAGTGGAAGTTTGAAATTGGAACCGGTGACTGAAAAGTTGTGCGGAAATCGGTTGTCATGGTATGGGTATTAGATGCGGAGGAATGAGGAAAATGTCGTGAGGATAGTTTTGAGTATGAATGTCGATGGCTATAAGAGTAGGGGAAGACCAAAGAAACGATGGATGGATGGACTGTGTGAAAGATGATATGGCTAGAAAGGGACATGTTGCGCCGACCCCAAATAGATTGGGATAAGGGCAGGAGAATGATGATGATTAAGTCATCATCATTCTCCTGCCCTTGTCCCTATTTATTTGGGGTCGGCGCAACATGTCTTTTTCTTCCATACTTCTCTATTAGTCGTCATCTCGGTAGTCACTCCCTTTCTGGCCATATCATCTTTCACACAGTCCACCCATCGTTTCTTTGGTCTTCCCTTACTCGTATAGCCCTCCACGTTCATACTCAACACTTTCCTGACGACATTTTCCTCATTCCTCCGCATCACATGCCCATACCATGACAACCGATTTCCACACAACTTTTCAGTCACCGGTGTCACTTTCAGACTTCCTCTTACGTAATCATTTCTTATTCTATCCATTCGCGTAATACCACACATCCCTCTTAGCATTCTCATCTCGGCTGCATGCAATTGCCTTTCATTCATTCTTTTTATGGCCCAACATTCTGATCCATACAAGACAGCAGGTCTAACCATTGTTTTATAAATCTTCCCCTTGAGTTTAAGGGGAATGCGGGAGTCCTGCCGCCATTTCATCCATCCAGTGTTAATTCTGTGCTTAACAGTCCGGTCTACTTCGCCATCACTTTGCACAAGTGAACCAAGATACTGGAAGTCGGAGCAGACCGGGAGAAGCGCGCCATCAAGCGCTATGGCTCCAGCACTGGAGAGACCGCCGAAATCGCAGAACATATACTCGGTCTTGGTTCTGCTGATTTTCAAGCCGACATTCTCCAGTTTCCGTTGCCATTTCTCCAATCTGCTCTGGATCTCAGGTCCATCTTCACCGACAAGAACGATGTCGTCGGCAAATAGCATGAACCAGGGTGCCTCTTCCTGTATGTGCGCTGTCAGAGCGTCCATAATTAACAGGAAGATGTAAGGACTTAAAGCTGACCCCTGGTGCAAGCCTACCGCCACACTGAACTCGTCGGTGTTGCCAGCAGCCGACCGGACAAGATTGACTGTACATAGCACGAATTAACTCTACATACTTCCCGGGCAAACCTTTCTCTTTCAAGGCCCACCACAAGACATCCCGAGGTGCCCTATCATACGCTTTTTCCAGATCAATGAACACCATGTGCAAGTTATTGTGTGCACGTCTGTACTGCTCGCACAATTGGCGGAGTGCAAAAGTGGCGTCCACTGTTCCTCGACCTGGCATAAACCCAAACTGGTTTGGGGTAATCTCACTCTCCTCTCGCAATCTTTTCTCTATTATTTTCTCCCATACCTTCATACTATGATACTTAAGCTTTATCCCTCGATAGTTGTTGCAGTCCTGCACGTCACCTTTATTCTTGAAGATGGGCACTAGCGAACTACTCGTATTGCACCATTCTTGTGGGATCGCTTCTTCATGCAACAACTTATTGAAGAATAAAGTCAGCCACATACATCCATCTTCTTTTAAACACTTCCATACTTCTACTGGTATGTCATCTGGGCCCATGGCCTTTCCATTTTTCATACTTTGAACTGCCTTCCTTACTTCATCCATGCTAATTTCCCTCATCAAACCCATATTTGTTTGTACCTCTTTGAGCACACCATTCCATTTATTCTCTTCGTTCATTAGCTTTTCAAAATAAAACTTCCATCGTTCTTTTATCTCGTCGTCTTGGGACAGAACCTTACCGGCTTCATCTTTCATACACTTAATATGAATTATATCTCTCGTTCTCCTTTCTCTTGCTTTTGTAATCCGGTATAGCTCCTTCTGGCCTCTTGGGCTGTCCAGTGAGTCATACAACTTCTCCTGCGCCTTAGCCCTGGAAACTGCTACCACCTTTTTTGCCTTCCTCTTCCATTCTTTATAAATTCTCTTCTTATCTTCTTTCAGACTATCATTCCCGTTTTCTACACCCTGCCATTCTTCAAACGCAACTTTCTTTTCTTTAAGCATCTTTTGCACTTCTTCATTCCACCACCATGTATCCTTTTCTATCATGCCTTTCCCTTTCGATTCTCCAAACACGTCTTTTGCTACTCTCCTTATACAATCCGCCATCTCTTTCCAAATTTCATTCACAGTTTTTCCTTCCATATCCTTCATTTCGATCATTTTGTCTACCACTTGACTCTTAAACATACTTGCACATTCCTCTTTTTCTATCATACGCCACCTGGTTTTTGGTGGGGGCCGTTCTTTGTACTTACTGGACGAGACACTGACTTTTACTTCCATTATTATTAGTCTGTGTTGTGTGACTAAGCCTTCGCCTGGCAGCACTTTACAATTTTTAACACATTTTGATGATGATTGATGATGATTAAGTGAATGATGATGATTAAGTATTGCGCAAAAATAGTAAATAAGTTTCCAGTTTTCAAAGATGAGTTATTTCGTAATTATATGCCCTTCACCACTGCCTAGTGCTTAATTGATTTTATAAATAAACTTTTATAGCTTACCTACTGTTACAGATTCATTACAAAAAGTAGACATTTAATAATAAATAATAATGATTATATACTAAAGTAACACATAGGGTAAGTCACTTGAATAGCCTCACTAAAATACACAGAAAAATATGATTTTAAATTATTTTTCATATTTTGTGTACTTTCTCTCTCACTACTCTTAATTACGTCGAAAATTCGATTAGGAATGTGGATTCATGTAATGAGTGAATGTAATTTAGGTCCAAATCATTACACATACATAATCGTGCTCACTGACTGTACATTGGGCGTCGCTCGATTCGTCTACATCGGCCATCGCATCTCAGGGGCTAAGCCCCCTGTGAAACAGCGCTAGATACGCCAATGCCTAGTTGCTATTCCACCAATTCGCACTAAGCGTTTCCAAATGTCTTTTGTAATGCGCACAGCAAAAGAGTGGAACTCACTACCTGCGTCTGTGTTTCCGAGCGCATACAACCCTAATCTCTTCAAAGTGAGAGTGAATAGGCTTCTTCTAGGTAAGTTCACTACATCGTCGACTCTGTCTCTGTCGCCTCCGACCTAGACTAGAGTCAAGAGAGAGAGAAAGATGGAAAAAATATAGTTTGTTATATTATTTGAGATAGTCAAAAGAAAATGATCTCATAAAAAATAGATATTGTTGTATTATCAAACTATTTATTCATTAAATAAATATTACGTATCTTACAAACGAAAGTATATATACTAAAATAACATTAAACACTAATTACCTTGCTGCAATATCTACAAGAATTTAACTCTTTGTAGTCATTATTATCTCAACTCAACAAGTTTTGTGTTGATAAAATACAACATTTGGCTTCGTGAATGACTCCATTTTCATATAGTAGCGACACTGTTTAATTGAGATACTACACAGTCTACAACTACACAGTTTGGCCATAAATACTGTTACAATTAAAAATAAGAAAGATATTGAGAGAAAGAGATGGACGCACTGGTCATTTTTTAACTGATAATTTAAAAAGAATAGGGTGGTAAAATCGAAACAACTACAAACTTGTACTAAAGCGGTACGCAAAGGGAGGTCACAGAAAAAATTTGTTTACGGATGAGAAAATCTTTACAATTGAGCAACATTTTAAGGCTTGGCATTACGCCGTTGACCTCGCTCAAATGGGCGGTAACGCCGAGAATGCCCCGCGCACCCCCTCATTATAATTACGCGCGAAGCGATCACTAATATTCTATTTTGCACCGCTGACTGCCACAGAGCCATGACGCGCGACGCACGCATAGGTAGCCTGTTGCATATTTCAGAGCAGTGGTGCAGAACATTTTTAGGTAAAAACATGTATGTTGTAGAAAAACAAATACAACACTTGTGTAAATTATTATATTTTTAGAAAATATATATTTTTAATGACTAAGAACTCATTGTAATATTACTAAAACAGAAAATGGGCGGCAGAATATAGACAGTTATTATTATTAGCTTTCCCCGCGACTTCGCTCATAAATAAAAGTGAATAAGTTTGTACCTAAAAGTACTACTAGTAGTTGTTTTAAGTACCTACTTCAAATATTTAAAAAAAAAAACGCAAAATAAATCAAGTGGAAAATCTGAGCAATACACAAATCTGCCGGCCATATGCTTGCACGAAGCTCAAATGCCATATTAGGTTCATGGGGTCCATGAACCACAATGCGTCCCATATGGTTTGTGGGCCCCATACGACCCGTGACCTCAGTTCAATTTATTATAAGTCACAAGCGGTCGTGGGCCCGGAACTTATTAGTTCAATAAGGCCGGCCACATACACAGACTGAATTCCGTTTCGGAATTCCGTTCCGAAATATCGATTCGGAATTTTCGAAGGCAGTAAATCCATACAAAATCAAGGATGTATCACACACGTACAGTAGTTCTTCGTTTATTTTGTATGGCTTTGCTGCTTTCGAAATTCCGAAATGATATTTCGAAACGGAATTACGACTGTATGTGGCAGACCTAATCAATTATTCATTCTTTTTCTAATTGAGTTTTAGCAATACTTTCATTTTCTAGCCCATGTTTGACTGATTTGACGTGATCTATTAGGTTTTTATAAATTATATTCTTCACCATATTAGCACAACTGATGCCATTGCGTTTTTTAATTACGTTACCGAAATTTGAAGCCGTCAGTTAATTTCTTCTTAGTTCAAGCCATTCACTTGACTCACTTTGAAGTATTGTACCTGTTTCAATTCTTATTCTTTCATCTTCATTCTTCTCTAAATTTTTCAAAAATATTATTTTCGATTCCTCTAGCATTTCCTTTGACATATCGGGTTTCGCGCAATCCTGTCCATAATTGATGGAAGAGGCGTTTTGATTTTCCAATGTTCTTCTTTGTATATTTTTTAGGTCTTATCTGTCGCTTTATTCTGTTCATTTCAAATTTATGTATTTGTCCTTTTGGACTTCTACCTACAATACGTTTATGCAAGATGCTCAAAGGTTTTCTTGTGTTAAATGATAGAGCCGCAGTATTACATCTCATCTGATATTGATATTTTTGAGCAAAGTTTATCCTTTTGCCACCTATGAATTTAGCAACAACGCTATGATATCTCTCTACAGAGTTGCTGTCGACATCGTGCAAAAAATGCGTGAGTGTGCCGCTAGCTGTGATGATATTAATTTTATTTTTTGGCACAGAGTGTTTGTATGAAAGTCTTTGTCAATATCTTCTATTTCGCCTAGTTTGCCACAAAAGTATCCTTTGCACGTGGTATGTTGGCTAAAAGCATGTTCTGCAGCAAGCATTATATCAGCATGGAGTTGCATTGCATTATCAGTATGCTTGTATTTTGCAATTGCAGTTACTACTACTTTTCGCATGGTTAATATTATTTTCTTTGTTAGGAGTTTTATGAACCGTATTAGAAATTTCGTGTCTGTTGTAAAACTCTGCAGTTTGTTGCAAAAAATCCTCAGCAAGTGGTTTCGGCATTCAATTTTTTCTATTGTTAAATTTTCGTACGGCCTTTCTTGCAAAAGCTTTGAATATGACGTGTTGGCGTCACAATCTGATATAATTCTGCCATATATCAAATTGTGCATTTTTATGCTTTTCTTAAATCCCTCGACAATAATCGTTGACTCCATGCCGGTAGATGGTCCTGTAAATAAAGACAAAAAGTATAATAATGTAGCTTTCAGTATACAAAACCTATATTACTGCTTTAGTTCTCTAATGGGTTACCTCTACCATTTTTATATAATAGATATTTAGTTTGATTTCAAAATAATAAGGCGAACCATTTACGTTTAGTTAATTTATAAAACAAACAAACAGCAATACGTTTCCACTTATAATATTACTAGGATTTTTATGTAAAACACATAAAATATTTACCTGTATAGTTTTTATAACAAATATGATTTGTTTGTCGAGATTCCTTTATTTTCTGCTCTAGCGCAAATGTAGCAGAACTTATTTTTGACAGCCATGAACAATATTTTATTGCTACGTTTACCAAGTATGGCTGCTGCTCCTGACAGTGAGGGGTAGTTTTTCTTGTATGATCTTTTTCCCCAACATCCGTCAGCAATGACATCAATTATCGGTATTCCCTATGCATTTACTTTACCCTCTTCAACGGCAGCACATCTTTCCTCTTCAGCAGCTTCGTTCAAAGATCTTAACGCTTCAGATTCCCACGTTTTGTTAACTATATCCATATGAAAGGTGAATCATTTTTGTGAGATCTCAGGAAGTCCTAGAGTTGACGTAATTTCCAGAAATTGCGTATGTCCACATCCTGCTGCTATTGCCCCAGCTACGGCACATGTGTTTAAATTCATTTCTTCTGGGGTGTTGTCTCCCTCTATTATAAAACTCATGTTACATAAAAGACATTTCAGTTTTAATTTATTCATTAAACCTGTCAAACGTTCAGATACGATTTCCATTGACTTTAAACCGCAGTCCAATGGTCCGTGGCTTGATATTTCTTGGATTGATTTAAAAAAATGACTGATGTTTACAGTACGTCTACCAATCGATAATTCTTCAGTCCCCTAAAACAAAGTAAAATATAAAATTCAGTTGAAATACTGATGGCTTTAAAAAATATTGTAGCTTATATTGTATACGTTCATCCACGTTTACTTATAAAAGGGTTACGTTAATCCGATTTTAAAATATGTCATTTGATTTGCTTAGAACTTTAGGGTCCTATGAAACTCGCCAACCTCGTTACTTTTCGACCCCTTGTAGTCCGAGAGTCGCAATCTGCAGGTTACATCCATGGGGTCCAAAGAGGATGGACAAAAAAAGTCCACATACTGTCGGAATTCCGTTTCGAAACATCGATTCGGAATTTTCGAATGCAGCAAATCCATGCAAGATCAAGGATCTATCACACCGTACAAGTAGTCCTCCGTTCGAAATTTTCTCCGATTCAAAATTACGCATGGTAGTCTGTGCGTGACTTTGTATGGGTTTGCTGCTTTCGAAATTCCGAAACGGAATTCCGGGACGGAATTCCGACTGTATGTGGCTGGCCTAATTATTACCCTGTATTAGCAATCTGATTGCGATGAGTAATAATACAGGGTCAAATTAAATTAGCTAGTGAAACTCCACAGACGTGATGGGTATCGATATCTAAACATGATGAACTAATTAGCTGCGACACATATACAGGTTCAAATTAAATTAGCTAGCGAAACTCCGCAGACTGATGGGTATCGATATCTAAATATGATAAACTAGTTAGCTGCGACACATATACAGGGTCAAATTAAATTAGCTAGCGAAACTCCGGCCAACGTAAATTCGTACGTGTCTAATAGTAACAAGCTATAGATTCACTGCATGCTCGTTATGTCGTAACTGTGCCGCCGTGTCGTAATGCCGCCCGGTCGTTTGGAATCTATCCCTTGTTGCCTTTAAACACGTACGAATTTCCGTTGGCAAATTCGAAACGAAAACAGTTTCTCGTTCTGGCGACGAAAGGTACCTAGGTAAGTATAAGCAGCTGATAGGTAGGTACCTGCTTAGGTACGCATATTACTTATACGTACCTACCTATATCTTTTTATCAAAACGCTTGATTGATGGTTACTAGTAAAATGTTAGATAGGTACTCAAATTACTTACCGTTTCATTCTTTTTATTCTCCTCTTGTATTTTATTTTCAAATTACGCTTAGTGCGTCTTTTTTTGTCACCCATATTGATTTTATAAATAAACTTATATTAACACAAATATTTCCTATGCAGTATTACTAACTATATACTAAAAACTACTCTAATATTTACACACACAAACACTATTAAAATCAACAAAATAAGTAGGTAGGTATTTGTTTACAATACTTTCTAATGGTATTGTCACCAACGAAAAAATGCGGGAAAAAGTGGTACAGGTCCGTTCAGCACTGCGTCTCGTCCCGCACTAAATTAATAGGCGACAGAGGGGTTGCTCACGCGATTGAGTGTCGATTTATGTAAAAAATAATGACTATAAATAATTAGAAAAGTTATTTAAAAAAATAAGCCGAGGATTCCCTAGGTATTGTATTGTGTAATATCATGATGACTATAAAAAAACCTAGCGATTAATAGTTTCGAAGAAAAAAGGTTTTATATTTCTAAAACAGGGGTAACTTTTCATGTATGTTAATGATATTTAAAATTATTTTTTATTTTTTTCGAAGTGAAGGGGACATGTGTTTTATTGTGTAGTTTAACATATTTTTTTTTAAAGATCATTATGGTACGGGTTATGGAGAAAAAAGGTTTTAAACTTCTTCAGTTCCAGCCTAATTTACATATAGCACCGCCTTAACAAACAAAATGACCGTATTTATGCTCAAAGCTCTAAGGAAGCTTCCCAATTAATCGGCAGAGTGCAACGTGGGCATTATCCTACTTCAGTGATAGTTTGGTGGGGTGTTAGCTATGAAGGAGTGACAAGCCATATTTTTGTGAAAAAGGTATCAAAACATCGGCACAAGTGTATCAAGATACCATTCTTGAGAAGGTAGTTAAGCCCCTTAACAGCACCATGTTCAATAACCAAGTATGGTCCTTCCAACAAGACTCGGCGCCGGGTCATAAAGCTCGGTCCACGCAGTCTTGGTTGGAAGTGAACGTTTCGGATTTCATCAGAGCTGAAGACTGGCCGTCGTCTAGTCCCGATCTTAATCCGCTGGATTATGATTTATGGTCATTTTTAGAGAGTACGGCTTGCTCTAAACGCCATGATAATTTGGAGTCCCTAAAACAATCCATACGATTGGCAGTGAAGAATTTTCCCATGGAAAGAGTGCGTGCTTCTAATGATAACTGGCCTCAACGTTTAAAGGACTGTATTGCAGCCAATGGAGACCACTTCGAATAAGCTTTTTAAATTTTAAATTGTTTTATATTTATGTATTAAACTAACACACTGTAAAAGTAATAAATATTATTTACAATAAAAACATTTTTTTTTGTTCGTGACAATATTTATGGCAAGACTAGGTATATAACCCCGGCAAACAGCACCTAGCACTAGCTTATTTATTTCAGTACAAGTTCCAAGTTCTTTTGATCATATCGGCTGCCTTTTCCCCAATCATGATGGCTGGTGCATTAGTATGAGCTACTATTGTCCTCGGTATAATACTACTGTCAACCACTCTTAAATTGTTCACGCCGTACACTCTCAGTTCTGGATCTACCACCGCGTCAGGATCTGTGGGTGGACCCATCTTGCACGTCGCTATCTGATGATGGAGCGTCGCAGTCACTGCTCGTATAGCACACTCCCAATAATCATCGCTGCCAAAATCAAATTGCTTACAGTTAGGGAACTTCTTCGTGTGTAATGTCGCTCCGTATTTTCTGAATGATGGTGTGTCCACAAGTTTGATGATATACCTTATTGCGGCTATCATTGTATCGACGTCCTGTCTATGAGTTAAATAATTGCCGTATAGACTAGGTTGTTCGTAGGGATCTTTAGATCGCAGCTGTAAATAACCCTTTGATTTTGGATGCAGCAGCATGAATAATACAGTGAAGCTTTCAACGTTTTCAATCGGTTTAAAAACATCCTTGTAAAGCCAGTCAGTCATACGCATTCCTTTGGCTACGATACTGCCTTCATCAGACGCTAAAGAAGCACAAGATCCTAGTAATTCTATGTCAGGGTAGTCGCCAATTTCATTGGATATATTTGTTTTGATGTATCCAATAGTTTCAACTCCGGCCAAGGACGACATAGGACCGTCACCGTAATGGTCAAACTGGACCGCGGTCTGCACTGTAGCTATTTTCTTTTCGACCAAAGTTAATCTCGTCTGGTTCAAAGTAAAAGCCAAAGCAGGAAAAGAAATGTGATCATACAACGATTCACCTACTTTCAGATCCTGTATTACAGGTATTCCGAAGGATTTTAGTTGTTTTTTAGGTCCTATACCAGAAAGCATCAACAAATGAGGTGATTCAATCGGACCAGCGGAGAGTATCACTTCTTTATTGGCTCTAATTTGGTACACTTGTCCATTTTTATGGAATTCGATGCCAACTGCGGTTTTACTGGCAGGATCAATAATAACTTTAGTAGCTCTGCTTGTAATTAATATGTGCAGATTCTTCCTCTTTTTGTTTTTATGAAGGAACGATTTGGCGCTGCTGGCACGTTTCCCTTTACTGAGGGTTGCTTGAATATAACTGAATCCAAATGCATCTGGGCTGTTGTAGTCTACTCTGCGATGACCATACAATTTCGCTGCATCTAAAAATGCTTTGGAGAGCTTAGATCTGCAATAAACAAAAAAAAAAACATAAGTATTATACAACTACTGACGTTTAAAAGGGCTTCTAGGATATTTTTTTATTTTTATTTGAGATGGATTTGCTCTTGGCTGTAGTCTAGGTCAGAGGTGACAGAGACAAAGTCTACGATGGAGTGAGTTTACCCAGAAGAAGCCTGTTTGAAGAGATTCGGGAACACAGACGCAGGCATTTAGTTCCACTCTTTTGCCGTGCGCATTATGAAGGATGTTTGGAAGCGCTTAGTGCGAATTGTTGGAATGGCAAACTAGGATGGTAACTTGCAGTGCGTCTAGATCTTCGATGGTAGAAGGGGGCCGGTGGAATGAGGTTGTGGAGTTCCTGAGCACACTCACCGAAGTACAGTCTATAGAAAACAGACAAGCAGACAACCTTGCGGCGATGAGCCAAGCTGTGAAGCTTGGCATCCACCAGTGTTACGTCGCCAATGAGCCTCTTAGCTGTGCGTTCCACCGAGCCAAGCGCAGTAAGTTGGTATTTAGCTGTGAGCCATTCCAAAGGTGGCTGCAATACTCCATGCAGGATCGGACTTGCGCTTTATAAAGAGTCAAAAGCTATCCAGGCGAAAAGTATCGCTTCACTCTGTTTAGAATGCCCAGTTTTTTGGCCGCAGTTTGGGCTTTGTGCTCGATGGTAGTGCCAAAGTTGAGACTGGATGTCAACTCGAGCTCGAGCCGATCTGTTACAGGAACAGATGTACCCCGAAAAGTAGGAGTTTTGTCGAAACGGCTTTTAGCGGTGAAAAGACACGCCTGTGTTTTGAAGGCGTTAAAAGAGACAAGAGATCTTGCTACCCATTCAGCAGATGCCATAATTTCTATTTTAGTATCTAGGCCATCATAACACTCCAATATAAAAACCGCAATAAAAGACGAGCTCGACCGACGTCAATTTAATTGTCTTGTTATCAAAAAGGTAGGCTTATTACGTATCTTGCAGAAGCCTAGCGATAGCAAAATTGCGCAATAATTTGATGCCTTAGTTCTAAAAGTCACTAAGTAAGCCATTTTTATCGATATTGAGTATACCAGTTCAAATAAATCTTTTTTTTATCTATGAGTTGATCTCATCCTTTTTTAAATTAAATGTCGCTAAGTTGGTTTTCTCCAATTCCTAAAATTACTAAAACCTCTGAACTGAATACAAACGTAACTAAATCCAAATTTAAGCAATAAATACTCAAATCCACTGAAATTTTATTTGAAAGTCACTAAATCCATGTATTTTTAAACTATATCCTGGTTCAATTTCTTATCCGGTTCCTGGACATAGCATGATGCCAATAGATCGAGACTTTGCACTCATAGAAAGAAAGCGTATTAAAACAGAAAAGGTAAACCTTTTCTGTTTTAATACGCTTTCTTTTTGGCTATTACGTAGACCTGATAGAAAACTCACGCAATACATGTAAATTCCTAGTTTTCATTCTAGAAAAGAATGTAAGGGATAAAGAAAACCCTGAAGATCGCGTCTTAAAAATTAAGAAATACAAGAACCTGTCTGATGCTCATGTTAAGCCATCAATAACTGTATTAGCTGTATGTCGAAATGTACGCTTTCAAAGATTCCGACACGCTGAATTTACTACCTCGATGACAGGTCAAAATTTTAAGAAAATGACATTCATTGGCGGCGATCATGTTCAGAAACTAAACTAAATTTAGGTTCATTGCATCTTTTTCTTTCTATTTCATTAAATGATAAATGATTTTTATTTCTGTAAGTAGTTTCCGTATATGTGTACCAAATTTCAACTTAATCGGTCGATTAGATTCGGAGCAAAATGGCTGTGACAGACGGACAGACATACAGACAGACAAACGAGTGATCCTATAAGGATTCCCTTTTTTCGTTTTGAGGTACGGAACCCTAAAAACGACTCTCTTATGATGAAATACTGTTAGAAGCTACTTTTTCAGGAAGAGATCAGGATAATGAAAATGACGATACACGGGAAGAAATATAGATATTAATAAAGAAATAATATAATAATAATACTGTGTTCAATATGATTAAACGTGATTTTTAAACCTTACTCCTAATCTTCTAATTAGTTAGTTTACTAATTAGAAGATTAGAAGTAAGGTTTAATATTGTGTTAAAATTAACAGCTTTAATGATAAAAAGAAGTTTATAATTTTGTTATTGTTTGGTTGTTTGTTCTTTAGTATAATAATAATAATAATAAAGAGGTCATTAATTAAGATAATATCACTAATTCCAAAGAATTTTCATAAGAAATCCCCAACTCCACTAGTTTTGCGATAAGTCCTATATATTAAGTATTATAATAATAATATATATTTTTTAGGAACATCATATTAAAGCCTACCCAATAAACTATTATTGCGTTTTTTTCCAAATTTATTTATACTACCATTTTCTTAAAAGATTTTTTTTTCACTTTAAATGATCTTATCACAAAACAAAGAAAACAACTTTTAGAACTAAGGCATCCAACTGCTTTTCAATTGCAAATCAGTATTATGTATCAGTGATACGTCAAACTAATTTGCGATAGAAAAACAATTATTGTGCAAGTTTTGCTATCGCTATGCTTCTGCAAGATACGTAATTAGCCCGCCAACACGTCGAAATACTCTGATTGATCGCATCGTGTACAAATATGTAGCTAATTAGTTATAATAAATATTTGCTGCATCCAAATGTTTGAGTTTGTATTGATAGTTCGGGTACAGTCATACCGAGTCATATGTTTAGCGCTTGTCATACTGTGACGAACTGACGAATATTTGTGACTGTCCACGAGAAAAGGTACCTTATGGTCGTTGGCACTTACGACATTGTGCTTATTACAAGCTAAGTAAACTGTACGATTTGTATTTCTGAACGGCTTAAGCGCCGATGACCATAAGGTACTTTTTCATGCGGATTGTCACATTTGTGTGGGTCTTGTTAATGATAATAATCTATTGCGTACAATATAATAGTGTTAAGTGCTGATAATGACCTGAATGGCACGTCTTCTACGGACAGTTCACCGTCGCGTCCATGCCACGGCGAGTTGTTGAGCCCTTTCAAATTCACACGTTCAGACTTGATGTAATATGGCATCACGTCATTGTAGGACCTGTAATTGATAAAAGTTCTTTAAATACAAGTACATTATTCTTATCATGATGCGCGTTAAGTATAGAGTTGGGATGCTGTTAGTAGAAAACAGCGTTATCAAAGTCTTAAGAGACGGATTACTAGTAAAGTAACTCAATGAATGAGTCAACGAAATGCACCGACCCCAGCGTGGTCTGATCAGACTTGAATGAACCCAAAGTTTTGCATTAGCCCCTGGAGCCTCATGTTTCATGGAGTAGACAGAGGGGCCCGATGATGGTAATAAAGACGTGCCTTTAGGATAAGGAGGGATTATTAGAGCCGTATCGGATATGCATGCTTGAGTAGGCAATAGAATTGTGGAGACACGGGACGTGATATTTATCTATGGGTGGACATCTTTTAACGACGTCGCCGCCAGATTGGTTCAGGTCCAGCTTCACTGAATCTTGAATGGTGAATCTTTTGGCGAGTTTAAACTACTTTCTCGACTCTTTTCTTCTTCGTTCCGATGAGTTGTTAACAGCAGTGTCCAGTACGTGGTAGGCCCACTCCTCGTTGTTTATGTCCAGCTCATACAAAAACATGGGTACTCCCCGCTCCGGTACTTGTTACGAGTACCTATAGAATCAAATACTAAGTTCTATTCTTTTAAGTTCTAAAGCCAAAGCCATGTTCCGATGCTGGATGACGGTATCAAACAAAAACAAAAAGAGACAATCCTCTCTTTCTGACTGCGCCCGTTTTTGTTAAAAACTGTAGTTAAAAGAGAAATTACTGACAACATAATTTGCTTTTTTTCAGGTACGTTACAGTCTCACTGACATTCACATCCGTATTTTAAGAAAGTAAGTACTATTCATATTTCATGTTTAGGCTCACCATCCATAGTTGCCGGCGGCGGCGATCCTGTCCCAATCCTGCTGCATGCCTCTGGTGTAGATCATGTAGTTGACTACGCTTGTACCACCCACTGCCTTGCCCCTCGGCCAAAAACACCTCCCATCCACCATCCCTGAAATATCAAGAATCCAAGAAAATAATTTAGGTGAGAAACTTTGCCGCTTGAAATTTTGTATTTGCGTACGAAATGAAATATTAACTTATTAGGTATGTACACAAATGATTTGTTATAAAAAAAAAACAATAGGTGCTTAGTTTGTGTGTCAAAATTCTTATAAAATTATACATACTATATATATTATAAATATATTCTTATACATACTAATTTTAAGTTTCAATAATTAATATAGATTATAGAGGTATGAGGAACAGGGAGTAAAGTTCACTCATCCTTCATAGAAAAGGTCCTCCCTTTTCTATGAAGGATGAGTGTTCAGTACATTTATGTTCGCATAATTCGTCAAAATGTACTGAACAGCTGATTTTTTTTTCGCGATTTCAGGTTTGGTTCCATAGTAAAAGTTGTTCATAATGATGAGTACAATGACCCGTTAAGAGGTTGCTGGTGTTTTACAAATAACCCTGTATATGCAAGTCGCGCGGTAAACTCTGATTGCGCGATGCAGGATTTTGCGTGACGTCAGTGTGATGCGTAGTTCGTATGTGGCGATGTAGATGCCGCCACAATAATGTTCTCAAGTAAGTGAATTCTTTGTAATTTGTTCTTGAGAAAAAAAAATCTTTAATCATAAAATTTTAGTATGGCCTCATTTATTACCACTGAGTAGTTTATTTGAACTTTGCCCGACTGATAACTTATGCGCATACCTAGTTGTTGCTTTACCATAACCGCGACTCACGATTAGCATCACGAGCCAATTTCGCCGGTCACATGATTTCAGGAACGCATAGGCACTGTGTGCATTAGTTAATTATCAGGCAACAATACAAAGAAAGTACCTATAGCTTATCATAAAGTGTCATAACCACACTCGCAAAGGCATTTTACCATGTCTGTCAGGTATGTTTTTGTCTAATTTTATCTCGGATATCCAGGAATACTTGTTAAGTCAAATTTATCATCACTACCACAACCCTAGAGCCAAGTAATAATAATCTTTAATCATCGCCTAAGAGGTCACCTGTAGTCGGTTTTTTGGTAAATTTGAAATTGCGAGAACGCTTTGGGTTGTACGTTCGTGGCAACTCGGGGTAACCCGCAACGCGTTAGAGGGTGATCCTCCGCCCGTCCAGCTTGCACCTTTACCGAGATGTGGACTATGTGATCGCCTGACACTACCTGGCAGGTATTTATTAGTATTATAGTACGAGTACAAAGGTTTATAACAAAATTTAGATTTATTTATAAAATAACCTCCCAGACGATCATTACTATTAAGCGGTGATTAAATAAGTTTAGAATTTTAGGGTTAAATTAAATAGTCCCAACATTTACCCGTGCAAACTCCTGGCTGATGCTCCATAACGTAGGGCCACACATAGTCGGTCTGTTGGAGCACCGGTGCCAGGACTGGTATGTCGGTCAGTAGCGACTCCCCACGGCCTGCTTCGATGAGCAGCACCGACGCCTTCCGACCCTCGCTTAGACGAGAAGCCAGCACGCTTCCCGCGGATCCTGCCCCCACGACGATGAAGTCGTATTCCGATAGAGGTCCTTTGAAACCTGGAATTTAAAGAAAGGTTTTCAAAATTAAAAGACTTTTATTCAAATTAGGCTGCGAATCACCACTTTTTAGCGTCAAAATTAAAAAAAGACAGGCCCTTGCCCTCCACCACTTTCTAGTGCTTTAGCTGGGAAGAAGAAGTGGCAACAAACTCCCCAGCAGCACAGCTGTCTGTTATGTATAAGATTTGGTCACGATTTTGCATCTAGGCATGATGCTTTTGATTAGAAAAGAGGGTTCGTGGCAGAGGGCCCCCATCCCACAGGTACACGTCCTGAAGGGCCACGTTTACTGATTATCTCGATAATAAAGTCGATAATATAAAGTCAATCTTGCTTAAAAGTACCATTAGCAGTAAAAGTCTTAAACCAATTTTTTTAATACTTATGATACTTGACTTAACATTATAAGGATCAGGAATAAATGATTAGTTCTAGGTCATGGTTATAGTAACCTTATATATTAAGAGGATTGTGAAGTACCGATACGCGGCGCGATTTTTGGAGGCAATTACCTACATTTCATACAATTATATACATAAATATTGTTTCGGGCGATAACGTTTTCACTCCCCTAAACCTTTACGAAATGAGACAATTTTGGTCTCATTACATTCAGTACACTTTAATCTAGGTCTGTATGTTTTTCGTTTTTAGTAATTCAATTTAGTTTAATTAAAAAAAATAAAAATGCTCGAGGATGCTTTTATGTCAAAAATATAGATATTTAGATGCTAACAACTTATATCGTATGCAATATTTATTTATAATAAAAACTTACGGACCTAGTTTTTTATTATACCTACAACATTGCCAAAAACTGTGAAAATTAGACTATGTTTACGGGGAGAAAAACGTTATCTCTTTTTGTATGAAAATTTACAGCTTTACAATCCTCTTAATACAATATTACAATCTGCTGGAGTAATCACAGGTTTTAATTATCACAATGATTAGTTTGTGAAATACTAACTAATAACATAATATTATACTCGTACAAAAAATCAAAAATAACACATCTCGACTTAGTGAAACGGCAATGTTACTAGGAGAACTTAGGATGTAAGATAGAGCGAAGCGAGCTCGGGACTTGGGGCACCCCGGCACGGACAGGTTAGTTTCGAAGGGGGAGATGGGGTCTAAAAGATACCGCCATCCCCTTCGTGGTTATTTTTTTTTAACCATCCAGAAATAGGAGCCGCGCCGGGGCTCCGTCCGCTATGCCGACCAAAAACTAAGCTAAGTTAGTTTAGCTTAGCTCACATAGCTGGTGGGCAGGGGGTGCTTAACATAGCTCGCGTAGCTCCGGATCGGTATACACAACTAATTTAGCTTCACATATTTCAGTTAGTTTACACAGCTTCGTTTGCATAGTTCTGCACACAAGTATGAAAAACTACGCCAGCTATGTGAGCTAAGCTAAACGAACTTAGCTTAGTTTTTGGTCTGCAACCCGCTTTATTATTATTTTGCCTTTGGGGTTTTCAAATGTACACCAAAAAGCGTATATTCTATTGTTGCCGGCACGAATTTAGAATACTGACCTTGAATTACTTTGCGAATCACCACTTTTTAGCGATTTTGGACCTTACTCCTGAGCGCTCCTTCCAAAGAGCGCTCAAGATCCGTGTGATCCGAAATATACTCAAAAAAAGATCTAGTAAAAAAAGCGCCGTGTGTTAAAATACAGCGGTTCCTAAATTATAATTATTGAAATTATGATTCTATGTTTAACAAAAATTTGAAATCAAAGAAAGAAATTGAAAAGAAGTTGAAAACAATAGAAAAATAACAAAGAAAAAATGTGATTAAATTTATCGAAATCGTGGCCCTCCGGGATGTGTACCTGCCCTCAGCCACGAACCCAGAAAAGATATCTGGGTCCTTACTATGAACTATTAAAGTTCATAGTAAGGACCCAGATATCTTTTCTGGATCAGATATCTTTTTTTTCGCCATTATGATTCCGTTGCGAAAAAGGGATGGTGCTACAGGTCATGCATAGCTCCGTCTCTCTCTGGCACTGGAAAAATGATGGTATTAATTGTTCAGTACGACGGCGGCACACACATAGTTATTATGCTATTAATTTAATACGAACAATTAACACTGTCCATGACATCATACCAGCCCGTAAACATCGTTTCTAAGGATATGTATGATCACGGATCCCACTATCCACTGGTGTAACTGTGTTGCCCAGATGTATAATAAGGTTTGGACAAGGTTTATGTACTCAAGGAGATGTAGAGACGTGTATGACCAGACGTATGAACGTAAAAGAAGCGAAAGGAGTAGATAAGGATCGTAGCAGGTGGTTCTGTAGTTTTTGCCTACCCCCATGGGAAGAAGGCGTGAGTTTATGTATGTAGAGATGGTCTGCGCAAAAATAAGGAACACTATTCAGTTTTCAAACTATTTATACATTAATCACTCAGTATGCATTTGAAGGTCTAACATATTTTTTACTGAAGACTTCGTTATTTTTTATTAGGTACTGTTAATTAGAATTTCCTGAAATGTTTATGTAAAACAGTTTTATCTCGTAATTTAGTAATGCTAATTTGACAAATGTGTTCAAAATTTCAGGAATGTAAAACAGCTGTTTTAATTTATAGGCAATATTATTTTCGATTTCGAAACGACTATTAAACGCACTCCGACGCACAATATTTGACTTCCTGTTTTTTCACTTGCTGTTTACAAGGTCTCTACCTCTTTCATCTGTTCTGTGGTCTCTTCCCCTTCCGTATGTTTTCATTAAAAGTTGAAAAAGATTGAATAACAAGACAAGTTAGTATAGTTAGCATAGTTAGTTAGCATAGTTGGTATGTGGGAACCGGTTCGACTTCTAAAATTAAAGCAATGTTCTACAACGCGCCGTGACTCTAGTACAAAAATCTCTATGAAAACTTTATAGAAATTGTTCTATCAGAATCGCGTCGCTACGTCGCGTCACGCCTGGTCGGCGGGAGCCTGTAAGCGCCTGCGCACAGTACCAGTAGCACCATACAATGAATGTCAGGCAGGCGATAGCTTAAATATTCGGCAAGGTTATGAAAAGAAAGGCGGAACTTGGCCCAAAATAGTTTGTTATCAAAGTGTTATTACTTTTGCACTATCAGTTTCTTGATAATGTCGCCTAATAATCAAATCAGCTAGATTGGTCGTCCGTCAGGCGTGAATGCGCAAACTTGGGAAGAACCGTGCCTGGTGTCGTCCCTGACCATTGCTTAATAAACATTGTGTTAGTATTCTATAGTGTATAGGGCTACCATCCGTGCATCCGGATTTGTAGGGACATGATAAAACAAAACACGCGAACAAAGTCGCGAGCAGTAGCTAGTAGTTAATAATAAAGTAGGTATGCTGGCACATGTTCTTGACCCTATCAAAACACCCACTATTTATCTGACGGAAAATCATATAAAAGAATTAGATTCTCCAGTATCATGCATTATAAATGTATTAGCCTTAAGAGGCCGTATACGAAATTTTGCCGATTTCGCTGATTTAGGTACGTGATTTTACAGTTGAAATATTGTATTTCTATAAGTTTTAATGCACAATATGAAAGATTATAAAAAAAAAATTTATGATCTAACTAATGAGCTAGGTACTTTAACTGTTTAAAATGTCAAATTTTAGAGAAAATGGGCAAAACATTGCTTTCAGATACTTGGAACTCTCGTTCATAAAATTAAAAGAACAGAAATAAACTTCAGTTAATTCATTCAATCCATTTTCTGAAAATAAAAGCAAAAATTTAAATAGATTTGGTTATAAAAAATCTTTTAAAACAACCTAAATCTCGCATTATAAAATCGACGCCAAATAAAAAAGTAGCTCATTCATTAGATCGTAATTGATATGATCTTTCATATTGTGCATTAAAACTTATATCAAAAACAGTCTGTAAAATTACGTAAATCAGCGAAATCGGCAAAATTTCGTGTACGGCCTCTTAACATTAACTTGAAGTTCATTGACATCGCGGTCATTTTCCTTTGTAAAGACTTATTTACCGTTAGATTATAATGAGTACCTACTTGAGAAACCGAGTTTATCTAAAGAAAACTACAGTTAGAATATAGATGTGAGACCTTATGTCTACTGAATTAAGAGCAATTGATATATCGACCGTCCCTAGTAACAATGTCGGATATACATTTTTACCAATATTCACTTTTTTACATAAATCGAATTACAATTTAAAAAAAATCTTCACTGTCAAAACAAACTTTGAACTGAGGGCAGTTCAAAGTTTGCCCTAACGATAAAAAATAATCTTTATACAGTATGTTAACCAACAGAGGGCGTTCCCGTTAACCCGCAATAGTATAGCATCCATACATGCTAAAAAAAATATTACCATTCGAAAACAAAATGGTTTTTTTTTTTTCACTAAAAATGTTAAATTGATACGTAAAAGAAACACTCTGTACACGCGTACTTGAAGGACGGAAACATCGCAATTTAGTTTTTATGTTTAGTGAATATTTTTATATTTTTTTGAATATTTTAGTGAATATTTTTAGCATTTTTAGTGAATATTTTAATATTAAAAAAAAAATAAAAACCATTTTGTTTTCGAATGGTAATATTTTTTTTAGCATGTATGGATGCTATACTATTGCGGGTTAACGGGAACGCCCTCTGTTGGTTAACATACTGTATATATCCTGGGACATTTCCTGGGACATTTCACACAAGATCATCTGATCCCAAACTAAGCAGAGCTTGTACTATGGAAACCAGATAACTGATATACTACATACCATACTTTTTTTTTGTAAATACATACTTATATAGATAATTACACCCAGACTCAGAACAAATATTACATGTTCATGCACATAAATGTTTGTTCTGGATGGGAATCGAACCCACGACCTGCGACATGATTAGCAGTATCTTAACCAACCACGCCAGCTGGCCTGTCAGATTATAAAAAAAGACCACTGTTCAGTAGGGACTAAACAGTAGTCTCCCTGCAGAACCGACATTGTTAATAGGGACGGTCGAAATGTCTATTAGTTGTGGTAATTAAAGCTACGACACTAGTGTAGGGTCGTTGGGGACTAGGCGACCTGAGCTCAGCTGTCAACCATGAATGTTTACAAGCCGATTGTCATACTATGTATATGATTTGCAAAATGTAAAAGACTAATACTCAAAACTCGTATAATGTTGACACATTGGTGGACACAATGCTGTTTTAATATAATGGAACCGGTCAAATGTCTCAAATATAAAACAAGTATTCTATTTTAGTGAAAACTTGTAATTTCAACACAAGATCGAAGAGAATAACTACTTTTTTCACACTAAAGCTAAATGTAATGCTCCGAGTTGCCATTAATTCTTACCTAAAACAGACCTAAATAATTTGTTATAGAAAAGGCGTACTCACCCGTAGGTAATTCATATTGATCCCTCAAAAAGGCAAACAGGTCTGGTGCATCTGGGCTCAGAGGTAAAATCTTAGTGCTCATCATTGCGTCTACAATCCGACTCTTCACCGGAGTATTAGACCTTTTCTCTCTGTTACTGTTTTCATCACAGAAGCCTCTACATGCACTTGGTCTCGCATATTCTTCTTCATCAATCGACACATAAGCGTCATCATCATAATTAGAACTTGTACCTTTTTGTAATAAATATAAAAATGTTAAGATTATTATTTTATTCTTCATTATGTATTTTATGTAACACTGTTCTTGACCGTGATCAAGTTAATTCTGAGCTCTGCTTGCGATTTTAGATGTTTGCAGTAACCGGTTTAACTGTATAAGATGTTTTTTTATTAGTTTTTTATAAACAGGAATTGAGAACTATGAACTTGATTGAATTAGGCTCGCGAAGTCAACATGTCAGAGAACGAAAAAGTTTCAAAACGAACTGTTCTTACTGGTAGTTTTATAAAACTGATCGTTTTGCTTTCAGTAGGCAATCTTTTTGATCCAGTTCAAAATTAACAACAAGGTTATCGAGTATGTGTGTTCTTACAAAAGACTTGAGTTACGGTATTCAAGTATTATATAAGCAATGCAATTTCGTGCGTGCTTGTGCGTTGTTATGTGCATGATCGTGTGCATTAATGGAGATCTGTCATACTATACTATACTATGATGGAGTTATGCTTCAACAATCTAAAAATTGAGGATGTGCTGGTTTAGTAGATATAGGACCTATATGTAAAATAGCTTACGGCGAAAAAAAGGACCTGTTCTCGGCTGTTCAGAAGCTCGCATTTTACTTTCCAACTTTTAAGTTTTTTTTGGAACCCATTGCAAAATAGTCCATCGAATGAGCCTAAAAACATGTTCAAAAGGAGCGTTTTTCCACTATAATAAAATACAAAAATTTGAATTCCAATCAAAACGGATGTATTTCGCATCAATGTTGGTAACAGTCACCTGGATTGACTTTTTGCGTTAGCTTTTATTTTACAATGAATAAGTCATTCGGAGATTGTTTTGCAGTTTTGCAGTAGCCTCTCTCGGACAGGCATCAGTAGTCAGCATGATTGGCAAAAGTGTCTGTTAGGACATTTCTATTTAACGGCAAGTCGGTAGTAAATAACAGATATGTGGTTGGACCCAGGACACTGCCCTGAGGTACTCCGCCTTGAATCGCACGTAGATTTGTGACCTCATCTCCCTGTTTCACTAGGAAGAATATCTGTCTGCATAAGTTTCTGTAAATTCTCAACTTTTATTATTCCTAGCTACTACAAATCAAATCAAATCAAATCCTCTTCATCCTAAAATCAAGTTTTCCGGGCACAACAACAATGAAATTAAATAGATACAATTGCAGATTTAAAGAAAAGTGAATACATTTAGGAAGAGGTATGTACATAAATACTGAGAGGAATTTTTTGGCTATATTCCAAATATTGTAGCTTTTTCGTTAATGTGCCGAAATTAGGTGCTAGGATTTTATGTAAGAGCAACTTAGATTCAGAATCTCCTATGTATGATATCGTCCAAGAAAACATAAAGTAGAATCTCGAGCTTTTAGCCTACCAGCCGATGGCATGGATCAACAAAACAGTATCATTTCGGAACTCCTAGCGTCGGATAACTAGCAACGATTTCGACTCGAGGATAACTGAAACGTAGCTGTGTTTTAAGCATACTCGTATAAAACCAATAAGTAATTATTTTTTAGTTAACATTAGAGTCTGTGGAATAACAGCCTGCAGAGTCTATGAAATAACAGCCGGCAGAACGCAATGGTGTCCCTATTGCATTCTGCCCTTATCCATTATTGTCCAATTAGGTATTTATTGATCCATGCAATTACAGAAATTGCATGGATGAATAAATATCTAATTGGACACAGATTTTTTTCCAAAGGTGTCACCAATTACATAGTTCTGAGCTAGCTCGGTTTGTTTCGTCAAGGAAACATACTAGGTTAGTTACTCCTACATAAACAAAATAAAATACATAATTCTCAGTCATTTATTAATCTTAAAACAGACAATTCTACGCCTTCGTTATTATTTTTTATATATATCATTGAATACAACTTATTGCTATGATAATTTACTAAGTCTAAGCTTTATTGAGTACGTTCCATGTCCATTTTATTAAATCCGCCGCCTTTTCTCCAATCATCATAGCCGGAGCGTGTGTATGTGCGGACACAGTACGCGGTAACACGCTGGAGTCCACGACTCGCAGCCTGTGCACGCCATGCACGCGTAGTTCAGGGTCCACGACAGCGAGCGGGTCGCCGACAGGACCCATGCGGCACGTGGCTATCTGATGGTGCAGAGTCGCTGTAAGGGTACGCAACGCACATTCCCAGTACTCGTCGGAGTCGAAAACCGTCGCACGACACAATGGGTACTCCGCTCTGTGTAACCTAGCTCCGAAACGCTGGAAAGGTGGAGTCGCCACAAGCGCCTGTACGTGACGGATCGCGGCAATAAACGTTGCCACGTCTTTAGGATTCGTCAAATAGTTTCCGTACATTAGAGGATGGCTGAACGGATTACTGTCCTTCAATTCTATTCGACCCACAGATTTCGGATGAAGCAACATAGGGAAGGCACTCCAACTGTCTTTATTTATTCTATCTATCTCACCAAAGGCTTCGTCAAAAACTTCTTTTCTTATTCTCATGCCTCGTCGTACAGCCCTACTTCCATCCGGTCCACCATCAGAAATAATTGATCCGCCGATACTTATTAGTTCTATATCAGGCACAGGTTCAGGGTCATCTGATAACGGTGTTTTAATGTATCCAATACCTTCCACTCCCCCTGGTGTAGACAAATCAGTTTCACCGTTTCGAAGCCATGTGATTGCGTTTCGAATATTGACGGACCTAGCTTCACTGAGACTCACTCCTGTTGTATTCAGTTCAAATATTAATCCAGGGAAACAGATGTGATCGTATAGCGTTTGTCCGACTGGCAAGTCCTTTATTACAGGAATGCCCACAGAATTTAAATGATTTTTAGGACCGATGCCAGATAACATAAGAAGTTGAGGAGAAGCAATAGGTCCTGCAGAGAGTATTACTTCTTTGCGTGCTCTGACTGTAGATTTAAGCCTTTTTCTGACGTAGTTTACACCATATGCTGTATTTGTCTGCGGGTCAATCAACACTTTAGTTACAGTGCTCTCGGGCAAGATGTGTAAATTGCGTCTCTTCTTGTGTTTGTGTAGGAATGCTTTAGCAGCGCTGCTTCTGTGGCCGTAAACTGTAGTGGCCTGTACATACCCAAAACCTAATTCGTGCGGCGAGTTATAATCCACAGTATGATGTCCAAGGATTTTCCCAGCTTCCAGAAAAGCTTTTATTAATTTGGTTCTGAAATGCAAGAAAAATTAGTTATTTATTTATTGGATCTTGTTAGCATGATTAACATATAAAAAATTGTAACTTAGTTTAATTTACTTTTTCGGCACGAGCTCTACAGGAACCACTCCGTCTCGACTTCTAAAGGGGCTTTTCTCCAAGCCACCTAATGATGCTCTCTCAGACTTCATATAGTAATATAGAACGTCATTATATGACCTGAAAATGTTTAATTAGATATTGGTTAAAAGTTTAAAACCCATGCAAAGTAGATACGAGATCATTAAGTAGATAATTTCCATTCTGTTTAACAAATATATATTTCTTATTATCCCATGTGGGAAATCCTTTTTAATTAAATGTATAATAGTTATAATATAATAATATCCTGGGACATTTCACACACCGTCATCTGATCTCAAACTAAGCAGAGCTTGTACTATGGAAACCAGATAACTGATATACTACATACACTACTTTTCTTTTGTAAATACATACTTATATACATAATTACACCCAGACTCATGACAAACAGACATCTTCATGCACACAAATATTTGTCCTGGATGGGATTCGAACCTGCGACTTGATAGGCGGTATCTTAACCAACTACGCCAGCTGGCCTGTCTTTATGCTATTATTCTATAGTTTTATAGTATTGTATAGTTATTTATGCTACAAGTGCGGAAAGTAGCTGATTTCTGACGAGGGGCATTTTTATTCACGAACAAGCGAAGCGAGCGGGTGTATAAGTCGACACGAGTCGGAAATCATCTTACGCACTCGTATTATACAACGTTTTACTATGCATTGGAAATAAAATATCGAGTTCAAGTGACGAATCAATTAATTTAACCCCGGAAAATGTTATTCAAGAAGCACAAAATCTCATAAAGTCACACCAAGCACAAAGTCACTTGAACTCGACATTTTTAGCAGATTTACACAGATCGGCTCCGAACTAAGCAAGAAATTTGTAAAATTATTAAATACATGCTTATTTTAAATACATGCGCGCCCAGCATATCTACGTATGTGCAACTAGCTGCACGTTGTCTCGCAAAAAGGCACGAGCAAAATATACGTTCAGCCAAACATATTTAATGAGTATTTACAGAGACGACAACTAATAAAAAAATACGACTAATAAAAAAAAAGGAACATGTTGCGCTAGAGTAATTAATAACGCGTTTATTGTAATATTAGTTTTATTGTACCTTTTATATGAATGATAATCTATACATGACTAATTTGTAAAAAATATCTCAAATAATAAAAAACTACGTCGGGCTGACGACGGAGTTAAAAAAAAAACTGAAAAGTAAAAAGCATTAATGCGAAAAAGTGGCACTTTTCGCACAATTTGGCTGCTTCGAAATCGTTCTTTTCGAGCACATGCATTGTAAATACTATAGCGCAATAAAAGCGCCACATTGGATCACAGACTCGATACTAAAATGTTTATTCAATGATCTGACTTTAATCGCTTTGCAACAAGTATCAAAATTCTGAGCAATTGATTTGACATCGCAAGGAATCATTGCTCGAATATATCACGCTAAAAAGCCTAAGATAAATCTAAATGTAGCAACAACTAGTCTAAAATGTAATATTTATTCCTCTCTCTCACTTATTCTCGCTATTGAACCTACCACTGTTTGTCTCTGCATCACCCAAAGGTCGACTGGTAGAAAATGATTATGGCATTAAGTCCGCCTCTGTACATTTTGTGCGCTTAAAGTATTAAATAAATAAATAAATAAATCCAAGTTTTTATCAGCCTTTCGATTTTAATTTGGTGACTAAGGGCTAATTTTTCAATCGTCAGATAACTTTTATTTATGGAATAAATATGGCGGTTTGACAGCTTTTGTATAGAAAATATGTCAAACTGTCATATTTATTCTTCAAATAAAAGTTATCTGACTATTGAAAATTCAGCCCTTAGTTGAATAAGTGTGTGAGTACCTAGTTGGTTTATCGCTTGTCGGATTTTCTGATTGACCCACATGTATTTACCAATGACATCTCGGGATTTTAATGTCCAAAATGACGCTACGTACTGTCCATTCGATTTCATATTATATGTCCCCCTAGCCTCCACACAGCTGCGGATCAAATGGGCCGTCTATCATATTACCATAACTAATGGCCAGTGGGTCAGAAGCTGTGAGAAATAGATATTAGATAGACTAGTCTATTATGGCTAAATGATGCAAGAATTACTATAACCATTTTGTCTCGTTCAAAAGATGCATAATAATTAGAGATGCATCTGATACCGATACCGATGTCGATATATCGGCGATACTTCGGGATTACCGATATATCGGCATCGGCGATATTTTTATTGCCGGTACAGCGACACTTTTTAATTTTCGCGCTTCAAAAAAGTAATGTAAACGCGCGTGCTGTTTTGTCTATTTTGGTGCAAACGCGGCACGAACAATGACGTCTTATATCAATCCGCCTAGCCTTTTCCCAACTAAGTTAGGGTCGGCTTCCAGTCTAACCGGATGCAGCTGAATACCAGTATTTTACATGGAGCACACATGGAGCCTATCTGACCTCCACAACCCAGTTACTGGGTAATACGATACCCCTTGGTAAGACTGGTTGTCAGAGTTTCGGGCTTCTGACGACCTGTAACGGCTGTCAAAGATCCTCGAATGACTGCCGGGACCAACGGCTTAACGTGCTTGCTTAGGCACGGAAAAGTCTCGGTAAGAAAAGATGGTCACCCATGCACAGACCAAACCCGGCAAGCGTAGCTTAACCTGATGGATCGACCCGTACGGCTGTTATTACTTAGCCACGAGCTCTTTTCCGCAGATCCAATTCAAACAGACTTGCGAAATCGCCTATCTTCAGCAAAGCTTGAATATTTCCATTTTTAAACAAAAATCTTGTAAATTAAATTTGAATTACTAACACTATAATTAACCTTAATTATTAATTTTAATAACTAATGATCTCATTCTAAGTCTGTAATTTTTTATATTAATTTAAAAAAAAAAATTAACCCCCAATGTGTTTTATTTATTTTACCTTCATTTAAATTCAACACTAAGCGTATCGGTATTGGTATCGGTATCGTATCGACAATAAGGCGTATCGATGCATATCTGATGAAATTATGTTTGTAGTGACATGAATTACAATTCTAAAACGGACTTCCCGTTGTTGTTTTATCTTCTAATGCAGATTCAAGTGCGTTTCTATATTGGGATTACATCAATGTTAATTACCATCCATAGTTGCCGTCTGCGGCGATGCGGTCCCAGTCTTGAGGTCTTCCTCGGGTGTATATCATGTAGTTGATAACACTCGTCCCGCCGACAGCCTTGCCGCGTGGCCAAAAACAGCGACCGTTGAGCATGCCTGGAATATGAGATTGAATATTTGACATTGTGGAATCTTTGTTCTTTGTTTGTTGGAATTACTAATAACCCAAACTTCGCTCGTTAAAACATACATTGCTTCGTTTATTGTGACGCATGACTGTTTTGTGTAACAAAACGCATTTCAATTACCGAAATGACCAGATGTAATAATTTAACTTACCAGTGCATACTCCTGGTTGATATTCCATGTAATACTGCCACGAGTAGTCAGTTGACTGGAAGTAAGGTGCCAAGGCGGGTATGTCGGTAAGCAGCATCTCTGGTTTGCCGGCTTCAAGCAGTAACACTGTCACGTTCTTATCTTCTGACAGTCTTGAAGCGAGGGCAGATCCTGCCGATCCAGCGCCTACTATGATGTAATCATATTCTTCATAAGGAGCCTGAAGACCTTGAAACCAACAATTATAGAATTTAACCTTGAGAGCATAATCGTCATATTATTATATTTATCTGAGCCTATAATTAACACGTTCTGTGCGGCAGACACGCATGTGCGATTTTCGAACGTTCACCATGTGCTACCGGCGCATATGCGTGTCCATACAATTTATGTACTTCCTTCGAATGCGGCGCGCCGCACCTGTGGGTTTTTTGTGCATCTCTATTGTTCTTGGCGTAATTGTTTTATGACTCATAAAAAATGGAAAATTTTTCAAACACACCTAGGCGTCTCGCCGTACTTGGGATAAGTTTGTAACGGCGCACATATGTGCCCAGCCGCACTGGGTAGAGTTTCTTCAATCGCGCCTGCGCGCTCATAGCACCACACGAAGTATTTTTTGGGCGCGCATGAGTGTTTGCCGCACAGGGTTTAGTGTATCATAAAGCAGCACTTGGAGCAAGTTCGCCAAATAATTCAGCAGTGAATGTGTTAATATCCTCTACTTATCATCATTCATACCGCTAAATGGACTTTCAACGTATTTTGGATAAAACTTAAAAGATAAGACGGGAATGTAGGTGAGATCTATAAGGATCCTTTTTGTGAACTAAGATGTCAGTTAAGTTACATAGTCCAGAAACTAGAGCACGTTTTGTTTAGTGCGTCGACAGGGATTATGTTTCTATTTCACCAGCTGAGTGGAGTGACCCTTTACGTGTTACAAACATGGCATTATTGTTTCCAATAGTCGCATGCCATTCAACAATATTTTACAATTATGTCTATTACGAGTACAAGCCTGGTAATCTTTTATAATCAATAATATTACGGCTCAGGTAATGATTGCCGCATTACCTGGCACTGGCATTGTCGACACCAGTATAAAATAACTTGTTTTAACTTGGATATTGATTAACTGAAATATATACTTTGTCAATTATATTAATATTAAGAATTTAGCTGGTAAAATCACTACATATTATAAAACAAAGTCTCCCACCGACCGACCCAAAAACAAAAACTCAATCACTCCTCCCAAATAAAGTATTTTTCTTTCTTTCTTTCTTTCCTCAAAAACTCCTGAACAGATTTTAATGCGGTTTTCATCAATAGATAGAGTGATTCGAGAGGAAGGTTTATACGTATAGTTTTTCAATATCCACGTGGGCGAAGCCGCGGGCAGAAGCTAGTAACGACATAAATATGCATTAGATATATTGATTCACTGAATGTCCGAGTAGAATCTCCTTAAGCTTTCAGAATTTAATAACAGCAGATTCATAGAAAACGGTAGAGGAAATCATATTTACAAAGGTCAGGGTTTAAATGGGTTTTTGTTAAATTCTTGTAAAAGGCTCTACCTGGAACATATGTTGGAATTTTGATAAGGGCATAATTTCGAGAAATCGAGTCGAATTGCGTTTAAAGTTCTCATATTTATGAATGGTATAAAGGAAAAATATCTGTTTTATAGATATATGCTTTCGAATTCCATGTCCGTGGCTCTGGCACACCTAACTTTGTGTGTGTTCTTTAATCGTAGTGAGTTTTAAATAAGCTCACTAAATTATATAAATATATTTTTATTAAACATGTTTTTATTTTATTAATAGCATAATCAGTTTGTTAACGTGTATACCTCCACCATTTATCATAATACTTTCAATGTCCTTCTCAAGTATCTTATCTTTAATCGTTATCCTAACTTCCTAAATAATATTTTAAATGCGAAAGTGAGTTTGTTTGTTTGTTACCTTTTCACGCCTAAACCACTGAACCGATCATCCTGAAATTTTGCATATAATGTTATTTTAGAAAATAGACTAAAATTGAGCATTCCCCATTTTATCTCCGAAAGTACTGAACCTAAAATTTTGAAAAAAAAAAATACAAAAAATAGTTCAATACCTATAGATTACAGTAAAACCTATAAGAAGTCTTAAAGCAACATGGTAAATCTCTCAATATTGTGCATACAAACTTACATTTGCTGTTGGAATTTATGGGATAACTTGTTTTTCAACTACAATGTTAAGTTTGTTCTTGACATTCATCACAACTACGGAACCATTCATTGTGCGTAGTCCGACACGCACTTGACCGGTTTTTTATTACATGTTTAAGATTAATTGAATTCACAATGAAAACCTTCGTTATATGGTTACTAATATTTTGTAGCATTCAAGTATGATTGTTATCATCATTGTAATTATTCTATTCTCGCTTAAACTTTTGCTTCTTCTTGCAATGTGTGTACAGACGCCAGCACATCAAGCTACTACAATCTGTCAGATTTCTTTAATAGATTTTCGACTTTATTGCTAAAGCCTTAGGTTCAAGGTTGATTGGGAAAATCTGACAGTTTCGGGTAGGTTGACCTGCTGGCGTCTGTACATCAACTACTTTACCGTTTATTAGGTGCTCTTTAACGTTTTTTACTTGTAATTGTGGTTCTTTGTTTATAATTCTGTGTTTCTTGTTAGTTTAATTATTCTTCAATATTCTTTTAAAAAGAAATGAGCTGCATCTGGTTAGACTGGAAGCTGACCCCAACATAGTTGGAAAAAGGCTAGGCAGATGGTGATTTTAAAGAGAAGTCAGAAGGTAGGTCGAGTTAAATAAAATTATACGTTAATTTATAAGTGCGCGAGTGATAGTTTTATTTTGAAAACTCTATCTAGCAAGATTTTATGTTACATACCGTACTCATAATTGTTAGCGGAAGTTTTTACGATAATATATATATAAAACAAAGTCGGGTTTGTTCGATCTATCTATCAGGTTAAGCGACGCTTGCCGGGGTTGGTCCGTGGATGAGTGGCCATCTTTAAATACCGAGACTACTCCTTGTCTTGGAAAGCACGTTAAGCTGTTGGTCCCGGTTGTCATTCATGGATTTTTGACAGTCGTTACGGGTCGTCAGAAGTCCGAAAGTCTGACAACCAGTTTCACCAAGGGGTATCGTATTACCCTGTAACTGGGTTGTAGAGGTCAGATAGGCAGTCGCTCCATGTAAAATACTGGTATTCTGCTACATCCGGTTAGACTGGAAGCCGACCCCAACCGATAGTTGGGAAAAGGCTAGGCAGATTGAAAGTCGGGTTTGATCGAACACTTATAACTCGAGAACGGCTAGGCCGATTTTCATTGTTTTCGATGTGTTTTATTTGTCTCATAAAATATCGGAAAAATACACGAAAAAAAAATAATTAAAAAAAAAAATTTTCTTATACATCAAAATTTGGACAGGATGTCTGTCGGCTCAACTAGTTTGGAATATATTTTAGTATTACGCAGTAGTCTAGTCTAGCTACAATTAACTCACCTCCAGGTAATGGAAACGAATCCCTTAGAAAATCAATCGTCATATCGTCAGGATGCTTGGGCGCATAGTTAAGCGCTGCTGTTTGCAGCATTATGTTGATCATAGGATTCTGCCGATATGAATACAACAGTCTCCCTTTTCTGCCTTCTTGCTCTGCATGGTCTTCATCATATACAAAATTTCTTGGTTCTTCAGTATCATCACGCACTGTTTCTACAATAGCTTCTTCGTCACTGTTTGTTGTACTTCCAATCGACAAAATTGTCAGTGTAAACAATAGTTTGTGTAACATTTTCTTTTGTAATTCTTCCTGTTACCGGTTTATTAACACATTGCACTTTAAAATTTAAAATATACAGCAAATACAACTAAACACGGCGATGTCTTGGGAGACTATGGTAGTGTTGACAGTACGAGCTCTGAGTATAAGTGAGGAGCCTAAAAACATGACGTGATTTGTCCTTGTGATGAAACAGAAATAAAACTTTTTTTTTTTTTTTATCAGTCTTGTTACTAAAACAATACTTGTACTAGTACTCTAGCGTTTTACTAGAGAGCAAACAGTTTTTTGAAATGAGTGATGCCAAGTGCATCAAGTTGACATTAGAGAATAAATTACAATCAAAAGTTATTTTTTATTATTATGTGACTTATCACGTTTTGCTTTTTTGCTCCTCAGGTGTGTTATGCGTGAATATATTATAAGTTCGTTGGTAACTATAACTGACCGTTAAAGGAAGTGGGCTCTTATACCAGAGATTGGAATAGGTAGGGCATAAATACCTAAACTTCAAGGAAACAACTAACTAGAGTGGATCCTATAAAATTTCGGAATGACATGACGACTAAATCTCGGGATTTAATAAATTGCGAATTATTTATCATTTACTATAGATATTTAATTTGTTAAGAATGTATTCAATTCGCAATTTCTTATTTCCCGGGAAATTCCCGGGACTTATAATTTGCGAATTATTTATTATTTATTATAAATATTTAATTTGTTACGAATGTATTCAAAGTATAAATAATTCACAATTTCTTAAATCCCGAGATTTAATCGTCATGTTTATCATTCTGGGATTTTAAAGGAGGTATTATCCACGCTAGTTACTTCTTTCCTCGAAGTTTAGATATTTATGCTCTACCTATTCTGATGTCTGCTTATAGCGCACCGGTACTTTCCTTCGCCGAATTATTTCTGCTTCATCTGTTTTATCTTTATATCGACTAAGAAAATATTTGAAAGCTTTTGTTGACCGTTAAAGTGTCGTCTGGATTAGCACTTTTGTAGTTGCTCAATGTTGTTTCTTTTTATATTTTAAATTTAAATAAGTATCATACGTTGAATTTGATGTGAATGTTAAAGGCAGAGGCGGTGAAACGCCAAGTCATAACTAATTAGTTTACGAATGCGGAAAGCTAGAAAGGTTTAATAAAAAAAATCTAAGTATGTATATTCAGGGCTTTTGGTAATATGTCGGCAATGACCCCTATGCAAATGTCAATCATTTTCGAGTTTTAGGGTTCCGTACCTCAAAACCGGAACCCTTATAGGATCACTCGTGTGTCTGTCCGTCTGTCTGTCACAGCCGATTTGCTCCGAATCTAATGGACCGATTAAGTTGAAATTTGGTACACATATACATTTTTGTGACCTAAACATGGACGTGAGACGTAAATAAATGAGTTTTGAATATGGGGGTCAATTTTGGAGGCAAATAAGAAATAAAAAAGTTTTCGAAACTTGTACCGTGTGATATATCAAATAAAAGGGGGTTGTGAGGGTCTGAAAAAAAAAATTGTTTTAATAAATTTATTTTTATTTTTAATCAATTGTTTTATTTAAGAAAATAGACGAAAATTGACCATTCCCCCCTTATCTCCGAAACTACTGAGCCTTAAATTAAAGAAAAAATAGTTCTATACCTACAGATTACAGGAATACAACCAATTCGCACTAAGCGCTTGCAAATGTCTTTAATAATGCGCACAGCAAAAGAGTGGAACTCACTACCTGCGTCTGTTTCCGAGCGCATACAACCCTAATCTCTTCAAAGTGAGAGTGAACAGGCTTCTTCTGGGTTAGCTCACTCCATCGTCGGCCTTATCTCTGTCACCTCTGACCTAGACTAGAGTCAAGAGCAAACCCATCTCAAATAAAAAAAAAAAACCTATAAGAAGTCTATGGTCTTATAAATAGCATGGTAAATCTCTCAATATTGTGCGTACAAACTTACATTTGCGGTTAGAATGTGTGTGAGAACATGTTTTTCAACTATAATATTAAGTTTGTTCTTGGGATAAATTCATCGCAAATTCGCAACTACGGCACCCTTCATTCCGCGTGGTCCGCCACGCACTTGCCCGGTTTTTTTTATAAATTTACAAAGTTAGTTAGTTTAAAAATATAAAGGGTAAAAATGAAAAAATATAAGATAGCACGATTATGCCGACCGTAAAATGGGCGAGCGCGCGAAACGTTGGCCGAACAGAACACCCATTTTGATAAAACAATTTTATCATTTGCACGTGTTGTTGAACGCTATATCCGTCCATAGTGATTTGGCAAAGCAGACTGAATAAATGACAGCTAATTGGACAGACGTAGCTTCAAGAATATGGCCGCTATCAACTGTCAAAGTTCGGAAGTCCCTATTGGAAGACCCAGTTATAGGCACAGTATAATAATACGTGATATAGATTATGTTCTCTCAAGTTTTAATGTATAGAGAACAAATCTAACTTAGAGAGATGTGTTGATGATTCTTAAGGTCATAATTATGTAAATAGCTACATATTTGTTATAGTCGCGAATCATATTTTGATCAATATACACATACAACCGGACAATGACCTGCAAATTGCAAAAAACGTAAGAGAAAAATTTGAATTTTGTTGGCTACCATTGCGCATTTACCTTAAAGGTCGTCGCACTTGTCACAAGCCGGTCCCTGGAACTGTCTTAAATTATTGGACACAAAGGTGGGAATGCAAATAATTTAATAACTTGTGATTAAAGTATCCGACATGCAGTAGCCGATAAACAGTGACGAGAGGAATACATTTGAGTATTTGCGTACAGGTAGTATAGGACATCTTCTAGGCTTTGCTTTACCCAAATAGGGTGAGTTTTTGAGATAGGATCAGACCTTTTGGTCGTTTTCACCCTCATCAGATTCTGACTAGTGCCAATCAGACCACCTCGAGAGAAGATACTCTTTCAAATAAAAAAAAGAATTTTCAAAATCGGTCTATAACTGACGGAGAAATCGGTGGACGTACATAAAAAAATAAACCGGTCAAGAGCGAGTCGGCCTCGTGCACCGAAGGTTCCGTACCATCCTACTTCGTACTTATCCTACTTCCTACTATCCTACTTAATACTTTCAATCCTACTAATATTATAAATGCGAAAGTTTATGAGGATGGATGGATCTTTGTTACTCTTTCACGCAAAAACTTATATTCATGAAAGCGGTTTGAACCTTGTAGGCCTCGTCCCGGTTTGCCATTTTGATTATTTTTGAAAATGGCGTCGCACGATAATACCTATACAGGGTGGTGACGACATAACGACATTAAATGAAAATACGATCCCCACTAGTCAACCTAAACACTTTACCATTACCAAATTAGGTATTACATCAAAATTCAAAAATCTAATTTTTCAAACAAACTAAATGCGAAACTAATCAGATTTTAAAACAACATCTTTTATAATATTGTCTACTAACCTCATCTGACCTTGTAGGCACTGCACGTGAGAGCGGCAACGTCGCATCCGTTTCGTCCGTTTTAGGCGCAGTTTCATTCATGTAAGTACAAATGTACAAAAAAAATGGCGCGCGGCATTTATTCCCGCTCCGCTCACCGCTTGCCGCCCGCCAGCAGGCGCGACTTTTCTATCAGTAGGTTCACGTTTTGAAAGCTAAATCAAAACTTACTTCAATCATGGTACACTAAATTAAATTTTTAATTGCTGAAATTGTCCACCATTTACGCTAACACACATGTGACAACGTCCTGTGATATTGTTTCTTACTTTCCTTAACAAGTCACTACATGTCGCAGTTCCTCTACGGTATTCACATCACAAGCATAAACCTCATTTTTAATAAATTCCCAAACTTACAACGAAATAACAGGAAGTAACTATCACACTATTGTTTACACATTAGGTAGGTACCGTAACCTACCAAACTCTACTACACTTAAAACTTATACACAATCGAATTATCTGTGAATAACACAACAGTAAAACTATTAAAGCTCTACATTGTATGAAATTGCGACAAAACCATTTTCTATTTTACACAAAATCAATGATTGTTAATAAAAAATCACTCTTACGAATCTAAATTAAACAAAAAAAAAAAACACGCTCTCTCAAGGGTAGCACGTCACGCACTAGACAGTGGAACAGGCGCAAATTCCAGGGAAATGAAATGAAATGTATTTCTTTCCTTTTCTTGCACAATAAATGTTTTGAATGCGGAAGTGATTACGAACTATTGTTGTTTAAAATTACTTTGTTAAGACAAAAACGTCGACTGGCAACGTTGCTGTCTTCTGAGTTTTCGAAACGAATTGCGCCTCGGCAAACTTTGTTTGCTTATGATAATAGGAATTTTATCGTCATGGTTATTAGGTCTAAATTCAATCAGCAATACAATACAATATTGTATTATTTCCGAGTAGCAAGCCGCACCATTGCATTTGGTTTTGTTTTAGCAAGTAGGTAAATGAAATTGTTTTGATGTGAAGTACCTAAATGAAACTTGCGTGGTATTCACATCATGTGTTAAAATTTTATTGTCAAAAGAAAAAAAATCCTGCGACTATAGCCTTGATTATAATTTGATAATTTTTGGTATACGTACTACTACGCGATACGCAGTATGTGGTTTCAATTAATATCGTATTATCCCCACCACCCAATATATACAAGGTGTAACATAAATAACGTACATCCTCTTAAGGGGTCATTGTAATCATCATTATGAACAACTTTTACTATGGGACCAAACTTGAAATCGTGAAAAAATCGTGAAAAAGTCCCCCTACAATAGATTACGAACGGAACATAAGAGAGCGAAAGAGAACTGGAACTGCCTTATCGGATACAAGGTGCAATGCAAATAATTTAAGAATCTATGACTTGCCATTAAAGTCGGACATTCGCAAAATTTCTCTTCCGTTCGTAACACTTTTGTGGGGCGAAAACCTCCCTGTTTGATACAGGGTGGTAACGACCAAAAGGTCTGATCCTATCTCAAAAACACCCTTGAAGATGTCCTATACTACCTACCCTACCTGTACCCAAATACTCAAATGTAATGCTCTCGCACTGTACGTCAACTATTGAAGAGACTCCATAGCCGCTCATTGTTGTTGTTTTTTGTTGCACTTATAAAACACATTCGACAATTCGACAAGTATCATAATACCTAGCTTAGGGCTACCTACCGTAGGCGCGGGCTTGCGGATGGCGAGCAATGGGTAGCTCGCCGTCCGGTAAGGACCAGGCCCGGGTCGACGGCGCGTTGTGTTCCACGCGCGCCTCAAAGAGATGTCAGCAAAGATGGGGTCCAATAGGGCCGATGCCGCTGGGGTTGCGGGTTGTTTGAAAAAGATACCGTGGCCCTGGCATAGGGAACTGAAGGAACACGGGTGGGTTTTAGTCAGTAGAAGTCTGACACGCCCTCCCGCTCCACCCAGAGCGGGAGAAGTTATTTGATAAGGCTACCTAACCCGCAATGTGTGATTTTAGATACTTATCGTATGTATAATTTCGTTGTAATACCGTTACGTAATTACCTACAGTGAAGAACCTGCCTTATATGATTCTACTGTCGATCCGATAATGAGTTCGCTCATCAGTTTTGCCAACATTATCTCTTTCCAATTATTTATAAGACCCAAAGTTCGTTGCACCGACGAAAACCCGCCGGAAGCAAAGGCAATTTTATTTTCGATTCGGTCGTAACAGGTCGCAATTTTGCTTGCCTCTTCGCGAGAGTTGTCCCAGTAAAATTATATCGCCTACGTTATCTCATCATAAAAACCAGATTTTACGTACTTATAGATACCAAGATGTACAGTTTACTGTTCCACCTTGGAGATTTGATGTAAAAAAACAAGTTAAATTCAGTTGAATAACCCAATAAAGCATGATGTTATTTTGTCACAGTTTTCGTGAATTTCACGTAGGTTAACAACTTTTAATTCATTATTTACTAAAAAAAATTGTTTGCTACTAGGCTAGTAGCAAACAATTTTGTAACGGCAACGCTTGTTTGCTGTTTTGAAAACAAAACAGCTATTATGTTATGTAAAACACATAGCATTTGGATGAAGAAAAGTCTAGATTTTGCGTTAAATACCTGAAAAACAATTTGCCGCCAACATAAGGAAACATTTTTCCCTAGAAAATTACGTCAGAAAAATATTTCCGTACGTTAGCGGCAAAATTTTTAGACGATATGATTATTGACACTTGATAGTGACAGATCCAGCTCGCTGTAACCATAGTTCACGTTCTTCCATAGTACCTACGTTTATTTTTACTATTTAATAGTATTTAAGGCAAAATGTAACACCCGTATTTATAAACAAGTGATTAGGTAGTTCAGTAAAAGTAATTACTCAAGTAACGATTTTTATTCTATAGTTTAGTAATTGCTTGAACTGTCAAAGGTTAGAATTCTTAGCCAAGTAATGGTCACCATTTTCTTTACTGAACATATATTTTTTCCGCTACCACAAACTATACAGTATGTATCAGAAAGGTGTGGTCATTTGCCAATATTTTTTTTTTAAAGTAGGCTTCGGCGTACATTTGTCTCTTGTCAGCGCCTTAAATAAGTCTTGAAAAGCTTTGGGCATTTTGCTTTGTTGCAGTTTATTTGTGTTTTTAAGTATTTGACAACCGACGGGACGTTTGGCCGGATTATAATTTTTTTTTAATTTAATAATAATATTTAAGATGGGTTTGCTTTTGACTTTAATCTAGGTCAGAGGTAACAGAGACAAAGTCTACGATGGAGTGAGCTTACCCAGAAAAGGCCTGTTCACTCTAACTTAGAAGAGATTCGGGTTGTATGCGTTCGGGAACACCGATGCAGGTAGTGAGTTCCACTCTTTTGCCGTACGCATTATGAAAGATGTTTGGAAGTGCTTAGTGCGAAATGGTGGAATGGGAACTAGGTATAGGTGGTAACTTGCAGTGCGTCTAGATGTTCGATGGTAGAAGGGGGCCGGTGGAATGGGGTTGAGGAAAGTACAGTCTATATGCCGACAAGCAGGCAACCTTGCGACGATGAGCCAAGCTGTGAAGCTTGGCATCCACCAGTTTTAAGTCGCCAATGAGCCTCTTAGCTCTGCGTTCCACTGAGTCAAGCGCAACAAGTTGGTATTTAGCTGAGCCATCCCAAAGGTGGCTGCAATACTCCATGCAGGATCGGACTTGCGCTTTATAAAGGGTCAAAAGCTGTCTAGGCGTAAAGTATCGCTTCACTCTGTTTACGATGTCCAGTTTTTTGGCCGCAGTTTGGGCTTTGGGCTTAGCGCCGAAGTTGAGACTGGATGTCGACTCCATGCCTAGGAGCTCGTCCCCGGCGAAAGCCATATTGACGGTCACTGAGGAGTTCGTTGTCTTCAAGGTAGGTCAGCAACTTACTGTTCAGGACCATTTCCATAACCTTGCAAGGTATGAAGGCAATGGCGATCAGACGGTAATGGGCAGGGTTTGCACGGTCGCCCTTTTTGGGCACTGGTTGTACATTAGCTAGCTTCCAAGATTTCGGCACCGTTCTTTTTAGCTTAGCGTTAGCTAAACAACTTGGTAACTTAAATTCCACATACTTGGCTCGATGCTGGTTTATCGAGGCAAAAAAGCTTTGTCTTAGATTGTTCACATACTCGTAGTCGCACTGTTACAACTTCACCTTGCTAATTTGTGATTTCGAGGAGAACTTCTACGTAGATGATTTATCTATGTAAATTGTTATGTAAGCAATGACAACTTGCTCATAATATGAGGCGGTAATTCGCATATTAGTTTACTAGATGACCTTTCCTGGTTACTATCTCAATGGTACAATAATTACCTAGAAATTAAAATCAACCTCATGAGTTTTTTAGCACTAGTGACCCACTCTACTAGTTACTAGTTTTTATGACTTGACGAAAGATTAGTTTACTTTATAAGTTAGTTTAATATTAATGTATAATTTAGGAATAAATTCTCTAAATGACGGTGATAACAGCATCAAAATTTGTTGCGCAGTTTAGAAGAACAACGCGGTCACACAGACAGTCGCGAAAAACGCTTTCATTTATAATATTATGTAGGAAAAAAATAATAATATGGTAGCTATACACGATTATACCCGAACAGTAATCCTTTTTAGGCACTCTGTCTAGGTAGGCAATAACACATAAAAGTTAAGATGCTATGTCGATAAACTGTATCTACCGGTTTCCTCCTAAATACCTTAACAAGGCACTTTATGATGAGCTTGGTCACGTATGGATCTTCTTGGTCTACTTCGGATTCAATTGTCGCTTTCTATCAGATGTAACTGTAAATGCTTTTTTTAAAGGTTCTATTTATTGGGTTGGCATAAAAGTAATGAGACACTACAAAACTCTATACATTTCCTTTTTCAACTTAATGGTTTTCGACAATATTCTAGAATGTTGTAGAACATTCTAGGTACTAGTGATGTGGAGGTACAGTGGGTGTAAAAAGTATTCGTACACCTAGGGTCTTAATGAAAAAACAAATGTTTCATTTAACAGATTTTTCATTTATTTAATTTAGGAAATACTAACAAGTAGCTCAGGTTAGTTGTATTATATTTATGACAAAAAAAATTCAAATAAAAATTATACGCAGTATAAAAATATTTTTATATCCACTATGCGAAAATCCGCTAACAAAAAGTATTCGTACACTTAAAAAAAATTAAAAAAAAAATGAAAAAAGTCATTATTAATATTTTGTTGGTCCACCACTATTCTGGATAATAGCTTGGAGTCTCCGCGGCATCGAATCAACTAGTTTCGAGACATAAGATGGTGGTATCAGTTCCCATTCTTCGCGAAGTGCAATTTTTAGCGTTTGTTTACTTGAAATTGGTCTTTTTTGAATTTTATCTTTGAGATAATCCCATACTTGCTCTATGACATTAATATCAGGTGATTGGGGAGGAATTTCAAGGATACTTGGTGTGTTAAATAGGATCCATGCTTTAGTATTCCATGCTTTATGTTTAGGATCGTTATCTTGTAAAAATATCCAATCATTTTTAAAACCCATTGCTGCTGTACTTGAGTGAAGATTCTCTTTTAGAATGTTTTTATATACATCTTGTGATCCATAGTTCCATCAATAAATGCAAGCTTTCCCACCCCAGTAGCACTAATACAATCCCATACTAAAACATCCACCACCGTGTTTTACCGTCGGACATAAATTTTCTTTTTTAAATTCCGTATTAGGTTTTCTCCATACCTTATAATGTCCATCCGATTTAAAAATATTAAATTTTGATTCATCTGTGAAAATAACACGTTGCCAAAAAATCTTTTTTTCATAAATATATTTTTTTGCGAACTCTAATCTTTTTTTTCTTTTAATGTCATTCACCCAACACTTTTTGCGCGCAGATCTACCGTGATAATCATTACTACGTAATACATTCCGTACAGTACTGACTGATATTTTATAATCATTGTTATTTTTAATAATTCCTATAATATTTGTGGAGCACTAATTTTTGGATCTTTTTTCACAAAGTTAACAATTTTTCTTTCCAAACGCGGCGTGATTTTTGACGGACGTCCACTTCTAAATTTATTTTTTACAGTTTTATTACCACCAAATCGATAAATTATTGTCTGTACAGTTGAGCGTGGTCTATTGACAAGTTTTGAAATTTCACTTAATGATTTGCACTAATTATGAAAGTTTATAATTAATTTTCTTTCTTCTTCACTCGTTTCTTTTCCTTTACGACCCATTTTTGCTACTAAACGCGTCTATACACGTTCCAAATGTAATCAAAACGAAATATTACGCCTTAGAAATAATGTTGATATTTGAAGCATAGCAAGAAATCTTTTGGATAAAAAACATACACGATTTAACTTGAAATATAATGAATGTACGAATAATTTTTAATAGTCATGTTTTGTGTAGTGGATATAAAAATATTTTTATACTGCGTATTATTGTTATCTGAATTATTTTTTTGTCATAAATATAGTACAACTAACCTGAGCTACTTGTTAGTATTTCCTAAATTAAATAAATGAAAAATCGGTTAAATGAAACATTTGTTTTTTCATTAAGACCCTAGGTGTACGAATACTTTTTACACCCACTGTATATAAAACCGCCCTCGCTATCGGTTTAGTCAGTTTGAACAAAAATGGACGAGCGACAAATTCGACCACTATATTTATACGAGTACTTGTTAGACGACAGTGCGCGGGCTGCCGCTGACAATATCAATACTGCATTGGGCGTTGGAAGTACAAGTCATGCGACGGTGTCCTGATGGTTTGACCGTTTTAAATCAGGAGACTGGAGCCTTGAAAGTCAGCCACGCTCTGGACGACCACCCGCAGTGAATGATGATAATTTACGCCGCGAACTGCAGTCGAATCCGGATGCTACCACTCGTGAATTAGTGGAAGCACTTAACTGCAGTCACCACGCCGCTGTGGAAAACCATCTGCATGAGCTTGGGTGTCGGAAAGTTTTGGCTCGGTGGGTACCGCATATCCTTACTGACGCCAATCGTGCAGTCCGTGTCGCTATCTGTCGATCACTTTGGCTGCGACCCCGACGTAAAGAGATTTTGCCTGATCTGGTTACTGGAGATGAATCATGGATGGTGAACTACGTGCCGAAGTAGAGTTGTTGCGCAACGCTGTTAAGGTAAATAGGTCGCCTGATGCCTCCAATGTGAACACACGTCGCGGAGCGGGAAACGCTAGCATCGGCAGTTTTGAGCCGGCGAGCTCCACTGCGTCACCCGCTGCTGATATTGCACGCGTTGCAACTTGCGCCGCAGAAGAGCTGCTGTGAACATGCCGACAGGGGTTCGAAACAGCAAGGCCCGGCTGCGGGCACGTGTGACAAGGATGGCTTCGTGAAGGTGGAGAGGAAGAAGGGGAAGAAGCCTCCTAGTCGGAACCAGTGCGGGACCGCGCTGGCAGGACCCAATATGCTGAGTCCGGCAATACCTACGATGCAGCTCTATGTCTCTCGGCTACATCACACCACGAAGGTTGAGGAGATCGTGGAGTATGTTCTAGCGAAGACCAACTGGATCTTAAGGGTCGAGAAGTTGGCGTCGCGCCACAACACGAATTTCAAATCGTTCGTGGTGCGAGTTCCGACTCAATTTATCGAGACCGTCCTTAAGGAAGAGTTTTGGCCGAAGGGTGTCGTGTATTGGCGATTCCGCGGAAGGCTACGCGACACCACGCAGCGCAATACGACGCCGTCCTTTCGTGTACAATAACATTATTGTGGTTTTTATATAATATGTCTGTAAGGTATATATGTACCGCGTATGCGCGGTCTTTGTTACCCGAAATAAATGATTTATTATTATTACGAGAACGATACACGTCGGGCTTTTTGGCTGCCTCCAGAAGAAACGCCACCAACTCAACCGAAGCTGAGTCAAAAGAACCGCTTAAAAGTTCTGCTTTGCTGTTACTGGGACGCGCAAGGCATGCTGTTTTATGAACTATTACACAATAAAACTATTAACGCTGACAAATATTCAACCCAGCTCACCAAACTATCTGCACAAAAAAAAAACGACGAAGACGGGTCAATGTAGTTTAACTATACGAAAACGCTCGACCTCATGTCGCATCTCATGCCGCAGGCGGTGCTCGATGTCGTACTAGCTGACCATCGGGGCATTAGCTTTATCTGCAGTAACGAGTCATTTGGAAGTCCTAAGTGTATACAGGTTGTTCCAAAAAAATCTATTAACTACCATATTTTTTACAAGAAACTTCAAAATGTTGATTGGACAAAAGCAGCAAGTATGAATTCCCCTAACGACATTTTAAGTTTTATTTATGAATCGTTTGATAATGCAGACAAGTCTGCAAGTAATATTAAAGCAAGTAAATTGACTGGCAAGAACCCGAAACAGTACCCTGGATTGATGGCAATATTGCCCGGCTTTGTGATAAAAGAGACAAATTATACAGTGATTGGAAAAATAATAAAAAAAATTCAAAAATAAAATTAGAATATAATAAAATTAGAAATAAAATTCATAAAATATTAGAAAACAGAAGAAAAAATTATTATATGCAATATATTAGTGATACGAGGGCGGGTCAATAAGTCCGTGACTTTTTGAATTTCTGACCTCTTTACTGAAAAAGCAACACTACTCCTGTCAACAGGCATCTGTCAGTTGACTCCTGTCAAAATTTGAACTTGCTGCGTCAGTTAGTTTGTGTTTAACAGCTATCTTTATCAGACTACCCAGTAATTTGAGGAAAAAATGGAAAAAAGTGAATTTCGTGTGCTTATTAAGCATTATTTTTTGCGAAAAAAAACCATTACCGAGACCAAGGCTAAGCTTGATAAATACTATGGGGACTCTGCACCATCGATTTCAATGGTAAAAAAGTGGTTTACTGAATTTCGTTGTGGCCGTACAAGCACTAAAGATGCCGAACGTCCTGGACGCCCAGTTGAGGTCTCTTCACCCGAAACAATCGAAAAAATTCACGATATGGTGTTGGCTGACCGAAGATTGAAAGTGCAAGAGATTGTGGAAGCCGTAGGGATCTCGCATGGCTCAGTGGTTTCAATTTTGAATGATCACTTGGGCATGAGAAAGCTTTCCGCAAGATGGGTGCCGCGTTTGCTCACAGTCGACCACAAACGCAATCGTGTAACAACTTCACAGGAAGGTTTGGCGTTGTTTAATCGCAATATGGAGGAGTTTTTGCGCCGTTTTGTAACCGTGGACGAAACATGGATCCATCACAACACACCAGAGACCAAACAACAGTCAAAACAGTGGGTTTCTAAGGGTGAATCGGCGCCAAAGAAGGCCAAGGTGGGTTTGTCAGCCAATAAAGTTATGGCGACTGTTTTTTGGGATGCGCGCGGGATAATCCACATTGACTACCTTCAAAAGGGAAGAACAATCAATGGGGAATATTATGCCAACTTATTGGACCGATTCAATGACGATTTGAAAAAAAACCGACCTCATTTGGCCAAGAAAAAAGTTCTTTTCCACCAAGACAATGCAAGGGTGCACACATGTGCAGTTGCCATGGCAAAAATCCATGAATTGGGCTATGAATTTCTCCCTCATCCACCCTATTCTCCAGATTTGGCTCCGAGTGACTACTTCTTGTTCCCAAACCTGAAGAAATGGCTTGGTGGAAAAAGATTTGACTCCAATGATGAAGTCATCTCGCAAACAAAGGCCTATTTTGAGGACCTCGACAAATCATATTTTTTGGAAGGGATAAAAAAATTGGAGAAGCGTTAGACAAAGTGTATAGAGCTCAAGGGAGACTACGTTGAAAAATAAAATGATTTATTTATCAAAAAATCTGTGTTTTATTCCAAAAGTCACGGACTTATTGACCCGCCCTCGTAATTTTAAAAACGTAAAAAAAATGTACAATATTTTAAATCAAATGTTAGGGAGAGTGATCTTGTCACTTGATACGGCTATTCTTATGGCTTTTGATGTGCAAGGAATCACTACCAAAACCATTGCTGACAACTTTGCAAATTGTTTTGACAGAGCGGCTAAAGACATTGTTCCTAAATGTAATAAAAAATAACGGACCCTAAAGCAACACGTATACCCCTGGATTCTAGTATGCTATTTAAAATAGCCTCGGCTAGCAGCGTTCATAAAATCATCAAACAACTTAACTCAAGAAAAGCTCCAGGTCCAGACAATATCAAAGTTTCCGATATTAAAATGATAGGTTATAGTATATCCAAATCTATTGCTGACTTAATTAATCGAAGTATTGAAAGTGGTCTATACCCAGATGATCTAAAGGTAGGTTGCATAAGGCCAATCCACAAAAGGGGTAATAAAAATGATTATTCAAACTATCGTCAAATAACATTGCTGTCGTCTATTGATAAAATAGTTGAAAAATATGTTTGTGACAAACTCATGCATTTTATAGGCAGCACGACGTAATTAACCAGTACCAATTTGGCTTTCAGGCCGGCAAAAGCACCACGAGCCTCTTATCAAACTTCACCGATGAAGTCAATAAGCACCTAAATGAGAAAAATATGTTCTTGCTCTCTTTATTGACTTCTCACGTGCCTTTGACACATTAAATCATAATCAGCTAGTTGATAAATTAGACGACTGCGGAGTACGTGGTCCATTACTCGATTGGTGTAAAAATTATCTTAAAAATCGAACCTTTACTGTAAAAGTTGATAACATCTGTAGTGAACGCATGGCTATAACTGAGGGAATAGCTCAGGGCTCAGTATTCAGGGCCCCCTGCATTTTTTGGCGTATGTAAATGATATGAGTAACTGCATCACAAACAGTAAATGCTATCAGTTTGCGGATGTCACTTGTCTTGTTATTGCTAATAGAAATCCACAAACAGCATGCGAACGCCTACAGCTCGACCTGGATGCCCTAACAAGGTGGTGTCATGATGCTGGCTTAGTACCTAATGCAAGCAAAACAAAACTATTGGTTATTAAATCTCCATACATCAGAAAATTGCCCTTACGGAACTTAATAGCCCATGACCATGACTGCTTGCATACGGCAAATGCGATTAATTGTAACTGTCCACAAATAGATGTTGTCAGTAAACATACATATCTTGGTGTAAATATAGACGATAAGTTTAACTGGAGTTATCACATAGAACGTGTTTGCGATAAACTTCGGCAATTTCTCGTTATTATGACCATACTAAAAAATCGCCTGCCCTTCAAAGTGAAGTTAATGCTTTATTATGAAATGGCTGAATCCTACACCCAGTATGGTCTTAGTAGTTATGGTCGTACCTATAAAACCTATCTTGATAGTATTTTCAAAATTCAAACTCGAATTTTAAAAACATTAGTATCTCCTAAAATTAGAAGTCAATTTTACGACAATATAAAAGGCCTCTTTAAACACTGTAATGTCTTACCAGTTCATGTACAAATACATTTTTTGTTATTAAAAGAACGTCATGCTCCCCAGCAACCCCATCACCTATTTTGCTGTTTATAAATTCATATCATAATTGTACGCAATATGTACCGAATTAGTACATACTTAAAAAAAATTGTACCTTAACAGGTTAACAGGTACAGGCAAATTAATTATGGGTTGCTGTAGAGCATCTCCCCAGCAACCCCCAAGGAAAAATCATCTATTTTGCTGTTTATAAATTCATACAACAATTGTACGCAATGTGTACCGAATTAGTACATATTTAAAAAATTTGTACCTCAACAGGTTAACAGGTACAGGCAAATTAATTATGGGTTGCTGTAGAGCATCTCCCCAGCAACCCCCAAAGAAAAATCATCTATTTTGCTGTTTATAAATTCATACAACAATTGTACGCAATGTGTACCGAATTAGTACATATTTAAAAAAATTTGTACCTTAACAGGTTAACAGGTACAGGGAAATGAATTATGGGTTGCTGTAGAGCATCTCCCCAGCAACCCCAAGTAAAATTTGAATAAAGTTTACGTTCATAATTACTTATTAGGCAAACCAATGGTTGATAAAAATTGTACTCTTATTTTTACCACTGGATGTGCTAGGTATGCCTACTTAAAACCTTTATTTTAAATCTCGATTATAAGCGCCTGAGAAAAATAAATAGCAAAGTGTATTTAAATGTCTTTCCTTATTATAAAATTGGTAGGTGTTGTGTAGTAAATAAATTATAGACACTATTGTGATTAAGCAAAACTATGGTTATAAATAATAATATTAGGTTGGGGAAAAAGTCTTTTCGCATTATAGTATGTATGAACTTGTAATAAAATCTCTTTGGCTATACTATTTGTATCTGGCTGGTTTTAGTATCATTGAAAGTTTAAATTTTAAAGAACATAATTTCAAATCCAAATTAGGAAAATGTGTGATTTTCATTTGTTTTTCGTACCGTCAAGATGAGTGAATCTAATGAAGAAATTCGATACATTTTAAAATTTTACTACAAAAAAGGTAAAAATGCAACGCAAGCCACGAAAAAAATTTGCGATGTTTATGGACCTAGTGTAGTGTCTGTGAGAGTAGCACAAATTTGGTTTAAGCGTTTTCAATCCGGAAATTTTGATGTCAAAGATGCACGTCGCTCTGGTCGCCCTATTACGGATAAAATGGATGCCATTTTTGAAAAGTGGAGCAAGATCGGCATATCAGTAGTTACGACGTAACTGAAGAACTGGAAATTGACCACAAAACAGTTTTGGCGCATTTGAAAAAAACTGGGTACACAAAAAAGCTCGACATTTGGGTACCTCACGAGCTCACTGAAAGAAACCTAATGAACCGTGTACTCATTTGTGATTCTTTATTACGACGTAATGAAACCGAACCATTTTTGAAGAAGCTGATAACTGGTGATGAAAAGTGGATCACGTATGACAAGAACGTGCGAAAAAGGTCGTGGTCAAAGGCCGGTCAGGCTTCACGGACTAAGGCGAAGCCCGGGTTAACTCGCAACAAGGTGATGCTGTGTGTGTGGTGGGATTGGAAGGGCATTATTCATTATGAGCTGTTACCACCAGCAGGACTATCGATTCTGAACTCTACTGCGAACAACTGATGAGATTAAAGCAAGAAGTTGAGAGAAAGCGGCCGGAATTAATCAACAGAAGGGGTGCGGTTTTTCATCATGATAACGCTAGATCTCACACATCTTTAGCCACTCAGCGAAAATTAAGAGAGTTTAGCTGGGAGGTGTTAATGCATCCGCCGTATAGTCCTGACCTTGCACCTTCAGATTTCCACCTGTTTCGGTCTCTTCAGAATTCTTTAGGCAGTGTCAGGTTAACATCACGAGAGGACTGCCAAAACCACTTGTCGCGATATTTTGACCAGAAGTCCCAAAATTTCTATAGCAATGGGATCATGTCCCTACCTACAAGATGGCAAAAAGTTATCGAACAAAATGGTACCTACATACTTTAGTTTAATATAAATAAACTATATTAAAAAATGTTTTGAATTTTCTTAAAAAATGCGAAGAAACTTTTTCCCCAACCTATTATTTTCCTTTAGCTGATAATATACCGGATATTGTTTCGATGGCTCCTAAGTATACTGAGTCAAATGTACTTCTAATAACTTTAAAGGAAAGCGATTAAAAGAGCGAATGGTTATTATTAAAATAATATGAAACTTATTTTGCCCTATCATATTTAATTTCCTATGATTTTTGAAATATAACCATTCGCTATTTTTTTACGCCATCCTTTAAAGTTATTAGAAGTACAGTTGACTGTGTATACTTAGGAGTCATCGGTTTTATTTGTACGTAGGAATTACTCATACTGTAGTTTATACGGAACAGAAAAAAAACTGTGGAAGTGCAAAGTAGGCGTGGCACGAGTGTCACAAGAGAGCTTGCTGATAAGCTTACTTGGTACCAGTCGAGTTCTAACCATAGACTAGTATACAGAATGTAAGTGTAAACAGTGGCAACATTTTAAGGGGTCATTGTACTCATCATTATTAACAACTTTTACTATGGGACCAAACCTGTAATCGCGAAAAGAATTCAACTATTCAGTACATTTATGTTCGCATAATTCGTCAAAATGTAAGCGCAACAGATTTTTTTTTTACGATTTCAAGTTTGGTCCCATAGTTATAATAAATAAATAAATAAATAATAACCCGGGACATTTCACACAAGGTCATCTGATCCCAAACTAAGCAGAGCTTGTACTATGGAAACCAGATAACTGATATACTACATACACTACTTTTTTTTTTGTAAATACATACTTATATAGATAATTACACCCAGACTCAGGACAAACAGACATGTTCATGCACACAAATGTTTGTCCTGGGTGGGAATCGAACCCACGACCAGCGACATGATAGGTGGTATCTTAACCAACCACGCCAGCTGGCCTGCCAGTTCCCAAGTTGTTCATAATGATGAGCACAATGACCTCTTAAAAAGTTGCAACTGCTTACACTTACACCCTATATATATATATATACAACGTGTAACGCAAAATGCGCAAAACCTCAGACACCCCAACTGATTTTTAATTCAATTGACCTATTTCAGAGAGAAAAAAAATCATTAAAGAAATTGTAAAGGTTTTATGTGCTGTTTTAGTTTTGCTGGCAATTCTGATCGTTTCTTGCGTCTGCGACGACGCTCAATCGGAGGAGGAGTCGACACCGGCCCGCTACGCCGCGCCCGCGCTACCATTATTATTTACTATCTACGGTCATAAAGAACTTAGGTTATCTTTGAACAGTGATTTAAATGTTTCCATCACACTTTTCCAAGCTTTGCACTGGCAACATTAGGTAACCCACATTTTCAGACTAAATAGCAAAGACTACTGTAGTAATAGCTAATTAGCTTTTTACCTACAGTAACTATGACGTGCTGATTAAGTAGGTACCTAAGTAGGTGCTACGTAAGTAATGTTGGCGTGTTTAAATCACTGTATTTACAAATAATTGGCACATAATCAACTTATTTGCAGTTAATTAAGTAGATAATTAGGTATCTCTACTTACAGGTCTCCTCGTTGCGATAGCAAAGATTAAAAATGTCTAACACTTTGTTTAATATACAACACAGCCCGCCTTCTCAAGTTATTTTTCAGCGATTCGAGCACTTGAGTGTCACTTTTCACTTGTTGAAACGCTAACACATAAGTTGGTCTATTTCCATCGTCATACACTAGCGCTTTTACTCGACCCCACAAAAAAATCCAACGGTGTATACAGATACTCCAAACTCTTCTCGAAACCGTCGCACTGCCAAGTTAACGTTGTCATTACAACGCGCCAACATTCTCACCATTTCACAATATTGAATGTTTGTGTACAAAAACGCCATAAGTAGTCACGAAATTCGCGCGCACGCGCCGCCGGGTAACGGGATAAAACAATACATCTGTGACGCATGTGCCGGCGGCGCTGAGACTGAAGTAAACATGGCCACTGTCACGTATTTTGCACGTCCCGCCTCTCCGTGCAGATCGCCATTTCTCTTTCTCACCCTTAGGTTACGTTTAAGTTAAAAAAGATAGGTAGCATTATTGTTTACTTCAAATTGTCTTTTTCATGGTATTGTATGGATGATTCGTACTTGCATTGAAATAAAAGCTATTATTATCCCGCGTATGCGAAAATTTAAATTGGTCGACAACAATTTGTGTTTGTTTACCTGTTTTGGCGGGTTTGCGCATGTGATGGCTTGACCTATTAATAAATAGACACGGCAACGTTTTTAATGAAGATTATTTGAAAAATGTGACCTATATTAAAAAGTGGTTCACTTGATTCTGCTCGTTATTCTGATCAAACTATTTTCAGGTTTTGCGCATTTTACGTTACACCTTGTATATATATATATATATATATATATAGGGTGTAAGTGTATATATATGTATATCCAGTATATTATCAGCTAAATGAAAATATTATTATTTATAACCATAGTTTTGCTTAATCACAATAGTGTCTATAATTTATTTACTACACAACACCTACCAATTTTATAATAAGGAAAGACATTTAAATACACTTTGCTATTTATTTTTCTCAGGCGCTTATAATCGAGATTTAAAATAAAGGTTTTAAGTAGGCATAGCTAGCACATCCAGTGGTAAAAATAAGAGTACAATTTTTATCAACCATTGGTTTGCCTAATAACTAATTGTGAACGTAAACTTTATTCAAATTTTACTTGGGGTTGCTGGAGAGATGCTCTACAGCAACCCATAATTCATTTGCCTGTACCTGTTAACCTGTTAAGGTACAAATTTTTTTAAATATGTACTAATTCGGTACACATTGCGTACAATTGTTGTATGAATTTATAAACAGCAAAATAGAGGATTTTTCCTTGGGGGTTGCTGGGGAGATGCTCTACAGCAACCCATAATTCATTTGCCTGTACCTGTTAACCTGTTAAGGTAAATTTTTTTTTAAATATGTACTCTTTCGGTACACATTGCGTACAATTGTTGTATGAATTTATAAACAGCAAAATAAATGATTTTTCTTTGGGGGTTGCTGGGGAGATGCTCTACAGCAACCCATAATTAATTTGCCTGTACCTGTTAACCTGTTGAGGTTCAATTATTTTTAAATATGTACTAATTCGGTACACATTGCGTACAATTGTTGTATGAATTTATAAACAGCAAAATAGAGGATTGTTCCTTGGGGGTTGCTGGGGAGATGCTCTACAGCAACCCATAATTAATTTGCCTGTACCTGTTAACCTGTTAAGGTACAAATTTTTTTAAGTATGTACTAATTCGGTACATATTGCGTACAATTATGATATGAATTTATAAACAGCAAAATAGGTGATGGGGTTGCTGGGGAGCATGACGTTTAAAAGAACAATTTTTCAATAAATCATTAAGAAAAAAAATCGAACATCCTGTATGCACTCGGGCAGTTTCTGAGAATAGGCTTCGTACACAGCGCGCCAACAATACGAGACGTATGGCGAACGAACTACCGGCTATATTGTACCGAGACTTATTAATAGTCTACCCTCAGAAATAAACAAAAGTATTACACATAAAAATATCAAATGTAAACTTAAGCAATATTATTTAAGTATTATTTAGGAATGACTGTAACTATTTAAATGCCTACCTAAAGATGTTACTCGTATTCAATGTATCGACAATAACGCATACTTATAAAATGCAAGATTGTTTAGTTTGATATAGACTCATGATAGCACAAGTTTAAACCTTAGTGGTTTTTGGTTGCTGTGTAATAAGTAATCCTGTATTCTTTAGTTTAGATGATAAATAAATGAAAAAAAAAAAAAAAATCTGCCGTTCGCCAACAGTTGGAGAATTTGGGCTGGGAGACGATACCCCACCCACCTTATTTCCCTGACCTCGCCCCATCAGACTATCATTTGTTTAGTTAGAGCCCTGAAACAACATTTGCGGGGTAAACAATTTAATGATTTCTCTGTTGTAGAGGGAGAGTTGAACAACTTTTTCGAGGCACAGCCATCAGAGTTCTGGGCGAAAAGCTTCCAAACTTTGCCGGATCGTTGGCAATAAGTCTTAGGTGGTAATGGTGATTTCATCATTGACTTAGCTTTTTGTATTATAATAATAATAAAAAAATTAAAACGTAAACCAAGTGTCTCATTACTTTTGTGCCAACCTGATAAATTGCAAAACACCATCAGGTCTTTAAATGTACCTTTACTAAGACGAGCGATGTAATTAGCAGGCAGATAGGAAACAAAAACAAAAAGAAAAAATCAGTGGCTGAGTAAACATTTTAATTGTAACATATTTTTGGCTGCGGTTTAAAATACTAAGTATGAATAAATAACACGCTGTTTTCCCTATATTACTTGTAACAACTTCGTGTCTAGTTCCAAGTGGTCTTAAGCATATCTGCAGCCTTTTCTCCAATCATTACTGCTGGGGCATGCGTGTGCACTGAAACCGTTCGTGGCAAAATACTAGAGTCGACGACGCGAAGATTATTTATACCGTGAACTCGTAATTCTGGATCTACCACTGCCAGCGGGTCGCCTACTGGGCCCATGCGACACGTCGCTATTTGATGATGCAGAGTCATAGTGAGTGTACGCAACGCACACTCCCAGTACTGATCAGAGTCGTAAACCAACCCTCGACATGTCGAGAAATTCGCTTTGTGCAATCTTGCCCCGAAACGCTGGAACGGTAGCGTCGCAGCCAATGCCTGCACATAACGTATTGAAGCAATCATCGTTGCTACGTCAATACGATGTGTGAAATAATTGCCATATAGTCGAGGATAACTAAAAGGATTTTTATCTTTTAACTCAAGATATCCAACTGATTTAGGATGCAGCAACATAGGAAATACACTCCATGAATCCTTATTGTCTATGGTTCCAAAAGCTTTGTTGAATAATTCTGGAGAAATCATTATTCCTCGTCGCACTGCTTTGCTCCCTGATGCTCCGCCATCAGCCGTAAGTGAACCGCCGAGACTTATTAATTCAATATCTGGTATTCGGTCTTGTTGATTAGATAAAGGAGTTTTAATGTATCCGATACCTTCCACACCGCCAGGACTTGAGACTACATTGTTACCGAACTGCAGCCACTCCAGCAGGTTTTGAATAGATCCGTCTCTATTTTCGTTAAAGCTTACATTTGTGACATTGATAGTGAATATTAATCCCGGATAAGTTATATGATCATAAAGCGTTCGACCGACGGGCAAGTTTTGTATAACAGAAATACCTTGACTTCTGAGATGCTCTTTAGGTCCTACTCCTGATAACATGAGTAACTGAGGCGACGCTATAGGTCCAGCTGACAATATTACTTCCTTTCGCGCTCTCACTTTATTACTTAAACGATTTCTTACGTATTCCACTCCATAAGCAGTTTGTGTAGGTTTGTCTATAAGTACTCTTGTCACTGTTGTAGATGGTAGTATATGTAAGTTAGGCCGTCTCTTGTTGGGGCGTAGAAATGCTTTGGCGGCGCTCAGTCTTCTGCCGTTTCTGGTATTCGTTTGAACGTATCCAAATCCGAGTTGATCTGGAGAATTGTAGTCTACTGTAGGGCTACCCAATACTCTTCCTGCTTCTAAGAAGGCTTCAACTAGTGGTGTCCTGAAAACAGTTAAGAAGAAATTAACGTTACGAAGAACGTGAAGAAGTTACGTTTACGGTTTTAATGGGACCATTATTCTGACACGGAAGATCCAAGTATATTGTCCTTTGAATATCTTTGTAAGCTTTTAATTTTAGCTGAGGTGTCAGTTGCAGTTAACCGCAGTGAGGTGCCAGTTATTTAAGCATAAGACATAGACATATTGTTTACTTGATCAAGGGCCTCGCAATTCAAATGATTGGTATTCAGTATACCTTTACCCAGATTTATGCGGTTTTATATGCACATTAATTGTTTACAGCGATGTCAGTAATGTTTGCATTATTTATAATTAGATTTTATTTATAGTTTGATTAAATAGACTAGTTTATTAGTAGTTTGGTCCTGGGTTCGATTCCCGGGTCGAACAAAGTGTTATTGGCTTTTTAACCGATTTCCAAAAGGAGGAGGTTCTCAATTCGTCTGTATTTTTTTTTGTATGTTTGTTACGCGATTACTCAAAGACGGATGGACCGATTTAAAAAAATCTTTTTTTGTTTGAAAGGGGGCTTCCGAGGTGGCCCCATATAAATTTTATTAACTTTGCTTGGGGAGTTTTTGAGTTAGCTTCAATAATGCGTATATTTCCCACTTATTTTATATGGATGATGTGATGATGTTTTAATAACTTCCTATCACTGTTATTTACATGGCTATATCTACAATTATTGTGCTCAATTATGTATTCGAATTTGTGTGGGGTAGGTTCCACAACTAAAAAGTGAAAAATAAAAACTTTTTAGCAAAAAATAAAACCGACTTCTAAAACAAAACACTACAAAGTGAAAAATAACTTTAATTTCGGAAGTCGGTGGCAAAAAACGAAAATACAAAACCAAAGACACCGACTTCCGAAATTAAAGTTATTTTTCACTTTGTAGTGTTTCGTTTTAGAAGTCGGTTTTATTTTTTGCTAAAAAGTTTTTTTCCATCTAGAATTACTCAGTAGCAGCCTAGAGTCTGGATTTGTGCTCGGTTGATGGCTATTTAGGCTCGCCCCCTATTACATGGGACAGACATAACTGGCGAAATGTGGGTGTACGGTGTACTATAGGTACACTTCTGCCTAACCCTTCGGCGATTACAGGCGTGTTATGTTTTGATCGAGTAGATAAAATGATGATGATAACTTACTTGAAGTTTATGAATTCAATATTCATTTCGCCGTCCCTTCCTCGATATGGGGAATTTTCATAACCATTTAAATTGGCGCGCTCCGATTTCATGTAGTATTTGAGAACGTCTTCGTAGGACCTGGAAGCAAGTAGAAAGTAAACTGCGTTATTTTTATTTGTAAATTAAGTAATCTGGCTGTTTGAAGATATCTTTCATGCAATTTTGAAACACGGCAAAAGAACTGGAGCACATTACAATAATATTATGAAACTGTGAGTATTTTTTTATTGTTCATTAGTATGTCGTCCCTTCGTTTCAACCGACTTCAAAATTCGTCTGTATGTTTTTTTTTTTTTTTTTGTTTGTTACGCGATTACTCAAAGACGGATGGGCCGATTTGGAAAATTCTTTTTTTTGTTGGAAAGGGTATACTTCCGAGGTGGTCCCATATAAATTTTATTAACTTTGCTTGGGGAGTTTTTGAGTTAGCTTCAATAATGCGTATATTTCCCACGGATGATGTGATGGTGTTTTAATAACTTCCTATCACTGTTATTTACATGGCTATATCTACAATTATTGTGGTCAATTATGTATTCGAATTTGTGTGGGGTAGGTTCCACAACTAAAAAGTGAAAAATAAAAACTTTTTCACAAAAAATAAAACCGACTTCCAAAACAAAACACTACAAAGAGAAAAATAAAATACAAAACCAAAGACACCGTCTTCCGAAATTAAAGTTATTTTTCACTTTGTAGTGTTTTGTTTTGGAAGTCGGTTTTATTTTTTGCTAAAAAGTTTTTTATTTATTTTGGGTCAGATTTAATTGTGGTGTATATATCATATATGTTCTAATACGAATATGTTAAGCTGGGCATTCATTACCAGCCATAGTTTCCTGCGGCTGCGATTCTGTCCCATTCCTCGGGTCGTCCTCTAGTATAGATCATGTAATTTATGGTGCTGGTGCCTCCAACAGCCCGCCCTCTCGGCCAGTAGCATCTTTGGTTTAACATGCCTGTAACAGATGGAAGTAAATAATAATTTATTGCGAACCTGCTACTCGAGCTGCAATCATGTTGTACGCGGTTGGAAATGCAGAGATTTTTTTTATTTCCTAGTTAATGTAAGGGCCAATTTGACGAAAAGCTAATTCTTAAGAGGCCCACGAAGCATGCGTAGTTCATACAAACAAAATACCAAAATAATTTGCAAATCAAACATATTCTTAAAGTGGTATGTATTTATTCCGATTGGATTACAGAGTATCTAGGTTCCCAAATATATCAGGTTGGCGAAAAAGTCTTGCACCAAGATATAAGACTTAATGAATTTATTGATAACTTTGTTATTTACAAAAACTAATCAGTAATGTAATCCCCAATTACTCTGGCTCATCTAGTTGGTAGATTGTTGACTCCCTGCGCCCGGAATTCCGGAGGCTGTGCAGAAAAGAAATTGTCCACTGCCATTTTTAGGTCTTCGTAGTTTTGAAAATTTTTCTTACGCAAATAAAGCTTTAGTGGTCGGAATGCGCGTCGGATGGCGCGAGATCCGGTGAGTATGGTGGGTGGGCAACCGGGTGCCATCCAAGCTCTACGATTTTTTGTCGAGTCTCCGAAGCGACATGAGGTCGCGCATTATCATGGAGTAAGTGAACGTCTCGGTCGTTTTTCTCTTATTGCGTCAGCCAGTTTCTGAAGCTATTCAGTATAAATGGAAGTCATAATCGTCCTTCTCGCAGGGAGAAGCTCGTAATAGAGTGGGCCCTTCGCATCCCACCAAACGGAGAGAAGATGCTTGCGTGAGTGACGGTTCGGCTTTGGCTGCGTTGGTGGCTCTGCGTCGTAAGGAAGCCAGACGGCGTGCCGTGTGTTGTTATCATAGAGAATCCAGCTCTCATCGCCGGTTACCAGATCTTCAAGAAACTCTTTCCGATGTGGCTGAAAGAGAAGCGATTCACAAACACTACCTCTGACTTGACGATGACTGTCAGTTAGTTGATGTGGAATCCATCGTGCCATTACTTTACGATAGCCGAGTTTGTGTAAATGAACCTCGGCGGTCGAATGATGACAGTCAAGAGTATCTGCCAAATCACGAGTATTTATTTCTGGATTAGCCTTTAAACAGCGGAGTAATTCCTCATCGTCGATGGTGTATGGTCGCCCAGATCGCTCGTGATCTTCAAAAGATATCTCCCGATGCAAAGCGATAAACCAGCGGCTTATCATCCATCGCGATACGACACCTTCACCGAACGCTTGGCTGATGTTAGCGGTAGCCACACTCACGTTGTGTCCCTGACGCCAGTCGTAAAACATGATCGTTCAAAGTTGATGTTCACTTATCATTTTCACAAACTAACCAAATCCTCACTAGCGCGCCTTTATATACCCTTGATGTGATAGCTTGCAGAACCTTCGACATTATTCTTACTTATCCCAGATCAATACTAAATATTCCGAAAAATTCTAGTAACTTACAATTTCTTGTGCAATATTTTTCCGCCAATTTGATATATTTTGAAAGGACACTGATTTGAAGGCGAGATATGAGGAATTTAAATTTTCTATAGAAAGCCTATTTTTCTCACATTTCATGTTTAAAACAATGTTCTTATTTAATATTTATTTGGGAACCTAGATATTCTATAATTCAATCGGAATAAATACACGCTACCTTTAGAATATGTTTGATTTAACAAATTATTTTGGTATTTCGTTTGTGTAAACTACGCAAGCCCCGGGGCTTCTTAATGCTCCATGCAAAATACTTCCACTAGGCCTATAGACATTTCGATGTAATATGGATGATGCTAAACATTTTTTGTCCGTCATCTAGATTATTAAAAACTATTGGACAGGTATTTTTTTCTTTTCTTACGTAATCAAATGATTATGGCGATTCATTGAGTTAAAATGTGGCATGACGTCACGCCTTGCTAGACTTTATACGTACTTAGTTGAGTTGTGACGTAGCGAGCCCTCACTTTAATTCGTTTTCTTTCTGAGTCATTTTTAGGGTTCCGTACCCAAAGGGTAAAACGGGACCCTATTACTAAGACTCCGCTGTCCGACTGTCTGTCCATCTGTCACCAGACAGTTGAAATTTTCACAGACGATGTATTTCTGTTGCCGCTATAACAACATATACTAAAAAAACTGTAAAATAATTATTTAAGGGGCTCCCATACAACAAACGTGATTTTTTTGCCGTTTTTATAGATAATGGTAATTAACCCTTCGTGCGCGAGTCCGACTCGCACTTGGCCGGTTTTTTTATTAATATGATAAAGCAAAAAATACGTGTCTAATATTTTTTAGGGTTCCGTACCTCAAAAGCAAAATCGGAACCCTTATAGGATCACTCATGTGTCTGTTTGTCTGTCTGTCCGTCTGTCACAGCCAATTTACTCCGAATCTAAAGGACCGATTAAGTTGAAAGGACATTGCTCGTCGTCCATACATAGCTCGCCTAAGATCCAACAGGGAGGTGTATTAACTTTTTGGGTTTTAGATAATGCATATATTCGATTGAACCTAAATTAAAACAACAGACACTTTTGAGAATTCGGAAAAAATCAATTCACTTTCGGATATTGAGGTTATAATTACGCCAATAAAAAGCCAATTATAAGCCAGGTCGTTGTTCTAAGTAGGTTCGTATCAGTAAAACTCAGTCAGAGGTCAATATTTCAAGAGAAAATCACAGTCCTTTGTTCACGCCAAGTTGTTAGATAAAATCGGAAAAGTAACAAAATGCAAACGAATTCAGTACGCAACCAACGCAAACGCAGATCGAGCACAGAATGCGCGCGCCAAGTGACATTACCACCAAATGTCAAATGTTGTCATCTGTCAATTCATCAACTGTCAGTGTCGATATTATTGCTCGTTTCAAACAGCTCTTTCAGTCGAGTTTTTTGATAAGCCGTATTATGGTTCCGCGACATCATAGCGGACTGTTTGTAACTAAAAATCATTATCGTATATCAAGTGTTGAGAATACTGACGCTTGTCTGTGTCAAACTCTTATAACTTATTAAGAGTGCTGTTACAGAGACTTGGCTGTACGATCTATAATACCTTTGCCTATTAAAAACCTCAAATTGAACCAAAAAATAATAACACCGAGGATTATGACGGAAGTGAATACTTTTTAAAATGTTTTCGAAATTAAAAAGTGTCCGTTCTATTGAAATATTTGCAATGTATATTATTAAAAGAACTACTAATTATAGTAAATGTTTCATGCGTGTTGGTTCATAGGCCATTTTTGTCAATGTCCTTTGGTACACCTATGTATTTCTGTGACCCAAACACGGACGTGTAATGTAAATTAATGAATTTTGAATATGGGGGTCAACTTTGGGAGGTAAATTAGAAAATTTAAAAAATATATATATTTGCAAACTGTACCGTGCGATATATCAAATGAAAGGGCTGTGTGGGTCTCAAATACAATTTTTTATAATTTTAAAATAAACTGTTTTAAAGTTATTTAAGAAAATAGACGAAAATTGACCATTTATCTCCGAAACTACTGACCTAATATTTTGAAAAAATATAGCTATAGATTACAGGAAAACCTATAAGAAGCCTATGGTCTTAAAACAACATGGTAAATCTCTCAATAGTGTGCGTACAAACTTACATTTGTCCATAGACATTTGTAGTTGGAATGTATGGGAGACCATGTTTTTCAACTATAATGTTAAGTTCTTGGGATAAATTCATCCCAACTACGGAACCCTTCATTGTGCGTGGTCCGATACGCACTTGACTGGTTTTTTTTAAATTATCTGACTGACGGATTAAATAGAATTTCTTTTTTTTTATCCAGGTATCATCCCCTATTATAGCCGCTCGCATTTCTTACCTCTTTTCGTTTCTCTTACCTCGTTCTTTTTTGTCTTATATATTACTGATACTTTTACTATTCACATGAGATAGTCTCGTGTTCAGAATAAGCTGATAGTTATTGAATATTAACCTAAACATACTCCAGGCTGGGGTTCCATATAATAGGGCCAAGCATATTCCGTGCGTTGAAAGAACGGCGCAATCCCAGGGACGTCAGTGAAGAAGTTCTCAGGTCTACCGGCCTCCAGCACTAGGACAGTGACGTTGGGATCCTCAGTCAGACGAGCAGCCAGGACACAGCCGGCTGACCCGGCCCCCACGATGATGTAGTCATACTCTGATAGTGGAGATTTTAAACCTGGAATTGTGTGAAGTATTTATTTCAATAGAGTTTGAGAATATCTTTTGTAAAAGTGTAATATTTATTACAAATGTCTACTTTTAAACAATAAGGGCGTTCGCTACGTTAAGCGTGCGCACGCGGCGGGTGCACGGAGTGGGCGCCTGCCTCGGACCATGTGTGTGTCAAACCCGTCGCACGCGTCCGCGCCAGACAGTGCTGCCCATGTCGATACATAGTTGTATGGTCTAGAACAGGTATGGGCTACCTTTGACATGTTGAGGGCCAAACTTTAGCGTGCAAATAAATACGTTCACGGGCCGCGTTTAAAAGTACTTAGTGCATTTTAAAGTAGTGATAATATTTTTTGCGATAGATATTAGACATGAAATAATACGACAATGTTAATAACATTGTAGTACAATTGATTAAAATAACAAAATGATATTTAAAAAATGGTACATTATAATTAAATCGTTAAATTTGCAATTGTTACAAACTACGAAAGTTAAATACACCGAAATCAATGAGACACTTGAGCTTGAATTTGGGAAACTAATCCATCGATATTTGGATTAATTCCACTGATACAAAGACGTAAAGAATTTTCCAAATTATCGTGAGTCAGTCTTGTACGATGTGTTGATTTATTAACTTTCATCAATGAAAAGAACTGTTCGCATTTATAAGTACTGCCAAACGCACAAATCAATCTTCTTGCGAATTTTCTAAGCTGCGGAAAATTGTCTTCTTCTAGGTATTTTTTTGTAAAAATCGCACAACTCTACGTCTTCAAATTTGGATTTTAGGAGTGAGTTTTCTTGAATCTCGATCAACTCCATTTGTGTGTGGTGTATTGGAGCAATTTGTAGGTGTAGCAAATACAGTCAATGTTTTTGAAGTCGCTAAATCTGTTCGAAATTGTTCCGACAGTAACTTGAGTTCTTCAGCATATTGAGCATAAGCAATATTTTCATACGCAGAGAGCGTGTTGAAATGGTAACTGTTACCAGACAGCATCTGTGACTCCCACAAGCGTAGTTTGATCTGAAACGCTTTCAAATGGCTATACAAATCATTTACTAACTGTCCTTGTTTTTGAAGTTTCAAATTTAAATAATTCAAATAGCCTGTAAGATCGACCAGAAATGCTGTCACTGTTTGGGTCACTTAATTCAGATAGTGGTTTATCTTTTATTTTCATAAAGTCTCTCTATCTCATTTCTAAGCTCGTAAAACCGTTTCAACATTTTTCATTTGCTCAGCCATCTGACTTCACAATAATAGTTACGTCGTTACATTCAGCTGATATTTCATCCAAAAATGCCTTGAACTGACGATGGTTAAGCCCTCGGGATCGAATACAGTTGATGGTTTTTACTACCACATTCATACCATTCAGGAGTCGAATGGACTTGGAACACAAGTTCTGTTGGTGGATAATGCAATGAAGGACTATCAAATCATCTTTTTGCACATTTAATTCTTTTGCTTTTTCAATCACAATTCCGATGAAACCTTTACGTAAGCCGACCATAGAAGGTGCACCATCAGTGCATACTCCAATTAATTTTGACCATGGCAAGCCAAAACTTGTGACCCTTGTGAACCTTTTGAACTTCAATAAAAACATTCTCTCCTGTAGTGGTTCCTTTAAGCGGCTATAAAGCAAGCAATTCCTCAGTAACAGTGAACTTATTATCAACACCTCGAATAAATATAGCCAGTTGAGCTGTGTCAGACAAATCGGTGCTCTCGTCTAATGACATGGAAAATGATTCAAAACCAGCCATACGGTCAATCAATGTTGTTTTTATATCATTAGCCATCATTTCTATACGTCGAACAACAGTTCGTCTTGACAACAATTTTTTTCAAATTCATTTTTCTTTTCAGGACACAAAATACTGCAAACTTCTAACATACACTCCTTGATAAATTCTCCTTCGGCAAATGGTTTTAATGCCTTTGCCAATTTTGAGCTAACTATAAAACTAGCTTGCACAACATTATCAAGTTGTGTTCTTTGTTTATGAAACATTTGTTGCTGTTTTCCAAATTTGCGGTAAGCTTCTGGATTTTGTCTGTTCTTAATTGTCCTGTCAGTGAGTGCAGCGTAGCATGCTTAGTTGAGTAATGCCTCTTTATATTGAATTCTTTCATTACTGAAATGGATCCATTACACAGCAAACAAATAGGCTTACGATTGTGCAAGATAAATAATAATTCTTCAGTCCATTTTTCTTGAAACCGGCGACCCTCTGTATCTACTTTTCGTATCTTTCCATCAGACATCATTTTTGTTTACTTTCGTTCAATAAACTTAATAACAAACTTAATATAGTTAGTAACCACTCAAGATGCATACAAAGTCACAAAGCAAGTTGACGGCTCGAGCAGTTCGCTAGGATATCGCTTGTCCAAGTTATCACCTCGGTAGCTCAAATAAAACTGACCTAACGTTCGGTTTTTTTTTAATGTATGGCATCTCGTAGTTGACCTAGAGAGGTCGTGACTACTTAACCGGACTATATATAGTCCGGTAACGTTCGGGCCATCCACCCGCTTATATAGGGAAAATGAAGGAATAATCTGGAATAAACTAGTTTTGAATAATTGAGAAGCAATAAAACTTTTGATGTGTCGCCCGTGAGACGGCAAACCTCAAATAATTTGATCGAGCAAGCCGAGTGGCGGCGATTATCAAAGAGTGAGGCGGCAAACATCAAAGGATTTGATGTTTGCCGCGTCACTGTCACTCCCTTATGTATAATAATGTAATATTTTTTAAATTGGGTGTTTTCAAAATGTCTCGCGGGCCGGATTATATCTTACAGCGGGCCGGTTGTTGCCCATATATGGTCTAGAACATAGGTTCCCAACGGGGGCGGTACCGCACTCTAGTGGGCGCTGGATCTTTTCGTGTGGCACGATTACAGAGAGAGACAGAAAGAATTAATTTTTAATTAATAATAATAATAGACAGACATAAAATCGGTATAATTAACTATTGCGTAAAGGGGGTGTTGAATTGCTTTTCTTGTAAAGGGGGCGGTAGTCCATAAAAGTGTGGGAACCTATGGTCTAGAAGACAAACGTGCTAAGTGCAAAATTTAGATTTTTTAATTTTTTTTTAAATGTAAAATATTAAAAATTTTGCACTTAGCACGTTTGTCTTCTAGTCTAGAGCATCGATATTATCTTTCAATACAAACACGTGACAGAAGGGGTCCAAAGTAAATAAAACAGAACGTCTTTACACCACGAACTATTTAAGCAGACTGAAGAGCACGCTACAAGTTACTACTACTAATCTTAATTTTACATTTGTTTATAATATCTTAACCTACACGTAACTTCATACAAGTGGGGCTGTCATGGCCTTCCTGCCCAGGCTTCGTTCTCGAAGTCTAACTCTTACACCTATCATCCGGTCATTGCAGCACCTATAATAAGAAATAATTTAGAACAGCAATAGATTTAGTTTCTCACTATATAGTGCGCTCGATCATTGGCAATTTTAATTTTTTTCTGGAGTTATTAAGACGACTTGTATTTATATAATTACATCGTATCTTATTAATACTCCAAAGTCAGCTTTCCACGGTTACTTATCGTGTAAGTACCTTACGCCATAACATAGCGGTCCATGCTCACTCATCGTATGAGTAGCTCGCGCCATTCTTTTTTTTATGCGGTCCTAGCATTCTTATATTAGATAAGATGCTCACGCACTAAATTATTTGTTTTGCGGTCTTAGCACTCTTATTATTAGATAAGATGCCCACGCATTAAATTATTTGTTTTGTGGTCCTAGCACTCTTATTATTAGATAAGATGCTCGCACACTCATTATTTTATTTGTTTTGTGGTCCTAGCACTCTTATTATTAGATAAGATGCTCGCACACTTATTATTTTAGCGATCCCAGCACACTTTTTATAAAAGTTGCTTACGCCTTTTAACTATTAATATAGTTACATGTATTTTCACTATTGGCTGTCATGGCTATCACTGCATTTTCTGCAGCCTCCGGATTCCACAATTGAATTCTGTCTTTTGGTACAATTTTAAGTGTTTTCTTTTGAATGTTTTTAACCTTATATCTGTCTTTTGGCAAACACTTTTCAATAGTGTATGGACCGTTGTATCTTGGATCTATTTTTCCCAATCGTGTTCGTTGTTGCTGAACGTAAACAATATCGCCCTCTTTCAGTTGCTTATTATTACGTCGCATTCTATCAAGACGTTGTTTCGTTTTTAGTGCGTTATTTCTTAACCGCTCTTCGGCAGTCATTCGTAGTTGTTGTATATCAATGTTTGATTCAATTTCGGAGAGTCCAATGTTTAATTTTCTTATTGCTTGAACTTCAGAACGTATTCCAGTAAGAAGTTCTATTGGAGTACAGCCAGTACTCTTCTGAACAGTAGTGTTTAGAGTCAACTGTATTTTATATATTACGTTCGACCATTCTGAGCCGCGATTCACTTCGCAAGCTAAAAGATTTAATACGGTGGCAACATATCGCTCAGCTTGTCCATAGATCATAGGCAGTTCCAAATGGTCCTGTACTATCAGCATGTACTATGTGAAACGGTATAGGTAATTTTTCTATAGGATGTAACAAGCCCTGTTTTGGCCCACTTGGTCGCTTTGATGATAAACATAAATGATGCAATGGCTGACGTATTTTCGCACAAAATGTGTCATTCCAGGAAAGCAGTATTTGGTTTGCATTGACTATAGTTTTATCTACTCCAATGTGACATTGGTCGTCATGAAACGACTTAGTCAAGTTGAATCGGGCTGCTGACGGTACATAGTATCATAATTTTCTTGTAATACTCTCATCAAGATACCATCTTGCACCACATATTCTTTCATACTGTCAGGATTTTCTTGTATCTTTCTTAGTATTTCAGTCACTTCACGGTCTTGTTTTTGAGTGGCTTCCAACCAAGTAATCTGGTCATTCACTGACACTTCTTCAAATTTATTTGATGGTGGGTTTCTGCTATGTAATTCCGTTTCTCTGTAATGTACTAGGTCCATTACAAAGTTCAAACAGTACTCGTAACCATTCATAGTGACCTTCAGGAGTAACGAAGGCAGTTTTCTCGACAGATGTTTTTCGTTCAATAGGGATTCCATGAAAACCTGCTGTCTTTCATAAGAAAGAACCATCGAAATTGAAAATTGAAATAATTCAAAGGTCTGATGAAGATCTTCGGCGTGATGAGCAGAATAGGTAGCTCCTCAAAATGACACTAGTCATTTGATCACTTTTAGATTTCTACCAGTGGAATCGGCCCTTTAACTAGAGATAGATAGGGTAGAGATTGGTGGAGCACCTGGGACCACCATCACAAAACTAGACGATTCTGAAAATAGTTATCAGAATTCTCTAAAACGAGGATTTAAAACCATGTTAGTTTTACAATAAGATCACTAGATGGCGCAGCCGCAGTCGTGTTTTTTTTAAGTTGTATAAGTATATTAATTAGGATTTCGGACATGGTTATTTTCACTACTAAAGTTATTTAAAACGGGATTTTTACCATGTTTTTAAAAAAATGGTAAATATCCCGTTTTAAATAACGTTAGTGGGTACCCAGAGTTTGTGCTCACGAGGTCAACTGTTCGCAGAACCACTAGTTATAAGTTGTAAAAGTTTAATGTGAAACGAAAAACGATATAAAAATCATAATTGATTGTTAATACTCGTATTATTGATTGTTCGGTCATATTTAATTTTGGCAAATCTATTTTAACAGATTACAAATTAAAGTTTTAAGTCAAACTTAATTGTTCGGGTAAATCATTCGGTTGGCAACTAAAAAAATATAATACAGTAAGGGACAGCTCTCCGCAAACTAACATGGTGCATTCAGCTCTTTATTTTATTTATTTATTAAAACTTTATGCACAAGTAAAAAACAAATACCGTACAAAGGCGGAGTTAATGTCTTATATTGAATCATATTCCACTGGAAAATTGCTCAGCATTTTTTAAAATCGTTTTTTCAGTTACTATTACTTTATTTCAATGTAGAATTACATTCCCTGTACGTAGCACTCCATTTATGTAAACAAAAAAGCTAAAATAAAAAAAATCTGCAATGGATGTTAAATACTCCAACGAACGACGCGTGAAATCAGCTGTTCACTTTCTGCCTAGCTACAGAGTTCATCGAACTCGCCGCATACCATTACCTAAACCTCCCGACCAGTAACAGATGCTCCGGTTTGTGCACAAAAACACAAACAAATAAACCTGTTATTGGATTCCCAACGTTAACGTTCCTGAAATCATTTCATGTACGGGTTATCTTAGTAGGATATGCTGAATTCACCGTATAAGTCTGCGGAGGGCTGTCCCTTACACCCTGTGTATGTTTTTTTAACCTGTATTTGAAGATATTTTATACAGGATGGCAGGGACATCGATGCGCAAACTATAACCATGAATTTAGCACATGGTTCTAGACGATTCTAGCGTAGAAATTTTTCGTTGGTTATCAAAAAAAGAAGTCTGCTGTTTCATAGAAAAGTGCAATACCTACGCGGACAAAATGCAACAGCAATTCTTTTATTAACCCACGTAAAATTTCAACGCAGAATTTCGGCTCGGAATCATAATTATTATTCTGATTCAGTATACAGGATGAAATTTTCAAGTGGGCGTGGATGGCCAAATTCGAAACTATAATAGCGAAAAGTACTCAAAGGAGTCTCGGGATTGATTTGATGAAAATTAAAGCATGTCATTGAAAATTAAGCATCATCGGATTTTTGGAAAATCAATATTTCTAGCCAGGAATCGAACCCATTGATTTTGAAAAAAAAAATCACTGTATTATTACACGATAGTGTCGCTAATAAGAATCGATTTCTGGGAAGTAATGATATAGAAGTAACAAAGTGAAGTAACAAAATACGTTTTTTATTTTTCTAATGTTACCTACCTATTAAACCTTGATATTGATTTTTCAAAATTCCAATGTTGCAGTTTTAGTTTCCGTCAAAATCAAGCCAGAGACTCCTTTGAGTACTTTTTGCTATTCCTCATAGTTTCATATTTGGCCATCCACGCCCAATTGAAAAATTCATTCTGTATACTGAATCCATGGTAACAGGTTGCACGTCGTTGTCTCTGCCACCCTATATTACTTAACTAATTTAGTATGAAGGTCAATTCTAAATATAATCCAATGTTTTTGACAGGATTAAGAATTTATGGATAAACCTTGCGTATCAACCAAATACATTCAACTTTTGTGTCAAACAATTCAAAATACAGTTACTCACCATTGGGCAGTGGATACCTGTCCCTTAATATATCGAAGAGATCACCAGGGTTCCTTGGTGTGTAGTTAGGCGCCGCCGATTGCATCAGTAAATTAATTATCGGGTTCTGAATGTACGACACGTCATTCTGACAAATTATCCGGTTCTGATCGATGATCGTCGAAAATATCAGGATGGACCATATTATGACCCTTTGGAACATTATACATTCCTGAAAAACAAGAACGAATTAATCAGATTCTGCAAAAACTTGACAACATTTTTATTAATCACTAGCTGACCCGACAGACGTTGTCCTGTCTAATACAAAAAATCCCATCGAAAAAGGGACGTTCCTTTTTCTCGAATTTGAAAATATTCCGGGAATCTTTTTAAATGTTTTCTTTGTGTAAGAACCTAATTATTAATTAATAATCGGTCCAGCCGGTCTCAAGTGATGCGCTTACCAACGAATAGCATTTTATTTTTATTTATATAAGGTGACTGGTAATTAGTGATCGATACTTAAACGCATGATTATACTCTTGATAACGACAACTTTTACTATGGGACTAAACCTGAATTCGCGAAGAAAAATCAGCTGTCACATACTTACATTCATGTTCGCATAACTCGTCAAAATGTAGGGGAGCAGCTGATTTTTTTTTTTCGCGATTTCAGGTTTAGTCTCATAGTAAAAGTTGTTTGTTATAATGAGTACAATCATGTGTTGAAGTATCGGTCACTAATTACCAGTCACCCTATATAGATAGATAGAGACACCCACCTACACGACTAAAATCTTAGTTAAAATGCAAATCAAGCATTGATGCATATCAAAAGTTTTGGACAGGACTTCTGTATGGATTGCATGATAATTTAAATGAGCGTTGACATGCGGAACATTCGCATACAATCGTTATATAACAAGCCAACTGCGCAATAATTGTCGTGCAGGGTGAGCCATCGCCTGCACCTGGTCAAACTGCATGGGTATTTACAAATACTTATATAAAATTTGAAAAAAAAAAAGAAACCAATAAACTTTTATAAAGTACTAAATATGGAATGTCTCATATAAATGTATTTCTTTTTCATTCATTGATTGTGATGCTGTCTGTTGTATGTGAACAAAATTAATGAGATTTTATATTTTTATAGTAATAATAATAATAATAGGAGGAGAGGAGGAGCCAGACCAAGAGAGATACAAAAACCTGCAGGGCAGCATGTGGCGAACTGATGGGCAGTAGCGACCCCATGGACCCTATCTCCCGGGAGAAATCTTGTCCTCATCTCTGGCTTGCCTTTATTGGCCGGCTGGAGTGAACACTGACGAGGAACAGAGCTCCCACCTCTTTCTTGCCTTTATTGGCCGGCTTGAGTGGAGATTCGCAAGAGCAAACGTGCTCGGAGGAAGGAAGTATTCCAGTAAGATGCTGGTAGGGATCTTGACCGTACTTCCGGGATTGTCCTGATAGCCGTGGAATACCTCTCCACTCCTCAAGTACCTCAGGAAGTGTTGCCCCCTTGTCGCTACGTCACTATGTGCTAGCGGCCGTCTCCGGGGGCCCATTATTGAGTGTGTGAAGTCGCCCCCTGCCATTTTATCCGTGTATAATATATAACATTGGTCAGGCAGGGGATATAGTTCTTCCATAGTTCAAGTTACCCAATCCACTTTAGCCACCCAAACCCATAGCCGAATATGTGTTGTTTCCACGTACAACAATAGTCCTGTACCAACCGGGGGTTGTCCTTGGGTGCACTTGCATAGTGCATACAGGGATAATCGTCGGTTGGTGCCTCCTCATCATTTAAAATTACGTAAGGGGCCTCTGCGAGTTGGCTTCGGCTCCTCGTACGCCTTCCAAAGGTCCGGGACCCCAGGGTCCCGAGAAATATCAAAAAAAAAAAAATATATATATTTATTGATACCTTTGACACTGCTGAAGACTAGGATACGTAACTTGGTTAAATGATAAATGATAAATGATTTTTATTTCTGTAAGTAGGTTTGTACAAACACTTTTACAAGTCAATATTTTTTTTTAAACTAGATGAGGTCGGCGTTTCCTATCTGACTACTCTGAGAAGAAAGGCCGAAACAAACTCAGAGGTCACAGTCTCTTATAAAGTCCAGACATAATCTTGGTCACTTCATGTGAAGACCATGTAGATTGGTGTCTGAAATGGTCTTTTGAGGAAAGAACCACACAGATTGAGAGGACCTGTCCAGTCAGTGCACGCATTTGTCAGTAATCGCGCAGCTCAACTAGCTCAACGATTCGACGAACAATACCAAAGAAAGGACATTGGGGTAGGCCGCATAGATTACTCAAACTGCCAGACCATGATTAAAAATAACTGAGAGAAAAAATAAAACAAACAAAAAAAAAAGCAATGACCTACATAGTCTTCACATTCACAATAAAGTAAAATAATATAATACTTACAAAGTAAATATTAATGTCAACATTCAGTATGCAAAAATAAAAATAATATAAAATAAAATTGGAGCAGTTCAATCCCAAGCCTTTTTGTCCTCAATATAATCTTTAACGGTATAAAAAGCTTTCTGACACAACTTGCGTTTAATGAATGATTTGAATTTATTAAGACTCAGATCTTGAACGTGGCTTGGAAGTTTATTATAAAAGCGTATACATTGACACCTGAATGACCCACCTATTTTCTTGAGCCTTGTTGGAGGTACAACAAATTTGTGTTTGTTCCTAGTATTTATATTGTGGATATCACTGTATTTTTTAAACAATTTAATGTTTTTATGGGCATATAAAAGATTTTCAAAAATGTACTGAGAAGGCAAAGTCAGTATATTAATCTCCTTAAATTTCTCTCTGAGAGATTAACTAAAGGTCATACGGTAAGGTAAACCCTGACTCCTAAACTAGGTAATCCTGTGACTTAGGATGACTCCTAAGTCACAGGATTACCTAGTAGTAGTGACAGCGGAACACTGTTCCGCTGTCACTGTTATACTAAAAAATATGTAAAAACCTTTATGTTGTGTTCTAACATTACAAAAATAGTCATTGACATTTCAGGTTACAAAGTACGAGTATGTATATTATATTATAGTTTTGTGGTGCCATAATTATTTTTATTTTTCGAACATAAATATGGCAGCAAATCCTTTTGATAACTTTTAAAGTGCAAAGCGTCATAATTTAACCTGTTTTCACGGATGTTAGACTTACAGATAACACATTTAATTCCTCTTTTTCGACTTCAAAACAATAAAAAATACGGAGGTTACAATTTTTTTATTTATCCATGTGCATCTACTGTGAAGGATTGTTAGATGCATCTTACTAAACGTAGGTACAGTCTGCGAGGCCTAAGCTGAGCTTTGCATTTGTGTGAGTGCGCCTCAGGCCGATTGACAAAAAAAAAAAAAAAGTGAAATAACTTTAATTGCGTTTTGAAGTCGGTTTAATTTTTTAAAATAATTTTTTATTTCGTAATTTTTAATTATTAGTAAAAACTGGAACATTTGTTTGTAATAAGTATTTAATAGTTATGTTATAAATATTGCACTAGAATTTGACCAAGGCTTTGAGGTTTTCCCTTTGACACCACACTCGTAGCTCGTATCAGTAAGCCAGGCTGTCACAGTTACTCGTATTGAAATTACAATTACACACTTACTTTAGAATTTTCACGATCCGATTAATAGTTTCGGAGAAATGCGTGGACAAACATACATACATACAAACATACATCTATGAAATTTTGTATAGGTATTTGTTTGGAATCTCTAATAGATTATTATATCATATGTGAATATCTTGCAGTTCCAATAATATTACATGCATACGAGGTGTCGAATTGATAACTCCTTTTTTAAAGTCGTTAAAAAGCAGTATAAACCGGTTTAATTAAACCAAGCAAAGGACGCCTCGCGCTCTAGGCCGACGACGTTACGAGTACACCTACACTATCTATGTGCACTCACACAAATGCAAAGCTCAGCTTATGCCTCGTGGACTGTATGTCCTGAAGACGGCGAGTTAGGCTGGATAATACTTACCCAGATACAAACAGCTTGGCTTAGAATTAGCTAACTACAATAATTACAGCTAACTACAATAATTATAATAATTAAGTACTTTTTTACCATCCTGGGGCGTCTGCAATTTCAGTCATTGTTCGACGGTATTTGTCTAAATTTAAGTTAATGCGCACCAAAATCCACAACGACCACCACGGACCACATTCATCTCACATATAAAATAAATGTAACAAAATTTGTATGAAATTGTATTCCAGATACCAGAGTCAAGAGGTGGGGTACCTAACAGAAAAGGAATTGTCTGCGTAGGACAAATGTGTCTATTTCTTATCTGCATAGTAATTTCTTTGGCTGTGTATAACTGTACGTCCTTCTTTTTACTCAAAATCAAAACCAAAATATTGTGCACGGTTCCAATTATTATTAGTCGTTTCTTATGGGGAAGAGCCGACACGAAGCTCCACGGTTACTCTTTTAAAAATAATGGCTTTTTACAATATGTCCAAATTACAGTGTTAATAGTGAAAACAGTGTAGTAGTAGGTACATTATGGACAATCTGATTACTGTCTTGGATCCTGTTACGTTTTAAATGTCAGTATATACTGGCTTGTGAGTGCTAATCATGATTACGCGTCAATTTGTGATCGGAACTTACATTCGTTCGTAGGTGTACTTCTAACTGACAGCATCTATACAGCATTCCAATATCGCCGTTAAGTTACTCTCTAGCTCGCGCACTAAGGCCCGGTTTCCACCAAAGCAGAGAGGAGAGGAGACGAGAGGAGATGTGCTGCAAAGCTGGCAGGTTATTTCCACCAAAGCGGAGAGGAGAAGTGTAGCGGGAAGATGTGAGCTGTGTCGCCGCTCTGCCGCGTCGCTTGCTCGCTCGCCGCACAAAATTCTATAGAAAAATGAGACATGTCCTCTCCTCTCCGCTTAATCTATTTCCACCGAAGCTAAGCGGAGAAGAGATGTGGAAATAACGAAATCGGATTGGTCTAGTTCCTCTCGTCTCCTCTCTGCTTTGGTGGAAACCGGGCCTAAGACTTTTCTGTTGGTAATATTTTCTTTAGGCGTAGTAGCTCTATTGGTTAATACAATACATTACAAGAGAGGAGAAGATCGCAGACGAGGTTTGATTAGGTACATTAAACTATGTGCATTTTGAGAGAACGTGCTGGTTTTAGCGTCAGTTTAATCTCATTTGATCTCTTACGCGCCAAAATAAGAACGGTCCTCTTCAAGCTTGAGGGACTCCCGTACTGATACGCTGTCTACGCTGAAGGCTACAGTTTCGCATGAATAACATAATATTACAACATTATAATAATATTAAGTATATAATGTATTCGCATTGAGCCAGTCAGTAGCGTTACTACGTGCAACCACACGACGCGGTGCGGCGCCGTAACGTTGTTTCGCCGCAGCGCGGCGGCGCCATTCCGCAAAGCTTTCTTTCCCTTTCTTTTGTTGTTTAAACAACTGAACGCCTCGTCTCGCGGGTTGCAAGTCCGGTGAGTGTGCGGTGCGACGCCGAAACGCCCCATGTGGCATACCATGAATATTTGTATGTAGAACGCCGCAGCGACACCATTCCGGTGCCGCGCCGCGCCGCCGCCGCAACGCTCGTGTGTATAGATAGGCCCTAACATTAATTTGACGGTCAAACGAGAGAGGTATATCCAGTCTAGATTATTTAGGTTATTATTAATAACCTACAAAACCAGTCTAGCGAGCACAAGTTTGTCGAATGTGCATTTGTTATCAACCCACATGAATAAAATTAATCAAATTTAGAGGCTACCCTGATAATTGCTACCTTGGCCGTTCTTGGCCGTAGAAAGCTTGATGGTGTTCAAAATGACCAGAATTTTGCGTCTTGATTAAGGAAAAACTATGCAGTTGGTGCTGCTGGTGACAGGGTCATCTGAGCACTGTTGGAGATAGTGAACTGAAGCTGAAATACTATTAGTGGAGTTACGACTAGAAACATAAGACCAAAATGACTTAACATTTTTGACCACACTGTCCTCTACACCATTAATATATTTTTAAAACATTCGTCCGCCTCCCTCTTGAATTTTGTTTTTTTATATAGAAAATAGTTCGTAGTCTCTAGTGTTTCCATATTTTTTCCACTTAACCCATGCGCGAGATTTATTTTTGAATATGTGCAAAAGAGATTTAGTGAACCTGCATGGGAATTTCAGACTTTTAGGCTTATGGGTGTATGTAGTTTAATAATTTTATAGATTTTTTCATAAAAAGTTGCAACTGCTTGATCGGAGGATAAAACTTCAAGTAAATTGTTCCTATCTACAGTTTCAATGTCAGTATTGATCTTAGAATAATCCGATTTGTAATAGTTTAGTTTGTTAAGATTTTTATGTTTAGGAATTTGTATTGGTTTTCTAAATGGTATTTGTACGTAAACGGAAGGATGGTGAGCATCTATTGGTAAGAGTGAGATGTTAGGATTATGAGCAACAAGCATGTGTCTTACAGAAGAAAAGATCTAAAATCCGCCCATTACAGTTAGTAAGTATGTAAGTCTAATTGTGAGCAAAAGTTTAATAGATGTAGACTTGCATTTGAATATTTTCTATCAGAGGCACATGTCATGTACGAATTTGTACTAATCTAGTTCAGCTCAGGTAGGTTAAAATCACCGGCAAAAATAATGTTATGTATGCAGGGATCGTCTACCAAATACAATAACGAATTGATAAAGTTTACATAATATATATCATCCGTGGCGCTAGGGGGTATGTAAGTAGCACAAACAAGTAGGTATTTACAACTATAAGAGAGGATTTTTATTATTTTATGCTCTGGTAAAATTAATGGGGGTGACGGAGTGAGAATAGTTGGTTTTAGCTCTTTGGAGCCCGCTATCAGTACGCCTCCGCCGTCTTTTTTATTAGAAACAGCTCGATCACGATCATGTCTGAAGACTAAATAACGGGAATCAACAAATTGGTTATCGGAGATCCCTGGTGTTAACCAGGTTTCTGTTAAAATGATGATGACGTAAGCATGCGATAAGTTATTCATGAATAATGTGTTCAGTTTGGTCCTGATCCCTCGACAATTTTGATAATACATATATTGACAAATTACTATCCAACATCGAAATTTTTACTAAAAATATTATATTAATTTTGAGTGGTATAATGGAGGGTTTATTTTATTACATAAATGAGAAAAAATTATGATTGATTGTTTCCAAAAATATGCACAATCAATGCTGCAAAGATTGTTAATAAAGAGATTAGACAGTACGTTAAATTGAGAAAAAATAGACACCACGGACTAGTTAATACTATGGGCAGAATTAAAGTTAAACAGTATTTTTAAGTATGCGCAGTAAAATACTGAGATCAAACCTGGAAAAGTATTTATAATCATGAAGAAAAACCTTACAAGTAACAAAAAGTCGGGCATACATCAATGAATTATGAGGAGACCGTTTGGGAGACTGTTGGTGAAAGCTGGGAGGTCGGTCTAATCTTATTATATATGTCATCTTCCGTACGTATGGCGAAGGTAGAGGAGTCTTCAGATTCCTTAACCAGGATGGCTGCATTTCTAATCCAAACGAACTTGTTAGATTTGGCAGCTGCACGACATTTACGAAACAAATCCTTATTGCGTAGCGTCAAGTGCTCGTTCATGTAGATGCGACACAGTGTACCAGAGAGCTCTATGCGGTCTGAAGTCAGTCCTTTAGATAACCAACCGGTTTGCACTTAAAACATTGTCATGCATTAGTCTAGATGTTATAAATGTCTAGATGTCTAGATGTTGTGAATTGATAAATATCAATTCACTACTCACTCCCTACGTACTCACGTAGACACACGACTGTCTGTCTGCTGTCTGTCCGTCTGTCACAGCCAATTTGTTCCGAATCTAATGGACCGATTAAGTTGAAATTTGGTACACATATGTATTTCTTATAATATGGGGGGTAAATAAGAAAATTAAAAAACAAAGATTTGCAAACTGTACCGTGTGACATATCAAATGAAAGGGCTTACTGTGAGAGTCTCAAATGTATTTTTTTATAATTTTAAAATAAATCATTTTAAAGTTATTTAAGAAAATAGACGAAAATTGACCTTTCACCCCACCCCCCTTATCTCCGAAGATACTGAGCCTAAAATTTTGAAAAAAATATAGAAAATAGTCAAATACCCATAGATTACATGAAAAACTATAAGAAGTCAATGGCCTTAAAATTACATGGTAAATCTCTCAATATTGTGCGTACAAACTTACATTTCTCCATAGTTAAACAAAAAGGATCCAACCCACATTAGGTGTAATGTGGGTTGTATCCTTTTCGTTTAACTATGGACATTTGTAGTTGGAATGTATGGGAGAATATGTTATTCAACTACAACGTTAAGTTTGTTCTTGGGATAAATAAAATTCATCCCAACCCAACCCTTCATTGCGCGTGGTCCGACACGCATTTGGCAGTTTTTTTTTTCAAGTTCATCTAGGTGGATTATGTGTGTAATAAGTAGGTACTAGTTATAATATAACATAACCAGCTTATAATATTCCTACTGCTGGGACACAGTCCTCCTCTCTGTGACTGGGAGTGGGCTAGCACGCGGGCCCGGTGCCAGTTAGTGGATGTCACATGTCTCCGAATTTTCTGTTCTAGGATACGCCGGTTTCCTCACGGTAAAGGAATCTTCACTGTTTTGAAATCAGTTATGATGAAATAAATTATACAAAGTAAAGCGCCTGCTTGGGGTTGAACCCAGGACCTGTAAATTACTGTACTGTAATATACCAACGCACGGTTATTTGTGATTACTTCTGTACTAAAACTCGGCAAGTTAGCCTGACTTTATTAGTTAGCTCATTAAAATTGAACACTATTTATTCATTTATGTCTAGGAATGTTAGTTGTGATATGGCCTAACTTTAAAATTGCTGGCTGGCTTTATATTTCAATAAGTAATGTTATTTAAACTTTAAGAAGGCTTAAGTTTGTTTTGCCAGTTTGTAGATAAAATTTAAAAGACTTTGGTACATCCTTGCATAAAAAATTCTGTATGATCATCTCACAATGCCGGAGATGAGGTAGGTACACAAAAAATGGATTAGTATCTATCTAACTTTTGAAATCGGTTACAAAAAAGCTATGGAAAACTGGTTAATTCATTAAATACCTCTAAGTTAATTTAGTCACTATATCTCTTTAAATTCGTAAGTTTTTTTAAGTTTTATTTTATTAAGCACAAGTTGATCAATGAACTCGGTCATACCTAATTATTTTATAATGGAGGTAATAGTATCGCTGAACTAGAACTAAATTGATTTGAAAAACATAATTATTTTATAAAAATGTCTGTAACTAAATAAAAACTTACGTGGTCATGAAAATCCAAGAAAACACAGATCACTAGTGGTTGATTGAGTTGACAAATTCTGGTCCTACGAACGCGCGAACGGTACGTATCAAGATTGAATGTCGTGTGCCGACGACGCCCGCTTACTTAATGGCGAGTTTAGCTACCAGCGACCAGGGTGACCACGGTCAATCCGTTCTATCAATAACCTGTATATGGCCACCAGGTCTGGAGGTGACTCCTTTGCCTTATTGTAATTCTAAACCTTTTGTTTATAGTAGTAAAAAATACAGGCTGTTTTTATTGAATAAATTGACAAATGGAAAACTAAAATACGTTGTTCGATTTTCCGAAGGAAAGGTGAATGAAACTGATAACAGAAACAGGCCAATGGGCTCGTGTTTGTTAGCATTTTTCATGAGCCCGTTCGATTTTTTTCTATTAGCGATAAGGCCGCGCGCAAATGAGCCACTTTTCACAACCACCCACCGGTAGCTGTCGCACGCCATCGTCTCTTTGCAGCAGCGACACCACATTTTGTAACCTGCTCTCTGCTGTGTAATCTCACGATTGACTTCTGTTTGAGGGTAAGAGGGGAGCGGAGCGGCGCGTCAGTGGCGATTCACGAACGCTGCACTGAAAAACCGTGTGAACTGTTTGTCGCTGGCCACCGGTGGCTATAGTCGGTGGCTCATTTGCGCCAAGCCTTATGGATCATGAAACAAAAAGCCGACAGATTTTCAGCTTAGGTACAGTGGGCTTCCTCTTCAAACTAATTTTAATTCCAACTAAAGCCAATCCGATTCCAATATCAATTTTTCAGTCACGTGATTCGGTACTCTTGAAAACAATTTTGTCAACATTGGATTGACATTGGGATTGCCCCGCGATTGTTTTGTTACGCGTGAAGTTAGCTATTTTACAGGCCGCAATAGTGTTGTTCAACTCATTACGATAAACGGGTAATAGGACTTTAAAATGTTTTATCCTTTAAATCACAAGGCTAATAAATAAATATGATATAAACAGTTGTTTAATTAATTAATTGTTACATATTAAATTCATTTGGGCGTAAGAAAATGATTAAAATCATAAAATTAACCATGACTTAGGCTGCGTGCGCTAGGATCGTTGCCTACACTATATAAAAAAAAGACGGCGTATAAGTTCTCCAATTTCAAAAATAAAGTCAAGTGGTCTTAGGAATTGGTCTTAGGAATGTTAAGTGAATAGTGAATTCGAAATGTAGTTTGTTTAGAAACTTGTTTATTTAGAACAGTAACTGGTACGCGTTTGGTTCCTTGTTAGTAAAATAAGTAACTAATACAGTTAAGTGTTAGTGTATATAGTTAAGTGGTAAGTAAAAAATATAAAATCATACCTACTTATGTTATTATTTAAAGTACCTAATGTTTTTAAAACTTTAATTAATGAAGTATTTTTGTTAGTTATTTTCTTGGTCTATGTTTTAAATTATAATATGTTGTACATAATAAAAGTTTTCGCATTTGAGTTACAATGGCAAATCGTCTTAGTTACGCCCAAATAGAAGGTTTGGTAGAATTCGTAGTGTTACACAAGATATGTAACTCAAATAAATCTATTATCATTTGTGGTGATTTTAATGTTAATTTATTAGAAAAGTCAGGTTCTTGTAGTAAAATAATAAGTCTTTTTCAGTCATACAATCTTGTAAACCTATTTTTGGAGCCCACAAGAATAACCCCTACTAGTGCCACATGCCTAGATAATATTTATACAGATGTTATTCCAAGCCATAATGAAATTATAAATTTACTAGATTCTGATCATTGCGGGCAAAGGATTACTATCCAAAACCAAAACAAAAAAGTGGCTAAAAAGGATATCATTGTTAACCCCAAAACTACAAGTCGCTTGGAAGCTTTTAAAGTTAAACTCATTAATAAATTAACAGTTTTGGTTAATCATACTGATCCTAATGATCTGTATGATGATTTTTTTAATATGTACTGTCAACAATTTAATCTCATCTTTATTCCCAAGACTATCTCGGTTAATAGTAACGCGTCTTTCAGTGATTGGGCTACCATTGGTATTCATAAAAGTAGAACACGGCTTTATGAACTGTACAATGAAAGCTCTTTTGTAAACACTGCTGAATTTAATTTATATGTTAGAAACTATTCAAAATTATTTAAAAAAGTTTGTTGTATGGCCAAGTCGCGTTATTTGAGTTCGAAGATTAAAAACAGTAGTAATGTAATTAAAACGACTTGGAATATTATTAATAGTGAAACGGGAAGGTCTAATAACCGAAGTGCTGACTACAGCCTGTCTATTAATGACAACATAATAAAATCAGACGCACAAGTCGCCGCGGCCTTTGAAAATTTCTTTTCAGATATTCCCGTTTCAACTACTAAATCCCTAAACTCATCAACTTCTGTTGCTGAGTCTTTGCTTAAGGAAAATGTTAATGCTTGCGATTCGGAATTTAATTTTGAACAAATTACCTGTAGAGACATAATTAAAACCTTTCATACTTTAAATGTAAAAAAGACAGCAGATCTGTGGGGTAATTCTGTAGAAGTTGCTAAGTCTATTATTGACATTGTAGCACCTACTTTAGCTCTTATCTTTAATAACTGTATCGACTGTGGGGAGTTTCCTGACCTCATGAAATATAGTAAAATAATACCTGTGTTTAAATTAGGTAGCACATCAGACCCCACAAATTATAGACCTATTTCAGTACTACCTACGTTTAGTAAAATTTTTGAGAAATTAATTTTAGACCAATTGCAAAGATTTTTTAATAAACATAAATTATTACATAACAAGCAGTTCGGTTTTACAAAGGGTCGTTCAACTACTGATTAAATTATACTATTACCTACTTATTACTTACTGATATTTCAAACATTAAATTGTTTAAAAAATACAGTTGAACTTTTAGGACATATTTATAATGCATGGGAAGACAAATGCGATGCCTTGGGCATCTTTTGTGATTTGTCCAAGGCATTCTATTGCGTTCTTCATGAAACGTTAATCAGGAAACTCCGCCATTACGGGATCCGGAACACCGCTCTGGATCTTCTTACTTCATACTTGAGTAATAGGATTCAGAGCGTTGACGTTAATGGAAAAAGATCGCCCGGATCTATAGTAACAATGGGGATCCCACAGGGCTCGATTCTTGGTCCTTTCTTGTTTCTTATTTATATTAACGGTTTGCCCTACCTCATTAAGGATAAACATGATATAGTTTTGTTTGCGGATGATACTTCACTTTTGTTTAAACTTAAACGTCAGCAGCTGGTTACTGACGATGTAAACAGAGCGATCTCAAAAGTAGTTCACTGGTTCAGTGTTAATAATTTACTCCTTAATGAAAAAAAAACCAAATGCATTAAGTTTACACTACCTCACGTTAGGCAGGTGAAAACTAACGTGTTGATAAAGGGCGAAGAGTTGAATCCTGAAGATAGCACAGTATTCTCGGGCTTAACTTTGGATGCTAAGCTTCAGTGGGGCCCACATATAGATAAATTGTCAAAAAAGCTAAGCTCCGCAGCATACGCTGTTAGGAAAATTCGTAATTTAACCAACATAGAGACAGCCCGTTTAGTGTACTTTAGCTATTTTCATAGTATAATGTCGTACGGTATTCTGTTGTGGGGAAATGCAGCCGACATTCAGACTATCTTTGTTTTGCAGAAAAGAGCTGTTCGATGCATTTATAAATTAAGTCCGAGACAATCTCTCAGAGAGAAATTTAAGGAGATTAATATACTGACTTTGCCTTCTCAGTACATTTTTGAAAATCTTTTATATGCCCATAAAAACATTAAATTGTTTAAAAAATACAGTGATATCCACAATATAAATACTAGGAACAAACACAAATTTGTTGTACCTCCAACAAGGCTCAAGAAAATAGGTCGCTCATTCAGGTGTCAATGTATACGCTTTTATAATAAACTTCCAAGCCACGTTCAAGATCTGAGCATTAATAAATTCAAATCATTCATTAAACGTAAGTTGTGTCAGAAAGCTTTTTATACCGTTAAAGATTATATTGAGGATAAAAAGGCTTGGGATTGAACTGCTCCAATTTTATTTTATATTATTTTTATTTTTGAATACTGAATGTTGACATTAATATTTACTTTGTAAGTATTATATTATTTTACTTTATTGTGAATGTGAAGACTATGTAGGTCATTGCTTTTTTGTTTTTTGTTTGTTTTATTTTTTCTCTCAGTTATTTTTAATCATGGTCTGGCAGTTTGAGTAATCTATGCGGCCTACCCCAATGTCCTTTCTTTGGTATTGTTCGTCGAATCGTTGAGCTCCTTAAGTTCTGAGTTGAGCTGCGCGATTACTGACAAATGCGTGCACTGACTGGACAGGTCCTCTCAATCTGTGTGGTTCTTTCCTCAAAAGACCATTTCAGACACCAATCTACATGGTCTTCACATGAAGTGACCAAGATTATGTCTGGACTTTATAAGAGACTGTGACCTCTGAGTTTGTTTCGGCCTTTCTTCGGAGTAGTCAGATAGGAAACGCCGACCTCATCTACACTGGACAGCAAATAAACCGAGCCACCCGCTACCTAGGCACTCTAATTCGATTTTCTCAAAAACTAAAAAACCTACAATTATCAAAGTTGTACCTACAGAAAGTGCGTTTCATGTTCATTAAAATGAAAGGAAACTCATTGGGTTTAATCAATATTTCAGTGTTTATTAAGGATTTTACAAAGAAGAGTCGTTTTCCAGTCGTGACAAAAGCCAAAAACAAAGATAAAATCAAAAAAAAGTTTTTGATCAATATTCCGTATTCCCTCCCCTTGCTCGGATAACTGCCAGCATCCTTGTATTCATCGACCTTACGAGCCTGACGATAAAATCTTGAGGAATTGTATTCCACTCCTCTTCAATTGCGATTCGCAGCTCTGGAAGCCTTGTTGGAGCAGGTACCTGGGCTCGAACCCGACGTTTCAGCTCATCCCATAAGTGTTCTATCGGATTCAAGTCCGGGCTTCGAGCTGGCCAGTCCATCGTACGAATGCTGACGTCGCGTAGATACTGGGTCACCACATGAGCAACATGAGGCCGTGCATTATCATGCATCAATTGCATATCCTGTCCGATATATCCTGCGTAAGGTACCACATGGTCTGCGAGGATTTCAGTAATGTAGCGATGAGAAGTCAGTCCACGTGTATGGCCCGTCGGTTCGATGAAAACTAACGCTGTATGTGCTGTTAACAAGATGCCGCCCCAGACCATTACAGATCCTCCTCCATAAGCAACAGTTTCCTCGATGCAACACTGAGAATAACGTTCTCCAGGGCGACGATATACTCTCTGACGTCGATCACTTCCATGTAGACTCACCCTGGTCTCATCAGTAAAGAGTACATTACTCCATCGCTCTAATGTCCAATCCCTATGCTCTCGAGCAAATTCAAGTCGTGCTCGACGGTGTGCTACCGTTAATGCTGGGCCTGTTGCAGCTCTTTTTGGGGTCAGGTTCCGTTCAGCAAGTCTCCTTCTGACGGTATTTGAACTTATGACCACTTGGCGTTCGTCACGCAGACTTTGTTGGACTTGAACTGCGTTGAGGTGGCGATTTCGCAGAACAGTAAGGTGGATATAACGATCATTTGCTGCTGATGTAGCCCTAGGTCTGCCCGTACCTGGACGGCGATCGAATGCTCCAGTCTCTAGGTATCGTCTGTAAACTCGTTGCACCGAAGATCTGCTGATTCGAAGCCTTCGAGCGACTTCACGTTGCGCAATGCCTGCTTGAAGTAATGCTACAGCTTGAGCTGCTTCCTGAGGTGTTGTATCCATTATTAATCGAAAAAAGTAGCAAAAACACACGCGTCTGAGCAAACGATGGACAAAAACTAAAGAAATGATAAGAAATATCTGACTACCCTCATTGTAGAGAAAAAGAACGCTAATTTCAAACTGGTGAAAACAGAGCAAATCGTTAGCATTGTGTTTATTGCTTGATTACAATGTGAGTTGACGGTACTTTCGAATTAATTTGTAGTCATTTTAATCACCATGAAACGCACTTTTTGTAGGTATAACTTTGATAATTGTAAGTTTTATACTTTTTGAGAAAATCGAATCAGAGTTCCTAGGTAGCGGGTGGCTCGGTTTATTTGCTGACCAGTGTAGTTTAAAAAAAAAAAATATTGACTTGTAAAAGTGTTTGTACAAACCTACTTACAGAAATAAAAATCATTTATCATTCTTGAAGCAAAACCCAGGCATAGCTAAAGGTAATTCAAAATAATGAAGTAGGTATTAATAATCATTATATTATTTCATTGAAATTAATGCATATTTTTAGTATTGGTAGATCTCCTCAAACAAATCCTTATTCACTCTATAATTTGCTTTAAATTCGTCTTCATTCATAGAAAAAGCTTTGTCCGTATAACTCATCATCCGACGCTCATCTCGTCTTTGTTTCAATTGTTTTTTTATGGGAATTATGTAAAACATTGTATATTAATGCTAATCGTGCCATATTTTACACTTATTATTTACGGACAACCACTTAAAACGCAAAACAATTTCTAAAAAGTTACACTTTTGTTATTGGAAAAATCACAATCAACAAACAATTCCAACGCAATATTAACGCAATACACAGCTGTCAAAATGAACTCAAGAGTAGCGTTTACCGCACGCCAAACCCGATCCCGATTCCACTTAGTTCTTCCTAATGGACACGCAATTCAATAACAATCTGGCGCTAGCGTCGAATTCAAGAGTACGAAACGTTAAAATTCCAATGTCGATCGATCGGAATTGGAATCAAGAGTAAGCACCCTGACCTGCAAAGTAACCACGTGAGTACAAAGTATCACGTTACGATTACTTAAACGTAATGTAGTCTGGCTGGTATGAGCCTGCTTATTAAGGTACGTATACAGCGTGCCGCTTTAGTGACGACATTAACACACGTATACGGGTTTTTCGTTTTATGAAGATACGTATATTTTAATTTCATTAAACATTATTTATTGACTTGGTAGCTTTTGCCAGCGGTTCGCCCGCGTGGATGTCGGCAATTATCACAGTGGATAAAAAGTATCCTATGTTCTATTCCAGACTATAATCTATCTCTGTGCCAAATTTCATCCAGATCCGGTTTATTGAGTAACAAACATCCAAATTTTCACATTTATAATATTATAGTAGGAAATTAGGAATGGGATTTACAATTTTCTAAAATAGCATCTTGGAGCAACCAGTGCTTAAATAACTGTAACGCAGAGGTCATTAGCCGGGGTCTGTGACCCCTGTGATCATTAAAATTGTATCAAAGAAATTAAAAAGAATAACGTGCAAAGAGTAGGCGAATTGTCGGCATTGTAGCGGCACGTTGTACTTGATCTTGTCTTAAAACTAAGCGTTGAGATTTCGCAACGAAAGTTCAAGTTTCTCACTTTAAGGGTGATTGACATGACATGGTTTGGTAACCGTACATGCCACCATCGCAAAACCAAGTTTAAGGTTAATTTAGCTTTTCACTTTGACACATTCGTAACTATGGTAATAATCAATATCCCCTAATATGCATTACCAGGCAAAGCAATCGATATGTAACTCGCGAAGAACTAATCGAAACCGTGATTATGTCAGTAATTATGTATCAAAAGTTATTAAAAATTAATAATAAACTGTTTTATTTGGGACATAGGAACCATTTTTGTTAGTACATACCTTAGATACTACAACTTATACACTAGGATTAGTAACAAATTTAATAGCAGACAAGTTAGTAAGTCATGTACGTATACTTACGAAGTATTTCATGCGGACAATGATTTCGCATGAGATGCCTCAGTACAGGAAGCTCTCGTATCCTCAGCCACGACTTTCAGAATGCTATTGCTACTCCTCCGAAGCTCGAATGAAGTTTTCGCGAAAAGCCTTAGTTCCACCTGTAGGTACTCATGTATGTAATTTGGTACTCCTTTCTATCTCCTAAAATTGTTTGTCAGAAATCATTATCCATAACACGTTTGCTATTAACTTCAGTAACCATAATGTTCAAAAATCCCAAATTTTGTTTTACATAATTTATCTTTACTTCTAAAACTATTCTGTCATAATATCGAGCTATGGGACCAAACCTGAAATCGCAAAAAAAAAAAATCAGCTGTTCAGTACATTTTGACCAAATAGCGAACATAAATGTACTGAACAGCTGATTTTTTTTGCGATTTCAGGTTTGGTCCCACAGTAAAAGTTGTTCATAATTATGAGTAAAATGACCCCTTAAGAGGTTATTGGTGTTTTACCAATAACCCTCTATAATAATTGAATCTCCTAATTTTGCATGAAATAAAGTCATATGTCCTAAGTATTGTATTATATAATGTGTATTATTCCGAATGTTCATTTATAATAAAATTGTTAGTCCTAAAACAGTTGCTAAAAATTAGGTTTTAGTGACAGAAACGAATTGCTGTAAATCCGCCTCCACGCAGTCTTGTCTGCCCTACCCCTAGAGTGTAATTTTGAAACGCGTAGGCGGGTAGGGGCGAGGCGGCCCGCAGGCAGAGGAGCAGGAGGCTGCAAGCGAGCGGCCGCGTCTGAGGCTGGCTGGCCAAGCCGGCCCGCAAGCCGAAGCTGCGGTGGTGAGCGAAAGCCGTCTGCGACGATTAGCACGCGAGGGACCGCCAGTACCCCGCAGCGCCGGAGCCGTGACAGAAACCATGCCTGCTGCATGTTGCATGCTCGCATGCATGCAGCATGCGGCATACTGCATGCTTGCTGCATACTTGCTTGCAAAAGCTTTGTAATACAAATTTGTTTTAAAAACATTATTAGGATAAATAAACATTAAATAATTTGAATTTAGGACTTATAACTTTTATTGAAAACGGTTTCAAGTCTTTTGTATATTATTGATTGTAATATTTATGACAAACAAATTTAGGGCATATTGTATTTAGGGATTTCAATTTTATGCCATGTGATATTATGTGACATTAAGTTTGGGCAAGTTATCATTCGAACAAATGACGATTAGGACAAAAAAATGGCACTTTAGATTATGGATAAAAAGTTAGGGAACACAATATAGAACCATGTAATTTAGCATCTGCCACGGGCGTATTCGCGAGAGTTTTTAAAAGAGCAAAAATTACACCGGTATTCAAGAGTGGGAAAACGGAACATGTGGCAAACTACAGGCCTATCTCTGTGCTAAGCGCACTGTCAAAGGTTCTAAAACGTATCTTAAATAGTTACTTGGCTAATTATTTGGACAAAAATAATATCACATCAAGCAACCAATACGGAATTAGAGGTGGTCTATCAACCGAAGATGCAGTTGTAAACTTAGTAGTAAGGCAATAAGATTACTAGATAAAAAGCGGAAATGTTTTGGAATTGGAATCTTCTTGAGATTTGTCGAAAGCGTTTGACATGGTCTCAAATCTTATCTCCAAGATGCAGAGCATCGGTGGCATACGTGGACTAACTATAAGCATTATTAAATATTACTGTCGGGTCAGACGCAGTATGTTTGTATCGGTACGGTGGTGAGTGACGAAGAACCCATTACTTATGGGGTTCCCCATGGGAGTATTTTGGGACCAACTATGTTTTTAATAAATATTAATGATCTATGCAATCTTAAAATTTCGAATTGTGACATATTAACTTATGCAGACGACACGGCTCTATTATCACATCGAGAAGACTGGATTACTGATAAAAAATATGCTGAAAATGGACTCCGGGTCTTAAAGCAATGGCTCTCTAACAACTTGCTTACCCTCAATATAGAGAAAACAATTTTTTCTGTCTTTCGATCTCCCCTGAGATACCCGATACACAAACACAAATATACTCAAAGCTCACATCTGTGCGGTGCCAGCGGACTGTGTCTGCTTGTCATTGTTATGAGTGAGCAATATTAAATATCTTCGGGTCTTACTAGACGAACGACTCAACTGACGACCACAAATTGCAGCTGCCACTAGTAGCATTAGAAAACTAATTAAAGTACATTTTGTTAAGAATCTGAGACACTGCGCAGGAGGCTTACCACCATCTTTTACGAAATAATCGTATTTCATGAGAGTTTTATTTCAAGCTTATTATAACATTACTCATATTCGTACCATTTTCTTCATTGTGCAATAATGTTTTATTCCTGCATAGTGCTGGAAAAGAACAAACTATTTATAAGAGTTTGTCTATTGCCTGCTAAAATAGAAAAGAAACAACGTTATATGAACTGTATAGCGCTGTTCCTTTCACGCGTTGGTCCGAATCACTACTACAAAGTATGGGCTTGAAGCAAAATATTACATTTTATTACTTAAACAATTATATTAATTTGCATTAGACTAATTTTTATAATTTATTTATGGAAATAAGTCTCTAACTAATTTTAAGTTAATTTCATGGGAAATTAAACAATTAAATGTAAACTTATTTAAAAAACAACTAAAGAACTTTATACTACAAAAAAGCTTTTATAATATTTTCCGAGTTTTTAATGGACAAAGTATTGATATAATTTTCTATTTTTATTTACCTCTCTTATTTACATTTTATTTAACATTAAATTTTAATTTTTAGTTTCAGATTTAAATTCATTATTGACTGTATGTTTTTTCGTTTTAATATTTTTTTTTCTGTTGTATTTGTAACTTTTGTATTTGTGTACATTTAACTAAGATTTGCACACCAGATTCCTGGTAGAATATGACGGAAAGCTATGTATATTTTTGTCATCTTATTTTACTCGTATTCTTGCAAATAAATAATATTCTTATTCTTATCGATATTATTGCATGATAAGTTAAATCACATGATGATTATATTATTAAAATGGTAGAATGAAGTGTTAAATATATGAATACTATTTTTTTTAATAACTTAGTTAATTGTGTTTAATAGTTCATGTACCTTTACCCTAATTCCGTAACACATTATCAGTCGGAATCGGTTTCATTTTGACAGTTCAACAACATTCATTGCGTTATTTACGATGTTGAAAAGACAAATTTTTCGAACATATGAAGCAATGGATTAGCAATTTGCTTCAAAATGACTGGTCCACCAAACTCTGCTCGAGTGAAAATAGAGAAAACAAATTTTCCCAGATATATATGAGACCTAGGGAGATGTTTGTAAACCATTGCCAGTGTAGGAAAAATATTCGGCATTACTTTAGTCACATTTCTACGCAAAAAAGGCTAATATTCGGTGATAGCGCCACCATCTGCACGGCACCTATTTATTGGGGCCGTTGGAGAGCCGTTTTCGAGAACGTCATTACAAATATATATAAAAATATTGCTTATTTAATAGTATCTATAGGATATACGGATATATTAAAAAAATAGATACTTTCACATTTTGCACAAGTGACTATTTTTGTAATATTTACACTACAGCCTATCTTGGCAGGCACTAAGAAGTTTCGCGCATGTTCTCAAACTCACACTCGCCTCGTCGCCATTTGGTTTCGTCGGCTTACCGCCAAAAGCCTTGACGAGCGGCCCCTCCTTGGCTTCCTCTTCACCGTGGGTGACCAAGCCACGGCTACTGAACCCCCCAACGCGGGAACCCACGGGGGTTAGGTACCTACCTAGCACTGTGAAAAGTGTGTTGAAATATTGAAAATTTTTCGTTAGTATAAGGATGACGTTTAGTTTTACGTGTGGGTTGTGTTGTAAGAAGATATATAGTTTGACTGGCCAGATGGCGTGATTGGTTTAGATACCACCTATCATGCCGCTGGTCGTGGGTTCGATTCCTATCCAGGACAAACATTTATGTGCATGAACATGCCTGTTTGTCCTGAGTCTGGGTGTAATTGTCTATATAAGTATGTATTTACAAAAAAAAAGGTAGTGTATGTATCAGTTATCTGGTTTCCATAGTACAAGCTCTGCTTAGTTTGGGATCAGATGACTGTGTGTGAATAATGTCCCAGGATATATTATTATATTATATTATTATAGTTTAAGTTGCTAGTTTGAATACTACTACTGATTTTGTGATATTTCCTAGCCCGAGATTTGCAAATAGTTAGAAATAACTAGGCGTCTCAACAAGCCGAGCTGCTAAGGTTTGAGTAGGCGGTGCGTGCGTGAGGCAGCACACAGAACTACTGAGACTCCACAACAGTTCCAATATCGGCGTCAAAAACAACCTGAGTATCTGGCATCGGAACGAGCTGCTCAGACTCCAGAACAGTACCAACATCGGCGTCAATATGCATGCGGCATGCGGAGTGTCTACCATCTAAACGGACTGCAGAGACAACAGAGCAGAACAGTCTCAAGATTGGCGGCAACAACACGTTGAGTATCTGGCACCTCAACGAGCTGCTGAGACTCCAGAATAGTAACAAGATTCACGGCAATAGCACGCTGAGTATCTAGCGATTCAACGGTCTGCAGTGTAGTGATGGGTAATTTTCGGAAAATTTTCAAAGCTTGGAAATTTTTCCGTTTATTTTTCCGAAAAATAACAATATGGAAAAATATTGTTTTCTGTAAAATGTTGACTACAGGAATTAAAATAACATATGAATTAAAGGGTTTTATTTATACTGAACATATTTACTGACTGACTGACTGAATGAATGACTGACTGATTGATTGAATAAAATGACTGACCGACTGACAAATCAACGCACAGCCGAAACTACTGGGTCTAGGAACGTGAAATTTTGCACACGATTTCCTTTTATAATTTAGGGGAGCACTAAGAAGGGGTTATTGGAAATTCAATCTTATAGGGGGTGAAAAGGGGGGTTTTTGTTTGTATGAAATATCTTATTCCTTGAGTTATTAAACTTGAAACTTGGCACGAATACATATTTATGTTAATTATGAACTTTTTGTTTTTCCAAACTACCCCCCCTAAACGGGAATTGGGTGAGTCAAAGTTTGTATTGAAGAATTTTAACGCGCTGACCGATTAACTCTAAACTCACTATTTATACATAAGACTAAAAATAAAGAATACTTTCATCAGAGTTTTTCGAAAATAGGGGTATATTTTACGGGGTGAAAATGGGCAGTCAATTTTGCAGGGGAGGATTTTACTGCGTGGCTTGATTAACTCGAAAAGAACAATGGCGAATTCTTATTTGAACGTCTTAAAGTGACACTTATACAAAATAAATTCAATTAATTATCTATGTTCTTTTATAGCTATCATAATATCTAATTAAGGCCAAATAAAAAAAATATGTTCAATGAAAAGTTTTTTGACTACTTCGTTCTAAAAGGTTAGGAAATTGTTGGTTGGATTGGCAATACTAAAATTGCCATTTTATATTTATTTTCCTAAATATTAGGTACAGCATAATTGTCGTGGTGTTGTTATCATTTTTAGTTTGTTATTTTATTTACATGGAGTAAATAATGTGTCGGCACCTCCGCTTTTCTAGACTGTCAATTGACATGTTGTAGAAATGGCAACGTCAAACCCGAACACCGAGCACTCTGGTAAGGCGGCCATCTTGTAAAATGAGCAGGTAACTTCGGATTTTGGTAAGGTGCGCACGCAACCATGTGGTCGGTGGACGTTATATTTTAATCGCATCCCTCTTAATCTAAGCGATCTATTATTATTTTGTGAAGTGTTTGATTGAATTGTCGAGAATTAGAAGTGGAGTGATTGCGGTAGGTGTTATTTTTTTAAATACTGCCTTTCTACCCGATAATCCACGACTACCTGAACATGGTCGGCGCCTCCGATTGTCTAGACTTAATTGACTTGTTGTACAAATGTCAACCTCAAAAACGAACATCGAGAACTGGTGAGGCGGCCATCTTGTAAAACGAGCATTGAACTCGTGGTCGGTGGACGTTTTTTTTTTAATCGCATCCCTCTTAATCTAAGCGATCTATAATTATTTTGCGAAGTGTTTGATTGAATTGTGGAGAACTAGGAGTGGAGTGATTGTGGAATGTGTTATTTTATTGACAAACTTCCTTCCTACCCGATAATTCACGCCTACCTGAACATGGAGAACACATTAAATGAAAGTCGAAAGACTTCAAATAAATAATACATTTATTTTGTTGTATGTTTAAGTTTATTGTGTTCTTCCTTAGATAAAAGTATTGCAGCAAAGCAGGAAAATATCAAAAGTTATGGCAATTCTGAAATAAAAACGACTAGTATTCAAAGTCTTAAAAAATATTTATTGGTGGTTGACATTGACAACCGTTGACAGTTTTTGTTCAAAATTTCAACACTGAATATCTATTAATACATTAGGCGCGGCAGACGCACATGCGCGTTTTCGGACGTTCACCAGGTGCTTGACGGCGCGTATGCGCGTCCATACAATTTACATAACTTTCTTCGAGTGCGGCGCGGCGCACATGTGTGTTCGTTGTGCATCTCTATTGTTTCGAAAACATCGTAAAATAAGGGTCGGTAGGGGTGTAGCATAAAGAAGCGTTTGCATAAAGAATTAAGCAGATAATGTGTTAATCTGACCCTTCTGTAATAAAAAATGTTGCACAAACTAGCTCAGAAGATGACGCTGAGTTAAATAAGGTATTTTTCATTTCAAGACGTAGTGATTTAATTTCAAATAAAACATTGTATGGGAAGCTGCCATTGTTTTTTGTATAAATAATCTTTAACACAAGTTTTGGAAACATCTTAAACGATTTTTCAAAATTCCACCCTTGTGGGGGTGAAACGTGGGGATACAGTTTATTTGAAAAATCTTATTCCTTTGTAACTTAAAAATGGCCTGAATACTTATTTTTATACTTAAATGATACAAGATCGTATACATGAATTTTCGAAAACAACATTTCAAAGGGGTTGAAGCCTTTTCGAAAATTTTTCAAAAGTTGGAAATTTTTCCGTTTTGAAAGTATTGTTTACTGTAAAATTTTGACTTTAGGAAGTAAATTAACACAGAGTTTAAAGGATTTTATTTACATTCAAAGGGTTTTATTGCATTAACACATCTATTCTGTTGAAGAATCCGAATCATCACTGGCGAAAAGTATCATGATCAATATTTTCTACTGCATCTCTTCGTAATCTTCAGTTGGTGGGTTTTATATCATCAACAAGTTTCAGAGAAAAGACGATCTAGTTATACAAAACGGAAAATCAACCAAACCCAGGAAAAGAACCCGCCAAAATGAAGTCAGCTGTAGAACAGCGCAATACAAGCGAAATTAATCATACCTCTAAAATGAATGAGTGTGAATGTCCTGATTTTTGTGCCAAGAAACAAGAAAATATTGACAAAAGAAAATCATTTTTGCTTTTTAATGTTAGAAGAAACTTTTAAAACTTGTAGACGGTTATAAAGGAAAACATATGAAAGTGGACCAAGTAACAGTTCAGTATAATGCTCCGCCTGAACGTGATTAAGTACAGTAGTCCAATTAGTCCCCAATCTTTTTGACCAGCACCCTAATTGCGTTACAACCTATCAATGAAATCTGAATCATTTTGAAGCAAATTGCTAATCCATTGCTTCGCATGTTCGAAATATTATCTGCTCGACAACGTAAATACCTAACGTGAATGTTGTTGAACTGTCAAAAAGAAACTGATTCCAATGATGTATTACGCAATTTGCTCCGCGGGTTGAAGTGAGCGCAACCGCCATCTTGCGCCATCTGCACATGGTATTTTCCCAATTGTGGATTCTGCGCATCGTCGTCGGCTCACGACTACCCGGCCAAAAAGAACTACTTGATACTTATAGTGCACATTGTAATTTCTTCTGATTTATGTATATAATTTATGGCAAGAATTATAATTTGTTAAAGATTAGATATTTATAATTTTTCAGTAAAGAAAAAATGTTTATTCTGCACAAACAAAACGCACGTTACAAAAAAAGACCTAATGACAAGATGTAATGACACATGCAAAGCAGGCAAAAGACCTTAGAATAATAACTACAGCAAAAAGTCTCGTATTCAAGCAGTCTATAATTGTTCATTGCTTGATGTCAGAGTACACATAATAGTCTTATTTTTTTCTAATCTTTAATCACAGTCACCTTTTTGATTTGGAAAAATATCGGAAAAGTATATGAAAAATATTGGAAAAATTTCGGAAAAATATTTTTTTTCTTTTCTTTTCCTTCCGAAATTTTTCCATTACCCATCAGTAGCAGTGACACCAAAACAGTCCCAAGCTCGACGTCAATGGCATGCTGAGTAACTGGCGTTTCAACGAGCTGCTGAGACTCCAAAATCGTACTAAGATTGGCGTCCCAAGATCGGCGTCAACAACACGCTGTATCTGGCGTCTCAACAGGCTACTGAGACACCTGAAGAGTCCCAAGCTCGATGACAATAGCTGAGTTACCAGAACAGTCCCAAGCTCGACGACAACAGTATGCTGAGTATCTGGTGTCTCAACGGGCTGCTGAGTTACCAGAATAGTCCCAAAATTGGCGTCAATGGCACGATGAGTATCTGATGTCTCCACGGGCTGCTGAGACACCAGAACAGTCCCAAAATCGGCGTCAACAGCACGCTGAGTATCTGATGTCTCAAGGGGCTGCGGAGACACCAGAACAGTCCCAAAATCGACGGCAACAGCACGCTGAGTATCTGATGTCTCAACGGGCTGGACAGACACCAGAACAGTCACAAGCTCGACGTCAGCACCAGGTGACTTATATGCCACAGAAACCTTTGAAGCGGCTGAATCTCGCAGCCGCGCTGTTGCTGAGTGGGCACCATAACGACGTCAAACATTCACAAGAAACGATGTTTGATATGGATAATCTGAAGGCTGGGGCAGGACATAGGTTACTTTTTATCTACAAACCACGCGGGCTAAGCCGCGGGCGTAAACTAGTTATAAATGAGAAAGTTTGGATGGATGGACGGCTGAATGGATCTGCATGCAGTTTGGCACAGAGATAGATTATAGTCTGACATAGTACATAGGCCACTTTTTATCCCGGAAAAATGTACTGTTCCCGTGGGATAATTTCCAACATCGACGCGGGCGAAGCCGCTCTGGCAAAAGCTAGTAGTTGAAAAAGAATAATAGTCGTTTGAGATTTATCCTTCATTTTATAAGTAGTTCAGGCTAGAAACTTTGGACCTTACCGATATGTACCTATTATAATTATAATATTTATACAAACAACAAATCGCCGTTTTCCGAGAATATCGATATATAAGAGAATATAAATTCAAAATTCTGTCAAATTGAATACTGTATGCCAAATGATCATAAATCTTTTATATTTTATCGTAAACAGACGCCAAATACGATAAATGTTCCCTTAATCAGTAAAGTCAAACCCTCAATAAATCATTTACATTTTGCGGTCTGCTCTAACATGCCATTCTCTAAAATTAATAATTTTTAGTTATGTCGCTATTCTCGCAAACCAGCGAAATAGTAATTTTCTCACTTGGACAGATAATTGCTCACGATGAGCACGTTTTAGTTTGACGTCCATAGACGTCCGTGGCGGTCAAAGTGTTAAAAAATTATAAATAGGCTACGGCTAAGTTGTGCTTGTTGGAGGTTGTGCTTGTGTGTGACATGTTATTATGAATCGGAACGTGTTCTTATCGGAGCGTAATTTGAAACTCGATGTAGCTATAGATTGTTTTCTAAGTGGTTCTTTGTGTGGTTGAACTTATTTTATCTTAATTGCATAAAATCATTATGATCTAACTGGCAACAAGGTCCACATGGAATCAAGGTAAGGTTAAACACGGTTACTCAATGAATAAGTTTTAAAACAGGAATATTTTTCTGTATTGTTTGGACGAAGATAGTTCGAAACTATTGCAGCCGAAGAGTTAATTGGGTTTCCGGGAGCCGCCAATGGCATAGGAGGCTGTAAGACGTGCGCTCGTCCGTTCCACACAAATGCACGCTGAGGCTGCTGTGAGGATTGCCGAAGCGATGGAGAAGATGGTGCAAGAAACAATAGCAATTGGAAATATAACAACGAGGATTAAAAGGTTTTATTTTCACTTTAAATCCCCGATAAAGTGCTATCTAATAGTCCAACCATGTAAGATTTGATTTTAAAATTACCTAACAGCATCACGCCTTGTTTCCTCGAAGGGTTAGGCAGCGGTGTGCCTACATTTTGCCAGTTATGTTTAAGTCCCATGTAATAGGGGGCAAACCTATTGCCATCAACCGGGCACGAATACTCCGGGTGCTACTGAGACATCCCAAATAGAAAAAACCTAATAACACTTTACCCGACCCAGGACCTCACGATCAGCAGTAGCGCTTGCAACCCCTACACCAACGAGGATTTTAAATTAATAGAATAAAACTTTGGTTTCTTTTATTGGCTCTAATAAGACATTAAAAAATTCTAAAAAGGAGGAGCTCGTGGCTAAGTAATAACAGCCGCACCGGTCGATCCATCAGGTTAAGCTACGCTTGCCGGGGTTGGTTTGTGGATGGGTGACCAACTTTTCACACCGAGACTCCTCCGTACCTCGGAAGCTGTTGGTCCCGGCTGTCATTCGTGGATCTTTGACAGTCGTTACGGGTCGTCAGAAGCCCGTAAGTCTGACAACCAGTCTTACCAAGGGGTATCGTATTACCTAGTAACTGGGCTGAGGAGGTCAGATAGGCAGTCGCTTCATGTAAAATACTGGTATTCAGCTGCATCCGGTTAGACTGGAAGCCGACCCCAACATACAATAGTTGGGGAAATGCGATTGAATTTGAAGACATTAAAAAAAATAAAATAACAATTAAGTTTAATTAAACAACATTATAAACAATAGCAGTAACAAGGAGGTCTAAATTTAAAAAAATATGTATATTTATAAAAATAAAATAGTGTATATTTTGTGTTTCAGGATAATAAATGTCGCCTTTCGCATAACCGTTGAACAAGAGAATCACGAGTAGCCAAACCCTGTTGCAGAGCGACGTCATTACTACGTGGCTACGTATCGCACTCGCATTGTATTGAGGCTGTAATTGAGCTTCTCGAATCACATCATTTGACACTGACTCCTGTAACACAGGTACCACCTAGCTCAGGAGTTAGGGCTTCAATTGAAGATGTTACATCTATTTTTATGTCAATAAAATATTTTATTATTATTATTATTATTATTATTATTGTTTAATGGTTCCACAGGAATCATGACTTGCATCTCGTACACTTATTATTTGCATATTCGTACCACAACTCTGAAAATGTTTAGATAAATATCCTAAAGACGTACGTGGTGGGTACGTGTGAAGTGCCATATTTATAGTATATCTTAAGAATTGTCTATATGCTCTCTTTTATTAGTACGTTAAGAATAAAGAAGTTTTTATATTTTTGTTTAAACTTATTTGTTTTTTTTTCTATATTGGCTTAAATGAACCAATTGAACATTCATGTAGTACTGGGCGTACTATATATAATTGGGTACAATCAATACATACAACCTAGTACCCCGGGAATCTAAATTATGCCCCAGCGAGTTTAAACATGTCTCACAATTTGTATCGAGTGTTTTTTTAGAGGCGGAGAATTGAAATAAAATACAGAAAAATGTTTTTAATATCCATCAAATTGGCCTTATTTGTCAGATACCTTTAAGGCATTATTTTTTTAATATAATTTCGGACATGTGACCGCCGCTGCTGACGCCAAGCCCTAATTTATTGAAAGACTAATATTTTTATAGGCTCAATTTTCTGAAAGAAACATTGTGACGAACAACTAATTTCTCGAATGGTAAAATCATCGTTAGAGCGATTTGACGCCATTACAGTATGTTCTCTGGGGATATAGAAAGTCGCATGGCTACGTCGACAGACCAGCAGTAAATGAGCACTTGGGTGCCAACATTCGATGCAATATTGCCGAAATACGATACAACCTGATTTACTGCGAAGAGTATGTACAAATTTCCCTCCAGATTACGCCATGTAATCCAAACACCAACCGCAGCGGCCACATGCCCGAAATCATATTCAAACATGAATGCCATAAAATTATCTGTCAAATAAAGCCAACTTCATAGATATTAAATAAAACATTTTTCTGTGTTTTATTTCAATGTAAGGTTCTTTGCCTTTAAAAAAAAACTCCATTGATTATCTAATTTTGCTTATTTCTTACTAATCTTTTGTTTGCATGATAATTATACAGGTATATTGGTAAAACACTAACAACCTCTTAAGGGGTCATTGTTCTCATCATCAAAACTGCTGTTTCATATATTTTGACGAGTTTTGCGAACATAAATGTAGGGAACCGCTGATTTATTTTTCGCGACTTCAGGTTTGGTCCCATAGTAAAAGTTGTTCATAATGCTGAGTACAATGACCCCTTAAGGCGTTGTTGGTGTTTTACCAATAACCTTGTATATTTTAAAAACAGTACTTCGGAGGCATTCGCTAGTACCACTGGATGAGAATACCAATAAAAAGCGTTTCGGTGCAGTGGTATGTCCTGGTGTACCTTGCAGAACAGCTTCGGCTAGTAGGCAATTTGACGCAATAATCCCGAGACTGTGTAATACAGTCAAGAAAACCATTAACATTTACAGCTTAAACTAAACGAGATGTTATTATAAACAAAAACAAACAAAGTAATTAATAATTATAATAATAATTTATTTAGGTCCTTTTACAAAGTAATACATTTACTACCTTATAAATACTTAGTAGTAGTACCAAGGTCTAACCAGATTGGCTTAATTACTTATACACAAACTAGCTTAATTTACACATAATTTTAATTACATGAAAGGTGCGTTGCTACAGACAATTTTAACTTGTGGCGACCTGCCTGAGCTAGGTTAATAAAAATCTGTGTTTCAGGCCATCCCCCGACTAAGCGATCAACTGAAATAATTTTATTTGACCATACTTAATTATTGAAAATAATACTATCCCACTTATATTTAAATAATTATTGAAGTACTATTATCCTACTAAATACAAATTTAAAAATTACCAATTTAATATCTACATAATTATTGCAGTAATTCTAGAAGCTTCTCTGTGTCTGTGTAATCAAGTTTACCCAAATATTCGCATAAATCTTCAGACTACAATGTTTGTAATTGGTTGCTAACTGTAGATTATGCTCAAGCTGAGATGCTATTAACTATAAAAAAGTAAAACAAAGTTTTACTTTTGGAATATATTTAATTATTTCTTCCTTTTTTAATTTGTAGTTTTAGATAATTTAGATACTATAATTTATATCTCAACGTATGTTTCGAAATTTTAAAATGTTATGTGTTGGAAGTCAATTCGTAGGCTACAAGGTTGTGTCTATGTAAGTCCTGCATCTTATGAACCGCTAACTCCCAAAATACAAGCTTGACTTAGTTTGGGAGTTGATAGATCATATATTATGGTGGCCTATGTTCAGCAGTGGACGTCTTTCGGCTGCAATGATGATGATGATGATGATATTATGTGCTGCTGTACAACCAGCAAACACCATTATGAAGTCAATCTGCCTAGCCTTTTCCCAACTATGTTGGGGTCGGCTTCCAGTCTAACCGGATGCAGTTGAATACCAGTATTTTACATGTAGCGACTGCCTATCTGACCTCCACAACCTAGTTACTGGGTAATACGATACCCCTTGGTAAGACTGGTTGTCAGACTTTCGGGGTTCTGACAACCCGTAACGACTGTCAAAGATCCACGACTGACAGCCGGGACCAACGGCTTAACGTGCTTTCCGACTCACGGAGGAGTCTCGGTATGAAAAGATGATCACCCATCCACAGACCAACCCCGGCAAGCGTAGCTTAACCTGATGGATTGACACGTGCGACTGTTATTACTTAGCCACGAGCTCCTGAAAAGCAACAAACACCTTAGTAAAGTGTACTTCATATATTAAGTTTTTGTTGTACAGACGCTAGCAGGTCAAGCTACCCGAAACTGTAATATTTTTCCAATCAACCTTGAACCTAATGCTTTAGCGATAAAGTTGAAAATGTAATAAAGAAATTTGACAGACTGTAGTAGCTTGATGTACTTGGTCTGTACTTTGAGAGTGAAATAACTTTTTTTACTTATTTATTTATAATAAGTCGAAAGTATAGCCTTCATAAGTAGGTAGGTAAAGAAGGTGATTCTGTGAAATTATATGTCAGAATGCGAGTTACTACGAAACTATGTTATTGCCATTGTATTTTGTTACAATATGTTGAATTAGTGGAGCAATACCATCCTAATAATAACGACGAATTTACTAACGTATTGTTTTTTTTGTTACAGGTACACCTACAGCAATTTTGCGAAACGGGTGAAAGAACACGCCAGTCAAAACAAGATTTGATTTCAAATATTTGAATATATTGATTATAAGTTAAAGCACTCCCGGGTTCTGTAAATAAAATTTATAATCGTCCAATTTACCAGTCATCTTTTGGTACCTAATAGGCTAGTTGACAAATTTTGAGACACCAATTAGTAGAATTTTTGTGGTTTGTTTACTTCAAAATATGAATATTTCAGCGAGATGCGTATCCTATCCTATACTATTAAATGAACAGTATTTGTAAGTCATCATCATTCCCCTGCTCTTGTCCCAATTTATTTGGGGTCCCCGCAACGTCTTTTTCTTCCACACTTTCTCTATTAGTCGTCATCTGTCGTCATTATTCCATACTACTCTCAACTTAGTTGTTGTGGAATCAAGTTTCCATACACCATGATGTGGTAAGTAGTACGCCTGATCGGTTGTACTTTATATTTGCTGCATGTGACCTAATTCTTGGTATTCGTTAATAAATGGTTTGTATTGACTTGAAAATTATGTATTGTTAGACATTTTTGACTCTAATTAACTAATAAAGTTTAAATTGCGCTATAGCCTTAAACTTTGATGATTGAGTTACTGCTCAAAGCCTATGCCAGGCTTTGGCATGGGTATCCCAAATTCATACATGCCATTATGAGATGTGTGAGAGTGTGTGATTGTGTGTTTAGGCTTATAAAAACCTAAACACACACTCTCACACATCCACACATACACAAACACAATCGCCCATACCACACATCTACTAACATTAACCTAGATCCTAGATATTAGTCAAAATAAGTAAACCTTTAAAATGTCATAAGATACCTTACTACATTCTGTCAGCGCGCTTAGTACATAATTTATAAAATGAAAATGTAAAGGGGTGGGATCCTGGTGTCCTGAAACACAGGCCACGAGCCTAGCTTAGGCACCAGTCTCCCACAATATATACTTACCTGAATTATGTATCATTCTCGAATCTGATGTATATTGTGGTGAGATATAAAAGTTATTATTATTATTTAAGCGTCTCGTGGTGGTTTTGTAGAAATCTTGACAAAATTGATCGCCAATAATCACGTTTGATGATGATGAGCCGTGAATATCCTCCAACTCCCAAAATATACATGGTGTTCGGCGCATGGACCGACACAATTTTTTTTTAGGGATTTGGGGGGTCATTTGCTAGGTTTCACCCAAAGACTCCCATGTCCTAAGTGTTACCGTAATGTCGGTAATCGAGATATGGTTTTTTAATTTTTTTCTTTGAATTACCTACACAAAATCTCGCCTTTGAATCGTTATATTTTTTTAAGGTCGTAATAAAACAAAATAAGTTTAATTATAGTCTGCAATGTATTTTTATTCTAAATAAATTAAAAATTAAATTAAAACATAATTACTGTAATAAGTATTTTCTTAAAACACTGCCTGCCTGACTCTTCTAAGTAGTATTTTGACTACATAATGAATTATTTTCTGTGGCATGTAGTATATATATATAATATATATCCGTATATATTATTTGTATTCACGTTCTCGAAAACGGCTCCAACGATTTCGATGAAAGTTGCATTATAGGAGTTTACGGGAGCGAACAATCGATCTAGCCAGATCTCATATCTGGGAAAATTAGTTTTCTCTATTTTCACCCGAACAGAGCTCGATCGACCTGGTACCTACTTATCATTAACAGAACAAAATTTTAATTTTTATAACGTTATTTAATTTTAGTTGTCAAAACAATTAAAATTAAATAATTTTAACTACTTACCTTTCAACACCATTCCTTTCGTACTATTGATAATTCAAAAGTAATTATATGTCTGATCATAAAGGTTTGTTTCTATTTCCCCGACTATGGCAAAGTCAATGGAGGGGTATGATTTTAAAAGGCTATGTATGTATGTACGTTCATATGTTCCCTCATAACTTCTAAACTGCTCGTAGGTTAACAAACGAGGTATTGAAAGCGTCAATTTCAAATCCGCGGGTTTTAGGCTTTAGGACGATAGAAAAATCCAACATGGCGGCTTAGGGGGCGTTCATTATTTACGTGAGGCGATTTTGGCGATTTTTCGGACCCCCACACCCCCTTGGTGAGATATCATGTGATTTGGCGTGACCCCCTCCCTTCCCCCTCTAATCTCACGTGAGATTTTTCAAAATGCGTATTTTTAGTGTAAATACTGTGCTTGATTGCGTTGCATTTATTTAAATAAACATATTTTTTATTGTAAATAATTACTCAGTTTTCTCGCAATTTAATATTTTCATGCGAAAATAAAAATTTCACGATATTGGCCGAAACCCCCTCTCTCCCCCACGTGAAATTGGGTGAACTAACAAAAAAAAAAATCTGTTCCATACATTTAGACCGCGTAGACATTGCACTTTTCTATGAAACAGTCTAGAAGCGTACTGAATTCATGCTTACAGTTTTCGCGTCGATGTCCCTGCCACCCTGTATATTATAGGTACAATTCAAATAGTTTTGCGGAGTGGAGCATAATTTTCTGAAAAGTAATACCCTGGGACATGTTATAGCATAACCCTTCTGCCTATATTCAGCAAATAGTTATAGCATTTTCTATAGAAACGTCGCAAAAATGGTTTTCTTTAATCTGTTGCTAACCACTGCAACCACAGCTTATACGAGTATTACCTTTTTCGAAGAAGCGATATCCGGCAAAAGATCCCGGCACTTGCAAATTAAAATCCCTAAGTCTATGCAAGCGGATTTTCAGCCCACCGTGTGACGTACCGTTTGCAACGCCCGAGCGGCACCGCTCTAAGGGCTTGGCTTAAAATAAAATAAACAATGAAAAACCCGACTGTAGTTAAAATGTTCAATACAAGTTCACTTTCAAGCAGTGTGATGCAGTTGGTGGCATCAAATCTGAGATTGAATCAAAATATCTGTTACCAACTGAATTAGCGGCTGGAAAAGTGAGCTTGTTTTTTCTTCTATAAGCCATATTAGTCGTCATCTCAGAGTTCACTTTTCCTAGCCATACCATCTTTCACACATTCCATCCGTCTTTTCTTTCTTATTGCCATCTAGATTTCTTGTCATATGCAGCATTAATTCCTTCGCATATTCAGTCTTGGAGTTCATTTACACTGCAACTAAGTGTAAAGTATTAAAGTTGAATATTATTTTAATGCTTATTTATAAACTTGGCATCAAACAGGGTTAATGGTTATTCTATAAATGCACCTATGTGTACGAGGTTAGATATGCGAGGGCGTATTCAAATAAGATGTTCGTTTGTAAACGAAGGGAAACGTTTTGCCAGTAATAGCCTTACTAATAAAGATTTATACACGACTTATACCGGAGTTATAACGCTATTTAATAGGGTCAAAAGTGTTTTAATAATAATAATAATAATATTCTTTATTCATCAGACAACAATGATCCAGCGTGTTAGTAAACAATATTATAACTTATTACTAGTGTTAGTAGCTCAAATACAATACAAAAGACAGAATAAATAAATAGTGTTGTGAAAAGGACATCACCAATTAACGGTTAGTGATTGTCCTTCTCACAAAACTTATAATAATTGGAGAGTCGATACTCTCCGCCACAGTTTTCAGAATGCTGTTGCCACTCGCCCGCAACCTTGACAACAGCGACGCGGTTTTCTTACGAAAGACGGCTTGGAAGCCGTCAGTTCTGCTTTCCGCAAACATAGAAGAAGCGCTGCACCATCGTGGCAGTCCCAACAGCATCCTAAAAATATTATTATATTGTACACGTAGGTCATCCAGCACTCTTTTGGTATAGTTGACCCAAAGGTTCCCCGTGTAAAAGCACTGGCAATATGCCTTAAAAAGTGTTACTTTCACTAGATTGCTACACCGAGCGAACCTTCGGGCCAACATGTTACCTCGGACCGCCAATGCCCTACGCTCGCTTTCAATATCAACATTGTCCTTAAGGTCGTCAGTGAGGAAATGCCCTAGATATTTAAACTTTACTTTATAAAGAAAACATGTTGCAATGATATTTCATGCATTTGCAGTGATGAACGTGACAGAAGGAACATTCATCATCTGCCTAGCTTTTCCCAACTATATATCTTGGGACATTATTCACACACGGTCATCTGATCCCAAACTAAGCAGAGCTTGTACTATGGAAACCAGATAACTGATATACCTACTACATACACTACTTTGTTTTTGTTTGTAAATACATACTTATATAGTTAATTACACCCAGACTCAGGACAAACAGACATGTTCATTCACACAAATGTTTGTCCCGGATGGGAATCAATCCACGACCTGCGACATGCGAGGCGCCAGCTGGCCTGTCAAACTGTATTTGATTGAAAACAGTAGAAACAATTTTCTTGTCGATTTCTGGACAGTTTGCTGATTGTTGTCTGTTGACTTATTTCCTATCAGTTGAGGATAATATTTGGATTTTATCTACAAGTTTACTTTTCCTGTACTAGACGTTCACTCTAGCAAGTTTCAGTTCGTAATTTTGCTAGAACATAAGGACTAGGCGTCGAAACCGGCGTGTGCGTAGGCAACTAGGCAGTCTTTAATTCTGAGTTTTGCCAGTAAACCTCTGTTTAGATTCCTATTTCTTTCACTTTTGTATGCTTTATTTAAAACTCTTTAAGAAGAAAATACACCAATAATGGTATTATTTACAAGCGGTATGAATTTCCAACCTTACAGAAACGTGCTCCAAACTTGCGTAAATAGCAAGAACGCTTTCTAGCCATGTTGCTTTCATATTCAGTAAGGCGTTAAAATCTTGCTTCTTAATATTATTAATTTTCATTTGCAAGTAACTAACTATTCTTAGTATCTTTATAGTCTCAAGTTAAAATAAAATTAAACATTCTCAGGTATAAATTATATTTTATTATTATTTTTAAATTATTATTTATTATTATTTTTAAATTATTATTTATTATTATTTTTAATATTTTTTTTAATTTTTTTTTTTTTTAAATTATATTTTATGTTTTTAGTTTGATTTATAGGAGTATGTATATGAGTGTATCGCTATGGACTAGTACTAAGTCTGAAATAAATAAAATTGTTATTATTATTAAATCAGATTTATTTTATTGACACAATTAATGTAGGTAATTATTTCATCAAACCCAACTTGTGATATTAAAATTAAATAAAATTAAACTTTATTTCAGATTAAAATCCATAGTTGTGTTAGTATTGGTGTTAATAATAATTTCTTAATTACTTAGTTAATTGTTATTTCATACCTAAGACTGTCCCCACCCAGTGACTCTGAAAGGGTCGGTCCGGTCTGGCAGCGATCATTTTCTAAATGCAGCTGTCACTACCATGCAGACGCTGCAGTAATTTCGCGGGCTATCCTGACGCTTCCTCCTAAAACAAAAATGTTGTTTTTTTTACAAATGTATTTGATTTTTTTACTTATTCTATTTGGGCGGTTATTAGTTTAAAATTATCGTCAATTTTTTTCATTCCGCTTGTATGATATAAATTACGACATCAAGACTTTATGTGGTGGTGTTTGGAAACGGAGGTGAATGACGATGATTTGCGTGATGTTTTGTTACTTTTCTTTGTTTTCGACAGGTATATGCATATAGTGAATAATGCGCCTTCAAGTTCATCCTCGTTCATCCTCAACTTCAAATCAGCCTCAGTGTTAAATTGTTTCCAGAAAAAACATATGCCACTGGAAAGTGTTTTTCGCCAAAACGGAGAAACACATGAATGTCTATAGATACTTGCGTTCAGGTGTTGGCTTATTTGGATTGCACTTTAATATCGAAAAAAACCTGGGATACCGGGGTCGACAAAGTTCTGATTATAAAATCGAATGTACATATATTTACTTACGTTCAGGTGTTGGCTAATATGGGATGCACTTTTGAATCGATAGTAAATATCTTGCGATTCCGGAATTGATGAATTTAGTAGATTTTGACTATAGAATCGAATGGTAGCTAATGTTGTAAAGTAGGTTGCCAAACTGGCATAGTAAATGTCTGGATAAGTAATGCTAAAACTGAATTTCGAGTAAACAAGCATACTTATACATACTTATGCATACTTATGTGATCCCGGTTTCTCGGTATTTTGTAAATAAATAAAACCACATATTTAAGAAGTTGTTTACATGTCATGTATCCGATTAGTTGTAAATTCCCGGATTTTCTTGAATGACGGGATTTATATAAAAAAAAATATACAAAAATATCATAATTCGTCAAAATGTAGGAAACAGCTGATTTTTTTCACGGTTTCAGGTTTTGGTCCCATAGTAAAAGTTGTTCATAATGATGAGTACAATGGCCCCTTAAAAGGTTGACACTTAACACCCTGTATCAAACAATCAGTCATCATACATTGATGTTATTATAATATTATGGAGATATTTTATTATGTTAAACTCAAAGTCAAAGTTTTTTTATTTGTAAAACATAGGTGGGTGTAAAAAACAGGTCTTGTAAATATAACATGTATGGGTACACTATGTTTTGCCGCTGACGGCGTACAAATATTTATAAAGTGGTTCTTATAAAAAATTACACTTATGTAAAAGAATTAAATTCAATTAAAATTAAATAACATAAATTATCCGCAGTAAATTACATAAAACTAATCCTACAATAAAATAAAAAGTTAAAGTTCTGCGCACAAAAAATTTAAAATTTAAATTATGAAACTAAAATAATGACAGTATTTAATTACCTCTAACCCTTAATGCACATACGAGTATCCACATACTTTGCATTATCGTCTAGGTATTCAGTGACTGTATAGTACGCCTTCTGCACTAAGAAGTTGCTTAAATATTTTTTAAAATCAATCAATTCGCGTTTGTCTCTAATGGGTTTCGGTATTTTATAATATTATACAATCTGGGTGCCATGCCTAGAAAACTTTTTGTGTAGAATGCTGTGTTGATAATTATGTTGATAGAGGAGCTCGTGGCTAAGTAATAAAAGCCGCACGGGTCGATCCATCACGTCAAGCTACGCTTGTCGGGATTGGTCCGTGGATGGGTGACCATCTTTACATACCGAGACTCCTCCGTGCCTCGGAGAGCTCGTTAAGCCGTTGGTCCCGGCTGTCATTCGTGGATCTTTGACAGTCGTTACGGGTCGTCAGAAGCCCGAATGTCTGACAACCAGTCTTACCAAGGGGTATCGTATTACCTAGTTGAGTTGTGGAGGTCAGATAGGCAGTCGCTCCATGTACAATACTGGTATTCAGCTGCATCCGGTTAGACTGGAAGCCGACCCCAACATAGTAGGGAAAAGGCTAGGCAGATTGATTGAGTTTGCATAGTTCTGCACACAAGTATATACATTCCGTGTAAACAAAAGAGATGCATATATTAATAGTTGATCGCTGACTGTTCACACCACGCTCGAGTAGTCGTTTGTCGCAGCGAAAAGAGCTATCAAAGAGAGTAAGTACTCGCTCAGCGACGCTCGCTTGGCGAGCAGATATACATTCCGTGTAAACAAAAGATATGCATTATATTAATATTTGATCGCTGACTGTTTACACCACGCCCGAGTAGTCGTTTGTCGCAGCGAAAAGAGCTATCAAAGAGAGTAAGTACTCGCTCAGCGACGCTCGCTTGGCGAGCAGAGCACTCGCTGAGAGACATAGGCATATCACTCACGCTTGGTACACACGCATTCCAGCGAGTAATCGCTTGTCGCCATCGTTCACTCGCAGATCGTTGCTCGCCAACTCGTTTCTAGTTTCTAGCTCTACTCGCTTCTCGCTCATCGTTGTCGGTGTTATAAGTGCCCACAATAACACAGATGACTTTTCTACAAAAACTACTACTTATCAGGAACAACATGGCTATTGAGAATTACAAATGACCCCAATCACATTTGATCATGTCTGCTCCCTTTTCAGCTATCATATAGACTGGAGCGTTTGTATGACCTGTAACGATGTCGGGCATTATACTAGCGTCGATTACTCTCACCCCTTCAATCCCGTGCACTTTTAATCTAGGGCTGACCACAGCCGTCTTATCACTTTCAACTCCCATTTTGCAGGTCCCGCTCAAGTGGTATATCGTAAATGTAAACATCTTTGCCTGGCAGGCGAAGTATGCATCGCTGCCGAATGCTCCATACTTCAAGCAATCTTTGATCGGTACATCGTATATCTTGGCACCTATTTTTCTCATAGCTGGTTGCCTTGAAATTTCCACAGCTACTTTTATTCCTGCTACAATTTTCTCCAAGTCTTCGGAATACTCGAAATAATTTGGAACTAATGCCGGATATTCATTCGGATTTTTATTTCGTAGCATGATTCGTCCCTTTGATTTAGGTCTTAATAACATAGGGAAGATCATGAAAGTGTCAGATCGACCTAAAGGACCGTATGTGTCTGTGTATATTTGTTCGTCAAAACCGAAATTCCGACGTATCACTGGGTCAACATTCAAACCACCAGCAATAAAGAGCAATTCCATGTCAGGCCGGCTTGTAGAATTGAACTTATCATTTAAATTCATAAAAACTAGACTCTCACATCCTCCAGGAATGGACAGAGGGCCTTTGTGCGTTTTCATCCATTGGAATACTAAACCTAAATGGTTTAATATGGATTCTGAAGAAAAACTTGAATTTTGTTGTTGCACTACGAATTGTACGCCACCAGCAGCAACGTGATCCATTAGATTATATCCGACAGGTAAATCCTTCACAACATTGATTCTCATCGATTCTAAATGATCCCTTGGTCCGATACCTGATAACATTAACAAATGCGGAGAATTGATGGCACCGGCAGATAAGATCACTTCTTTATCTGCTAATATTTTGTATTTCCTCTTTTGCTTTTCAAATTCCACGCCGATCACTTTAGTATTAGTATCGTCAAAAATAAGTTTAGTAACCATGCTGTCTTTGGAAACATGAAGATTTTTTCTTCCATTTATTGGGTGCAAATAAGCTCTACTAGAACTATGACGAGTTCCATTTTTCATTGACAGCTGAAGAAATGACACTCCTGATGGTTCTGCTCCATTATGATCCCCATATTTAAAACCCATTTCTTGTGCTGCTTTGACCCATGCTTTGCTTTTGCTTGTGCGAAAGGGGGCGTATTCGATATTAACATATCCATTATGTCCGTGATACACCGATTCATTGAAAGCTGGGATGTTGTAATTTTCAACTTTCTTGAAATATGGAAGTACTTCGTCCCACCCCCAGCCGTCGTTGCCCATTGCTTTCCAATGATCGTAGTCTGGTTTGGCTCCCCTCGTATATATCATATAATTTAATACGCTGGAACCTCCAACTACTTTTCCACGTGGCCAGTTACACTGATTGTTCTCAAATCCTGCACAATACTTATTAGATGGCATCGTTTTATAAGCCCAGTTAACGGATGTAAATTGAAGGTGACCCGCTAAAATGGGTACGTCCATTACATAGTTTTCATTACTTCCAGCTTCTATAAGTAAAACTTTCCAGTCTGGGATTTCAGTTAGTCGATTTGCAAGAACGCATCCTGCTGTGCCGGCTCCAACGATGATGAAGTCATATACAGACTGTAAGTTGGTTTCGTCGGATGGTTCGTCATCGAACTGCTTTGTTCCGTCTCGCATGAAGTTCAAAATAGACGATAAAGGGCTCGCGGGCTGTGTTTTGATTGGATACAAGAGGGTAAATAACACCCATGTTGCTACTACGAAAATTGGCGCGCTTTGTTTACGGCTCATCTGGAACGATCAAACATAAATTATTATTTTGTAGTTTCGTTCTGAGCAACTTTTAAAAGCCGGGCTTAAAAATTTTGTGATACTTATATTACTTTTTAACCGACTTCTTAAAAAAAAATTCGTATGTATATATATTTTATACATTAACCGGCCCGCGGGCTGGTTGTTGCCCATATATGCAATAGGGGATGATTTTAAAATTCACATGTACGTAATATTTAAATTTTTGTGTATTTATATTTTTGGATTGGAAATATTGTTATAGTCCGTATCTTAGTTAACATTTAATATTTGTTTCATTTAAACCGGGCCACTCGGTCAAAAGTAATTACAAATTAAATTCACTAAATAACTTGGCTGACACACTATACACTTGCGTGGTCAAAGGCGGCGCTATTTTAAATACTTTTAAAAATACTAAAATACTCTTTATAACATTAAAATAATTAATATTATATTCAAGTTTAGCATCATAGAAACCTGATCATTTTTAGGGTTCCGTACCTCAAAAGGAAAAAAAGGAAACCCTTATGGGATCACTCATGTGTCTGTCCGTCTGTCACAGCCAATTTGCTCCGAGTCTAATGGACCAATTAAGTTGAAATTTGGTACACGTATGTATTTCTGTGACTCGAACACGGACGTGTTATGTAAATTCATGAATTTGAATATGGGGGTCAATTTTGGGCGGCAAATAAGAAAATTAAAAAAATATATTTGCAAACTGTACCGTGCGATATATCAAATGAAAGGGCTTTACTGTGAGTGTCTCAAATATATTTTTATTAATAATTTTAAAATAAACTGTTTTAAAGTTATTTAAGAAAATAGACGTAAATTGACCATTCCCCACTCCCTTTATCTCCGAAACTACTGAGATTACAGGAAAACCTATAAGAAGTCTCTGGTCTTAAAATAACATGGTAAATCTCTTAATATTGTGCGTATGTATTTGGAATGTATGGGAGAACATGTTTGTCAACTACAATGTTAAGTTTGTTCTTGGGATAAATTTCATCCCAACTACGGAACCCTTCATTGTGCGTGGTCCGACACGCACTTGACCGATTTTTTGTTTTTCAAAAAATCGTAAGCGGTGAAGGTTTTTTTATGCTCTGGAAGGTACTGATAAACTTTTCTTTTTAAATCTGATAAATCCGGAAAGATAAAAGAAGTTGCCGTTGCAGTAGTCTCCTCTGGAATAGCCACCGCGTTGCTAAATAGTGACCGAATGGCACATTCGATACTTGAACAGCCATTAAACTTATAATCTCATGAGGAATGAATGCCAGTTTGTAACATAGCAAAACAGCGAGCGAGGACGAATGTTGCAGCACTGTAAACTGTTGGTTTGGAATTAATGTACGATGTCCTACAAAAGTGTAATCGAACTGCCAAAGAGAACTGCAAGAGTAACCAAAGTAACACGGAATATACTGGTGATTTTTTTTCCGTTTTGAAAAAAATTGGGTACAATAGGTGAACGGAGTAGAAGCCTATGGCATACCTAGTTTTTTTTTTTCAATAGCTTAGACAGAAATTGCTCTATTAATAAACAGTACACATTTGAAGTAAACTAGAACAATAAAAACAGATTTTTTTTTAAACTTTATAGATCGTTAAAAAATAAAGAAATTCAAATCATACGCACTACGCAGTGCGTATGATTTGAATTTCGATATTATTATTCTTTAAAAAAAAAATCTGAATTTTATTCAAAGTGTCTGACATTATTATCATTTTCGTGTCCACTTATTAGTGGACACTTTTTGATTATGATAATGACTTTTTTGACTATGATAGTGATGATAGAGAAATACCTTTCTTTTGGTATGCGCACTTGTTATGGTCCTTAAAATTTTTATGAGTTTAATATCTAAAGTTTTATTTAGGTGCTTACTCGCTTGTAGCCAATGCCGTAGTCCTCACAAGCACTACTACAACTTGCCACTTGTATTGTCACCAAATAAATACTGAGAAGAATGTTGATAAATTGACACCGTTTAGCTGTTTATAATAATTAAGAAGTCATTGACATGGTAATGCGAAGAAAATTATACCTAAATTAATAAAAGCATTTTAAACTCATTAACTGGATAGTTGGAATATGACAGAAAATTTTCTTTCTGGGTGGTTCCATTGATAGATCATTTTTTTAAAGATAAGATAAGATATGAGATTTTTTTCGTTAAGATAACATTTCTTTATTCGTTTAAACATTGTATACATACAAGAGCATGCAAGATTAACATCGTTTTACTCCAATCGTATTTACTCGTAAGTATCGGCGTACAAATATTTCCATAACATTGAAAAGAATTAACAATAAGAAAAATCAAAAAAATACCTAGAATATGCACTTAAAAATTTTATAATTCAGAAAATTTTAAAAATTTGAAATTATTTTTATGTTAGTATGACGTATGACGCGTCGCCTGTTCCTTTTTCTTAAACTTGGCTTGACACGCAGCCGCTTGTCCAGATCCATCCAGTTTAAAAAAAAATACGATTCAAAGAATTTGCGCACCCATAACTGAACACATTTCTAGAGTCGCGAACTTTGACACAAAAGACAAGTAGCCTATTCAGACATATCACGAATTCTTACAATCACGCATTCGGAAATCACGACAACTACAAACCTAATTAATGTACTAGCAAAAAAAAAAAAACAATGAAGATGTTACTTTGGTCTTGAAGACGTGCGCCACATGGCATAGAATCAAGTTTATAGTGAACTCTGTAGCAGCTAAAGCTCGAAGTCTGTTGCACAATAGTGATAGTAATAAAGTCGAGTCCTTTAACAACATTATGTCCAAATTTGACGGAGAGAAACGTACTCGTATAAACTTTTCTTTACGTCAGGGTTATGAGTCGAGATGCTACGCTGCTGTTGTTTCATTTAACACAAAGCGCCGTCTTTCCACTTTACATAGGCAAGTCTTGGGGAAAAGCCCCAGATCACTAGTGAATCAATTATAGGAGAGACGTTTTAACAACGTATTAGTAATTCTAATAATAATAATACCAAAGAAAGCAGTAAAGAGGTGAAGATTGCCAAAACCCAGATACCTCTTTGGAGTACGATCGATGACCGACCGATGGAGGACTTAAAAAAAAAAAACTAAGCACAGAGGAAGACAGAAAAAAAGTTGAAACCTCAACAATTCTTGAAAGAGATTCCAGCGAGTGGTAAGAACTCAGAAGGGAACTTCTAGCAGCCTCTAATTTCTTCAGTATAGGCGACAAAATTCTAGTGTTAAAAATTTAGTTAAAAATCTTATATAACCAAAAAAAAAATTATGCTGTAATACACATAGGTCATCCATAAAACATGGAATAGAAAGCGAAACAACAGCCATGGAACGACTAGCATCACAACTTAATATTAAATAAAATAGAGCCTTGTGGTTTTTTGTTATTGATAAAGAGTTACCATATTTAGGCGCAACTCCGAACGGAGTTGTGCACAATAGTGGAAATAAAGTGTTCAGCCTCTGCATTCGGGACTTCATTGGACGATGCAATAGATTAAAAAAAAATAGGTTTTGGAGGCAAACAAAAGATGGAGTTTCCATAAATTTAAAACAGCCTTGGTACAATCAGGTGCAGGGACAACTACACATAACCGGTAGGAAAACATGTTTTTTTGACGTATGGTCGGGATGCAAAAATCATATCAAAACTGAAATTATACACAGAGATGATCATGAATGTCATCGAAGCTAAATATTTTTTTGTTTTAACATATGTACATGTTTCCAGAGTTATGTGATCCCAGACATAAACGAAATATGAAAATTAGGGATTTAAGAGATTTCACATAAATTTTTATTTCTTTTGTCATCCTCCTCCTCCTCCATCCTCGTATTTTTTTCAAAAAGACTTCTTTAATATTCGTTTTATTCTAAACAGACGTCAACGCCAAAATGTTTGAAACTTTAAAATTGTCATTCCGGTGTGATCGGATATTCGGGCGCTAAAATATCTAATCTTCACTTTTATTCCCACGAAAGAATGATAGCAACATGCCTTTCAGAATCCCGTCTGTTCGTATAAAATACAATAAATTTGTCGATTCGGTCACTAATCTGATAAATAAATTTTCACACTACTTGACCACATTGCACATTATCATTTTTTATTGATATTCCATTAATTTGTTTTGAATAAAATAAAGATACTAAATCAAAATAACCACTGCTGTAATTTCATTAATTTGTTATAGTTGTTTTTACAAAATTGTTCAAACCCGGGAACCCGGGATTACTTATTTATTCAGAAAGGAAAGTCCACATTATTCATTCGTGGGAAGAAGTTTAGGTATATAAGCGCCCGATTATCCGATCACTCCCGATCTGTCACCGCCGTGGTGACAACTGTTTTAGAGCCCAATGACTTGTCACCAGACGAAATAATGACCATAATGCCTTGGAAGGTAGGTAGTCCTTTGGTGTGGGATGCAACATGTTTCGACTCCCTTGCATGTCACATCCCATCTTCCTAGCATGGCGGGCTGTGCTGGGGCGGCTACTGCAGGTGCGGTGCAAATACTTATTGGGACATATGTTCGCTCCAGTCTTATTGGGACATATGTTCGAGCCATTTGGGGCTGAAATACTAGGGCCATGGTGTCCGAATGCACACTTAGGTTTTCGAGACATCGCCAAGCGGCTAGTTGACTCTTTTTTGGCCAAAGAATCTAAAATAATTTTAGTTTGCTGTCGCTGTCTTAGGATGGTAATTGACAATGTATGGCGGCAGAGCAATGTTCTTTGGTCGGTCATAGAAAGCTAATCCAATATTACAGATTACGCGGTAAACTTTGCTTGCGTGATGTAGGATTGTGACGTCAGTCAGATGTCTGGCGTAGTTCGTTTGTGGCGGTATAGACGTCGCCAGCGCCACTCGCCACAAATGTTAATTTAATTTAAAAGTTGTTGCTATGCAAAAGTTGAAGGCCTCTTATGTTTTTTTTAGTTTTACTTCTTATTTAGCTGCCCATTTAAAAGATATACATCAGTCATTTTTTACAATACAATACAATGTGAAAAATAAATTTTATGTTAATGTAATAAATTAATATTAAGTTTAATCATGTTATTTCTTGGCATCCTTCCAACGATAGGACAGATTAATACAGATGGGACACTCCGCAAAATCATTTAAATAAAAAGCGACTCTTGCTACGACACAATTAAGTGCAATTTAAGTCGCACAACGCTTATTACCTACAGTTATATTCACCTACAAGTTGCCTCTCTTTCTATCGCGTAATTCTTATACCTTCTGACTCGTTAGGGTTGTCTTCTTTTACGACGCGGCGTGTGTCGAAGACACCGTGCGACTGTGCGAGCCGGCCGGTGCGCGGCAGCCCGCACTGAATTGGCCCGGCAAGTCGAGCCCGCCGCGTACTGGTAGCTTCATACCTAAACTGCGGAGTGTCCCATCTGTACTAATCTGTGACGATAGTTTAGTTTAGTTCACCCTAACCGAATGAGTTTGACAGTGGGAGCGGGATAGAAAGATACAAGGCGCGGGGAAGTGGGCGCAAAATATGAATTTGAGCTGAGATATTACACGCCCATAAGTTTGAATGTAGAGGGTATAGTTCGTGTCACGTAAGTTTACCGCTCTGAAACCAGGCTTTCCGATGCGCATGGCATGGCGCGTTGTTGTTTTAGTAATATTGACTACTGTGCAGTCATTTGTAGCCTACTTCAGAGCGGCAAACTTACATGACGCGAACTATAATCTTCGGAACTGCTGATCCGATTCCGAAAATTTTTTCACTTATGGGAGGCTAGATTATCCCTGAGTGTCATTGGATATGTTTTATGTTAAAACGAGAAACTTCCCGCGAATGGAATGCCGGGCAGAAGCTGGCCAGCCATAAAATTCGGTCGGTTGATACTAGGCATTCCGACGCGTAATTTTGGCAGGTATAGGATAGCACTAAACAAAACAACGGAGTCATCTTTGCATTTTTGTTGAATAATTTTAATATCTTTTGTCACTTGTTTTGTTATTGAATAACTTAACTATACCTACTCTTTCCAGCCATTTATTTTACATTCGACATAAGCACGCATTTGAAGTTCCTTATTTATTGACAGGCAAATCATAGACGAAAAATGTAATGAATACTTCATGGATGCTATTTTTTTTTTTTAAATAATATATCAACGTGTTTATTCGATTAAATCTTCTTCATAAATAAAGTCGATTGTTATAAAAATCAATTCAGTAACGCATTAGGACATCACTACTTGATTAGTACCACATAGTTGGTACCTACTCGAGATAGCAAAAGTAGAATAAATGGTTGGAGAGATTATAAACATAATTAATTGGTCAGACTTAACAATACCCTAGTTGTCGATGTAGCTTCATAACAACTGCTTCCAATATTGTGATTATTGTGAATCGATTAATTTCTTATCTTGTCCCCATTATCATCCAGTACCCCACATAAATATTTTCCCGTTGTTTTTTTTTTATCTTAAACAATACCCGTATGTGAAGTTGTCTGATTTAAGGGCGAAGCTCCAGGTAGCCCGCGAAATTAAAATTTTCTTACGTTTTTTGCAATTTGCAAGTCAGTATTAGGTTGTATGTTGATTATATTATGATTCGCGACCGTAACATGTATGTATTTACAAAATTATAATTTTTAGAATCAGTAATAAATACAACTTCTTAAATTAGTATAATCCTAAATGTCAAGATTTCATGAAATATTCATTCATTAGGATTATATGAACTTAGAGAGTTGAATTGATAATTTTAAGGATTATATTTCTATAAATACAGACTTGTTACGGTCGCGAATCATATTTAGATCAACATACAACCTGATGCGACCTGCAAATTGCAAAAAAACTTAAGAAAATTCAAATTTCACGGGCTACTGGGAGCTTTCGCCGTAATAACTAATTACATATTTAATAATAACTTGATTGTAAGGCACATTGTAGATACAAATAAATTTAGAAAATATAAAATATAACGTTAAGTCATTTGACTTATAAAATAAACAATTTTTTTAACACATTCCAAATACCTACTTAAATTTAAGGCGTTTATTTAAAAACGTTGCTAAAAGTTATGTAATAGTTAGAGACTGTTTGACCTTATATTGTTTATGTTTAAACGCCATAAATAAAGGGCATAACTACAATTTATTCTCTGTTAAACTGGGTGACACCGTTATCAAGTATCTATTAGTAGAAAACTGGTTATTTATAAACTTAAATTTTTTACTTTAGTGAGGTAAAATTATCTTATCACAAAATATTGACTATTTCCCTTGTTTAAAATCTATATTTATTCCAAGATTGAACTTGTTTCTTATAGGATTTTTTAACATTCAATAAATTATTATTGACAATTTGATAAAATTGCACATCAACGGACAATATACTACTGTTGAAGGACATCATTCAAGTTTCGAACAATTTGTACCCAAAAACTAAGCCAGTAAAAAAAAAAAAACGGTTTTCTTATGGGAAATAACACTCTCAACATTTTTTACTACCGCAACGAGAGTACCTATACAATTAACCCTTCCGCTGCTATATTAGTTTGAAAATACTAAAAACCATATTTTGGTTAAAATGTTTCGAGCATTATTATGTTTACAACGCGAATAACCTAGCTACCTCATCATCGTCTTCATTTCAGTCGGAACACGTCAACTGCTGGACATAGGCCTCCCAAGCATCGATATTTCGACCGGTTCTGTGATTCTCGCATCCAGCAGATTCCTGCGGTCTTCGCCAAGTCATCGGTACACTTTGTGGGAGGCCTTCCAACGCTTCGTCTTCCATATTCAGGGTGTTATTTCCCATAAGAAAACAGCATTTTTGTTTTATGTACTTTAGTTTTGGGTACGAAATTAATGATGTCCTTTATTGTGGCTAAAATTACATCACAGATGTACTCGAGTAAATAAATATTCTTTGCATCGGATGTGTATTATCTTAATTTACCATAGTCTTTTTTGATCATGTCTGCTCCTTTTTCAGCTATCATGAAAACGGGGGCGTTCGTATGACTTGACACTATTTCTGGCATTACACTGGCGTCCATCACTCTTATGCCTTCGATACCGTGGATTTTCAATCTCGGACTGACCACTGCCGAGGGATCACTCTCCATTCCCATTTTGCAAGTTCCGCTTTGATGATAAATAGTAAAGGTGAACATCTGTGCTTGACAAGCAAAGTAAGCATCACTACCAAAAGGACCATGTTTCAAACAATCTTCGATCGGTACATCATATAATTTTGCACCTATTTTTTTCATAGCCGGTTGTCTTGCTATTTGCACGGCTACTTTTATTCCTTCTACAATTTTCTGCAAGTCTTCGGGATATTCGAAATAATTCGGAATTAAAGCCGGATGTGCCTTTGGATTTCTACTCCGCAGCATGACCCTTCCCTTTGATTTAGGACGCATTAACATTGGAAAGACCATAAAAGCATCAGATTTGCCTAAAGGTCCATATGTATCAGTAAATATTTGATCATCAAAGCCGAAATTTCGACGTATCAGTGGATCTGAATTCAGTCCACCAGATATAAAGAGCAGTTCCATATCTGGCCAGCCCGTAGAATTGAACTTATCCTTTAGATCCATAAATACTAGAGCTTCACATCCACCAGGGATGGAAAGTGGACCTTTGTGTGACTTCATCCATTTAAAAATTAAATCTAAATGGTTTAACACGTATTCAGTCGATATTGTTACTTTTTGTTGTTGAACAATAAACTGAACTCCACCAGCCGCTATGTGATCCATTAGATTATATCCGACAGGTAAATCTTTCACAACATTGATTCTCATCGATTCCAAATGATTTCTTGGTCCGATACCAGATAACATTAACAATTGCGGAGTATTGATAGCACCGGCAGATAAAATCACTTCTTTCTTTACTAAAACTTTATGTTTTTTGTTTTGTTTTTCAAATTCCACGCCAATCACTTTAGTATTGGTATCGTCAAAAATAAGTTTAGTGACCATACTGCCTTTTGACACATGAAGATTTTTTCTTCCATTTATTGGGTGCAAATAAGCTCTACTAGAACTATGACGAGTTCCATTTTTCATTGACAACTGAAGAAATGACACTGCTGATGGTTCTGCTCCATTGTAGTCTCCATATTTAAAACCCATTTCTTGTGCTGCTTTTACCCAAGCTTTACCCTTAGTAGTACGGAATGGGGCGTATTCAACATTGAGATGGCCACTGTGTCCATGATACTTTGGATCATCGAATGACGGTATGTTGTAGTTTTCAATTTTTTTGAAATATGGGAGAACATCGTCCCACCCCCAACCATCATTGCCCATTGCTTCCCAGCTATCATAGTCTGGCTTAGTTCCTCGCGTGTATATCATGTAATTTAATACACTAGATCCACCAACTACTTTTCCACGTGGCCAGTTACATTGCTGGTTCTCAAATCCCGCACAATATTTATTGGATGGCATTGTTTTATAAGCCCAGTTAGCTGAAGTGAATTGCAGATAGTTAGCAACAATAGGAATATCCATAACAAAATTTTCATTGGCTCCAGCTTCAATTAGTAAAACTTTCCAGTCTGGGATTTCAGTTAGTCGATTAGCGAGCACGCATCCTGCGGTGCCAGCCCCGACGATGATGAAGTCATATTCTGTCAATATGTTATTTTGATCTGGTGGTTCGTTATCCAGCTGATTGGAGCCCTCATTCAGAAAGTTCATGATTGACGAGAGTGGGTTGACGAACTGTGTTTCTGTGGGAAGCAGAAGGGCGTAAAGCACCCATGTCGCCGTCGCCAGGTGCGGCGCACGATGCTGATGTCTCATCTAGAAAATTCAAAGGAATTGATTAGACACTGTGCTACTGTATTATGTGTCTACTGTATTATGGTCTTAAATAAGGTATATTTTGTGGAATAGTGATGAATAAAACTAAATTTTATTTTTAACAATATTGATTCTATTAAGAATTATCAACGTTCAAGCGGAAGTCGACTTCTGAGGGGCTACTCACACGGGTACAATATTCAATTTAGATACTAAGGAAAACGCTGAAGCAGAAAGAGATCGGGCTTTCCTAAAAAAGTATCATGACAATGTTTTCATTGTTATTGTTATGGACTCAAAGTTGATGTCGAGTATCGCCGAGGTTGGCGATACCTGTCCACAACAAACGAATGCATAAAATGTTTACGTGACTTGGCGTTTAAAGTGGCCAGTATCAGGCCTTCGCATGTCGACTAAGTAGTAAGGTGCTGTTTTCCTGCTAGACGGTCCAGCAGTCAGCCGCATTTAATTAGGAATCGAGGTGTCTTGAGATTACTGACGTACATTTTGTATGCATTTAACCTTAGTTTATCACGACCTAAAAATCATTTAAATATAATTTCATGAATTTTGGAATCTGCAAATGTAATTAAATAAGTAACCGAATTTCAAACAGATAATTATTATTATTCAAAGAAAAGTACCTACTGGACTTACAGAGTACAATTTTTTATGTCTAGCATGAAGCATCATCACCATAGTGTCACGTGTGACTAATTTATTTTAATAAGACAGTAGAGTACAATAACCTAACACATTCATTATGATTTAAAGTCCTAGGTCAAATGTTAGTTTTTGTTGTGTATGTAAACTTTGTAGGTATCATATTAACATTAGTAGAATGGTTATTAGTTATTCAATAAGTACAAAGTAAAGTTAACCTACCTATGATTGAGGTGATTTATTGAATTCACAACAAATCTACGTATTGGTGTAGGTTTAAGTATTATCTATTCTATTGGATGTGCCTACAGTGGGTGCACTAAGTATTATCTATTCTATTGGATGTGCCTACAGTGGGTGCACTAAGTATTATCTATTCTATTGGATGTGCCTACAGTGGGTGCACTAAGTATTATCTATTCTATTGGATGTGCCTACAGTCGGTGCACTAAGTATTATCTATTCTATTGGATGTGCCTACAATCGGTGCACTAAGTATTATCTATTCTATTGGATGTGCCTACAATCGGTGCACTAAGTATTATCTATTCTATTGGATGTGCCTACAGTAGGTGCACTAAGTACCTATTATGTATTCTATTGGATGTGCCTACAATCGGTGCACTAAGTATTATCTATTCTATTGGATGTGCCTACAGTCGGTGCACTACGGCCGATTTATCGGGTCGCGCACGTTTGGTAACGCTCGCGTATGACAATCCTACTTCTTACTAATATTATAAATGCGAAAGTTTGGATGGATGGATGGATAGATGTTTGTTCCTCAATCACGCCCGAACGGCTGATCGGATCTGGATGAAATTTAGCACAGAGATAGTTTATAACCTGGATTAACACATAGGATACTTTATACCCCTATATTCCTACGGGTTCGAGATTTACGCGGGTGAAACCGCGGAGAGCTGCTAGTGCTACATATATGTACATTGGTTATGTTTGTAGATATTACGTTACTGAGCACACCTTAAAGTACAGTCAGACTAAAAAATTCTGGTGCGCCGAATTTAATCTTGGCAGGTCCGAACAGAGGCACTAAGAAGTTTCGCGCATGTTCTTTCACCCCCACTTCATGTCACCATTTCTTTCCTAAAAAACCTTACTGCACAGCCTTCTGTGTTAAGTTCGGACCTGCCAAGACAAATCGGCCCCGGCAAGACTAAGCGGATTAGCTGTTGCAATAGACTCCGGAACATAGCCATTAGGTCCCGAAACTTTAGAAAAGGGTCATTTTAACCAGACTTCATTAGAATTTAACTTTAGACTTACGATGATTGTGAAGTGCCGATACGCGGCGCGAGTCTTGGAAGCAATTAGCTACATTTAGTACAATTATTTACATAAATATTGTTTCGGTCGATAACGTTTTCACCCCCCTAAACCTTTACTAAATGAGACAATTTTCGCGTGTCATTACATTCAGTACACCTTAATCTAGGTCTGTATGTTTTATTATTTAGTAAATCAATTTAATATAATTAAAAAAAAAACGCCGAGGAAGATTTTATGTCAAAAATATAGATATTTATATGCTAATAACTTATATCGTATGCAATATTTCTTTATAATAAAAACGTACGGACCTAGTTTTTCATTATACCTACAACATTTCCAAAACATATGAAAATTAGACTGTGTTTACGGGGAGAAAAACGTTATCGCTTTTTGTATGAAAATTTACAGCTTTACAATCCTCTAAGGTTTAAACTATTTTAATTTTCATCTTCCTTTGCTGGGTAAGCAAACAAAGAAAGGAGAAGATAATATGGTTTAGTTATCGATGATATTTGCGGAAGCTCGACAGCCGGCGCATATTATATTTAGGTATTGTTATTTCTTAAAATTTTGATATAATATAAACTTACATGTGTGGACCGGAATCAGAAATGTGAGTGACATTTCTGTTTGTAGCGCGAAGACCTTGTTATATTGTTAATGTTACGCAAATTTTTCTATGCAACTCGTTATCTTTCCGATTTTACACAGAAATATTATCCAATAAGTTACTAATAATATTGTACATTATTGCGTAGATTGGATAATAATTATTGCTAAAGTAGAAGTCAAGGTTGCAATTAGAATTAGTATCTATTTGACGGGCATTACGATTTAGGGCCGGTTTTTGATCCGTAGTTAACTCAACCAATGGTCAAACATGTTTGAATTTTGGCTAAATGTGTTTGCCATAATGCCATTAGTTATAGTTATTAATATTTCTTATAATATTATGTGTTTAGTACATTATCTTTGCACAAATCTATAAGTAGTAGCTGTAGATAATCCGTTCCTGAGCTCGGCCAGGTGGCCTCCGACACTGGCCGTAGCATCAGTTTGCACCTTATTATTTATTACTAGCTTTTGCCCATGGCTTCGCCCGCATGTATGTCGGAAATTATCCCATGGGAACGTACCAGGATAAAAATTATCCTATGTCCTAATCCATGTGCTAAATTTTATCCAAATCCGTTGAGCCGTTTTAGCGTGAAAGCGTAACAAACAAACAGAGCATTTATAATACTCGGTGCGATTTTAATCACCGTTATCCTCTTGAGTGGTCATTGTACTTGTCATTATGAACAACTTTTAGTAAGGTTCCAAACCTGAAATCGACTAACGACCCCTTAGAGGATAACGGTGATTAAAATTACATCCTGTATTAGTTAGGATTCGGCACTGACTGCACTGCGGTCAAGATATTGATTTTTAGTTGCTTTTCCCGAAATTATCAGACTTTAAATGTCACCAAGGAGGCGGACTCCTACCTGCCTCTTTCCAAAATATGCTATAGGTAAATCTAAATACTTCCTAATCCATTTTAGTGAAAAGGAAAACTACGACATAGGTTATTAAACCTAAGGACCAATGAGGTCATGAGAATTATCTCATGACCTCATTGGTCCTTTAGTCCGCATCTCACGGCCAGGCTAAACAGAGGTATTGATATTCTGATCAGTTTCAAGCCTGATCTTTTCCTCTTCCGATCATAGAAAAGAACCCAGGTCATCATTGAGCATCGATTTTCCTCATTTTGTGTCATCAGTTCATCACAGAAGCCAACACTATACTATACTGTATAATGGCTTATTATACCAGTTGGCTGCGACATATCGACTGCTGGAAAACATATATGTAGGTAGGTCGAGCCGGTCTCACAATCTCACCGTGAAAACTTGCTGAAGTGAGCTTGAACTGTCATTCCACCTGACGCTAGTGATTCTAAGGGTTGACAGCTCACTCAGTGAAATGAGTTTGAAACTCATTTCCCCAAAGTTTTCACCTGTTAGATTTTTAGGGTTCCGTAGTCAACAAGGAACCCTTAAATAGTTTTGCCATGTCCGTCTGTCTGTCTGTCTGCGGCTTAGCTCTGAGACTCTTAGTACTAGACGCTGTAATTTGGCATGGGTATACATATTAATCACGCTAACAAAGTGGTAAAATAAAATCTTGAAAAAAAAAATTGTAGTGTAGGTACAGACGCCAGCAGGTCAAGCTACCCGAAACTATCAACCTTGAACCTAATGCTTTGGCGATAAAGTTGAAAATATATGACAGCTACTACAATAGCTTGATGTGCTGGCGTCTGTACAATTTCTTTTTTTTTCATTAAAAAAAGATGCACATAAAGTGGGGATGATATTATTTTTTCTCATCTATCGCATGGTGTGGGGCATCGTTGAATAGGTCGTTCAAAATTATTGCGGGCGTGCGGAACTCATTTTTCGATTCAGGGATCCGTTTGCGTAATATTAAGCTTTAAATTACTAATTTTTGTTAGAGTCAAGTGTCCATCTAGCTAAATGGGTATGTTTGGATATGTGGAAATATTCACGTCAGTAGAATATATAAAGAAGTTAAAAGGAAAACTATCACAGCTAAATAGGCTTTACAAGTTAACGAATAATATTCGGCCAACTTACATTTTGCAGTTGGAATGTAACATGTTTTTCAACTACAATTATAAGTTTGTTCTTGGGATAAATTTTCATCCTAACTACTCCCTTCATTGTGCGTGGTCCGACACGCACTTCGCCAGTTTTTTTTTACAGAATAGCACTACTGGTGATTTTTTTTACTGTTTGTATCTCCTGTGCGTGTCCCAAATAAAATATTTTTCTTTCTTTCCTTCTTCTTTCTTTCTTTCTTGGTACGGAGTTCCCTGGTTTCGGAAACTGGTTTAATTTCATGGGAGAATGTACAGACGCCAGCAGGTCAACCTACCCGAAACTGTCAGATTTTCCCAATCAACATTGAACCTAATGCTTTAGCAATAAACTCGAAAATCTATTAAAGAAATCTGACAGATTGTAGTAGCTTGATGTGCTGGCGTCTGTACAATATACCTATTGCTTGCGGCTCGAAACGGACGCGCGACAAGCCTCGTGAATGGTCACGGCCATGGTTAATTAATACATAATCGTTACATTTAATGCGAATATAATAACGTCACGCTAGAAACACCGTTTTTTGTGGTTTGAATGCGGAGTTTTGTGGTCTGTGTTACATCAACACTATCGTAATCAGACTTGTCTAATATGTGTGTGTCTGATATTTGTCATACAGCATTGTTATTCTGTACAAATCTCACCGTGAAAACTTAGGTGAGGTGAGCGTGGAGTGAGCTGTTTACACATATAGTGTAAATCCCTAGGCATCAGGTGTGTTGACAGCTCACTTCACCTAAGTTTTCACGGTGAGATTTGTACAGAATAGACTGACTGGTGTGTAGTATGTTTAATAATAAAACGCATCAAAATACCTGTCTTATTTTTGAAAATGATGTGGGTAGGTATTCTAATGTATTCAATGCACTGTTACTAGTAAGTGACAATCATGAAGAGTTGGTTAACACCGTCGTCGTCCTGTTTTACTTCCATTCATTTTAATAAGCCGTCCTATCATCGTGTATCCATTTTTGTGGTATGCAAATACAATGGCTTTCTTTTATTTTTGCCATATACAATTTAAAAATATACATGCTCTTCAGCTCTCAGCTTTTTCATGTCATTACAAATCCAAGTAGCCACAATTTTTTAAAACTTGATTTTAAGTAAACTGATTAAACTCGCTGACTATCATATCCATGCGAACTTCCTTAAACATAGTCGTAGACATAAAAAACTTAGATAAAAAAAAAAAAAACTTGGAACCGGAGTTTTGAACCGCCTAATAAAATTGGCGAGACCCAAAAATAAAGTGACTGTCCGTATTGTCCTTCAAAATATACAACTAATAGGTTAACAATGAATATTTCATAACAATTTGTGAATTATATAAGTTTCGAGGTTCTTGAATCCGGAAAACAACGGAATTTTTGAATTACTTACATTGTTCGAAAGTTAAAATCATCGATGAGCTTTGATTATTTTCCTAAAGGTAGATACTTTTTTTAAATTAGCTTATTGTATTTAAGAAAAATAATACTACAAAACATTAGTTATCTAGGTATATGGTCATCTACTATTTTAAGCTATATCTACGACTGATTTAAAAATGACTAATAATTTAACATTTTAAAACTAGTCTAGTCTGTTGGTCTTCCTGAATCAGTCAAAGTGACAAGACAAAGTGCGAGATTTGAAAAAAAATCTATTAATATGCACGTCAGATTTTAATGCCTGGTTTAGAATTTGATACTGACTACCTGCTTCAAGACTTCCTGACAATATTGGTCCTTCTGGTCGGAGTTCGTAGTCTGTTAGAGTCTTCCTGAATCATTCAAAGTGACAAGACAAAGTGCAAGGTTTGAAAAAAAAAATCTATTACTGTTTAATATGCACGTCAGATTTTTAATGACTGGTTTAGAATTTCATACTGACTACCTGCTTCAAGACTTCCTGACAATAATTGATTTGGATAAACATGGGACCAATTGATGACTTGTCACAGGCGGCTTGTGCCAGGTGGGCAAATTTCGCCAGAAATACCTACAAATTTTCGGGCGTATTCTACACACAGGTCGTTCTGCGAATTCGGGTTGAAAACTGATGCGTTTTTACTGGGATTTATATAAAAATACTACATTAAAAAAAAAAAAACATGCAACCACATATTTTGTAACCTATACGTAGTATTTACATTTTTTGGTGACAAAATAGCATGGTTTTTGTAAATTGTTTTTTATAAGTATTGGAATCTCTCTTAGCAAAGTTGGTAACTATTACCGTTGTTTTAACAAACGCACATGGCCATGGTGTAGGTATAATTTAAAAAAAAATCATTAGGGATAGTGCATAAATGGTTAAAAATAATGGTTGTGTGACAAAGTTGAAACAGAGATTGTAAGCCATGCAGTAAGAATTGTTAAAACCGCATGGGTCATTATCACTCATTAGCAGTTAATAATTTAGTAAATGGAAGACAGTATACTTGCACTGTTTGCTTAGAGCTGTTCCGCGATAAATTCAATTATGATAAAACATCAATCGTTTATCGTTATTAGAACTTGCCAGAAGAGTGAGAACTCGTCTTCTTGCTTTTTGGTTAGATCAGTTTCATGATACAACAACATGAATGTAAGTAATTATTTATTAATTATTTGGAAAATAAAGATTCTATATATCTGTAAAGTTTTTCAGCAATTTCGCTTGTCTGAAGAACTCACAATAACGTGATGATAATTCATAATTTGTATTTCTTGACTTTAATTCCATTATTTTCTTAATTGATTGGTTAATAATAGTAGAACCACGTTTTTTTTTCAGATAATTACTAAATATTTTAAGATAAATAACTCTTGAGTGTATTAACATTAATTTATATTATTGTAACTAGATTGGGATACTTTCTATAATTTTGTTAAGGCCGCAATTACTTACTTTAAAAATAAATTAATTCCGATTCCAATATGGCACAACACGACACAGATACAGTCACACACTGCGCGCGTTCTATTTAGCGCGCCACTCGGTCGTTACTTGAGAGGCTTATGCGCAGGCGGCGCAGGATCGACAGCCCTTCGCGCTCCACTGCTTCGCGAGGGAAGCGCTGTCGATGTTTTATTCAGGCGACGAAAAAATTACGTGCGCACTACGGCACATACGCTATACACGCAACACACGCCCGTGACCTTTTCACTTGCGTTCAAGTACACCTGTTAAACGCATACCGCACCTGAATTTTGAAGATGCGCTGACTCGCTGAGTAGATACTTATTGTAGATTTTCTTTCTTTGACATTGAAAGTAGATGTGTTGTTTGTTCGCAAGGAAAGTGAAGATCTTTCACTGTAGGGACATAGTAGTCTACTTGTATTTTATGTATATATTAAAACTTTATGCACAAGTAAAAAACAAATACCGTACAAAGCCGGACTTAATGCCTGAAGCATTTTCTACCAGTCAACTTTAGGGTGAAGCAGAGAGAAAATATGGCAGGTGCAATATAAAGGATAGATAATATGAAAATAACTATAAAATACAAGAATAAATACATCGATAATATTTTATTTCTACCTGAAGCGTTAGGTTTTGGTGCTTACTGGAAATATGTAGATGTTTCAGGCATCACAATCAAAACAGTATAGTAGTCATTTCCATATTCGTGTGACAGCTACAGCCTTGGCCAAAAGTATTAAGCACTCTACAAATGATTGTATTTTATTTTCTTTTATTGGGGAAACTTACAGATAACGTAGACATTCTCCTTACACAATACGAAACTGAAGGCCACTGCTAAACACTGAAAATTAAAATGAAAAAAAGGTCGGTACAAAATACCTATAACATAAATTAGGAAACAAACTAAAAATCATTTAGACTTTTTTTTTTGTCTGTGTTCATACTAAATACAAATAAGTATATAGATTAAATAAATAAAAAAAAGTAATATTTATTGGGTCCAAACTTTGCTTTAATCATCGCAGCGAAGAAACTTTGTGCAATCATCAGTACTTATGGCATCTCAATCATTTGTTAAGGGGGAAGCGTCAGGGTAGCCCGCGAAATTCAATTTTTTTGCAATTTAGGTACCTTGCCTATATATATATATATATATACGTCCTTACTAGCTGACCCGACAGACGTTGTCCTGTCCAAATTTGATGTATGAGAAAATTAATTTTCTTTCGTGTATTTTTCGAAGTTTTAATAGTTATTCTGCTATTCGGGACGGAGACAAATACAACAAATCAAAAGACATGAAAATCGGTCCAGCCATTCTCGAGTTACAAGTGTTCGAAGAAACCCGACTTTGTTTTATATATATAGATATGAAAACATTATGTACATACAAAATAATATAGTCTACATTTTTTTAGTAAGATAAGTGACAGGTTTTTTTTATGATGGGTTTGCTCTTGACTCTAGTCTAGGTCGGACGCGACAGAGACAGGGTCGACGGTCACTCTCACTTTGAAGAGATTAGGGTTGTAATGCGCTCGGAAATACAGACGCAGGTAGTGAGTTTCACTCTTTTGTTGTGCGCATTATAAAAGTCATTTGGAAGTGCTTAGTGCGAATCAGTGGAATAGCAACTAGGTAGGTAGGCTTCACGGGCTATTTGTATTAAGCGACATCCTGGCCGATATTGAGTTATTATCATATACCTGCATTATAAAGTGAAAAACGTAAAAAACTGAGATATACACTATTGATTATTAACCGTCGATAGGCCACTTTTTCGTAAAAACATATTGATACTTTTTTACAATGTTCTTTTTTCCGAATAATGAAACTTTGAAATGCTCTCCTGTAAAGTTCCAACCATGTCGCTTAATACAAATATCCCGTGAACCCTCGATATAAACACAAGAAATAGGAACAAATTAGGTCAACCACGTTTCAGATTGTCTAAAGTAGGTACGTGACACACTTCTTTATGGGGTGTAAAATGTTATATTAAAATACCACTCGATATTCTTCAACTAAATGAGAAGAAATTTAAAACATGCATTAAACGCACACTATGTAGACAAGCATAAGTTGGATGATGTTGATTACATCGTAGATAACAATGCTTGGCTTCATGCTGGTCCTGCTCCACAACCACTTCGCTCCACTTGTTAACATTTTCATATTTGGATGAGATCTTCCCCTATTCTTCTGACATTACGATTTTATTGTTTATTTTTATTTAATCGGGTTTTAAACTGTTGTTGTTAATAGGTAAAAATGATTTTCTTTCCTTTTGGTAGTAAATTTTTATTCATCTCTAAATACAGTGGAAAATATACTGCAGCCGTAAGCAAAAAGGGTGTTTCTACAGAAATATTGAAATGGAGAAAAAAATATTTTGTCCTGTTTAAAATACAAAAGCAGATGCGTCTTTTAATAGTAAGAATTATTAGGTTTTCGTTAAGTTTATGCCAATATAAAAAATACTGGTAGATGCGTCTTTTTTTGTTGAATCCGATTATGTAAATAACTCTATTTCGAAAAAAATGTCAGATACGTCCTTTTTTCCTTATGACGGCAGTATAGTTTTGTATAATTTAGAAGCATTTTGCCAATTTGAATGTGAGTACCATGGAGCTGTTTTTGATTTTATGATTTAGGTAAGTTTGTCTTCGACGAGCATGGCAGTTGCGAGTATGTCATGCTCACTTAAATGTCTCGCTGATGGTGGCGCGTGAGTTGGATCATTCATTCGGTTCCCTACAAAATGGTTGAGCTGGATGGTGCTGATCCACGCTTCATGTTCGTGAACGGGCCAGTTAAGACTGGTCATGTCTTAACTGCGAGGGCTTATTTTTTAATCTTATATATTTTTTTTGTTTTTTACAAGTTAAAATACAGATCCAAAGACACCGACTTTCGAAATTAAAGTTATTTTTCACTATGTTGTGTTTTTTTTTAAGTTTTTTATTTTTCATTTTTTAGTCGGTCAGTTTGTAATATGTCATCACCTTTTACAAAATATTGCTTTTCCCGATGCTGGGACGTTAATTGTTGACTACCACTACCATAAGCATTGTGACGAGCATATGTACATTACTTAGCAACCATTATTAAAGTACCTAATCGAATCGCAACCCGTGAAATACTTATTATTGAGTAGTTCCAGTGGCCATCTGTGGTCTTCATCATCAGTTCCACTTGACCAAATGGTGCTTTCCAAGAACAAATGCACGAGTTACTATAAAACATACCCAAATCGCTATAGGTGTGCCTATAATATTTGAAGATTTCCGTCAATTTCTCCAGGATCTCATCATCAGATACTGACCTGATGATAATGGGACCAACTATAAAGCATACCCTTTCAAACACAAAAATAATTTTCTAAATCGGTCCAGAGTCGAGTAATCGGGGCACATACATAAAATAAAAAACAATAAAAGTTTCCGACGAACTGAGAACCTCCTCCTTTTTTGTGAAGTCGATTAAAAACATTTAAAAAACATTGAAGTTACATTGGTTGTATTTTTTTTGTAAATAATTAGTATTTAATTGTGTTTAATGATATAAAAAACTTAACTCAAAGTTGGATTCGTTGGATCATACAGCATTAGACCAATCTTCTTCGGTATAATGTTGGTGTCGTAGAGCTCATTCTAAGCGGTTCTTTTTGTTGTTCTCAGGAAGCAGGGGTTCTTCCTGGTTTACAGAATTTTAAACCAGTTTTTTGCCCTTCGAGAACTAATTGCATACCATGTCCTCCGACAGAGCTGCAATCGTAAACATTCTGTTTACGATTCTACTTTCTATTTTTGCTTGAGCATAGTTATCGATATAGCGTGTGCTAGCTGACATATGGCAAATATTATAATTTAATGTTTTGTGTTGCGTAATGTAAATTATTTTGCGTACTATTGTATAGAATCATTTTTATTATATTGCGCCACTTCTTCCCAGCTAAAGCACTAGGAAGTGGTGAGGGGCGGGCGTTGGGGGACTGTCTTATATAATTTTGACGTTCGAAAAGGCATACTGAGTTTTGATTTTGAATCTGGATTTTTATCCGTTTTTCTTTACAAAGTTCATTTTGTTTCGGTATTTCGTAAAATAGGCAGTCTCTACTTCACAAATAAATAACAAACACTAGTTTCTTGACACTACCAGAGGGACTGGAAGGTTTTGAGCCGATGTACCCTTCATGTGTCATTATAGTCTCGCGCTGCATATTACTAATTTGCGAATACACTCTTTAGTTTCATGTCATTAGCATCATTAGGCTTTTAATTCATACCTCCGTACGTACCTCCGTAGGTACCACATCGTCACTGGTTTCACTTGTTGTTGTCTTCTAATAAATATAATTTAGTCCAGCATAATGGCTGATTACCCTATCTCTTAAGATACAGGCCAAGCCTAGTTTAAGGGATAGAGTTTACTCCTATGTTAAAGTTATATTGAATTAAGTCAACTGAATGTATGCAGTGCAATGTGATTTTTGTTTAGATAGGAAATAAAATTCCAAAGGGAATTCCAAATCTAGGGTCCCGAGATTTTGACATATCTCGGGACCCTGGGGTCCCGGACCTTTGGAAGGCGTACGAGGGGCCGAAACCAACTCGCAGAGGCTCCTTAGACAATTTTAAATGATGAGAAGTCACCAACCGACGCTTATCCATCCATATATGCACTCTGCAAGTGCACCCAAGGATCATGGATGCATCTTACTGGAATACCTACTTCCGAGCACATTTGGTCTTTCGTATCTCTACTCAAGCCGGCCAATAAAGGCAATAAAGAGGTGGGAGCTCTGTTCCTCGTCAATGTTCACTCAAGCCGGCCAATAAAGGCAATAAAGAGGTGGGAGCTCTGTTCCTCGTCAATGTTCACTCAAGCCGGCCAATAAAGGCAATAAAGAGGTGGGAGCTCTGTTCCTCGTCAATGTTCACTCAAGCCGGCCAATAAAGGCAATAAAGAGGTGGGAGCTCTGTTCCTCGTCAATGTTCACTCAAGCCGGCCAATAAAGGCAATAAAGAGGTGGGAGCTCTGTTCCTCGTCAATGTTCACTCAAGCCGGCCAATAAAGGCAATAAAGAGGTGGGAGCTCTGTTCCTCGTCAATGTTCACTCCAGCCGGCCAATACAGGCAAGCTAGTGGTGAAGAACAAGACTTCTCCCGGGAGATAGGGCCATTGGGTTGCTTCTGCCCAACAGCTCGCTACAGGCTTCCCTGCGGATTTATGTATGTCTCTTAGTCTGGCTTCCTATCTTAGACCTGTTTCGGGAAAGTAAACTCTACCGGCACAGAACCAGAGTTCGGGAGCTCGCAATTTTTATTATCATTATTTTTTATTATTTATTATTCTAAACATGTTATATATAATTTTATTGACAAAAAATATACCACAGACCATCGCGGGTTTAACCGTGGTACATTAGACACAATCATCTCGGCACATTTATTACCTAGATGTACCCACACGTCAAGGAATGTTTTTTTAATACTTTTTAGGGTTCCGTACCTCAAAAGGAAAAAAAACGGAACACTTATAGGATCACTCGTGTGTCTGTCTGTCCGTCTGTCACAGTCAATTTGCTCCGAATCTAATGGACCGATTAAGTTGAAATTTGGTACACGTATGAATTTCTGTGACCCAAACTCGGACGTGTAACGTGAATAAACGAATTTGGAATCTGGGGGTCAATTTTGGGGGACAAATAAGAAAATTAAAAAAAAAAGTTTTGCAACTGTACCGTGTGACGTATCAAATGAAAGGTCTTACTGTGAGGGTCTCAAATATATATTTTTTATAAATTTAAAATAAATAATTTTAAAGTTATTTAAGAAAAATAGACGAAAATTGACCATTCCCCTCTTATCTCCGAAAGTACTGAGTCTAAAATTAAAAAAAAATAGTTCAATACCTATAGATTACAGGAAAACCTATAAGAAGCCTATGGTCTTAAAACAACATGGTAAATCTCTCAATATTGTGCATACAGACTTACATTTGCAATTGGAATGTATGGGAGCACATGTTTTTCAACTACAATGTTAAGTTTGTTCTTGAGATTCATCCCAAGTGCGGAACGCTTCATTGTGCGTAGTCCGATACACACTTAGCCGGTTTTTTACAACTATCCTTGTTTATTACATCACTGATTTCGGTAGGTAGGCCATTCAGTATTGATGGCAGCATGCATTCACACGTCTGTTGTCCGTAAACATTATTATATGGAGGTGTCTTAAGGGCTCGTATAGACGGCACCGCCACCGCGCCGCTGCCGCGCGGTCGCCGCACCTCTAAGCTGTGTACACGAGTCGCGTCCGCGCCGCCGCCGCACCTCAGAGCTGTGTACACGAGTCGCGTCCGCGCCGCCGCCGCACCTCAGAGCTGTGTACACGAGTCGCGTCCGCGCCGCCGCCGCACCTCAGAGCTGTGTACACGAGTCGCATCCGCGCCGCCGCCGCACCTCAGAGCTGTGTACACGAGTCGCGTCCGCGCCGCCGCCGCACCTCAGAGCTGTGTACACGAGTCGCGTCCGCGCCGCCGCCGCACCTCAGAGCTGTGTACACGAGTCGCGTCCGCGCCGCCGCCGCACCTCAGAGCTGTGTACACGAGTCGCGTCCGCGCCGCCGCCGCACCTCAGAGCTGTGTACACGAGTCGCGTCCGCGCCGCCGCCGCACCTCAGAGCTGTGTACACGAGTCGCGTCCGCGCCGCCGCCGCACCTCAGAGCTGTGTACACGAGTCGCGTCCGCGCCGCCGCCGCACCTCAGAGCTGTGTACACGAGTCGCGTCCGCGCCGCCGCCGCACCTCAGAGCTGTGTACACGAGTCGCGTCCGCGCCGCCTCCGCACCTCAGAGCTGTCGCGTCCGCGCCGCCTCCGCACCTCAGAGCTGTGTACACGAGTCGCGTCCGTGCCACCGCCGCACCTCAGAGCTGTCGCGTCCGCGCCGCCTCCGCACCTCAGAGCTGTGTACACGAGTCGCGTCCGCGCCGCCGCCGCACCTCAGAGCTGTGTACATGAGTCGCGTCCGCGCCGCCTCCGCACCTCAGAGCTGTGTACACGAGTCGCGTCCGCGCCGCCTCCGCACCTCAGAGCTGTCGCGTCCGCGCCGCCGCCGCACCTCAGAGCTGTGTACATGAGTCGCGTCCGCGCCGCCTCCGCACCTCAGAGCTGTGTACACGAGTCGCGTCCGCGCCGCCTCCGCACCTCAGAGCTGTCGCGTCCGCGCCGCCGCCGCACCTCAGAGCTGTGTACATGAGTCGCGTCCGCGCCGCTGGCGCACCTCTACCGCGCCGCCTAACTGCTACTTGTTGATTGGTTTGATAATAATTTAGAAAGAAATCATTCACCGTCGTACCACATGGTAGATAGTAGATAAGTACCTAGATACTATTCGTCTTCACTCGACAATACAACTAAATTTGCATTTCTTTCCAACGACTAGTGTCAAACCATATCACATTTAATTTAATTGTTTTAGTTATAATAAGTAAGATTGTGCAAATTTTAGTACGCGTGTTCTAACTAGATGGCGTTGGCGTCGAGTTAGATCGCGCTATGGTTTCGTTACCGGTGAAAGTATAAGTAGTTTAGAAATTATTATTTTTTTGAGATTCTGTATTGAGGTGAAACATTAATATACTGTGTTATAGCGCTTTATATGAGTTTCATTGAGGACCTGGGGTTGGAGTATTTTACATGGTCCTTCGAGCCGGATCAGTGCGTAATATTGCGCACCGAGTTTTTGTGTATCAGCACAGAAAGCAGTGGTGGATCGCCACTGAAGTGCTTCAGCGTCGCCTGCACAGGGCGCGACCGTGGAGACTGAGTGTTTCTGAGGACGTCGCCTGAAGAGGGCGCCACCGCAGCAAGTACTGTGGGCTTCCGGACATCCCGAGTGTGGGCGGCCGGATCTAGAAGAAGTGGAAGTGGCATCCAAAGTAGCTGAGCATCAAAGCTGAGAGCGTACTGCGCGCCCCCTGGCGGGCGTTGGCAACAAATAAATTGGAAAAGTAATAGTGAGTGACGTGTTGTGGATTTAGAAAATAAAACCGTGAGTACAATTTTATTCGTGAAGTTATCAAGATTTGGAACTTTAAATTTAATATTCAAGACTTAGAATAATTTAAGTAGTTTTAGACTTAGAATATTTTAGCAAAAAGTGAACCGACGGGGAACCTATGCCCGATTTTCTAAAAAGTTTTAAGTAAAAACACTTGTAAAATTTTCTGTTGTTGTCATGGACTTAGAATAATTTCATCAGTTTTACACTTGTAAAATTTCTGTGTTCTTGTGTGACTTGGTTTTTTGTGAATTAATTTAATAGTTTGATAGCACTTTATAGTCATGGAGTCATTAATTAACTTACAACTAGACAACAAGAAAAATATTGAAAAAGGTAGAATAAATTATAAAAAAACTCCTAAAGAACGGATAACATTGTCTTATTTAGAAACTAGGTTGGAAGCATTAGAACAACTGTGGTCTAATTTCATAGAAACACACAGGAACATAGTAGAAACACTAGATTTGAAACATAATTACTTTACTTCGGAGATATATGACAAAACTGAGGATATTTACATAACTTATAAATCCGAGTTGAAAGAGTCCATTAAACATCTAACAACTGCAGAGGCAAGTGTCATCGTCAAATACGTACACAAATGTGAAATTACCTAAGGTTGTTATTCCTACTTTCTCTGGCAAGTATACGGAGTGGACTTCATTCCGTGATTTGTTTTCATCACTTATCCATAACAATGATTCAATTGACGATGTACAAAAACTGCATTACCTGAAAGGTCATTTATCGGGTGAACCAGAACAATTGTTGCGTCACACTCCTGTGACAGCCGCAAATTATCAGGAATGTTGGCAAATGTTAAATAAACGCTACGATAATAAACGATATTTGTCTAATTCTATGTTGAAGAGATTGATCAACCAATCAAATGTAACAGAGTCATCAACTGCGGTTAAAAAATTATTAGATACTACGGTGGACTGTTTGCATGGCTTAAGTACTCTTGGCATTGATGTCAAATCATGGGACGCTATAGTCATCTATATAATAAGCGCTAAGCTGGATAGTGAATCGCGAAAGTTGTGGGAATTGAAAATTAGTGCAGATGAAAAATTACCAACTTTTGAAGAATTTAAAACATTTTTAGAGTCAAGGTTTCGCTCTTTGGAGTACTTAGACACATCCAAGTCAAAGCAGAAGTCCACAGTGAGTAAACCAAAGGTATTTCACGCAGTTAAATCAGATAGTAACAACTCTGTACAAATTGTATGTCCATTCTGTAAGCAAGATCATTATCTAAGTCATTGTAAACAGTTTAGTAAAGAAGGTAACCAAACTCGAAGTGAATTTGTCCGAACTCACAATTTGTGTTACAATTGTTTAGGCGCGAATCATTCAATTAAATATTGTCGTGCTAAAACATCATGTCACGTTTGCAAGCGTAGACACCACTCATTATTACACCCCAAGGCATCCTCAAGATCAACGTCACCCAATAGCCATCCGGTAGAGGCAGTAGCTGTCAAATCAGCAGTGTCCACACTGCAAGCTGCTTCCGGTACGGCAAAAGAATCAGAGTCTCCAACCATAGCGACACACTTTTCTAAAAAAGTTGTGCCAAATCGAGTATTATTAGCAACCGCTCTCGTCGAAGCACAGACTAAGAACGGTCGTAAACAATTGCTGAGGGCGTTATTGGATCAAGGATCCCAGGCCTCTTTCATAACCGAGTCAACAGTCCAATTGCTCGGACTAAAGAAAATACCAAATAACAGTATTGTCTCAGGCATAGGAGGTGACGAAGACACTTGTGTCTCTAGATTCATGGTTTACGTAACCATTCATTCACGTCACGATCCAAATGCAACCATTCAAGTTCGAGCATATGTGTTAAGTAAAATCACAACGTTGATCCCCTCAACTAAACTATGTATATCAACTTGGCCTCAACTAGAAGATATAACTCTGGCGGATCCAGAGTACCACACTCCAAACAAAATCGACGTTTTGTTTGGAGCAGAAGTTTACAGCCAAGTTCTTAAAGAGGGTTTAGTCAAACACTCTCCAGGGCCCATAATTGCACAAAATACAACCCTGGGATGGATTTTGTCTGGACTAACACCCACAGATTGCGATCTCAATTCAGCAACTTGTCACAATGTTATAGTTAGTATGCATTCACACATCAGTGACAATGATATGCTCAAACAGTTTTGGGAGATCGAATCTGATGTTACTAATATAAAAAAGATACTTACCCATGAAGAACAGCTGTGCGAAGAATTCTTCACTCGTACTACTCGACGAGACGCTACCGGGCGATACGTAGTCAAGCTTCCATTTCGCGAACCAGATCCACGAAGTAAAATTGGATACACCAGAGACAAGGCACTGAAACGATTTCATCATCTTGAACAGCGTTTCAAGAATAATCATGAGATCAAAAGGAAGTACACCGAAGTAGTGCAAGAATACCTTGACCTTGGACACATGAAGATGGTCTCTCGCGAAACTGATACTAAGCAGTCAGAAGCAGTCTATCTGCCTCACCACGCAGTGGTTCGCGAAGATAAGACCACTACCAAGGTCAGAGTTGTGTTCGACGCATCTTCTAAAGGTTCTAATGGTGGATCTCTTAATGATATGTTGATGGTAGGTCCTACCGTACAACCGGAATTACGTCACATCATCATGAGATGGCGTACGTATCCAATCGTGTTATGTGCAGATATTGTAAAAATGTATCGGCAAATCAAAGTCGCTCCTGAAGACACACACTTCCAAAGACTACTATGGCGCAGTGAGCCTGCATCTGAAATAAAAGAGTATGAGCTGCTGAGAGTTACCTTCGGCACTGCATCCGCACCTTACCTGGCCGTGAAGTCATTGCAGCAGCTAGCACACGATGAGGGAGCTGAGTTTGCGCTGGTATCTGAAAAATTAAAAAGCGAATTTTATGTAGATGATTATATGTCAGGATGTCAAACGGTAGAGGATGGAAAAAGGATTCACAGGGAAATGGAAAAACTACTGGAAAAAGGTGGGTTTCCGTTACAGAAGTGGATGACAAACAACATGGAATTAGCACAGGAAATAATGGGAGAAAGTGCAAATCAGGAAGGACTAGTGGAGATCAAACTAAACGAGGTGGTAAAAATACTAGGACTTTCTTGGGATAGAGAATCTGACAGTTTCAGATATTCAATTACATTTCCGGAACCTGCATCTGTAACAAAACGAAAAGTAATATCAGATATTTCACGACTGTTCGACCCCTTAGGATGGGTAGCGCCGTGTGTTGTACCGGCGAAAATAATGATTCAAAAGATATGGCTTGCTGGGATCGATTGGGATGATCGATTACCCGAAGACTTATTAAAGGAATGGAAAACATATCAAAAGGAACTATTAAATTTACCTGAGTTTCATGTACCAAGATGGGTTGAATCCAGAGAAGACGATGTAGTTGTAGAACTGCATGGTTTTTGTGATGCGTCTAATGTAGCGTATGCCGCTGTTACTTATTTAAGGATAATTGGCGCTGACGGGAATATTAAAATCAATTTAATATCCGCAAAAACCAAGGTTGCTCCGATAAAGCAACTTTCAATTCCTCGTCTCGAGCTAATGGGCGCTGTTCTGTTGGCCAAATTGATTAGAGAGGTAGCTGAGATACTAGCAATACCAAAAGACAGTATACACTGTTGGACAGACTCGACTGTCGTTCTGGCTTGGCTTAGTAATCATCCCAGCCGCTGGACAACATTTGTTGGCAATAGGGTATCTGAAATTCTGAGTTATTTGGATAATACTCAATGGGGACATGTGAAATCTACTCACAACCCTGCAGACATCGCTTCACGAGGTATGACACCTTCAGCGCTTTCACAGTCATCTCTGTGGAAACACGGTCCGTTGTGGTTAAACAAAGAACCAATTGACTACGTCAAACCAAATTCGATATCAACTAAACTCGAAGAAAGATCACTGAGAAGTGTTAAAGCACATGTGACAACAAATGTAGAAGATGGGCTGTGGACAAAATATTCATCACTTCATAAACTAATCAGAGTAGTGGCATATTGTAGAAGATTCTTAAGATTTAAACAACATAAAGAAACTTACCTGACAAGTGAAGAGTTGACAGCCGCTCTGGAAATCTGTATAAAAAAATGTCAAGAACAAGAATTTAAGGAAGACATAGAAAACATTAAGAAAACAGGAAGTATAAGTAAGAAGAGCAAATTACGACCTTTATGTCCTATATTGGATGAGCAAGGAATTTTAAGAGTAGGAGGAAGAATTGAAAAGTCGCAACTGTCAGTAAGCATGAGGCATCCTATCATAATTCCACAGCGCCATCACTTTGCTACTTTGCTCGTCAGTGAAGCTCACAAAAACACTCTTCACGGAGGTCCAACATTAATGTTAAACTATTTGCGCACGAAATATTGGTTAATATCTGCAAAAAATGTAGTAAAAGCATACGTACGCAAGTGTGTAGTATGTGCTCGGCATTCAGCAACGTTTAAAAATCAACTCATGGGTCAATTACCAACCTGTAGAGTGTCTCCAGCCAGGCCGTTTTTGCATACAGGTGTTGATTTCGCCGGTCCAATCAACATTAGGGTATCTAAGGGTCGTGGCAATAAGGCTTACAAGGGGTACATCTGCTTATTTGTGTGTATGGTCACTCAAGCGGTGCACATCGAGGCCATTAGTGACCTTACCTCTGAAGGTTTTATAGCCGGTTTCAAGAGATTTGTCGCCAGAAGAGGCCATTGCAGTGATGTTTGGAGCGACAATGGAAAGAATTTTGTAGGCGCAGCTAAGGAACTGCAAACATTAGTCGCTGCTGAACAGTCAGCGGTCGCTAACGAAATTAGGATTTGGCTCAGTGGTAAAGGTGTCAAGTGGCATTTTATCCCTCCCCATGCCCCAAATTTTGGTAGACTTTGGGAAGCCGGCATTAAGTCAACAAAATTCCACTTGAAGCGCGTCGTTGGTGATTCCACTCTTACCTACGAGGAATTGGCCACGTTACTTGTGCAGATTGAGGCTTGCCTCAATTCAAGACCAATTTCTCAAAATCCTGATGATCCAATGCCGCTTACTCCCGGTCATTTTTTAATCGGGGAACCTCTGGTTCTTGTGCCGGAACGTAATTACGAGCATAGCCGTGTGGGTACGTTGAGGCGATGGCAACTTTTACAAAAAATGACCCAAGATTTCTGGCGACGCTGGTCTAGAGATTTTTTAACTTCGATGCTACAGCGTTATAAATGGTCGCAAAAAGAAATAGAGCCAAATATTGGTGATATTGTCCTTGTAAAGGAGGACAATCTGCCTCCTGGCAAATGGTTGCTGGGTAGGATTTTAGAAAAGCATCCTGGTTCGGACGGACTCACACGAGTGGTGACCATAAAGTGTAATGGTTCCGTATTTAAAAGACCAACTTGTAAACTTTGTGTATTGCCAACCAGTGATTGATATGGTTTTTTTTTATTTTTGTTTTTCTTTATTATTTTATAGCCCTCTTGACCTCATGGTGGGCGGCTTCAATTTAAAGGACAACTCATTCGAGCATGTCCTTGGTGGGCGGAATGTCAAACCATATCACATTTAATTTAATTGTTTTAGTTATAATAAGTAAGATTGTGCAAATTTTAGTACGCGTGTTCTAACTAGATGGCGTTGGCGTCGAGTTAGATCGCGCTATGGTTTCGTTACCGGTGAAAGTATAAGTAGTTTAGAAATTATTATTTTTTTGAGATTCTGTATTGAGGTGAAACATTAATATACTGTGTTATAGCGCTTTATATGAGTTTCATTGAGGACCTGGGGTTGGAGTATTTTACAACTAGTAATGACTAGACAAAATTAGTAACTATAATCGAGTTATTAATTTCATAATTGATTTATCCGTTTAAAGATTATTAGGTACAGTTCGATTATGTCCATCATTCATCTTGAAGGTCCTGATATTAAGCAAAAAACGACATTCAGGATTGTTAATAATAACAATCCTGAATGTCGTTTTTTGTGTTAAACTTGGCAATGATATCGTACTCTTCAGCCTACTTTTCGAAGTAGAATTTAGAAAATTTATTTAATATTAATGACTGCTTGGGAAACCAAAATATTGAAATTTGTTGCATAAAATAACTAAATTTTGTAAATAAAAATTTATGTTATATATATGTATAAAACTTTACATACCGAATTGTCGGGTGTTATGGTGCGAACCAGTATCTTTTCTCAAGTGCTAATGGTGAAGTTCGTGGCAAACATTAGTCCCCCTTCGATTTGTTTAGGCCCCCTAATAATATTTACTTAGTACTTACAATATATTCTCCTTGTTTTTAAGCAAATTCAACATATTATTTGTGACGATGCACTTTGTGTATTTACATTCATTGTTGAATAAATGATGTATCAAAAATAATGTCAACAGTTTTTGTTGATAAATATTCAATTCAATTGCTCACCTAAAATAATATTTACCTATTGTACTTAGTCATAAATCTCGTAAATGAGAAAATAAACCTATAATACCAATTTAAATTTTGTTAAATATCTTATTTCATGCTCTACCTTCTGACCTAGCGTGGTATATTACTTTTTTCCTGAGTCATTCTCTGTTTTTTCACGATCACAAATTCACTCAGTCAACTTTGAGCTTTAGAATAGAATATAATAATTTATTTCGGATCGTTAAAATCCATTTAATGTTTAATGCTTTGTTTTTTGTTTCAGTGCTAAATCGAAAATCAGAATGCTTCTTATGAATCATTATTTTGTTAATGATGTGTTTCCTTTCCTTTTTCATTTCTTTCCTGCGAATTAATTTCTTACATCGCACTTTAACACTTTTTATTAGATTTTTTAGGGTTCCGTATCTAAGGAAAAACCGGAACCCTTATCGGATCACTCGTGTGTCTGTCTGTCAGTCACAGCGAGTTTACTCCGAATCTAATGAACCGATTAAGTTGAAATTTGATACACGTAAGAATTCCTGTGACCCAAATACGGATGTGTAACATAAATAAATGAATTTTGAATATCGGGGTCAGTTTTGGAGGCAAATAAGAAAATAAAAATTGCAAACTGTACCGTGTGACATATCAAATGAAAGAGCTTACTCTCTAGGGGGTCTCAAATATATATTTTTTAAATTAATTTTAAAATAAATAAATTGTTTTAAAGTTATTTAAGAAAATAGATGAAAATTTACCATTCCCCTCCTTATCTCCGAAACTTCTGAGTCTAAAATTAAAAAAAAAATACAAAGAATAGTTCTATAGATATATAAGTACCTATAGATTATTTACAGGAAGACTTGTAAGAAGTCTAGTCTTAAAATAACATGGTAAATCTCTCAATATTGTGCGTACAAACTTACATTTTCAGTTGGAATGTATGTATGTATGGGATAACATGTTTTTCAACTACGATGTTAAGTTTGTTCTTGGGATAAATTCATCCCAACTACGAAACCCTTCATTGTGCGTGTTCCGACCGTTAAAAAAAAAAAATCTTTTGTTATTATTATATTGTGTGCCTTTTAGTCAGGTGCTTAATAAATGTTTTTTTTTCTTTTAAATTGCGTGATCATCAGATGAAGTCTTATTCTGAAAAAACTTAGGTACTGTAATTAATAAGTTACGCAATACACATCTCAGAAACGCTCATCTTTACTTGAGGAATCTTTATTTAAAGGATTAAAAAAAGACTAGTAGATCAAAATGACTGTTTAATTATCGTGCATTCCGACAGCTCGATTCAGGGTAATAATTTAAGAGCTTTCGAGACACGGTCATGGTCAAAATGTGCGAGCGGTCAATTCTCTACTTTATTATATTGATTTTCGGTTTATTAGTACTTAATGCGTGTGTTTGTTTAGGAAGTTTTAACATTAAATACACTCCTTTGCAAAAAAAGGAGCACAGTCAGCGTTTCTATGGGTAATATTAATATTTTTAGTAGGTAGTTCATTAGCATAAACTACGAGTATTTTTATGTTATTTTAATAAAAAAAGGCTTTAAAAATAAAAATTTATAACGAGTATGACCACTCTTTGCAGCGATAATGCCAATATGCGGCGGCAATTTTGCGTGCCTTCCACCAGGCTTTTGATGGTGTCCTGTGGAATGTGTTCCCACTCAGCCGAGATCACACGTTTAAGCTCCCTGATATTTTGTGGAAGTGGTTGGACAGATTACAGTCAGTGCGGGTTGTGTGTTGACAAAGCATTTCTGTTGTAGCTTTGTGAGCCATTTTCAATTAATACTATCTCGGTAGGATAAATGGAAGTTACGCCCGGCCAAAACATAACGGACCCTCCACCACAAGGAGTGATTTCTTCAAAACACCCGTCGGCATAGCGTTCCCCTGGTCATCGTAACACTCGCCGACGTCGGTCCTCACCATTTTGAGCCTCATCGGAGAAGACTACGCTACTCCAGTTACCTAGTCTCCAAGATAGGCAATTTCTAGCGAACCTCAATAGAGCAATCCGGTGCTCTCGGAGTAACTTGCGGGCCCGTGCTGGTCGTCGACTGCGTATATCAGCCGCTAAAAGCCTCCTCCTCACTGTCCATAGGCTAACTTGTGCTCCTCGTACCTCCTCAAGGTTTCTTTTGAGGTCTATGTAACTGCATTTGCGGTTCCTCAGTCCCTGAGTCACTAAAAAGCGGTCGTCTCGTGGTCGTTTGCAACGTTTTCTCCCAGAACCTTGCCTTCTCTGAATGGAACCTGTCTCTTGATATAACGTCCAGGTTCTTTGGACGGTTGAACGACTCACGTTTAACCACTTTGAAACGTAACGTTGGCTACACCCTCCTTCCAGCAGCGCTATAATTTTACTAACTCTTATTGCTTTTTCTGCCATTACAATCTACACAATGAATATCTGTTTTAAGTCACAATAAGGCAGGATTATACGACAAACATAAATTATTCTAATAAAAATAACGAGAAGTTAGTTATAGTGGCCGCAAGGTTGCCTGCTTGTCGGTCTTCTACAGATTGTACTTCGGTGAGTGTGTCCAAGAGCTCCACGACCTCATTCCACCGGCCCCCTTCTACCATCGGACATCTAGACGCACTGCCAGTTACCATCCCTACCTACTTGCTATTCCACCAATTCGCACTAAGCGTTTCCAAATGTCTTTTATAATGCGCACAGCAAAAGAGTGGAACTCACTACCTGGGTCTGTGTTTCCGAGCGCATACAACCCTAATCTCTTCAAAGTGAGAGTGAACAGGCTTCTTCTGGGTAAGCTCACTCCATCGTCGACTTTGTCTCTGGCACCTCTTTAAAACTAAATGATTACCAATAATGTAGAAATCAAAATCGCCCGTTTTTTTGCAAAGGAGTGTACTTAATTAAAATCTAGAATAGCCATGTGAAACATTTAATAAGTACATAGTAAATGTTCGGACACTTGAGGCTTATTTATTGCCATTCCCATGTATATAGGTAATCGTGAATTCATAAAGAAATTATTTATATCCATTTAAGCATTCCAATTTTATGTGACAATGACGGTAATGAAATTCTCCTTATGAGTGTGTCCCATTAAGAGGATTAAATTCTTTAATCAGAGTACGAGATGCAGGAAATGGACGTAAAAAAAGCATAATTCACACATAAATATAAAACGGTTCGTCCAAATACGATGCACACTAGGTTTCCTGTTGTAGAACATATCATCCGGTTATAGTTATGTCTTACAACTGCCCTTAGTTTCTGGTCCACCATATGTTGTTTACACAATTCACCTGCCCTTACCCCCATTTATTTGGGGTACCATGTCTTCGAAACGTATAATTATCATCTTATACAAGCATAAGTGTACGACCCGAGTGAAAAAGCGTCCAGCGGAGTGTTCTGCGTTGCGTGCAAGCGGCGAAGAGCGTTCACCGAGCGCCGCTCGGCCGCCACTCAGGACACTCGCGAGTTTTGCACGAACGTCGTACGCCCCGCCCCGCCGGACGCTCGAGTCGAGCGTGCACACAGGCCGTACACTAATCCCTCTATCGTCTCCTGGGTCTTCTACATATTCTATTCTAGTCTCGTTCATACAACGACAAATGATTCCCACGAAAAACACGGTTCCCACATAAAATTTAAATATATTTTTTTTCTATAAAATACAATATAATTACATTAAAGTCCATAGTTGTGTTAGTATTTTGGTGTTAGTAACAATATTACTTAAGTAAATAAGTTAGTATTGTTAGTTTTCATAATTTCTTAATTATTTAATTAATTATTACTTCAGACCTAAGACTATCCCCACACAGTGACTGTGGAAGGGGCAGTCCGGTCTGGCAGCGATCATTTTCAAAATGCAGCTGTCACTACCATGCAGGCGCTGCAGTAAGGAGGCCGCTTTATTTCGCACGATAGCGTGAAAACTTGTGCGAACTTTCCCGACGCGCTACAGCGCCATGGCACTCCCAACAGCATCCTGAATGCATTATTAAATTGAACACGCAGGGCATTGTAGGCTCGGCGCGTATATGGCACTCACAGGCCGCTCGTGTAAAACGATTGACAGTTCAAAAAATATTAGGTTGGCACAAAAGTAATGAGACCCTTGGGTTTACGTTTTATATTTTTTATTATTATTACGATACAAAAGCTTATTCAATGATGTAATCACCATTAGCATCTAAGACTTCTTGCCAACGATCCGGCAAAGTTTGGATGCCTTTTTTTATGAATGGCATCTCATAGTTGGCCTAAAGAGGCCGTGACTACTTAACCGGTTAATCCTGTGGCTGCCTTAAGCGAACTCAAAACCTCCAACCAGGGCATAAAACTTACAAAACTAAGCGACTACACGCTAAGGGCTGCCCCTGTGGGGAACGAACCTCGGCTTAGGGCGTCGCTGGGGGGAGGACAGCAGATGGGACAGGCTGGATCAAATCATGGTAATTATTATTATCGGGTGAATTTAAAGCTACTGGCTCAGGTACGCCACCAGCTCGCGAGGGCGGCTTTATATACCCCCACATCACACGTACCTAGAATGTTCTACAACATTCTAGAATGTTATCGAAAACAATTAACTTGAAAAAGGAAATATTGTAGAGTTTTGTAGAGTGTCTCATTACTTTTGTGCCAACCTGATAAAACCGGCATAGAGCGAGTTGGACTCGCGCACCAAGGGTTCCGTACCATAAAAAAGTGTGCTATTTAGAGACATCGTTTTATTTTTCCTGTAATCTTTACATAATCTTCGATCGCATAGAATAATTTCAGATTTTTCTCTAAGCAAACTTTGGAGATAAGGGGAGGCGGTATTTTTTTTAACATTTTTCATCAAAAATCGAAAAGAGTTCGGCCTAAAAAAAAAGGAAAAATATTTGAAAATGTGCAAACAGCGCTCTTTCATATGATACCGCACATGCCATAGTAGCCCTACTTCGAATTTTTAATACCCCCTTTCAGTCCGTTGCAAAAAAAAATCTTTCTAATTTGCAAAATAGTTGGGCAAACGTCATCTAAAACTATTCCACAATTCAAGTTGATAGCATTAGTAGTTCTTGAGATATCCAGCTGTGACAGACAGACTGACTGACTGAGTCGCATAAGGGTTCTTTTTACCATTTTGGTACGGAACCCTAATAGTTACTTTGACGTCTGTAGTACAACGAGCGAACCTGCGGGCAAGCATATTGCTCCTCACAGACAACGCCATGTGCTCCCTCTCTATAACATAACCTCTTCGAATTTATTGTTGCCTAAAACAATAATCTTACACCACGGTTTGATTGAAAGATTCAGCAGCGATTCTGCTAAAGCAATCATTTTAAACACTCTTGCAAAGGTATGATCGAAGTCTTAAAGCAACGAAAGAATTTATTATTCACGGAATCCCGTAAAAACAATAAGGATATGGTATTGATGGTAGCAAATATACATATATGTAGCTACATCCAATCAGTCCCGAGTTCGGCTTTTAAAATGCGTCGCGGTCGTGTTTCAGACAATTTTATTAAATTTCGGTATCTCTGTAAAATATCATTTTTATGCATTTCATTAATGAGATGTGACATTATACCCAATGCCCAATATCTGACGGTACATGAGGTAAAAATAAACTGATTAATCTTTATAGCATGCTGTTCAATACAATGTGCAATGTGAACCTATATTTTGATATTCTGAAATATTAAAAATTCATGTAATTAATTGCAGTTATATAGAATAATTTAGAATCAAATTTAATATTTTTTCTTTTCTTTTCTTGTTTTTATGTGTGCATCATTATTGTGCCTTAAAAATATTTATGAGGGGTGGCAACACACGTTTTTTCTTTTTTTGGCGGAAAATATTTCTTATAGTATTTGGTCCTTGTATTTTTATTTCGAATATTATTGTTTCAAAGACTATATATATACTTGAACATAATTCAATGAATTTTCAATTACATTTTTTTGTTTAACAAACTTATCAAACAGTAGAATTATTTTTTAACGAATATTGTTTCAAATTATTAGTCATAGTCTTAAATTAAAATTAAAATATTGTCTTAAAAAGTCAATATGTTGTGCTACAAAAGTTAGTGACAGAAACCAATCGCTGCAAAACCGACTCCACGTAGTCTTGTCTGCCCTACCCCTAGAGTGTAATTTAAATCTGCGTAGGCGCGGAGGGGCGAGGCGGCCTGCGAGCTGAGGAGTAGGTGGTTTTAACGCGCGCCGCCGCGGTTGAGGCTGGCCGGCACAGCCGGCCAGCAAGCCAAAGCTGCGGTGGTGAGCGTGAATACCATCTGCCACGATAAGCTCGCGTGGGACCGCCGGAGCCCCGCAGCGCCGGAGCCGTGACAGAAACCATGCCTGCTGCATGTTGCATGCTCGCTTGCAGCATGGAAGCGGTTTTGGTTAGAACTGAGACCCCAAACAGAAATTACCTAAGCCAGAGTATTATATTAAGTTTTGTATTAAATAAACAATATAAGGATAAATAATATTTGATTTGTTATTTGATTTGTTGTTATTCTATGATATGCTTATACTAATATTAAACTTTATGTGAAATAAAAATCAATGTTTTAAAAATCTTCAAAGCATGTATTCTGCGTATTGATTATTCTATGTAACGAAATTATGAGAACAAATTTTTGTGAAACGAAATTCTATAAAACTATTAGCTATAAACAACGTACAACCATAACTCGCCATTGCTTTTGCTTTTAATTGAAATAAAAGTGAAGCCTATATTTTGCTTGTCTCTCTTTGTTTTAGTTCAAACACATGCAATTGAATGTATGTAACTCATTTCATGTGTTAATGAATATTGGTCCTAAGTAATTCTTGACAGAAGTTGGCATTGTGCCCAAGCAGGCATTATTAGACCCAGGTTAAAACATAAATTTTACATACGTCGTATATTGTTCTCGTCAACAGCAAACTACTGCAATACATAATAGGTCATTGGGAAATTTGTTCTTCCGTGATAATCACATCAAAAGTCACTATAAAGAAGTAAAGTGATCACAAAGCGTAGAAATATTCCGAGGCCAGCTAGTTGCTACTAATGCCTTGTTAGTGTGTATAAAAGGGTATATTAAATTACGATCATGTAGGTACTCTGAAACATGTCACATCATTTGCTGCATTAAGGCGGGGCCACATTAGCGATGTGACACGCCATGTCATGGCCGCTGCACACCATCTAACATGCAGTCTGTTGGGTCACAATTCTTTGGCAAAATTGTGCTTACATATGTATGTACGTGCAGTCCAAGCGGAAATAGAGCTAAACGCAACATGACACTCGGCTTATATTGCTGTCTGAACTCTTGTACATCAGTTTTTGCATTGAATTTTCTGATCACTGTTGCCGTCTTGCATTTTGAAAGCTTATTTTTCCGGGTTTTTTATCAATAATTTCTACCATGATGACTTTTATTGAACATCAGTAACTTTTATAAAATAATAGTTCCGACAATAAAGGTGATTTGTATGACTTAAATGATACTTTCGGTTGTATTTTAAATTGCTTTTTTAATTTATATCACTTAAGGTGATTACGTGGTGGCAGCCCTCGAAATTCAAATTTTCTTACGTTTTTTTGCAATTTGCAGGTCAGTGTCAGGTTTGAATGTTGATCAAAATATGATTCGCAAAATATGTATTTACATAACTAGAAGCGCCCCGCGGTTTCGCCCGCGTAAGTCTCGAACCCGTAGGAATAGCGGGATAAAAAGTATCCTATGTGTTAATCCAGGTTATAAACTATCTGTGTGCCAAATGAGTCATCTAAAATTAAACCTGGCAATCTCCTCTGCGGCGAATTGTTGGGGAAATAGAAAAATGGAATAAAAAATAGCATGAAGGTATTATTAATGTAATTTCTAAATATTTACATGAACACCTCTAATGTAGACTGTTATGGACCACTATTTGTAGACATTTTCTTGAAAAGCATGTCTAATTTTTTATTAAATTTTTCTATTTTTAATATTTCAAATTTCATCAAAATCCGTTCAGTAGTTTTTGCGTGAAAGAGTAACAAACATTTATCCATCCTCACAAACTTTCGCATTTATAATATTAGTAGGATTAGTAGGATTATAACCATAATCATCAATACATCTAAGTTAGATTTGTACTAAAATGTCACGATTTCCGAAATCTTACTTAGAGAGATATCTTTGTGTGTATGTAGACATATTTGTTATTGTCGGGAATCACAACATTGAACCTGACACTGACCCGCAAATTGCAAAAAAAGCAAGAAAATTTGAATTTCACGGCCACTAAGCAATCACCATTTTTTTTTTTTTGCGCGGAGAAATGCTTGTGCATACTGCACTACCACGGGGAGATAGTGCAGTTAGGTGGGACTCCAATCCGCTAAAACTCCACGGTGACCTCCTCTGCCGCTTATGACGGGAACACGGGCACGCGTTAGAACTCGTCCGCGAACCCGCCGCGGCTGTCCGTCACCGGACGCTCCTCTGGGGAGTACCTCCCATCACCAGCGTACCAGAGCACCTTGCAAGCCGTAACCACCCCAAGGACCAAACCAGCACATGGGCGCCAGACAACCCCGTGTCTTGCACCCTTGGGCCCTGCTACGGGTCAGGATAGCGGCCCCGCCGCCTACCACTTTTCGGCCGCAGAGGATAGGGAGAGCGGCCTACGCCATACCAACACACCTTCTCCCTTGTGGCTCCACCGCTTGGCAATCAAAGCCATGGAAGGTAGGGAGAGCGGCACACCGCAATACCTGCCTCCTCTCCGCCGCGGCCTCCAACCCTCAGCCGCTATGCCTCCCATACGACATCGCGGCCCGCCTCAGTTGCGATGTCGCTCAAGCGGCACCGCAACCAACTTGTTGGCCGCTACGTCGTCGGCTTACCGGCAAAAGCCCTGACGACCAGCCCCTCCTCGGGTTCCTCTTCGCTTCACCGTGGGTGACCTCCCGCCTCGACAATGCGGGAACCCACCGGGCGGGGACTACGCAATCACTTGAACAGAAAAGATCAGTGATGGTAGGTCTCCTGAGCTGCGGTACCTACCTTTTATATAGGCACTGTATCTATTGAGCATAACAGAACTAAACATAAGTAAGAATTATGAAAATAACCCTTACGATGGTTTTTCAAAATTTTCAGATTGGCTCACTCTGCAACTGAGAAAGCTAATTTATTTGCATCTCTCTTTGCAAGCAATTCACGTCTGGACGCTGGCTCCAAGCAACCACCTACTGTACCTCATTGTGACTCCTCGATGCCGGAGATCGCAGTACACATTAAAGCGGTCCGAAGAGTATTGTGCAGTCCAGACGTGAACAAGGCCAGCGGGCCTGGCGGCATTCCAGCGAAAGTGATGAGGCAGTGTGCGCCTGAACTGTCTCCTGTATTGACACGTTTGTTCCGCCTCTCTCTTGAAAAAAGAACGGTGCCTAAATCCTGGAAGCTTGCAAATGTACAGCCAGTGCCCAAAAAGGGCGACCGTGCAGACCCTGCCCATTACCGTCCGATCGCCATTACCTGCATTCTGTGCAAAGTTTTGGAAAGGGTACTGAACAATAAGTTGCTGATCTACCTTGAAGACAATGATCTCCTCAGTGACCGTCAATATGGCTTTCGCCGGGGACGGTCAACTGGCGATCTTCTTGTGTATGTCACGCACTGCTGTGGCGAAGCCATCGAGAAACACGGCGAAGCACTGGCTGTATCTCTTTGCTTGACATCTCGAAGGCTTTGACAGGGTCTGGCACGCTGCTCTGCACAGCAAGCTTCCTGCTTATGGCATCCCAGCTGATTTTTGTAGCTGGATATCTGATTTCCTGAGTGAACGGTCGATCAGAGTAGTTATTGACGGCTGCTCTTCTGACGTTATGGCTATTGATGCCGGAGTTCCTCAGGGGTCTGTTCTCTCTGCGACTCTTTTCCTGCTGCACATGACCTGCTTCGACCTGGTGTTTTTGGTTACGCAGATGACAGTACAGTTTCAGAGAGATACTTGTCCAGCGCAAAAACCAGCGGGGCCGAAGTTCGTTCCTTGAGATAGGCCATGGTAGAGTGGATAGATTTGACCTTAAGCTTTGTCTCCCAGTGGGGTGATGATAATCTGGTCTCTTTTAAGGCCACCAAAACACAGGCGTGTCTTTTTACAGCTAAAAAGAGTCATTTCGCCCAAACTCCTACTTTTCGGGGTACATCTGTTCCTGTAACTGATCGACTTGAGCTCCTAGGCATGGAGTTGACTTCTGTTCTCAACTTCGGTGCCACCATCGAATACAAGGCCTAAACTGCGGCCAAGAAACTGGGCATCCTAAATAGGGTGAAGCGATACTTTACGCCTGGACAGCTTTTAACCCTTTACAAAGCGCAAGTCCGATCCTGCATGGAGTATTGCAGTCACCTTTGGGATGGATCAGCCAAGTAACAACTAGCCGCGCTTGACTCGGTGGAACGCAGAGCTAAGAGGCTCATTGGCGACGTAAAACTGGTGGATGCCAAGCTTCATAGCTTGGCTCATCGCCGAAAGGATGCCTGCTTGTCGGTCTTCTCGCACTGCCAGTTACCATCCCTACCTGGCTGCTATTCCACCAATTCGCACTAAGCGCTTCCAAAAGTCTTTTATGATGCGCACAGCAAAGGAGTGGTACTCACTACCTGTCTGTGTTTCCGAACGCATACAACCCTAATCTTTTCAAAGTGAGAGTGTACAGGCTTCTTCTGGGTAAGCTCACTCCATCGTCGACTTTGTCTCTGTCACCTCTGACCTAGACTAGAGTCAAGAGCAAACCTATCACAAATAAAAATATAAAAAAAATAGTTTTTCGTACTTTGTTCGTTAGTTCTTAATAATTCAGACAAAAACAAACTATGTCTTTAGTGTATTGTGCGTGTTATAGGCGAACCATCGGCCTTCATTAGTAGTTTTTTTTTTTTTTAATTGCTGAACTGAACAAACCTGATGAGTAACATTAGAAACAAGTAAGAGTGTAGACCAATGACATCATTAATAAAATTATAGTATTATAAAATTATCATTTCCTAGTTGTTTTTATACGTATCGACTATTATACGCCGTATTTGAATGTGTTCCACATCGAATAGAACATGCAACTACGTTTTATAGTTCAAAAAGCTACAAGAATGTGGAGTGACAAGATAAACATGTTATTAATTTGGTCGGTGAAAGGACTCACACGTAGGGAATGCCCGACGTCCTCCAGTGTCGCAGAATGCCACATCTTCCGCAAAACGATTAATAACAAAACAAAATGGTACCGCGCGAAAATGATTTAATTCACAATATTATAATGGTGTTACGTAATACAAAATACTTTAAAATATCTGGCAATTAACTCTTTTTCGGTGTTATTTTATCATAAAATATGCGTAAATCTTGTCCAACAGGTCTAACGTTGTTGACACCTGGAGATGAGACAATTAAGTAGGATATTTTAACTAAATTGTTTTTAGAAATCCTAATTCAACGCAATAATATTTTAAGAAAGCCTAAAAACCGGAATTTATCTACTTGTAAGTAATATTTTTGATGTATTTTAGTTCGATCGCTTTTTCGGCTAGGGCGGTTGCACATTGGCTGCTGCTGAATTTACACTCTGTATTGTTGAGGTAGTGACGCTGCTCATCAAAGCACATTTAAACAAATTAGTGTTTTGTGACGTATTCCGTGCCTACTTATGCATTTCGTAAGACTAACCGTACGGGCCCCGAACGAATCATTCGTCCGTAGGTGATACGGAGTAGAAAACGCCCGAAACGAAGGCCGAAACTACGAGCTTCGTGTTTATGGAGTAGACCTCCTGATTAGTCGGAGTTCTGTACAAGGCTCCATCGTGTCGGCCATGCCGTGTAAGAATACTGTAAGGCTACATTTTAACAGGTTATTGCCCTCCAAAAGAATTCGTTTGATTAGCATTCGCAACCTTTGATTGTAACACAAACTAAGCGGTTAATATTTCATCCTCATAGGTTTGAATTATTTCGCAGGCAGTGCGCGTTAATCCTTGAAGTTCACATTCACTTCCTTGATACAGTCCTATGCGCATATCAATGCAGACGTCCTTCTACAGACGCAAGGTCAACACCCAAATAGGCTACTCTAGTCAAGTAGGCTGTAGGTTGCTCTAGTCTGGTTTGTAAATAAAGTCGATAAATATTGTTGTACAAAAGTAAGTCATCACCAATAAGGGCAGCTGCGAACTAGAAATTCGAAGAAGAATTGGCATGGCTAAAACTGCGATGACTCAACTGAACAAAATATGGAGAGACAAAATATCACCAATCAAACAAACACCTGTGGGCTTAGCATAACCACTTGTCTATCTCTACAAACAGTAGACAAGCTTTACTATACAAAGTGACATTTCGTTTCTTCGTTTTTGACATCGCGCCGTATTCGCGCTTGGTATTCTATAATTTGTCATTTTGTCTTTCGTTTCTAGCTATCATTGTCTAGGCCCATTTTCATGTAGACTATTTCGGAAGAAAGTTTTCTTTCCCAACTGTCAACATCACACTGACCACTGATAATTGTCTAGTGTAGTGAAGACAATTTGCATCATGCTAAAGACAGTAGAAAACTTTTTACTTTTATAATATACGATTATCTACAAAATCATTTTTTCTCTTCTTTTGCTTATATCTTGAAAACGGTGTATCCTATCGCAAAAATAAGTTTTATGGGGTTATGAATTTTCCAAGGGGTCACCCTTGTAAATATTGTATGTAATAATTTTTCATATTTTCCATACAAAAAGTGAAACATTCCATATATTCCATTTAAAACACTTTGAGAATCGCATCTTCTCCGGTACTACGAGCTCGCCTCCGAAGTTGCATTTACATGTTTGACTTAATAATAGGTTGGGGAAAAAGTTTCTTCGCATTTTTTAAGAAAATTCAAAACATTTTTTAATATAGTTTATTTATATTTAACTAAAGTATGTAGGTACCATTTTGTTCGATAACTTTTTGCCATCTTGTAGGTAGGGACATGATCCCATTGCTATAGAAATTTTGGGACTTCTGGTCAAAATACCGCGACAAGTGGTTTTGGCAGTCCTCTCGTGATGTTAACCTGACACTGCCTAAAGAATTCTGAAGAGACCGAAACAGGTGGAAATCTGAAGGTGCAAGGTCAGGACTATACGGCGGATGCATTAACACCTCCCAGCCAAACTCTCTTAATTTTTGCTGAGTGGCTAAAGATGTGTGAGGTCTAGCGTTATCATGATGAAAAACCACACCCCTTCTGTTGATTAATTCCGGCCGCTTTCTCTCAACTTCTTGCTTTAATCTCATCAGTTGTTCGCAGTAGAGTTCAGAATCGATGGTCCTGCCTGGTGGTAACAGCTCATAATGAATAATGCCCTTCCAATCCCACCACACACACACAGCATCACCTTGTTGCGAGTTAACCCGAGTTTCGCCACAGTCTGTGAAGCCTGACCGGCCTTTGACCACGACCTTTTTCGCACGTTCTTGTCATACGTGATCCACTTTTCATCACCAGTTATCAGCTTCTTCAAAAATGGTTCGGTTTCATTACGTCGTAATAAAGAATCACAAATGAGTACACGGTTCATTAGGTTTCTTTCAGTGAGCTCGTGAGGTACCCAAATGTCGAGCTTTTTTGTGTAACCAGTTTTTTTCAAATGCGCCAAAACTGTTTTGTGGTCAATTTCCAGTTCTTCAGCTACGTCGTAACTACTGATATGACGATCTTGCTCCACTTTTTCAAAAATGGCATCCATTTTATCCGTAATAGGGCGACCAGAGCGACGTGCATCTTTGACATCAAAATTTCCGGATGAAAACGCTTAAACCAAATTTGTGCTACTCTCTACACTAGGTCCATAAACATCGCAAATTTTTTTTCGCGGCTTTCGTTGCATTTTTACCTTTTTTGTAGTAAGATTTTAAAATGTATCGAATTTATTCATTAGATTCACTCATCTTGACGGTACGAAAAACAAATGAAAATCACACATTTTCCTAATTTGAATTTGTAATTATGTTCTTTAAAATTTAAACTTTCAATGATACCAAAACCAGCTACAAATAGTATAGCCAAAGAGATTCTATTACAAGTTCATACATACTATAATGCGAAAAGACTTTTTCCCCAACCTACCAAAGAAATCCTATGAACAAAACAAAGAATTCTGAATAGAATTATGTAAAAAAGTGAATTTCGTAAAAGTGCAGGACTCTTTGTTACTTTGTTACCGTTGTATTGTCTACACGGAAACGTCATTTTTGTCCTCTTCCGTCGACAAGTCGCTTCTCTACGGTCCTTGTGCTAAGCCTGCTAGTCCGCACGCTTGTCTTCTCCGTCTTTCTCTATGGGGGCAGAGACTTGGACGACTAAATCTACCGACAGGGAAAGAATTGACGTCTTCGAAATGTGGTGCTGGCGCCGCCTATTAAAGATACCACGGCGAGCCCACCGCACAAATTAAGGTCTCGATCCTTAAACAATTCAATTTAGAGAAAGCACAACAATAGTCCTCAACCTGCCCGCAACGTGTCGTGAGATTGTTCGGCCACATTGCCCGCAGAAGTAAGTACCAACAACATGGAACGTCTAATGGTGACTGGGAAAATACAGGGTACAGGGTAAAAGACCTAGAGGAGAGGCCAAAGTCTAAAAAGGTGGTCGGATCAAATATCCGAGCGTTTGGTCTGAACAAATGGCATTCGCTTCGGAACGATTCTATTTCTACAATCGCTATCGACGCATCTCTATGGAAGTCATCGTTGGACGCCGTCAATTCGTTGACCTGTGATCACGTGACATTTCGATAGCTTATATCAACTCCATACATTTTTAGCTTTTCTACTAGCGTCATCGCTAATCGAATGTTACTTTGTCTAGGTTGCGGGCCCAGACACAGTACGTAACATTCAATTGAATGAAACCGATTCCGATCGATAGTTTGTTACGCAATTAGGGTGCAGAAATGAATGAGAATATTTTTATATTTTTGTATTATTATTTATAAGTTTCGTGATACACATTGTTAAATATTATTTACGCTGGTAATACTCAAGTGTTTGTACTTTACTGACCGATACTTGGTACCAACCTATCTGTCTATAATCTATATACTCGTAAATAAAAAGAAAAGTCCTGACTGACTGACTTACTCATCAACGCTTAGCCCAAACCCTTGGACTTAGAAAGCTGAAATTTTGCTTAGAGGTTCTCTTTATAATGTACATAAGAAATAAGGAAGGACTTTTCTAAAATTCAACCCCAAAGAGAGTAAAAGTAAAATAGAGGAAGAAAGTTTATATGGAAAATCGTTATTTTTTTAGTATAAACCATGAAAATTGGTATTTAGCATTCTGGTTAACAATTAAAACCACGTGTTTCAGCGGTTTTGGATAATCATCTTCTAAGAGGGGCAAAATAGGGGATGAAAGTTAGTAAGGAAAAATTTGGTATTATGCCTTTTTTTTAGAAATTACGAAGGACGTGAATAAAATAGATTAGAATATTTATTTATTTGCATAGAATGTAGGTTTTTACAATAAGATGGATGGATGGTTTATAGAGTCCTTGTTCATTCTGCCATATTGGCATGCAAACATTAATTAGGTACTTTAACTTAGAAAATACTTATTACTTGTTAATAATTTATATTTATATTTGCTTAAATATACGTAAAATTGAATCAAATCTGGCTTACTATAATAATAATAAATTAAAAAATCTAAACTTTTATATCAGTACCTACAGTTTAAATCTTTATCAGTTAAGAAGTTGGTTACAGAGTAATACCACCTTTCTAATAGCAGTGTCTTATTAGCAGCAATTATCCAATTTGGTGCAGCGCTTCGGAAATTATGCGCGTACATACATTTCGGCGATTCATTTTTATATAAGTAGATGCATAATAACTAAGAAAGTAGTAATATAAGGCGAAAATATATTATAAGATTGTAAAATTGCAAAGCGTAAACTCACAACCAAGCCAATGCATTGGCTTGGTACATTGTAATGTAAGTACTCTACAATACCCTCAGCGCAACGGTGACTCGCACTTGACTAGTTTTTTGTAGCAGTAGAATTTATACAGTGACTTAGAATTAATTTAAATTATAAGTTTGCAAAATTTCTAACATATAGGTAGAATATGTAGCTACTTGCATAGACTTACTACCTACATAATTACATATACGCAAACGGCTGTCACATTACATACATACACGACGAAACTATAAAAAGCAATCTTACTATAAACCAATGGGCGGAACCCTCAGCGCAAAGTTGGCTCGCACTTGACTAGTATTTTGTAGTAGTAGGTAAAATATCGCGCACGGATACACATCAAGCTATAACGTTCCAGTATAAGCTGATCTAGCATTGTATAGACTTTCCGTACAATGAGAGGTCAGCTTATACTGGAAAGTTACAGCTTGATGTGTAGCCGTTAGTAGGTATATTGAAATTTTTGCGATATTAAATTTTATGTTCTTAGAATGGCAAGGCAATGGCAATGGCATATTAAATTATGATTGTTAATTTTATTACTTAGTACTCGTCCGAAGTTAACAAAACCTTGTGTGCCCGCGTAACCGGGAGCAGTAAGTAGTGTGCGAGCGAGATAAAGAGTGAGGTGGCGCGGGGAAGTGGAGGCGAAATTAGAATTTGAGCTGAGGTTGTATTAATATTATTTAGGTACTAGTTCGCTAATTTATTTCATTTTTTCCAAAAAGCATCTTTTCATTTAACATTCTTAAAATTTTGGTCACGTGTGAGCGAGTAAGGTGACAAAATGCGACAGTCCTCTTAACTCACGCCTTCTTCGCATGGGGGTAGGCAGAAACTATAGAACGCCAGCTGCTACGATCCTCACATACTTTTGAATCGTTTACGTTCATACACCCCTGTACCCTAATTGCGTAATACATTATCATTCGGAATCGGTTTCATTTTGACAGTTCAACAACATTCATTGCGTTATTTACGTTGTTGAGCAGACAAAATTTTCGAACATATGAAGCAATGGATTAGCAATTTGCTTCAAAATGATTCAGATTCCGATCGAAGGGGGGTTACGCAATTAGGGTGCCGGTTGCGCCTGACCTTTCTGAAGAACATCACCAATAAGGACATTTGTCTTCCTAGAGCGTCCCCTCCCGGCGTTTCCATTCACATCTGACTTGTAAATACCTTTTGTTGGTCGCCTTTCATTCAACCTCTCACATGTTGAGAGGATGAATGAAAGACGACTGTGACATGACCAAACCATCTAAGCATACTCTTTCAAATTTTTGTCAATTCTTTTAAACTGCAACTATCCTTTAACTTGTATGTGAAATTCGACATCGTTACTATTTTAGGTAGAGTAACTAAAATAGCATTTAAGATTTAAGAAAAACCAAGCAAGCAAGTACAATTACAATAATATCTACTGGTAACAGATTTTTCCCAAAAACCTCTACCAGGCACCAGTCTCTCATAAAGGTGGAATACAGCCGAGACACTTTTTGTGCACATTAAGTCAGCTTTGTGAAGAGACAATAAATGATAAATTATTATTGTTAAATATATAACTACTGACTCTTTGTCCCTCAAACAAGAAAAAACTTTAATGAAAAACCTATCCGTATCCAAACGTATGCATAATTTAACATGGCAGGTAGGTATGTAGCGTAGGTAATAATATACCTATATTAGTTACTAGGTTACTTCCTATTTACTTATTTATTTATTTTCCTCTGTGAAGGTTCCTTAAAAAAAATACTCATTCTCGTGAAATAATCAATAAGTCATTAATTCATTATCAACTTGTTAATTCAGCCAGTGCGTGTTCAGTATCACAATTATAAGAAAATTCTGGAAAATTGTCGCTGTGACCATGCCCTTGTAGATTGATTAGTTATCCACCTTATAATTAGTAGATTGATTACTAATTATAAGGTGGAAAATGTCTAGGTTTTTCTAGCCTTTTAATGAGTAGGTTTTGTAATTAATGGCTCGATAACTAGCTAACTTGCACGTCTTGCCTCGTATTACGGAACATGTTGTATCATCGTTTGGAAATCTGAGTCGAAGAGGCGTGCAGTGGAATTATTCTGAATCAAGTCGTAAGTCCAGTGCCTGCTATTATGTTGTCTCGGTAAAACCCAAATGATTAGAGCCTCTCAGCAGGCTATAAATAAATTGGCTTACGAATATTATGTGGTTTGTTTTAGATGCCATGATAATTTTCCATAATCTTGATTACGTGAACATAAAAGTAAACTTTAGTTTTGTTGTTATTTTAGTTAGTAACAGTTATTTTAATAAAACATCAATCTGCCCGCAGCCTTTTCACAACTATGTTTATGTCAGCTTCCAGTCTAACCGCATGCAGCAGAATACCAGTATTTTACATGGAGCGACTGTCATCTGACCTCCATAATCCAGTTACTGGATAACACGATACCCCTTTTTGGGCTTCTGACTACGCGTAACGACTGTCAAAGACCTAGGAATGACAGCCGGGACCAACGACTTAACGTGTTTTCCTTTAATAATGTATTGTCAAAATACATTGGGCGTGAGGGGCTCGTGGCTAAATAATAACAGCCGCACGGTTCGAGCATCAAGGTTAAGCAACGCTTGCCGAAGTCGGTTTGTGGATGGGTGACCATCCATAACATACGGAGACCCCTCCGTGCCTCGGAAAGCACGTTAAGCTGTTAGTCTCGGCTGTCGTTTGTAGATCTTTGACAATCGTTACTAGTAGTCAGAAGCTCGAAGGTCTGACAACCAGTCTTGCCAAGGGGTATCGTGTTACCTACCCACTAACTGGTTTGTGGAGGTCGAATAGGCAATCGCTACATGTAAAACACTGATATTTAGCTGCTTTCCGGTAAGACTGGAAGCCGACCCCAATATAGTTGGGAAAAGGCTAGGCAGATGATGACATTGGGCATGTAGGGCAAGCTAGTAGAGCATCTTTAGAATTTAGGTAGGGCCCCTTGAATGTGGGTAGAACAACTGCGGCTTAGGGGAAGAACATAATGTAGCCATTGTAGAGCATCTCTAGCAGAAGTGGGGCTGACGGTGGTAGGGATAGAGCATTTAGTTTAGAGGGATGAAGTAACTCTAGTCGGGTACAGCAACTTGGGGTAACTCCAACAGCAGCTATGATGATAACGACTTGCCTGCGGCCATTACGCGGTCAAGTTGGCGCGTTTTTTAAGTTGACCCCGCTTTTGTTTGATAAACAACAAGCTGGCATTAAAAATTGCTGGCGAGAAGCTAGCCTTTCAGGGTGAGTTTATTTATATGGATCACCGTGGCAGTTGCGGATTCATTCTTAAAGTTTAAGGCGAAGGCGCCACGGTAGCCCGCGAAATTCAAATTTTATTACGTTTTTTTGCAATTTTCAGGTCAGTATCAGGTTGTATTTTAATTTAATATGATTCGCGACCGTAACAAATTTATATTTATATAATTATAATCATTAAAATCATCAGTGCAACTCCCTAAGTTCATATAATAGTTGAATGACTATTTCATGAAATCTTGACATTTAGGATTATACGAGTATTAATTTAAGGAGTCGTATTACTGATTCTAATTTTGAAAATACATGTGTATATGTTACGGTCGCGAATCATACTTTACTCAACATAACGTGCATATTGCAAAACAACGTAAGAAAATTTGAATTGAATAAAAAATTTCGCGAGGTTGGAGCTTCCCGCTTAAATGAAACAAGGACAATAAGTAGCGCCCAACAGCATTTAGATCAAAGCCCTTATAAGTAAAAGATCTTCCTTTGAGTTCCATAACCTCATCTATGAGTAGATAAGCCTTAATTTTATCCCTGACTTGTAACATTAGTCTGATTGTTATTGTACTCATGGCCTAATTAACTTACTGCAGCCTTTAATTGACCTAGATAGTAGACATTGAACGGGTGCCTGCAGTTTAGAATAGTCCTTTGTGTTAATGAAGAGCTTGTGCGTCTGCGCGCATGTTACGTGTCTCACGCATCGTATCAAAACCATATTATTTGAGATGTACTTCGTCACGGCATTCCGAGGAACTAGCGGATCTAATGTTAACTTACAGTATAAGATAATTTCATCGCATTGAGGTTTTCCCAATGTGGCATACTTTGAATGATGTGGGTCTTTCAAGCTCTCAATAAGTTCATGAATCTCTGCACAAATATAAGATAGTCTAAGCATGTAGCGGTGCTGCGGTGCTGGTGATCCAGCCCACGTATTAGATTTCTAATTTTTCAGGATCACAAGTAAGGAGCTCTCGGCATCATGTCTTTCTTCGTGATCAAGGCACTGCTCAGTTAAAGCTGATGCAAGGACTAAGGTCACTAAGCGAGAATTGAACTGAATAGTTGGGTGACATAATTGTCACCCAACCTTTAATTGTTATTATTAGAAATTCTATCCTTCCAAGAACAACTATATTCTATTAGAGATGTTAAACAAAAAAAAAAAAAAAAACAAAAACCCGACTGCAAAAACACAACTAAAAAGAGAAAAATAAGCATTATAATTTATTGAATTTTGGTATCGCAGACGAGGACAAATCAATAACCTGAAATATGGTGTAACTTTTGTTTGTCCGCCTGCAATACCAAAATTCAATAGATTATAATGCTTGTTTTTCTCTTTTCAGTTGTGTTTTTGCAGTCGCGTTTTTATTTTTTTTTCAGTCTCTTCTTATATTATAACAATCACCTGTGTACGTATAGTCACTTTTTATATTATAACAATCACATAGGTACGTATAATCATGGGCATGTGATGCGGAGGAATGAGGAAAATGACGTCAGGAAAGTGTTACGAGTAAGGGAAGACCAAAGAAACGATGGATGGACTGTGTGAAAGATGATATGGCCAACTACCGATATGACGACTAATAGAGAAGTATGGAAGAAAAAGACATGTTGCGCCGACCCCAAATAAATTGGGACAAGGGCAGGACAATGATGATGAATCACTTATATTTTTATATACTTAATAAAATAATTTTAATATTATATAACACACATCAAAAAAGTCTAAGCAACAACCTAGTAGTTTATGAAAATTTTAATAAAATGGAATTAATAATTTACTATTATTTTGTAATGAATTTATGATCATTTAATATTATTCTACAAATTTGTCAGTTAAATCAAGTTTATTTTTTATCAATATTCATATTAAATTTACAATACCCTATTCGATGATTGTATTTGATTTGTTTTAATCGGTATTAGTACGTTAGTCGATTCAAAATGCCATAACTTTGTTAGTCTATGAAGAACGAACAAATTGATGCAGTCCGGAACGAAATGCACGTGGTCAGGGATTTTTAAAAAGTGGGGCATTCTGATCGGCTAGCTCGACCGAGACAGACGTTTTAATATTATCGGTGTGTTAATTGCTGTGCCTTAGTAATTTATTTTATAATAAAGTTGTGTAAGAGTATAAGCAAGAGTGATTGATTGGAATAATATAATCGTTGTTACGAAGCAAGCAGTTTTATTATACACCTGAATCTGAATTGTGAGAGTTCATCACAGTTCAGAAGTGGGATCAGGACCCAATCTAAGGTACGTACAAGTATGCTTTAGTTACTAGAGGCTATGTATGCCTATTGAGCCATGTGTGCTTAGTTAGAGGTTATGTGTGCCTACAATAGGAAGCCAAGTGTGCTTTAGTTACTAGAGGCTATGTATGCCTATTGAGCCATGTGTGCTTAGTTGTTAGAGGTTATGTGTGCCTACAATAGGAAGCCAAGTGTGCTTTAGTTACTAGAGGCTATGTATGCCTATTGAGCCATGTGTGCTTAGTTAGAGGTTATGTGTGCCTACAATAGGAATCCAAGTGTGCTTTAGTTACTAGAGGCTATGTATGCCTATTGAGCCATGTGTGCTTAGTTGTTAGAGGTTATGTGTGCCTACAATAGGAAGCCAAGTGTGCTTTAGTTACTAGAGGCTATGTATGCCTATTGAGCCATGTGTGCTTAGTTAGAGGTTATGTGTGCCTACAATAGGAAGCCAAGTGTGCTTTAGTTACTAGAGGCTATGTATGCCTATTGAGCCATGTGTGCTTAGTTAGAGGTTATGTGTGCCTACAATAGGAAGCCAAGTGTGCTTTAGTTACTAGAGGCTATGTATGCCTATTGAGCCATGTGTGCTTAGTTAGAGGTTATGTGTGCCTACAATAGGAAGCCAAGTGTGCTTTAGCTACTACAGGCTATGTATGCCTATCGAGCCATGTGTGCTTAGTTGTTAGAGGTCATGTGTACCTACAATAGGAAACGAAGTGTTTTTTAATAAGAAGCTAATTATGCCTACAGAATGCACGCTTAAACAATAAATCCAAATAATGATATAAATACAATGCTGTTTTTACTTCTGAGGTACCTATGAATTCTGATGAACCGATGACTCCTGAAGGCTCACCTGCTCGCAAAGGTGAACACCAAAGAAAACGTAAACGATCCTCCTTCGAAGCAGCAGCTAAGTCTAAGAGAGCCAAAAAGCGATCAAAGAAGAGACGTAAGTAGTCGTCCAGCTCCTCCTCATCCAACAGTGAGGCACCCCGTAGTTCACGGGGTTCGAGTAAGAGACGATCCAAGGAGAGAGGCAGTTAGTCTACTAAAGAGGTACTTGATATGTTAATGTTGTAAAGTAAAGGAATGTGCCGTAATCTAAATATAAATGGAACGAGAAGCAGACCATATATTTTGCTCTACAAAAGCTTTCTGGCATGGCAAAGAAGTGGTTTGAAGCCCAGCGTTGTTTTCAGTTGGTCAGAGTGGCAGGACAAACTCATAAAAGCTTTGCCGAATGAGAAAAATTATGGTCGGCTGCTTGAGGAAATGTTAGCTCGCACTACTCGTAGTAGCGAAAGTTTGCGTGAGTACTTCTACGAAAAGTTAACGTTGTTAAACAGATGTGAAATAGTCGATTGTATTATCCATGATATATTAGATAAACCGATTAGAAGCAGTGCACAGGCACTGACTGTTCGCGAACCAGAAGACTTATTGAATTTCCTAAGGTCCCAGTACCACATATTAGAAAATAATACATTCAATAGGAAACTTAACGGTAATATTCGACCGGAATGCAATGCGGAAAACACTGCTGCAACGCCCTCAAGCGAAAGTTCGGTCATTTTTGTTTCAATGGGCATTGTTCATATTTTATTATATGTTGTAATTGAAAAACCATTTTGAGGAATAGCGTTACTGATCATTACGGACTACTTTCCGTTTAAAATTTGCTACTGTTTTGGTCGAAATCTTGAAAAATAAGTTTGTATTTTGTAAAGTTAGGTTAGATTCGATTATGTATGTCGTCTATTGACACTTTGACAGATGTGAGATGGATGACGTTGTGTTGACAGATTTAAATTTTTAATTATGTACTAGTGAGGCAACGGCACAATCTTTTGTGCCAGTGATAACGCCACCTACCTTAAAAATATAAAATATATTTTTTAAAATAACTATTGAGCTAATCATCAAAATATTCAAATTAGTTTCTCAAAATGCTCTAAACTTTCAAAAAAAATAAAATAAAATGTAATGGTTAAATTTTTTAGACAATCCCCATTGCCGCTTTAGGGGACACACTTTCGATGCCCCAAACCCCTACTAAATGTTTAAAATGCCAACGGGTAGGCCACAACAATGATAATTGTAAACTGGAGCCTTTAATCTTACGAAACGAACCCAAATAGACAGATATCCAGGATCGAAAAATTTTAACTACCTTCAATAACAACAGTAACAAATTTTACAAAACCATTACGGTAAACAATAAATATTTAATTGCTTTTATTGATTTTGGCAGCGAATGTAGTTTAATTAGAGAATCTGATGCTCAAAGTTTGAATTTAACTAAGAATTTAACAGAGTTGCCAGTAATCAAAGAATTCGGGAACTCTAAAGTTTTTCCAGTATATAAGAGCAATGTTGATCTGAAATTAAATAAAGCTGAGGTAAATGTTTTATGTTGTGTATTAGTAGTTGGCGAACAGTTCCTTCAGACAGCTTTACTTATAGGTCAAAATGTTACTGAACTTCCTTGCGTAACAGTAATTAAGAATAGCCATCAGTTAACGTTTTACCAGAGTCCCGATACCGATACCATAATACAGCCGGTGAAGCGTTTAAAGTTAAATTTTGATAACGATACCGATATTACAATGTCAGGACTAGTTGAAGTTACCACGTCCGACGTTGGCTTCAGTGGAGATATTTATATTGAAGGTTACTACAATTGTGAGCCTAAGAAAGAGCATTATTTGCATCAAGAGGTTTATAGGGTTGCTTATGGGAAGTGTTATTTGCCTGTGACTAATTTATCTGGTCAAAGCCTTACATTATTCAAGAAATGTCCTATTGCTGAAGGAACTTGTTTTGTTGAGAGAAGTACCACCTATACAAACAGAGTAACGAAAGATAATTCAGAATACCTATTTATTCATAATTCAGAGTATGTAAAGGTTCATACCTTTGCTAATATCCGACATAAAAGTTGGTCCCCTAAAGGACAAGTTAATTGACCGACCAATTTTAGCGTTATACAACCCTCATTTTGAAACTGAGTTGCATACGGATGCAAGTTCTTTAGGCGTGGGTAGGATATTGATGCAATGGCATCCGGAGCCGCGCGCTCTCAAACCAATAGCTTACTTTAGCCGGCAAACCACTCCCAAGGAGCGCCACTTGCACTCTTATGAACTCGAGACCCTTGTAATTGTATGTTCATTAAAGAAATTTGGAGTATATTTGTTGGGGACAGAGTTCAAAATTGTGACGGACTGTAACGCCCTTCGAACTACATTAACTAAACGCGACTTAATACCCCGGATAGCCAGGTGGTGGCTTTTAATAAGCGAATTCATTTTAGTATAGAGTACCGTCCAGGCATCCGTATGGCTCATGTAGACGCAACACAAAGACACACACTGAGACATAACACAAAGTTAGCACCCAATGATATCGATAATTCTACAGTCACAGTCTATATTATCGAAACTGATAACTGGCTCTTCACTTTACAAATGACAGATACTGATATATCCCGAATATATAAAATTATTAAACCTGAGTCTGATGAAGAAGCTGAATTAAAAATAAATATGTAGTTAAGAATAGTAGAGTGTACAGGAGAGTTGATGATAAGCTTTATTTAGTAATCCCTCGCAAAGCTCGATGGCAAGTATGTGAATCTAACCACGATGACGCTGGTCATTTAGGTGTATCAAAGACCACAGTGAGAATTTAATCTGTTTTCTGGTTTCCTAAGTTACGTAGATTTGTCAAAAAGTATGTAAAATCTTGTATTAAGTGCGCCTACAATAAGGATGATTCGTCACGGCATAAGAATGGTCAGTTGTACCCGATAGAGAAAGTAAGCATTCCGTTCCACACCATTCACATAGACCACTTGGGTCCATTTGTTAAAAGCAAGAACGGCAATGTTTACATTCTCACCATAGTGGATGGATTTACCAAATATTTGTTTGTAAGAGCTGTTAAGGATACAAAAACTAAAACAACGGTTAAATTATTATTTAATATGATATTTTTTATGACTTTAGTTTACCATCCCGAATAATATCGGGCCGAGGCACCTCTTTCACTTAGCAACTTTTAAATACTTTTGTGATACTCATGGTATTACACATGTTTTGAATGCTGTCGCATGTCCCAGAGCCAACGGTCAAGCCGAAAGATACAACCAAACGATCTTAAGTTCACTTGCAAAATATTTTGACGGTGAGGATGGACGGAACTGGGACATGTATCTAGGCAAATTCCAGCGGGGAATAAATAATGTCACAAATTCCACCACTCGGAAAACAGCTACTGAAGCATTATTTGGAACCAGATTGAAAAATGGCCTAAGTAATATGTTAGATGTCATTAATGAGACCAATCCTAATTTTACAGAAGTAAGGCAAGAAGTTCGTACAAATATCGAATCTAGTCGGATTAAACAAAAACAAAACTACGATCAAGATAGAGTTCCTGCCCCAACTTATAAGGAAGGGGATTTAATTAAAATAACCAGAACTAATTTTAATAATAAAGGTAATAAGTACTAAGTTGATGTCAAAATTTATAGGCCCCTTCAAAATAGCAAAAGTTTTGGGCAATGATAGGTATAAAATTATTGAAATACCTGGTTTTAGTAAACGCAAGAATAAATTCGAAAGTGTGGTAGCAGTAGACAGGATTCAACCATGGATCAATATAAATGTGTCTGAACAAAATAAGGTAGATGCAGAGGCTAATAGCAGTAGTACATCTGACAGGGAAAGTAATAAAAGTAATAATGAACTGCCATAAAGTCAATCTGAGTCCAAATAATAGCCGAATGTAATGAATTATTAATAGATATAAAATATATAGAGATATGTTTAGTTTATATTTGATTCACATAAATCTTTTTAATTTTGTTAGTATACTTATTTGAATTCATAAAATTATTCTACATGATTATATATCGTGCGTCAGGAGATCGCACGTAGTCGGACGGCCGAATGTAATGAATTTATGATCATTTAATATTATTCTACAAATTTGTCAGTTAAATCAAGTTTATTTTTTATCAATATTCATATTAAATTTACAATACCCTATTCGATGATTGTATTTGATTTGTTTTAATCGGTATTAGTACGTTAGTCGATTCAAAATGCCATAACTTTGTTAGTCTATGAAGAACGAACAAATTGATGGATACATTTCGTGCAGTCCGGAACGAAATGCACGTGGTCAGGGATTTTTAAAAAGTGGGGCATTCTGATCGGCTAGCTCGACCGAGACAGACGTTTTAATATTATCGGTGTGTTAATTGCTGTGCCTTAGTAATTTATTTTATAATAAAGTTGTGTAAGAGTATAAGCAAGAGTGATTGATTGGAATAATATAATCGTTGTTACGAAGCAAGCAGTTTTATTATACACCTGAATCTGAATTGTGAGAGTTCATCACAATTTTTAATACTTATTTTTTAAATGATTTTTGTATGAGAAAATTTATATTTTTCGAAAAAAGAGTTTAATTAAAAGAAAAAATAAAAAATGTTTTAAAGAATTCGAACTAATTTTCATAAAATAATAGATTGTTACTTAACCTTTTAGACGTGTGTTTACTAAACATTAGTAGGTTAGATTAGAATTAGGCCTAAAAATGGCAGGATTCACAAATTGTCAAAGATACGCTGATATTGCATCTTCTGGAATTGACAACACAGGTGGTGATTGCACGAGATACGAATATTGGGATGAGCCTGAGTGAAGTTGGTTATATTGATAAGATTGTGAATGCATGGTTTGAGCTTGTTGCATCAGTGACGTATTATAGTTCTCTGTTCCTGAGCTAGTGGTGAAGAAATGTATGTTGGACTAGGCGTAGATATATATCGGCCCGTGCGATACTGATGAGGCTTATTGTTGCCTCCATAACTGTCATGATTAAAATGTTCCATTTCAGCTTCAAACAACGTGTCATTTATAATTTTCTCAGCTATGAGTCGCTGCTTTTTCTCTAGGGCCTTAATTTTATTGCTATGGTTTTCCCCATCAAATCATAGCGGTCTTCTTGTGGCGCAGGACGTTTAAAATGTTCGTTCACGGAAACTAATACTTCGTTGGTTAATTTATCTTCATTGATCTTTTTTGGAGGTCTAGAACCGCGTGTTTTACTATTTTGGCTGGCAACTGCTGTTCATCAAGTGTTGATTCGTTTGTAGGAAAGCTGGTAGAATTTAAATTATTTTCTATGTCATCATTTTCAGTATTATTATTTTCTGTACTCATGCCTACATAGTCAATCTGAAAAAAAAAATTGTTAGTTTCCTAATTCAACTGAAAAATGGAAGGAGGTGACGGATCTATTTGAAGATAGATGGAACTTTCCTCATTGTTTAGGTGCGATTGACGGAAAACATATTGACATAGTGCCACCTAGTGATAGTGGATCTTTTTATTACAATTACAAAAAGAAACACAGCATGGTTCTAATGGCGACAGTAGATGCAAAATACAGATTTTTACTAGCTGATTTTGGTACCAATGAGGATTCTGATGGAAGGAGGATTCTGAAGGATTTCTGATGGAGGTGTCCTACAGGTTTTTTGAAAAATTGCAGAGCTGATATTATTATTATGTTAAAACCATTTCGACAAGCAGATTTGGATTCACGGGATCGCAAAATATTTAACTATCGATTGATAAGAGCAGGAGAATGATGATCCAAAACTACCGTTTATACAACCACTCTAATAACTAGTAGTAATGACAAAACAAGTTTTTGGCACAGCTCGAGCTACACAATGTCACCTGGAGATTCACCATAGATGAACCATGGCGTAAACGAGGCTTAGAAAAAGAATAGTAGATCATCTACTTGTAACTAAGTACAGCTTTCTTACGGCATGTATTTAATCGAATCTTATTAATTCTCATTTTGCTTTCCTAAAAATATAAATTAACATCTAATATAATGACTGCGCCTACTTTTTGTGAATCTCAAATAATTCCTAGTTTGGTGTCCTAAAAATATTAAATAGCCACTTAACTACGGCCAACTTGCATGCCGCCGCTGCCGTTGCCGTGGAACCGCTCGCTTCGCTTGCTCGTCTCGTTTTGGACAAATAAATTATCTTTAACCCATTTGATAAAAGTGCTGTAGCTTAGTTACTGCGATCAATTCACCTTTCTAACCTGACTCGTTTGGTCGGGGCACCCTAGCTTAGTTACTGCGGCCAACTGTGAGAAACGGGCAGAAATTTAAAAAAAGAGGCTCATTAATTTATTTCTTCGGAAGTAAAAAGATTTTTTTCTTTTTACCTCCCAAGAATCTTTTTGAAACGAAATTCTTTCATATTTACTTCATTAATATTTGTTTAGACAAGACTATTAAAGAGACGCGATTACATTTTATTCTGCTTGTTTATGCAAGATTGATAGTATTGTCACAGACAGGTTAATATGGGTTACAAATGAACTGACCACTTTGACGTCAGTTAGCTGTTTATAGCATAATAATGTGGTTAGTTGGCAAACCATCCATGAATCGACGCCAGATTGATATAGACAGAGTTTATCCTAGACAATATTTTAATTTTAGCTAAACATTTTCCTAAAAGATTTTATTAAACGCTGTTCACTTAAATAAAAGTTATCTGAGGATTGAATAAAATATAAGTAAAAATCTTTTTAAAAACAAGCTTTTATTGAACTAAAAGTAGGTACTAAATAAAACTTGCGTAATCATAGAACTTTAATATTCTTTTAAAAGCTTGAGGCGTGAACGTCCTTCTTACACTTAAAGATAAGCGTCATGCTTTTAAGAAAATATTAAAGTTTTTTTTACGTAAGTTTTAGTTAAAACTTTTAGTTAAATAAAACTTGTTTTTAAAACGGTCTTTACTTATTTTTTTTTGCGTATTCTCAGCAAACCCTTTCATTTGATACCCATATCATGGGAGTGCACAAAAAATATTTAGTCCACCGTCTTGGGCCGTCCGCCATATTGGATTGAGAATGACGTCACTTAGCTTACCATGCATTGTCATCCAAACTAAACATGTATGCAAAATTTTATCTCAATCGGTTGAGGATAACTGCTTTAAAATTTAGTTGCAAGATTGGAGGCGAACATACATACATACAAACATTGCAAGTTAAATAAAAGCTTGTAAAAATTTGCACTTGGTTAGATAGGCAGAATACTCTTTATTATGTATACCATAAAATAACTTAAATTCTCAATTCTCTTTTCTTTCAATAATTCTCTTTATTATTTTTTTCTTAATAACTTAGATTTTTGAACAGAAGTATGAAATTAACTTGTTAATATTGTTTGGTCATCACCACATCAGGCTTTTTGATATTGTAAAATGTATTACCTAGATTTTAATCATGGTAGAATAAGCGCTTGTTAACGGCTAACTTATCCATTTCGTACAAAAAATATAAGGATGTAAAAATCATAATAGTTGGAAGCCTTAAATTACCTATAATCGTTACTGTCTATATTTACTTCAGAATCTGAAAGCAGTGTGATAAACTTTTATGGTAAAACGTATGTATGAATGGATATTGTTTATAATATCAATCAATATCATCATATCAATTGCTTGATAACTGTCATTTCACACCATGTCCTGATTGTTCCGGATGCTTTAAGTACAAGACAATTAATTATCAACGACTTTGACGACATAATTTTGGCTGCCGGCGATGGCGTGATTATATTTAAGTGAAGATACTATACAGCGCGTCAGAGACAATAACGACGCAGAACGCTGCAAAATAATGATTTTGACAGTTTCATTTTTTATTGTACAAAGGATCTGCTAAGATATACGGAGCACACAGTTTGCGTAATGGCGGCTGTCTCTGGTAATGAAAATGTATTTACTTGAGCATATATTTGTATTAACTGATTTGGTGTGTGAGATGTTATGTTTGTTTGATGTCTGAATTTTACCTATTAGGTAAGCAGGCTAGATATGCAAAATATCTTTTTAATATTTGTATTTACTATAATTAAATCTGTATTACTCTTAATAATTTTATCAAAAGCTCATTGGTGTCCTTAACAAATCTTGATGCCAAGATATAGAATAGATTAAAATATCTTTCTTTTGCGTAAAATATGGTACATAAAAGGTCTTAAATATATGTAAATAGTTCCACATCTTAAAAATAAAATTATAAACAAATACACTTATTACTACTGAGATCATGAATGTGATCTAACCGCTGTGCTGAACCGCATTGTATACCCGCGCGCTGGGAAAACAGCAACCGCCCCACCCAATTATGTAATTCAGCATGAAGTTATATAAATTACTAGTGAGAATAGTGAGGTCATGAGTATTGTGTTAATTTAAATACTTTAGGTATAATAATTTCTCTACCCAAATTCAAATTTTATATAAGAAATATTTTGGCATCGAAATTTAAATAATATTATTGTTGTATGTTATATAATATTAAATTCTAAACTCTGTAAAATTTTAACGGTGTGAACTTCTGGTTGTTGTTACACTTTGGTACATATAATTTAGTTGTATAGTAATCTGTGGAAACTGTTTCTGGATTGTGTTGAACTATTTGTATACATATATTTGTTATTGCATCTGTTTGTTTCCCAAATAAATAATAAAAAAAAAAAAAAAAATAGAATTATTTTGAACTTAGCTTATAATTTAGGAATTCACTTAGTAGAACACGTGCTTCTACATGTGACAGCCAGTCGGGTTGGATCTCTTGAAAACATATTTTATTTTCAATGGCTTTAATAAATAGCTCAGAGTGCTTTTTAACAAATATTCCTACTTCTAATATGTACAGACTAGGTAGAGTTCGTAATCCTAATTTCTTAAATAGCGGTCTACAAGATTCCAACGGCCGGACCCCAGAGATTGCTCTGATACATTTTTTTTTTTGCGTGATAAAGACTTTTTTAGCCCGTATCTAAGAACTGATCCGTGGTAGCCATGGTACGCAGCCATAGCAGTTTTTTGACTTGATAACTTCTTAAGCTTTTTAGAGTAAAAACAAATTTATTTAAATTAGAGCATATGCGAGTTGTGTGTGCTTTCCAATTACAATGTAAATAAGGTAATACCTAAAAGTTTAGTATTTAGGACTTCTTCCATTTTAGTGTAGAGTTTTAATTGAGAATTATTGTTATTGTTAGAGAATTGTAAAATTTCAGTTTTAGATACATTAGCTGTTAGATTGTTGTCCTTTAACCTGTTCATTATTGATTCGATAGTGTTGTTTAATTAATGTTCGTTGTTGCTATCTGAATTTTCGGTACTATAACTGAAATATCGTCCGTGAATAGAATGCATTGAGGTGATGTCATTTGAGGAATATCATTTATGTAAATAAGGAAGAGAAAAGGGGCTAAGTACACTTCCCTGAGGAACACCGAACTTATTTCTTAAAAAAGTACAATGAACTGAATGGTGTAGACACAAGTTGATCATTTAATTGGTTTAATTCGTCGCATTGTTTTCATTTTCTTAGGTAGCTTTTAATCCAATCGAGTGCTTTGCAAAAAGCTCGCATTTATTGGGCAAATTTTTGTGACCTACGAAAATGAATGCTTTCAAATTAAAAATCGAACATTTTATTTCAGACCAAGGGATCCATATAATGTTAGTATGAATTTAGCTTGTGTTGGTAAACTCAGTAACTTAAAAATACAATAATTATACATTAATTGGCTACATGAACATGTGCACGCACATGTCTGCCAGCCCAGAGCCTGATAAATGGTCCATCAGGGTTACCCTTGTTTCATCGAAAATAAATTGATAAATTATCACTTCCCAAACAATTTTCGTTATAATTTTATTTGCCAAATTATTACTTAGCAAAATATCTCTTCACAAATAATTACGCAAACCTAATGTTTGGCAAGTGAACGTTTAAACAATAACTTGTTTACCAACTAGTAGGTACTTTTACCAATATTTCAAATATTTCAGTAGATGTTACATATTTTATGCAAAAAATAATAAGCCAAATATTTTGTATCGTCAGTTTTCAATTTACCATTTCTATTCAGTCAATTGCTTAGTCAATGACAAACGATTTGTATCTTTATATCGGTAAGCATGCAGCATGCAAGCAAACATGCAGCATGCAAGCAATCATGCAGCATGCAAGCAAGCATGCAGCATGCAAGTAAACATGCAGCATGCAAGCGAGCATGCAGCATGCAAGTAAACATGCAGCATGCAAGCGAGCATGCAACATTCAGCAGGCATGGTTTCTGTCACGTCTCCGGCGCTGCAGGTCTCTGGCGGTCCCACGCGTGCTAATCGTCGCAGACGGCTTTCGCTCATCACCACAGCTTCGGCTTGCTGGCCAGTTTTGCTCGCTCACATCTTCTGCTCTTCAGCCCGCGGGCCGCCTCGCCCCTACCCGCCTACGCGATTCTAAATTACACTCTAGGGGTAGGGCAGACAAGTCTGCGTGGAGTCGGATTTACAGCGGTTAGTTTATGTCACTAAAACCTAATTTTTTAATTATATAATTCCCAAAAAATCTTATTTTTGTCTTTATATTTTTTGGCATAACAAATAATTATTTTGACTAAATGTTTATGTATAAAGATTGCTTGCTGTAATAAATCATTTGATTAAATACCATATGCCTTAAGGACATTATCCTTGGTAATACTCTCCCAAGTAAAAATTTGACCAAATGAACATGTGCGTATTAAAATCATTCCAAATATTGCATTGGTATAAAAAAGTTGCTAAAATTTGTTTGGATAATGAAATTTTGTCAAAATAATTTCGGCAAAACGACAGAATCCCGGTCCATCAACCTTGTCTGCCAGTGTAGCTAAAATACTGTTAGGGCTACCACTGAATCTCCGCAACATCGATGCACACAGTTTGCGCATGATGGCGTGAAAGTCATCTATTCGCACTTCCGCAAACATGCCCGATGCACTGCACAACCGAGGCAGCCCCAACGATATCTTCAGCGCATTATACCTACTGCACGCGCTTTGCTCATATCAAAGAAAATAGCAGCAACTCTATTACGTTTATCGACATTTTCTCTTATTTTTAGGGTTACCTACTTCAAAATGAAAAACCGAACCCATAGAGGAACACTTCGTTGTCCGTCTGTCTGTCTGCCTGTCTGTCAGTCTTTTTTTTAGGAACGTGTGGAGGTATTTTGTTGAAATTTATATAAAACACGTAGGTCTATGGTCCCTTGGAGCTCTATAAAATCAAGTTTCTAAGTCAACGCAATAAAAGAATACGGCCATTTATGGGACATATTTTGATACTCTCAAGTAAATCATAACCTATAGGGTACTTACCGTTGACGTAGAATCATTGGCAAGAAGCAAGCTCTCACAGCACAAGTAAAGAAAAAAGTCCGTAAATTGTTAATTTGTCATTTTATCACATACCATTTTTTTTTTTGGGATTATAAACTTATTTTTGCAGTCGGAGAATTGACCGTGACATATAATATATCAATCAATGTATGGGAAAACATGTTTTTCTAAATTCATCCCAACTAAGGATGCAGCCGGTATTTTGGATATTAGTGACTTAGTGAGGATGCAGCAAGTGTTAAAGATTTATCTTTTTGAAAACCATTTTAAATCTTATATTGTATTATATTAAATTTATTCAAGAAATTAATTCTTTACGAGTGCATGATTTTTTCAAAATTTTTAGATAAAATGAGATTAACGTGATGGGCCTATAGTTGTTCATATCGTGTTTAGATTTTTTTTTTTTGTGAAATGGTTTTACTATTAATGATTTCAAATTTTCTGGAAATACTCCTAGCGTAAATGATTGATTTATAAGGTGTCTTATAATGTCCGCCAATACTATAATACAATGTTTAGTATGGCTGTTGAGATGCAATCATAATCAACAGCTCCTGCGTTATTTAGTGAATTTATGGTTGTTGAAACTTCTTCACATTCTTGTTACATCTAGATACATAGCTATTATCGGCAGCTTTGTTATGATATTTACAAGCAGAATATTTAACAATAAAACTGCTTGTAATTCATACATTGTCGTATTCGTAGGAGTGTTTTTTAGTTGCAGAATACATGCCATTGTTGCTAAAAGCTACCATAGTCTGTTGTATTTTAGAATTTCTTGCTCAAGCAAATGTTTTAACGGGAAGAATACTTAAAACGTGCTTGCCATAAATTAGATAGGTATCACAGCATCAGATGGCCACGTATGTGTCTATATACGGATTGAATAAATACATGGGGGAATCCATATTAGACACATACGTCCTTTAGAACAAGGGTTTTGCGAACCGCTACTATATTTTTGGCAGAAGATGATAATAGCGGATTTAGTCCTATAACTTGTAAAGAAAATCCTGTTTTGTGTTGTCCCTAAAGGAAGCGAAAGTAACCTTGTCCAGAACCTTCTAATAAATTCCGGTTGACTAGATACCTCAATATTATCTGCCCATGTGTCTTAATAGGTTAATTAACGAGACAGTTAGTTAATATTACCCAAAAAAGTTTCAGCTATTTGTTATGTCTTTACCTGTTTAGCTGGCCTACTTGTTAAAAGGCTAAGATGATGTATCATTGTTCATTGGCTATTACGAGTAGATCACGTCTCCGCTAGGTCAGGGTGATCACCCTGAAAGCGCATCTGTCACGTTTCTCTCCCATATTTTTATCTGTAGGAAAACCTTTGACATATTCCGTGGACATATTATATGTGTATATGGAAATCGGAAACACATCACAAGGTGCTAAGATCTTTGAAACGCTCTCACCAAGATTATGTCTGGACTTTATAAGAGACTTTGATCCCTGAGTTTGTTTCGCCATATCGCTGGTTTGCGAGAATATCGACGTAATTCAAAATTCTGTCAAATTGAATACTGTATGCCAAACGATCATAAATCTTTGATATTTTACCGTAAACAGAGACGCCAAATACGATAAATTTTCCTTTAATCAGTAAAGTCAAACCCTTAATAAATCATTTACATTTTGCGGTATGCTCTAACATTTGTAAAGAAATTTAAAAATGCCATTCTCTAAAATCCATGATTTTTAGTTGCGTCGCTATTCTCGCAAACCAGCGATATCTTCTTTGGTTTAGTCAGATATAAGAGGTCCGACTCGATCTAAGTAGCTTAATTTTTATTATGACGACGTGTAAAAGTGATTGCGATATCCTATTAAATGAAATGAAATGTTTGTTTCTGTATGTTGATCTTTTAGAACTCTTTTTCACGTCAATACTTTGTAATTGGCGTAATGTTTAGAATAATAATGTTGTGCGTGTTATGTTTAGGGTCCAGATAAATGATAAGCAAATTTAGTTTATACTGAATATGATAACTGTTTAAGTAAGTTAGTAACTTAGGACGTGGCAAGGCGAAGGTAAGTAAGCGACTGGCGTCTGGGTCTTTGGGTAACGATGCAGTGGACGAACTTGCTAGGAGGGCATCCAGTGCGTCAGTCTGTGGACCCGAACCAATCGTACCCATCCCCTTCAACCAATTACGCAGATGGCTGCAAGAGATCACCCAAACAAAAGCAGAGGAGTGGTGGTCCTCGGCACCAGGGTGCAGGCAGTCCAGGGAGGCTATGCCAAGCCTAGATGACAAACTAACCAGGCGACTCTTACGCCTGGATAGGAATGGCCTGCGCCTGATGACGGGGACCATCACAGGACACTGCTCGCTGAACAAACACTTTTACACAATGGGCATAACGGACACCCCTCTGTGCAGAGCTTGCATGGAGACTGAGGAAACCGTTCCGCATGTGCTCTTCGAGTGCACAGGCGTTGCCCAGATTAGAACAGAAACCCTCGGGACACCCAAATCTTTAACAGATGTTCTGAACAGACCAGAAGCCGTGACCAACTTCTGGAGGGAGGTGGGCTGGTTGGAATAAACCCCGACGGCCGCTATGGCTCACGCACAATGGTCCACTTGAAGGATTAAGTGCGGAAACCAAACCCAATAACATAGAACATAGAAGCGACTGGCATGCCCGGCGCTGGCGTTCCTTAACAATATCAAACATGGAATTCAGCGAATCGCATCGCCAGGGTCGCTACATCACACCCCCCATTCTCCAAAATGTTTACATAAACACAAATAAAAATTTTAAAATACACTGGGCTTACAATGGTGCGTACAACACTACACAATACATTAAGCTTATACCTACATTATTCTACACGTTGCGGACTCTTCTTTTTTTAGAGTCATTTTTAAATAATAAATATATATGAAAGTTATGTTCGCAAATTCCCTAAGCAATTCTTTGTATGGGTTATCTAACTGTATGCTCGAAACAGATGGTTCCGTACACTTTACGACGGATGCTTCCCTACTCAATTTAGTGTAACCGTCCGTAATCAATTTCCACTACTTGACCATATTGTGCACATTATCATGTTTTTTTGAATAAGATAAAGAACTAAACCAAAATAACCAGTGCTATAATTTAATTATGTTTGTTATTTGTTTTTACAAAATTGCCCAATCCCGGGATTCAGGGATTACTTATTTATTCAGAAAGGAATGTCCACATTATTCTTTCGAGGGAAGAAGTTTAGGCATATAAGCGCCCGATTATCCGATCACTAGTAATAACCTAAGCTAAAAACGAAATGTATAAAAATGAAGTGGTAACAAACTATGTAAACAGAAATATAAAATGAGATAAGTTATAAGTTACAGAGGTTGCAAGAAATACCTATATACTAATACATTGAATATTTAGATTGTGTGGGTTGCCCAACCCAAATTTTGAGGCCCCAAAGCACGGGGCCTCAAAATTTGGGTTTTAAAGATATTTACGGAGTCATGATATATGTCAACATCTGGAGTGGATTTTATATACGAATTCATCTCTCGGCTGAGCCTATTGAGAGGTGAGTTTCCTCACATATTTGTGTTGGATGCTTTAGTGTGGAATAAATGGGTAACGGGATATCTGGGTATTTTATAGGGGACTTTCAGTCCAATGTGTTCAGTTAATTTATGGCAGTCCAGTTTATTGTTACCCAATTTGAAAAAGAACGTGAGATCTTGTACCAGTCGACAGTCGCGCAGAGTAATTAATCACTTTGTAACATTGAATACGTTGTTCGTATGGACATCGTGGAGATATATCACCGAAGGCATATGCTAGGTGTTTTGTGAAGGCCCTTTTTCGGCCTAAACTTGTACCGAGGTATAAAATACAAGGGAAATTCCTTGCAGTCAATTGTGTTATTAGCAGTATTTAAAATCCTCCAATATTCGATAGATTAGGAAATAAAAGGATATAAAAAAATCACTACCTCACATCGTAACTGCGTTCAACGAAACTTTCATATCAGCAGTGACAGCTCCGATATCAAACTATTCCATAATTGTCAAAATATTACATCAGTGATGGTCATCGCCTCATCAGCCTTTAAAAGGTTGTAAGATAGTCCAGGGGACCAAAATGACCTAATGTATTTTGTTAATTTTACCATCCTCTTTAATTCTACGATAACACTATTAAGTATCTAGGTATTATATAGGGGCTGCGTTTACCAACATTCAAACCAGGTATCTAAACGGTTGGTTTACTTCAAACTTTCTAAGTAAACAAAGAACTGGTTATAAATCTGATCTAACCAATAAAAATATCTAAACAACCGTTTTAAAAGTCGGCGAACTCCGACCTTTTTTTTTTTTTTTTGTGGATGGGAAATCATCAAATAACTTCTCCCGCTCTGGGTGGAGCGGAAGGGCGTGTCAGACTTTTACTGACTAAAACCCACCCGTGTTCCTTCAGTTGCCTATGCCAGGGCCACGGTATCTTTTTCAAACAACCCGCGACCCCAGCGGCATCGGCCCTATTGGACCCCATCTTTGGCTGACATCTCTTTGAGGCGCGCGTGGAACACAACGCGCCGTCGACCCGGGCCTGGTCCTCACCGGACGGCGAGCTACCCACTACTCACCGTCCGCAAGCCCGCGCCTACGGTGGCTGGGAATCGGCTATCGATTCCCGCCGCCCAGGGCGTCTCCTGCGGCGACTGAGGGCGTGAGGCTGCCTCTCCCTCACGCGTTCCGCCTCCTCCTTCGCAAGCATTACCGCTTCGCAGAAGGAGGTGACGGCCTCCCATGCACTCTCGCTCCGCACCATGGCCTGGACCAGGCTCGGACGCGAGAGATCGCCGCCGCCGATCGCCTCCGTGAGAACACGGCGGTGCTCTGCCCAAGCCGGGCAGACCTCCACTGTATGCTCCACCGTGTCCTCTGGGCGATCCACACAATGGTGACACCCGGGCGTTTCCTCCCGCCTTATGCGAAACAGGAACCTCCCGAAACAACCGTGTCCGGTAAGGACCTGCGTCAGGCGGAAGGTGAGGACGCCGTGGCGCCTCTCTAACCACTCCTCAAAGAGGGGACTTATCGCCGCAATTGTGGCGTGCCCAGGCGAACTCCGACCTAAGACGACAATCAAGTCATAATAGATAGTCAGAATACTAATATTGATTCATCAATTATCGAGGTATCTAGGTATTGTAAGACGACAATCAAGTCATATAGTCAGAATAATATTATTGATTCATCGTTTATTTATTTATTTGATTTACACGGTTTAAGAAACCAATTACATAATCAAAGTAGGTATATATAATAAGTACCAACATAAAACATAAACTAATAACAATAATTAAATACTGTTATTCTCACAAAAATGAAGGCACATAACCATTAAATTGGCGAATTTATTAGCAAACAGATCGCAGTCCGAGTTGGCTTCACGAGACGCAACACGCAACTGTGTTGAGTGTTGATGTCCAGAATGTGCAATTCTGTTCCGGTCCTACTGTTGTGCTCATTGAACATTTCTACGAGCTGCGAGCCAACACTCTAATATCTGGTTCTATCAAAAATTAAGATATAAATGCTTTTAATAATTGGAAAAACGTGGAAAAGTTATATCATAACTTAAGTGACATGACATAGAGTCTTAGTCAAGTGGTACTAAGTACATTTTAACACGTTAAATTAATGTTATATTGCAAAAAGTATGAACAAACTATACAATATAACAATCAAATATTAAGACTATTAAGTCTGGCTGTCCATGCTATACTTCTTACTTGCCGAGGCAATATACGACGAGCTTTATCATCTCTCTCAGCACCAGTGACGGATAACAATGTACTTTTGACGTGAGACACATTGACCTGAAGGGACTGCTTTTGATTCGAAAGACAATTGATTTGCAGCTGTTGTCAAGCAGTCTCCACACAAATGGCTATTGTAGTCCTAAAAAGAAAATATGTGTATATACGTAATATGTGTATTCCAATTCCATAGTAAGGTGATGTATTGTAACTTGTGTTACTTTAATGCACAAAATTTTAAACAGTTACGAGTTCTTGAAATATATGAGCTTATTTCATTGCCAATTTCCGATAAGGTAAATATGTATAATACTGCATCAATCAACACAATATGACATGAAAAGCACTGCATGGTTGTTACACCTCAGATACAGTAAAAACAAAAAACGGGGCAAAGCAGCTTTACAAATATTTTCTCGTAATTAGTACTTGTAAAGTTGAATTAGATTTTATAACCTCGAAGAGTTACCATTGATTTGTTAATGCTGTTAAAGAAAAATGTGTTATAATACTTACAACATAAAGCTGATGTGAAAATTCCGTTTAAACAGAGTCCGGAGTATAATTGCACAGTTGTCAAGATACAACTAAAGAAAGAACAAATCGCGGTGACAAGTCCAAATGGGTTATAGCCCGGTCGTCATAATGGAAGAGAGCAATCAAAAGTCCAGGGAAGAATAGCTCAATTAATCAACAATTATGAAATCACACACACGAAATAAATAGACGTGAAACCGAAACGGAATGACATTATTGGTAAATAGCAACAACTAATTATAGTACTTGTAAAGTTGAATTAGATTTTATAACCTCGAAGAGTTACCATTGATTTGTTAATGCTGTTAAAGAAAAATGTGTTATAATACTTACAACATAAAGCTGATGTGAAAATTCCGTTTAAACAGAGTCCGGAGTATAATTGCACAGTTGTCAAGATACAACTAAAGAAAGAACAAATCGCGGTGACAAGTCCAAATGGGTTATAGCCCGGTCGTCATAATGGAAGAGAGCAATCAAAAGTCCAGGGAAGAATAGCTCAATTAATCAACAATTATGAAATCACACACACGAAATAAATAGACGTGAAACCGAAACGGAATGACATTATTGGTAAATAGCAACAACTAATTTAAAAAAATACATAATTATCGGCCTTGGATACAGTCTTTTGGCCTTTTAGTAAGCTAACCAAACGTCATAGACGTCAAGAGACTGTGACCTCTGAGTTTGTTTCGGCCTTTCTTCTCAGAGTAGTCAGATAGGAAACGCCGACCTCATCTAGTTTAAAAAAAAAATATTGACTTGTAAAAGTGTTTGTACAAACCTACTTACAGAAATAAAAATCATTTATCATTTATCATAAAATAATTTGAAATGTTAAACAAATGTACTTTTAAAAATTCTTATTCGCTAAATGTTTCAACAAAAACAATGTGCTATGCAAAAGACTGATTTTAAAACAAAAATAAGATAATAACACTAGTTTACAACATAAATAAAAAAAAATGTCCTGCCAGTGAATTTTATATCATTTTATTTAGTTGCAGTAAATAAACGAAAAAACATGTGTTCTTTTTTATCACGTCAAAAACCAAAGTTATCATCACATTTTATTTTCAAACTACCCACAAGTTGATTTTTAATTCATTATAAAATTTTAATACAGTGTAGTGTTCAGTTTAAATATTTGTTTTCAAAATGTCAAAAAGATTGTGTAAAGTAAATCCTGACCGTTTTTGTTAAGTTTGTGGTCAATTCATTATATCAAAGAAAAGACATTCTATAGCGGAATCACTCAAAGAAAATTACCGACAGTTAGTTACTAATTTATTACATAATTTTCAACGAATCTGTCAACATATCTCCGCAAGTCACTTCCTACACTCGCACTTCGATTTCTTTCCTGAAAACCTTGGAGACGTCCGTCACGAATATGGAGAGCGTTTTCATCAGGACTTTAAATTGTTTGAGCAAAATTATCAAGGATATTGGGACCAGGCCTTGTTAGGTCACCATCGAAGGTTTATTATAAGAGACACAGACAAATAAATACAAGAAAAAAGCTAAGGCAATTAATTTTTGGTTTTTAAAATATTTTTTAAGTATTTTTTGTAATTTAAAAACAATAAATATTTTAGAAACGTGACGTGAGATTTTTCAATTTTTTTTTAAGCTCAGTACACTTTTGTTGTTAAGGAAGAAGCGTCAGGGTAGCCCGCGAAATTCGAATTTTCTTACGTTTTTTGCAATTTACAAGTCGGTATTATATTGTACGTTGATCAAATTATAATTTGCGGTCGTAACAAGTATCTATTTACATAATTAGAATCATTCAAGTGCTGCATCAATACAACTCTTTAAGACCAGGTAATCCCAAAAAATGACTATTTTATGAAATCTTGATATTTTAGGATTATACTAACTTAAGGAGTTGTATTACTGATTCTATTTTGACAGGCCAGTTGGCGTTGTTGGTTAAGATACCACCTATCATGCCGCAGGTCGTGGGTTCGATTCCCATCCAGGACAAACATTTGTGTGCATGAACATGTCTGTTTGTTCTGAGTCTGGGTGTAATTATCTATATAAGTATGTATTAACAAAAAAAAAGTAGTGTATGTAGTATATCAGTTATCTGGTTTCCATAGTACAAGCTCTGCTTAGTTTGGGATCCGATGACCGTGTGTGAATAATGTCCCAGGTTATTAGGTTATTATTATTGTATATAATTCTGTAAAAACATATTTGTTACGGCCGCAAATCGTACTTTATTTAACATACAACTTAATACTGACTTGCAAATTGCAAAAAACGTAAGAAAATTTGAATTTCGCGGGCTACCCTGACGCTTCCGCCTTAAGAAAAAATACTTTTCATTTCAAGGACAAAAACTATGTAAACTAGTGTAATCAGTATATTTTAAGGTTAATTTCTCTTTGTTACATTTATAAAATGAAGTAACGAAACATCATCGGAAGAAGTGTATCACGAGATTGCCAGATTAATTCATGGGTTCCAAGTTAGAAAAATCTTTAAACGACAATTTCATGTGATGTGAATGTATAAATAAATCCAATATATATATTTTTCAGAATCTGCGATTTTTTTCCTTTATTTTAGTACCTTTGTTCTTAAGGTTACGTACATTGTTTGGCCACACTTGTATGGAAAAAGAAACACCTCCTTTTAATTTCTTATGAACTAACGTTTATTCTGGTATAAGAGTAGTTTTATGGTTTTAAATGTTTTTTTTTTAAATAGATATTCCATACATATTTCAAAATTCTGAGACCGCTATGGACTAAACCAATATTTAAGAGATATTATTATATATTTTTACTTCATTTTCTTATGTAAGTAGTCAATCCACGAGCTCAAAAAAGTGCTGTTGCGCATTTTATGATAAACTAGCTTCGGAATTACGGCTTTAAATAAATAAAGAAAAAAAAAAAGCGAAATGAGAGGCCGCTATGAACTATACCTTATTAATAACTATTCTCCACCACTCAACAAGTCGAAAGTTGTCGAAGTCTTTCAGTTTCTCACAATAACAACGCCAAAGTTGGCCATTTAATGCAAAACTCACGGTTGAAATGAAACCTTTGTATAATATAACAAGGTCACCAGGATTTTGCCTTGTGACTAAAAAGATCTCTCCCTCTCTGCGTGTAAAAAAGTGCTCAAAAAATGGCACTTTTCGAATTGGTCGTATGAAAAATCATACGACAAATCCGAAAGCTTTCTCATAACATAACTCACACCCGGAATCTCACTAACACGACATACACACCCACATACCTACATATACACACACTACACACGCACATACACCCACACCTTATTCTGAAGTTGGTCCCTGGTAAAAGGAGATGGGTAACGGCTTGCTACCATACCAAACTTGGCCCAGAAATAAACACAAATAAAACAAAATGTTTTATGAATTTATAAAATCACGAAAAAAGATCTGCTGTTCCATACAAAAGTTCAATACTTACTCGACCAAAATATAGGAAACAACAGATTTATTTTTCGTGATTTCAGAATTGGTCCCATATTGAAAGTAGTTCATATTCATGGGAGATCCTGTGAAAATTTGGGTTGTGTTAAAAAATTGCCCTGTAGAAAAATGAGTCACCGAGTGAGTGCTAAGATTGCTACAGTAACCAACCGAGGCGTGATTTCCTGACCATGAAACCGAAGGCACAGCACCAGGTGAAGTGATGTCACTTGACCATGTCTATCTATCGACGAAGTTAATGATGAGACTGTTTATTTTCCTTACAAACTCTTATGTGATTAGATTTCCTGACCGTATACCTACAGGTAAATGCAACACAATTAAGACAGGTAAAATTCGTGCCATTTGATCAGTTTATCCTTGCTGACACTTCAATATATCACGCTGCACTTCCTCATTTGTCATGCTCAAATAGAATATTAATAAGTCTAACTATCCTTGTCCTTGAAACCCGATCAATGTTAGAATTACAATATCCACTGCCCTTTCAAGGTTTAATGGATGAAGTCAGTATGGCGAAATAAAGGTACATACTCGTACCTTTAGGTTTTAAAAACACTTTAAGTTTTAATTTTGAACTGGGATGAACCTTTTTCAACCGTCAAAGTGTTGACAAATGTTTATCCTATACCTGTTAAAAGCCTCGAAGTTAAACGGGTTGATTATGATCAAGATCTTTAAAAATATTACATTTACCATCCTCTTTATATAGGGGGATGGTAATTAGTGACCGATACTTAAACACATAACTGTACTCATGATAACAAAGAACTTTTACTATGGGACCAAACCTGAAATCGCGAAAAAAGAAATCAGCTGCTCCCTACATTTTGGCGAGTTATGCGAACATGAATGTATGGGGCAGCTGATTTTTTTTTCGCGATTTCAGGTTTAGTCCCATAGTAAAAGTTGTTTGTTATCATGAGTACAATCATGTGTTTAAGTATCGGTCACTAATTACCAGTCCTCCTATATATATAAATATAAATCAGCATTAGCATGTCCAAGTCATAGAAGAATTAATAAATTAAATTTGTATTGGCCGGATGATAGTAAAAACGTTAGGGAATTTTAATGATAGTCGGATGACGTCAAGCGATTCTGCTGTGAAAGGTTAATGGTATGTAGATACTTTTGTTCTTAATATAATTTCTTCAAAAAACCTGGTGAAAACCACACGATTCTTGCGGTAAAAAAATAATGTAATTATTAGCTGTTTTACGGATGTTTTAAACAAAAAATACAGGTATTGCAAGTACAGGAACTAATGGAATATTTTAATTATAAATCTATTGTCTACAAGGAATTCTTAGCTGGCTATTCTTGGAAAGCAAAAAACGAATGATGTTACAAAAGATCATGAATAAAAATACACAGACGGCTATTGCAATAACAATAACAGATTACTTGAATATTGCATTAAATAACTAGAATAGAATAGACGATTACTACACAAGAAAATCGACATTGGTATGAGATCGACACATAACAACGAAAGAATGTAGGTACGGACATTTACATACCGGGTATTTATTCTTTTTGCCGCGATAAATATGGCGTCGTGGTCTGCATCTCCAATGAACCTGGTGCCAAGGTTGGCTGTCCAGCGTGGTCCAAAGCACATTGCCAGGCCAGTCCGCAGGGACACAACTAGAGAATATGCATCAAGCGGCACGTCCACAAACGTTTTCTTTTTCGATCACGTATCGTCGAACTATCAAGTGTATTCTGTAATAGTTAGATAAGCATTTCATAATTGTGATTAAAAATCGTTTAAAGTAGCGTCTCTTTTGTTTAGATTATTGTAGTAAGTATTTTGATATTGGAGTATTTTGATTTTATTGTAGTGAGTAGTTTGATTTGGATAATTTTAACAATGGTTGATTGGTGACGAGTGACGACAACAGCTTACCCTGGGTGCCGTAAATCAATGAATAGTTACCCACTCAAATTGACTTGTGGTCGTTATGCCATGTAAAGAATACAGTCGGCAGACAGGTAATATGTTACAGCATGTCTGTTGATGATCTTTATACAGGGTGGCAGGGACATCGACGCACAATCTGTTACCATGGATTCAGTTCCTACATGATTCCGGACACTCTTGTTTTTTGGTGGGAAATCATCAAATAACTTCTCTCGCTCTGGGTGGAGAAAACCCGCGTTGAAATTTTTCCGTCGCTTATTTAAAAAACAGTGCAATACCTATGCGGTCAAAATGTATGGAACAGCTGATTTATTTTTTAATAATCGACGATAAACAACGTAGGGGTACCAATCATGTACTGAATACATGATAACAGGTTGCGCGTCGATGTAGTCCACCTGTATTACGCTACTGCTAAAAAAATCAGTCGGTCAGGTACCTATATTATAGCTTGAAATCTCGCCCGTTGCAATTTCACGGTCAGGTGACAAGGTTACCTAGAAAGAGCACTAGGTATGATAATGCTAACTTTTTCGTTAAATAATTATTAGTTAGTAGTATGAGAAATCAGAACGGATTGTGACAAGAAAACGAGCAGCGTAACGTTTTAGCTATTTATTCTAGATGGTACTACCCTAAAAATGCCCTGCCATGTGCTTATAACCATTTCTACGTCTCAAAACTGTAAATAGGTGGCGTACCAAGCAACTTCCGGAAATAAAATATTATTGCAATCGACTTCCGTTCTCTAACCGGAGACGGTATTTACAGTACCGGAAGTCAGGTGCAGAAAATCACAAACGATTAAATAAACTTTAACAAATGAATTCTGTACCCAATCAACAAGATTTAGTTACAATAAAACCAAAAGCTAACAGTAGTTTACTGTCAATTAATTGCCTCATGCACTAGTCGGTACACTTGATACCTAAACAGGCTTTTAAAAGAAGCGTAACTTTGACACGAATCAAGAGGAATCTTTGACGGCGACTAGGTTTAGTTTATTTATGGTTTTTCCTCGACATTATAGGGGAGTCTGTAAAAAAACGGGTACTTCCCCGAATTGATAATATCACGGTTATTACCTAATTTGTAAATATTTGTAGTTCTGCGAACAGTAGACGACGCGAGCACAAACTTTTTTGCAACAATTAATATACCACTAAAATTATTTAAAACTGGATATTTACCATGTATTTTTTTTTCATTAGATCTTCACCAAATTTTTATGGGGCCAAATTAAAATTACTACCTACTTTTCAAATATAAAAAGAGCCATCGAAATCGGATCTCATAAGGCGGAGATATTCAGTAGCCCCCTTTTTGCCCATTTGAGGAGAAAGTAAAAAAAAAAGTCCAATCAAAAATCCCCGACGACGATAAAAATTTTCTTTAAAGTCGTAAAACCTGTATACTAAGTTTCGTACAGATCGATTGTAAAATACGACCTGTAGAGGAGTACCAACAAACTGACACAGGAAAGCAAATTTAGCCGGACTTGAAGCAGGGACAATTATTTCATTACACACGGACAATGCCTATGTGCGACATTTTTGTATATTAGCGTTATACAGGTTACCCATCGATTTACATAATTTACTTTAAGTTACAATATAACATGGTAACATTTTAATCATGATCTGGCACTTTGAGTAATATATGCGGCCCACCCAAAAGTCCTTTCTTTGGTATTGCTGTGTTGAGCTGCACGATTACTGACAAATTCCTCAAAAGGTCGTTTCAGACACCAATCTATATGGTCTTCACTAGATCTGACCAAGATTATGTCTGGACTAAAAGAGACTGAGACCTCTGAGTTTGTTTCGGCCTTTCTTCTCAGAGTAGTTGGATAGCATTGACGTGTAAAAGTGTTTGTACAAACCTACTTGCAGAAATAAAATCATTTATCTTTTCACAAATAAAACATTCTTGACATTTCAAGTGCTAATCAGTCAGGCCTATTGCATAAAAAGTGATATGATTTCAGACAGTTACAAGGACTATATTGGCGTATCAATTATCGAGCTTCAAAATGATATTGTGTTGCTTGGCTACCAACCTATATTACATTTGAAAAATGAATCATACTAAAGTAACCAAAGAAGAATTGGAGTTAAGCACCAATTCATATTGATATGGAATCTCTTGACAAAGCCCCCTCCCTAGTCCATTGGGACAGTTGGATTAATAATATTACGAGGTTCTGCGGTTCTACGTATCACAATTAATCTGTGGTATCACTCTACGGTTGAATCTCTTGAAGAAACTATAATCATTATTTACCACACAAATAAAGTAAAAAATGCCACTCACAGATCTTCAGCTGCGATTCTAAACCGAGTCAAAATCACGTAAAAAAAAACCGGACAAGTGCGAGTCGGACTCGCCCACCGAGGGTTCCGTACAAATATGTTGGTACATATTATATTATAAAAACCTCGATGATTGATAAACTTTAAAAACAGTCTATATTTTTTATGATTTAATTACAAATGATGTTGTTTACAGATGTATAAATTATGACTCGTTTTTTTTTTTTTTTGGGTGGGAAATCATCAAATAACTTCTCCCGCTCTGGGTGGAGCGGGAGGGCGTGTCAGACTTCTACTGACTAAAACCCACCCGTGTTCCTTCAGTTGCTCGAACAACCCGCAACCCTGGCGGGCATCGGCCTTAACGGACCCCTTCAGCTAGTGCTGACATCTCATCTGAACACAACGCGCCGTCGACCCGGGCCTGGTCCTTACCGGACGGCGAGCTACCCATTGCTCGCCATCTGCAAGCCCGCGCCTACGGTGGCCGGGAATCAGCTATCGATTCCCGACGCCCAGGGCGTCTCCTGCGGCGACTAGGGGCGTGAGGGCGCAAAGATTGCCTCTCCCTCACGCGTTCAGCCTCCTCCTTCGCGAGCATTACTGCTTCGCAAAAGGAGGTGACGGCTTCCCATGCACTCTCGCTCCGTACCATGGCCTGTACCAGGGCCGGACGCGAGAGATCGCCGCCGCCGATCGCCTCCGCGAGGAGGCGGCGGTGCTCTGCCCAAGCCGGGCAGACCTCCACCGTATGCTCCACCGTGCCCTCCGGGTGATCCATACAATGGTAACACCCGGGCGTTTCCTCCCGCCTTACCCGGAACAGGAACCTCCCGAAGCAACCGTGTCCGGTGAGGACCTGCGTCAGGCGGAAGGTGATGATGCCGTGACGCCTCTCCAACCACTCCTCAAAGAGGGGACTTATCGCCGCAATTGTGGCGTGCCTAAAATTTTGATTCCCTTGAGAGTGTCGAAATATATACGTTTTTTTGCGGCATAAACGGCCGTATCTTTTTTTTTTAAGTTGACTTAGATGTTTGATTTTTCACAGCTTCAAGGGACTGAAGACCTGAGTATATGGTTTTAATTTCAACTGGATACCTCCACGCGTTCTCGAGATAAAGGGTTTTGACAGACAGACGGACAACAAAGTGATCCTATAAGGGATCCATTTTTTCCTTTTGAGGTAGGGAACCCTAAAAGAAATCGTACTTAATCCAATACTATTTCGTCAGTACAGTCACGAACCGGGATTGTTAGCCACTAACTAGCATATCATCATAACTTGGTTGTGTTACACGAATGCCGAACGTGAAATTTGATATGTGACATTTCAATAACGAAAAACGGGCGGCATTCGTGTAACACAACCAAGTTAAGATGATAAGCTAGTGGCTCAACAATCCCGGTTCGTGACTGTACATTGAGATTGATTAACATCTAGCACCAAAAATTAATCATGAGAACAAATTACAACGTTGTTCAATTTGAATTTTAGTTCAACGTAAGATTTTATGGGATTTTTTTAATATAAAAGCGGGTATTGTTACTTTTCGGCCATTGGCGTCACATAAACAGCATTTGAAAATTTAAAATTAGAATAACATTTCTTGTTATTCAAGTTCTCAAAAAGTTGTTGGTATTTAACTCTTTGGTCTTTGAGCTTGGCATTATATTTTAGGTTACTAAAATAACGAGTAAATAAATTAATAGTTTAAAAAACACTAGAAAAACACGTTTTTATAAATGCACGTAAAAACCAAAAATAAATTATGGCTATGGACAAGTCTTTCCTGTTCCAGCGCCCCACTCTTTTACAATCAAATATTATAATTAAAAGCACATAGTTTTCACTTCAGCCCAGAAATAGGGACAACTTGAACGATCCATAATTTATTTTTGGTTAAAAATACTGGTAGATGCGTATTTTTTTTTGCTGATTCCGAATATGTAAATAACTCTATTTCGAAAAAAAATGTCAGATACGTCCTTTTTTCCTTATGACGGCAGAATAGGTGTGCTGTGCCTACATAAAAACTTGTTGAAAAAATCTTGATACCTATTTTAATTACTATTATGTATACAGTGTGTTTATTCATAGATTTAAATATTCTCATAAAGTTTATTCAAATCTTCCGTGGAGTAGGACTATTGTTGTAGCCGCCGTAAAGCATGTGTAACAGTGTCCACATAAAGATAAAGTTATTAATCTATAGTCATCGACGTCGTAAAATATTCTAACCAATGATTAAGTCGGATCAAGTTCACGTATAACCACGGAAACGAGTCGGTGACTACTACAGCAGCAGCTATTTTATAGAGCAATAAAATGGTTTTATAATAACTCATAACTAAACTAACTCATACTAAAATCATGTTCTGAGTTAAATTTCTTGTCGTGCTAGCAATACACACATATAAGTTTAAAACCATAAACTTTTTACCTACATGTGTTTCAATGTTAGCCTAGTGGCAAATTACTATGTGCACCAGGAAGCCCCCTAATTTTGCATCGGAGCACGATCTCCCACAATTGGACGTAGTTAAACGAAAAGGATCCAACCCAAAATATGGCCGAAAATGAGTTGTGTATACCGAAAAACTCTTTGTAGATAAAACTTATCACGAAAATTCAAACGCCACAAATTTTTGTGATATTAAAATTTTAACTAAAAGTGTGTCTTAGTATACACAACTCATTTTCGGACATATTGTGGGTTAGATCCTTTTCGTTTAAATACTTCCAATTAATGTTCAAAGACGTTGCTATTGGCAACAAGGAAGATACTGCAGCTTATCTTATCAAATTCAACTTATAATCGCTTACTACAATGACAGTCAAGCATGGGGTAAGGCAACGTCGTCTCTATTCTTCACCCCCTAGGCTGCGACGGGAGAGCGAGAGCATTGTGCTGTTGTCTGAAGCTGGTTTCTTATGGTTGCTGTCACCGACTCTCAGGCCATGGTCCGCCTAAGAGGACTGTCTTCACATAATCCTTGCATATTTATGTCTTTAACGGGCCGATGGAAGCTATTGTTTAAATTTTATAACATCAATCGGCCCCTAACTTCAATCGGCCCTTTCACGTTTATGCATCACATTTCACGTCTACGTTATACCGTACGTTCTTATTCTACCTACCTATATATTTGGTATGTAAACGTGAACATTTTTTGCTTCTTCTGTTGTGCTATTTTGAATATACTTTTTGCTCATCTACCTAAATTATGCTTTAAGTAATTGAGTAAATTTTTTTTGGAATGCTGCGAATTTTGCGATTTAATATCTACGCAGTGTTGTTCGATTAATCGTGGGATTTTACTTTAGCATTGACGTGCATACACGTGTTACAAAAACTGGCGTAACATGTTATTTAATCTTCCTCACGTGTCTCGTGGTTTTGAGGAAACTGTTATTGAATTAACCTTAATGGCTTGTTATTAAAAGTGAATTTACAAGTCAATCACTCCAACGTATAAACGTAAACAATACATAGAGTATCAAAGGGAGCTTCAATTTTCACAGTAATGAAAATATTGTAATTCGACTAAGCTAGCTTTATCTGGCCAGTATGTACATCACAGCACGAGCTATATCCATGTTACAAAAATGTTCTTGGTTATACAGGGTTATAGGTAAAATACCAACAACCTCTTAAGGGGTCATTGTACTCATCATTATGTACAACTTTTACTATGGGACCAAACCTGAAAAAAAAAAATCAGCTGCTCAGTAAATTTTGACGAATTATGCGAACATAAATGTACTGAACAGCTGGTTTTTTTTCGCGATTTCAGGTTTGGGCCCAAAGTAAAAGTTGTTCATAATGATGAGTACAGTGAGCCCTTTAGATGTTGTTGGTGTTTTACCAATAAACCTGTATACTATTATAAGAATAAAGACCATAAAAAAGGATACAAATAATGTGGATCTCCAACATTTGGTCCAGGCCACTCCAGCCTGTGTGATGGTCGATAGGAATTTAAATACCTACACGAAGTCACTGCTGTAATGATGTTATGCTTGTTGACTTCGATCGGCATCATTATAATTGCTACAAGTATGGGGAAATCCAGTATGAGAAAAAATAAAACAACAAAATAATAAAACATTTATATTTGTAACAAAAACAACGGACATGATCCGAACATGGCCTCGCTACGGTAATGTGATGAAAATATTATGTGTTATGGCAATACTAACTAAATAAATAGGAGTATTATTATACAGTGTTAACTACTACCTACATATGTTACATATTTACATAATGTACACTTACAGCACATTTCTTATTTACCAGGTACGAATTAACCAGTTTCTACTGTAAGTTCATTGTATGCAAATTGATGGCAGTCGAATATTATGCAATCCTTTCCAAAAATATATCTCAGTGCATTGGTTTCCGGTGAAACTTGTTTACAATTGCAATACAGTTTACATAATACACAGAGATACCTACTAATAAAGGACGATTGTGCCACAGCATTCGTTATCAAACTTATACTTCAATCAATTAATCCGCCTAGCCTTTTCCCAACTATGTTGGGGTTGACTTCTAGTCTAACCGGATGCAGCTGAATACCAGTATTTTACATGGAGCGACTGCCTATCTGACCTCCACAACCCTGTTACTGGGTAATACGATACCCCTTGGTAAGACTGGTTGTCAGACTTTCGGGCTTCTGACGACTCATAAGGACAGTCAAAGATCCATGAATGACAACCGGGAGGAAACTTATACTTATTATTAGAAAATTTATTTCGGTTCGTGATGCTATTACAAGGGAATCTTTGGAACTTACATTATACAAAAAATTACTTAACATTACTGGTAACTGAGAAGGTTGTCCAACACAACATAAGAGTTCACTCACTAGTCACTGTCATCATCTTTTGTTCAACCAGTCCTGTTTGATTAGATCAGCACCTTTCTCACCGATCATGATGACTGCGGCGTTTGTGTTGCCGCTCACTATAGTAGGCATTATACTAGCATCAATTACTCTAAGTCCTTCCACACCATGGATCCTCAAACGAGGGTCAACAACTGCTTCTGGATCCCACGAAGGACCCATCTTAGCAGTCCCGCTCTGATGATATATCGTCATCGATATAGTCCGCACTTGACACTCAATGTAATCATCTGACATGAATTTATGCTGCTTACAGTTTGGCAAAGGCTTCATGTACAACCGAGATCCAAATTGCTTAAAAGGAGACGCATTAGCGACTTTCAGAGCTATCTTGATTCCTTCGACAAGACGAGCCACGTCTACAGGATCTTCGTGGTAACGCGGATTCATTAGAGGATAGTGGAATGGATTCGAACTCCTTAATCTCACGTATCCTCGTGTGTTTGGCCTGAGCAACAGAGGCATGATTGTCCAAGCATCTTTGTTAGCTATCGGTCTGTATACGGTGTCGTATACCTCGTCGGTGAGTCCAAGAATTTTCCGTACAATTTGTCCATTATCAGACGAGAACGATGCCGGTGCCATGTGGAATTGGATATCAGGCCACAACCCAGATGTGTTCGCGTATTTTGTGTTCACAAAAGCAATCCCTTCGAGTCCGCCGAGTGTGGTCATAGGACCTCTCTCGTTCACTACGTAGTTCATCGTGACTGGGAATGCTTGGAATCTGTTCTGGACAATCGCAACTGGCTTGTCCACCAGGAATGTTAATCCCCCAACCCCCACGTGGTCCTGCAGGTTTTCTCCCACCGGCAAATCCTTCAGAACTTTAATTCCGACCTCTCTCAAATGGTCTTTTGGACCGATACCTGATAACATCAATAATTGTGGACTGTTGATGGCACCGGCTGATAATATCACCTCTTTTCTCGCATAAACGGTCCGTTTTACGCCATGCTTCACATACTCCACTCCATAGGCCTTCATAGTCACAGGATTGATAAGGACTCGGGTTGCTTGTGAATTCAAAGATATGTCAAGATTCTTTCTCGTTCGAACTGGTCTTAGGAAAGCTTTAGCTGTACTGCATCTTGAACCTCGCCGTATTGTGCCTTGAGCGATCATAAATCCTGTCTGGATGGCACCGTTTATGTCTCTGTTCTCGTATCCTATTTCAACCCCAGATTCTACGAAGGCAGCGACGAGAGGTGTCCTCCAGGGGGCTTCTTGAACAGTTAAATATCCTCCTCTGCCGTGATACTTGGTTTTAGCCAAGTAAGGGTTTCTGTTATCCTCAGACTTGATAAAGTACTTGAGCACTTCCTGGTAGCCCCAGCCGGGGTTGCCGAACGACTCCCATTGGTCGAAATCGAATTTGTTGCCTCGTACGTAGATCATATAGTTGAGCACGCTTGAACCGCCGAGTACCTGCAATTTTATAATTACCATTTTAATCATATGTAAGTAACAAGATAAATAACAATAACAAGATAATAGGAAAACAGAAATATTTACATCCGACATTAAACTCAACATAAAGTTGTCGAAAGAACTTTGCAATTAAACTTATAGTAACATGTTGCTCTTTTATGAATTGTAGGCGCTTTCGGAACGATATTGAGCGCCTGAAAGGATTATTGTAGTTAGTTACTGTTGAATCGAAACTGATATAGTGGAAGTATGGAAGAAAATTGCCACAAGAAGACATCAAAAAGCTGATAAGATCACTCAACAGGCGATTGCAAGCAGTTATCGGGGTCAGAGGGTGGAAACACGTCTTACAGACACTCTTGGTTTCTTAACAATAAAATATTTTAAGCCACAGAAAACTTTCCAATACTAAGTTCCAGTTTTGTGTAATTTTGGTTCTGTACCTCAAAAGAAAAAAACGAAACCCATAAAGGATCACTCCTGTGTCTGTCTGTCTGTATGTTCGTCTGTCACAGCCAATTTGCCCCGAATCTAATAGACCTATTAAGTTGAAAGGTATACGTATGAATTTCTGTGACCCAAATACGGACGTGTAATGTAAATAAATGAATTTGCAATATGGGGTTCAAATTTGCGGGTCAAATAAGAAAAAAATAATCATGCTGTACCGTGTGACATATCAAATGAAAGGGCTTACTGTGAAAATCTGAAATAAGTAGGTATATATATTTTTTTTTATAATTTTAAAATAAATTGTTTTAAAGTTATTTAAGAAAATAGACGAAAATTGATCATTTCCCACCCCTTATCTCCAAAACTACTAAGCCTAAATTAATGGAAAAAAAATACAGAAAATTGTTCTATACCTTTGGAAAACTTATAAGAAGTCTATGGTCTGGTAAATCTCTCAATGTTTTGCGTACAAACTTACATTTGCAGTTGGAATGTATAGGAGAATGTGTTGTGTTTTTCAACTACAATGTTAAGTTTGTACTTGGGATAAATTCATCCCAACTACGGAACCCTTCATTGTGCGTAGTCCGACACGCACTTGACCGATTTTTCCTTAAAATCATGACTTGATTTTCTATCAATAGCCTTACAACGGTAACATATCTCGTATTATGCAGAAATATTAGCAATAAAATTATAAACAAATATTTATTTGCAGTTTATTGAAAAGACGTGGGTGGCTCGATTTTTTTGACGGCCAGTGTATTTATGTATCTGAGATAATAGGGCTATTTTGTTGTACTTTTTGACTCTTAGTTCAACTTTGACAATCAACTCTCACTTGATCAGGCAGAATTTGGTGTTGATGAGATAAATGTTATTTCACAAAGTAAAATTTATAAAACCTGCCACCGTTCACTCTTTAAAAAAGTTTTTGATTTTTACCTTTCCTCTCGGCCAGCTGCACTGTTTCTTCTTGAACCCCAGGCAGGCGTAGGACGTGGGCTCGGTCTTGTACTGCCAGTCCAACTTCGTTAGCTGCAGATAGCCCGCTAACGAGGGCACGTCCGTTATCTCGTTCTCGTCCGGACCTGGAATTGTATGCAGTGGACTTGAGTTTTATATCTGTGACGTATACAAAGTAGTTGTGGGCTGTAGCTTTTAATAACTTTCCGTAACATTTTACTTAATTCTTGTATGACGTTTGGAGTATCAAAGATTACGTAGTAGGTAGGTTATCGAATCATCATATACAGCGTGTAAGTGGCAACCTTTTAAGGGGTCAGTGTACTCATCATTATGAATAACTTTTACTTTAGGACCAAAACCTGAAATCGCGAAAAAAAAATCTGCTATTCCCTACATTTATGTTCTCATAACTCGTCAAAATGTATGGAACAGCTGAAATTTTTTTTGCGATTTCACTTTTTGCCCTATAGTAAAAGTTGTTTATAATGATGAGTACAATGACACCTTAACATATTTCGTGTATGAATAGATAGGCCTTTTATTTTCAGACTGCAAACTGGATGAGCGAAGGTGACTCCTGACCTGTCTCAATTGCAAGTGATTGAGTATGTGGTCAGATTGTATAAATACTTCCGCTTTAAAGTTTTGCAACATTACTTACCGCTTTCCAATAATAGTACATTCCAAGTTTTAACCTCACTGAGTCGGCTCGCAACCACGGCGCCGGCCGAGCCGCCGCCGACCACAACGAAGTCGTACTCCTTCAGCGGCTGCTCCTTATCTAATATCTTCGCTTCCGGGTCGTAAGAGTTATAATTGTGGTATGTAAGAGCTCCAAGCAGCAGTGGTATCAACCACAGTCCTGTCACACTCACAGTTTTCAAGGCAGTGGACGCTAGAAGTACGTGTACGCCCATTTTCGTTTCGTTTTCTATCACAGTTCAAATCGGTTGCCAATATCACAGCATTTGAACTTAACTTTGGTTTTTTTGGTAGGACTAGTTTGCTTATCATTAGAGTGTGCGTTTGTGTCTGTCTGGCGGCTTGCTCCTGCGCATAGGGTGGGTGGCGGGGTGCGGATGCGGGCGCGGCGGCCGCATGTTATGACGCATTACAGCGTCTCATGCAAGTGCGGTCGCACTCTCGAATCTGGAATTAGAGAAAAATAGTCTCTGAATACAAATATTTTTATAGGAAATTATTTCCTGAAAGTCTTCATACAAAAGAGTGTCAACACCCCAGCCGTTTAAAATATTTTTGCTAATAAGTTTTCTTTTTATGTTTCAGGTACGTGGTATCCCCTTGTTGTTTTACGACTAAGGTTACGTGTTCTTCAGTAAGTATTTTAATGTGTTATTAAAGAGGAATACATTGTACGGTAGTAATGGCCGCGATTAATTATTGGTAAGTTAGTATACAATTAATATCAGTAATGATGTAACCTTTAATCCGAATGCCAAGGGAAAGCACCAACAATTTAATCTGATAATGTTACACACGCCCATGAAATACCTATATAGCTGTTAAAATAATAGAATTAAAGAGAAAACGCTATACAAAGTGATTGTAGAAGGAAAGAGACGCCAGAGCAGGTGTCTATTTCCTATTTGTGCGGAAGATTATGATCTAATTTCCAGACATTACCCGTTCCTCAGGCGATCTCGTGAAAGGCACCGATGATAGAAATCAGTGACACAATATTTTTACAATTCTTTCACAAAGAGATCGAGATAGTTTGTTAGCTAATTGGTGAAGTCGGATATAAAGAAAAAAAAATCAACATTGTCATACCCTTCATCGATACAATCCAAATAATATTGTGATTACGAAAGTTTGAAGACTGGATCTCAAAGCAAGGAACGACTTCTTAACAACTGTTCTGTCTTCATTCTGCTTTTTTAGACAGATAAATGAAATTCGTCCTAAATTCTATACCTACATTTTATACCCAGATACCAATGACCTATAATATACAGTAGTGCTATTCTGTACAAATCTCACCGTGAAAACTTAGGTGAGGTGAGCGTGGAGTGAGCTGTCAATATTGTCAATCCCTAGCATCAGGTGGAATGACAGCTCACTTCAAGCTCACTTCACCTAAATTTTCACGGTGAGAATTTTACAGCAGTACTTGTATATTAGAGGTCAGTGCCAGATACCTATTAAGATATTAAGAAATTGCCGCTGACCATAAAAATAACAAGGCTAACACTTCTTTCCTGCTTTCCGCTTTACAAATGACAGGAAATCAATGAAAAGGTCTTATAGTCCGCTCTATCATTTCAATTGATATTTACCTGTAAGCTGTATTCTTTATTAAAATTGTAGCCTTGGCCGTCGCTTTTGTAATTATTATTTCATAATTAAAATCTGTCAATGAGATTAACAAAAAATAAGTTATAATGTTCTTAACAGATGTGCTTCTGTCGCCTTTAATGTAATGTATCCACTGCTTATGCCATCATGTCGTTAGTGATCATCATCCTGAATTAAATGTTCGAATAATTTAAAAAAAAACATTTCAGTAATTATTTCTTATCGTTCCGACTTTTTGTTCGAGCAGTAGTCATGCGTCTTTTTCCTCCCCTGTGTCTGATACTCTCTTATTCAAAGTCGTGCTACAGTTATTGCATATCTTAAATCTGTTATTAATTCTTCGATTCTCTTCACACCTATACTTAGCTGCTTGTAGTTCTTTCACATCTAATTAGAATGGAATTCCTGATGATTGAGCAATAATCACAGGTTAAGATTCTATTCTATCGGTCATATAACAGAATTAATGCTCACTATTACATCAATTTTAGTTTGTAGGAGAGAGTGAATCGCTCTTAAACATCATGATGCTAAACGCAAGTCACTTCCTCGACCGTTCCATTGACTATTGGTATTATATTACTGCAATAAATTATTTTATGGTTGACTTACCATTGTATTATATGGGTCAATTATTCGGAAATGCTGTCGACCTTTGGATGAAAGGCGGTCGACGCAAATGAGGTGTTACTAGGCGAAGTGTGAGAAGTATTGAATGCGTATGTCATAATGATGACTTGATTGAAACAGCCGAACAAATTATTTGGTAACGTAACATAGCATAATCAGCCTCTTTAATGATCTCAATGCTGGGGCACAGGCCTCTTCTCTTCGAGAGGGAGTGGGGTTGGTGGATGTCACATGTCTTCGAATTTTTGGTTCTCGGACATGTTTCTGTTATTATCGAATACTTGTGCTATTATCTAGGTATATTTGTGCCGTATTTTAAGTACTTACCTACCTCATAATATTAATCAATAGTCATGCAGTTGTATACCTAGTTAATTTGTACGAGAAAATAAGCACAATAGCAAGTGAATGTTCTATAGCAATAATAAAAAGACCTCAAATCATAACAGGTTCATTATTTATTACGATTAAGCTTGAACGATAATTTTGACAGCTACTTTAGTCAACTCTAGTCCGCCAGTAATTGAAGTTAAGAAAAGTTCAAGATGGCTACCATTGTTGGTACTCTAGTCTATGCAATAGTTTGATGAATCTATGGTCAACTAGCCGGAAATATAATCATTATTAAAATTAAAATTGACCTAAATATTGTAATAAAATATTATTAATTTTACGGTGTGCCTTCGTTGGTATGTTCAATAACAATAATATATTTACAATTTACGTTTTTTCTTCTCTTTTTATAGCCTGAAAAAAAAAACACCACAACAAATATGCACCAAACCAACATTTTATATTACAATGAAAAGTAGGTAAACTGAGGCTGGTTATATAATTTCAGTCATCGATCTCCATTTGCGTTAATTATTGTGTAACAAATAATAATGTCAAAAAATTTAATGAGCAAATTATTTGGTAACATAACATAGCATAATCAGCCTCGATAATGTTCCTACTGCTGGGGCACAGGCCTATTCTCTTCGAGAGGGAGTGGGGTTGGTGGATGTCACATGTCTTCGAATTTTTGGGTCTCGGACATGTTTCTGTCATTATCTAATACTTGTGCAATAATCTAAGTATATTTGTGCCGTATTTTAAGTACGGTTTGTACAGACTAGACAGTTGCTTCTAATTCTTTATTTTCTGTCATATCATTTGAATTCTTTTGACTTGCTCGAAATATTTGTTTGATAATGTTAATGGGCGAGGCAGTAAAAAGTCAATTTATAAGTAAAACTAATGATGGTGTCTTGTCACGCGAGCACAACGCACTTCACTAATTACTTATCGATTCTGTTCAAATTTATTAGTATTCTGGGTACTGACTTTCTAGGCCGAATAGGATATTATACAGTCGACTCTCGATAATTTGAAACTCAAGGGACCATAGAAAAAAATCAAATTACCAAGAGTTCAAAATAACTGAAGTTTTAATAACCAAGAGGGAGGGAGGAAAAAATCAAGTAAACAAGCTGACTCACTTTAACGTTCAAAGGTAGACTGGAATGGGAACCGTAAACTTACTCATATCTTATTTGTATAAACATTGGACAGGTCTGTCTATGTATATAAACAAACGATAGGTGCATGATAAACGCTTCACATTATAGTGATTAGGGAAGCCCGGACGTCAAATTATTGCATGTTGATGGGCAAGATACTATTCCGTCAACAAACAAATGATAGGTGCATGATAAACGCTGCAAATTAAAGAGAGTAGGGAAGCCCGGACGTCAAATTATTGCATGTTGATGGGCAAGATACTATTCCGTCAACAAACAAATGATAGGTGCATGATAAACGCTGCAAATTAAAGAGAGTAGGGAAGCCCGGACTTCAAATTATTGCATGTTGACGGGCAAGATACTATTCCGTCAACAAACAAATGATAGGTGCATGATAAACGCTGCAAATTAAAGAGAGTAGGGAAGCCCGGACGTCAAATTATTGCATGTTGATGGGCAAGATACTATTCCGTCAACAAACAAATGTTAGGTGCATGATAAAAGCTGCAAATTAAAGAGAGTAGGGAAGCCCGGACTTCAAATTATTGCATGTTGACGGGCAAGATACTATTCCGTCAACAAACAAATGATAGGTGCATGATAAACGCTGCAAATTAAAGAGAGTAGGGAAGCCCGGACGTCAAATTATTGCATGTTGATGGGCAAGATACTATTCCGTCAACAAACAAATGATAGGTGCATGATAAACGCTGCAAATTAAAGAGAGTAGGGAAGCCCGGACGTCAAATTATTGCATGTTGATGGGCAAGATACTATTCCGTCAACAAACAAATGATAGGTGCATGATAAACGCTGCAAATTAAAGAGAGTAGGGAAGCCCGGACGTCAAATTATTGAATGTTGATGGGCAAGATACTATTCCGTCAACAAACAAATGATAGGTGCATGATAAACGCTGCAAATTAAAGAGAGTAGGGAAGCCCGGACTTCAAATTATTGCATGTTGACGGGCAAGATACTATTCGTGCACGGGCCGCGGCATTATGCTGAGCGTTTAGCCGTTTCGCGCGGTAGTGGTGACGCACATTTCCAACAATTTTATTGTACTACTTATGTTTGTTTTTGTGTTTTTTATTTGTGTGGTTTGTTATATTTTATTAATTTGTGTTTCGGTTTTTCATGTGTATTTTGTGTGCGTCACTTTCACGTGAATAAACTGTTTTTCTTTCTTTTTTTCTATTCCTTCAACTTCAAATTACCGAGGGGACCAATTAACATTGATTTTATTCAATTTATCGAGTATTTTTCAAGGGACCAGAAAAAAAATTCAAACTATCGAGAGATTCAAATTATCGAGAGTCGACTATATTTGTATTGACTATCCAAACATACTTGATGTTATTTTAGATGTGTTAGTAAGTAACCTTGTACTGTTTAGTTAACACAAAGGCCTATAAAAACTGCATTTGCGTATTTATTTAACCTATTTACTTAAATGTGTTAAAACTTTTATCCGTCCGTTTGATCTCATTCATTAGAACTTAAAACGGGATATTAATTGTTTTGCAAGTGCCGTGATCACGGATAAACTGAAGTTATTGCGGGTGAAAGTTTACGAGCAGACAAAAATTAATATGTATTAATTACGATTTAAGTGTAGTTTGCATATCTAAAAATAAAATAAAACTGCAACGCACACGTAAACGAGGCAGACCAAAAAATGTGTGGTTATATTTAATACAAAACTTCAATACCAGCTCGACGCAAATGTATGAGACAACTGATTATTTTTGTGGTCCCGTTGAGAAAGTTGTTCAGTTTGATGGTCCGTATCACACCTTTAAATATGACCAAACATTTTTGATACACGCTATATAATTCTTATGTCATTGATAAGTTGCAGCACTTTAATAAATATGTCACGTTTTAGTGTTTATTTCAGGCACAATAGAGCATCGAGTGTCCAGCCGCGATTCAGAACAATGCCGGTATTAGGCACGCTCTGACGAAGTTATTAGAGCGTACGCTCTTTTGCTTATTCTTATATTCGTGCATAACATTTTCATGTAATAGTTTGACGTTCATGTTTACATTGTTATTTGTATCGTTTATTGAGGATTCTCTTAAGTCATCTAATTTATTGAAGGAACTCTCTCAAAAAGGCTTATATTGCTGTGTTTATGCCAGGTCGTTTCTCCCACTTTTTAGGGTTCCGAACCAAAATGGTAAAAAGGAACCCTTATGGTGCGACTCAGTCTGTCTGTCTGTCTGTCTGTCACAGCTGGATATCTCGAGAAATGCTATCAACTTGAATTTTGGAATAGTTTTAGATGACGTTTGCCCAACTGTTTTGCAAATAAGAAAGAAATAAAAAATAAAATAATTGTTTTTTACAACAGGGACTGAAAGGGGGCCTTAAAAATTCGAAGTGGGGCTACTAGGGCATGTAGGGTATCATATGAACGAGCGCTGTTTGCACATTTTCAAACATTTATTATTGTATTTACAAAAAAAAGTAGTAGATGCAGTATATCAGTTATCTGGTTTCCATAGTACAAGCTCTGCTTAGTTTGGGATCAGATGACCGTGTGTGAAATGTCCCAGGTTATTATTATTATTATTTTTAGTTTTCGCCTTTTGATGAAACATGTAAAAAAAAATACCGCCCCCCCCCCCCCCCCTTATTCTCGAAGTTTGCATAGAGAAAAATCTGAAATTATTTTGTGTTACAGAAGGTTATGTAAAAGATTACAGGAAAAATAAAAAGATGTCTCTAAATAAAACACTGTTATAGTACGGAACCCACGGTGCACGAGTCCGACTCTCTCTTGGTCGGTTTTTTTTTGTAGCTGCGCGTGCGCTGATTATTTTTCTCAGATGATTGAATCGTTGTTTTTCACAATTCTGAGAAACTGAAATACTTCGACAACTTTGTCTTATTGAGTGGTGGAACATAGTTATTGGTGTAGTTCATAGCGGTTACGCTTTTAACTTTTCTTATCTATTTATATAAAGCCAAAATTCCAAGTATGTTTTTCATAAAATGTGCGACAGCATTTTTTTTTTGAGCTCGTGGATTGAACTACTGTAGGTACATAAGAAAATGAAATGAATCAGAAGTGAAATAATTCAAAAAAATAAACAATCTTTAATACCTTTAAATTACACTTTTATAAAAATTATAAAAATATCAAAATAAATGCTCTAAATAGGAATCAAATAGAAATCACACAAGTCAAAAGGAATAATCAGTAAAACAACACAAAATAACCGAAAAATAACTAAGCACACAATAATGGTCAGGTAGCACGTCCGTCCCGAGCGCCGTCCCAAGCAGAAAAAAGGACCGTTGCCGCACCGCGCGCCTCTTTTATAACCTTCAGTTGACAGCTGATCGGCCGACTTCACCATCAGTTACCAACAATATAATATCTCCTAAATAGTGGTTTAGCTTATCGGCCTCAGAATTTCGAAATATTAATGGAGTATCTATAAAAAATCCCATTTAAAACTATATATATATATATATTTATATTTATAATTTTATGACACAAAATAAACGTAATTACGATTGCCAAATTGCTACAGTATGTCGCCATGCTTCAATATACCTAATCTGTAAAAACGCAATTTTGTGTTATGCCTCTTAAAACAACAAAAAAAAAAACAAACAAAAAAAAATCACTTACCTGCCTCATATCATAATATTAATCAATAGTTAAGCAGTTTTATACGTAGTTAATTTGTACGAGAAAATAAGCACAATAGCAAAGTGAATGTTCTATAGAAATAATAAAAAGAACTCAAATCATAACAGTTTAATTATTTATTACGATTGAGCTTGAACGATAATTTTGACAGCTACTTTAGTCAACTCTAGTCCGCACGTAATTGAAGTTAAGAAAAGTTCAAGATGGCTACCATTGTTGGTACTCTAGTCTATGCAATAGTTTGATGAATCTATGGTCAACTAGCCGGAAAATTAATCAAATATCGATTAAAATATGACCTAAATATTGTAATAAGATATTATTAATTTTACAGTGCGCCTTTGTTGGTAAGTTCAATAACATAAATGTATTTTCCATTTTTTCTTCTCTTTTTAAAGCCTGAAAAAACTACCATCGTTCAAAAGAGTAAGCAGCAAATATGTACAGACGCCAGCACATCAAACTACCCGAAACTGTCCTTGAACCTAATGCTTTAGCGATAAAGTTGAAAATCTATTAAAGAAATTTGACAGATTGTAGTAGCTTGATGTGCTGGCGTCTGTACCTAACCAACATTTTATTTTAAAATAAAAAGTAGGTAAACTTTGAGGCTGGTTATATAATTTCAGTCATCGATTTTCATTCACGTTAATTATTGTGTTAAACAAATAATAATGTCAAAAAAATTAGTAGGCGTAGTTCGAGTCTGTGCCGTTTGTTTTCGTGAAAACAGATTGAAATTGTACTACGGTTTGCGATACTGCCGTAGCCATTAAATTTGCGCGTCACTAGACTTAGTAGGCTCATTGCGTTCCTTATATAAAGTAAGCTTTCACTGATGATATTTTTCAGATTTACGGCCGATATGAGACGACATCTGACATTATTTTGCTATTGTCAACTTCATATAAAATTTTAACTCTATTTTTGCCAATATTTCTGTTGTTTCTCTTTTAAGTCCTGCTAGTGCTTTGTTAACTCTTCACAAAGACACCAGAATAATTACTGATCTAGCACAGAATTGATATATAGTGAAAATTACATACACATAGTGAAAATTAGAGTGCACTCGCAGTGTGACGACATACGCAAATTATACCCGACCTTAAAATTGTTCTAAATTTGACCTATCTTTTGAATGCTCAACTATTATAATAATCTATCATTTACATGTTTTTATCGGTTAGAAATATTGAACTTATCACAAGTACACCGAGCGAAAAGACGTTTTCACGTCAATATAACGAATAATTGTTTGGAAAGCGAATCGAAGAGTAGAAGACCATCAAATGAATTGATTGTTGACCGTAACAAGTTGTTTCTAATTGACCACAGATTATGACATTGTTTAAATCAACCAGGAAACGTCATGTGGGGCGGACCCCCCTAGGCAAAATTAGTGGTCATGTGCACATAGTAATATATTATTTATCTATGTGTTGTGTAATCTGTGGCATGTAGCCGCACCTACTGGTGCTGTAATGACACCAAACCTTTTTTTTTTTTAATTGAGGTCGTGTCTGCGCACGTGCCTACTGAAATATGAGTCGTGGACTATCAAAATTAGTTTACCCATGGGGGCACGGGCTATAACTAGCCTAGGGCTGGACTATTTCTACTACAAAAGCCCGATTAGCCTTTACATAAAAGCTGCAATTTTCTTCAAGAACTTCTTTTAAATACTTAGACGAGAAATAAATGAATAAACATTAAAATTACAATAAAAGTGGTATTGAACTTGACCGCGTTTAATATAAACAATAACTGTTAGTTGTTAGTTGCAACAATAATGATGACATTTAAAAAAAAATATGACGACACATGAGAAGTTAAGACTTTAGAAGTTATCACTTTTCGCAACTAAGGAATGCTGTAATACTTTGAATTTATGTTTGTTATAATGCTGATAGGCTGTAGTTATACTAAAACGTAAGAAAGTATGAATCAAAGAAGAGACGATGTGTCAAACGAAGAAACTTGTGTTGTGTCTGCGGTTGCTGCGTAACTGGGAAGTAAACTGAGTTCAATATAAATTAAATATAGCTTCTTAGAGCACAATTAATCTTGCTTCATATACTTAATTTTAGTCTATAGGTACTTCACTAAATTTGTACCTAATTTCCTACTTCAGCATAATATTATGTTTTTATTATTTTCAGATTTTCATTTGCCATATTTTCAATTTCTTTATTTCACATTTCTCAAAAAAAGCAGTTCTTTCTATCCCCGGTAACAAATAAACAAACGTTATGCAAGCCAACCTGTTCGCATGTGGCTATCGGTGGCAATGGGTGAAGGCCGTTTCTCGAACTTTCGTCCGCTGACATACGGTGTCATAAGGTGGCGTCTCGTTTGACATAATTATGGCGGGAAAGTTGACTTTAAAGTCTATCGGCTTTGTGTCTATGGGTATTTTTTGAAATTGGTATTACAAGGTTGGTAAATAACACAATAATTATTATGGATTTTGTTTAGTGTATTTTTTGATGTTCGTTTTCGCATTGATTTAAGAAAGTTGAGTTGTTCGTTGTATTAAAAAAAACTATGTAACCATTCAGTATTAATAATATGGGATAAATTAACACTGATGGTGATGACTCTATGTACAGGATGTATTTTTCAAGTGGGCGTGGAAGGCCAAATCAGAAACTATGAGGAATAGCGAAAAGTAATCAATGGAGTCGCGGGCTCGATGAAAAATGTAAAAAGAAATACCTTTCCTTCCGAAGTTTCCATAGAGAAAAATCTGAAATTATTCTCTGTGATAGAAGTTTATGTAAAGATTACAGGAAAAATAAAACGAAGTCTGTAAATAGCACACTTTTTAGGGTCCGCTGTCCGTCTGTCTGGCCGTCTGTCACTAAATAAGTAAATTTTCACATATGATGTATTTCTGTTGCCAGTATAACAACAAATACTAAAAAACAGAATAAAAATCACGTTTGTTTTATGGGAGTACCATACAACAAACGTGAATTTTCGCCGTTTTTATAGATACACGTTTTGATATTTTTGCGTTTTGATAGCTGCTCTCACATTTGACGAATTATGCGAGCATAAATGTATGTACTGAATAGCAGATTTTTTTCGCGATTTCAGGTTTAGTCCTATAGTCAAAGCTGTTCATAATGATGAGTACAATGACCCCTTAAAGTAAATCCCTCGTTTAATCTAACACTCTGTATAATTTATATACGACTGAACTCTTCAAAGCAATAACTATTTTTCTTTTTGATTAGTGCTTTTCTCCGATATTGCCTTCTTCGCCACCTTCTATTTTAAATCTTATTCAACCTTTGTTTCTGACCTTACGTTAACTTGATTTTCCTCTTTGATTAATCTGTGGTTATCTAAATAAAACAGCTAACGTAAGTTTTGAGAGCAGATTACCAGAAGCTTTAACGGACTAAGTGTAATCGGTGGAAGTGACTCCTTTATAAAATCAGCCAATTAATTCTACTTCTATGCAACTTGGTCAGGGATTTTTAGTTCATTTAATTTTAAGCCTTATTTGTATGTGTTACAAGTTACAAGGTTAAAGGTAATGAAAGTAATAATTCACATCGTAATTGTAATGACAAAATTACAGGATGCGGACAGTTTAAAGCCTTGACCCAGCTTGGCGGCTTTTTTACTTAATAATAACTTGAATATGAGTCGATAAATCAGTCAAGTACGTATGCTAACTTAATTTAACCCGAGCCCCAAGATACAGACTAACTATCTAGTTTGAGTCTCACTAGTAAATAATATTTTGCAACCTAGATATAGGTCATATTTTCAGATACTCATATTATCGTCTCAACTTATTGTATATGTATATTTCTTGGTGGTTTACAATACATCGAAGAATGTCATACACATTCAGAATTTTTGTTATGATTTATTTGCTACTTTGCTACTTTTCCCCGGGTTCGCCCGCGTGGAGGTCGGAAATTATCCCAAGAGAACGTACTACCGGAATAAAAAGTATCCTATATCCTAATCCAGGGTGGTATACGCATGTGCCAAATTTCATCCAAATCCGTTCAGCCGTTTTAGCGTGAAAGCGTAACAAACAAACAAACTTACTCGCATTTATAATAATACTAGCTTTTGCCAGCGGCTTCGCCCGCTTGTATGTCGGAAATTAACCCACGGGGACCTTCTACCGGGATGAGAAGTATCCTATGTCTTAATCCAGGTTATAAACTATCTGTATACCAAATTTCATCCAAATCCGTTCTGCAGTTTTTGCGTGATTGAGTAACAAACATCCAAACATACAAACTTTCACATTTATAATATTAGTAGGATTAAGTTACAAATTGGCGAAGTTTTGGGGCAACAAGATCTAAAATACAGTCGTGCTAGTGACACGAAGAAGAAGAAGAATATTAGTTAGGATTACGTTTGACGCTAACACTATTTTTTACTAACTAGCTGTCGCCCGCGGCTTCACCCGCATGGATGTTAGTACTTCTCGATTTGCATCAGATTTTGTTTTTCTAAAATAAAAGTAGCCTAAGTTACTCTTTATAACATCAGCTGCCAGTGAAAGTCCCGTCAAAAGCGGTCCAGCCGTTTCGGAGATTAGCCGGAACAAACAAACAGACAGACAGACAAAAATGTTTTTTGTTTTAAGTAGGTACCGTATATACTTTCATAGGCATTTATGGAAAAGCTGTTATTTTTACATTACAAACAGACACCTCAATTTTATTTAAATGTATAGATTAAATGCAAAATAATGCAGATGGTAAGATATCGTCGTAACCCGATTAAGTTTAGTAGCACATTGGGTGAAGGCCGCGCCGAAATTACTTTCACTGTTGCGCAAGAGTTGCTCCGGCCAGTGCACGCGCTTGCTAACTTGTGAGTGGACAAGAAAAACCCCTACTAATCTTATATATGAGTAGGTGATTCCTTCTATGTAGCACTTGAAACCCAGTTTCTTACTTTTTTTTTTGCATATTGCAGCGCTGTTACGTTACGTTGTATGTTGATCAAAATTCAAAACGCGGCAATTTTGATAAAATAATTATTAAATTATAATTTAAAACATCATTAAAGCTTTTAAAATATACTGCCTTCGTCACAAGCGCTATTGCTGAGCATGTGGTCCTGGGTTCGATTTCCAGGTTGGGCAAAGCGTTATTGGGGATTTCTTATCAGGGCATTTTTCAGTAGCAGCAAATATAAACATTTTGTTTTTAATCCGAAAACCTAACTTTGAGATGCGTTTAAAAAAAACTAAGAGTGATAGAGTAGTTCTAATTCTAGTAAAACATCTGTGGTACAATTAGCTTCTGACGTTTCATAAATGCTTATGTAGGTTTATATGAAACTAGCTGACCCGACGAACGTTGTTCTGTCAAAATTTCAATAATTCATACAAAATTCCCATAGAAAATGCACTTTCAGTTTTTCCGAATTTTCCCAATTTTCCCGGTGGAAACTGCTTGTGATCCAATCTTCAGTTCAGCCTGAATCTCTCGATGTGTAATGTATCTATTCTCCCACAATGGCCACTTTACCCTGATGACATTTTCACGAGTTCCTGCAGTTGTAGGTCGGCTGGGTCTGAGGGTCATCGTTTAGGTTCTCTCGACCATGTTTAAATTCACGAAACCAATAAGTAACTGTTGCTACCGCAGGAGCAGCCTCCCCAAATACAGTTTGTAAATTTTTGTGTGATTCCTTAAGGTTAACCCTCGTTTATAATCATAAAAAATCATAGCACGAAAAGCTTCCCGCGAGACGTCCATTGTTGCAAACAAAAGAACAGTGAGAGAAAATGTTTAAAAATATTTTTAAAAAGAACTACACATAGGTGATGATTCACCAAGGAGATTTGTATTGAAATTAGCCGTCAATTCAAAATAGTTTCAAGAAAAAAGAGATTGTATTATTCTGTGACTTACAATTTTGGGAACAACCTAGGTCCGAAGACTCCAATCACGATAAACATTGCAACACAACTGAGTGTTCTACTCAGTCAAACGTGACAGCTTCAAGTGAAGCTACCTAAAATAATGTTATACATACATACATACATACGTGTATATGTATAATATTAGGAGTTAGGCAGACGGTTGAACATACGTAAATGGCGGATTCATGTGGCCGTCTGATACGTGTTTATAACAAGACCCAGGCCACACAGATTTTTTACAATTACTTTTTTTTAATTTTTTGCAATCGTCAATAATTTCATTTGAAAATAATAAAACTAGCTATATTTTTTTATCTAGAATTATTACAGAATCTTCTAAAATTCGTATTTGACGCAAACAAATTTTAAAAAATACCGACAGCCCGACTTTGAACTGCGTTTAAAAAAAAATTTAGATTGATAGAGCAGTTCTGATTCTAGGAAAACATCTTTGGTTCGTACCCGTTCTAACGGTATGCAATATGCACAATTTCTTTCAAAACATCTTATAACAATTCGCCAATTTGAACTACCCGGGCCTATTTTTACGGAGCTCTACATTTGCGAATAGTGAAATTAATTACCTACATGTAAAATTGTCAAAATGGCTTCCAGAATGTGAGCTGGAATTTTCACAAAGCAGGTAGAAGAGGCAGACATTGTTTCACTCTTACACACACACTTAAAATGATTTACCCGATCTAATAGAAGAATTTTTCCAAGAAAACAGGTCCATATTATGTTCAAACACGAGGGCTGCTCACTGCTTAATTGCGAGGGGAATCGTGCATACCGTTAGTACGGGCATGCACCAAAATCAAAATATATTATCTATATAAATAATAATCAATTGCCGAATGTATGTACGCGCATCACTTCGGAACGGTTGCACCTATTTGGTTTATTCTTTTTTTGTTGTGTTTGTAATTGTCAGGACAAGGTTTGTGTGAAAGAAAATGTTTGAAAACTTGCCATCCTGCATGAACACCTTAAAGTTAGGAAGCTTGCTTCGCGATGTATACCTCATTCTCTCACCGAAGAGCAAAAATCTCGTCGTGTTGACTGGTGCAAATTTATGCTAGAAAAGATCGAAAGAGGAACTTCGCAATACGTATTCTACATCCTCACAACTGACGAATCTTGGATCTACAGCTATGATCCTCTTACGAAACAACAATCCACGCAATGGGTGTTTGAAGAAGACAAGTTGCCGACAAAGGTTGTTTGCGGTCGGAGCGTTAAAAAAAAATGATAGCGTTTTTTTTTTCACACAGTGGACCAGTAGCAGTAGTTCCGCTAGAAGACCGTAGAACAGTTACTAGTGAATGGTATTGCGAAGTTTGTCTGCCTCAAGCTTTCGGGGAGTTGAATAGCAAGCGACCAAGGAGCGGTGTCCGTGGCATTCTTTTTCACCAAGATTACGCGCCCGCTCACACAGCTGCTAGATCCATGGACTGTTTGTATACTTCGGGGGTACAAATGTTACCTTATCCTCCGTACACCCCAGCCAGATTTAGCACCATTCGACTTTTTTTATTTCCCACGTAAAAAATGCTTCGTAGGCGAAAATTTAACACTGCAGACGAGGCCGTCAACGAATTTAGGCGGTTATTTTTCGACCTCCTGCAAGATACATTTTTTTGCTGGTTCTCCCGAATGCATAAGTGCATTGGGGTTGGAGGGGAGTATTTTGAAAAGCTTTTTCATATTCTAACTATTTTTCATTTCACTAACAATTTTTGGAACAGGCCACGTACATATTTAAACTATCCATGAAAACATTGCATTTTAATTTTAATTTAAAGTAGCTACTTTGATTGTACCACTTTTTCCATGTGTTAACCTCGCTTTAAAGCATAATTTTACATGCCTATCTAATTGAATCATAGTGTATGAACATCAATCCCGCGCTAATGACATTTGAATTGGTGTAACTCTATAATTTGACATTTGAATTACGGTTACGTGCCAACTGCAACGTATAGTAATAATGTCGCATTGAATAAATTATTTATTATGCTTATGCGCCTCTTACTTTGTTCCGGATTTTAAACATCTTACATAATCTATGTAGTTCTTAATTCTATATTGACAAAACAGTAACTATGCAAACAATCAAGTGTGATCAACCGCGAAGTAAGTATGGCACTTAACCAATCACAACCTTTTTAACCGACTTCAAAAAAGGAGGTCCTCTATTCGACCCGTATGTATGAATGTAAGTTTGTATGTCCGCAATTTTCTCATAAACGAATGAACCAATTTTGATGATTCTTTTTCTAGCGTGATCTACATACTTGTAGGAAGGTTTTAGTACATGAGGTAATTAAACTTATGTACGAAGTTATATACATAAATGTACTTTATCTCCGGCATTTCTAAGCGGATTTTGATGATTCTTCTATTCGTTCGTCTTGGGCGTATGTAATTGTATATTCAACTAAAAATGGAAAAAACAAATTTACTTTAAAAAAGTAAAAAGCGACTTCAAAAACCTAACACGAATAAAATAACTTTCATATAAAAACTTAACAGCTTCTGATGTCGGTGTCTTCAATTCTTCAATGTCAATGCACCTTAGCTTAGCACCGACTTCAGAAGTTGTTTTTGTATCCTAGATCCTAAGCAAAAGGTATAGGTATCTGGACATAATTAAACAAAAAAAAAACCCACTCAATTCCAGCAATGCCAATATTAATGCATAAAAAAAACTTTTTAGCAAAAAATAAAACCGACTTCCAAAACAAAACACTACAAAGCGAAAAATAACTTTAATTTCGGTAGTCGGTGTTTTTGGTTTTGTATTTTCGCTTTTTGCCACCGACGTTAAAGTTATTTTTCACTTTTTAGTGGTGGTACCTACCCCACACAAATTCGAATACCACTACCTGATACTCGTAAGTAAATAAATTCAGTGATAGGAAGTTATTAAAACATCATCCACATAACCTAAGTGGGAAAAATACGCATTGTTAAAGCTAACTCAAAGACTACCCAAACAAAGTTAATAAAATTTATATGGGACCACCTAAGGAAACAGTAACTATGACCCACCCTTTCAAACAAAAAAAAAATATTTCAAACATACAAAAAAAAAAAAACATACAGACGAATTGAGAACCTCCTCCTGTTTGAAGTCGGTTAAAAAAATAAGCTTTATTTTTAATTTATAACAGCGGCAGTCACGTTTTGTTTTGGCTGAAATTGCTTTATCGATAATAATTTAGTCGATAACAATAATTTTTGGACGATGATCACTTTTAAATTTTAAAAGAATAACATAAATATTTTAAAAAGCTTCTTTTGGATAAAATAGTATTTGTTTACTACTAAGCAAATGTTCGTTTATGTATCTGTAAGCGAACTCACTTCTAATGAATCCATGCCATGTTGTTATTGTGACGTAATTTGCGTGAGCTGCGTGCGTGAGAGGCCACATTATGCAGCTCCGGTAATGCCCACCCAGAAATTTATATCTGGGTGGGCATTTGGGTTTCATTACCTACTAGGTAAGAAAATAAGAACTTTTCTAGTGAGGCGATTAATAGAGCTTTTAATGTTGCCACTGTTAAAAATCAAATACCTAACTGCAAAATTATTTAGAAATAAAATGGTTTCGACATTTCGATTTTTTAAATTCGTAGACCACGTGGCTTGAATTTATTTTTCGAAGTAATTAGTGGAATATTGTTCAATCTTTTGTATTAACTAATAATTACGCAATTAGGTGTAGCTAATTTTAAAAAGTTTAGTAAGTTATTAAAAAAGTTTTAGACAGTTTTTTGATATCCCGTTTTAAGTTCTAATAATAGTTAATTTGAGTTTGATGAAAAACTCACTCTCTGTGTATGTAATGTACAATTAAAATCGTATGTTTATCTTATATTGTTTCATTTCATTTTACCTACTTCCTATACTTAATTCAGGTACCTTTAAAAATATTTACTCTTGTTCAGTTCATACAAAACTGAAAGATTTCATCAACTAAAAGAAAAAAAAGGAGGAGCATACATACATGTACCTACCTAAACACAAATTTTCTTGATAAACAATTATTTCGAAATATACGAGACGTTAACCATGCTAAATAAGTAAGTTGAGTTAGCACGTATTTCAACTATTTTACTGTCAATTTGCGGCTATGTAATAAATTACAATTCACTTTGAGTGTTGTTACAACGTAAAACGTCTATTATGGCCAACGGTATCTTATTTCGGCAAAATTGAAACGTCATTTCTTTTGGTTTTATTGAAATTACGTTCATTGTATTGAGCACGCATGTTGTTTGTTTTATTTCGTATTACGTCAACTGAACGTTACGCACAAATGTTAACCTTCACAAGAATTTTTGTTTTATTTTTTAAGTGGAAGTTACGTGAGTTTTTGTATTAGATTTTAGGATTAATAATAATTACATCCGACAAATAAGTATGTCATCATCATCAGTGTTAAAGGTAAAAAAATAGTTCCGTCGTTTTCAAAACTAAAATTTTGACAAATTAAGCAGTTAAAATAAATCCTGTTAAATTATATAATCGACTAACGTATCATCATGTTGCTGCACTCCGTGTTGCAAACCTTACGTAACGACCGGCGAGTTTGTTGTCGCAATGTTGGCTGCCTTGCAAGGATTCGCGGTCATAGCCTCGCCGTTCTATGTTCAAAATGATATCAGTGGCACGGTCACGAACGCCATTAGCCTTATTATTGGATAATCAATTCATTTTGTTTATTAATTTAATCAATTTCGTATTCAAATGAGATAACGACATGCTATGACTTTATAACAAAAATATTGCATTTAAGAGATTTTGAGTTATTAAAGTCACAATTAAGAGGGCTGTTTCGTTTTGTCACCTCTCACGCTCACACGGGACCAAATTTTTAAGATTATTAAATGAAAGGATGCCTTTTTGAAAAAAAAAAAACAATCAATTAGAGAACTAGTAAGGGGGAGACCATAATGAAGATTAATGTTAATACTTTTTGTTCAGAAATTAAAATGGAAGTCAGATACTATATGGTTACATTAAATTGCAATATTGGTAAACAAATATCACGCCATTAACAGCGAGTGCTTGGCAACGTAGCCGTGAAGGGCTACCGGTTACATTCACTGCGCAAACGCCGGTCCTCCAGCGAGTGCTGTCATACTTCGTAACACGGTTATGCTGTTACGCCGCCTGGTAATGTCTAGAAGCATTACATTGATACTGGAGCACTTGTTTGTTGACATTCTGATCATGGTTATGTGACAAAAGAGTTGTGATACTCTACTTTGTTTAGATATGTTAGATGTTGTATTTCTCCCTAGTTTTGTTAATGGATGCCTTTTTAAGGGCGAATCGATGTGGCATTGACTGAAATCCTACCCGTAATGGTTTTAATGACATACGAAGGTAATCTGGATTCTACCCTTTTTAAGACAATAACGTGCCTAGTACCTACATAATTTAACAGTTTGATAAATTTAATCATAAAAATAAATCAAGAAAATCAAATTCAAGTTCACCATTTGGCGCCCAACAACAAATTTATCACGTTTGTTGGGCGCCATTATTGATCCATATACAATGTAGGTACGACTTATAAAAGTAGAAGTTCACGTCGACTTTTCTTCAAACGACTGTAGACGGATGTCTTATGGATAGACAAAACATTCACAGGTCTGTCTTTTTGCCTAATCACCAGTACTCGCTTTCCTTTGCTGTTTTTTGTTTCGTTACACTTCTTAGAGTGTAATTATTGTAATTAATTACGAATAAAAATATGATTTACGATTATCAGATGATAAGACTTAAAAAACTGCATTATAATTCTGTAGCAACACTAAAGTTACAAATCAATTTCTTGAAAGATGTCAACACTTTGTTTGCTGTTTGTTTATTTTATTTGGTTTCAAATGCCGAGGCCAAATCAATTGTCATAATATTGATAAAGTTCTGTAACTGAAAATTTTGAAACCGACCAACAAAATCAATGTCAATTAACACTAGACGCAATAATTCAAATATTTTGTGTTTCATGTAGCCTATGACAGAAATATTCGGTCGTTCATTTCTTCGGGACCAGACTTGAGGCACGATTTTATTGAACATCTCAATCATATTGGTTCATCCACGCGAGCAGAAGCAGTTAAATACTAGCTTCTGCTCGCGTGGATGTCGTTTTAATTTTTTTTTTTGCGCGAAGCCCTAAAAGTAGCCTAAGTTACTCCGTATTACATCAGCTATCTGTCAGTGAAAGTCCCGTCAAAATCGGTCCAGACGTTTCGGAGATTAACCGGAACAAACAGACAGTAAAAATTTTTAAAATTGTTTTTTTGTTATAAGTATTGTAAATACTTTCCATCAAATCTCATCACCACCCTTGGTTGACTGGTAGAGAATGCTGGGCATTAGTCTGCCTCTGTACTTTTTTTAGTGTGACAATTTTAAATAATTAGACTGTCTAGTTTGGGGCTCTCTGGCAAATAATACATAGCTGTATGTAATATTCTAAGTTACTCATGTCTTCTCAACTTAGTGTTAACCTGTGGATCTGCTTACTGTATTACCTGGACAATAAAATATTTCCTATTTATTTTTTCTACTTCAATTTTGTTTATATGTATATAGATTGTATGCTCTGTTATAATTTATTTTTTAAAACCAACGTCTAAGATCATAACTATGTGATATTTGGCACTATTTGAAATTATAATTGACTAGCATTTGCCCGCGGCTTCGCCCGCGTAGATGTCGGAAAATATCCCACAGAAACGTACATGTGGAGAACATAGCTCGCCGTCCGGTGAGGACCAGGCCCGGGTCGACGGCGCGTTGTGTTCCACGCGCGCCTCAAAGAGATGTCAGCACTAGCTGAAGGGGTCCGTTAAGGCCGATGCCCGCCAGGGTTGCGGGTTGTTCGAAAGAGTTACCGTGGCTCTGGCACAGGCAACTGAAGGAACACGGGTGGGTTTTAGTCAGTAGAAGTCTGACACGCCCTCCCGCTTCACCCAGAGCGAGAGAAGTTATTTGATGATTTCCCATCCACAAAAAAAAGGGGCGTCCGATATAACTGTGCAAACTCAAATCGCTACGATATATCGTTGCCCTGCATGGTGGGCTTATAAAAAAAAAATCCATTTGGGTGACGGCAGGGGGACGAACGGGAATACACCGAATTTTCATTTATAAGACAGGCCAGTTGGCGTGGTTGGTTAAGATACCACCTATCACGCCGCAGGTCGTGGGTTCGATTCCCATCCAGGACAAACATTTGTGTGCATGAACATGTCTGTTTGTTCTGAGTCTGGGTGTAATTATCTATATAAGTATGTATTTACAAAAAAAAAAGTAGTAGGTATATGTAATATAACAGTTATCTGGTTTCCATAGTACAAGCTCTGCTTAGTTTGGGATCAGATGACCGTGTGTGAAAATGTCCCAGCATATTATTATTATTATTATAATATCCTGAAACATTATTCACACACGGTCGTCTGATCCCAAACTAAACATAGCTTGTACTATGGAAACCAGATAATTGATATACTACATACACTACTTTTTTTTTTGTAAATAAGTACATAGGTACTTATACAGATAATTACACCCAGATTCAGGATAAACTAATACTCAGGATAACATGTTCATGCACACAAATGTTTGTGCTGGGTGGGAATCGAACCCACGACCAGCGGCATGGCAGGTGGTATCTTAACCAGCCTATAGGATAACTGGGTTTCTCATACAAACTATCATCCCCATTATCACGCTGTAGCATTATTTTTTAAGACAAAAAGGAGCCTACGTCCTTCCCCAGGATGCTATCTATATATAGCCTTGCCAAACTTTATCGAAACCCGAGCAGTTTTGTGAATTTTAAAATCAACCCCTATTTTACCCCCTTAGGGGATGATTTTTCAAAAACGCTGAGTCACATATTTTTTATTTTTTTTACCAAAAGCATTAATTTGAATTTTCATATACGAGTACCTAAGTTAAGAAATGCCGGCCGGGTTTCCCATACAAACTTTCATCCTCTATATCACTCTTGTAGGATTATTTTTGAGACAAAAGTAGCCTATGTCCTTCCACATGATATCCATCTATAGCATTGCCAAATTTTATCGAAATCCGTTCAGTGGTTTAGGCGTGAAAAGGTAACATACAGACAGACAGACAGACGGAGTTACTTTCGAATTTATAATATAAATATGGATAATAAATAAAAATATATAGACTGGTTGAAAAATAATACTTCGAGATACGTAAACACGTAACTTCTTTTTAATAGTTACAAAATGACGCGCGAAATAATATTCGAATATTAAACAAATAATATAGAATAGTAGTCGGCTAGCAAGGTGACCATTACCTCAGCAAAGCTCATGGGATAGCATTACGACCCAGTTATATCATCGCTCATCGGCCATTGGATTCACTTTCCTAGGCTTGAGTTTGAATGATTTGAGGACGCTATTTGCATGGCTGGTCGTCATAGCAACGGTTTTATTTATGACAGGTCGTTATGGTTCGTGACTGCTTTTTGTTGTATTACGATTCTAAAACTAGAGTGTTTTATTTACAATAAAACTTATACTTATTACATACTTACCTAGTTTTTACATCGATTTTCAAGTACGGTTATTCGTTCTGGTAAGTAGTAAGTCGTAAAGTATCGTTACTGCACTTACGACAGTTTAGGTTTTTTTTTTGTTACAGTTGATTCTAAGCTTATATACTTCGGTTATCAGTTGAATTTTATTTTCCCAATGCGTAGAGAACGTTGACACCATCTATCTATTTAATGTTTAATTAAGCACTAACATCGATCAACTGAGTCGGAAAATCAGCGTCTGCGATCGCGCACCGCTGAATTTCGGCCGGTCACGTAGGCACAGTCGGGCAAGCCAACCATTATTTACTTCCGACGTTTTTCTTCCGCACGTGTATCTGTTTAATTTACAATGATTTAACCTCATTGTTGCGTCACTCAATTGTCTCCTTCAGACCTTATATATGCGCTTAAAAAGTGTATTATGCACCGTTATTGTCGCAGAATTTGCATGTTTTTAACATTTTTTTTTCATAAGCGTTTTATTTTAACTGTAGTGGTTTGTGCCGCCAGTTATAATGCTAAATGACTTGCAATTGAGGTAATTTATTACAAACATTTGCACTTGGAGATAATTTAGTATTTTATTATATACATTTTTCAGGCTATTATTATATAAATATGTATTGTGACAGAGTTTTTTTTTTCAACGTAATGTATTGGGTTGTGACATAAGTAATGAGCTATTATGACAAAATGAAATAAAACTTCTTTTATGATTTATATCATTTATTCGTCAATAACACAACCGCCATCAGATTCAACAATACGTCTCCACCTATCTGGCAAAGAATGAATAAATAGCATCCCTGTAGAATTGGTTTGGTTTTGACTTGAAGAATTCGTCTAGGAACTGTCGTAAGTGGCCCTCATTATCACTTTTTTTTTAAAGATATTGCATTACTCAGGGACCTGAATAGGTGATATCTGTTGGTGCCATATTTGGTGAATAAGAAGGATGAATAATTATTTTCCAAGAAAACTCCAATAATTTGTGTTGCTCTATTCTCTCGATATGTGGTCGAGCGTTGTTGTGTAAAATGAAAATTTGGTCGTGTTCTGGACGTCTACGCTCGATTTCAGTTTTTAACAGATGGTTACAGTGTGGTAGTTTTTGTAGGAAAGATATATATTACTCCTTGAAGATCCCACCAAACGCACAGCATCACTTTTTTCGCGTGTAGTTCTTTTTTTAGGGTTGGTTTTCCGGGTTAATTTGGACCTAGCCATTGGCACTTGCGGGTATGGTTAATATACAGAACCCAGATTTCATCCCCAGTAATGAGATGGTCCAGCCAGCGTAAAGATAGAAGTTGTGTACAGACGTCTATGCGATACTGGAGTTGACATTCACTAAACTCATGAGGTATCCAAACACCATATACTATGTACCTTTTCCTATATAATTTATGTAAATGTCGTTCTATTGTGGTATGAGAGCATTCGAGAAGAATAGCCAATGTACGCAATGAAGTCCTGGGATCTTTCTAAATAAATAAAACTTTATATCTGTTTATAATTTATATATATTTCCACTGGCCGGCCAGACCTAGGCTGATCACTCAACGTGTAGTCGCCACTGCGAAATCGGATGAACCATCTTGTTGCTGTAGCCTCCGATACGGCATGAGGAGCTATATGTTGTCATACTCGTATGTTCCGCACAGCTTTGCCCGTTGAATGTCTATCCGCTAATAAAGTAAACAATGCCTAACATGCGTTTTGGTGTCGTCCATTTTTATGTGATTTTTAACGACTTCAAAAAAAAGGAGTTATCAATTCTATACCTACGTATGTATGTAATATTATTGGAACTATATTATATTCGCATTTGATAATCTATTAGGGTTGTCAAACAAATATATAAAATTTCATAGTATATGTGTATGTTTGTCCACGCATTTCTCCGAAACTATTAATCGGATCGTGACTATTATTTTTTTGTTGACTTACATTTACTTCAATTTAGGGCACAGTGAAAGTTTCATCAAAATCGGTTCAGGAGTTTTCAAGATAATGGACTAATACTAATACGTGTAAGTGTGACGGCCTGGCTCATTGATACGAGCTACGGGTGTGGTGTCAAAGGGAAAACATCTCAAAACCTTGGTCAAATTCTAGTGCAATATTTATAACAAAACTATTAACTACTTATTACAAACGAATATTCCAGTTTTTACTAAAAACTAAAAGTTACGGAATACAAAATAATTTAAAAAAAATAAATTGACTTCAAAAAGAAATTAACTCAAAATTATTAAAGAACTTTAATTTCGGAAGTTGGTGGCAAAAACTAAAATACAGATCCCAAGACACCGACTTCCGAAGTTATTTCATAATTTTGAGTTAATTTATTTTTTAAATCGATTTTTTTTTAAATTTTTTTTTTACACCACGACTCTTAATCTACGATTGAGACGAACAAGTGCCGCTCACTGTTTATATACCTTCGACCGTAGAATGTTAGAATGTTCTAAATGATTCTCCAAAAAACTAGATAACTTTTACTAAACGATCATTACTTATGTGACAACCCAATAATTGAAATCGGAAGACGGGTTTCAATTATTAGATATGTAGTTGTCACCCAAAACGCCCTGCCTGTCAAACCCAATAAGGTAGTACGTCTTCTTTTTTTAAATAACGTTTGCTTCAACACTTCAACACACTTTCAAGTTTACAGAATACAAATACCCGTTTGTAAGTAGGTAAAACTGCTCGATTTAAAACCAACATTTAACTCTTAAAAATAATGACATTTTAAAAAAGTTATTCGAGTAAAAAACGCGTGTCACACCGCGGGGTCGCACAGTTTCCGCGCGCTGAACACGCAAGCGCAGGCGCGGAAAATAGACGGAACTAATCGACTCGCTTCTTAACAAATACGTAGATCATGGTACACTTTTACTTATGGTCATGTCGTATTTTTTTATACGAAATTTAGAGTAGAGCAAAAAAGAGAGAGAGAGTAGGGTAAATGTTGTTTAAACCCTAAGGCCTAGTTTTTGATCCCTAGTTAACTCAACCAATGGTTAAACATAGTAATTAATGATTGAATTTTGGCTAAATGTGAAAGGACAAAACATGAATGACTTAACACAAATGTATTCAAGTTAACTCATTCATGTTAAAAAAAATAGTAAATAATGGCACATTAGCCAATAGTCAACCATTAGTTACTATGTTTAACCATTGGTTGAGTTAACTACGGATCAAAAACCGGCCATAAGCCTATCTAGGATGACAGAGGTGTCATATACCTTGTAACTATGCTAGAAAAGCGAATTGAGGATTGAAATAAAACTATCAAACGAAACAGCCCCCAATTCAAACTATATTGACCTTAAAATCTGATTCGTAAAAGCACTCGCTTCACTCTTATAGATCGCAAAAAGCGTGGTCCACTCCTCTGGGATACGTTTTCTTTAAATACCCTAATTGAACTCGTATCTCAATTCTGGGCCGACTCAATTTAGTTTTCCATCATGTCGAGCTTCACTTTCATAAAACGCAAAAAGCGTGTTCCACTCCTCTGGGATACGTTTTCTTTAAATACCCTTATTGAACTCGTAGCTCAATTCTGGGCCGACTCAATTTAATTTGCCATCATGTCGACCTTCACTTTTATAAAACGCAAAAAGCGTGGTCCACTCCTCTGGGATACGTTTTCTTTAAATACCCTAATTGAACTCGTAGCTCAATCCTGGGCCGACTCAGTTTAGTTTTCCATCATGTCGAGCTTCACTTTTATAAAACGCAAAAAGCGTGGTCCACTCCTCTGGGATACGTTTTCTTTAAATACCCTAATTGAACTCGTAGCTCAATTCTGGGCTGACTCAATTTAGTATTCTATCATGTCGATGGCAAAGATAGGTACCTTAAATCACGACATAATATAATCATACCTAAAACTTTTGACATTATTAAGAAATAATGAGATACGACACACAGGAAATGAAGACATTTTATTTTTTCTACAAAAAAAAAAAGAATTGTATTGAAGCAACTATGTAAGTAAACTCAATTCAGAAAATGGAATTGGTACGTAAACCGTGGACTGCCCGCTTTATAGTTGCGCAAACGCATTACTGGGCACTTCCCGGGTGAACTGTTATTTGTGTTACGTCGTGTTTGTTATTTGTCACTTGTTACGCCGTATTGTGAGAACGCACTTTTGTCCAACTAAGGTAACTACGTGAAACATCATTAGTCATACAATACCTACTTACTTCATTTTATATACCTGCAAGTATATACTTGCGTTTTTTATTTCAAGAGAAAAATAAATTTCTTATGTAGACGTTAGAGCTTCTGCAACTTCAGAAACTGTTCGCAAGGTTTGTTTCAGGAAAGTAAAACCATAAATAATAAAAAAATTGAAGAATAAAACGTATGAAGTCAATGCACGTGGTGTCTAGGCTAATATACCAACGGATATCCCATTAGCCGGCTTTGATAGGAAGTTACAACAGTTTTCACTATACGTCAATGCTGTAGGAACAACATAGAGTTTATTTAAAAGACTATCAGGAATATAAGCACTGTTAAAGGACGCAATGAATGTTGTTGAAATGTCATAATGAAACCGATTCCGATTTATAGTGTTACCCAATTAGGGTGCTGATCTTTAGACGAGTTTAGGCAAAGGGAGTTGAGAGGGATAGCGAAGCAAGAAGACGGTGATAGTAGAACTAGATGACATATAGATATTTCCGTCAATAACAATGGAACACAACACTGGTACAATGATTCTAGTTACATTTTAAATTGACCAGTCAATACACGATATTAAATACATAAACATATCTTTGAAGAATACATCTGGTTATCTGTTGAATTATAAAGCCGTAATGACGTAGCCACCAAGGTTCTGGACATAACCGTCAAAATCAGAAGACTAAAGTGGAAATAGTCTGGGCACATGAAAAGAGGGAAGGACAAATGAGGCAAAATAGGTAGCACTAGGCTACCTAACAAACGTCCAAAGAAAGAAAGGCAGACCTCAGAAAAGGTGGGTTGATAACATCAGACAGATCGCTGGAACAACATGGGGCAGAGAGAGACAGGAATGGAGAAGGTTGGAAGAGGCCTTTGCCGACTAAAAAACGGACATACAAAACATAAAGAAACGCCAATTACGAGACGACTACACTTTTTATTTGTCCGGCTAAAAGGGTAATAACTAAAGTGAGTTTGTTTTTTGCGCTTTCTCGCTAAAACGGCCAAACGGATTTGGATAAAATCAGGCACACAGGTAGACTATGACCTCAATTAGGACATAAGATACTTATTATCCCGGTAGTACGTTCCCGTGGGTTAATTTCCGACAAGCACGCGGGCGAAGCCGTTGGCGAAAGGTAAATAATAATAAAATGTTGAAGACGAATAACTGATCTAATAACGCAGCTTCTCAAAAGATTCTAATTGATGCGTCCCTTTCTAAAACTGTAAGTGATGCCTCAATATCAGATGATATAATGTGCGTTAATGATATTCCATCAGATAATAATAAACATTACACAGTATTCTCTTCCTTATTAAAATAACTTGGTTACGTCTGCGGTTAACAGTGCATGAATGTGTTTAGCTATACAAGTTGCTGATAGAGTAATTGATTAATAATTATTTATCAATTACTGCTTACAACAACACATAAGAACAAATATAATAATTATTTTATTTGGAGAACACTGTCATAGTCGAAATGGCAAATGGAATCGCGTTCAATTTGACAGCTAAGCAGTGTACATTTTATTGAGCCAGATTTCGAGATGGGAGATAACTATCAAAGATTGGTTTGCCAAAATAAACTTACTGCGATCATAGGATATTTAAACGTGTAACGGTGTTATTAACTTTTAAACCATTACTGTCTCTCGTACAGAACATTTTCTTAATCTAGAGCAACTTTTAATTCCAATTACCTTAATTCTTCACATATTTCTTGTAAACATATTATTTATTACAAAATATTATGTCAAAAATTCAATAATACGTTATGTAGTACGAAGCAATGAGATTTTGTATCTGCTTTGCATAATCAAACGATCGCAAGCGCGCGCGCCGACTACGGTCAGGCGCCCGTAACTTTGCACTTCATAAATATAGATCTCAATTAAGTTTGTCGTATTTATTAGATAAGTTTATTGCAGATGAATAGAACTTAATTTTAATTGAAGATTAAGTACATGGTAGTATACTGGCTGTATACAGCCTCTGGTACCTACAACCTCACCATAAAATTTACAGCAAATTACGATAATGGGGATAATTACGTCATTATCGGCGAACCTTAATAATACAAAATGTAAATGCGAGTATGTTATCTGACCAAAATAATTATGCAGGTTATGGGGAGAGGTTATTTAATTTATTGTACTCGTAATCTGATTAGTCGATATTAAATAAACATAAATAATTTTGATCGTTAGAAGTTACATTTTCAGGTAGATACACTTTAATTGGATTGTATTAGGTAATGATGAAAGTAATGCTCTGAACACTTTGGTTTTTATTTTGAGGATGACTGTGCAATAGATTACTCAAAACAAGTTGTTACAACAATTTACATGCACTTTTATCCTCGCTAATGAGAAGATTCTAGTCGAAACATTAATTTTGTGTCGGAAGTAAACGTGCGACTCGATTAGTTAGAGAATGGCAACAAATTATGTACACACACTAGAAGCCTAATAACGCTTAGGCGTTATATTCACATCTACAACACAGACATTATGCACGAGAGGTTTCACACAGTGGAACTAAATTATTTGGTAGAGCTGAAGTAGCAAGATGTTGTCGTTGAGCAATAGACAAGATGCTTGCGGTTTATAAGATTTGCAAGGATGAATATATTATATAAGAAAGAAAGGATTATTATGAATCCAATGTCAAAAATGAACGTATCTTACGTAATGAACTTCATATTGATGGATCAGAATGTTGGGCCACAAAAGGAATGAATGAAAGGCAATTGCATGCAGCTGAGATGAGAATGCTAAGAGGGATGTGGTGTTACGCGAATGAATAGAATAAGGAATGATCTTATATCCATAAGAGGAAACCTGAAAGTGACATCGGTGTCTGAAAAGTTGTGTGGAAATCGGTTGTCATGGTATGGGCATATGATGCGGAGGAACGAGGAAAATGTCGTCAGGAAGGTTTTGCGTATGAATGTGGAGGGCTATACGAGTAGGGCAAGACCAAAGAAACGATGGATGCAATGCGTGAAAGATGATATGGCTAGAAAGGGAGTGACTATCAAGATGACGGCTAATAGAGGGATATGGAAGAAATATCATTCATCAAAATCGGTTCAGCCGTTTAGTAGTGACGACAGAATATAGGGACATACATAAATACAGGTAAAACACACACTCTTTATTGGTTTCGCCGCAGTCGGGTAAAAATACATGTTGCGCCGAGCCCTAATAAATTGGGATAAGGGTGAGAGAATTATTGATTCACTCATGCATCATCGCAATCATACGGAGCTTTTTCCTACGTGACTAAATAACTACAAGGTCTACCTAGGATCGTCCTATTTCTAAAACAGTTTCCATAGCTTAAAATCGGTTACTCAAAAAACCGCAAAAATAATAATTTATTTAGAGACCACCGGTCATTTAGCAATGTTGACGAGTTAGCAACAAAACCACTGCATTTCACAATAAGTGCAATGTTTGGTTTAGTTTATTCTGCGGCCTTGGCACACTGCTATTTATTATTAATGTTATGTCACCGAATATCTTTTGGTTATAACGTATAACACCTATCAAATTGTGCAATGGCATGGTTCACGGCTTGCAGTAATCTATGCGAAGATAACAATTTGTTTACAATTTGAGAATGTGTAATGAATTACGTAAAAACATTTGTTTTATTTCCACGATTAAGAAATTTTGTAAATAAAAAGAACGTTATGTTTTTAATTGCTTAAACTTGAACACGTATCTTGAGCTTTTGATAAAATTGTGAGTTGGTGTTCATTCAATGAGTAATTGTCTGCTTTCACAATTCGTGTTAGTATCTGGGGAACATCCATCGTAAAGAATATTGATAGAATCCTTTGCCATGAATTCCAGAAAAGAATTATCATATAAGTCATGGTCCACACCCCACAAACATAACTTCGTGATTGACTCTGCATTGAGTTTCTTTAAGTCTAGTTCACAAATGTTCGTCCTCAATAGCTTTTCCATCTAACTTATAATTAACTTGCAATGCATCCTAATTCTTTACTATGCCTTTGACAAACTTGTTCTTCTTCGTCGTTCCCTCAATGCTGAGGATCGCGACTACATACGACGTGTCTCCAAGTTTTGCGATCTTCTGCAATGTGGACCACTCGATAAATGTTTACAGCCTTCCTGATCGCGTCTGACCAAATTGGTTAACTTATTACTAGCTCAAAAATTATCAAACCAAACTCACCTTCATTTCTCTCGGTTTTCATCCAAACACGCGAATATAAGTTCTACAGTAACTTCACTATCAGGGGACACGGACACACCATTAAACTGTTCACTGATCAGCACTCACTGGTAGTCGGCAGGGTCAGTAGCCTTAGTAGCCTTGGCAGCCTTGATAACCTCAGTGGCTTAAGACTTAGACTCAGTGGGCTCAGCACCCGTGCAAGCGAATGATCTCTTGTTACAAATCGAAAGTAATACGTCTTGTCATGAGTATTGTGACAACTTTTCTCACGCACTGTCGATGCACTTTGAACTTGAATGTCGAATCTATAATTAGAAAAAGTGACAATATAAGAAGTGCTATTATGTGTGACATTAAGTGGCTGTCAGTTTAAGATCGTCTCTCCTGCTCGTGGTGAATTTTTGCCATTATAGTATCGATGAGTTTTGCATTATTCTAAGTTTCGTGAGTTTTTATTGTGATCGATTGTGATTTTTAGAGCAAATTATCGGAATTCGTATTGAAAAAAAAAAAAAATTCGGCAGAAATTGTGAAATTTAGTTTGTCGTCTTGTAAGTATAGTTAGTTGGAACGTTTACTCAGTTTTTATATGCTATTAGTTAAGCGGTCATTAATTAATTAGCTCAGCTTAATTTGCAGCTCTGAGCAATTAAGGTCCCAAACTTCAAAGGAATGTGGGTCAAAATCGTAACGATGCCGATGTCATAAAACTGAAGTAAATACATGCCAGTTAGAGGCTTGCGTCAGAAGAATTAAACATAGCAGTTATGTAATAGTAGATACAGCTAATTGCGCCCGATCATTAGTATTATGCTGGAGAAGCTATTACCGTTGTTTTGACGTAATAGGTTAGCAACGATTACCATTTGACAGGTCACGCCAAAGTAACATTAGATCACTCAAATTGAACCAAAAGAAAACAAAAGTATGCGAATTTAGCGTAGCGGTAACGAGATTGGTCGAAAAAAGATTAAAAATAAATATTTTGAGATAAAAGGAGTCAAGGAAGTAACAATGCCTTTGAATACTCTCACGAAACACGTTATTCAAATTACTTTCAGCGACAAGTTGCCGTCTAACAAATTTTCAATGAAGCTAGGAAATAAGTTCACAGCTTCATAAGTACTTAGAATTCGCTTACATAACTTAGCGTTCCTAGCTTTTACTAACTTTAACTACAAGTTAACGAGAAATTCTAAGACCTTATCGCGATTACGATTTATTGTAGACGTTATCACGATTTCGACTTACGAGGCGTTATCACGATTATGAGTTACAGACGTCTACGTGAAACTACATGACCGATGAAATTACATGACCTATCACAACACAAGCTAACTTCTTACGTCAATCCAAGGGTGAAAAAGGAGTATGACGTTATGCAATATACGACCAGATTAACCAGTCGTATTACGCTACGTTAGATAAGGCTCTATTACACCACATTACAGGTACAATGAGTGGAAACGATATAATCGCTGAAGTCAGTCACGAAACGAACAGCTATTGAAATTCATGACTCTGAATTTTTTTTCACAGTTAATTGATAGTGAGAGAAGTGTTAGAGAAGGAGGTTTTAGTTTAAAAAAATTGAACTGACGTAATTTGTGGGTAGTGTTCCGGTTGGCTCGCGACAGCTGCGCGACGCGACTCCGCGTGGTGGACTGGCGCTGCGCGTGCACTGGCCGTCGCGGGCGCCCCACGCGCTCCCCGGCCTGCAGATAATTCGTAATAATGTGTGTTACGAGGTGGTCTATGTGGAGTTGTGGGTCGCGGGGTATGTTATGGTTTGTTTGATGAAATTCGACTATGTATCTGCTGTAATCATTACGTTGTATAATGACTTGTGTGACATTGATACCTTGATTGATGTGATCTTATTTGTGTTATTTACATACTTTGTTAGAGTTATTATTCGGTGTTTTATTTACTGAGTAAGGTCCGTTGTAGTAACTAAGTTTGTTTTGAAATAGCTAAGTACCCAGCGTTACTCAATACTCAATACTTTTATTGCATTCCACACGTAGGTATTCTTAGGTGGTAAACTTATAATTAGATCATGTGGACCCTGTCGGGTACAGCAAAATAATAAGTGAGTTAGGAGAGAGGAAGCGTTCGTTCCAGCTTTACGCTCAATCGTTTATTTTCGTTTCACCTAGATATTTTTCTTTTCAAATAGCAAAAGACTCTTTGATCATAAATCCTTTTGAAAATCTGAAAGCTCCTGGTCTAATTCTGTCTCCTTTCTAATTACGTGGTAACTCAGCATTCTATCCTGACTAACAATTTGTAGCTAGACATATAGATCAATCATAATAGTCATAAATCATAATAATAATTATATGTAAAATAATGCGAGTAAGTGCGCCAAGGAACTCATCAACATCAGTTCCTCTCTCGCGTGATGAGTTTTTCCGGTTACTTCTATCATTTTCTATTCAGTACTTAATCTTAGAGGTACAACCTCAGCAACAGTGACATTGTTTGTACGTGAATGACGTGGGATTCATTCATTAGTGCCAACATTAATCGCCGTTTTTGTACGTTTGTTGCTTGTTGCATATCATAGTTTGTAGGACTGTATTCGTTTGATGGATGCATTTTCACTTTCCTTGGAATTTCTGGAGAATGTTGACGAGTAAATACTTTCTGGGATACAATGGATAAGAATATTAAAAGTGACTTTGTTAATGTAGAAGTGAAAAAACCGAAAGTGCACGCCTCACAGACTGAAACATGTTGACGTTATGACGGAAAAATATCTAAGAAAATTCATCGTTTTTTGTTACTCTCTTTAGAACGGTTATGAGTAACGGTTGATAACGAAAATCCATAGAGCTCACCCTGGGGATGAAAGAAAACGTATAGAGAAGTTTTAGATTAATCCATTGTGTGCGACGACGTGAATCGTGACGACAAACATACGCACTTCCCAACGGAAAGCACTATACGTAATTTTTTAAATATATTTTTTGTTATATTATATATAAATATATCTAAAAATATCTTATAATTAGAAGTCTCTATTTTGTAAAACCTCCCTGCTAATATGAATTCCATGTATGATTGAGAATAAAGAAACGATTTGTGCCAATGTTGCCAAATTTTGACAAGGCGAGAATTGAGCACTCTCACACGCTGAAGCGTTGTGAGGCGTGCAATAAAGCAGGAGCAAACGAATTCATAGTGAACAAATATCTCTCTGCAAAATAAATCAATATTACATTTAGAAACGTAAATGCCACAACCAACACTATTTCCTCAACAATAGCTGAGATTGTTGTGCTTTACAAAACCAGAAACTCGACAGAAAATTTCAGAAAGATAAACAAGAGCAAACAAATGGAAAAGTAGATCATGAACTTAAACTCTAGTCTAACGTTGCAGCAGATGTGGTAACATCTACTCATAAAAACAAAGCCGACGTGATGTGCGAGGTGTGTCAGTATACCGATGACACCGACGACACCGGTCAGGTATGCATGTGACGAAAATCGCACACGTAATCGTTGCAAAACAATGCGATCGACCTAATTCCAGAATCGATTGTGAAATACAGAATATCGGTTCTTATTTTATTTTAATTGAGTTGTTGTGCTTCCTGACTCGAGTGTTCATTTTGGACAGAATCTTCGAAACACTTCACAAGCCTTTTTTAATTTTTCTATGTTAGTCTTCTTCAGGTATGTCTCTATCAAATGGTGGTGGTGCTGGAGTCTCTTAGTCTTCTATTTCCTCTTCTTCCGCATTTAGTCTACCATTGAAATCTTTCTCAATTGCCTGGCTTACGAGGCTACAGCCTGCCGAACATGGAACAACAACGAACATGGGAAATAGCTCAATAAGAGCTTACAACTCTTATTGAGCTCATTTTCATGTTCGTTGTTGTAATTACTGTCCATAAAGCAAATACTCATGAATAAGATGCCTGAGGCTTATCACACATTCTTTCTGAAGTTATATCACATTTCCACAAGGTTATCACCCGCTAAGCGCCGAGTAAGGAAGCAGACTCGATTTCATCCAGAAATCGAAAGTTGTGGGTAATCGGGCCGCTTACGACATCGACCCCCCGGCCACGGACCAATGCGCTGTTCAAAATTAAACACACAGCATATTGAGCTTGTAAGTCGATTAGCAGTATATAGATAGCCGTTTGATATTCGATTATGAAATAAATAGAATATCGAAATCGATTATCATTTTCCAAATTCTTTTTATTGCTTCATATGGATTGCTTTGCGTTCAGTCGAAGGACGTCATTTTATCCACATTGCAATGTTATGTAACATCAGTAATTTAAGTTTTAAATCGTGAAGATTTAAAAACTTTCCAGAAGATTACAAGCATCCGGAAAGGAAGCAAACACGACTTCATCCAGAAATCGAAAGTTGTAGGTAATAAGGCCGCTTACGTCATCGAGCCAGGCCGTGGACCCACAATGTGAGTGTGAAAAGCTTTCACAGGCGTGTGCTCTCAAACTGTCGCGTATTGTTCGTGTTATATTACGGTTTAAACGACCAATTGTTGTATATTTTATATGTAAATATTTAGCTCTTGCATAATATTCGCAATACTTATCCTCGGGTGAATGAACTGAGAATATTTATGATTCCTATTGCTTGTTAAATTTATTGCACTTCTGGTACTCTTGATGATGATTATCATGCCATTGATTTCATACAAAAATCACCCTTTCATTTGACCTGTTCAGGGACGGATTCTCCAAATATCCTCGGTTCCTTAGTTTTACATCTACACCATCTAAGAAACCCTAGCGTGTTTCTATCTTCAATAACTGATCGTTGTTTCTCAGTCAATCAGTCGGTCACGGAAATGTTATTTGCCTCTTTTTGCTTGTTAAAGTAACATTTCTAAAGGTTTCATTAAAAATACTCATTGCCTGGTAACAGCGGACGTGATAAATAGGAAATAGGGCTACGAAACTCATACTTCATTCGATTACGTCAAGTACCAAAACCTCTGTAATGCTATCCTTTGTAAGTGTTACAGAGAACAGTGCGATCGCGGAAATTATGTCCGGGGAATGCAAATAGCCTAGTTATTGCAGAGTGAAGATTACATGAGCGTGTATAGAGATTTTGAGGTTACTGATTGTATGGCAGGGTCTAGTTACGATTTGATTAATTGCTTTGTTTTATTTTGTAATAGATTTTAGCTTTTATGTAAGTAATAATGGTGGAGGCATCAAAGCATCTTCTGAAAATGTGTTGTTCGGAATTATTATTACCCGACTGCCCCAGAAGGAGAGTAATCTTTTTTGAGAGTATGTATGTATGTCTCTTTCTTTGACACGCTCTGTGGCCTAAACGGCTTGATGAATTTTAACATAATGAGGTGTCGTTAGATTCATTTTAATTGTTGGAGTGACATAGGCTATATAATATTTATTTATTGCATCTGCAAATAGAATGAAAAGGGAGGTTTTTTTAAACAAATTACAGCCATATTGGTATCAAATAAAAGCTAGAAATGAGTCCTGTTAAACTTAACAAAACTTACACCATATTTCAGGTTATTGGTTTGTTCCCGCCTGCAATACCAAAATTATAAGGATTTTAATGCGTGTTTGTCTCTTTTCAGTTATATATTTTTGCAGGCGGGTTTTTAGTTTTTTAAATAATTTGTTGTTGTCTATGAGGTTCGGTCGATAATCTCGACTTGAAAAATACGAAGTGTTGTGTGATTGCTTTTTAGAGCAGTAATTTTTGATACATAGTGTATTTTAATTTTCTCGAAAATAGGTAAACCAACTTCATTCAAAGCAATATTCCATTTATTAATATCTACTAATAAAAATTGATTTGTATTGATAATGACAGCAAAAACTTATGAAGCGTAACTATTGGCTGTTAAGTTTGAATAAGGGGCTATATGCATGCAACAACGAGTATGGAGTACAAGTAACTTATAGCTCAAGTAATACAACTTGCACTTGTTTTACTTGAACTTTCAGTTAATTAGTAGGTCACTAGTATTGGGTCTGAAAAGGCAATTTGAGTTTTTCACCTAGTCGTGCGCAATGCAATTTAACTTAACATTTTTGGGGGAGACCTTGATGATAACGAATTAACCACGTGTTGTAGCTTCAAGATCTCAGGGCCGCCAGACCTTACCTATTTTCTTTAACAAAATAGATAGAGTCGTGTTAGTATGTACTTTGAAAGTACGCATACCTGAGCTTGGGTCGACGGCCAATTTTCAGGTATTAGGTACTAAGTTACACAAAAATATTACTCATGTTTGGAAGCTACGATTGGTCTGGCTGCTTACAAATAGTATTGAAATAGTTCATTCATTCATTATATAAAAATTAAAACTCAAACTCTATGTAAGATAACATCATTTTTTTGCGAGCTTTAAAGAGTTTTGCTGAAAGAACCGCAGACGGGAAGTGTCCAATAGCATTGATTATTATTAATGATTCATAATATTCTGTAAAATATACATAAAAATCAGTCAGTTTTTAAGAAAAGTGAGTAATATTTATACGTCACTTTACTACCTAGGTACCAGTCTATTGGCCGTCACACATACTAACACAACTCTATCCCATCATTTTGTTAATCAGAAAATAAGTAAGTTCTGTTGGCTCTGGGATCTTGCTCTGCTAGTGTAGGTTACAGAAGTGGAAGTACTGCGAATTTAAGAGGCTGAACCCTCTTAAATTCGCAGTCAGAAAAATAGAAAAATTATTATTACTTAAATCAACCGATTTAAATAATAGTTATGATGTTTACAGGTTCTATTTTATCTCAACTATTTGTGATGTGATGATAGATCTTCTAGTCTTATAGTAGGTATAAGGTGTGTGTTACGATGATTTATTGTTTTCTTTAGTAAAACCTTGGCAAGTAGGAACGAAACCAATTATCGAACCTCCTTCCTACAATGACATTTCCACTAACAAACATTCATTCGAATACCTACCATATTTTGTGTACATAATGAATTATAACTTACTTACTTCATAATTTTCCTGATTTAAGTCAGAATTTCTAGCAAATGTGAGCTCAAACCGGCAAATTTTGTAATAGGGCAATTGAAATGATTAAAAAATTTAAATGAATGTCTACAACCGGTGTGCTTGTTCCGATTACATACGAACGGATTAGTGGAACAAAGTCGGTCGTGGCAGAGATTTTGAAGAAGTATTGCTAGAAATGACTTCCTTCTTGATAAGTAATTCAGGGGTTTATAGGGTGCGATTGCCTAAGGACCAAGATTAATCGAGAAAGTCTAGATAGGTGCTAACGTCCTTAGCAATGAAGACGCACAAGGAGAAGCTGTATGACAAGTTCCACACGGGTGTTCTGTGTTACTACTAGTGCCTGATATTGGACTTTAAGTGAACCATGTGTGACGTAGCGCCCTGGATCTTTTACTCTGGTGATGGAAAGATCAAACCAAATTCCATCCTAAGCTTGCTTTGGATCACTAATAGTTGAGAAACATCATTAGGTGAAGTTTTTTATTGACAGTCGATTCCTTTACAACACTAGTGTTGACCCAGCCTCTCCTCATTCATGAACATGGTGATAGGTATATATAACTTCAACATCGGTTCCAGATACATCCCAAGTAATTCTTTTTTCAACTACGTCAGTAACGTCAGTCCTCCGAGAGTGTGCACCGGTTGTTATGCGGAACCCTACGAATATGTGTGCGTGTTATGTAAGTTGGCGTACGTGAGCGCGGGCGTATTGTTGGTTGTTGGTCGCGCTGCGGAGCGACGCGGTGTGATGCGTCTGCGCAGGCGGAGAACATGAATCGTTTAATTTGATATTCAAAATATGCACCGTTTTGTAATATAATGGGTTCTAAAATAAGTAAATTTTTTGTACATTGAGTTTTTTCAGCTGAGTCTCAAGAATGATGATATACCTTATGACCAAACTCCAGCTGGTGTTTGATTCGAATAGAGAATTATTTATTTTGAAACGGTTCAAGACTAGATCAGTCAAACAGGTCTTAGCTGCCACTGTCACCAGCTGGAAGATATAGGGTGTGACGTTTTAGCATAAAAATCTATTCAACTACTCACTTAGGCACTTACTGAAAATTTGGAGACAACATTCGTAACTTTTAAATGGAGGAGGTTAGGAACAAAAAGTGATAAATTACATGTTTGCTACTTTTGAAGGTAAAAGGAAAATATCAACAAATTATCACTTTTTGAATCAAACTTGAAATTTTATTACTAGCTAGCATTTTAACACGTTTTGATACGAAAACATGCCAAGGATAAAGTACCAAGGTGTAAAGTAGAAAAAAATATATATATGGGAAAATATCGAATTATCACTTTTTGTTCCTAAACTCCTCAGTAATCGTTGCCTTGTTGTAGAGGCTGATAAAGAGACAATGTGCAGGACGGTTGGGGGTATCTATATGCTTCTGGACCTGGCGATCTATTTCTATAAAAATCTCACCCTGACTACTCAGGTCAGCTCAGAGTTTTCGAGGTGAGATTTACATGAAGTGAGCTATCATTCCACCTGATGTTAAGGATTGCCAATATTCAAGTTCACTTCACCTAAGTTTTCACACTAAATAGACCGACTGAGCTTGAGGCTACTATGACATACAGATTAATTATTAACCTAATGTGTAGAAACAAACCAATGAGCTGTGTTGATTACCAAAGCTTACTCAATACTCGGTAATGTGCTCAATGGATAATAATGACCACATCCAGGAACGAATTGACTTAATGATTTCTAATTGTACCTATGTTCCTTATGAATTTCATTATGAGTTGTAGGTAATTATTGTTACTGCTTTATTATTTTTCACATAAAACCATGGCTTCTCCAAACTGCCTGCTCTGTCTTATCTATTTTATTTAAACTCACTGGATTAGTACTTGAAGCCCATGTAACACCCACTGTCATGAAGATTGCTAAGAGACGCTACAATCGAAGTTGTGGACGAGTATTGTTTACCTAGGATAAACTGTCCAGTCAGGTAGGTCCAACTTCGAGAAAGAGGTCAGTCATCGAATCGGACTCGGCTGGACAGCATTCACGAAGCTACGCAATATCTTCTCGTCTCACATACCGCAGTATCTGAAGACGAAAGTCTTTGACCAGTGCGTGTTGCGAGTGATGAATTACGGCACTGTTCGCTCACAATGGACCATGAATAATAAGGGTAATGGAGAGGGCTATGCTTGGAGTTTCCCCTACGTGATCGAATCAGAAATGAAGAGATCCGCAGAAGAAGCAGGGTAACCGACATAGCCCCAAAAATTGCCAAACTTAGTTAAGTGACAGTGGGCAGGGGACATTGCTCACAGAACAGAAGATCGAAAGGTTCTGGAGTGGTGACCCCGTACCACAAGACGTAACGTTGGCCGCAGGAATCCGCTGGATGTGGGAAGCACAGAACTGGTCGAAGTTGAGTTGGTGCTTGGGGGAGGCCTGTGTCCAGTCCAGTAGTGGACGTCTTTCGGCTGAAATGATGAATGATGCGAATGATGAAGGGCAAGAGGATGATAATGGCATGTATCCCAGAATATCTGCTCTGTGGACACCCAGTGTCTGATACCTGACACCCTTACTGTATAATCATTTTAATCTTATCTTACATTCAAATAATCTCTGTACGAAACTAATAAACTTGTAAAGTTCCTGACCTTTTGTTATGCGACAGCATGTCTATAGATCAAATATTATCTCTCATCTTTGTCGTCATGTAAATCAGACGCCTGTTGACCTCTGAGACCTTACCTAGTCACCACCATAGTCAAAGACCTGTGGGGTTACAGACGAAAACTTCCGTGTTCCGATGCAACCATGTAACTGCATACCCGCCATTTTGTTTTACTAGCTGTTGGTTTTCTGCAACAATTCGAAATATACTATATTCAGCATACTGCATACACAAAATGCATCGTTTTGCCCGAAGAACAGATTAGGACACATTACAGAATTTTACATGTTTTTTTTTTTTTTGGAAAATTGCATGAACAACCGTCTGATAGAGAAATGTGGAAGATAAAAGACGATAGGAGTATTTCCTTGTAAAATAAATAGGTTATAGTTATGAACTTTTATAAATAAATGAATATGCAAATAAAATATTCTAAGTTTGTTAGTTTGCTGCATAGCTTTTTAACGGCGCTGAAATTGCAAGCTTTCTTACCAACGAAAAAAACGAAGAGGAGGAAAAACGAGTCGACGATACATTTTGGTGGGTCCCTATGGCCTCAGCAACATTACGCTGAACAGACCCAGCTTCCAGCATTCCCACAGCTCGTAACATCTCCGCCCTCGTCAAATGTTGGCGTTGCATGGCTACAATACCTCAATTTTAACTTTATCTTTCGTTTAAAAATGAAAAAAAAAACTGTAACTAAACGTAATTCGTATTGTTTTCTAAATTTCGCACAAATGAAAATTCCCTCTCCTACACATCACGACATTTTATGCCACCGAAACAAAAGAATTTTCAAAAATTTGAATTTGGAATTAGTCTGAAATAAATTACAAACAAATCGGTGTATAAAAGATTCCAATGCGGCCAGTACTTTTCGAGTTATTTAATTGAGTATGAAATATGCCTAGACCGTGTTGATGTGTGTATATATATGTATATCCTAATAATCCTACTACTAATATTATAAATGCAAAAGTTTGTGACGATGGATGTATGGATGTTTGTTACTCTGCCACGCAAAAACTACTGAACGGAGTTTTATAAAATTTGGCACACAGATAGTTGACCTGGATTAACACATAGGATTCTTTTTATCCCTATATACCCAAGGGTTCGAGACTCACGCGGGTGAAACCGCGGGGAGCTGCTAGTGTATATATATTTTTAAGTATGACCACGCATAACGTTTAACAGAGTAGTCCGATTTGATCGATTCATATTTTATTCAAGAGGGAAGTTGGTCCCTTGTAAAATGTATTAACTTTGCATCGGTAGTTTTTGAGTTACCTTCAATAATACGTAAATTTCCCACTTAATCTATGTGGACGTTGTTCTAATTTATTCGAATTTGTTTGGGGCAGGTACCGTAACTAAAAATGAATAATAAATTACTTAAAAAGAAACAACCGGCTTTCAAAAAATAAGTAAAAAGTAACTTTAATTTCGTAAGTCGGTGGCAAAAACGAAAATATAAAACCAGATACCGACTTCCGAAATAAAAGTTATTTCACTTTTTAGTGTTTTTCTTGGTTGTTTTCTTTTTGTAAAAAGTTTTTGTCTCAACGCTCAAGCTTAGAAAGAAGAAAGATAAACAAAGTTGTGCTAATATTTTCAGGGTTCCGTACCAAAATGTTAAAAAGGAACCATTATGGTGCGACTTTGTCTGTCTGTCACAGCTAGATATCTCAAGAACTACTAATGCTATCAACTTGAATTTTGGAATAGTTTTAGATGACGTTTGCCCAACTATTTTGCAAATAAGAAAGAAATAAAAATGTAAATATTTTTTTGGCAACAGGGACTGAAAACGGGCCTTAAAAATTCGAAGTGGGGCTACTAGGGCATGTGGAGTATCATATGAAAGAACGCTGTTTACACATTCTCAAACATTTTTTTAAGCCGCATAGTTTTCGACTTTTGATGAAAAATGTAAATAAAAATATCCCCCCCCCCATCTCCGAAGTTTGCATAGAAGAAAACCTGAAATAATTCTGTGTGATAGAAGTTTATGTAAAGATTACAGGTAAAATAAAACGATGTCTGTAAATAGCACACTTTTTATATACGTGTATGACTAACAGCGCCCCGTGGTTTCACCCGCGTAAGTCTCGAACCCATAGGAATATCGGCATAAAAAGTATCCTATGTGTTAATCCAGGTTATTAACTATCTGTTTGTCAATTTTCATGAATATCCGTTCGATAGTTTTTGCGTGAAAGAGTAACAAACATCCATCCATCCTCACAAACTATCGCATTTATAATATTAGTGGGAAGTAGGAAGTAGAATGGTACGGAACCCTCGGTGCGCGAGCCCGACTCGCTCTTGACCGGTTTTGTTTCTTCCTATAGAAACAAATAGGTAGCGTTCTAAAGTCTCGAGTACCTACCATCGTTATTTACTTGGTGGTCAACCTAAATGCAGCTCTTACATTAGGCAGTTAGGTAAATACAAAGTGATATAACTCCAGGAGTCAGTTTACTCGTCTGTTATGCATTTCACTATTTTGTAAGTGGTTGAGGTGTCTGCACAGATAAAAAAAAATATTAGAATTCATTCATCGTCGTAGCAAACTTGTTAGGTAATGCAAATATTATTTCCATTCCAGCCTGTCATGGTGTATTTGCATGGAGGCCCTTCATTGACATAGGTAGATTTATTTATTTTACTATGAGATCATTTCCTAATCATAACTCAATTAGTCAGAGTGGCTTACGAAACAAAGGAATGGTCAAAATTGGTATAGAATTCCGAGTTTTTATAAACGATGAGTTTATTTGTTGCATTTTACGTCAAATATACTCATTTGTTTATTTAAAAAAGAAAACAGTAAACTAGGTGCAAATTCATAATGAGGAAAACGATTTTTTCAAAATGTAATCTAATTTCTCTCAGTCAAATCTCTAACCTTACCTATTTCTTGGTTTAGGGTCATGGTGGAAACCGGAATCTTTTCTGTGACAGCTTTCTGCAGAGAAATAACACGACATACCTCTAACCTATCGTAAGTTGGCAATCAACTGAATCACTTCAGCAAGTACCAATCTAATGCATATCAGAACAATAATAATGAATAATAATTAAAATTCTCCAAGTTATGAAGCAAGTGGCGCTTTATAGGCATAAATCAGAAAAGCTAATAATCACACCTGATCGAGTTGATTGAATGTTGTGCAACGGCTCGTAGCTCGTAGGTTTAACCAGCCGATTACTCGTACGCGTAACACCACGTAGGTACGACGACTGGTTCTGACATTACTATCATAATTGTTATGTACAAATACGTTTGGATAAGCAGCCGCTCCTTGTATCGATACACTTGAGTCTCCGATCGTGTACCTAGAGTGGAAACACAGACAAACTGTTCGTAGCATTCGTAGTATGATGTCAAAAGCGGCCGTATGGTCAGTTGAGCCTCGCAGCCCTGTATAAATGGACGCTATGGTTGCTTCCTCACGATATTTCCATTGTGTTTAAAAACTTAGTGAGTGGGTTTATATTTTACCTTTCTCATATACTGCTTGCCCAGACGCACAACTACAGTATGCAAAATAAAAAACTTTTGAAAACCTTTCCTGGGCATGGTAAGGCATTATAACTATTCAAGTACCTACCTTCACACGTTCTAGTGCTGTTCTCCTTTGAGGAGGAAATAAATACACAGACTGATTATCGTAAAGTTATATTACACTTATGTAAATTAGATAATATTACCCACTTCACTGTATCTTCGAAGCAGTTTATGTAAATCCGCTGACACATAAAACTAGAAATCTAGATTCATTTGAATACTTATTAGATTCTGAATGAGGTGTGTACGTATACAGGAACTTATCTAACGGCCAGGAAATGATAATAAATGTAGGTAATAAGTGTTTTATTACGGTGATTGAAACTCCAGATTTAATACAACCTTTATCACTTTTATGTCATAATCTTGATCTTGTTAGTATTACTGGACTTGTGTAAGCAGAACAGTCTGCTCTGATTTCTGATTAATTTTGCGAGCTTGGCAGGGGAAGGGACCCGAGCATCGGATGGTTGCCTAATTTCGGATATATCAATATCTCCTATACAAAGTAACGTTATCTACCGAGCAGCCCGATTAATATTAATACGAATCTATATGGAAACATTGCAGCGCTTTCATCGACCTCTTTGTCAAAATGGCGGCAAAACGGATTATTCCGACCCGTCACCCTGTGCTCTTAGACTCTTAAAGGAACAGTAGTGAGTGCTATTCTGTAAAAATCTCACCGTGAAAACTTAGGTGAGGTGAGCGTGGAGTGAGCTGTCAATAGTGTCAATCCCTAGCATCAGGTGGAATAACAGCTCACTTAAAGCTCACTTCACCCAAGTTTTAACCGTGATATTTTTACAGAATAGCACTACAGATCGGAAAAAAAGTTTGATCTGTCCCACTGTTAGCAACTTTATTCACTCCTATCTGTCCCAGATAGGAGTGAATAAAGTTCGAACTGTCCTCTCGTTGCTAATAGTGGGACAGAACATTTTTTTTTCGATCTGTTCCTCTAAGGGGACAAAGCAGGGTGACAGATCGGAATAATCTGGCAAAACCGATACACTTGATTTATGGCTCTAAAAATATTACATTGTGGTTTTTAAAGAAAACATTTTGAAAAGGTATGCCTGCGTTGTACTTTATACATTGCTATATTACTTACTTATAAAATATCAAGTTATGTAGGAAAACTAAGACAGACTTAAAAAAAAATTGTTTATTTACATGTGTGAATTCTCAACAGGTATTGGATTCATGGTGTTGCTCTTTAGTCACATTAAACCTCAATTGATTAATATTTATATTAATTATTATTTATATTTGTTGATTTTAAAACATAAATCATGTTTTGTATTAATTTTGAAGATTACTAAAACCATTTCAAGTTTTTTTATTTTTTATTTTATGTGTTTTCTAGAGTACCTAATAGCGGATATCCGATATTGAGGTGCCTATAGGCTTCTAATATCGGATATACAAATATCCGATATTAGGAGCCTACTTGGAATTCCTTATTAAATTGAAGTATATAAAGTAGGTATATAATTGAAATGAATAATACATACAATAATAATATTATATAATTTAATTGTAGGTAGGCTTATAGTTCGTATAGTATACGGGACCAAGATTACGTACACAAATTTTTATTTAATACGGTTACGTTTAATATACTTTTACCTAATTTTCAAAAAGTATCCGATATTCGGGTCCTTTCCCCTAGTTTTCAGGAAGGAATCAAGATCTTTTGGGTTTCTTAGTTTTCCTATTAGGACATTTAGAAAATAGATGTGCCTTATTTATTACTTTATTAGGCTGCCAGTAAGTAACGTATGTAGAAAGTATGTAGTTGGTAGAAATTCTTCACTTTCGTATTAGATAATTTTGAGAATGAGAACTCCAAAGCCAAAAGTTTTATTCCAACCAGAAGAGGAAGTTAATTTAAGTATATTATATTATGAACCACTTTCATTTTTATACAGAGGGCTTCTATCTAAATCCTCTGCCTCTGTTTACCTAAACTTCAAGAACAACCAAGTAAGATAGTTTACCCCATCTAGTGGCTTTAAGTTGAAGTTTTAGGTATTGCACGTAGTATAACTATTCGGCTAGAGATGGCGCTTATTTCAAGGTTTCTGCTATTCTCCAACAGATGTCACTATTAGTATAGTGGTTTTATTCTATTATCGAACAGTTTGTGTAAAAGCCGAACTGGGCGGGAATAAGAAAGTGACAGAGTCAATTACTTTTACATGCGAATAAAAGAGAGCGCAATAATGCTCTGAATCCAAAATAAAGCGCCAAACCAAATAAAAATTGTTTAAAAATAAGCTATCTAGCAAAAATATTTTCAGCCTGAGTTTTCAATTACCTAATACGCACATTTTGAATGCAATTTTGCAATTAAATTACTTAGGGCCGGTTTTTTGATCCGTAGTTAACTCAACCATTGGTTAAACATAGCAATTAATGGTTGAATTTTGGCTAAATGTGTTTGCCAAAATGCCATTAGTTACTATTTTTTCGCATGAATGAGTAATCATGAATACATTCATGTTAACTCATTACACATTTGCCTTTCACATTTAGCCAAAATTGAACCATTAATTACTATGGTTATCCATTGGTTAACTATGGATCAAAAAACCGGCCCTTAGGATTTTAGAATTACAGAAAAAACAATATATAAAAGTAAGTCTTTTTGAAATTAAATTCCGATAGAATTAAATTTCAAAAAGAAATTTAAAGGAAATTTAACCCAAGTTTTCCTTCAGTCAGAGTATTAGTCAAATAGTCAATAAACATATATCCAAAAATTAAATTCAGACCTGCTGTAATAGTGAAATAAATGATTACGAAATCCCCCAATTTATTTTGGTGTCACCTTACGGGGGTAGCTCCAGGTAGCCCGCGAAATTCTAATTTTCTTACGTTTTTTGCAATTTGCAAGTTAATTAAAGTAGGATTCGCGACCGTAACATCATATATCTACAAAATTATAATCATTAGAATCAGTAATACAACTCCTTAAGTTAGTCATTCAATAGAATTATATGAGTTAAATTGATGATTTTAATGATTATAATTCTATAAATACAGATCAATATCCAATACCTGATACTGTCCTAAAAATTGCAAAAAACGTAAGAAGATTTATATTTCTACCTGGAGCTTTCGCCTTAAAATAAAAGAATTGATCTTATTTCATATAAATGATCTTGGTTGAGAAGATCGATCCTGTGGGTTCCTATTTTTCTTGGTTTTGTTTTGCTCTTGTATTTAAAAAGAAATTAGAAGCATTTTATTTCGTAACAAAGCAAGTTGCGCAAATAAAACTCCAAACAATACTTATTTTTTTATGTTATAGCGTACCAACGAATGGTAATTTTTATTACAATATGTTACGCAAGACTCGGAAAGTAAAATAATTACGTACACTACATACCTTAAAAATATATTTACAGTCCTACAAACGAGCATAACATTACTTTCAATAAAATATTTAATTTTACTTAACGAGTATTTATGATAACAATTTTCTGTTCATGACTGAATATTTTTCATTCACTTAATTTAACACTGTCATAATACAAGCCAGTCCTCTTTTATCATGTCAGATGCTTTTTCAGCGATCATGATGACAGGAGCGTTGGGGTTCCCACTTATGATGGTGGGCATAACACTCGCGTCTACAACTCTCAGGTTAGCTACGCCATGGACACGTAACCTCGGATCTACCACAGCGTCTATATCCTGTTTCGGACCCATTTTGCACGTCCCAGTAGGATGGTATATTGTAAACGTAAAGTGCTTCAAACTGCACTCCCAATATTCGTCACTGAACAGCACGTGGTGCTGACATCCCGGCATACCAATATTGTGCGGCCTCGACCCGTACCTCTGGAAGGCTGTCGTATTCGACAAAGCCATCGCTATCTTTATACCTTCCGTTAAAACTTTGATATCTTCCTTATACGCGAAGTAATTCGGCTCTATGGACGGCGCAGCGAATGGGTTTCGACTTTTTAGTTTAATCCAACCGGAGCTCTTCGGTCTCAACAGTAATGGAAGTATAGTCCAGGTCTCAGCGTCCTCTATAGGTTTGTAGACAGTATTGTATACTCTATCACGCAGGTTCAATATCTTTCTAATTTGTTCTCCGCCGTCAGAATTAACTGAACTGGGTGCGAAGTGGAATTGTATGTCCGGCCAGTTACCAGACGGTGGCGCGTATTTAGTGTTGACAAATGCTAGTCCCTCTACGCCTTGAGTTGTCATCGGTCCTTTTTCGTATAAAATGTAGTTCATAGCAACGTTGAACGTCTGGAAACGGTCCTTCTTAAAGGTAACTGGTTTGTTGACAACGAAAGTCAAACCACCAAGACCAACGTGATCCTGCAGATTATGACCTACCTTTAGGTTTGCTACCAAAGGAATACCATGTTCTCTAAGGTGGTCCGCTGGCCCAATCCCACTTAACATCATTATTTTAGGTGTTGCTAGTGCTCCGGCGGACATCACCACTTCCCTTTTTATTCTAATTTTGTGCTTTTGACCATTTCTATAGAACTCTACTCCGTATGCCTGCTTTTTAACAGGATTGATAAGAATCCTAGTAACCTGGGCGCCTAGCGCTACGTGCAGGTTGTCCCTCTGTCTTACAGGTCTGAGGAAGGCCTTGGCCGTGCTGCAGCGACTGCCGCGCCTCATGGTCGCCTGGGTCAGCATGAACCCCGTCTGTTTCGCTCCGTTTATGTCACGGTTTTCGTAACCAAGTTCCATGCCCCCCCTCAAGAACGTAACTGATAGTGGTGTGCGCCACGGTGCTTCTTGGACCGTGAGGTATCCGCCGGCGGCGTGGTATGGCGTGTTCACTAAGTACGGGTTGCGATTGTCTTCGGATTTGAGGAAATATGGTAACACTTGATCGTACGACCAGCCGGGGTTACCTAGCGCTTCCCAGAGGTCGTAATCGTTGCGATTGCCCCTAACGTATACCATCGCGTTGAGCACGCTGCAGCCGCCGAGTACCTTGCCTCTGGGCCAGTTGCAGCGGTCGCCGTTCATGGCGAGGCAGTAGGAGCGGTTGTTTGAAGGCGTGGTCTGGAATTGCCAGTCCATGTCGGAGAGCTGTGTGTAGCCCGCCAGCGCGGGGATGTCAGAGATCTCAGTTTCGTCTTGGCCGGCCTCCAGGAGCAGCACTGTCCAGTTGCCAATCTCGGAGAGCCGCGACGCGACCACTGCGCCGGCAGAACCGCCGCCGACTATCACGAAGTCGTAGATCGGCAACAGCTGAAACATTTCAAGATTACATTATTATATTGTAATTGCATTGGTATGATTTTTAGGGTTCCGTTCCTCAAACCTTACCATAATTGGCTGTAATACTAGTATAATAAGTGTGTTAAGGTATTTTTAAGAGCTGTGGATTCTGCGATTAATAAATAAATAAATAAAAGGAAAAAAACGGAACCCTTATAGGATCCCTCGTGTGTCTGTCTGTCCGTCTGTCACAGTCAATTTGCAATTTGCTCCGAATCTAATGGACCGATTAAGTTGAAATTTGGTACACGTATGCATTTCTGTGAACCAAACACGGACGTGTAACATAAATAAATGAATTTTAAAATTAAAATAAAAGTTTTTCAAACTGTGCCGTGTGATATATCAAATAAAAGGGCTTACTGTGAGGGTCTCAAAAATATTTTTTTTAATAATTTTATTGACCGTCCCCCCCCCCCCCTTATCTCCGAAAGTACTGAGCCTAAAATTTTGAAAAAACATACAGAAAATATTTAAATGCTATATATAGATTACAGGAAAACCTGTGGTCTTAAAACAACATGATAAATCTCTCAATATTGTGCGTACAAACGTACATTTGCAGTTGGAATGTATGGGAGAACATGTTTTTCAACTACAATGTTAAGTTTGTTCTTAGGATTCATCCCAACTACGGAACCCTTCATTGTGCGTAGTCCGACACGCACTTGTTGTGTAATTGAAACAACCATACGTGTTACGAATTATGAGTATGATAAAAAAAAACTTACAGTATTGACATCCGTAATATAAGACTCTGGGTCGAATTGTTGGTATCTGAAGTACGTGATCCCGAGTGCCAGGAGTGGTATCAGACCCAATACGGTGATGGGCGACGGTGCCAAGCTGGCCAGCGCTCCTGCCGCCTCCATGGCTGCCCTTACAACTCATCTACCGCTAAACTAATATTTACAACTTAGCCTACTAGTCTTAGCTCTCTTAAATCCAATGCTGGCTTTTCTGTCTTTGCTCCTCTTCTGAAATAATTTTAGGTGTATAATTCCTAATGCCAGGTTTTTTCGCGGGCGTCGTTTTCGCCTTTTCCGTATCGCTAAGATAGCTTTTGAGTCGCGCGCTCTTCAGTTCGTCTTTGTCGGCGTCGAAGACTTGTAGCGTGTTGTAACGCTTCTCTTTATGGAGTTTGACGGGTTTATAGAGTTCTTTGTTGACGTCTTTGTAGTGTTCGTTCTTGTACAGGGACGTGCAGTAGTAGTCGCTTTTGGAGGATCTGTCGGAGCGGTATTCGCAGGCGCTGGAACCGCTCCTGTAGCCGCTGCTCTCTGTTGACGAGTTGTCGCTCTTGAAGCTGTCAGCGCTTCTCCTCGCTTTGTGTCGCTTGTAGTCCTTGTCGAAGTCGTTGGCTCGGTAGTCGACGGGCGAGCTCCGGTAGTGCAGGGGCTCGTCGTACTTGTCCTTGTACCGTCTCACTTGCGTGCCGCTAGCGTGCGCGTACGACTGTTCCTGGCCCATGATGTAATGCGCGCTCGCGCTCTCGCGTGATTTCTGTAACGATATTAATTTGTTTTTTAGTATAAAATTATAAATGCTTGAAAAATCATCAGGGTGGATAACAAAAGGAATGCGATATTCGGCAAAATATAAAACTACGAAAATATTAATGACTGTCTGTTTGTTTGTTGCAGGTAACCGATGATAAAAATTTTCTGACAAGTAAATTTAAAGTAAGTTTAAAGGTGCCTACAAAAATTGTCAAGAATCAAACATGTCTGTAAAAGCCAAAGTGCGAATTTCAAGTGATCAGTGCCATCTATCGGTAAATCGCAAAAACTTAGAGTAAAATACTGAAGGGTCGTTGGCCCTGACCTTGTCAGTACCGTTACTGATAAAAATAACAACAGATTAGCGATGAAGGTAACAATAAATTTAAATCATGAATGATTATTAGTTACCGATATTATTTATTAAAAGTTTGTGCATAGTATGTCAGTAGAACAGGCTTGGGAGTGGACCGGCCGAAATTTAACACGAGAGAAATTTAACAGGTTTTTGAAACCACTTGCATTGGAGGTGACGTGTTTCTACAAACAACAATTTTTGCTCCAACTCAATAGATTTGTTAGAAATTAGGACCGATTTAGAAGTCGCTGTAAGTAAATTGAAACAAAAATCAAAAAATTTCACACTTTTACTCTTGACTTGCTATTACGGCATTTGCATATGTAAATTAATTACTGTATATTACTCGTTTGGCACCCAGAGAACCGTAGAAAAAGTGGTTTGGTAACTCTGAATTGAATACGTTTCAAAATTGTAGTATTTACTTAAATACCTGTTAAGAATAATTAACTATAATCTCGTTGGTTTACTGCTAAATTATTAACTTTCTTTACAAAAACAAAAAAAAAAAAAAATGCAGCTGTGGTTTGTTCTGTGGTGTCAATTGTGAAGTTATCACGACTTTCACTTTCTGCGGCAGTTTCATTGTTTCCTTGTTTATTATTTGATTCACAGTCAATAATCTTATTAGAGGTTGCCAAAACAAGAATCAGTTTCACTCACTCGTGTGAATCAGTAAGTCCTAATTCCATGTTTGTGATAACATCTTCTGGAACACTGTTACTTTTATCTCTAGCTATATTTAGAAATCTATGATTTATGAACGCCTTACATTTCTTTTCATTTATAATACTAATATTTTTATTAGATAGTCCATTACCTTTAAATCTTTTTTGGTAAACCCTCATAGCATTTAAGTATCGGACAACGGAATTGTCACATTTGTATACATTATTAGATTAACAGCTAATTATTTTCACAAGTGTTCAATAAAAAAATACGAGTAACGCTACGTTCACAAGACAAGCCGTCGACAAGCCGGATTGGATTTTTGCAGGATACGGTCTTAGTCACAATAGAATTGAGGAGCTGGCGAACAAATCCGGACTTGTCCTATAATTGATTCTTTGAGTAGAGCTCAAAAACCAAAATAAGGTAAAATTAATTAGTTAGAATTTTTAGCTTTAGTAAATGAATAGTGAACCAAAATTTAAGCCCGGATCTGGCTTTAGTTGAATAGAAACCCTAACCCGGGGGGGGGGGGGGGGGGGTTAGGGTTCCCCTTTCTTTTGACAATTTCAATTCATCCAACTAGACATGGACGAGTCCTTTTCTGATTGAAAACACCGTGTTAACATTTTTTTGAGGCATTTAGAGTCAGTTTTGATTTAAAATATTTCGTTAGTAAATATAAGAGTGCACAAAGAGCGCAAAAAATAATGGAGTGTGTGGACAAGTCCGGATTTGTTCACCAGCTCCTCAATTTATATCATCCGGCAAAACCGAATGCACGTGTGAACTCATACATATAAATTATATTATGACTAAACCGTATCCAGCAAAAATCCGATCCGGCTCGTCTACGTGAGAACGTAGCATTAGTTTTGCCATATTTTGAACCGCCTAATACGTCGACGCCTTCCAAACTGTTCGTAACGAGGTTAAAGCACTATTACTTGAATAGTTGACAAATGTAGACAAAGTAGCTGTAAACAGAACATAAAACCACTGAAACGGGCTGGCTTTAACCAACCTTGAAGAGTAGAAACTTAACGTGCTAGTCACGTTGACATTCAAAGCGGGCATGAAATGCGATCACCATGGGCAATCCGTCACGGAGGCATTACCGACCTAACTGCTCCGGGACAACGGCGGTAACAACTGAGAGTCCGAGAAGAACTCATTTGTTCACATTGTCGAACAACACACATGGTATAATTTAAAAATAAAAAATAAAGAAGACGCTACACGATTTTGAACCTTATCCAAACGATAAAAGCCATGACTGATCTACCGACGGTTTTCTGAAAAGTTTGCTTAACAAACTGCCATACAATTTTAATTCTTATGTCAACGCTATAGTGGTGACTGCACCCTATCGAGTGTTTTATTTTCCACGCTAAGTGAGTTAGCCAGTTTTGGGATGCAAATTGCGTGTTTAATGTCGGCGATTGTTCGCTAAAGCCTCAAAACCAATATTTATTATTTACCAAAGTACCTGAAGCTTTAAGTCAAGGCAGTCTTAAAACAAGGTGTTTTTGTAATAATTCAGAAATGCCTTTTACCGACCGATTATTCTGCAAAGGATGCACTTGATCCTCCCAAAGATCTTACGCTGCTGAAGTGATCATTCAAAGGCAGTCTTTTTACAATATTTTTCATGGGAATCATCAATCAGATTCACTTCTTGAAGTTACATGTTAGTTGTAATTGCTCTCTTTTTCAAAACTTGCAGATTTTTTTGAATTCTGAGCTTATTAAGTACTTATTCCTACTTTTCCGAATCTTGTATGATTTCATTGTTCACAGCTGTGATACTGGCATTCTAAATTTTTAGAGCACAACTAAAACGGATTTTATAACAATTAATGCTATGTTTTCTGTTAATAAGAGTTTAGTACACAATCAAGTACCTACTTATTTGGTTTTTTAACAGTAAATCATTCTACCCGTTAATTCATATTGAAATACCGGTATCTTTTAAAGAGCCGTAAGTGTTTTTGGTGATGACTACTGAAGACTTGTAGAAGAATTCCTGTATTAGGTAAAAAATTGAACAAAATTCTTTTGATGCAAAGAAAGATATTGCGGTTGGATCCCAGCGTATTAAATATCTAACGGTTATAGAGCTTGAAGTTTACAGCTATTAGCATTTCAGTGTCCTTACTAGCAATATACCTTTTAACAGGATCACAAAGTCCGCAAAGCAGACATTATATAGTTAAACCTGACCATCACCATGACCGTATCTGTATCTTGGGACTGGGAAAGATTTAAGGAGTACGAAATCAGTACGATGTCCATGTTTTTCCTAATAAGATGGCTATTATGTATAATTCTCTAATCACAAATACGGTTATTACTTTGTTTTTTACATCCACCATTAAATACCACAACACGTCTGTAAGCGAGTGTTCCGTTAGCTTGGCCTGCGCGTACGCGTGTGTTTCCGCACCGCCACCCTGATATTAATTACGTATAACTAACTGTCACCGCTTCTGCCTACAATATTATATTCTCTACAGCCAAAGCATTTTCGTTGTTTTAACTGATCTGTGTTTTATAGAGTAGAAGATGTTTGTGATCATTGTGGAGCAAAGATCAACTCTTTCTTTTCAAATGCATCTCTCATTCATCATTCTCTTCGAGACATCCTAAGAGTGCAGCACCACTCTAGATGCAATCTTTATGAACATACGTCATAAGTATTGGCATTATGTCTGTAATACCGCGGCCTAATTAACTTTAACTCTGACCTTAAAGTCAGTTGCAATTCCTTTCGCGATACCTTGAAAATACTACAGACTTGCCAGTCCTTTATATAGGGTGACTAGTAATTAGTGACCAATACGTAAACACATGATTGTACTCATGAGAACAAACAACTTTTACATAAAATACGCGAAAAAAAAAAAATTGCTGTCCCATACATTCATGTTCGCATAACTCGTCAAAATGTAGGGAGAAGCTGACTTTTTTTTTCGCTATTTCAGGTTTGATCCCATAGTAAAAGTTGTTCATAATGATGAGTACAATCATGTGTTTACTTATCGATCACTAATTACCAGTCACCCTATATAGCTGCCGCAGCCAATTGGTTTAATTAGCCGTTTAGATAACCGTCTAGCCTTTGGAAGTAGTGCTCGCCGGCCGCTACCGCGGCACCGCTCGCTACGCGCGCTCGGCTTGCACGCGGGTGGTCTCAGTTATAGCCTAACCGAATCCATTTTGTTGGGGTGCCCTCAGTGGCGTGCACAGAGTTTTTAGACAAGGTAGGCAGAAAAGTTTAAAAGCCAAAATACTTACTGCATGTTGGTTTTGGTTCGTCGTCTTGTCGATTAAATAATGACGTAGGTAATAGCCACCTCAAATATCCATACATTGACTGATTTTATAGACATACTAGCTGACCCGACGAACTTCGTACCGCCTAACAGGCGATTCTTTATTTTTTTTTTTTTTGAATACTTATTCTGCTATATTCAGGACTACTACTATTCAGGAATACTAACTTCACTCAATTGTTTTGCCTTCCCAGAACCTCTCTACTAACACTTAAACTTTATGCTATGGTATTAAAGTTCAAATTGACTTTTAAGTATTATTACGAATCGATTGTATGGGAGTACAGAAAAGTGTTGTTTTAGACCTTTTTAGGCATTTTTTTTTTAATTTTTCTCTCCGTAAGAACCATCCTCGTACTTCAAGGAATATTCTAAAAAAAGAATTAGCAAAATCGGTCCAGCTGCTCTCGAGATTTGCGCTTAGCAACACATTCAGCGATTCATTTTTATATTATAGAAGATCAATCCTTTAGTTTGTACTAATTGCAAATCCGGTGTACAACGACCTTTTACAATCACTTGTTTTTTATCACCGAATGATAGTTTTGAAAACGCATCATTTTTTATTTTCTCTATACACACACCACCTGAACAACTTTCACAGGGAATATTATCCATTTTTCACACTATTATCGACGTTAAACTCTTTAAATACCAATTATTATGGCTCACAACAAAAATCAAAACGAATCAAGGAAACAATATGGCCACGAGACAAGTCACAAACTCGGAGATAGTGCAAAAAATAATACGACAAAAAAGAAATAGTGTAAGCTAGGATGCAATATAAATGAAACAATGCCACTTTTTAAAATAGTTGTATATCTAATTTCGGTTCGGAAAACATCGGATGATTTCGTAATTTGTCGTGTTGTGAAAAAGACACTGTCTATTCTGTACGGTTGTGTGCGTTATTGTGACATTGTGTGCTACGTATTTATAGGAACGCACATCCATTCAATCCGCATGACCACGAGAGCACACATATAAACATTTAGACTCGAATAGTTTGTGTCTTTCCCGAGGCACTCCTGGTACTCAGGTCGTCGCAGCGCTAGTGCCGCGCGCAATGCCACAATACAATACTGAACGAGCTTGCTTGGAGCGACTGTTTTTAATTTTTTTTGTTTATTGTTAGTAAGTAGGTACTCGTCGGACTCGTAGATAAATAATAATAGATATCAGAACAAGATTATACTGAATTAGGTAGGGTAGGCAGTCTTTCTGTCTTTATGAAACGCACGCCACTGGGTGCCCTGACTTAGTTACTAGTTACTGCGACCAATCCGTCTCGCGCGTGGTTGGTCACAGTTCCAACCTAACCTGTAATTGAATATCATTCAGCCCGTAGTTGAACGGCCGCCGTTTAGTTAAAAGGCTAATTAAACCAGTTGGCTGCGACATAGCTGCCATGATATTTTCATGCAATATAACCAATCCCTTTAACTTAGTGTATTATGTGTTAACCAACGGGTTGTTTAAGAATGGTTAGACGTGTGTATGCATTGGCAACATAATTGAGAAACGGTTAAGAGTGCTAACTGGGCTGACCTAAGTACATACATTATACCAACTAGGCTAACAAAAATTTTGCAATCAAATGTTGCATCAAGTATTAAGTTGACAGCAGGTGCAAGCTCACTTGTCTGATCTTAAGATTTCCTTACTTCATCAAATAGGTTAGGATTAGAAAGTATTAAACACTCGAGAGCAGTGGTGGCCCAGTGGTAGCGGCCGTGACTTACGAGTTGTTGGGTCGTGGGTTCGAACCCAATGAGGAGCTTTACTTTTTTTTAAATTATTTCATCACCACTACTTTCAAAACGGTGAAGGAACACCCCGTGAGGAAACCGACATGTCCTAGAACCAAAAATTCGAAGACATGTGACATCTATCAACCCGCACTGGGCCCGCGTGGTGGACTAGTAGACCCACTCCCTCTCACAGAGAGGAGGCCTTTTTACAGTGTGAACATTATAGACTATTTATGTTTATGTTGTGTAAACACGTATGACGAATACTTAATTGCAAATACTCGTACGTTTAGAAATCCAAAAAGTGATGGAATATACAGGGTTATTGGTAAAACACCAGCAACCTCTTAAGGGGTCATTGTATTCATCATAATGAATAACTTTTACTATGGGACCAGACCTGAAATCGCGAAAAAAAATCAGCTGTTCAGTACATTTTTATGTTCGCATAATTCGTCAGAATGTGTGATTCGGTGCAACAAAGGCACAAATAGCCAAAACTGCAAAATCTAAAAGGATTTCTTTTAATAATTCAAAATAAGTTTTTTACGTGAAACTAGCATTTTTTTTAAATATCAAACTACAAATAGTAATCCAGTAATAAGGCAATATAATAAATGCGTAAAAAATCTTAAAAGTCCTCTCCTGTAAAATTTAAAAATGAGCTGTTGTGCCTTTGTTGCACCGCGATATTATAGGGCTTGGTGTCCCCCACGCGCAGGTACAGGGTTATCCATTGACTACGCCACACCTAGATAGATACCTATAAAAAAATGTTGTTTGAGTTTTTTTGCCGGTAAGTTAAAAATGGCAATTTTTTGGTTTTATCTTTTTTTAAGCTAAACAATTACTAATGTGTAATAAACTATGATTTCAAAGAAGGTTGATGAAATTTGCTATAAAACGTATTTTATTTCAAAACCCTTGACTGCTACAGTTTAGTAGAAAATGCTATTTTAAATGTGTGGTAATAAGTTTTGAAGGCCAGTGTATATTAGAGAATGATCTTAGAATGTGGCTTACGATTCTTGAACGTGTAATAGAGAAAGGAAAAATTTCGGAAGACGCAACTTTGCTTGGATTGCTCAAGTACGACAAACACATTTTATATCAGTCTTAACCTATACTCCTTTTATCACAGTTAGATTATAATACACGACGACAGAACATGGACATCAAGAAGGACTTTCAAAATGAAAGGCTCTTGAGCTAATATTGCAACTAAATTGCCACTAGGTATTTCTACTATGTTATTTTGTTTAGGTGTATTACACTCGCCCTTCATTCTTCAAGTCATGTACTTGTGAGATTCAGGTTTGACGTAAAATTGCCATCTGACCTCCTTAAAACGAAATCAGGTTTTTGCTTTAGTAGACTCCAAACCAATAATTTTATTCTGCTATGCATTATTTCATATAACCAGGCCCTTTTAATAACCTTCATTTTCAGAGCTACTTATTATAGGTACCTACTGGGTGACCTTTTTACCATATTGAAAAAAATGGGATATTGGGTTGGCTAATAAGTAATGAGCGACATACAACTATTTTATCTGTATTTATTTATTAAATGAATAATTGTTAATCATTAATAATATATTCACCGTCGTTTTCTACAATGGTAGTAGTAGTGCGGACGCCATTCACTCTTTGCCATCGATCTGGCAAAGAGTGAATGGCGTCCGCATAGAACTTCGTTGGTTTTGAATTGAAGAAGTCATCTATGTATTGTTTCAAGTGTAATCAATTGGTGCTAAGTCCGGCGAATATGGAGGGTGGGGTATTATTTCCCAATTAAGCTCCAATAGTTTTAGCCTGGTACTCTTAGCAATATGCGGCCGCGCATTGTCGTGCAGGAAAAATATTTTGTCGTGTTGTGGACGTTTGCGATGGATGTCAAGCTTCAGTTTTTCGAGTTGATCACAATATACTATTGCTGTAATCGTAGTATTAGTAGGAAGGAATTCCCAGCTTATTACTCCATGTATATCCCACCAGACAGAAAGCATTAGCTTGCGAGGATGAAGATCACCTTTTGACGTTGGTTTTCCCTGTTCTTTACATCCCAGCCACTGGCGCTTGCGTGTGTGATTAACATAGAGAACCCACTTTTCATCTCCAGTGACAAGATGATCTAACCAATTAAATGTGCGGAGAAAACATAAAAGTTGTACACAAATCTCAGCTCGGTAGGTCAGCTGATCTTTACTTAATTGATGGGGTACCCAAACACTATATTTGTAAGTTCTTTCCCAAACCATGTAAATGATTTTCTATGGTGCCATGAGAGCACTCGAGCTGAACAGCCAAATCGCGTGTAGTTCTTCGAGGATCTTCATCGATTAATAGTTTTAATTTATCGATATCTATTTCCACGGGGCGCCCAGACCTTGGTTGATCGGTTAAGGAAAAATCGTTATTGCGGAACCCTTGGAACCAGCGCTTTGCTGTTGCTTCGGAGACTGCATCGTGAGCTATCCTTTGACATATAATAAACAATGTCGTGCGTGAGTTTTAATATCACTCATTTCTTTTTGAACTTTAACACACTAACAGCCAAACTATCAATAACGCGCATGAGCGCGACTCGCTCTTTATATACCCTCTGCTACAGAACGTTCTCGAACCTTTCCGAAAATTCTAGAAATTACAAACTAAAACGCTCATTACTTATTAGCCAACCCGATATAATAGGAGAACGGAGTAGAAGCATATGGCATACCTATTTTTAAAAAAAACACATCGAAATTCAAATCATACGCACTACGCACCCTGTGTAGTGCGTATGATTTAAAATTCGATATTTTTTAACGATCTGTAAAGTTTTTTCAAAATTTTTGTTTTTATTGGTTTAGTTTACTTCAAATGTGTAGTGTTTATTGATAGAACAATTTCTGTCTAAGCTATTGAAAAAGAAACTGAGTATGCCATAGGCTTCTACTCCGTTCACCCTATTTTTTTCAAGACGGTAAAAAAAATCATCCAATGTAATATAATACCCACTATTATATTTATTTAGAGTGTAAACTCTATATAGCGATAATTAATGCACATTTTATGGAGTTGTTGAAAGTTGTCGCTAGAGTAATAACAGCCGCAAGGGTCGATCCATCAGGTTAAACTACGCTTGCCGGGGTTGGTCTGTGGATGGGTGACCATCTTTTCATACCGAGACTCCTCCGTGCCTCGGAAAGCACATTAACCCGTTGGTCCTGGCTGTCATTCGAGGATTTTTGACAGTCGTTACGGGTCGTCAGAAGCCCGAAAGTCTGACAACCAGTCTTACCAAAGGGTATCGTATTACCCAGTAACTGGGTTGTGGAAGTCAGATAGGCAGTCGCTCTATGTAAAAAAATACTGGTATTCGGCTGCATCCGGTTAGACTGGAAGCCGACCCCTTGGGAAAAGTTGTCGCTAAATGGAGAGAAGAAAAATCAATATTATTTTACTATTATAATATGTAAATACTAATAAAGTGAGCAACTAAGAATATGAATCGTATAGACAATGCATGACAACCTGACGACAGTCTAGCATCCGAGGTACGTACTATGCCGACAGTCGAGGTAAATACCTGCTAGACAATAAAGCAACAAAATACCAAACAAATGAACCTAGGTACACAGTAGATGCAGTTCTTATTAATTTCGGCAACTTAGAAATAAAAGTACTGTTTATTGCTTAATAGTGACGTATTATTGACGTTACTTAGAGTGGACGTGATGTACATAGAGTGTATCATTGTATGGAGAACAAGGTAAACCAACCAAAGTCAAGTAATTTCGACGCTTTAGGGAGTTTGTCTTTAAAAAGTGACGTTAAATGGAGTTTACACTGTATACAGGGTTACAGGGAAACTCTACGTATTCCTTGAAAGGGGTTATACCTACTAGAGGTCATAAGTACAAATTAAGTCCAGTTAACTAGGGGTCAAAACTGGATGGTTACCGAGCTGCAATTTTGTGACCTTAACGGTCAGAAAATTTCAAGCAATTAATTATGAAAAAGCTACTCTAAACATTTAATTGATACTTTTTTAAAAGCTGAAAAGTGAGTGATGGTTAAAAAAATATGCTTGCCCAAAGCTTACATAGTCTTAGAAAATAGTCTTCGAAAATCGAAGAACTGACACAGCTCGGTAACCATCCAGTTTTGACCCCTAGTTAACTGGACTTAATTTGTTGCTTACGACCTCTAGTACATCCCCTTTCAAGGAATACGTCGTGTTTCCCTGTCACTCTGTATGTAAGTCTTCTAATCGTATTCTTACTCTAAGAATCTACAGGTATGTTAAAATCATACGAATTCATTTCTCTCGAAAAATAATCTAAATTCTAGATCCTGTTCTTTTGAACCCAAAATATTCTTAACCAGGTTAAAAATACAGAGCTTTAAAATGATCATGTAAATGTTTGTCACGAAGGCATCAAAGTTTTTTGCCACCTGCGTCGTCGTGGTCCAAACGTGAAGAGTTTATACAAAAAGGTGATAATCTAACACAACCCATTGTGTGAAGCATGTGATCTGGATTCTTTGATGGGAAACACAACATTAGCAATTTTTTTTTTTATTTCTATCTTATTATAAATATAAAAATGAATCGCCGAAATGTATGTACGCGCATAACTTCCAAACGACTGCACCAAGGACAAGGTTTGTATGAAAGAGAATGTTTGAAAAGTTGCCGGGAAAATTGGAAAATTCGGGAAAACTGAAAGTGAATTTTCTATGGGACTTTTGTATGAATTATTGAAATTTTGACAGGACGACGTTTATGGGGTCAGTTAGTTTATAATAATATTCCCAGTAGCTGTAACACTTAGCATGTCATAGAACGAAATGCAATTTAATGTAGACATTAAATTGCATTTTGTTCAGAAAAGCTAGGTGCGATACTACTAGGGATAATGTTATACGAGTACAAACGAAACTTCGTTGACTAGTGTCTTCTAATATCTATCAGTGTTATTTTTGCACTGGTTTAAAATTATCGAGTGTTTGATCTATTTCCATATACATTTAGACTATCGGTTTTTTCGAATAATATAACTGAACAACTGCTGGACTGATTTTTATTTCATTGTGAACCACAACAAGATAGCGGGTAACTGTGTCGATATACCGTATTTTGTATTTATTCTTCGTTTCCATGGCTCAACCTGAATAATGAATTATATTTCTTTATTCATGGGCCTCGAATTATGCAGATTTTTAACGGTTTTGGACGCGAGTCGGCCTTTAGCTCTTATATAAGATGAATAGTGCGGCTCTAAAGTAGGACAATGGCCTAGGTTTTGTCTAAAGTACCTGCAGTGCCATTCAAGATAAACTCTACAGCTTCAAAAGTATTAAAAGCCAGTCGCGGTTTTTGAAGCTTTCTTAAAAAATAATATATCAAGTATTATAATGGCATACTAAGTTCGTCTTGTTCTGTCTTCGCATCGTTGCTGTGCTTCTATTACTGTTATTGTATAACTTTCTTTCAAATATGGATGACAATAATTTTATACGTAACCCGTTGCTTAAACTTGACACGCAACAGTACCATTTTATTATTTGGTTCGGTAAACGCACGCCACGTCAAGCGTATTCAGATTTATAAACTCGTTCATTAATTCACCGACGGTTTCATTGCGATCTTTATTTGGAATGTCCATTCCACCAAGTGGGACACTGGCTTCATTTCCAACAGCCTACGTGCAGATTGGTTCGTCTCCATTATGTATTTCATGCCTACCACAAAAATAATGTTTATTACAATCACGTATAGTTCATAATGGTGTGAGGTTGACATACAAATGGATCCACCCCCTGGTGAATCTATTCAGAAGGCATTCGTTGACGTAAGAGATTGATATGTATGTGTCCATCCACGTTAGAGAAAGCTACAAGATTGCTTGGTGCGTTTTGTTGGTTCAACAGTTAGCTGACCACTGCGTGCGTGTATATAATGGCGTAACTCAGAATTATGGACGACACTCTCAATTTCTATTGACACGTGCAATTTGGGATCTAGTGTGAGACGTGTCGTAGACACAGTTGCACAGAATCGCGTGGAATGGTCTGTGGCTGCCGTTATACAATTGTGTAATCTAGCACTGATTCATATTTATCTCCTGAAGGTCAAAACCATATTAAAGTCCAATATTATGCAAATTAGGTAAAATTAGGAAATTGGTTGTCATGGTATGGGCATGTGATGCGGAGGAATGAGGAAAATGTCGTCAGGAAAGTGTTGAGTATGAATGTGGATGGCTATACGAGTAGGAGAAGACCAAATAAACGATGGATAGGCTGTGTGGAAAATGTTATGATCAAAAAGGAAGTGACTACCGAGATGACGACCAATAGAGAAGTATGGAAGAAAAAGACATGTTGCGCCGACCCCAAATAAATTGGGACAAGGGCAGGAGAATGATGTTGCAAATTAGGTAAAATATTATTTCAAAGTTCATGTTCAAATGACTTACTATTGGAAAATTCGTTCATACCTTTAGTGAAATATTGACCAAGTGTTGAAATATCGGACTCACAAATTACGCCAGTGGCAGTAGACCTACTCAGTGAGTTTGAATGAATAGTTAAGTAAGTAGAGAATGGCTTATTTCGTAATGAGCTTCAACGGAAATATTAATTTATGTGATGCCAGTCATGCAAATTGTGAATCGTCGTAAACACGAGATCACATCCATTGATTATAAAAGTATAGGAAGGCAAGATGTAAGATCGTGGCAAAAATAAACTTGATAACGATATAAGCAATGAGATGTTGCAGTACCGGTTCAGGATAGAGATGTAGTCTGATAAGAAAGATGTGGACCTGATTTCTAGGCAATGTATGATGGTGAGATTTATATCAATAATGTGCTGGGAGGAGAAAATGTCGCCTTACAACAACAGTAAATTAACGCAATCGTTTAAGAAAATGAATATAAATAACTTGGGTTTCACAACTATCATATGTGTGTATGTAAATCTAGAATCTGTACTGTTTTGGCTGGTAATAAGATTACCACTATCAAAATTAATGGTAATATGATAAGAGTCAATTAAAACTTTTGCAATAACTAGAAGTTCTTTTAAGATGATTACACGAAAGAAACAATTGTAACTATAAAGTTTTATGTAATGTTTCTATAATTAAATGTTGACATTTCGCTATTTAGCTGAACTTTGACCCACACAAACTTTATTACAATGAAATATATAGGTATTACGTACGTACTTGTTTATTTGCAGAAATAATAAAGCTTAGAACAATAGAAACCATCCTCAGAAAACTATCGATAAATGCCATAAAATGTACCATGTTGAGTAACTCAGTGCCTTCAAGTACATGTGTAGTTGTAGAAGATGCGCTTCAATTTATAATTCAATTATTTTAAATCTTAAACACATTTTATCTACACTCATATCGTAAAGTTCTGATTACAAATTCAAAAATAGTGCCATAATGACATATTTTATGCATGTACAACTCAAATAAAATTAAAAAGTTTTATTATGATACAGATTTCTTAACAACATAATGTTATAAAATAACTTTATGTTTTCTATGAAAGTAGACTTCAGATCGACCAAGAAGTTTTCAAATTCTATTTTTATCATTAGAGGACCCGCATACTTGAGGTGCTCAATACTCAGACCATCATGACCTGGAGACTTCCCTCTAGACATGGTGGTGATGACACCCTTGATCTCCTTGGCTGTAAATCTAGTTTGCAGATCATTATGGTCTGGAACATCAGGCACAGACAAGCTGAGTCCCAGTGGTGATTTTATTTTAAACTGTTCCTTAAAGAGGTTGGCAATGTCTACAGGATCGTTCACACCGTTAACCGATACAGGGAGGCCAGGCCTACTACTCATCCTGTTCGTGTGCCTCCAAAAGGAGCGATAATCTTTGTTTGAATGATGTGAGGCCAAAATATCCACTTTTATCTGCTCTTGGTGTGTCTGACACCATTTCAGCCGAGATTTAAATATCTTTCTGGCCCTACACATGTCAGCAAACACAAGACCTGTAGACGGTTTGCCGTAATCCTGCCACACACTTAACTTTAGCCTGGCGTCCCTGTATGCATCACTAACATGCCTGTTCCAGCCTGCCACAACCCTCTTTTCCCTGTGTGTGGTGCTCCCTCGACCCACCAAAGCTGATTGCGATAAAGCTCGTACAATACTATTATAACGGGTCCGCCATCTAACGTTTTTTTTTCCACCTAGTGCTTATTTCGTGAATGGTAACACTTAGCTCATGTCTGATTTGACAGATAATTAGTTTTATCCTTCCGCTGAACGAATATGGTTGTGTATATGCTTGAACAACGCTGGGAAATATTGCGACATTACTTTGAAAATCATGGTAATATTGCAGAATGTGTGCGAAAATTGCGTACGGATTTTGGAAGAAGAGAAGCACCGTCAGCTCCGTATGTTCGTTATCTCGTGAAAAAAGTGAAAGAAACTGGCATCCTCATCGATAAACCGTGAAAAGCCAAAAACAGCGCGTACACCCGAGAATATTGCTGCTGTGGCAGAAAGTGTGCGTGAAGCGCCATCAACATCAATTCACCGTCGTTCTAAACAATTGAACATTTCGGAGACATCATTGAGACGAATTTTGCATAAAGACCTTGGTATGACGCCATACAAAGTCCAATTGGTTCAGGAGTTGAAGCCAACTGACCATCCAATGCGTTTTCGCTTCGCTAAGTGGGCCTGCGATCGACTTACAGAAGATGCCGATTTTGCCAAAAAAATCATCTTTTCAGATGAAGCTCATTTTGATCTTGGCAAATCTTGTAAACAAGCAAAATTGTCGCATTTGGGGCACAGAAAACCCGCACGCATACATTGAAAAGCCGACGCACCCAAAACGAGTCACTGTTTGGTGCGGATTTTGGTCCAGAGGCATAATTGGGCCATTTTTTTTCGAAAATGAGCAAGGAGTGGCCGTTACAGTCAATGGCGATCGTTATCGGGCCATGTTGAATGAATTTTTGTTCACAAAAATTGAAGAGGAGGATATTGGCAACATTTGGTTTCAACAGGACGGCGCTGCATCCCACACAGCCGAAGCTACACTCGATGTTTTGCGCCCTGTTTTTGAAGATCGCATTATCAGCCGCAGAGCTGATGTCGTTTAGCCACCTCGGAGCTGCTATTTGACACCGTTGGACTATTATTTGTGGGGTGCCGTCAAAGATAAGTGTTACGCCGACAAGCCAGAGACAATTGACGCTTTAAAGGACAATATTCGTGAAGCCATTGGTGAAATACAGCTGCACACAATCGATAATGTGCTTAAAAATTGGACCGATCGTGTAGGCTACTGCATGGCCAGCCGAGGCAGCCATTTGAATGAAATTATTTTTCATTATTAACTGGAAGGATTGTACTTTCAAATAAAAAAAGAAATTTGAGAAAATATTCAGTAGTTTTTTTTTATAGCATTTTCAAAAAAAAAAAAATATCTGGCGGACCCTTTACATATTGTCTATACTGTTGTGATGACAATGTTGTTTACAAGTTTTATCGCAACAGTTTCTGAACTCTTCGGGGAAGTCAATAAACCTAAGTCTCTCATGACATGCCATGGTATAAGAATAAGACTGTATTTGTTCAGAACTTCTCTCCCTCCATACAGCATTATTCTCTATATAATTAAAATTACACTGTTTAGGACAAATCTTATCAAATACACATTCGATTACGGGTGGGTAATGATCCGACCAAACAACATTTTCATAAACCACTATTTTTTAATATGGACTTCTCTTACGGTATAGTTCCATCTCAGCACCTTGCCATTATTTATTTAACATGCCCACAAAAAAAAACCCAATAAATTCATGGGTTCTAATGTTAGATGGTAAGGTGCCGAAGTAAGACTAAACATACAGCTCCCTTTTAAATACGGCCTGCATTGACTGCATCACGCACGACCCTCCGTCTCCGTTAACTGATTGCCAAACGCGTTGTTTTTATTGTTTACGACTTCGATAAGCTTAGATTTAATAGCAACATTATATTTTACTACGCCGTCTATGTTAGCATTTATAACCATGCCACAATCATCTGCTATCTCAACCAGTTTCATCTCTTGTTAATGATGACGGTTTAGGCTTGCAATCTCAATTTCTCCGTGAGTTTATCTTTTCTAAAAATTAAGTGACTCACGTATACCAACCGGTTCGAAAAAGCACTTGGTCTTTATAATCGTATCGAGTTCATCGTCCTGTGCCATTTTCCTTATTCTTATTACATATATTCGTGTAAAGATCAAGCAAGATCAATGCCATGCTTTACATTTCCTGTAGGCCTACCTTATGACTCTACCCTACGCTACGACTCTTACCTTTATTATTGTGTCCTTAAGGGGAAGCTCTAGGTAGCATTTTGCAATTTGCAAGTCAGTATTAAGTTGTATGTTCATTACAGCATGATTGGCGACCATAATATATGTGTATTTACAAAATTATAATAATTATAATCAGTAATACATCTTCTTAAGTGAGTATAATCCTCAAAAGTCAAGATTTCATGAAATAATCATTCATTGGGATTATGATTATGAACTTAGAGAGCTGTATTGATAATTTTAATGATTACAATTCTATAAGTGCATGTTACAGTTGCGAATAACATGCAATTTGATGCTGCCTTGCAAATTGCAAAAAACGTAAGAAAAGTTGAATTTCGCGGGCTACGTGGAGCTTTCGCCTTAAAAGGCTTAATTATCTATTGTACCTTATCTCGTTCATTTATGACTCGATGAAGCCTGGATTATGAACTTAGAGAGCTGTATTGATAATTTTAATGATTATAATTCTATAAGTGCATGTTACAGTTGCGAATAACATGCAATTTGATGCTGACTTGCAAATTGCAAAAAAACGTAAGAAAATTTGAATTTCGCGGGCTACGTGGAGCTTTCGCCTTAAAAGGCTTAATTATCTATTGTACCTTATCTCGTTCATTTATGACTCGATGAAGCCTATCCGTTCATTCGCTATCAAAACAAGCCATTCTTCTGTAATTATTTACAATTCTGGTGATGCTGTGCTTGAGCTTGTGTCTAAGTAATAACAGCCGCACGGGTCGATCCATCAGGTTAAGCTACGCTTGCTGGGGTTGGTCTGTGGATGAGTGACCATCTTTTCATACTGAGACTCCTCCGTGCCTCGGAAAGCACGTTAAGCCGTTGGTCCCGGCTGTCATTCGTGGATCTTTGACAGACGTTACAGGTCGTCAGAAGCCCGAAAGTCTGACAACCAATCTCACCAAGCGGTATCGTATTACCCAGTAACTGGGTTGTGGAGGTCAGATAGGCAGTCGCTCCATGTAAAATACTGGTATTCAGCTGCATCCGATTAGACTGGAAGCCGACCCCAACATAGTTGGGAAAAGGCTAGGCAGATAGATCAGGTGATGCTTACCTTAAGTGCCCATTTCATAAATCAGTTTTTTCTTAAACCAGTAAGTAAAACATCATTAACTCATTATTCATAATTATCTGTTTGAAGTCACGAAAGACAGAAGGTAGAAGGACTTATGCCATCATCATTATAATTACAAAACTCGTAGTTTTTTGCAATGGAAGCCATTATCTCGGTGGGTCAACATAACATCTGTGTCACTGGGTGCGTGTCCGAGCATACCACCGGCCACCGCCCACTACCTCGCGAACTCACGTCAATATTTGTCTTCGTGTAACGTTCATTTGTTTTTTAATTAGAATTCTATAAGTATGAGTGGTGCCGGCCAAGTCGCGTGCGCATGTATGACTATCTTTGTGATCATCGGAAGAAATTCTAATTGAAGTTTAATTTGTTATTACTTATACACATTACTTATTCTGTGGTTACCAACATTAATATACTCGTACTTCAAAACTTTATCAAATATGACATTTATTGAAGATGATTTATGTAATCGTCGTTCCATTGATTTGTGTTAGGCAATTCCTTTTTTTGCATAACTACAAATCGTTGCAAAATGGTTTGATGTTATTGATAATGTCATCTTATGCCATAATTCATATTCAATCTCAAGAACTTTTTTAGCTACTGAATATGTATTTTATGAAACATTTACTTATGACTAACAAAATACTACTCAGATGGATAAATAGGGAAAATATTCAAAGATAATTGAACATTTAAAAGTCAAACCCACAATTTTTTTCCATGTAACTATCAAAGACATCCATCAAAATCCAACTCGTTAAGTTACTCTTCATAGCTTCTAACTCTTCAGAAGCTGTAAGTAAGAAAGGGATAAAAATAGATTACACACTCGACACTAGGTACTAAGGGTCTATCTATATTGAAATAGGACAAAAACAGGTTGAATCCAGTTTGACAAGTGGATCAGGAAGCGTCTTGCCCAGTCGACCAGTGGCCAAGAGAAGGGGAGGCGAAACTAACCTTACCTGAGATTGCACACCTTATTTGTAAAATTGTAGTATATGCAAGATTATCTGACAGAATATGGCAAAAGGTCAGGGCTAAGTGAAATAACAGTGAGTAGCGACGTAAGCTTGCAAAATTGATTCAGTCATTGAGACAATTTACAGACGTATCTTTATCGAATTACTTTACTTGTGTTATTTTTTAAATCGTGCCAAAAAAAAACCAAGATGATTAGTTTGAGATTCGTTGAGAAATACTCGTAGTTACACTTATGGTTATTACGCCAGTTGCCAGGCAAATTAAGGAAGAAGAAGCAGCAAGACATTCAATTATCTAGTCGTACCAGCTTTGCGTGCAATCCTAACTGTTGGCAACACTGCTATTATGTTGTTGCATTGTATCATCATAATGTCAAATGATTTTGAATATTTCGTGGTGAGACCTTAAATTTGAAATGTTACGCACGATATACGTATGGTGGCCGGCAAAAATAGAGCATCTATCTAAAGACAGGATAGGATAACGCTTGAATAGGACAGAATTGGATTGTGTAGGAAGCAATTTCCAATACCTACTGCGTTCGCCGGTTATAGCAAAACTATCTTGGCTGTTCACTGGAGGAGTATAAATACAGGCCCTTATTTAGCAGTAGAAAACTCAGTGTGATATAATGCAGCATCAAGATTATCTACAAGAATCAGATAGTAGGTCATTCAATACAAAGTTGCAGCTTTCCAAGCACGAATTAATGCTAGACGCGGCCCGCACCTGCTTGGTAGAATAATCACTACGTGGTGTAGCCAACGAATTTATTGACGTTACCCAATGGGTGTCAAAGATGAGTTTTAATTGCAGAAGCACGTTCCATTGAGTCATCGTCTATGAGTACTTAATCGCGGTTATTCTTCCTGATTGCTTAAACAGAAGTGTTAAAGCTGAACAGTGATTTGGAAAACTTGTTGCTAAGGTAGTTAAATAGGTCTTTTGGACAGGTGGGCAAACTGTCGTTTATTGCATAATAAGACCTACGGTCCTTATCATTTGGTACATTTGACTACAAAATAAAAGTCGGTTTACAGATGTCAGATCATCTTAGAATAATTTGGCTCTCTCTTTAAACATGACAAGTTGATTTTGCATTTTGCACATATAATACTTCAATTATGATCTTAGCAATTTCTTCCTAAAAAACTAGATATGTACATATATTATTGTCAGCTGTTAAATATCATAAGTTCTATTTATGACGCTAGAGTTTGGAGAAATTAAAACCGGTATGATCGTCCTCTCTAGAAATCTACTAAACATACCTATAGACACACACGAAATTGAGAAGATTGTTATGAATGTTATATTTTAATGTTACCTTGGATCCATTGTGATGTTCAAAAGTGCAGCATCCAAAAATAGTAAAAACAAACAATCCAACAACTGTGACGTAAAACGATGTCACTATTTAACTCAACAGATATTTCGCATTCCTCACTAAAAATTCACTTTCGTCACTATACTTGTCACTTCCATTCAAAATTTTGACAGTTTGTAACCTTATTTTTTAAAATTAGAAGTCTATCAAAAACCGCACTGCTATGGTTTCTTCTCGAATTCAAATGAACTTTATAAATTCCATTCGAAATGTCTCGGTTGATAGAAAGCCATGAGTGTTCCGGTGTGGACTTTCTTCGCGCGTGCGCTGACGTGCCTTGGCTCACGGCGAGTGAAGCGCAGTCGCCGCCACTAGTGTTGATACCGATTGGACGTTGCTCAATATATGTATTGAGTGATCCGAATCATGGTTGGAAATGTTTATCCAGAGGCTTAATTTGTTGACCTTCGTGGTAGGTGATTATGTCTCCTTGACCCTTTAAAAGGACATGACTACAAGCATTACTTATGGACAAATGGCCAATTCCTATTATTTACGGACCGCTATTGGTTAACATTAAGACTCTTGTATCTTTACCAATAATGAAGCAAATAATTAATAGCTGCGCACCGCGGTTTCACCCGCGTAAGTCTCGAACCCGTAGGAATATGGAGATAAAAAGTACCCTATGTGTTAATCCAGGTTATAAACTATCTGTTTGCCAAATTTTATAAAAATCCGTTGAGTAGTTTTTGTGTGAAAGATTAACAAACATCCATCCATCCACACAAACTTACGCATTTATAATATTAGTAGGATCTTTCACAGGTAAAATTTAGCTTACGAATCTATTTATATACCCAGTTTGACAATAAAAAATGCTACCATTGGCAAGCAAAACGATTCGTTTTTGGTTATAGGAATTGAGCATTAAATATTTAGGTATCTTAAGATAGATATTGAATTAAACAATAAATAATGTAGAATGGTAGTATATTATAAAGGATATTTTAAATTTACTGTGACAGTACATATTATATTATATGCATATAAGAAAACCATTGAAAAGTGCGCTGAAGGCAACTGACCTTTTATTTAGTAGTCTACCCTTTTAAATAAATCCAGCTAGGCTCTATGTGGATAATCAGACAGCAAACATTAATCACATGAAATGAACACGATTTAACTTCTTAAGAGGATTGTGAAGTGCCGATACGCGGCGCGATTTTTAGAGGCAATTGCCTACAGTTCACACCATTATTTACATAAATATTGTTTCGGGCGATAACGTTTTTACTCCCCTAAACCTTTACGAAATGAGACAATTTTAATCTCATTACATTCAGTACACTTTAATCTAGGTCTGCACGTTTTTCATTTTTAGTAATTCAATTTAATTTAATTAAAAAAAATAAAAACGCTCGAGGATGTTTTTATGTCAAAAATATAGATATTTAGATGCTAATAACTTATATTGTATACAATATTTCTTTATAGGGTCAGGTGGGGTAAATGCGAGTACCATAACTAGAATGACATATTCAACCTTAGACAACATTTTACTTTTTAGCAGTATTAAATTTATAATTATCACGTGTATTAAGTATTTAGTAGGCTAAAGTTTTAAGTTATTTGTTTAATTATAATCACTCTGATAATTTAGGTAATCAAATTTAAAAAAAAGTTATCTCACTTATTACATTTACCCCGTGTTAGGATAACAGTGTGTAACACGCGGCATCGACGTCACTCAACTAATGACGTTTCATCGATACGTCAAACTCTCCCGAGAATTGATAGGCGCGAAGTTCAAAAAGTACTTTACACATATCAGAGATGGCAGCACCAGTTTTCTTTAGTAGTTAGACCGTAAACAAGCCTTATTGCTTATACCCCGTTATTGCAATTACCCCACCTGACTATAATAAAAACGTACGGACCTAGTTTTTCATTATACCAACAATATTTCCAAAAATTATGAAAATTAAACTATGTTTACGGGGAGAAAAACGTTATCTCTTTTTGTATGAAAATTTACAGCTTCACAAAGCCTCTTAAAGCTCTTGCGTCTTTCTCGCCATGTAGTCCCTTTAGACAGGCTGTCTGCTCGTTACAAGCACGATTGCTATCTGACCTGCGCAACCCTTCAAAGCAGGTTTTCTCAGAGTAATGAAATAGGTGTACACTGTGTGTCTCGGCTTGAAATAGGTATAATATAGACAATTATTTTCAAGAGAGTACAAGATAATATCTAACTTCACAGAGATTTAACGATAGGAGACATGGATTTAACATCTTTCAACATTTTAGACATATAAACAAGGATGTTTATTTGTCGAAACTAGTCAATGGCGCCGATTTCCTTGTTCACAAACTAATCTAAATTTAAGTTGAGTGCATCTTTTTCTTTCTATTTAATTAATAACAGCTAAGTAATAACAGCCGTACGGGTCGATCCATCAGGTTAAGCTACTCTTGCCGGGGTTGGTCTGTGGATGGGTGACCATCTTTTCATACCGAGACTCCTCCGTACCGTTGGTCCTGGCTGTCATTCGAGGATCTTTGACAGTCGATACGGGTCGTCAGAAGCCCAAGCAGCAAGGGGTTTCGTATTACCCAATAACTGAGTTGTGCAGGTCAGATAGGCAGTCGCTCCATGTAAAATACTGGTATTCAGCTGCATCCGGTTAGACTGGAAGCCGACCCCAACATAGTTGGGAAAAGGCTAGGCAGATTGATTGATTGATTAAGAAAAGTACAGATGATAAATATTATTTTAGTCCTGTCAAATTGACGTTTTACTAGCATTTTTTAATCACGTCTATACTCGTCTATGGAGTATGTTAATTTGACAGGACTAAACTAATATTTATCATCTGTCCTTTTTTAATGAAATAAAAAAAGATGCACTGATATTAAAGTAAGTTTAGTTTGTGAACAAGGGAATCGGTGCCATTGTTTCTTTTGTTTTTAGTTAGATAGATCCACTACTCCGTGGAGAGATCTTTTTTTAATGTGCCCAAATTCTCGTACCTAAAGATATTATTTTCGTATCACAATGATTTCCAAATAAGAAATAGATGAAGAAATTTAACGTTACAGAACTTAAGGATTATCACAAAGCCAGTTCTACGATAAAGTTACCAGCACGTGTCTATTGCTAACATTCGAATGTAATAGAAGAAATAAATAGCATTCTTGACATGTAAGCGATGATTTAACCAACATTCATATATAGTACAAAAAAAATTAACCACGGTTACATACTGGATATACAGGTCCTAACAACTGTTTATTACAACGCAATTACTTACTATTTGAATAAATCAGAGCATAACATTAAAGTCATACCATTGGTCATGCAACCCGACGAGTAAGTGACTTCTTTAAACTGGACTAGAATCTGCTCAGGTGAAACGAAAATGACAGACAAAATAAAAAATAAAATAGTTTGGTTTGGTTTTGGTTATATATATTATATGGCTTATATGACATAGATATTATTGGCTTAGTATGACAGCATCATGCACAGCAGATCATTTTTGTTGAAAATAACTGAATGAACGAATGACTGTTGATGATCATTAATTAGGCAGCATAAGCATATTTTCCTAACTGGATTTGCTGCAGTGGTATATCAGACTTTAACAACAATACGATAGCCATCTAAATAAATAAAGAAAGAAAAACAGTTTATTCACGTGAAAATGACGCACACAAACTACACAAGAAAAGCGAAACACAAAATAATAAAACATAACAAACCACACAAAACAAAAAACATAAGTACACACAATAAAGTTGTTGGAAATGTGCTCTATAATCCAAATACTTTGGAAGACTGATATCCTGATACCTATTAGAATGTCGAACTTTCTGCCAATGAAGAGATGTTCTTAATGAAAAGCATATTTATTAACGTTATTATTGACAATGACTGTCGCTGCCAAATCATCATCAGCTTCTCTTTCATTCTCACTTTGTTTATTAGCTCCATTGTTTTCAACATCTAATATGTGCTTAACAATACCGATGAAGCGTGAGTGGTCGGGTAAAAGCCTTTCTCGCCAGCCTCCGTGTCAGTGGCCGCCTCGATCCCTCTGCGCGTTGGTGTGCGCAGGAGAAAGGCGTCGTTAGTGAAATTTTGCCGCAATGTGCGTTTTGGCGAAATGATTTGGTTTGACTAGTTTACGTGAGAATTTTTGGTGTTTTTCTGATCTTGTTATGAGACGTCTCGGAAACAAAAATGATTTTATTGGTTTTGATATTTTTGGGGAAGCGAAAGGATTTGTTGGTTTTGTGTTCTGTGCCGATGCTTTCGTTTCGGAAACTCCCGATTTTGTAATTTAATTAATGATTCGTAAATAACTTATAATTCATTCATTTATTAATTATGTAATGCCAAGCATAATACAACAACAAATGAATCTGACAGTAGTAGGTAGATACCTACGTAATTCGTTGAAAACAATTAAGAAAGTATTTATAGCTTAATAATGTAATAGTTAGACCTGTTCTGCTAATTGTTGTAAAGCATAATTACTGCATTACGTCTTTAGATAATCACTATAAAGTCAAAAGAAGAAATTGCTGCAATGAAATGCAAAGAATTTCCGGCGATACCTTTTCTAGTTCTCATACATTTTGTAGTTGTAGGTCAAGTTCAAGAATATTACTGTATTAAATAACGGCTGATTATAATTGGAAAGCAAGAGTATCCTTGCGGCCTACCGTTAAGTTGGCTATTACTGTCCCGTTATACAACGAGCTGTTCCTCCGCGCCTCACAAAACCGGAAGGTTTGCGGCGAGCTCGAGATTAAACGTCACTCAGAACAGTACAGCAATATCTGAATAAATGACTAGGAATTTAGGTCTTTGGCTATAATGGTGGTGTTAGTGGATAAACATAACATATAAGATTGATTAAAAAAAAACTTTTTTTCCAGATAAGTGCTTTCTTTGCTAAGTCTTGTTTTAATTCTACGACATGTTAGATTTTTTTGTCGTGTTCAACAGTTATCAAATAAATATTTTATTGTATAATTAATCATAAATATCATCTTCATTTATATCAATGAATTCGACTTACAGAGCTGCTGGTGCCATCTTTTGAGAAGTAGCCGAACTAAAGAATTTAATTTGGTACTGCTACTCACCGATAGATAGCTCTAAAAGTTCTGCAAAGTTTTACTAGATGGCGCTGTTATTAATTAATGTTGCTACTACTACTGTAGTGCTATTCTGTAAAAATCTCACCGTGCATATTTATGAAGTGAGCTGTCATTCCAACCAATGCTAGGCATTGACACTATTGATAGCTGACTCCACGCTCACCCCACCTACGTTTTCATGGTGAGATTGGTACAGAATAGCACTGCTGATGCTACAATAATTTATTAATTATGCCTTTTTTTTAAATTCATCGCTTGCGAAACATGCGCTCTAATATTCCCATTAATATTAAGCTACCGATTTTCCAAAATGCCCGTGGTTCACAGGGGCCCAGATCCAACTGCCTAACGAGAGATTATAGGCAATGGAATACAACGGAGATAGTCCAGTGGAAGTTTGTTGTTAGATATACCTACCATAGGTTTGCCTTTGAACCAGTTTTTCCGTTCCCTATACTCGGCGACACCATCGGCATATACCAGGGAGCCTCTTTGTGGATGTCTGCCGTAAGAGCGTCCATTATCACCAGGAGTAATAAGAGAGGTAAGGGCTGAGTGCCGACCCTTGGCCCGACTTAACTCTTTAGGTATGCGCAATAAAAAGCATAATAAACTTTTCCAGATTTGCACACTGATGCAAATGTAGGTATCACTGAACAAGTAATTTTACAAACAACATAATCTTCAGCCAAAGTATTATGTCAATAATTTAAATAATAATCAACTAGGCTTACGACTTGAGCCGAATTTTAGTGTTTTTATGCAATACTTGACCGATTTCTTCTTTTCCTTGTTTGTACGAGCGTTGCATGTATGGCTTCAGCTACATTGTGTATTTTACGCAAATAAAGTATGAAAGGTGAATGATATTAGCATTTATTTGAACTACTCTATTTAAATCTTGCACGGAGTGTCTATTTGAAGCGACAAAGAGTTATGTTCGTAATTAGCAATAGACTGATTTTCAATTCGTGTTTGAAACTTGCTATAAAAAGTCGTGAAAGGGAAGTCGAAGGTACCTACCTATATTAATTAGTCCTAGTGTCATTTAAATACTGTAGATTCAGTCATGTTAATCGTTTTAAAACAGGTCGAATCTGAGTTTAACACACCTACCCACAATTATGAGATTAAAGAGTCTAAATTGCAAAAATGCAAGAGTCTATTTTCAAACCCTTCTAAAAACTTCCATGGATCAATCTGATCTGAACTTGTTTGATGAACGTCTGGTGCACGTTGGATGTATACCTGGTTATGTTAGAATGAATGAGCGAATTGTAACGGCTTAGCACTGCAGTAGCAGATGACCGAATGAATACGTAAGTGCGTAATTGAGAAATCGGTAAGAGAAAGATCGATACTCTCGCCAAAGTAAAGTCGATTTAGTGTTATGCAAACGGGCACAGCGGTGGCGCCTCGGTCAGATATTATTGCAATTGTGCAACACGTCACTCTGGCTGATATATATATATATAAACTGACACATAATACCTAGCTCTTTCCGAGTTATAAATAAACATTAATTTGTCTAAATATTGTCAACCGAGTCAAATTCTATGTTACCAAAAACCAGTTAGCCTACGGTCATAGCACACATTTCAACTCGGAAACGGATCGTGACCGTATCAACTCGAGCCGTTTAGTATTCTTTGTATGAACCTCCCTACGGAAAATCACACTACCTATAATATTTATAATCGGAATCGTAACGTAAACGATTCGAATTCGACTCACGAACCGCGTTGTGGCGCGTGCTCAACCATCGTTCCCGCGCTTACGGCTCGTCGTCCCCGAGCTTACGCCTCTCCGTCGCCGCGCTTGCTTCTGTACGTCCACCCTTGCTCCTCTCATATTATATGAAAAGAAGAGAGGTATTATATGAAAGAGCGCTGTTTGCACATTTTCAAACATTTTTTCTTTTTAGGGTTCCGTACCTCAAAAGGAAAAAAACGGAACCCTTATAGGATCACTCGTGTGTCTGTCTGTCTGTCCGCCTGTCAGAGCCGATTTGCTCCGAATCTAATGGACCGATTAAGTTGAAATTTGGTACACGTATGTATTTCTGTGACCCAAACCCGGACGTGTAACGTAAGTAAATGAATTTTGAATATGGGGTCAATTTTGGGGGGTAAATAAGAAAATTAAAAAATAGTTTTGCAAACGGTACCGTGTGACATATCAAAGGGCTTACTATGACGGTCTCAAATATTTTTTTTAAATAATTTTAAAATTAATCATTTTAAAGTTATTTAAGAAAAAAGACGAAAATTGACAATTCCCCTCTTATCTCCGAAAGTTCTGAGCGTAAAATTTAAAAAAAAAAGTCAGAGAATAGTTCAATACCTATAGATTACAGAAAAACCTACAAGAAGTCTATGTTCTTAAAATAACATGGTAAATCTCTCAATACTGTGCGTACTAACTGTGCAGTTGGAATGTATGGGAGAACATGTTTTCCAACTACAATGTTAAGTTTGTTCTTGGGATTCATTCCAACTACGGAACCTTTCATTGTGCGTAGTCCGACACGCACTTGGCCTGTTTTTTAAGCCTCACAGTTTTCGCCTTTTGATTAAAAATTAAAAAAAAATACCTTTCCTGATTTTTTTCTATGTAAATTTCGGAGATCCCTTATCTCCGAAGTTTTCTCTGAAATTATCTGAAATTATTCTGTGTGATAGAAGTTTATGTAAAGATTACAGGAAAATAAAACAGTGTCTCTAAATAGCGCACTTTTTTAAATATATGATAGTATGGAACGCTCGGTGCGCGAGTCCGACTCGCTCTTGACCTGTTTTTTTTTCCAAAGAACGACTAATTAATTTATATTCTTGTGTCAAAATATTCACATGTATGCTTAATAAAGAAATCTTTTAATCAAAATGACTGAAAATGATGATAAAACAACATTAGTAAGTAATTAAATTAATGTTAATACAGAAAAAATGCAAAGCATTAATTGTAATCAATCACACAACACACCACACAAAGATCGAAAACATTTGAAAAATGGTCCTTACGATGGCCAAATCTTTCGTCATCATTCCCAGCAACTGTACATACGTAACCTGGGTCCCAGGACTGTATTGTTCATAAAACGTGCTACAGTAAGAGAACATGAGCACAATAAATTGTCGGATAGTTAGAAACTTTCGTGCTCGTAATTGGATCTCGTTACCTACTATCTGTCTGGAGATATGTTTTATGACGTTAATTGCCACTATAACTATCATTACACGCAAGTAAATATAAGTAATAATACTTGTAAGTAAATATACTTGGTCACTGTTAATCAACTCTAATCGGCTAGCAGATATGGCTACATTACGTAGTCGGGCCATAAGTTCTGTCACATAGGTAAAATTTGGAATTTAGATTGCAAGCCGAGGAAAATATTATGGGCATTCGAAATTTGAATATTTAAAGAAAATAAAAACAAAGGGTTTCTGGAATTTTGTTCGTTTACTAAAATGGAGTGAACGCGCAAAGAAGACAGAGTCGCAGTAATTGCATTGCATCGTTGCGGTCACGCGCCAACTGAGATTTTCAAACTGCTGAAAAATTTGAAAATTCCACTGTGATATATTTATCGTACTATCGAACGAACGATTCATGGAAGATTCATGATTAAAAGATAAACAAAGGAGCGGTAGACCTCGTACTGTTCGGACTCCAGCGGTCATCAAAGCAGTGAAGGCGCGAATCTAACGAAATCCTGTCCGCAAGCAAAAAATGTTGGCTCTGCAGATGGGACTAAGCAAAACTACTGTTAAAAGGGTGTTAAATGAAGACCTAGGACTGCGTGCTTATAGACAAAAAACAGTACATCTTCTTAACGCACGGCTGAAAAAAATCAGACTCGAAAGAAGCCGGATTTTGTTACGGCGGTACGCTGGAAAAAAATACCGCGAAATACTTTTTCAGACGAAAAAAATTTTAATGTTGAGGAGAGTTTCAACAAACAAAATGATAAAGTGTATGCACACTCTAGTGAAGAAGCGAGCAGACGTGTGCCACGAGTTCAGCGTGGTCATTACCTTTCAGCATTCATGGTTTGGCTTGAGGTGTCCTATTTGGGTCCAACGGAGGTGTTTTTTTTTTTTGTGAAAAAGGAGTGAAAAACCCTTGCATATCAAAACACAATCTTAACAAACATTGTGGAACCTCTTTCACAAACAATGTTCGAAAACAAGCACTGGGTATTCCAGCAGGATTCTGTGCCGGCTCATAAGGTGAAAAGTACCCAAAACTGCCTCACGACCCGTGAAATCGACTTTATCAGGCATGAGGATTGGCCCTCATCCAGTCCAGACTTGAATCCCTTGGATTACAAAATATGGCAGCACTTAGAGGAGAAGGTCTGCGCTAAACCACATCGCAACTTGGAGTCACTTAAAGCATCCCTGATTAAAGCAGTCGCCGATATTGACATGAACGTCGTGCGTGCTTGATTGATGACTGGTCTTGCAGATTGAAGGCTTGTATCGAAGCAAGAGGAGGACATTTCGAATAATTTTAATGTGGTGTAAATCTGTATTTTATACCCTTTCATTTGATGTATTTAACTTTCCATATGTGACAAAACTTATGACTAGACTACGTACAAATGGATGCTCTTCTAGATACACATACACACATAAACTCACGCCTTCTTCCTATGGGGGTAGGCAGAAACTACAGAACGCCACCTGCTACGATCATTACATACAACTTAAAGGTTGAAGCAAAATATGGGAACTCTCCTAGGTATATTCGTTCTAAATCATTAATCTATGCTTTCCACCAATAATTTCACCATTAATATAGGCAAAGAAAGGACCAACCAATTTAAACAACCGGCCAAATGCGTGTCGGACTACGCACAATGAAGGGTTCCGTAGTTGGGATGAATTTATCCCAAGAACAAACTTAATATTGTAGTTGAAAAACATGTTCTCCCATACATTCCAACTATGTAAGAACATAGACTTTTTATAAGTTTTCCTGTATTCTATAGGTATAGATTTATTTTGTGTACCTATATTTTTCAAAATTTTAGGTTCAGTAGTTTCGGAGATAAGAGAGGAATGGTAAATTTTCGTTTATTTTCTTATTTTATTTTAAAATTATAAAAAATATATATTTGAAACCCTCGCAGCAAGCCTTTTCATTTGATATGTCACACGGTACATTTGCAAAACTTTATTTTTTATTTTCTTATTTGGCCCCCAAAGATATTCAAAATTCATTTATTTACATAACACGTTCGGACAGAAATTCATATTTTACCATCGGTCTATTAGATTCGGAGCAAATTAGCCGTGACAGACAGACAGACACACGAGTGATCCTTTAAGAGTTCCATTTTTTCCTTTTTTCTTTCGAGGAACCCTAAAAAAGATATGCCACCTCCTTTTGTATATATTCGCAATAGTGTAACTAATAACTGAATAATTCAAAACCGTTGTTTTTTGCACCCAATAAGAACTGTGATACTTATATGTCTTTGCCCATAGGTAGGATAACAAGGAAATAAAACTCATACGGTATAATATTTCTTCATGATACATATATCATGAAGAAATATTATAGCGTATGAGTTTTAACATTTTTAGCATACACTTCCCAATTCTGGGCGAAAGCATTTCCCTAGTTCAGTCACAATTATCAATTTCAATATTTTCAAATTCACTATTTTCAAATTCATAATTTTCAAATACACTATTTTCAAATTCATAATTTTCAAATACACTATTTTCCGGCGCCAACTAGCACCAGCCGGTCTATTTTGTAAAATGTCACCGTGAAAACTTGTGAAGTGAACTTGAAGTCATTCTACTACAGCAAGATCCTACGGTCGCCAGACCTTACTTCTTTTCTGATTAGCAAAATGTATGAGATAGAGTAGTGTTAGTACGTACTTTGAACGTACGCATACGCAAGTTGACTGATTCGCAGCTAGGATTGGTCTGGCTGCTTACAAATAGTATTGAAATAGTTCCCCAAGTAACATAAATAAAAATTAAAACTCAAACATCATTTTGCGAGCTTTAAAGCGTCTGGCGCAAAAACCGCCGACGGGAACTGTCTGGCAGTATTGATATTAATTATTAATATTATTTTGTAAAACATAGCTAATAATCAGCAGTCAAACTTTAAGAAAAGTAATAGAGTGGTGACCTGACTTACAGGTTTTGTAAAAAACTTAGTTTAGGCACCAGTCTTCCACAAATTAAGTACACAATTGTATCTGTAGACTATTAAGTTAAGCTGTAATTTGTGGTAAGAAAATAAAATCTATTCTATTCTTTATTTTTACGTAATTTTAGTACCTAATACCTGAAACTTGGCCGTCGGCCCAACCTAGAAGTTATGCGTACGTTTGGCTATTCTACCCCATTCAGAAAATAAGTAAGGTCTGGCGGCTCTGGGACTCTGGGATCTTTTATACCTAATGGTAGGGACTGACAATAATGACAGCAACAACTTTAAGCTCACTTCATCTGAGTTTTCAAGGTGAGCTTTTGACAGGATAGAAGATAGGTAGACAGTCGTGGTGATCCGGGGTTGTTCGCTGTGAATAACTGCTGGTTATATCGTCATAACTAACAGTTTAATCTTCTACTTTATAAAATAATTAGTTCTCCAGCAGGAAGTTGCAGCTTTAAATTAATTTAAATAATATAATCAGTTAATATTGTTGAAAATAAACCTAATTTTTTTTTTTTAATTTTGACATTTCCAAACCATGTAATAAGGAAGGCAATAATGTTTAACATTGAGTTTATTATAATAATGTTATTTGTTATGCTATCTAAGTATTGAGGTTTTATATGCTTTAAGTAAGTTTCTATTATGTTGTAAGTTTTAAATTTTGTAAATGTGAGTTTATTATATGACGCATGTTGACTTGAAAGAGCATGGCAGTTGGGAGTAAGTCATACTCATTCAAATTCAAGAAGACTTCTGGGTATTTGTGAATGTTATGCCCTGTCACATGGACTCAAATACAATGCGAGTAAGAGTGTTGTCATGATATTCAAAGCAGGAAACAAGGCACTCTCTAATGTGCCGCCAATTTAGATCGGTGGGTTGGCCCTTGTGAGGGTACATAAAGTAAGGTATTTGGGTCACATGCTGACAGAGCGGCTTCAGGATGATGAAGACCTATAGAGGGAAAGGAGGTTGTTGGCAGTCCGTTGCAATATGTTGGCCCGCAGATTTGCACGATGTACCACAGATGTAAGAGATAAGAGATAAGAGATAAGAGATTATTTATTTGCATAGATTGTAGGTACATGACATAAGGTATTTAAAAAAATAATTGTGATCCTTGTACAATCTACCTTAAACTAGGCATGCAAACATTAATGAATGAAGTACACGAGTAGGTAATCACAAAATATAGCAAAAAACAAAATTACGAATTACAGTTCAACATAGGTACAATTAAATAAGTCGGTATGTCGTTACATTGCATTGAAATATTATAATTAGATTATAAATTTACATTATTTAGGTTAAATTTAAGTCATTGTCTTTTAGAAAATCGTTAATCGAGTAGTAACATTTTTCAATCAATAATGCTGCCAACTTCTTTTTAAAATTGCGTATTGTGTCATCTTTTATTATGTCAGGTATTTTGTTATATATTTTAGGGCCCATACTAATAACATTTTTTTTATGTAAAGCAGTATTGCAACTCTCAACTAGTAAAAGATTCTTGTACTGGCTTCTGACTGGTCTCTTACTAGTTTGTGATACTGTAGTAAAAAGATGCATGTTACGTTTAACAAAAATTGCCATTTCTAAAATATACATTGCCGGAAATGTTAACAGCTTTAGGGCCTTAAACACTGGAACACAACTATCGGTCGTTTTCATATTTAACATCGACCTCAAACAACGTTTTTGGGCTTTGAATACCTGTTCCCGCAGGCAAGAATTTCCCCAGAAAATTATACCGTATCTCAGACTGGAGGCTACGAGACCATGATATGTAATCAAAGTTGTGGCGATGTTAACTTTCCTAGCCAAATTGAATAGGACATAAGCAAATATGCTTAATTTTTAACCGACTTCCAAAAGGAGGAGGTTATCAATTCGTCTGTATGTTTTTTTTATTTTTTTTTATTTTTTTTTTGTATGTTTGTTACGCGATTACTCAAAGACGGATGGACCGATTTGGAAAATTCTTTTTTTGTTTGAAAGGGTATACTTCCGAGGTGGTCCCATATAAATTTTATTAACTTTGCTCGAGGAGTTTTTGAGTTAGCTTCAATAATGCGTATATTTCCCACTTATTTTATATGGATGTTGTGATGGTGTTTTAATAACTTCCTATCACTGTTATTTACATGGCTATATCTACAATTATTGTGCTCAATTATGTATTCGAATTTGTGTGGGGTAGGTTCCACAACTAAAAAGTGAAAAATAAAAACTTTTTAGCAAAAAATAAAACCGACTTCTAAAACAAAACACTACAAAGTGAAAAATAACTTTAATTTCGGAAGTCGGTGGCAAAAAACGAAAATACAAAACCAAATACACCGACTTCCGAAATTAAAGTTATTTTTCACTTTGTAGTGTTTTGTTTTAGAAGTCGGTTTTATTTTTTGCTAAAAAGTTTTTATTTACATACCTCTTCTACTTGAGGTTTCCACGTCATTTGACTGTCAATTACTATGCCTAAGAATTTTGCTTTTTGTACTTGGTCTATTTTAGTTTTATTAAATTCAATGTTTAGATTTGGTATTGATGTCCGCTGATGAAAATGTATTATGTTAGTCTTTCCTAAATTAATTACTAATTTATTGTCGTCAAGCCAATTCACAATGTCCCTGAGTGTACTATTTATTTCCTGTTCATATTTATTTGCATCATAACAACTGATTAATGCGGTGCTGTCATCAGCAAACAATATCATTGGGTCTTTAATGTGCCGCGGTAAGTCGTTTATATAAAGCAGAAATAAAAGAGAACTTAGTACCCCACCCTGAGGTACGCCATGTTTGACATATCTGTATTCGGAAAAGTATTTCTTTTCGCGTTTGCTTTTTATACATATCCTAGATATTTCCGTGTATTGTTCTCGTTCACTCAGATATGATTTGATAAGATTAAGGACGTTTCCTCTTATGCCATACATGTCAAGCTTAGTCAGCAAGGTTTTATGATGGACACAGTCGAAAGCCTTTGTCATATCAGTGAGAATTGCACATATTGGTATTTTTTTGTCAACATGTTTTAAGATTTCATTAAGCAAATCGTAAATAGCTAAATTAACACCTTTGTTTTTCCTAAAACCTTTTTGTTCATTACATAAAATATTATACTTACACAAAAAATTATTAATTGATTCATATATAATTTTTTCAATGACTTTAGAAAAAACAGAAATTAACGCAATGGGTCTGTAGTTAGCTAATTTTTCCCTTTCGTGTTTTTTAAAAAGTGGTTTTACGATTACTACTTTTAACGCTTTTGGAAACACTCCAGAGCTGATGCATAAATTTATAATGTGACTGAGGGGTGAGGCAATAATATCAGATACAAATTTTACTACTTTTGTGGCTATGCCGTCATGTCCGAAACTGTTTTTATTTTTTAAAGATTTTATTGCTCTCATGACATCTTGAGGTGAGACAGGAGACATAAACATAGAATGTGGATTGCTTAATATTTTAGTAGCTATAGGTGTTGTCATAGAGTTTGTCTGAATTTGATCTATAAAAAAATTATTAAAGGCGTTTGCAATATCTTTTGGATTACTTACGATTGTATCTTGGGTTTTTATTTGAGAAATTTGCTCAGTAGTGCGTGAATTATTATTTATAATTTGCCATGAAGCTTTAGATTTGTTTGTTGATGTGCATATAAAATAATTATTGTGTGCCTTTTGGGTTAATTTTATTATTTTCTTAAATTTCTGTGAATAATTTTTAAATTTATTTTTATTTTCGTTTGAAGGTTTGCGCCTGTATGTCCACAACAAATGTCGCTGTCTTTTACTGCATACTCGTATGCCACGTGATACCCATTTTACTGTTTTATTTGTTTTGATAGTTACAATCTTATTTGGAAAACAGAGATCATACAACATACGAAAGTGTTCTATAAAGTAATCGTACGCTTCGTTCGCATTTTCTGTTTTGTCTATTTCTGAAAAGGTAAGGCATTGGAGGTGGTTCTTAAATCTAACTAAATTTTCTTTTGAAATATCACGTTTTATAGTGCGCCAGTAACTTATTCTGCAGGTTTTATTTACCTTCACTTCCATAAACTGTGCGGTATGATCAGACAAAGCAAAGTCAAGTATTTCATATTTACTTTTTAACTGAGAACTACAGGCAAAGTTATCTAGGCAACTGTTGCTGATTAATCTAGTCGGTTGTCGCACTTTTAGATCAAGATTGTGCCCGGAAAGAAAGTACTCAAAGTCCCTAGTAACGTTGTTTCTTTTCAGAATATCAATGTTGAAATCCCCACACATAATAATTTTCTTATCAGTTTTTGTACATACAGTTTTTAGGATGTTATCTAAGTTTTCATAAAAAATATTCAGGTTATTCATTTTCGGAGGCCTATATATACAGATAATAATTAATCGTTGTTGCACTAGTTCAGCTCCGCAGCATTCAAATGTGTTTGTTATTGATTGGCGTGATATCTCCGTTAGTTCTTTATATTCGAGACCTCTTTTGACTAAAATGCAAGCTCCTCCTCGCTTTTTTGCTCGTCTTGCATAACATGCAGCCAGCTTATAGTTTGGAATTTCCAGTAGTTTTTCATGGCCCTGCACAATAAAGTGTTCAGTAATGCATACCACGTCTATGTCTCTTTGTTCCTTGGATAGTTCTTGCAGATGTACGGTGAGTAGATCAGCCTTATTTAACAAACCAGCAATGTTTTGATGTAATATGTTTATTCTGTTATAGACGAAAAAAATCTGAGTTCGTTGACTCTATTGTTTCACCATCAGGTAGGTTTCCTGATATAATTGCATTTGCATCAGTATTGTCAGAAGAAAGTGCAACTATTAAAATTTTCAGGTTTTGATACATATTTAACATTCCTTTATTGTTTATTTTTCCAGTGCGCTCAGAAAACATGTTATTGTCATAAGACAATTTTAGGTTTGAGTCCATTATCCAAGCGTAATTATGACTTAAGTTGTCCATGTAAAGCATGTTACTGAATGTTTCAATTCTCCAGTTGAACATTACCGAGTACCCGCTGCATTTATATGTCGGTAGGCATAGTATCATATTTGTATGTTTTATATTTTTCAGGACCTCTCTTATTTTGACTATTAGGTTGCAATAATTACGTGTTTTACGGAAGTCTTCTTCACCTATATGTAAAATACAATAATCTTCTAATGTATAGTTTATGAGTTTGGGCTGAATATCTTCAACTAGTTTCTCAAAGCCGCAGTTTGGAGTAAGATAATGGCATATTTTATAGTTAGGGAAAACGTTTTCTGCTGTTGACAGTATTCTATTGGTTGCGTTGCTACTTATAATACATATTTTTTTTCTTTCATGAGATAATGCTATTTTCTGTGTTGTCTTATGAGATGATAGTAGAGGGGTAGTTGAGTCAATCTCCGAAATTCTAGGAGAGGGACAAGGACTATCTTGGATGTTTTTGCGCGAAGTTTGTGTGCTACTTTTTACTGGTGTGACATTTATTTTATTCTTATTAGGGGTGTTTCTAATCTCACCCGTTATTTTTTTAGAAGCTTTTTTACCAATTCGTGCTTTGTACTAATGTCTTTTAGAGACTTTTTTAATTCTATATTTTCAAGTGATAACTTGTCAATCTCTTCGTGGGCTCCAGATAACTCCATCCTAAGTTTCGTAATTTCGCTTTTTAATTCAAGTATTTGTGAGTAGTTTTCATCGTCGGAAATGTTCGGTAGACTATTACTGGTGCCATCTAGCGTAATATTGTTGAAACAACTACTATCTTCATTGATCGTCGTATCCGACAATGATCGGGTTTTAGTTTGAGTAATGGTTGTGGATGTCTTTCGATTTCGGAACGTGACATTCTCTAAGAATTCCATCATAATAAATAGAAAAAGTGCTATGTAGTAGATCTGGGGTTTGAACCCGCGACCATTGAGCGTGCTTTGCAACTCAAAAAAACCAGCGCTTTTAACTCCTACGCTAGCCGTACGTTAGATAACACATTGAAATATGTGACTAGCTTCTTGGAAGTAATTTATCATATACGAGATGACGGTTATTTTTCTGGATTTGACAATTTTTCACTGTTGTTTTTTTTTGGCATTTTAGTGTAACACTAGATTGTTATTATGTTGCACGTCACAATATAACACAGAGTAATAGTTTATTGATCGGACTGTTGGTCATAACGTTATTACACGGTTTTATTTGAGTTTGTTACTGTTCATGACACATACACCATTTGAATGTCTATTTACATATAAAACTGTATTGTTTGCTCACAGAATTGTTTGAGAACACTTTCACTTCGTTATTGCCGAATATTTTCACTTATAACATTGTCCTTTGCACTTACTAACGAGTTAATTATTTTATAACATTTTTTAAATACGGAGCCGAAGTTATTAGCGGCAGTAGCGCCATCTTTCATACATCATTCATACATCATCATGTAAAACTGTTACTTTTCAGAGCCTTCTGTCAATCGTTTTACACGTGCAGTCTGTGGACCAACTTTACGCGGCGGACTTACAACGCCCTGCGTGTTCAGTACAACGACGCTCTGAGGGCAGTGGTGAGAAAACCCCGGTACTGCAGTGCGTCTGCAATGTTTGCGGATGCATCCATTGATGATTTCTTCGCTATCATAAGGAAAAGAACTGCATCGATGATGAGCAGGGTCTGTGGTAGGTCCAACACAGTCCTCAGAACGTTAGCGTGCAAAATTGATAGTTCGTTTGCTGTGTACTGGGCAGGTGTACACTTGCACAGGAATAAGAAATAGGCAATGTCTTTATTGTGTAACTTGTTTTGTTTACTAACAAATGACTAACACCTGTTTATTTTATTTTATTTTTATTTTTGTGTGTACTACTAACAACCTTACTAACGCCGTTTTTTGTAAGTATTTTGTGCACTGTTGTTTTGTTATGTACCCTGGTTGTCTGAATTAAAGATTTTTTTTTTCTTACATATCTCGGTACCCTGGGGTCCCGGACCTTTGGAAAGCATACGAGGGGCCGAAGCCAACTCGCAGAGGCCCCTTAGATAACTTTAAATGATGAAGAGGCACCAACCGACGATTATCCCTATACGCATTATGCAAGTGCACTCGAGGACAACCCCCGGTTGGTGCAGGACTATTGTTGTACGTGGAAACAAAACATATTGGGCTATGGGTTTGGGTGGCTAAAGTGGATTAGGTAACTTGAACTGTGGAAGAACTATGTCCCCTATCTGATCAATGTTATATATTATACACGGATAAAATGGCAGGGGGTGACTTGCACACTCAATAGTGGGCCCCCGGAAACGGTCGCTAGCACATAGTGACGTAGCGACCAGGGGGCAACACTTCCTGAGGTGCTTGATGAGTGGAGAGGTATGTATCCACAGCTATCAGGACAGTCCCGGAAGTACGGTCAAGATACCTACCAGCACCTTACTTGAATACTTCCTTCTTCCGAGCACGTTTGCTCTTGCGAATTTCTACTCAAGCCGGCCAATAAAGGCAAGAAAGTGGTGGGTGCTCTGTTCCTCGTCAGTGTTCACTCTAGCCGGCCAATAAAGGCAAGCCAGAGATGACGACAAGGGTTTTCCCGGGAGATAGGGTCCGTGGGGTCGCTACTGCCCAACAGCTCGCCACATGTTGCCCTGCGGGTTTCTGTATCTCTCTTCGTCCGTCTCCTCATCCTAGACAAATTCCGGCAAAGTAAACTACCGGCACAGACCTAAAGTTCGGAGCGCGCAAGCCCCACGACGTCAACGTAGAGATACAGCGATGGGGTTATTATTATTATCTCCTTTATTTATTTTTTAAACTTATTTACTACATTTTTAAATATTTTTATAAAAACATAAAAAAAAACATTTAAAAATATAAAAAATAGTGATCCGCCGGTAGCGGGTGCAGGGTCCAAGCTACCGGTGGTTAGGGCCCCAGAGACAGAAACCTCCTCACAATACGCGCCGTATCAAGGAGGACTGCCTTCTGAATCAGGCCCCTCACCCAGCCACCCAACGAGAGCCTCTTGAGAACATCTCAAGAAGCTCTCGTTGGGTGGTTCGAGGCTCTTAGCGATAAGGCCATTGACCGTAACGACTATCGGCACAATGATTGCCGAGTCCACATTCCACATAGCGACAACCTCGTGGGCTAAGTCGAGATACTTCAATTGTTTCTCCTTCTCAGCCTTCACGAGGTTCTCGTCATTTTTATTATTATTAAATGTCTCACTGATGGTGGTGCGTGTGTTGGATCATTCGGTTCCTTACAAAATGGTTGAGCTGGATGGTGCTGCTTCACACGTCATTTTCGTGAACGGGCGCCGTCAATAACGTACTAAAACAGACACAAATTAATGTTGTTGGAAGGAGAGGGAGAGGAAAACCAAAGAAGCGATGGACGAATTGTGTGAGGGATACAAAACGTAATTACGAATGAGAAGGAAGAGAATGATAGCGTGACAGTTGACAAGGGAGAATGGTAGAAAACAACGTTTTGCGCCGACCAAGTAAGTAGTACCTTTTTTTTTTTTTTGTGGATGGGAAATCATCAAATAACTTCTCCCGCTCTGGGTGGAGCAGAAGGGCGTGTCAGACTTTTACTGACTAAAACCCACCCGTGTTCCTTCAGTTGCCTATGCCAGGGCCACGGTATCTTTTTCAAACAACCCGCAACCCCAGCGGCATCGGCCCTATTGGACCCCATCTTTTGCTGACATCTCTTTGAGGCGCGCGTGGAACACAACGCGCCGTCGACCCGGGCCTGGTCCTCACCGGACGGCGAGCTACCCACTACTCACCGTCCGCAAGCCCGCGCCTACGGTGGCCGGGAATCGGCTATCGATTCCCGCCGCCCAGGGCGTCTCCTGCGGCGACTGAGGGCGTGAGGCTGCCTCTCCTTCACGCGTTCCGCCTCCTCCTTCGCGAGCATTACCGCTTCGCAGAAGGAGGTGACGGCCTCCCATGCACTCTCGCTCCGCACCATGGCCTGGACCAGGCTCGGACGCGAGAGATCGCCGCCGCCGATCGCCTCCGTGAGAACACGGCGGTGCTCTGCCCAAGCCGGGCAGACCTCCACTGTATGCTCCACCGTGTCCTCTGGGCGATCCACACAATGGTGACACCCGGGCGTTTCCTCCCGCCTTATGCGAAACAGGAACCTCCCGAAACAACCGTGTCCGGTGAGGACCTGCGTCAGGCGGAAGGTGAGGACGCCGTGGTGCCTCTCTAACCACTCCTCAAAGAGGGGACTTATCGCCGCAATTGTGGCGTGCCCAGCGCTGGGCTGCGACAGTCGCACTCTCCATGTCGCCATGAGATCCCGCCGGAGCTCTGTCCGCTGTACCGTGATTTCTTGCGGCAGCGGAGTTACGCCCCGGCGTTTCGCCTCCTCGCGCCACTCGTGCACGTGCGCGAGGACTTTCGCCTCCAGATCCCACGGCGGCAATCCGGCAAGGAGGCTCGCCGCCTCACCGGAGACCGTGCGGTAACCCCGGACTAGCCGAATGGCCATGACCCTCTGGGACGCGTTCAACCGGCGGACTGGCCGCAGCCTCAGGGAACGCGCCCACACCGGTGCCCCGTAAAGGGCCATGGACCGCACGGCCCCCGCGTAAAGCCTCCGGTAGGAGGCGTTTGGACCACCTAGATTGGGCAGGAGCCGCTTCAAGGCAGCCCCAGCCCGCTCCAGTCTGGGAGCCAAACGTTGGAAATGCTCCACGAAGTTCCACCGGCTGTCGAGGACGAGTCCCAGGTACTTCATCGTCGACTCGACTCCGATGCGAACCCCTCCTACCGTTATTTGGGAACCCGACGGTGGCGCATTCCGAGGACCATGAAAACACATGGCCTCGGACTTGTGTAGGGCCATCTCGAGTCCCAACTGCCGGATCCACTCAATGACTATCGCAACCCCGCGTGTCGCTAATTCAGCCGCCGCCTGGTGCGACCTCCCCTGCGCCAGGACCAGCGTGTCGTCAGCGTAACATACCACGCTGACGCCGCTAGAGAGGTCGGCGCGCAGCACCCAGTCGTACCCGATGTCCCACAAATGCGGCGCCAGGACCGATCCCTGTGGGACACCGCACGACATAAGTAAGTAGTACCTAACATGGCAATACCAGGAATAAGAAGCAAAACACTAAAATGCCGCTTTCAACACAATATGTAGGAAAGTAAGTACGTTCGTACATTAAGGTAAGCAAATGCAGAGTAAGTTTTACACATTTGTGGACAAGGAATGATAGAGAATAACGTTTTGCGCCGATCCTAAGGCTAAGAATTCGACGAAGACGAAGAAATTTTCTTTGATTATTTTCGAATTTCCTTATCAAAATGGCGTCGGATTTCAGTACGCGCGCCCGCGCAATGGGGACGGTCGCCCGCTGTCCGATTACAGAGAGCGCGGGCGAAGCCCGCCAGGGTCGCGGGTGATCGTGAGTCGCGACCCACGCGATTCTACTAGTTGCCCGCCGGTGCAGCGGGACCTGCTAATGCGGCGGGCGCGAGTAAAAATCGCTCCGTGAAATCTTAGCCTAAGTAACATTAACAGGAAAAAGAAGAAGAAAACATTAAAATGCCGCTTTCTGTAAGTTGCAATGCAACAGTAAGAAAGAAAATATACATCACGGTAAAAAGTACGTTCGCACATTTAGGTTAAAGTAAATTTCACACGTGTTTACGCTGTTAAAATGTGCACCTACGTAACAAAGAAATTACGAACCTACACCTGCAGCCCAGAAAGCGTGTTATCCAATAACATCATCTTTGGCCCCTTTACTTAATGACTCAACACTTTCGGACATTCATATTTATTTTATTTTCCGCGGCTAACTTACGTATTGTTATTTCATCGATGGTATAAAGAGATATGTGCAGATATACTGTTTTACACGGTCCGTTTTGATGTGTTCAGGTACTTGGTGTAGTTACGACTTCCGTTTTACTTTTAGATACTTTTCTTTGAAGATCTATCCAGCAGTGCGCTGCCGTAACCTGAGTTGATTGATTGTGGTCATACAGATGCCTGGTTAACTAACACTCTGGTTTTCTGCCCAGGTCTTCCTACTATTCCGGGACCATTTTGGTTGTACGTTAATAGACACTTTGTGCAGACCCAAGTAATAATAGATTATGCACGAAGGCGCACTTGCGTGTTCATGAGTTATCTTAGATAACTCGGAGTTAACAGCTAATTCAGGATTAATCAAAAAATTCGGACTAAACTTCTAAATATTAGGTTTACAAATAAGATTTACACAAGATGGCATAAATATTATGAAATCGCATCAGACCATCTAGTACTTATATTCATGTTAAAGGATCACCATTTTGCTCTAATAATCAGTATGTCTCATTTCGCTGAAGTGTAAACACTTGCATTATTTGTGCTCTGACTACGTCAACTTTTGTGCCATTTTGCCACCAGTGATAAAGAACGTGAAGGGAGGCCAGTAAAATTTAAAGACGACGAGTTGGAAGCATTATTGGACCAAGATTCATGCCAAACTCAAGAGGAGCTCGCCTTGGGAGTGACTCAACAAGCGATTTCAATTCGTCTCAAGGCCATGGGTATGGTGCAAAAACAAGGATATTGGGATCCGCATGAACTCAAGCCAAGAGACGTCGAGCGCCGTTTTTTCACGTGCGAACAACTGCTCCAAAGGCAAAATCGGAAGGGGTTTGTTGCATCGAATAGTGACGGGAGACGAAAAGTGGATCCGCTACGATAATCCAAAGCACCGGAAAACGTGGGGTAAGCCCGGCCATGCATCAACTTCAACGGCCAAACCGAATATTCTTAGCAAGAAGCTAATGCTGTGCATTGAGTAAGTTGAGCTACTCCAGCCTAACGAAACCATCACTGGGGAACGTTACCAACAACAATTGATACAATTAAGCCGAGCCTTATGTTCCTGTCGATGGCTTATGACCTGGCCGAGCAGCACTTCACTTCTTATGAAGAAGCCAAACATTGGGTCGATTCTTGGACCGCCTCAAAGGATGAGGAATTTTTTAAACGCGGTATACATAATATGCTACCTGAAAGATGGTCAATTTTTGTGAATAAAGCTTCAAAATTACGAAAAAAAACCTCTAAACTTATTTGTACGCCTAATATTTAACCCACCGATGTAGGCGAGTTAAGTCGCTAAAGTGTAGGTTAGTGTACCTAATTACCTAATGTACTAACTGTGTCTGATAACTTATTTTGTATTTTATATTGTCCGACGTAAGTGAAAATCCGGTACTATATCAGCAAGCAATATATTCATGAACTCATCTAGAAATAAATCAAACTTATAAAAAAGTTAAACATATTTTTCCATCTGGCGTTTTGGTCAAGTTTCCATGGAGATTAAGTGCAATTCGATTAAAATGAATTAACAAGTTATTAACTGCGAGTTTACAAACATTAAATATTTTATTCATATAACCCGAATACAACGTGCATGTGGGCATAAGGGGATAAAGCTGTGTTGCGGGTGCCGTATTGAATGTCGCTCGGGAGTTAAAGACTTGAATCCTAAGTGCAGCGAGGGATTCAAGCTCGCCCAAGACTAAAGCACCTTTATCCCCGAGGAGAATACTCTACTTTTTACACCATCTCCGAAACAATAAAAAGCAATAGTACAAGTATTTAATATAATTACAATTACAGTTAGTAGACCTATTTAAAACAATTCAAAGTTAAAGGTAATGTTTGATACATTATACTAGTTGCGGACAGACAAAGTTATATTTTATTCGGTACATTTATTGAAGTTGAGGAAGAGTTTACTTGAGTATAGCTATTGAGTAAAGTTTCAGAAACTTGGGTCTACTAAGGATCATTTTGGATCGTGAATGTTGGTGAAAGCGGTGCTTGTGGCAGCGGGCTAGTTGAATAGTGTTTTGATATAGATCGCACACAAGCGATCGATGCATGAGCGGATCGCGCGGGGCGCTATTCAGATGCACCATAGGCTATTTGGCTTCTTTGTACATGATACATGCCGGAAGTAGACTAAAAACACTGATAACTTCAGATACAGACTTGACGCCCTTTATAGTTTGGCATTTGTAAAACTTCTTTGGACTTTACTGGGAGTAGATTGTTGGCAATGTATACGTATGTCTTCGGATTTGTGCTCCGGAGTCAAATCACTATCGTCACTCGACATTTTTGTGAGAATTTGTAGTTTAATTTGTTGTTTATCAGCAAAGCGATTTGCAGTATTCGCGCTTTTTTATTTGTTCTACTCGTGGTGGCCAGTTCCATTTTCGAAGAATTTATTTTTTAGTGCAAGTCTCAATGGTAAATGCATGGAATTAGTATGTACTATGGTAAATGTTTGCATGCGATTTTTGCTTGAGGTAATGAGGTGCCAAATTCAAATCACATTAACGACCAGTGGGTAATAATGAAATCCAGTACAATATTAATACCCCATGGCTTTAATGACTTACTTTACATGACATAATTTGACATTGTCGAGCAAATGGTGTGAAAAATAGATTATCGGATACAGGATGAAATTAAATTAGCAACCGAAACTCCGCATGCGTGATGGGTAACGATATCTAAACATAATAAAGCAAAAAATAAATTAATTTGATGATTTTTTTTGGGTCACCAACCACAGTGTAGTTGAAATACCAATTCAAAAGTGAGTCTTTTTCTTTTGTGTAAACTTCACAGACGATATGGGTGTTGAATTCATTTTGCTTAAAGTCGCTGATTTACATAAGTATGATATTCGTAACTTTAAGGTACCTGCGGGTAATATGGGCCTCACATAATATCTTTCGATAACTCACGGAAGTAGGCCCATGAAATATCGAATACATAACTTTATTTATAACTAACTATGCAGGAAGCAGAAACTGACCCACTCTATTGACAAACTGACAAAAATCATAACCGTTTAGCATAAATTTTATATGGCATTTTAAACCCTTTTCTTGGGTAATAAAGTCGGATTTGGATAATTAGTTAAAACGAAATTTATGAATATAAATGGCACGCGCTGAGTACACATAAGTGCATGTTCAACATTCATCAAAATCGCTAGCGGTGTCAATGTTGGACCTACTTTCACGTGTTAAATATAATTTTAATATTTGGTGTATAAAATAAGCACTTTAACCTACATTTTAAATTATTCTCATAATTAAAATAAAGTTTCCTGGGTGGGATTGCAATTCACTTTCAATTATTGCAACAATTAGGTACCTACATTAAATTATTGATACCCCCTGAGTGTCGTATGATACTGCAAAATATGTAATACAGATAAAAAGTATGATCAGATATAAAATATGTAATATGTCGTAGGATGATTTGATAATTCCAATTTTCGCGAAACCCCTAGGGATACTGCAAAAACACGAATAATTAGACAATGGTCAAAACATTTCTCAATCTTACTGGAAAAAGATGGGGTTTTTGCAAAAACACGAGTTGCTCTAGTAACATTGAATATCCTTAACTCTTATTGGCTAGATTTTTGCTCACTAACAATAATCTTATTCTGATTGGTTCCTGGTTTTACCCTGTGAGCTTGAAGTATTATATCAAAGAGTTATGAAGGGTTAAAAATAACACGACAAACAACAACAACTTTCCCAAGGAACCATATTGTGTTGGAAATAAGAAACATTTTGACCTTTTCATTCAAAGTGGTTATCAGCTGATCGGGTTAAAGATAAAGATAATTTATTTTTCAAACGTGCGTTTACATAAACTGACTAATCAGACATGAAAGGTATTGAATTAATAGATGTTGTGAGCGTCCATGTTTTGCCAATAACGGCGTACAAATTTTGTACGTATAAAAAATTACATTTGATTGCATTTTACAAACAAAAAAAAAACTAAATGATTTATAATTAATTTTCTAAAGTACATTACAAAATACAAAACAAATAAATAATAATTGATGCCAAGATATTATACTATATGTTTATAGTCAAAATAAATTAAATTATGTCCAGAATATTCATTATTATGCAGTCAAAAAGAATCATTCAAAAGTCAATTGAATTAAAATTCACATTATTCAATTATTATTCTTAACTATGTATTATATATTAGAAGTCGGAATAGAAAAGTCCTTTTCATTTCAAAAATCTACAACATTGAAATACACTAACTAAAAATTTCTCAGCTTATTTTTGAAAAGTGACAAGGGCAGTTCTCTCCAACTTTTAGGCAATTTATTAAATATGATAGGAGCCATACAGAAAACACTTTTTCGCATGAGGGTTGTTCTCGCAGTATGAGAGCATAATATATCCTGCTGTTGTCGCGCCTATTACGTGGGACTACTTCATCTAGTCGTTTAAATCGGTGTGGATTTGTTTTAACAAACACAGCCACTCCTAAAATGTGCAGACATGGCCAAGTAAGAATTTTATTTTTTTTAAAGTAAGGCACGCAACTATCAGTTGGTTTAATTTTAAATATTGAACGAACGCATCTCTTTTGAGCCTTGAGCACCGTGTCTTTTTCTGTTGAGTTGTTGGTTATTTGTATTAAGAGGTTTTCTTTATTTTCCGTTCCTTGGACAAAGTTGTTCGTTTTCATGAACTGAGTAAGTATTTTAAGTTTCGCACGTTATTTATCGTGTTTTGTAGAATAGTTATTTTTCTATTAGAAAATAAAAATGCGTGAATGATTGTTATTTAAGACGTCAACCAATCAGAGAAGGTCCGGCCAATAAGCGTTCTTATTTCATAATAGCTGACGTTTCATTTCGCAATATTACTAGAGCGACTCGTGTTTTTGCAAAAACCCATCTTTTTCCAGTAAGATTGAGAAATGTTTTCACCATTGTCTAATTATTCGTGTTTTCGCAACATTCCTAGGGTTTTCGAATTCGATTTATCAAATCATCCTATGACATCAAAGAGTATCATATAGTCATTGTACGACATACATAGGTGAATTTTTCAAGTGGGCGTGGATGGCCAAATTTGAAACTATGAGGAATATGGAAAAGTACTCAAAGGAGTCTGAGGCTTGATTTTGATGAAAACTAAAAACCATTGTATTTTCGAAAAATCAATATTTCTAGCCAGGAACCGAACCCGTTGATTTTGAAAAAAGAAACACTCACAGTATTATTACACCATTCGCTAGTGTCGCTAATAAGGATCGAATTCTTGGAAGTAATGACATACGCCAAACTAAACACACTGCACAGCCTCCGGAATTTAAATCGAATTTAATAAACTGGACGGCATGGATCTGGCGACATGTGGTATCAGCATTATTATTAAGAGAAAAAGTAAAAATTAGTAAAGGATCACTTAAGACCAAATTGAAAAGTATTATACAGGATAGTTAGCAGAAATAAATATATTGTATAAGATTAAACCGTATCTAACAGTGTAATTTATGTAAAAGTAGTAGGTATGTACGTAAGTTGGTTTATTGTTGTAAAAGAGCGCCTCTCGCCATCAAACGTAAAAGTTTGGCGAGTTTAGAATTAAGTAACACCTCTGTATTATAATTATATGAAATAAAAATATTAAAAAAAAAAGGACGGTACCACCTGCCACACCACGAATCAAACCATAGATTTATTGCAGCAACGATTTCCAGACCAAATCATCTCACGAAATTCTGATGTCAACTGGCCACCAAGATCATGTGATTTAACGCCGTGCGATTTCTTTCTTTGGGGTTTTGTGCAATCTCGAATTTATCCGAATAAACCAGAAACAATTCCTGAGCTCAAGGCCGAGATCCAGCGCGTCATCGGTGACATAAGCCACATCTTTGTCAAAAACTCATGGAAAACAGGGGCCATTTGCCGGATATTTTATTCCGTACTTAATCGGAACATATCTACTTTGTAAACTAAAAATTTTGAAATAGGTTTTCATAACGATAACGCGTTTTTCTTTTGTGTAGCGCTCCATTTTAATAATCGGAACAATCATAGGTGACAGCTGTAAAATTTCAGAGTGGCCACTTGCACGGAAAAAATATGTAGGTACTTACACGTAATTTAAATAATGTAGGTACTCTTATTAAGACACCCTATATAAGACTGCTTATCAATCGGAATCGGTTTCATGTTGACAGTTCAACAATATTCATTGCTTTATTTACACTGTTGAACAGATACATTCGAACATATGAAGCAATGGATTAGCAATTTGCTTCAAAATGATTCAGATTCCCATTGATAGTGTGTTACGCAATTAGAGTGCTGTTTGGTTGGTTTGTTTGCAGACCCACATTTTTAAATGAAGAGTTACCCAGGACTCCTTTATTATTCATCATCTGCCTAGCCTTTTCTCAAACTAGATTGAGGTCTGCTTCCAGTCTAACCGGGTGCAGCTGAATACCAGTATTTTACATGGAGCGACTACCTATCTGACTTCCACGACCCAGTTACTGGGTAAGATTGGCTGTCAGAATTTTGGGCCTTTGACGACCCGTAGGTAACGACTGTCAAAGATCCAAGAATGACAGCCGGGACCAACAACGGCTTAACGTGCTTTCCGAGGCACGAGGGGGTTTAACCTTATCGATCGACCCGTGCAGCGGTTGTTACTTAGCCACGAGCCCCCTTTATTATTACATTGAAATTATTATGTTACGCGGTACAGATATATATCAATATATATATATCGGCATATCGATCAATCATTAGAGCCTATCGCAGTTTACTGTTGGACATAGGCGTCTTCCAAGTGGCGCCACAAGAATTTCACCGATTTCGTATAAATTTGACTCTATTTATACCTATAAACCTACTTGTAGATGCATAATTAGATTCATCAATCGTTTAATTAATATTCATAAACATAACATTCTTAGGTCACCAAAATATGGATTACTTTTGGCTCAACATCTTTTTTTATAAAGTGTAACATTTATAGCGGTAGTTATGAATTTATATCCATTACATTGACTGATTAATTTAGATTTTATGTCGGTAACAGATATACCTATCTGTAAAGCGAGCTTCCGACCTGTCATGTCACCATACTACCATACTGTGTTGTGTATGAATAAGTCCTTAAACTCTAACTAGATGATTTTTATTTACCGTCTTGAAAAAAATTGGGTACCTACAATAGGAGAACGGAGTAGAAGCCTATGGCATACCTAGTTTTTTTTTTTTTTGTTTTTTCTATAGCTTAGACCCAAATTGCTCTATCAATAAACAGAAATTTTGAGAAAACTTTATAGATCGTTATAAAATATCGAAATTCAAATCATACGCACTACGCAGGGTGCGTACTGCGTATGATACAAATAAAAAAAAAAAGATTGAAAAAAAAAACTAGGCATGCCATAGGCTTCTACTCTGTTCACCTATTATGCCCTATTTTTTTTTTTTTTTAAGACGGTAAAAAGTATCACTCAGTATATTTACCTACATAAATACCGGGCCAAATTAAATTTGTTAGCGAAAGTCCGCATACGTAATGGATACTTATCAATAACTAAACATGTAAAATAAAAAATAAAAATTATTTTATGACTTTTTTTTTGGCGTCTTCAACCGCCGATAGTGTAGTCCCTTAAAATATTAATTTTTAATTATCGTATTTAGATATCGATACCCATCACATCTGCGGAGTTTCGCTAGCTAATTTAAATAAATAATAATAAAGAAATAAACACACGGCTGAATACGAACCTCTTATTTGAGGAGGTAAGAGGGTCGAATTCTGCCGTGCGGTATACAGCTACGTGTACACGTAGGTACACGGCTGAATACGAACCTCTAGGTACCTATAGTAGGTCTAATCCTGATAATTCGATAAAACATTATAATAATTATACAATACTAAAGTAACTGTCCCCAGATGTCTATAAAATACTAAGACAATGTTGATGTAACGAGGAAGTCAAAAAAGAACGGATTTCCTATGAGTTAGATTACACAATGGGTCCAAATTATCTGCTCAGTCGATTAGAATAACTAGATCCGCTGTTTTACATTTATCTACATACTAGCTGTTGCCCGCGACTTCGCCTGCAATCCATGATGAATAGCCTGTGTCCTTCTCCAGGTCAAGGTCTACCCATATGCCAAATTTCATCTAAATCCGTTCAACCGTTTTAGCGTGAAAGCGTAATCAACAAACACACTGTCGCATTTATAATATTAGTTAGGATAGTTACGAGGATGAAAAACCGGTCTATCGACACTCTTAGAATCACAAAATGTATTAGGTACTTAAATTAAAAAAAAAATACACTATTAAAGTTTCTATAATTAAATCATGATTCGAAAGACACGTGGCGCCATCTGTTATCATAAGAACGACGAGAGTTATTGTTGTTTTCCTCGGGAACAGTACTTTTTTTCGGGATGAAAGGTAACCTATCTCAGTGTCTGTACACCCGACAACATTACCCACGTACGAAACTGTCAAATTTTCCCAATCAACCTTGAACCTAATGCTTTAGCGATAAAGTTGAAAATATATTAAAGAAATTTGACAGATTGTAGTAGCTTGATGTGCTGCCGTCTGTACATGAGCAGTTGATTAGGCTATTGTAACTTTGTATCTACAAAGTGACCCACTAAAAAGTGAAAAATAAAAACAAATAAAAATAATAACTGATTTCTAAAAATACACTACAAAGTGAAAAATAACTTTAATTTTGGAAAACGGTGGAAAAATTTAAAATACAGATCCAATGACACTGACTTCCGAAATTAAAGTTATTTTTCACTTTGTGATGTTTTTCTGGAAGTCGGTTGTTTTTTTTTTTTTGTATAATAGTTTAAGTTTTATGCATTTTGGAAATCAGCAATACTTCAAATGCAAGAAAGTGCAATGGAATGAGAATAAAATTAACATTCAATCAAATTCAGCACTTCTACGTATCGTGCTACATACAGTACGGCCGATTTATCTTGGTCGGTCCGAACATAGGCACTTAGACGTTTCGCGCATGTTTTCTCACACTCGCCTCATGTCCTACAAAAAACTTATTGCGCAGCCTTCTGTGCGAAGTTGAGAACTGCTAAGATAAATCGGCCGCGTAGTGTAGTACCTACCTACTCGAAGGCCCAGAAATGTAGGTACCTTTACATTTCTGGTCCTCGCAGACGAACCTCAAAGCATCTGCTCATTAATTGCTCCCAATACTAAAACCAAGGGCTATCAACAATTATTTCAATGTGTTATCCTAACTAATTTTATAAACGCGAAAGTAAGCTTGTTTGTTTGTTTGTTACATTTTCACGCATAACCCACTGATCCGATTATCCTGAAATTTTTCATATACGTTGTCACGTGTACAGAAACGGAGATAGGATACCTTTCATCCCGAAAAAAAGTACTGTTCCGCAGGAAAACAATAATAACGTACTTCTTGTGATAGATGGCGCCACGTGTCTTTTGAATCATTATTAAGTTTAAGATGAATTAAGTTTTTATTCGATTGCAATTAATGTAAATCATCATTTTTACTTTATACTTGAATAAATTTATTTATTTATTATTGAATTATATTATTATAGAAACTTTAGTAGTGTATTAAGTTTTTTTTTTTTTTTTTTAAATTTAAGTACCTAATCCATTTTGTGAGTGTCGATAGACTGGTTTCTCATAATACTATAAATGTAAAAGTGAGTTTGTTTGTTTGTCACGCTTTCACGCTAAAACCGCTGAACGGATTTTGATGAAATTTGGCACATGGGTAGACTACGCCCTGGACTAGGACATAGGATACTTTTGATCCCGGTAATGCGTTCCTATGAGATAATTTCCGACAACAACGCGGGCGAAGTCGCGGGCAAAAGCTAGTTATTACATAAATACCATAACTCCTCTTACATAACGTTATTTTACTCATAAACGATAAATAAATAAAAAAAAAAACATTTTCACTTCGCCGAACACAATGTTATGTCAATACCGGCTTAACAGCAAAGTATTACAATCTGATGTTTTCGTGACATTCTGAACTAAACTTATTATACCTAGCTCAAAGCCCCAGATGCTAAAATTAACAATAATATAAATATTGAGATTTGGATTATCTTTCCGGACGCAAAACGGCAGTAAATTTTTTGACTTTATTTTAAGATTTGGGCAAGAACAACGGGCAATAAATACTGTTAAAGAAAGATAGCCATAGCTGTCACATCAAAAAATCGTTAACTTCTACGTTTGACGCTTCCACACACAGATTAGGCATGCAATTTCTTAATACAGATACATAATTAATTCATAAAAGGAAGCGTGCCTCTGACGGATGCATACAAATCACACGCTTGCTTTAATCAAAGCTAAACATCGCGTGGGCATCTAAAATGGCGCCTACGCGGTTCATTAATCATTTACTTTTTGATGATTGAAATTCGCAAACAAGCCGTGGATTATACGTGTAATTATGCATGCATCTGTCGCGTTTTCCTTCATAAAGCATATATCGTGTTGGATTAGTAGGTATCCATTAATGCACTTCAAACAAAAAATAAAATTTAGGAAACACTTTCATTAAATGTGTTTGCGAAGACAATTAGAAAATAGAAATAGAAAAACAGACAATATTTTATTGTCGAGGTAATTCAGTAATCAGGCACCAAGTTGAGACGATATGAGTAGCTTAGAATATTACCTACAGCTAGGTTACAATTTATTATTTGCCAGTGAGCCCCAATATTGACATTATTTATTCGAGGTTGAGGAATTAAATATACGTAACAGTATGGTGACAGATCAGAAGCTTGTTTTACAGAAAAGATGATGACGACTTTGGCACCAGTTGCGTATAGCCACTTAATAAATTAAAAAAAATGCTTTATTAATGTTATATTAAAGAACATAATTCAATTTTATGTCTGCAAAATAAAAATAAATATTTATATTTTTTTAGATAAAGCTGATATTGATTCGGAACACACCTAGAATCTCGCTCCGTACGTTCCGTTGTAAGGTATTTTCCTATCTAATAAGTGTTTAAACGATCTTAAATAGTAGGTATTATCTAGTCATAATAATGTTTTGTTTTAAACAGATTTTATATTTTATAACATTGCATTTAATATTAAATACAGACGCCGTGTGATGACGACTTTGGCACCAGTTGCGTATAGCCACTTAATGAAAAAAAAAAATATGACTTAAAAATATTTTGTTGTGTTTAAAACACGATGACATTTTTTTTCAATCTTCGTCAATTTTTTTAAATAAGTTTAAAACTATGTGTCTTAAAATTATAAAAAAGTACGAGTATATGAGACCGTTGCAGTAAGCCCTTTCTCATTCATTTGTCTTACGGTACAATTTGCAAAACTTATTTTTTAATTTTCTTATTTGGCCCCCAAAATTGATCTTTATATTCAAAATACATTTATTTACGTTACACGTTCGTTGGGTCACAGAAATTGATATGTGTACGAAATTTCAACTTAATCGGTCCACTAGATTCGGAGCAAATTGGCTGTGACAGACGGGAAGACAGATAGACACACAAGTGATCCTATAAGGGTTCCGTTTTCCTTTTGAGGTACAGAACCCTAAAAAAGATGTTGAACTAAAAATAAAATCAGTGAATCCGTATTTTGGTGACCTAAGATTGGTATATGAATATTAATTAAATTATTAACGAGTTTTAGTAGGTAACATACGTCTACGATTGAATGCAAAATTAGGCAAATAGATTTAAATAGAATTAGTCAAATTCATACGAAATCAATGAACCACAACATGGCGCAACTTGATTGAGGCCTAGTGGACTGCGATAGGCTGATTGGCTGATACACAATCTATTCTGTGGTTCATTAAGAGGGCTGTTGCGTTTTGTCACCTCTCTCGCTTACTCGTGACCATTTTTTTTTAAGAATGTTAAATGAAATGATGCTTTTTTTAAAAATGTAGTCAATTAGCGTACTAGTAAATAATATTCATTTAATAGGTAGGACACAACAAAAACACATTTTTGTTGTGTCAATTATTTCAAAAACAGATCATAATACTTATTGAGCTGATGTCATTACATAACACAATAGAATTTTGTTTTAAACTGACTAGCTAGTCTAATTCGTGTTGATGTTAGTTTGTCGGTGTCTATTTTTAAACTTTAGAGCAGGAAAAGAACACAAAAAATATAAATTTTGATAAATTACACTTATAAATCATGAGCAAGCAAAAAACCTCTTAAATATTAAAAAAAAAGATGCACCAAAATGTTGACAAATGACCAACGCTATAAAAATATCGTTTTAGCTAGTTAGATTTTTAGATAATCTTCAATGGTAGCAAAATTAAATGATGTAAGTATTGTAGAAATAAATATTTCTAAGACTTTTATTTAGTTAAGTACTAACTTTTGCCTGCGGCTGCGCCCGCGGATGTCGGAAATTATCCCACGAGAACGTACTACCAGGATAACAAACAAATAAACTTACTTTCGCATTTAGAATATTCGTTAGGATTTTAATCAAAATTTATTTTCAGACAAATTTAAAACAGCGGATCTAGTTCATCTAATCGACTGAGCAGATATTTTGGACTTATTGTGTAATCTAACGCTTAGGAAATCCGTTCATTTTGACTTCCTAGTTACCTACATCAACATTGTCTTAGAAGTTTTTTTATAGACATCTGGCGACAGTTGATTGACCGAGCGAGCGGAGTCTGGCAAAGTTTGCTTTCGTCTCTCAGTCTGTTGCTTCTCCTCTACAGGTCGTATTTTACAACCGATCTGGACGAAACTTGCTATAGGTACAGGTTTTACGACTTTATAGATTTTTTTTTTCGTCAGGGATTTTTGATTGGACGGATACTTCCTCTAAAAAGGGGCTACAGGAAATCTCCGCCTTATGAGATCCGATTTCGATGGTTCTTTTGACGTGAAAACTTCTTTTCGCTCGGTGGTGGTCACTGGTGGTAAGTTCAATATTTCTGACCCGACAAAAACGTGTAAGATTTCATCCGCTAATAACTACGAGACTTTAAATGCCAGAGTAATGGTTGAACATTCAAAAGATAGGTCATTTTTATAACCATTATAAGGCCGGATATAATTTGCCTATGACGTCACACTGCGATAGCACGCGCATGCGCTCGACCCTCTACTTTTCTTCTCTATGTGTCTAAATATCAATTTGTATAGCGCAAACACATGTTTAGCTAGATCAGTTATTCTGGTAAAAAGCACTACCAGGACCTAAAGAGAAACACCCGAAATATTGGCCAAAATAGGGTTAAAAATAAATATGATGTTGACAATAGCAAAATATTGTCAGATGTCGTCTCATATCGGCCGTAAATCTGTTCAGAAATAAAAAATATTATAATCGGCGAAAGCTTACTTTATAAGGAATGCAATGAGCGTACTAAGTCTAGTGTTAAGTAAATACAATGGCTACGGCAGTATCAGAAACCGTAGTAAAATTTCAATAATATGTTTTCATAAAAACAATCTGCGCAGACTCGAACTGCGCCTACAAAACTTTCTTCCCATTGTTTTTATTTGAAAGGTAGTAGTAACTTTAAATTGGTTTCATAAAAATTTGGGGAAGACCTAATGAAAAAAAAACACGGTAAACATCGCGGCACTTTAGTGGTAACTAACTTTAGTTTAGTACAAGTAGTAGTTTAGTTTAGAACAACTAGTTTAGTATTGTTTATAATGTTTTATCAGATTAACAGAATTAGACCTACTAATAGGTACCTAAAGGTTCGTATTCATGCAGCCGTGCGGTTAGGAGTAGTCATGAAAATGGCTACGGCTAGCAAGACTGTTTGTACATTTAACTGTTAATTGTTTTATCAAACAGGAAAACGCTGCTGCTCATCCTTTTGACTTAATTTCCTAAGTCACCAGACACGAATGCGTATTTTACCAACGTATAATACGTAAGAAAATTTGAATTTCGCGGGCTACCTGGAGCTTTCGCCTTAGTAACCCTTAATACCCCAGAAGACGCGCAGAAGTGTTATGTATAGGAGCTAACGGCACTACTTAGCAACATTGTGAGGCGCAATAGTGCAGAATAATTGGTTCTAACAGTTCGCCAACTGATCGCATACGTCACCGCCATAGACATTACTTCCCATGTTACGACTTTGAAGGCTCGTCGTACGAACAGCCTATGCCATTGGTTTTGGTGTTTTCCAACTTTGAGAGCATAAGCATAGACATAATCAGCCAATAATGTTCCCACTGCTGAGACAGGCCTCCTCTGTTCGAGAGGAAGTGGACCATAATCCACCACGCGGGCGCAGTTGGTGGATGTCACATGTACTGGAATGGATTAAGAACTGTAAGTATGGGCACAATTACAGATACCATGATTAATCTGTGAGCACCACGTGGTACTCGGTTGGCGTTTCTTAAGAGAATGTGTGAAAATTAAATCAGTAGTTTTTAAACTCTGTAGTAGGTAAAACGGCATACACACGGTCATTTGGTTTGATAAGTTGGAATGGCGTACTGCCAAAAAAAGAACGAGAGAGAACGTGAGTGTCGAATCACGATGTAAAACTTTGGTGTTAACACCATGGATCTGCCGTAAGCCGTAAAACCGTCATTATCTGCTTAGCTTTTTCCCAACTGTGTTGGGGTTAGCTTCCAATCTAACCGGATGCTGCTTAATGCTAATATTTTACATGGAGAGACTGTCTATCTGAGCTCCACAACCCAATTACGTAAGGTGTAAAACCAATCCGTGAATCGCTATACCTGTGAGGAAGTAATATTACAGACTTTTAAGAAGGATTTACAGCAGCATCTTACTGGCACAAACATACAATGCTGTAACTATGATTGCAAAACTCTTCACCTAGCCAAGAGACCCTTAAATTGCAAAGTGGCAGTTGCTGGAACGAAAATAATAATAGTAGGTCTTTACCTAAGAAATTTGCATATTTTTGATACCGACCAGTGTGAAGATCAATATCTTTCATTCTAACTTGACATTGGCTAAATGCACAAACCGTGCGAAGGCAAACGTAGAAAAAAAAAATCTTGCATTCTATTTACAATTCCAAATTCAAAATAATTTATAATATAGCATTTAAAAAAATCCTGTTGTTCATTTATTTTTCCGCCGTTCGATTTTTCTTTGATATCGATGTTTCTGTAACCATGAAAAATCGAAATTGCGCGCTATTTTCGAATACTCGTTCCATCGTGGCACCAACACAATATTAACGACGTGTATGGACAAGGTACCGCAAGTGAATGCACGGTGCGTTTTTGGTTTGATCGCTTCCGTTTTGGAAATTTTGATCTCAACAATGAGCCCCGGGGAAAAATTTCGAATCCAACAAGGCGGTGAAAAATGTCTTTAAAGAGTTTATCGACTCCCGTTCCCAGGATATCTATAGCAGAGGCATCAACGAATATTCATTGAAATGGCAAAAGTGCATCGACAATATTTCTTAAAAAAAAAAAATCGTTTGATTTTTTTCTATGTAAATCGGCAATTTTATAGGTAAAGACCTATATTATGGTAGGTAGGTAGACAGTGGTATTAGAAGTGTGTCACACTCACAACATTCTTTCTCATACCAGTTAAAATTATTCCAATTTAACAAGACGTGTTGCTCGTATAAAAGGAAAGCAGCAACGTCATCGCGCGGTTAGACGATATTTCTACGATTTTGACAACACTAATTGGCGTGCCGTTATATATTGTGATTCACCGAGACAAATTTGAGAATTACTCTTACTAAATAATCTTTATAGTCTATAGCATTCGCGTACGTAAAGATCAGCTGTTGCTAACTTTCTATACGTTCGATGACTTAGAAGACGTAAACTCTTAGATAAAAGTTATTTGGTAAAGTTACGAAAGAAACTATAATATTTGAAGTGTGATTATTTAGCGCTACTCATATAACTGAAAACCTATTAAATATGTAGATAAATGTTGATATACCTACAAGTAAATTAGCTCGGTAAGGTTATAAAAGTCAACAAATAATATAGTTATAGTACAGTATAATAGTTATATATATATATATAATAAATAAGTTAATAACCAATTCAAAACTTGATTTGTTGCCATAAGCATAACTGAATCGGGAATTTATAGTTTTCACTCATGTAACTTTATCTTAAGTCGATTTAAGTAACCAGTAATATATGCAGAATAATATCAAGACAAGCATTGCGGACCCTTAGAATCAATCGACTTTGCTACACATGTAATAGTGTAAAACTCTTCATCATCTGCCCAGCCTTTTCCTAACTATGTTGGAGTCGGATTCCAGTCTGACCGGATGCAGGTAAATACTAGTATTTTACATGGAGCGATTGCCTATCTGACCCCCACAAACCGGTAATACCGTTTGTAACACGGGCTTCTGACGACCCGTAACGACTGTCAAAGAACAACGAATGACAGCTGGGATAAACGACTAAACGTGTTTTCCGAGGCATGTAGGGGTTTTGGTATATACAGATGGTCACTCATCCACAGACCAACCGATCTAGCGTAGTTTACCCGATCGATCGACCCGTGCGACTGTTATTACTTAGCCACAAGCCCTTCAACAGGTATAAAACTACAAGGACCAAATGATAAATGATAAATGATTTTTATTTCTGTAAGTAGGTTTGTACAAACACTTTTACAAGTCAATATTTTTTTTTTAAACTAGATGAGGTCGGCGTTTCCTATCTGACTACTCTGAGAAGAAAGGCCGAAACAAACTCAGAGGTCACAGTCTCTTATAAAGTCCAGACATAATCTTGGTCACTTCATGTGAAGACCATGTAGATTGGTGTCTGAAATGGTCTTTTGAGGAAAGAACCACACAGATTGAGAGGACCTGTCCAGTCAGTGCACGCATTTGTCAGTAATCGCGCAGCTCAACTCAGAACTTAAGGAGCTCAACGATTCGACGAACAATACCAAAGAAAGGACATTGGGGTAGGCCGCATAGATTACTCAAACTGCCAGACCATGATTAAAAATAACTGAGAGAAAAAATAAAACAAACAAAAAAAAAAGCAATGACCTACATAGTCTTCACATTCACAATAAAGTAAAATAATATAATACTTACAAAGTAAATATTAATGTCAACATTCAGTATGCAAAAATAAAAATAATATAAAAATAAAATTGGAGCAGTTCAATCCCAAGCCTTTTTGTCCTCAATATAATCTTTAACGGTATAAAAAGCTTTCTGACACAACTTGCGTTTAATGACGCCTTTTGACGCAAATTGACGCCTTAGATCGTCAGCTAGAGCTGCCTTCTTCTTCTTTTCTTCTTCAATCTAAATGGACTCGGCTCAGAATTCGGCTACGTGTTTGACGCCATCACTAGCGTCCATCTGTTCCTGTAACGTGTAAGTGTCCCATCGTTTGTGGAACATCACCACATTTACACTCCGAGGTCTATGTAAGTCTATGAACCTCCACCTGGACAGGTTTTCCTTGCTTCGGCCAACCTGGGTGCGGAGTCTGTTTAAAGACTGCTAAGACCTTTATTATAGCTAATTATAAAATATTGAAACAATACAATATCAATCTTAATAAAAAACTAATGAAAAGTCATGGAAACTAGCATTAAGTGATAGTAAATGCCAAACGTTGTACGAGTATTGTTGCTACTTGGTAAGTGACCATCATGCTATTAATGTCTTATTCTTATAATATGTATGTCAGTCATTGCTGTCATTATATTGAGTAATAAGTGCTAAATTATAGCTTGACGCTTTAAGTTATGTTCAGTGTAAGATTAGTCCATAATATCGTATATTGGAGTCACCTTTATAAGGTAGTCGTAACTGTCTTGACCTCGGATTGCTAATCGGTAACGTGACTCTCAGATTTGAGAGTTAAATTGACTCCTAGTGGAAATCGGAAAAAGGAATTCCCAGAAAAGTAGTACCTACATACCTAGGGCTGTTCACCGGGAACCAGGTCAACCAGGAAACGGATGACGGCGCCGAAGTAGCGGCATTATATTTAATATTTGTTCGTGACTTGTGCTAATGTCCTTTTTGCCAATGTATGTCTTTAAATCCATCCAAAGGTTATTTTTAAAAGATCGTTTTAGCGATAAAACCTAGAGTTCCGTACCTCAAAAGGAAAATCGGAGCCCTTGTACTCATGTCTCTGTCTGTCTGTCTGTCCGTCTGTCACAGCCAATTTGCTCCGAATCTAATGAACCGATTAAGTTGAAATTATTTCTGTGACCCAAATACGGACGTATAATGTAAATGAATGAATTTTGAATATGGGGTCAATTTTGGGGGGCAACTAAGAAAAAAAAAAAATATATATATATATATATTTGCAAACTGTACCGTGCGATATATTAAATAAAAGGGCTTACTGTGAGGGTCTTAAATATTTTTTTTAATAATTTTAATATAAACTGTTTTAAAGTTATTTAAGAAAATAGATGAAAATTGACCATCCCCCCCCCCCTTATCTCCGAAACTACTGATCTTAAAATTTTGAAAAAAAATATAGAAAATAATTCTATAGCTATAGATTACAGGAAAACCTATAAGAAGTCTATGGTCTTAAAATAACATGATAAATCTCTCAATATTGTGCGTACAAACTTACATTTGTCCATAGTTAAACAAAAAAGATCCAACCCACATTAGAGGTGTAATGTGGGTTGGATCAAGGACATTTGTAGTTGGAACGTATTACGGAACCCTTCATTGTGCGTGGTCCGACACGCTCTTGACCGGTTTTTTGTTTTAGTTAATAATACAGTCGTGTTGAAAAAATTGCGCAGTATGTTATGTATGCTTTATACGTAAGATTTAATATTTTAACATAAATCTATACTAACCACACTAAGTGACCTAGAAATAAACGATTATGGTATAATTTTAACATTTCACTATAAAATTGCTCTCCTGTAAAATTATATTTTTTGAGAAAATATGTCTACCTTGTCGCGAATGAGCGACGTTTGTAATTAGTATGGTGTACATAATAGAGTATTCTATTCTATGACAGGAGCTATAGTTATTACTACACGAGCATCAATTTTAAGGAAATCACCATAGAACAGAACCGTAGGATTCTATGACAGAACAGAATCTCTCATGATGATGTGCCTTTCAATAGAAAATAGCCCTACGGACACAGACTAGAGATCGAGAGCCTGCGAGTTCGATCTACTCACGTTGCCTTATCGATGTGAACCAATAGTGGCAAAATTTGCATAGAAAAAATGAAAAACGCGACTCTACCTTTTATTTGAGCTTCTTAAGTTCTGAGTTGAGCTTCGCAGTTACTGACAAATGCGTGCACTGACTGGACAGGTCCTCTCAATCTGTGTGGACTTTAAAAGAGAGTTTGTTTTGGCCTTTCTTCTAGGAAACGCCGACCTCAACTAGTTTCTTAAAACATGATTGACGTGTAAAAGTGTTTGTACAAAAACCTACTCACAGAAATAAAAACATTTATCATTTATTATGTTATATTTTTGGAATGGTCACCTTATTTTAATACCCCACATGGACAAGGTACTAATAAAAATATATTTCAAGACGTTACCTACTTATTGACCTCTAAAATCCGCCATCGATAGAAACCTCATGTATTAAAATCTATCCAGCCGTTTGGATGCTTCAAGGGTATGAAGAATCCCACATAAAAATATATATATATCTACGTAGATACGCGTGAAAAACAAAACCCTTTCGTTTCTGTCGCGAAGTTTGGTAAAAAGGAATACATTTGCAACTGCAACCTAATTAGAGGTAACATTCAAAATGGCTGCTCATTATTTTCAGTCACTTTCATTAAACTGAAGCCACCTCTATAATGAATATATTATTATTATGTTACAGAATGTTAGTTTCATCTCACTATCTCACCTTTCTATCAAATTCTTAATTTTACACCAGTAATTACTCCTCTTATCTTTGAATTAAGATAACTATAGTTGCTAGACGTCAGTCATAAAATAAGGGGGTATTATATGAGCAAGATCGTAAAGGTACTATAATAATTACATGATATAAACTTCCTATAAAGACTTTATGTCATTAAGTTAAAACGAAATGTATTGGAACAGTTTTCCTTGTAATGAAAGATCTTTTACTTTCAATATTAGTTGTAATTAGCACTTTACCGATTATGATTAATTTATTATTAATTATTTATTTTTTTATTGGTTAGTGTTAAGCGTTAAGTTACGCGTAACTTGAACTTTAGATTGATGATATCATTGAAAACTCTTTGTTTGTATGTTGTTGTCACTATAATAACAACAATAGCATGTATTGTTGTTATTATAATGAAATACGAACAGAGTTTTCACTAAAAGTCTTTGTGTATGTCCCATAATAATGATTATAGTCTGAAATGATATCCTTAATTCAATTTTCTTAATTCACTCAAATCAGAACTTGAGTTGGCATTAATGTGATTAAATCCCTTAAGATTTAATGCCCGTAAGCAGAGGCCTTCCAGAGCAGAATAAAATGGGTAAAACTCGCAGAATTTTCTCAAAATTGTATCATTATCAAAGAAGTTTCCCGCACACAATTTTCTCAAAATTGTATCATTATCAAAAAAGTTTCCCGCACACAATTTTCTCAAAATTGTATCATTATCAAAAAAGTTTCCCGCACACTTAGGTATATTAAAAAGTTATAACAATGAACACCTACCTTTATCAATAGGGATGTAACTCTTCGGTCAGTGCAAATCCTTATTAAAGAGGGGACACTCACACGTGTACTGTTTTCACCGCTATCGTTAGAGATCGAGAGTGGCGCGTAGTGGCCGGCGCGCGCGCTTAACCGCCAATGCGCATGCGCACGTCACACACCCGAACGCTCTCCTACTCCTGTGCTTAGCCCCGTACCGCACCGGTGTTGAGTGATGCTTCCTGATCTTGTAACAACGTCTTGCAATTATAGTTAGGAGATTGACTTTGGTGATGTGTGATTGCGACCGCACAATTACATTTACATGGACAGTTACATGGCACTACTTTTTTTTTTAATTTCAGATAGTTGCGATTCTTTTCTCTTATTGGACCTTTTTTTTCGTTGAGAAATACTCACGCATAAAGCACTAGCACGAGGAGATAGTACAGTTATGTGGGACTCCAAACCACTAAAACTCCACTCCTCTGCCGCTTGTGGCGGGAACACGGGCACGCATTAGCACTCATCTACGAACCCGCCGCGGCTGTCCGTCACCGAATACTCCTCTGGGTTCTTATCGGACCTGTTGTGTGCGGGGTTTTTTTACTTGATTATTCTTATAGCGTGTCCTAGAGAACTACATACTACTTTCCTATTGTTAGAAAATGGACTCATGTCTTTTATTTCGATATTCTGAATGAGTAAGTAGTCTGAAAGGATCTCTTCATCTATCATTATCATTCATTAAAATTTCATGACACAGTATTAATACATGCACCCTGTAAGGGCACTTCAAAGGTTTCATATCATATTAATAATATAATATTTATTCTAATTATTACAATTCATTACAGTATACTAAACATTTATCAATAATTTACTACATTTTATTTAAAATAAATCATTATTATCAAATCAATTTGTTCATTAATTTTAGTCATATAGGTAAACATAATACTTATAGCATTTTAGTCATATTATTTCACATTTACGTCAAGCATTATATTACAAGGTCAATCAAATTTGTCAGCTTTAAATTCCTCAATGGTATAGTAGCTTTTCTTTAGTGAAAATTGAGCCATTTGGTATTGATTTTAAACTTTCCGGTAGCTTATTAAATATATTAGCTAGACTTGAATATGGGCTTTTCCGGATAAATTTTAAATTTGTGATGGGTAAGTATTAGTCTATTCTTGTTCCGTCGGCTATAGTTTTCATTTGAAGAGGTACCTATTTTTTCTAACGAATATACAACTTTGCAGTATACACAGGGTTATTGGTGAAACACCAACATCCTCTTAAGGGGTCATTGTACTCATCATTATGAACAACTTTTACTAAGGGACCAAACCTGTAATCGCGAAAAAAAAATCAGCTGTTCAGTACATTTATGTTCGCATAATTCGTCAAAATCTACTGAGCAGCAGATTTTTTTATTGCGATTTCAGGTTTGGCCCCATAGTAAAAGTTGTTCATAATGATGAGTACAATGACCCCTTAAGAGGTTGTTGGTGTTTTACCAATAACCCTGTTTATTGCTGGTAGTGTGAGAATTTGTTGTTTGATAAAGTGTGGCCTGCAACTCTCTCGTTGGTCTATGTTCATTAATATTCTGACACATTTCTTTTGCTGAATGAAAAGGTCCAAAAAGTCAGTACTTTCTCCCCACAGTATGATACCATAATTTAGCCAAGAGTAAGCGTACGCATAATAGGCAAATAAGGCGGTTTTATAGTCTGTGTTGCACGTGTTGCATTTCAATATGCTTAGCGCATAAATAAATTTGGACAATTTTTCTCTTGTAGTTTCTATGTGTTTCATCCAGTTCAGGTTCCATTATTGGTCCTTGTACCTAATTTTTACAAGCCTATGTAACATCGTCTTTTCATGGTTGAGCCTTTCCAATTAGCCCATTTTCTGCCATCCATCTAAACATCAAAGCTAACATTATATGAATCTGGTTTCACGATTCACATGACTTTCCTGTCATCCATAATATGCTTCGCTCAATGCGTCTGCACGTCATTATAACGCAACCGCCATGATTATGTAATAGTAATGTAATAATGACATGTATGACATTGCCACTTATGTCAATTTGACGTATGGTAATGACAGAACCATCGTTATAAGTAATAAGCGGCTGATTCAATTTAAACGGTGCATCTGTCAGTTAATCATTGCAATGTTAAAACAGTTTTTTGATTTTAAAGCATTTTGGCACGTTAGTATTACGTAAGCTTATCTCTAGTTTAAGAGGACGTGTATGAAATTTTGCTGATTTATATGATTTTACAGATTACATACTGTACTATTTCTATAAGTTGTACATTTACAGTTAAAATACTGTATTTCTATAAGTTTTAATCCACATCATGAAAGATCATTTCAATTATGATCATTTCAATATGAGGTACTTTTTTATTTTTATTATATAGTTTTGATTAATCGACCTAAAACCGGTGACTGTTTTGTGATTTCTTGCTGTAAGAGATTAAGAATATCATTTATTTACGAATTGTTTTGACGTCTAAAAGGTATGAAAAAATTACAATGTATTCTTGTGAAAGTCGTCTATATTATGTATGCATCACTTTTTACCATTTTCATATAAAATTTTTGAGCAATGACAATTTAACTTCAAAATGGGCATAGAATTTGCTTTTGATTTCGGCTACTTAGAACTCTCGTTCATTAAGTTAAAACAACAGAAATAAACTTCAGTTCAAAGTCAATCCATTACGTTAAAAAAAATATTGCAAAAAGTTTGAAATAAATGGCAATAAAAGATCTTTTAACACAACATAAATCTCGCATTTTAAAACTCGACGCAAAATAAAAATTAGTTCATTCATTAGATCATAATTGAAATGGTCTTTCATGTTGTGTATTTAAACTTATAGAAATACAGTATTATAACTGTAAACTCACGTAAATCAGCGAAATCGGCAAAATTTCGTATAAGGCCTCTTAAATTATTACCAAAGTGGCATCTTCCTAATATAATTCATAGCTACATATGTAACTTACTGAAGAGGATTATGCAAATTAATGATTAGGATTTCAAAGGTATGAAGATTCGTCATTGAGATGATGTAGCAGTTTAGATATGAGTTTAAGTTTGTTATTTATGAATTGACTCGTTAACTATTAATTTGTCGATGTAATAATTAAATGCAAATGAATTAAGGCAATGTACCAAAACAAGAAGGGCCACTCCATTTGCCAACCTTGATCCAATTTTTTTTGGTGGTAATTTTACGTAATAATTCTTAGAAGCCGAGAATTGCAATAAAACTACATGAAGCTTTAATGAAAGTTTCGCAAAGTATGTCACATTCGGATTTGATTAAATGGTGGAAGTGTTTTTTTAATAATTTCTATTTTGGACCCTTTGCATGCTCGGGAAGAAGATGTTGATTTCATGAGAATTATGCAAATATTTTTATAGGACTTGCATTTCTTTTCATAATTTATTATTTCAGGCATGCATTGTTATAAATAATTGAAATGTGAGAATATTAAAATTGCACTTATTGCACATAGTGCACTTATGTTTAAATGTTAATATTTAGTCGAAAGAACCACAAAAACACACTGCTAATTACTACTTTTTTTTTAAGTGGCTCTATCTAAACAACTACATTGCCTGTCAAAACCAAATAACAATGACAGTATCTAAATTGTTCATATTTTAACCTGCAGTAGCGGCTCAAAAATCGGTCTCAAAAGTTTGGTAGGTGTTACTCCTAATTTTGTGAGAGACGCTAACGCTAAGGCAATATTTTGAAAATATTAATCCACTGAAGCAAAAATCTGTAATATTCGAAGTTGATAATACTGCAAGTGGTGGACGCAAGATTTATGGTAACGGTGTAAATCACTTGGCTTTTATAGCTCAAAAATAGACCTTCTAGAATTTTTTGTTCAATATCATCATCTGCCTAGCCTTTACCCTACTATGTTGGGGTCGGCTTCCAGTTTAAGCAGATGCAGCTGAATACCAGTATTTTATATGGAGCGACTTCCTATCTGACCTCCACAACCTAGTTACTGGGTAATTCGATGATAAGACTGGTTGTCAGGCTTTCGGGCTCTGGCGACCCGTAACGACTGTCAAAGATCCACGAGCGTGCTTTCCGAGGCACGAAACGAACGGCATGTTATGTAAAGATGGTCACCCATCCACGGACCAACTGAGGCAAGCGTAGCTTAACCTGATCGCTAGACTCGTACTGTAGAATATCTTGTTAGCTGTTGTTAACTCAGTAGGTAAAAACAGCCAATTAAATTACGTGAATAATTTAAATATCTGACAGCAGTTTTATTTGCTTATGCAAATTTGCGCTTTCAGAGACTAGAGTAATTATTTTAACTAGTATTTTACAGTGTCAGACTTATTTGTTAATTCAAATTATTCTAAAAAGACCTAATCTGAGACAATACTTCTCTAACATAATGCAAGTGATTGTACAAACATTTGGCAACACGAGATTATAAATATAAGCCTTTTGAATATTTATGATTACAATTATATGTAATCTTGTTAGATAAGAGGCTCTTCATTAAATAATTACATTACTCAACAAATGGAGGCATTCAATTAGATTGTACTAATTAGTATCAACTGACTCTAGACAAGATTTAGTGCTTACCTCGCTAGAGAATATATCTTACTGAGACAGAAAGCGACCAGACAAATGTAGAGTGCATTCATACGCTGCTAATAATCATTTATTTAATATGAATTAAATTCAGTTATTTTAACACACATTTTAGTAAGTAAGGCACACGTGCACTACAAATAACTAAATGCATTTTGTGTTAAAGGAATTCAAAACATCATTCTATTTCTGTCAGTCGCTTGAAGATGACTGAGACAGAATTATGTTTTAAATCGTATTGATTTACTCTGGGACCGACCAGTTTAAAAAGGCGGTCGGGACATTATCCGATGCGGACGTTGGAGAACTAAATCAAATGTGAGTAACTGCAGCTGCATTGGCACACAATTTTTTTGAGTTAAAATAATACATATACATATCTTCTTTCATTCGGAAGGTATGACATGAGCACCTCGGGTGACGTCACTCCAATTTACACAGTTTTTTTTTAATCATAGTTTCAACACTTTTTAAATATTCTTTTCTTCCTTGTACAGCTTATATGCGTTATTTTTCTGACTATAGTCCAAAACCCTAACCTGCTTGTACGGCATGAGGAAGCTGGGGTGACGTCACTCCAGACGTCGAAGTTATTGTGGCAGCTAAATTAAGGCTGGGAAAATTAATTGCATCTATTGTGCCTTAAATATCGGCATAGGTTTATTATATCATCTATGAGAAAGCTCTAGCTACGCACAGGAGGACTGAGTGTTTTGGCGCAACTCGAGAGAGACTAATATTATGTCTGGCATCGAACTGCGATAGGCTGAGTTGATTAATCGTTTTTTAATAGCTGCCAATCAATTCGAGTACGTCCATGACCTAGCCAATTAAGTATCATTTTACTATCACATAACCAAATGCTTGATACAAAAAATACATCTTTAGTACATACTACGAACGAACAATCAAGTCACAGTGTAAAAAGATAGCAAAGCCATTGAGTACACCGACATTATTAGCATAAATACTTACACTGCGTGCTATCTCAGCCTATAATGGCGTTTATCGTAATATTTCCTGCTATAAAACAGGACTCAAATAGAAAGTACAGTATATAATTTTGCTTGCAATTGATCTTGATGTGCGTACGAGTACATAAAGATTTGTATCACCTATAGGTTGTAATGCGTTGCGGGAGAATGGCGGCCACACGTCACGACATGGTTGTCTTCATTGGTAATTGAACGTCTGGCTGTTAAGTATCAACTTTGAAATTAATTAAAATGATAGGAATATAACTTCGGTATTTCATTCGTATTGTGTAGTTGTGCACTGCTGTGTTTGCGTAGTTTTCAATGCACACACAGTGGCAACGTTGCGATTCGTTTAATAACGGTTATCAATCTTTGGTTTTTAGCATAAATTCTTACAGTGCACTTTCATCAAACGTCTGCTAGCTACATACAAACGATCCAGTTTTACCATTTTGTATGGCATATACTCATATAGTAATGTGCTACTCTGTGGTTTTCGTACTGGCCTTTTTTTCCGTGGAGAAACGCTCAAGCATACTGCGCTACCACGGGGAGATAGTGCAGTTATGTGGGACTCCAACCCACTAAAACTCCACGGTGTCGTCCTCTGCCACTACACGGGCACGCGTTAGCACTCACCGCGAACCCACCGCGGCTGTCTGTCACGGCTGTCCGACCCTCCTCTGGAAAGCACCTTCCATCACCGGCGCACAAGAACACTTTGCGCGCTGTTTTTTTTTTTAATTTTCGTACTGGTCTACTGTATTTAAAAAATTCTAACCCCTGCTTTAAATACTTAGGATCGAAACATACTATTTACTTTCAAAGTTATATTACCTACCTAGACGTCTTCTGCCTGTTCCGATCCAAAGTTACAAATTAAATTAAAAAAAAACCGGCTTCCAAAAAAAAAACTTATTTCGGACGTTGGTGTCTTTGGATCTGTATTTTAGTTTATTGCCACCGACTTCGCAAACTAAAGTTATTTTCCACTTTGTTGTGTTTTTTTTTGGCTGTCTGTTGTTTTTTATGACGAATACTATGACATACGAATAATTGACAATATACTTAAAAAAAATATAAACATCCCAACTGAGAACCTTCTCCTTTTTGGAGATCGGTTAATAAACAATAAAGCTTAGACAGAACATTTTAAATAATGCCTAGTCACGTAATGGCTTCACCATTGCTGTAACTGTGTTGTGCTCTTTAATGATGTCCCTGATTTCAGGACGCCCGGAAGTGATTACACAGTAAATCATACAATCTCATAAAGTAATCGATTTTTGTATTATCCGTTTATATAACCGGTGAAGTGGTAATTCACGATCACATTGGTTGTGCGGTTAACACGATTTAAGGTGAAGAGTTCGCTGTATGAAAATCCTACTAATATTTTAAATGCGAAAGTTTGTGAGTATGGATGGATGTTTGTTACTCTTTCACGCAAAAACTGCTAAACGGATATTGATGAAATTTGGTACACAGATAGTTTATAACCTGGATTAACACACAGGGTACTTTTTATCCCGACATTCCTACGGGTTTGAGACTTACGCAGGTTAAACCGCGGGGCGCTGCTAGTCTATTCATAATTCTTAGAATTAAATTCAGATACCAGTATTACTAGGAACATCCTTTTTGCCTTGTCTTGTCAGTCTCTCATCAGTGCTCCAAGGTAATCATTATCATCCAATGGTTATATTTTTTTTTTAGACTACTTTGTCCCACTCCTGGGCAAATGCTTCCCTCCACTTTTTCCTTCTTTCTTCCAGTTTGGACGGAACCTATCCAGCTCTGACTGCCACTGAGCTCAGACTTCCACGACCACGACCTTCTCACTGTCTCAGGACGCCAATTCTGAACTATCATATTATTGCAGTAAAATAATTTTACATGTAAACAAAGACGAAAACATCACCTTAAATACAAGAACTGCTGTAAATATAATTTAACGTGACGTCATTGACACACCTTTCTACATTGGCTTGTGTTTGATAAGTTGTGGGTATTGAGACCACCATAATGGTAGATAGGTACATAATCAGCCTGTATTGTTCCCACAGCTGGAACACAGGTCTCTAGGTGAGAGGGTGTAATCCACCACGCACGCCCAGTGCCGGTTGGTGGATGTATCTTCTAATTTAGAGGGTTCCGTACCTCAAAAGAAAAAATCGGAACCCTTATAGGATCACCCGTGTGTCTGTCTGTCCGTCTGTCACAGCCAATTTGCTGCAGATCTAATGGACCGATTAAGTTGAAATTTGGTACACTTATGAATTTCTGTGACCCAAACACGGACGTGTAACTTAAATAAATGAATTTTGATTAGGAGGATCAATTTTGAGGGCAAATAACAAAGTTTAAAAAAAAAGCTTCGCAAACTGTATCGTGTAAAAGGAAATGAAAGGAGGGTCTTAAATATATTCTTTTTATAATTTTAAAATAAATTGTTTTAAAGTTATTTAAGAAAATAGACGAAAATTGATCATTCCCCTTATCTCCGAAACTACTGAGCTTAATTTTTTTTTAATAAATATTAGGTTGGGGAAAAAGTCTTGTCGCATTATAGTATGTATGAACTTGTAATAAAATCTCTTTGGCTTTACTATTTGTATCTGGCTGGTTTTGGTATCATTGAAAGTTTAAATTTTAAAGAACATAATTCCAAATTCAAATTAGGAAAATGTGTGATTTTCATTTGTTTTTCGTACCGTCAAGATGAGTGAATCTAATGAAGAAATTCGATACATTTTAAAATTTTACTACAAAAAAGGTAAAAATGCAACAAAAGCCGCGAAAAAAATTAGCGATGTTTATGGACCTAGTGTAGTGTCTGTGAGAGTAGCACAAATTTGGTTTAAGCGTTTTCAATCCGGAAATTTTGATGTCAAAGATGCACGTCGTCGCTCTGGTCGCCCTATTACGGATAAAATGGATGCCATTTTTGAAAAAGTGGAGCAAGATCGGCATATCAGTAGTTACGACGTAGCTGAAGAACTGGAAACTGGAACCACAAAACAGTTTTGGCGCATTTGAAAAAAACTGGGTACACAAAAAAGCTCGACATTTGGGTACCTGACGAGCTCACTGAAAGAAACCTAATGAACCGTGTATTCATTTGTGATTCTTTATTACGACGTAATGAAACCGAATCATTTTTGAAGAAGCTGATAACTGGTGATGAAAAGTGGATCACGTATGACAAGAACGTGCGAAAAAGGTCGTGGTCAAAAGCCGATCAGGCTTCACAGACTGTGGCGAAACCCGGGTTAACTCGCAACAAGGTGATGCTGTGTGTGTGGTGGGATTGGAAGGGCATTATTCATTATGAGCTGTTACCACCAGGCAGGACCATCGATTCTGAACTCTACTGCGAACAACTGATGAGATTAAAGCAAGAAGTTGAGAGAAACCGGCCGGAATTAATCAACAGAAGGGGTGTGGTTTTTCATCATGATAACGCTAGACCTCACACATCTTTAGCCACTCAGCAAAAATTAAGAGAGTTTGGCTGGGAGGTGTTAATGCATCCGCCGTATAGTCCTGACCTTGCACCTTCAGATTTCCACCTGTTTCGGGCTCTTCAGAATTCTTTAGGCAGTGTCAGGTTAACATCACGAGACGACTGCCAAAACCACTTGTCACGGTATTTTGACTAGAAGTCCCAAAATTTCTATAGCAATGGGATCATGTCCCTACCTACAAAAAGGCAAAAAGTTATCGAACAAAATGGTACCTACATACTTTAGTTAAATGTAAATAAACTATATTAAAAAATGTTTTGAATTTTCTTAAAAAATGCGAAGAATCTTTTTCCCCAACCTATTATAAAAAATAGTTCTATACCTATAGATTACAGAAAAAGTTATAAGAGGCCTATTAAGATCTACGATAAGAAGCCTAGAAATCTCTCAATATTGTGCGTACAAACTAACATTTGCAGTTGGAATGTATGGGAGAACAAGTTTCTCAACTACATTGTTAAGTTCGTTCGTGCGTGGTCCGACACGCACTTTTTGTTTTTTGGTTCTAGGACATGCCGGTTTACTCTCGATGTTTCCCTTCACCGTTTTGAGAGCAGTGGTGATGATATAATTCACACAAAGTAAAGCGCCTGCCTGGGTACCCTAGACCTACAACTCGTAAGTCGTAGCCGTTACCACTGGGCCACCTCTGCTCCTAGATAAGTGAATGGAGCAGAATGTACTATCGCGCAACTTCCCGGTGGTACACTTTTACAACAAAATCCTTTGAACGACTCTACGGCTCTACGCTGCGTAATAGCGCGTGTGTGCGTGTGGCCCGCCTACATTTCATTTGTGCCAGCCAATTAGGGAAGTTTTAAGGAGCAAGAAAAATAAACGATGTCTTTGTTTTAGTTGCAATTTGCATCCGCGAGTGACAACACGCTTGTACTTGAACCGTTACGTTAACAGAAGAGCAATCAAAGGTCCGAAATAACACAGCAGGTTAGCTGTGTTATTTCGGACCTTTGATTGCTCTTCTGTTGACTTCTGCTGTTACTTTATGGACTTGAACGATGCCCTGTAATTTAAATAGAGACGAAAGAAATCACATTTTGGTTCTTCGCCATCAAGGAAGAAATATTTTACAAATAGTATATATATTTTACAAATAGCATTAGGTACCTAATGCTTATGAGGTCGATGAGGTACTGGAAACGGGGAAGGGTCTTATGGCTTTTAACCTCTACGTGGTTTGTCCGAGTTCCGTTACTGATTTTGTAAAACATTTGTTTTCATGAACAACGGAAATCATCAAAACATTAGATAATTCAGAAAGCTACATGTTTCACGCAAACGCATTTTGTGATGTCTTCCCTGCTACAACTTTTTAATCTTGGCAAGGCTGTTTGTAAATAAATACATACTTATATGCTGACACAGATTATGTACAGTACAACTATTTTCTTTAATGTCCCTCGGCAATCATCGCATTTCCGAATACAAACGAATACTAATTTCCATGTTCATCTATTATTAGATTTATCGTGTATAATAATTTATTTCATCATCTTCCTGCCCTTATCCCATGTTACTTGGGGTCGGCGCAACACGTTTTCTTTTTCCATTCTCCCCTGTCAACCGTCACACTATCATTCACTCCCTTCTCTTTCATATCATTCTTCACACAATCCATCCATCTTTTCTTCGGTCTTCCTCTCCCTCTCCATCCATCAACATGTATATTCATCACTCTTTGAGTCACATGCGTTTCGTCCCTTCTCATCACATGCCCATACCAAGCCAAACGATTTCCTTTCAACTCTTCTGTCACTGGCGCCACTTTCAAACTTCCTCTTATATACTCATTTCTTACTTTATCCATTCTCGTCACTCGACACATCCATCTCAACATTCTCATCTCCGCTACATGCAATCTTTTTTCATCCGTCTTCTTCACGGCCCAGCATTCAGACCCATAAAGTACGACAGGCTTTATCACGGACTTATAAATTTTCCCCTTTAACTTGAGGGGCGTCCGTGGGTCGCAAGTTGTTCCTGTGACCTGTCGCCATTTCATCCATCCTGAGTTGATCCGGTGCGTTACGTCTCGGTCTACTTCGCCATTTCCTTGGACAAGTGACCCGAACCGAAAGTCGGAACAGATCGATAAGGGCGTTCCGGCGAGAGATATGGGCACAGGACTGGAGAGACCGCTAAAATCACAAAACAGATACTCAGTTTTGGTCCGACTTACTCTCAGGCCAACGGTCTCGAGTCTTTCCCACCACACCTCCAATCTGCTCTGGACCTCTAAGCCGTTCTCGGCAATCAGCACAATGTCATCAGCGAACAGCATACACCAGGGAGCCGCTTCCTGGATATCAGATGTAAGAGCATCCATTATCAGCACGAAGAGGTAAGGGCTGAGTGCTGATCCCTGGTGCAAGCCGACTGTAGACCGGACTTGGGTACTGCATCGGTTGTACATCGCTCTAATCAACTGCACATACTTCCCTGGCACACCTTTCTCCTTCAGCGCCCACCACAAAACTTCACGAGGCACTCGGTCGTATGCCTTTTCGAGGTCAACAAATACCATGTACAAGTTTTTATGCGCACCTCTCTCTCTCTCTCTCTCTCTCTCTCTCTCTCTCTCTCTCTCTACACGTATAATAATTAATTTATTTAATTAAGTAGTTAATTAAGGTGAACCAACAGTTGTTACAGATATACTACAGATAGGAAAATACAAGTATTTGTGTCTTAAATCTAACTGCACAAACAATTACAGGCAAACACCACAAGCAAAGTGTTCTTTGTATCAACATCAGTAACAATAATAATTTGAATTCAGAACCATTGAGTTATAATGTACTACGTACACATTATAACACAATGTTCAGAGCTAAGTATTTTATTGTTGCTCAAATCAAAACAAAACAACAATAAAGTACTTGCTCTGAATTCAAATTCTTATACACGCTAAATCTAATAACTGATGGACATGGAAATTAGTATTCGGAAATGCGATGATTGCCGAGGGGCATTAAGAAAATAGTTGTATGTACAGTAAATGAATACCTAATTCCATTAAGGCCGCAGGTAGACGTCGCGAAAAATTCGCCAGCACACACGGCGCAGGCGATGGTGGGCAGTGGTGGCGTGAAGAGGGTTCTTTGATAAATCAACTTTACGTAGTTGCTAGAAAGCTTGTTTTACTAAAACAGCAGATGCGCTGCGCGATCACCAGGTGACGAAATAATTCATGTCATCAAAACGCGCCCTAAGTCCTCCATGTACTAATAAAATAAATAAATAAATTAAAAATAAAGGATTGACAGCCCAATGCACCACTATTTTAAACAACTCAAAATACCGAATGATGTGAATATGTAGCGGTCACCAAAAACTTACAAATCCGCTAACAAGCTACAACATGACTATCTCGTCCTACTCTAAATCTGTGATCTCGTCGGTAACCTTTTACCTACGAGCCCCTCTACAGACATAATTATGCCATTTTATGTTTTCTTATGACCCACTAAACATATTTATGTTTTGAATACATTAGTTGAATTTCGTTATAAGACACAGACTGTCCTTGCCTTCTTTTTAATGTGTTAAGTCATTTTCGATACACGTAATCGTGCATATTTATTTCTAAAATAATTTAAAAACTTGGTTTTTTCATCAATTCAAATCACTTTACTGTAAATTAGCAAAACATCAGAATACTCTTTATTTGTAGTGATCCGTACCTCAAAAGGAAAAAAACAATGGATTAGGATCACTTGTGTGTGTCTGTCTGTCCGTCTGTCACAGCTAATTTGCTCCGAATCTAATGGACCGATTAAGTTGAAATTTTGTATACATATGTATTTCTATGACCCAAACACGGACGTGTAACATAAATAAATAAATTTTGAATATGGGGGTCACTTTTGGGGGCCAAATAAGAAAATTAAAAAAATAAGTTTTGTAAACTGTACCTTGTGACATATCAAATGAAAGGGCATACTGTGATGGTTTCAAATATATTTTTATAATTATAAAATAAAGTTATTTGAGATAATAGACGAAAATTGACCATTTTCCCCCTTATCTCCGAAATGGAAAAAAAAAATACAAAATTTATAAGCATTCTATGGTCTTGTAATAACATGGTAAATCTCTCAATATTGTGCGTACAAACTTACATAATATATGCATTTGGAATGTAGGAGAGAACATGTTTTTCAACTACAATGTTAAGTTTGTTCTTGGGATAAATTCATCCCAACTATGGAACCTTCCATTGTGCGTGGTCCGACACGCACTTGGCCGGTTTTTGACACTGGTTTCTGAAAACTGGTTAAAATCTGCTGCTAAAAAGCCGTGACAGCTGGATTTGTTCATACTTATCTGATATCTATCTACCTTGAATAGAACGTATTTTTGTGCTAGTCTGTCTACCTACGGGCAAAAACCCTACGGAACCCAACAAGTAGGATTAGAAATAATTTTTCACACCACCCGGACCACAGGACCTAAAGCGCGGTCACTGTCAGACTGCATAGAAAAGAAAGAGAAGCGCGATGACACAACGCTAGTAATTTATTGCAAATGCTGGTAATTTATTGCAAAATATGAAGCAATCATGTATTTACAAAAAACCTACGGATTAGACTAAAAAAATAAAACACTATTATGTTTATATGTTGTTTGTAGAATAATCTGACAAGAAACCAGAATGATTGCGTGGATATTAATTAGTATGGTTTGTAATCGTTAAAATAAATTTTTAGAGGTATCTTCGTCTTTTTAGGGTTCTGTACCAAAATGGGAAAAAGTCCATCTGTCACGAGCGCTGTTTGCACATTCTCAATTTTTTTTTAGGCCGCATAGTTTACGACTGTTGATGAAAAATGTAAAAAAATACCGCTCCCTCCCCCCCCCCCCCATATCTCTGAAGTTTGCATAGAGAAAAATTTGAAATTATTCTGTCGGATAGAAGTTTATGTGAAGTTTACAGGAAAAATATAAGTAAGTATGTCTCTAAATAGCACACATTTTTTATACATGACAGTACGGAACCCTCCGGTTTCCGTACTGTCATGTATAAAACCGGTTTTTTTTCTATCGTATCAAATTAGTTGTATTTTGTTTTCAACACACTATCTAACTAGCATATATCCTGAAGAATATCATATATTTTTCTGATTTTTGCTCAAAGCTAGAATCCTTCGTTACGTTCGGGATTAAAAATAGCGCCCGTGACCTAAGATACCGCTTTATCCCCTTAGTGAACAATCCACTGTATATTGAAATGACAGAATGTATTAAAAGTAGGGTAATGTCGAGAAAATTTTACGACTGAACTATTTATTAACGCTTTCAGGGACACTGAACGAGACACCATAGAAGTTTTATTGTAATGACGTCTATGGCCGTTTATAGTACAGACGCCAGCACATCAAGCTACTACAATCTGTCAAATTTCTTTAATAGATTTTCAACTTTATCGCTAAAGCATTAGGTTCAAGGTTGATTGGAAAAATTTGACAGTTTCGGGTAGCTTGACCTGCTGGCGTCTGTACATTCGCTTAAGAATGCACTGAGTCATCATTGTCCGTCGGCCTAGCCCCGCCCTCTAACCAATCAAATCTTTTCAAATTACAAAGTCAAGTTCACAATGACAGTTGAAGGCATTGCTTCGAACGCAACGGTTGTGTCCTGTCATTTGTCTTAACTGATTTAAATTTAAAAAAATGAATACATATCCAATTCGTAAAAATAAAAGTGGTTCGATAATTCATAGTGGGGAAAGAAAAGTAATTTACAAATTTTTTTTTCTTAAACTTTTAAAATATAATTTGTTTGAATTTAACACCACTGTGAATTCACCTTTATCTTGCAGTTGCACTGATGACTCACTGCATTCTTAACGCGAACGAACTATAGTGTCCTGGAAAGCGTTAATAAGTATTAAAGTATTTGTAAAATAGCCTATTAATTAGACTCAAAAGATTAATTAGGATCAAAAGTTAAGGAAATTAATTTTAATTTCCTTTACTTTTATATATTGTAAACACGGTAAGCATTTGTTTTTGCAGCAATGATTATTCTAGGTAATTTACGTTATGTTGTTAATTTTAACATAAATAAAGACGAGGTAACATTAAGTACCCGAAAAAATAAATAAGGTGTGCTTTATGACATAAAGTGTAAATACTATGTGTTTTGGTTTTAGAATCGTTCCAACAGGTACCTGTTTTGAATGGGTAATTAATGATCTTTCTGAACCCAGAAATCGAATTCGAGATCAAAAATGTAAACAAAGGTGTTGCCAATGTAAAATAATAACCTCAATTGTGCAGTTTGCCGAAAAGTACTATAAAATGGTGCTAAAATTGTAGGCGTATCTTAAACAGTTAAAATACAATATTGCACACAGTTTTCAACTTCAAAGTGATGTAAGCTGCGATCCAAGAATAAAATATAACTGTTTGAAATAAAATCGTGTAATTTATTTTTATGCTACTGGCAATAAGGCAGTAGTCTTAAACATTTGGACTTCATTTAATGTTAAAAATATTATAAATCTATATATCCAAAAAATTCGATTCAAGTATTCGTCCCGTACAAACAAAATGGCGACCACTAGGCGCCATTTTGTTTTGGTCATTCAAAGTAATACTGTCATTCAGTTTCTGACGTTTGTCGTGATTGAATGGGACACATTCAATCACGATTCTGAAATTTTATTTGTTGTTAAGTTTTTCTTTGTTGTATTTTACGTTTTTGTTTATTTTGTTGTTGCATAAAGTAGTATTTACGCGTAAAAAAATAGACGCACCTTACCTATAATATAATTTACCTTACCTATAATATTAAGACTTATCTGAGGCTATCATATTTTTAATTTTGACACGCCAAAAATACTAAATAAAAAAACTTTTTAGCAAAAAATAAAACCGACTTCTAAAACAAAACACTACAAAGTGAAAAATAACTTTAATTTCGGAAGTCGGTGTCTTTGGTTTTGTATTTTCGTTTTTTGCCACCGACTTCCGAAATTAAAGTTATTTTTCACTTTGTAGTGTTTTGTTTTAGAAGTCGGTTTTATTTTTTGCTAAAAAGTTTTTATTTTTCACTTTTTAGTTGTGGAACCTACCCCACACAAATTCGAATACATAATTGAGCACAATAATTGTAGATATAGCCATGTAAATAACAGTGATAGGAAGTTATTGAAACACCATCACAACATCCATATAAAATAAGTGGGAAATATACGCATTATTGAATCTAACTCAAAAACTCCTCGAGCAGTTAATAAAATTTATATGGGACCACCTCGGAAGTATACCCTTTCAAACAAAAAAAGAATTTTCCAAATCGGTTCATCCGTCTTTGAGTAATCGCGTAACAAACATACAAAAAAAAAAAAAACATACACGACGAATTGATAACCTCCTCCTTTTGGAAGTCGGTTAAAAATAAAACTTAATTTGAATTACTTGGGAAATGTTGACTACCCCTTAACTGTCACTTTGACAATGACATTTCTTTGTTTACATTTTTAATTTCGAATTCGATTTCTGGGTTTATGAAAGTCGTTTCGTTATGCAACCTTCTTGAACTCATTCAAAATGACATTAACGGTCAAAATAATTTTAGGATGACATTATAGTTTTTTTTAGTAGGTATTTATTTTTTTGTCATGAAAAATGGCTTTCTTCTTAGGTTTTTGACTTAATCAGCCAGCCTTTTTAAATCGTGATATGCAACCTTCACAGTAAGGCTATTATCCTCTTGAAATCTTACAGTATTATTCATTATTAACAATTTTCTTTGAAATTGTTATTTTCCATTTTCTTTGATTGAAAATTATGCACCTACATTTATTTATGCAGGAGAATTAGTGAACAAATACGTACAAAACAATTTTCTCGTTCCTCGTGAAACAAAAAAAAACGGAAGTTTATATTTCAGCAAGACACGGAAACACGAAAATGTAATGCTCACAGCAGGCTTTTCTCAAATGCTTCATACATGTCGCTTAAAGCATTTTCACTTTCGCTCGCAGAAAGCGTACGCCTCATTGTTAGATGAAAATGTTGTCTTGTATATAAAGGAAAATGTTTTAATATTTAGTTTCTTGAGGCAGAGAAATATACCAACCGTATATGTACATGTAGGAACTGAAATATAATAAAAAAGTACCATAGGCAATTATGATTTTCTCTATACTTGCTTTTAAATCCTTTTTGGTATGATACGTTTTATTTTTATGTATTTGACAAATTTTAAATAAAATATACAAGCTAATACTAAAATATAACTAAATATAAGCTGTTAAAAATTAACTTTACAAAATTTATGAGGTGTTTCAGACCATCGAACTGATTAACTTTGGGACCAACTTTGAAATCCGCGAAAAAAAATACAGCTGTCCCATACAGTTTATAACAGACTTTAGTATGGACTGCCGTCATAAGGAAAAAGACGTATCTGACATTTTTTTTAAAATAGAGTTATTTAATTTCAGGACATTTTTTTTTTCTCCATTACAATTTTTCTGTAGATACGTCCTTTTTCCTTACAGCAGAACAGCTGACTTTTCGCGATTTCAAATTTGGTCTCATGGTAAAAGTTATTCAGTTCAATGGTCTAAAGCACTTCTTAAAGTTTGTAAAGTTAATTTTTTAACACCTTATTCAGGATGAAATTGAATTCATGGCAATGGCAATATTTTAAGGGGGTGTTGTACTCATAATTATGAACAACTTTTACTCAATCTGCCTAGCCTGTTCCCAACTATGTTGGGGTCGGCTTCCAGTCTAACCGGATGCAGCTGTATACCAGTATTTTACATGGAGCGACTGCCTATCTGACCTCCACAACCCAGTTACTGGGTAATACGATATCCCTTGGTAAGACTGGTTGTCAGACTTTCAGGCTTCTGACGACCCGTAACGACTGTCAAAGATCCTCGAATGACAGCCGGGACCAACGGCTTAACGTGCTTTCCGAGGCACGGAGGAGTCTCGGTATGAAAAGATGGTCACCCATTCACAGACCCATCACAGCTTAACCTGACGGATCGACCCGTGCGGCTGTTATTACTTAGCCACGAGCTTCTCCTATGAACAACTTTTACTATGGGATCAAACCTGAAATCGCGAAAAAATCAGCTGTTCCATACATTTATGTTTTTCTTTTTTTGTGGTGGGTTTGCTCTTGACTTTAGTCTAGGTCAGAGGTGACAGAGACAAAGTCTACGATGGAGTGAGCTTACCCAGAAGAAGCCTGTTCACTCTGAAGAAATTCGGGTTCGCTTAACTAGTCAAAATGTAGGATACAGCTGATTATTTTTCGCGATTTCAGGTTTGGTCCCATAGTAAAAGTTGTTCATGGCCCCTTAAAATATTGCCCACGAATTCAACTCCAGCCTGTATAAGGTCTATCTATTCATATGTCGGCGCTAGACGATGGTGTCAACCTGTCAACTCACACCTCGTCTAGCTCTCAAGATCACGGTGGTCTTTGTTAGCGCGCAGAGTATATTGATATTAAATAATGAATAATTTGATTCCGATAAGAAAGTCGACGACGACGTGAACTTAATCGCATTGAACGTGGCTGGGAGTCGGCGTGGTTTTCTCGTGGGAACGTTTCAAGACGAAGAGTTTAGTATCAGAGGAGCCTGGATCAGGCAGTCAGGTCCATTCAGTTCTGACCACGAGATCGACTGAGTGATCGACTGACTGACCCACGGACTCGTTGCGCCTTTCTATTCATTTAAGAAAAACGTAGATTACATGTTATATGTAGACTTTTCTAATTCATCATTCTCCTGCCCTTATCCCAATCTATCAGTCTATTTGGGGTCGGTGTAAAAGGCCCCTTTTCAGGGTCCCTTACCTCAAATGGAAAAAACGGAACCCTTATAGGATCACTAGTGTATCTGTCTGTCCGTCTGTCACAGCCAATTTGCTCCGAATCTAATAGACCGATTAAGTTAAAATTTAGTACGAGTACACGTATGAATTTCTATGACCCAAACACGGCCGTGTAACGTAAATAAATTAATTTTGAATATAGTGGTCAATTTTGTGGAAAATAAGAAAAAAAAAGTTTTGCAAACGGTAGGTAAGTAGGTACCGTGTGACAATCAAATGAAAGGGGTTAACTATGAGGGTCTCAAATATTGGGTTGGCACAAAAGTAATGAGACACTACAAAACTCTATAACATTTCCTTTTTCAAGTTAATTGTTTTCGATAATATTCTAGAATGTTGTAGAACATTCTAGATACTTGTGATGTGGGGTAGCCACCCACGCAATCGGTTTAGTCAGTTTGAAGAAAAATAGACGAGCGACAAGTTCGAACACATACTTATACGAGTACTTGTTAGGCCACAGTGCACGGGCTGCGGCTGACAATATCAACACTGCTTTGGGCGCTGGAAGTACAAGCCACGCGACGGAGTCCCGATGGTTTGACCGTTTTAAATCAGGAGACAGGAGCCTTGAAAGTCAGCCACGCTGTAGACGACACCGCAGTGAATGATGACGATTTACGCCGCGAACTGCAGTCGAATCCGGATGCTACCACTCATGAATTAGCGGAAGCACTTACCTGCAGTCACCACGCCGTGGAAAACCATCTGCATGAGCTTGGGTATTGAAAAGTTCTGGCTCGTTGTCTTTGGTACCGCACATCCTTTACAGACGCTAGTCATGCAGTCCGTGTCGCTATCTGTCAATCACTTTTGCTGCGACCCCGACGTAAAGAGTTTTTGTCTGATCTGGTAACTGGAGATGAATCATGGATGCATTACGGAAACGATACACGTCGTGCTTTTTGGCGGCCTACAGAAGAACAGCCCCCAACTCAACCGAAGCCGAGTCAAAAGAACCGCTTAAAAGTCGAAAAATGTCAAAATAATAATAGTTTTATTGCAGACTTTCTGTCAAATATTCAACCCAGCTCACCAAACTATCTTCTGCTATTAAGAAAAAACGACGAAGACGAGTCAATATAGTTTTACTACACGTTAGCGCTCGACTTCATGTCACATCTACCGTACGCCAACAGTTGGAGAACTTGGGCTGGGAGACGATACCCCACCCACCTTATTCCCCAGACCTCGCCCCATCAGGCTATCATTTGTTTAGAGCCCTGAAACAACATTATGCGGGGTAAACAATTTAATGATTGCTCTGATGTAGAGACGGAGTTGAACAACTTTTTCGAAGCACAGCCATCAGAATTCTGGGCGAAAGGCATCCAAACTTTGCCGGATCGTTGGCAAGAAGTATAAGATGCTAATGGTGATTACATCATTGACTAAGCTTTTTGTATTGTAATAATAATAAAAAATGTAAAACGTAAACCAAGTGTCTCATTACTTTTGTGCCAACCTGATATATTTTTTCCGAAATTACGGAGCCTAAAATTTTGAAAAAATTATAGGAAATAGTTCTATACTTACATAGGTAAGTAGGTAGGATTACAGGAAAACTTATAAGCTTATAGCTATTGCCCGTGGCTTAGCCCGCGTGGATGTCGGAAAGCTATACGTATAAACCTTCCTCTTGAATCACTACTAAAACTAAAAAAAAACTAAAAACTAAAACTATTGATAAAAAGTGCATTAAAATCCGTTCAGTAGTTTTTGAGATCATCGCGAACATTCAGACAGACAGACGCGGCGGGGGACTTTGTTAAGTCTAGTGCCTCGTCTAGAATAAAGTAATGAATAAAACTATCTAAAGTTTTAGTGTATTTCGCTAAGTCATTGACAAAATGAACTTTTAACAAGGCATTGAGTTTAATTAATTATTTATTACTAACTAGGTATTACTTTTCCAATTTATTGAGATGTTGCTCTTTTGTCAAATGTCAAGGCGTTATTCTTATAGGTCAAATCTATAATAATATCTATATCTTTAAGTACTAATATAAAGCTGAAGAGTTTGTTTTTTGTTTGTTTGACCGCGCTAATCTCTGGAACTACCAGTCGGATTAAAAAAAAATCTGTATGCATTTGATAGCCCAATTCTTGAGGAAGGTTATAGGCTATTCAACATCACGCTATGACACTTAGGAACCGAGCAAAAAGAAAAAAAAAGTAAGAACTCTTAGCAAAAACGAAGTAATAGCACGGGCAAACGGTGTGATGCGATGGGGTGGTAGGGGGGACAAGAAACATCACGCGGACGAAGTCGCGAGCAGAAGCTAGTACTTAATTATATTATAAATAAGAAAGTAGCTTTGTCTATCTGCTCCCTTTTAACACCGTAACGGCTGAATGGATTTCGATTAACCCGACATTACTACTCGTGTTGCGACGTACAAACAAACTACTCATACGCCCGCGCCGGCGAGGCGCATCATATTGTCTAATGATTTTATTCAAAACCTATAAGTATGATTGATATGTTTTGACCGTTTATATAATTGTGTATATTACTAAAAAGAGAAAAACATAATTTTAAATAATATTTATATATTTTTATTATAAAATCTTTAATCAAATAAATCTTAGGAACAAATTTTAGGAACTTAGGCAATTAAACATTCTTCTCATTAAAAATAATAATAAAAAACAACTTAAAGTATACACTTCTCTTAAAAAATAGTTAATTAAAGTAATTAACTAAAAAAAACTAACAAAGTAACAAAAAAATATATTTTAGGAGAATTTTATTAATAGCGCAAAACTTACATACAAGCTACTCATACGTCTTTGGAGCGCCAAGGGTAGTAATACCAAAAAAACTAGCACAGTTACCGTAACGCAACCACCGTCCTGCAACACGTGCTGGCGATGACTGAGATGTCCTTGAACGTGAATGCCATACACAGGTAGAACATAATCTGGGTTAGGACATAGGATATTTTTATCCCGGTAGTTACTACGTTCCCGTGGGATTATTTCCAACAGCCAAGCGGGCGAAGCCACGGGCAAAAGCTAGTAAAATATATTTGTATTAGTTTCAAAGTGAAAAACAACTTGTGCAGTTAATAATATAGGAAGTATAGCAACACTGTAATCCCCGAAAGGTTCAGCTGAGGTGTATCTACGAATAGTACACACACACATTTCGCCAGCTATGTTTTTAAGTCCTATGTAATAGGATTCGAGCCTATTGCCATTCAACTTGGCACGAATTCAGACTCCGGGCTGCCACTGTGAAATTCCTGTTGTAAAAACACAATGACACGGTGCCCGACCTCGGAATCGAACCTAGGATCTCATGCTCAGCTGCACTTGCGACCACTAGATCAACGAAGCAGTTGTATAGTATTCATTTGCTAGTAATACCTACTTATTTATTGCATGTCTGCGCCGAAAACCAAGTTTATTGTAACCGATCTATTTTAATTTGGGATATTATTAATTGCACATCAAATAAATAATCACCAATCAATTTATTTCCATCATTTAAATAAATTTTTACATCAAAAATACTGACTGCACAACAAATTAACCAGACCTTACATACACAATACTCGCACTCATAGCACATTTTGCTATAACATGGCAACTAATATTAACCCTGAGGTTAGGTTTGGTTAGGTTACTTTAAACCCTTTACACAGAGGAGCTCGTGGCTAAATAATAACAGCCGTAAGGGTCGATCCATCAGGTTAAGCTACGCTTGCCGGGGTTGGTCCGTAGATGGGAGACCATTTGTACATACCGAGACTCCTCCGTGCCTCGGAAAGCACGTTAAGCCGTTGGTCCCGGCTGTCATTCGTAGATCTTTGGCAGTTGCTACGCGTCGTCAGAAGCCCGAAAGTCTGACAACCAGTCTTACCAAGGGGTATCGTATTACCCAATAACTGGGTTGTGGAGGTCAGATAGGCAGTCGCTCCATGTAAAATACTGGTATTCAGCTGCATCCGGTTAGACTGGAAGCCGACCCCAACATAGTTGGGAAAAGGCTAGGCAGATGACACAGAAATAGAAACCCAGCGAAGCGGGGCTTCGTCGACATAGGATGCAAGAGGTATGAAGGGTAAGTTACAATAATTTGTTTTTCTCAAGAATGGTAAAAGGTAATATATAGGTTTAATGTGCGCTAGTCATTATTAGCTATGCATTAATAAAAAAAGCTTTACTTTAAGATAAAGAGCGGTGCGCCACGAATATAAATTGTTGCTTATTTACTTATATTTTGAGTTGAGTATTTTGCTGTGCAATCATTAATTTTGATTGGAATTCGGATTACTTTTGGATACAAAAGTAATTTTTTTGAATTGCTTTTAAATACTACCCTTTTAATTTACGCCATGCCGTGCTTCGATTGTAGATAATTATACTAACTTCTATGGAAATCGGCTGTCATGGTATGGGCATGTGATGCGGAGGAATGAGGAAAATGTCATCAGGACAGTTTTGAGCATGAATGTCGATGGCTGTATGAGTAGGGGAAGACCAAAAAAACGATGGATGGACTGTGTGAAAGGTGATATGGCTAGAAAGGGAGTGACTATCGAGATGACGACTAATAGAGAATTATGGAAGAAAGAGACATGTTGCGCCGACCCCAAATAAATTGGGACAAGGACGGGAGAATGGTGATGACAATATACTAACTTCATCAGTCTTCCGTCAGCCTGGACTAGCTAGATCTGCCACCTTTGTTTCATAGAAACATAAATACAAAATAAAATGCATCACAAAATCAACCAATCTGCCTAGCCTTTTCCCAACTACGTTGGGGTCGGCTTCCAGTGAAACCGGATGCAGTTGAATACCAGTATTTTACATGGAGCGACTGCCTATCTGACCTCCAACAACCCAGTTACTGGGTAATACGATACCCCTTGGTAAGACTGGTTGTCAGACTTTCGGGCTTCTGACGACCCGTAACGGCTGTCAAAGATCGACGAATGACAGTCGGGATCAACGGCTTAACGTGCTTTCCGAGGCAAGGAGGATTCTCGGTATGAAAAGATGGTCACCCATCCACAGACCAACCCCGGCAAGCGTAGCGTAACCTGATATATCGACCCGTGCGGCTGTTATTACTTAGCCACGAGCTCCTCAAATAAAATGTATCACATGATACTGATTATGAATTTTGCATACCATATCGAGATCAAAACAATTTTTATTTTATTCAGAATTAATTTCGAATTATTTAAATTCGAAATTAATAGGTAATTTGAAATTCTTAAAATGAAGATAATAATTATAAAACTTTGATGTCTAGTCGCAAAGAATAATCTAAACTTATGAAGTTTTTTTTATCTCACTTTAATATCGGTTCTGTTTCTCATCAACTACACTATTTAAATGATAAAAACAGAATATTCAGTAACACAGTTATTAATAATTGTGTTACTAAATAATGATAAGAGCCAAAAACCAAAGAGTTACATGGTGTGCAGTCATTGGAACCGAGTCTATTGACGAAGCACTGCCACTGTCGAACGACAGTTATTTTATTAGTAGCCATTAAGGTCGATTACGTCGATCTTCATATATGTATTTGACACCGAATCAAACGAAGCGCAAAGTGATCAAACACTCTTTGTTATCCACTCTGGAATTCGTAACCCGAGCCCCAAAATACAGACTAAGGCCTGTGTTCACCAACATTCAAACCACTGGTTAGGTATTTAAACAGTGGTTTTATGTCAAATTTGGAAGGAAGTTTGACATAAACCAACTGTTTAAATACCTAACCGGTGGTTTGAATGTTGGTAAACAAAGCCCTTACTGTCTAGTTTGGGGCTCACTGGTAAATAATATATTGTAACCTAGCAATAGGTAATATTTTAAACTACTGTGAACCTGCTTACGGTATTACCTGGACATTAAAATATTTACTATTTGTATTTTCATCGCAAAATTATAAATCAGAATTCTATCTAGGAGGATGCTACAATATACTATTAAGTCACTCAACAGTTTCTTTTAATTTAACTTTGTGTTTGATCTTCAGTCCTCTAATCGGAGTGCTGAAATACGGTTGTTTCCGCCAATTTATCATATAATCAGTTTTCATTATCAGACCTAGATGCCCTCAGAGATTGTACACCTACATGATCCAAAATATTATCACAATTATTAACAACCTCTTTTTTCATTTGCAGGTATGCGAATGCTTCATAAAACTTCAACTACACGGTCTACATTCGTCGTAGTGAGGCGGTACGTTGATGCGTCGGCGCAGATCTAGCCGCGACCGAGTGAAAGTAAAACTCAGCCGTTTACTGCCACCAACAGAAATTCACTTACATTGGAGACCCCACGGACCGAAGACAAACTATAAAATTCAGAAGTATAGTGTTAATCCATAGGCACAACAGCAAACACAATAATAACAACCTTCGTCAGTTATAATAAGTTTTAATTTTGTATGAACAACAAATTCAACTTTGACGAAAAGCTTATTTGTTGTTCATACAAAATTAAGACTATTCATGGGCATCCTTTTAAGGGATCATTATGAACATCTTTTACTATGGGAGCAAACCTAAAACCGCGAAAACAAAATTTCAAAATTTCATCCTTATAAAAGTTCCTTCAAGTTCCTCTTAAATTCTTTTGTTGTCTGTTACTACACCGTCGTTGACATAATAAATTATGTACAGACGCCAGCAGGTCAACCTACCCGAAACTGTCAGATTTTCCCAATCAACCTGGAACCTAATGCTTTAGCAATAAAGTCGAAAGTCTATTAAAGAAATCTGACAGATTGTAGTAGCTTGATGTGCTGGCGTCTGTACAAAAAAAAATATCTGCTGTTTCATACAAAAGTTCTATACCTACTCGACCAAAATGTATGAAACAGCTGATTTTTTTTTTCGTGTTTTCAGAGTTGGTCCCATAGTGAAAGTTGTTCATATTCATGGGTAGAACACCCTGTGGAAATTTAGCTAGTGATTTAAAAATAGCCCTGTATGTATGTTGCATTTGTTCGCTCTACAGAGGCAGACTGATATAATCAACCAGCTTTTGCCCCAGACTTCGTTCGCATGGAAGGCAACTATGGCATGAAACATATAATGCAAGTTTTTTTGTAATCGGATTAGTACTTCCAGAGATTACCTCTTACAAACAAACAATTTTACCTCTTTATTGACCGACAGAGGGAAGCATCTCTGCTTCAAGTCTGGCAACATTTGCTTTAATCTGTCAGTTTGTTGCTACTCCTCTACGTCGTATTTTACAATCTAGACGAAAGTTGGTATACCGTTTTACTACTCAATATAAATTTTTTGCCTCTTTTTGGAGGGGTACTCCCTCCAAAAAGAGGCAAAAAGGGGGCTACGTGATATCTCCGCCTTATGAGATCTGATTTCGATGGTTCTTTTTTATTTGAAAGGTAGTAACTTGTAAGTTGGTCTCATAAAAATTTGGTGACGATGATCCCGTTTTAAATAACTTTAGTGTTATATTAATTGTTGCAAAAAATTTTGTGCTCACGAGGTCTGCTGTTCGCAGAACTACTAGTAATATTAGTTTAGAAATTTAGATTTATTGTTTGTGTGGAGTAGGCCTTCTATTTTATTCTAAGTTTAGTACCTACACAGCTTAGTGCGTTTGCGCACATTCTAGAGAGATCTATCATGCTGCAATCACTTCCCCATTACTTAGTTTTATTAATCTAACAACTAAGTTGATCAAGTGATTATGTGTATACTTACTTACTTTAACGAGTTTGCCTGCCTTAGTATCAATTAACATAAAGATGTCTTTTGATAGGCCAATCTGGCGTGAGTTGATTACACCTTATCTAACTTTAACGAAAGTTTCGCGATATTACCACCAATTGCGTGCTTGATACCGTACGTATCGTACCTATAGTTTAAGGGTACGTACATACATACGTAACATCACGCCTTTTTCTCATGGGGGAAGGCAACATCACCAAAAAAGGTAAGGTTATAATGTTCTTCTAGGTTGGCCCCTCCCGGGCGGCGTTTCCACTCACAATATCTGCCTTTGATAGTCGTCTTTCAACATGACCAAAAGAGCATTATCATGAGTTTAAGGAAGTTGCAGGATAATATACACAACACCGTGCAGACCCTGCCCATTACCGTCCGATCGCCATTACCTCCATTCTGTGCAAAGTTTTGGAAAGGGTACTGAACAATAAGTTGCTGAACTACCTTGAAGACAATGATCTCCTCAGTGACCGTCAATATGGCTTTCGCCGGGGACGGTCAACTGGCGATCTTCTTGTGTATGTCACGCACTGCTTTGGCGAAGCCATCGAGAAACACGGCGAAGCACTGGCTGTATCGCTTGACATCTCGAAGGCCTTTGACAGGGTCTGGCACGCTGCTCTGCTCAGCAAGCTTCCTGCTTATGGAATCCCAGCTGATTTTTGTAGCTGGATATCAGATTTCCTTAGTGAACGGTCGATTAGAGTAGTTGTTGATGGCTGCTCTTCTGACCTTATGGCTATTGATGCCGGAGTTCCTCAGGGGTCTGTTCTCTCTGCAACTCTTTTCCTGCTGCACATCAATGACCTGCTTCGGCCTGGTATTGTTGGGTACGCAGATGACAGTACAGTTTCAGAGAGATACTTGTCCAGCGCAAAAACCAGCGGGGCTGAAGTTCGTTCCTTGAGAGAGGCCATGGTAGAGCGGACAGATTTGACCTTAAGCTTTGTCTCCCAGTGGGGTGATGATAATCTGGTCTCTTTTAACGCCACCAAAACGCAGGCTTGTCTTTTTACCGCTAAAAAGAGTCGTTTCGCCCAAACTCCTACTTTTCGGGGTACATCTGTTCCTGTAACTGATCGACTTGAGCTCCTAGGCATGGAGTTGACATCTGGTCTCAACTTCGGCGCCACCATCGAGTACAAGGCCCAAACTGCGGCCAAGAAACTGGGCATCCTAAATAGGGTGAAGCGATACTTTACGCCTGGACAGCTTTTAACCCTTTACAAAGCGCAAGTCCGATCCTGCATGGAGTATTGCAGTCACCTTTGGGATGGATCAGCTAAGTACCAACTAGCCGCGCTTGACTCGGTGGAACGCAGAGCTAAGAGGCTCATTGGCGACGTAAAACTGGTGGATGCCAAGCTTCATTGCTTGGCTCATCGCCGCAAAGTTGCCTGCTTGTCGGTCTTCTACAGATTGTACTTCGGAGAGTGTGCCCGAGAACTCCACGACCTCATTCCACCGGCCCCCTTCTACCACCGGACATCTAGACGCACTGCCAGTTACCATCCCTACCTGGTTGCTATTCCACCAATTCGCACTAAGCGCTTCCAAATGTCTTTTATAATGCGCACAGCAAAAGAGTGGAACTCACTACCTGCGTCTGTGTTTCCGAACGTATACAACCCTAATCTCTTCAAAGTGAGAGTGAACAGGCTTCTTCTGGGTAAGCTCACTCCATCGTCGACTTTGTCTCTGTCACCTCTGACCTAGACTAGAGTCAAGAGCAAACCCATCACAAATAAAAAAAAAAAAAAAAAACAAGAGAGCCATTGTTTCTTCCTTCTTAATCAAAGAATGACACTGGAACTCTTCGGGTTTCTGAGTGGGTTCCCAGTTCTTAATTAAATCTTATGAATAAACATCCACATAATCTGAAACAATAAAGTATGTAGGCTGTTTATTTGTCAAATCTTTCTGATTAGGCCCAGTTCGAAGGAAAACAAGTGGACTGTATTATAAAATGGTCCTTCGAGCCGGATATTTGGATGTATGTGTGTGAACACATTACTTACAGTCATTAAACTCTTAAAATATAATTAAAAGCTAAAAACTATACCATATGGCTCTGTATTAAAAAAAAAAAAAACAATATGTAACAAAAACTTTTAACACTTGAAACTGACGGCATAACGCTTTTTCTTTACGTCACAATTTCTGCCAATTTACTCCTACCGCAAGCCGCGTTAAAGAACTTCGTTCCAAAAAGTCGGGAGGTTGTCGTGGGACACCCGGTTGGAACGAAGTTCCTTTCGCTGTATATTATGTATTAATACATAGCCATCTAGTAGTTTTAGAAACTAAAAACTTATACCAGATAGCTCTTTACTGAAAAACAAAAACTTTTGTAATATAAAAGTAAGTGACGCTTGGAACATCATATTTTATTCCGTTCTGTTAAAAAAAACCAGTACTTATGGCGGTAACTGTCAAATGAGATACTTTTAAACCTAATCAGTACACAGATACAAAATTATTTAAGACCAATCACATACTTTCAACCTTATATTTAGTATTTAAAATCAACAAAACTTATTGTTATTTTGAAATCATGACACTTTTGACATTTGGAACTGACTTTTTGGACATAACTCTTTTTCGTTACCTACGTGAAGATTTCTAGCAAGCCGCATTAAAGAATTTCGTTCCAAAAACGTATTGTTACATAATCGGAAGCATAATTTAATCGGTTTGATTTATACATCTTCATTTGATTAAACTCTATTCATGATGATGTAACTGTACTAATCTTTTACAAAATTACGACCAATAATAGCTAGGGCAAGGCCAGCTCGGTAGACACAACTTTGAGAAAGAAGCTGACAGAAGGATCCAGTTATGTAGGGCAGCGTTTGGGAAACTTCGTCAAGTCTTCTCGTCGCCTATTCCGCAATGTTTAAAGACTAAGAGATCTTCAACCAGTGCGTCCTGCCCGTTACGCTACGACATACGGTGCCGTAACGTGGACACTGACGGTCGGGTTGGTCTACAACATCAAGGTTGCTCAGCGCGGAGCGGGCTATGCTCGGTCGCTCGGTGTTTCTTTGATGGATAAAATCAGAAATGAAATTATCCGGAAAAGAACCGACTAAGCAAACTGAGGTGGCAGTGGGCTGGCCATTTTGTCGAAGGACTGATGGCCGGTGGAGCAGACGAGTCCTGGAGTGGAGACCGCGTATCGGCAAGCGTAACGTGGGACGCCCCCCAGCTAGATGGACTGACGACCTTAAGAGGGGCCAACCCGTCATACTTTTCATACAAACGCTCGTACGTTTTAACATATCTCTCTAAGAATTTTTTGAACTAAAAGGTATTTTATGCACTGTATCTAGGTTTCTATCAAAGCGAAAAATAAAAATTTGGAGAAACAAATTCAGTATAAGCCTCCAAAAATCTGCTTTTTTGCACAATTTTTACCTGAACTTTGACCGTTCATAATGTACTCAAAAGTTGTAAAAGTAAAAAAAACATAACGATAGTTCGAAACCACTTGCTAAAAAATACGTATTTCCTGGAACAAGTTTAATGTTATCGCGTTCTCACTTATGTTAGTCAACGGGCGTTGCGCTGGATGAAACAACAAGCTTTTCAACCATGCTCGCGTTGACGATAGACGCGGCCGGGAAAGGCCCTCTTAAGAAAGTGTCTGGGACAGACTGGATGCGTAAAGCGGAGGACAGGTTGTTGTGACACAGTCTGGGAGAGGCCTATATCCAGCACTGGACTGCGATAGAATGAGTTGATTTGGTTTGAATATTTTAGTAGATCGTCACTTAATGAAAACTAGTATGAAATCGCACCGGTATCTACCCAACATCTCACAGTACAAGTTTCCTGTAAGTGTTAGTAACACTAGCCTATTAAGTCAGCAACTTCCGACACGGCCTTAGGTCAGGCCTGCCCAGACCATTTGTACGCGGACAATAAAACATCATTGTTACTTCAAGATTATTTCCGATTTGACTTGCAAGTTTTGGATGACCACTGAGAGTTTGGAGTCGACACAAAATAGAGGCAACAAACTAAATCACCTTCTATAGAAATCAGCCTATAATGTTCCCTCTGCTGCGACACAGACCTCTTCTCCCACTGCTGAGAGTATTGTGGTGAGAGGGAGTGGGCTATAAGCTGTAATCCACCACGCGGGCCCAGTGCGGTTTGCTAGATGTCACATGTCTTCGAATTTTTGGTTCTAGGATATCGATTTACGATGATTTCCTTCACCGTTTTAAGAGCAGTGGTAATGAAATAATTTACACAAAGTAAAGCGCTTGACTGGGTTTGAACCTACGTACCTACAACTCGTAAGTCGCGGCCGTTACCACTGGACCACCACTGTTCTACCTGGGCACCTTCTTTAATAATGTGTAATTTTAATTATTGTTTCTCAGATCTGCTTCTCAGTATTGAGTACACGATGTCCTTACCATATTATACAGGATGTAAAACACTTCCTTGGCAGTCGGGTAAAAAGACACATCACAATCACAAAGCCATCAACTACGAGTATGTATACTGTACATCCAACTAAGTAGCATTGCGCGAAAATGATTGCTGGGAAACGACTTTTATTTTTAGGTATACAAAAACACCTATTTTTTATTGCGCGTAATGTAACGCAAACCCAGGCAAACGACCCCGCGTAAGCTTACGCGTAGGTACTTGTGGTAGTGTGCGTTTGATATTCATTGTCTCTTTATAACTTCGAATACATAACGTGTTAAGAAAAATCAAAAATTTAGGTAATGTTTGTTTGGAAAAAAGTTTAGTAATAACACCTGGAATTCGATTTCGTAGAAAAGTAAAAAAAAAACTGCGACTTTGACCTTCAATATCTCCAGAACCAGTGGATTCCCAGGTATGGTCTAGTGGAAAAAAAATATCCAAATAATGGGTAGAATATGTGGCTTTCGGCTTCGGAAAGTGTCTTTTTACACCCGATATACCTCGACAAGATAGCAATATGTTGCAAAAAATGCCGTGTTTAAAACCATACCTTATTTTAATTAGTTGTACTCTAAATTTCCATTTACACGGTACAAGTTTCTTGAACGTTCAAGATCAATAATCGCATGCCATAAAGCACATACAATATTATTGCTATTCGAGATTTGCATGGAAGTGTTTATACGCGTGCGATTTCCCTAAAATGCCACACACTAATACAACGCAAGTTTTGTAAAACAATAAAGTTGTATGCGATTTACACCAAGGCAATAACATTGCAAGGCAATTAATGCATGAAAGATTTGCTTTGTCTAAACACAGTGTTGCACGTCCTAGTACAACTGAGTATTACTCGTATTTGCGCTGCCAAATATTTTAGTAAATTATATTGAATGTCTTGTTTCATTCGCTCATGTTTGTTTGATAGAAAATTTTCATGGCAGAATTAAATGCGATTTTATTGCACGTGCAATTTTATTGTTCGTGCTGTTTACACCTATATCAGTTTAGAACGGCAACTAACTAGCCCGTATCATGCAACAATATTGTACGTGTTGTTTAGACGGTGCCAGTTAATTGCCCTTCAGTTTTATGGAACTTTACTTATATTTTCATTTACGTCTCGACTCCTCTGTTCGCTATCTCATCGACAAGGCTCTTTGGCATCAGCTTTTGTATTGTCAGTTTTGTTATTGCTCTAAGTCCTCACTTTAAGCAAGTAAACCAGTAAGTAGTTGATGTGTAAGTGTGATCCCGCGCATAATGGGTATCACGCTTGCGCAACTGTCCTCGTAACATTACCGGGCTCGCACGATGACAGTGCACAACGCTGTCTCATTGTTGTTGTTGCTTTGTGCGTCTGCTTCTTACGTCATCGAATGAGGCCAATATGGCGGTAATCTTGTTACATCGTCCATTGGGTTGTTGTCGATGGCCTATCGATGTCTGCTGCTGATAGTCAATTGTTAATAATGAGGTACCTTGGCTTGGTCAAGTAGGTCGTTGATCGCAGAGCCTATCCTATCGAGAGGTTAAAATCTCGTGTCAACGTTGGTGACGGTTGTTTATTGGCCAACCATTCACAGGTTTGGTTGACACTTACAAATCATAAATAGGAAGGTCACAGAGACTTGATCGGGCTTTTCGAGGTGGTTCCTAGGCGGGCAAGTTACTCGACCAATGTCCAGATTGTCCAGCTATTAGTCTGTGTTACATAGGCTGGATTACAGCCTAGATTTTAAAATGACTGGTTTTTTGATCCCGATTTTGTAAATTATCGTTTGTATTGCCGGCAGAAATTTATAATAATAATAATATCCTGGGACATTTTCACACACGGTCATCTGGTCCCAAACTAAGCAGAGCTTGTACTATGGAAACCAGATAACTGATATACTACATATACTACTTTTTTTTGTAAATACATACTTATATAGATAATTACACCCAGATTCAGAACAAACAGACATGTTCATGCACACAAATATTTGTCCTGGATGGGAATCGAACCCACGACCAGCGGCGTGATAGGTGGTATCTTAACCAACCACGCCAGCTGGCCTAACAATTTAATTGCTATGATCAGATAAAGTTCAGTTCCGAAAGTGATATTCGAATAAATGTGACTACTACGAAACACAATACTGCGCTCCAATGCGAATATAGCTGACGACTTGACGGGGCTCATAAGGCTGCCCAACTCAGACGGGATTGAGCAGGACATGGCTGCGGCATGCCGGACAAACAGTTGGCATGGGTAAGAATAGCACAGAACTGGGGTCCTGTGACAATAAGACTAGGTTGCGCCAGGCCTCGTAGGAGATGGCGGGACAAACTAGATAGGTTCCGTCAAAACTGGAAGCTGGACGCGCGGGCTCGTGAAGGATGGAAGTGTGGAGGAGGCGTTGTCTCACTTCTAGGAAGTGGGACAACGCAGGATAGGGAAAAAGCCTACCTACTACAGAATATCGCTCACTTAGTAATATATTGGCTCATCTGCAAAAATGCGAAATTTAGGTTATACAGCATACGTGTTCAGTATACAGCATAAGTATATAATCTAAAATATGTATGGACGTCTATACCTAATAATCGAACCCAACAATCTGTAAAAAAAAAAAAACGTAAAATCAATTATATTCAAACATTTATAAAATATTTGATCCTCGTTTCTGTAAAATGTGAAAAACGTAGATGTGGCATTTATATTACTAGGTGAGCGATATATTCATGAAAATATCAATATTTTTACGATGTTAGTAATAAAATCTTACTTCCCGCTTCCCCCGCCTATATTAATGATGGTAACACCACGACTTGGGGTCATTAGGCAAAGCGGAAGCTTACCGTCTCAAAAATTTTGTAGTCTTAACAGCACACATAATTTACTGGTAATAACTTGTAAAATTACAATGTACAGTCACGAACCGGGATTGTTGAGCCACTAGCTTATCATCTTAACTTGGTTGTGTTACACGTTTTTCGTTATTGAAATGTCACATGTCAAATTTCACGAGCGGCATTCGTGTAACACAACCAAGTTAAAATGATAAGCTAGTGGCTCAACAATCCCGGTTCGTGACTGTACGATCGACAAAAGCTACGCCTTTCCAATTTTGAAAGAATGTTGCTTGCAAGCTGCAACTGTACTTATTACAAAGTAAAACAAAAGAGCATAGGGGCAGAGTTTTGTCAATGAATCAGTGTACACAAAAATAAACTTTAAGGTGTAAAGGCGTCCGTTTTGTCGATAGTACCTACTCTGGATCCCGGAATATTCTGTCCTACTTCGTTTTTTCAGGAAAATGTGTTCGTGGTCAACGTTTATTTTAATTTTTTTTACAAGCTGGCCCGAAAGACATTTGCCTGTCCAAAGGATCTAGCCGGTTAAGCATATGAAAACTGCACTCGCGTCTGATGAAGGGTTCTTACCTTGTTTTTATTGTTTTTCATCTAAAATAGCCATACACTTAATCTCACACCCCTAACCCCTATAGTAAGGGAATAATAGGGGTAACAACCCTGACCGTAAAATTTTATTTTTCTAAGTACCTATTGAAAATATCTTCTTGAAATTGAAACTGTACATGACTATTAATAATGTAATTATAATACTTTTTTTTTTAATTTTTGTAATATCAAAAGCTGTAAAAAACGAGAAGTAAATTTTTTTGGGGTGGTTTTTTATACAACCCCCAAAGTGACACCTAACAAAAAAATATATCTTATTTGTTGATTAGTTAGCTATTACATGTTAAAGTCACAAAAGGGTCGAATGGGTGGAACATAGCTTAAAAAAATAAAAATCAATTAAAGATATAACTACATATCTAACTATATATGAAATAGTGTATTATATAATTCAATCATACAAACTATAAACATAATTATGGATACCGTTATTATACTGAATATTCAGTCATCGTCACTGTTTTCTTCAACAGTAGGAGTTATACCACTCGCATCAAACATGGAGGTCAAAATTTCAGCTGGTTTTATAATTTTTGATTTGTAACGAGCATGCGATAAGTAGTAAATAACAGTCGCTACATGAGAGCAACAGCCCACTGTTCTGTTCCCATTTGCACAATCACAAACATATCTTCGAATTCCTTTATAGGTGTTCGAATTTGGCTCATACTCTATAAAGCAATTATATGTCTTCCTATTAATATGCCTTGATCGTACCCTTACTCTTATAATATTTTCGCGATCTTTTAAAAATTCAAGGTTTAATTCGTTGTCAGTTATTATTTCAGTAAGATAACATACTGCTTGTGATAATTGATAAGTGCCAGTAAATAATATTTTAAGGTCAGTTTCACTTAATTCTGGAAAATCCATTACACTACTTGAAGATAATTTTGTAAAAAGTTTTCTACTCCGATTCAAGTTTTCATTTTTAACCAATTCTTGCATTGTATTCTGCTGTTTTTGACGCTCCTTCATAAAAGCAATAATAATATCGGCAAGTTCGACATCACAGTTCAATCGTTTACCAAACGTGTTATTCAAAAATCCAGCTATTCTGCACAATGATTTTGCAACAGGTAAAAGCTTGTTGTCCAAAACATTATGAAATAAATGATATTTTTTACCAATAGCGCCATGTACAACTTCAACAGCCCAACGTACTTTAGTTACAAATCGTGATGCATTTGCCTCTTCTACTGTTAATTGTGCTCTTTTCCCCTTCAAAGCTGGCATAAGTACATGGTACCCTTGCTCTTTTAAAAAATCGACCACGTCACGGAAACCCCGATCAACAATGCAGATGTCACCTGGTTGCAGAAGCGTTTTGAGTCCATTCGGCTCCTCTAATATACTTCTTAATATACATGCATCGTTCATCGTTCCATTATAGGGACCTGCTATGTCAACTACATAGCCATTTGTTGTACATATAGTAAAGGGCTTACAGAGTGGTGTTTTCTTCTGTCCACTGTAAGATTTTGTTTGATAAACATTGTTCCTGCTTTTTTCATGCCTAATGTAAGTACCGTCACAAATTAAACCAAGAGAAGTTTCTCCAAATCCGAGTAGATGTTTTGCGAGATACGATGTTTCATTATTAATAAGATCTTGTCTACTTTTCGCATTTATTCCAAAATGAGCTGGTAATATATCTTTTTCGAAACTTTTGATTACCTGATGGAAATAATCTGAGACTTGTTGAGAATATTTCAATCCAAATATTTTCTGAATTATGTCGTTTGAATTACCAGTTCTGAATTTAACTAAAAACACTGCTAATGCTTGTATTACCGACCTTTCATCACTATCTCTCATGCTAGAAAGCATTCCCGCTAATCTAATAATATTTTGCCATTCAAGACCTGTGTATGTAAATATTTCTTCTTCAGAAACACAAAATCCGCCAACTCTATTGTGTAGTGTTAACCAGCATTATTAGCTAAAAGATTTAAAAATTGGGAGACTTCACCTTTTTCTAAGAAACTATGGTTAGAATAAACTCGTAATAGCTGTAAATCATCATCAAATAACCGTTTTTTTATCAAATGGTTTAGGCAACATCTGTTTCCTTTTGGAATAAAAATTCTTCGTTTAATAAATGCTTGCAGGCGAGCATCTAAAGGCACAATAGTAAGATTATTTTTAGATTCGCATACTGTACAGTAAATATGTGTTGTCTTAACTCTTTTGATTTGAAACTCTACATATTCTTCTTGACGTGAACCACTGCGACAAAACACTTGAAAGTCCGGATCATCCAAATCACTGCCGTAACTCTCATTGTCACCACTATCACCACAGCCAGTAGACGTAGTCGGTTGATATCTATTTAAATCTTCATTTGTAATAATACGTTTTAACTTTTGACTGACTTTTCTGATACTTATTTTACAATTAGCACATTTGTCATCTTTTTTATTTTTACGTTCAATTGTTTTCTCCATTATTTCTGATCACAAATGTTACCGTGAAAAACTGAACCGCACTCAATACACAATTGATATTTGAAACTCTCGCAAAATACTTAATAAAACACAATTTTCTTTTGCCTAAATATACGTATACTTCACCTGCCAATTATGTTTTGACTCACTAGTCAACTTCTTTTAACTTGACAAAACTTGCATGAAAATGAACAAGTCACTACATGTTCATTGTAGCGCACTATAACATTGTACCGAGTCTACAACACTATTGTTTATGGTTGATTTGAAAACATACATATTTTGTTGACATTTTCAAGTTATATGAACGTATTTATGACGAGATATAATATATAGACAGTGCACACGTGTTTATATAGTTTTTGGGAAAAATTGATATATCTACGAGTATAACATATGCATGCACGTATCTGTAATTGATTTTTATTTTTTTATGCTATGTTCCACCAATTCGACCCTTTTGTGACTTTAACATATAATAGCTAACTAATCAAAAAATAAGATATATATTTTTGGTAGGTGTCACTTTGGGGGTTGGTATAAAAAACCACCCCCAAAAAATATACTTCTCGTTTTTTACAGTTTCTGATATTACAAAAATTCTAAAAAAAATATATTATAATTACTTTATCGATAGTCATGTACAGTTTCAATTTCATGAAGATATCTTCAATAGGTACTGAGAAAAAAAAATCTTTACGGTCAGGGTTGTTACCCCTATTATTCCCTTACTATAGGGGTTAGGGGTGTGAAATTAAGTGTGTGGCTATTTTAGATGAAAACCAATAAAAACAAGGTAAGAATCCTTCATCAGACGCGAGTGCAGTTTTCATATGCTTAACCGGCTAGATCCTTTCAATTCCCATAGATAAAAGCATTTTCAGTATTTCCAGAATTTTCTAAAGTTTCAAACAACTTTTCCCATTTTTTTCGCTAAAAACCTTATTCAAGCTATTACGAACATTTTAAAACAAAACATTTTTTGAATTTGTACATATAGCATTTATAAAAAGAAAAGTCCGCTTTCTATAAGCACTAATTGGTGTACGCTGCCATAACGCCTGTCAGAATGTTATTTAAAAGTCTTGTTCAATATCTCCGTTCCTATAAGAGCAATCATTATAAAATGTTGCACAGCGCGTGCTCTATTTGGGAACTGTCTGTGCGTAAATTTAATATAAACCGTTTTCAAGAACAGCCATGGGTACGCTAGCTTGATCGTTATGCCAGCGTACACAGTAAAAATAGTATTTATTTCTTAAACTACAGAGGCACAATTTTTTTTTTGCACTAATTTAGGACTATTTACGAGTAGGCTCTATTTATTGGGCATAACAACAACCGTGAATTACATCATGTGTACGCTACCATAACGGACACCATTTGAACTTTTGAAGAACTATGTTAACGCTTTCATGGGCACTGAACGAGACGCTGTAGAAGTTTTATTCTTAATCAAGTCTATATAGAGTTCAAGATTACAAAACGAGTTGCTTGATTAGACTATAAACGCTAGCGGAAAGTGTCATAAAACTTGTGTACTGTCGCTTTTAAATGTCCAATAAATCACTATCGAATATCTATTTATGGAATAGAGTTGCAATAGTTTTGTCTGAGTGAATTAGTCTCGTCTGGTTACAAAATCGTAGTGGGCTCTGCTCTGCTTAATATGCTAATTTGGACATTTTTATTGCTCTAGTAAATAGGCTAATATACTTATGTGTTGGTAAGTACATACTGTTATTTAAGGAAATTAGCAAGTCTGAAATGAATTACAAGATTAGGATCGTTGCATTCTGTAGCGAGCTTTTTGGTTTCAAGCAACTATCTAATCCACAAAACCGACCAAGCAGTGAAACAGACTTATCATCGAGACTGGCGAATTAAATAAACTGATGAGTGAGGGAAACTAACCAGTGATACGCGAACTCTTCATACTTCCATGGTTAACTGTGAAGTTGGTTTGAAAAAGTCACGTACCTTGAAAAAATCATACGTAATGCGAGCGAGTAAGGACTTTGTAAAGAGATCTCAATTGAGCCACCAAAACCGTCTCTGCACGCACTTGATTGAACGTTGATTTTTTTAAATTACATTGTAACTTAAATAACGCACAACCTCTTAAGGGGTCATTGTACTCATCATTATGAACAACTTTTATTATGGGACCAAACCTGAAAACGTGAAAAAAAATCAGCTGTTCAGTACATTTATGTTCGTATAATTCGTCAAAATGTACTGAACAGCTGATTTTTTTTCGCGATTTCAGGTTTGGTCCCGTAGTAAAAGTTGTTCATAATGATGAGTACGATAACCCCTTAAGAGGTTGTGGGTGTTCTACCAATAACCCTGTATAGGGTGACTGGTAATTATACTCATGATACCAAACAACTTTTACTATGGGACCAAACCTGAAAACTCGAAAAAAAATCAGCTGCTCGCTACATTTTGACGAGTTATGCGAACATGAATGATAAAACAGCTGTTTTTTTTTTCGCGAATCTCGAGAAATTCCCTATATATACAAATGTTATCATTCTGTTAAATAAATAGAACTTTACTGAAAAGAAAGCTGAAAGAAAACCTATCCGGAAACTCGGCTGTTTTTATTTATTTATATATTAACTCATTACAGGATGTTCCTAATTCAATAGTGCGGCCATAATTGCAGTTATATTGTTTACCATAACATACTCTGTAGGTTATACATCCCGGTTTTTGTGAACTCACTCGGAGAACAAGTAAAAAGATCTATGCTGTCTGCTACATCATTAAGGCGATACCAAAATAATTTGGGGGCTTTTTCGTAACTATTTATTTCACTATTACAGAATGTATGGATTTATTTTTTGGATATATATTTATTGATTATTTGATCAAACTCTGACTGAAGGAAAACACGATTGGGTTAAATTTCCTCGATAGAATTTAATTCCGAAAATACCTCTACTTTTTTATATTTTTTTCTGTAATTCTACAATCCTAAGTAATTTCATTGCAACATTGCATTCAAAATGAGCGTATTAGGTAATTGAAAACTCTGGCTGAACATATTTTTGATAGATAGCTTAATTTATTTTTAAACAATTTTTATTTGGTTTGGCGCTTTTATTTTGGTTCCAGCGCATTGTTACGCACTCTTTTTTTCGCATATGGATGTAATTGACTCTGTCATTTTCTTATTACCGCTCAGTTAGCTTTTGACGTATCGCCTTAAGTACACGCAAGGTACTTACGCGGTTATTACTCAGTATATTGGGGCCTACTACTGGGCACCGCCAACAGACGTGGCCTTCGCCTTCGCAATACATAATCGTCGGGCACACATAGGTTTATTTCCTTTAATATACCTGGGTTTGAAGTCTTGCCACGCAATAATTTAAAAATATAGGTAGCAAGAGCTATGTCTCTCCTTGTTTCCAGTGGATTGTATCCCACCATGCCTATAACAAACAAAGTTGGATACATTAATAGATAAAATGGATATACACCATACCACCTTACGTACAAAAACTTAGTTTTTTTTTATTTTTTTATTAAAGCATCTCATTTAGAAAATGCCAGAGATTAAAGACCATCTACCTTCTTACAGTCAAAAATAGGTATGCTTTAGTTTTTAGGCTGCAAATAAATTGTCAATACATCTTTATGTGTTGCAGTTATTATAATGATCAATGGTTTATTCTACTAATGGTATATTTATAGTGCAGCAAGCGTATCTGGTTTCCGTGATGGCGGCGTTGTCAATGATTAAAAAATGACAGACTTTGTTATGTTATTTATTTTTTATTTTTACACTTACGTTCATAGCAATTTCATTAGGTTGTTCCAATAAAATTAATTCGGCTTGGTGCACCAGGTACATACACATTTTCTCGTGAAGTGACTAATTAGTCTTAAGCTAATTGCAGCGCCATCTAAACTTCACACACCGAACTAAGCCAACAACTTGTAAAATAAATGTTGACTGAACCCGAGTACATAAGCTTTAGTTTATGGAAACAACGGCAGAGGGCGCTGCTTACTGTCTTATGTATATGGACCGGGCGGGGCATTTGCGTAACACACTATCAATCGATTCGTTTTCATTTTGACAGTTCAACAACATTCATCGCGTTATTTACGCTGTTGAGCAGACAAGTTTAACGAACTTATGAAGCAATGGATTAGACATTTGGTTCAAAATTATTCAGATTTTGATTGATAGTGTGTACCTACTTAATAAGGCCGCAGGGAAAAAAGGTTTGATAGTATCCTATCCCAACTAATATTATAAATGCGAAAGTAAGATTGTTTGTTACCTTTTTACATCTAAACCACTGAACCGATCATCCCGAAATTTTGCATATACGTTGTCACGTGTACCGAAACGGACATAGGGTATCTTTCATCCCGAAAAGAAGTGCTATTCCCGATGAAAACATCGATCACTAATAAACAACGATGAAAACAACAATATCGTTCTTATAGATAATAGATAGCGCCACGTGTCTTTCGAATCATGATTGACCTACAAACACACACATAAACTCATGCCTTTTCACAATCATCACATTTTATCAGTTTGTAAGATACTATTCTTGATTTTAAAAGTCCTTATGACGTAGAGCTAAGAGCTTTTTCACGGGATAGTTTATTTCAGGTTCCAGATACTGTGAGCATATTTAATTTAGGTCTAAAACACAACTTCGTCCTCTAGCCGCGACTGCAATTGTAAATGGAATTGAAATTAGCGAAATTGGCAAAATTTCACATACGGCCTGTACAGGTACGAAATTTTGCTCATTTCGCTGATTTACTTGATTTACTTGATTTTACAGTTACAATACTGTATTTTTTATTTTTTTATTTGAGATGCTCTTGACTCTAGTTTATTTCTATAAGTTTTAATGCACAACCTAAAAATCATTTCAATCATGATCTAATTAATGAGCGACTTTTTATTTTGCGTCGAGTGTTATATTGCGAGATTTAGGTTGTTTTGAAAGATTTTTATTGCCAAAAGTTACTTGAAGTTTATTTCTGTTGTTTTAATTTTATGAACTCTAACGTTCTAAGTAGCCGAAATCAAAAGCAATTATTATCCCATTTTCTCTAAAATTTGACTAAGTTAAATATTTTTTTACTTAAAAATTTTATAGGAAAGTGGGAAAAAGTGATGCATTCATTGTAAAGACGACCTTCACAAGAATACATTATAATTTTTTCATACCCTTTTAAATACGTCACAACGATCCGTAAATATGTGATATTAAACCTCTTACAGCAAAAAATCACAAAACAGTCGCCAGTTTTAGGTCGGTGAGTCATAATTATACATATAATAAAAATAAAAAGTAGCTCATTAATTAGATCATAATTGAAATGATCTTTCATGTTGTGCATTAAAAGTAATATAAATACAGAATTTTAACTGTAAAATAACGTCTATAAAATCACGAATATATATATATATAAAGTCAGCGAAATCGTCATAATTTCGTATACGGCCTCTTAAATGTTGTAATGTTTTGAAATTGTTACTACTATTTGTGTTAGTTGTTTGTGGTAGCGATACTACTCTGTGGTAAGGTAGTAACAATATTTTGATGATTGCAATGGAATAGTAATTTTACCTGTGGTAATGATAACCGCTCCTAATATCGAAGCAATAACGTTTTGACCATGATCACTACAGGATATATAAACAGCATCTTTTGAATACAAACATGGAAAAAAGAAAACAATGAAATTATTTCAATTTAAGGTAATGTTTATATTTATAATAATTACTTATATCTAAACCTTACAAGATAATGACCACTGTGCGTATTGTGAATTAATCAATACAGAATTTAATTATTGTACCCACCCTGATTAAATAAAAAAGCGATTTTAAGCCTGCGTGCGAATCTTTTGTGATGAATTCTACGAGTATTTTGTAAAATAGGGTTATTGTCGATTTGCCACAAAGTCGATTCGTCACAGAAAAATGCATTTGTGTAAATTCGTCATATTTTTTTCTCTCTGTACAGACTGCAGAGAAAAAAACACTTAATAGGAATGAAATAGATATTTATTATTTCTAAAATCAAACACTTGATAGGAATTTAATAGATATTTATTATTTCTAAAATCATAGGTTTTCTTAAACAATTCTACTTAAGTCTTTGTTTAAGAAAACCTATGATTTTAGAAATAATAAATATCTATTAAATTCCTATCAAGTGTTTGATTTTTCTGCAGTCTGTACAGAGAGAACAAATGTGACGAATTTACACATGTATTTTTCTGTGACGAATCGACTTTGTGTCAAATCGACAATCACCCTCATTGTGTTACTTACCTGACAAGATACTAACCACTGAGCGTATTCTTAATTAATCAATACAGAATTTAATTAACATTTAACCCCCCTGATTAGATAATAAAGTGATTTTAAGCTAGCGTGCTAATCTTTTGTAATGAATCCTACGAGTATTTTGTAAAATGTTGTGATGCCTTCTATGACTGTTTAAGCTATAATACCTAAATAATATAATTGTTGATAAAGACTAGAACTTTCTACGGTAACTTCGACTCAACAATGAGGTACACATTGTACAGTACTTATATAGTAATCTAATTAAGAATAAAACATTCTCCTGAATTCTCCATGACAAATATTAGGAATGTGCGCAACTATCTCGATATGTCTATATAAATATAATTTCTATTGCTGTGATCTTCCAGCTTAAACGGCTATAACACTTTTGGTATAGTCAGTTGTACATTATTAATATCTAAAATATGGCTTAATAATTTGTCTACTCTTTGTGTTACCATCATCTTTCAGTTCTGCAGTATCTTTTCTTCCTCTCGCTTTTCAGCTCCAGTTGCTCCAACATAGCACATTTTGCAGAGCGGCGAGTTCTTCTCTTTTTGGTTGGTTCTGTCATCCAATCTTCCTTGATCATGTCAGCGCCTTTCTCTGCAATCATTATCACTGGAGCGTTGATGTTACCGTTAGTAATAGTAGGCATTATACTCGCGTCGATCACGCGAAGCCCTTCTATTCCATAAACACGTAACCGAGAGTCTAGGACCGCCATAGGGTCGCTAGATGGTCCCATTTTAGCAGTACACGACACGTGGTAAATAGTCATCGTGTACTGCCGAATGTAACAGTCCCAGTATTCGTCTGTATATGGAGGCAGATGCTTACAATTGGGCAATGGCTTGCTGTGGTATCTGGCACCTAACCTCTTCATAGCTGTCGTTTCTCCTACAGCTAAAGCAGCCTTCACACCTTCTCTCAAAACGCCTACATCATCAGGATGCGTCAAGTAGTTGTGGACCATAATCGGGTGGTCCAGAGGATTCTTGGTTCGCAACTTGATAAATCCACGACTCTTTGGCCTCAGCATCATAGGGAAGACACCGAACACGTCTTGATTATTCACTTCGGAAAATACTTCATTGTAAAAGTCATCAGTAAGACTATGAGCTTTCTTGACTTGCGTGCCACCGTCTGACGGAGTTGAAGCTGACGTCATCATGAACTCAATATCCGGCCAATCGTCAGTAGCGTTTGCATATTTGGTATTTATAAAAGCAACAACTTCTAAACCAATACTTGATGTTAAGGGTCCATCTTCAGTAATAGCATATCGCAAGGCTGAATTTATATTTACGAGTCGATTCATTACTAAACTGAGAGGATGATCAATGCGGAATATAATACCACCAACTGCGATATGATCTTGCAAGTTTCTCCCAACTCCGGGAGAATCTTTGATCACATCTATTCCAACTTCTTGCAAATGGCTGGCTGGTCCAACGCCAGACAACATGAGTAGCTGTGGTGAACCAATCGAACCAGCCGACAGTATCACTTCTCGTTTAGCATAGACAACCTGCTTTTTACCGTCTCTCAGGAATTCGATTCCGTAAGCTCTCTTGGTATCCTTATCAATAAGTACTTTAGTGACGTGTGAGAAAAGGGCAACGTGAAGGTTTTGACGTAACCTGACTGGTCTCAGGAAAGCTTTCGCCGCGGAACATCTAGTACCCCTACGTATGGTGAACTGGTACCACGTGTAGCCAGTTTGTTGAGCCCCGTTCACGTCGATAAAGTCGTATCCCATCTCTTCTCCTGCTTGTATTAACGCTGCTCCTATGGGTGTGTTGAACGGTGAATCTTGTACTGTCAGGTAACCACCTAGAATTTGAAAAAAGAATCATCAGCATCTTTTTCATAAACAATTGGGTTCTAACCCTAGAATAATATAATCTAAATTTTTTTTTTTATTTTTTTTATTTGTGATGGGTTTGCTCTTGACTCTAGTCTAGGTCAGAGGTGACACAGACAAAGTCGACGATGGAGTGAGCTTACCCAGAAGAAGCCTGTTCACTCTCACTTTGAAGAGATTAGGGTTGTATACGTTCGGAAACACAGACGCAGGTAGTGAGTTCCACTCTTTTGCTGTGCGCATTATAAAAGACATATGGAAGCGCTTAGTGCGAATTGGTGGAATAGCAACCAGGTAGGGATGGTAACTGGCAGTGCGTCTAGATGTCCGGTGGTAGAAAGGGGCCGGTGGAATGAGGTCGTGGAGTTCTCGGGCACACTCTCCGAAGTACAATCTGTAGAAGACCGACAAGCAGGCAACCTTGCGGCGATGAGCCAAGCATTGAAGCTTGGCATCCACCAGTTTTACGTCGCCAATGAGCCTCTTAGCTCTGCGTTCCACCGAGTCAAGCGCGGCTAGTTGGTACTTAGCTGATCCATCCCAAAGGTGACTGCAATACTCCATGCAGGATCGGACTTGCGCTTTGTAAAGGGTTAAAAGCTGTCCAGGCGTAAAGTATCGCTTCACCCTATTTAGGATGCCCAGTTTCTTGGCCGCAGTTTGGGCCTTGTACTCGATGGTGGCGCCGAAGTTGAGACCAGATGTCAACTCCATGCCTAGGAGCTCAAGTCGATCAGTTACAGGAACAGATGTACCCCGAAAAGTAGGAGTTTGGGCGAAACGACTCCTTTTAGCGGTAAAAAGACACGCCTGCGTTTTGGTGGCGTTAAAAGAGACCAGATTATCATCACCCCACTGGGAGACAAAGCTTAAGGTCAAATCTGTCCGCTCTACCATGGCCTCTCTCAAGGAACGAACTTCAGCCCCGCTGGTTTTTGCGCTGGACAAGTATCTCTCTGAAACTGTACTGTCATCTGCGTACCCAACAATACCAGGCCGAAGCAGGTCATTGATGTGCAGCAGGAAAAGAGTTGCAGAGAGAACAGACCCCTGAGGAACTCCGGCATCAATAGCCATAAGGTCAGAAGAGCAGCCATCAACAACTACTCTAATCGACCGTTCACTAAGGAAATCTGATATCCAGCTACAAAAATCAGCTGGGATGCCATAAGCAGGAATCTTGCTGAGCAGAGCAGCGTGCCAGACCCTGTCAAAGGCCTTCGAGATGTCAAGCGATACAGCCAGTGCTTCGCCGTGTTTCTCGATGGCTTCGCCAAAGCAGTGCGTGACATACACAAGAAGATCGCCAGTTGACCGTCCCCGGCGAAAGCCATATTGACGGTCACTGAGGAGATCATTGTCTTCAAGGTAGTTCAGCAACTTATTGTTCAGTACCCTTTCCAAAACTTTGCACAGAATGGAGGTAATGGCGATCGGACGGTAATGGGCAGGGTCTGCACGGTCGCCTTTTTTGGGCACTGGTTGTACATTTGCAAGCTTCCAGGATTTCGGCACCGTTTTTTTATCAAGAGAGAGGCGGAACAAACGTGTCAATACAGGAGACAGTTCAGGCGCACACTGCCTCAACACTCTCGCTGGAATGCCGTCAGGCCCGCTGGCCTTGTTCACGTCTAGACTGCACAATACTCTTCGGACCTCTTTAATGTGTACTGCGATCTCCGGCATCGAGGAGTCACAATGAGGTACAGTAGGTGGTTGCTTTGAGCCAGCGTCCAGACGTGAATTGCTTGCGAAGAGAGATGCAAATAAATTTGCCTTCTCAGTTGCAGAGTGAGCCAGCGACCCATCAGGTTTCATCATAGGAGGTAAAGTGGGACGACAGAAATTCGTTTCAACCGCTTTAGACAGGGACCAGAACTGTTTACTACCCGGAGGGTGCGAAGCCAGCCTGGCCCCGATATGTCCGACATGGTCAAAACGTGCCCTACGCAAAACCCGCTTGCAGAACTTGGCGGCAGAATTAAAGGCTCTCTTCTTCGCGCGAACCCTGCGCGCTCTAACTTTGCGGTCGCGGGCCTTGACCCAGGCTTGGTAGGCAGTCTCTTTTCGGGCCTCAGCGTGGGCACATTCTGCATTATACCAAGGCCGGGATTTGTGACCGAGCGGGATGTCGGAGAATGGAATAAAATATTCCATCCCCTGCCGAATCACGTCCACAACCGCGTCAGCACAGCGCGAGGGGTCACCCGAGGAAAAGCACACTTGCCGCCATGGATAAGACGCAAAAAAGTGCCGCATCTCATCCCAGTCTGCTGACCCGTATCGCCATACTCGCCTCGTGCCTCTAGGGCTCTCATCTGGAGGAGAGCAGGTTGATATGGATTTCACCAGACAGTGGTCAGACGTTCCCAGCGGGGCTGAGACCGATACTGAATGACTGTCCGGATCAGATGCCAGCAGAAGGTCCAAGCAATTGGGTGTATGGCCGTCAACATCCGGTACCCGCGTTGCCACATTCACCATCTGGGTTAGATCTAGCGTTATAGCAAAATTGCGCGCCTCCAACCCAGCATGGTCAGTTTTCTTGTATGGGAACAACCATTCTTTATGATGGGCGTTGAAGTCCCCCAGAAAAATGAGCTTCGCCGTTGGGTACCGTTGCTGGGCTACGTCAGTCGACTCCACGAGGAAATTAAAGAGCGCTGTTGTCTCCTGGTCACCGCTATGCGATCGGTAGATGCCGATGTAGAGAGATTTCTCCACGCCAGTATCCACAAGTAGCCATATGGCAGAGAAACCCGATTTCTCAAAGCAACGGAGACGACGACAACAAATGTCATCGCGGACGTACACACAGACCCCAGCTTGCTTCTTGAACTTGTGTTCAAGAGAGTACCCCGGGTAGTTGAGGTACGCCACGTCCGACGGGGTTGTTATCTTCGTCTCCGTTAGGAAAAACAGGTGCGGCTTCTCGGTCTCAAGGTGGTGATGGACCGAATCGAGATTGGAGTGCAACCCCCTGATATTAGTGAGGTGCACTTTTAGTGGGAGGAAGTGCAGCCGTTGTTTTACCCTATTTTTCTTCGCTTTGTGTGTCATATTGAGTGGAGTTGTTGGGGGAAAAAGTCGACTTGTCGAGGCGCCGCTCAGTGATCCAAGTGGAACACTAGAGCCAACCAAACCTACGGGGAACTCATCTGGAGACTGCGGGGACGCCCGAACCCCCCCGGATATGGCCACCGGGTCCTCCCATCCAGTCGCCGGCTGGCACGGTGGAGCATACCGGGATTTTTCGCGAGTTGGCGGGGCAGCCTTTGGCACGTGGCTGGCGTGCTACTTGGGCCCCCTACTGACTGCGGTCGGCCAACGGCTGGCACCGTGCTTCGGATCCCGCTACCCTCCAAAATGAGTTACCCGGCTAGCTGACTCAGAGACCACAACCGGTGCCAAACAGCGCAACTGACAATCTCCTTCTCCCCCAAAGGCACTGGCACTCCCACACACCGACGGAACACAGCAAGCTGCTTGGCGCCAGACTCCGGTGGGATGGTGGTCGCGAGCCAGGCGGCCCCTTGCGGAGCCTACCACCGCTAAGTGGGATCGTTCAGCCGTACCACAGGCAAGCCTGTGGTGCCGTTGCCCGGGGTGGACCACTAGGAGGTAGATCCCAAAACCACCCCCTAAATAATATCCTGCGACATTATTTTACACACGGTTATCTGATTCCAAACTAAGCATAGCTTGTACTATGGAAACCAGAATGTAATAATAGAATGCATACCTGTCGAGTGATACCGTGTATCCTTAGCTAAGTAAGGATTCCGTTGGTCTTGTGATTTCTTGAAATAAGGTAGTACGTCGTCATAGCCCCAGCCTGGGTTACCGAAGGACTCCCATTGGTCGAAGTCTCGTTTGTTGCCTCTAATGTAAAGCATCGTGTTTAGGACTGAAGACCCTCCCAACACTTTGCCTTTGGTCCACGCGCAGCGTTTGTCGATCATAGCTTGGCAGGCAGTGTCTTGAGGTTGTGTACTGCAAAATATTACAGAGAAAGAAGTTAGAATTTATGTAGAGCAATAGTATCTGAATTATGGTAAGATATTTTTCTTTAAATGTATCCGCTTCCGTTGGGACCTATTATAAAAGCATTTACGCGATAAAGCTGTAATAACTTAATTTCAGATATTAACTTTTAAAAGTTCGGCCACTAGCATTACATATTACGTTAACACAAAACCGAAATAAATTTATAACTGCTGTTCACTTACCGATACTTCCAGTCCAGTTTACTCTTATGTAAATACAAAGACAGTAAAGGAACATCACTAATATCTGTTTCGTGTCCTCCTGCTTCAAGTAGCAGGACATTCCATCCTTCGACTTCAGACAACCTATTAGCCAGAACGGATCCAGCCGAACCTCCTCCAACGATGACAAAGTCATATTTCTCTCGGAGATATTTCTGGTTGAAAGGCCTCTGTTCTGGATCAAGGATCTCATAGTTGAAGTACGCCATCGTTGCCAGCATTACTGGGATAAAGGTGAGTTTACTGAGGCCACCGATTGCGAAAGCCGCCTTAGTGGCCGCAGAAACCACGGATACCACTCCCATTGTTGCTCAGTGTTGCTTCATCGGCTTCTGGAAATTGACAGAAAGATACTTTAGTCATAAAATGAAGACATCATGTAAATGGTGGATAGCTGCATAATTTTGTGTTTATGTCGTTGTTGAAATCGCAGGCTAACGAAACGTGTTTTGAATAAACAAGTGAATAATCAAAGAAATATTATCTTAACCTCACACTAGGGATGTTACGTTGCATTCGCATATGCGAATGATTCGCATCATTTGAAACATTCGCATTCGAATGGAGCTATGCGAATGTTTTCCGAATGCGAATGTGTGCAGGTCGTGACCTGTCGATCCACGCACGTGCAGAGCGTGCAGACAGGCATTACTTTTTTCATTCGACCAATAGAATGCGTTTCTATCTCGCTAATTGCTGTGATTGCTTGGTTAGTTTGGCTTATTTAGTTTTAGTTGTTAGTCAATTATTGTAAACAATCATTACGTAAATAAACAAGTCGTTTGTGAGTGTACAGTTGTGTTGAGCTATTTTGACAGCTTTTTCCCATGGCACCGGGATAGAAAAGTGAAATATGGCGATTTTTTACGCCTAACAAAATGCTATGTTTCTGAGGAAAGTTATTACACAATTGGGCGCACTACCTCGGCGTTGCGAACACATTTGAAAACCGTTCATCCCAAAGAATACGAATGTTATTCCTAAACATTTGCATTCCGAATATTCGCATTCGCATTTGCGAATGTGAAAAATATGACATTCGTAACATCCCTAGTAGACACTAGCGCAGTACAATGCTAATCTCAATCAATCTGCCTAACCTTTTCTCAACTATGTTGGGGTCAGCTTCCCGTCTCGCCGGATGCAGCTGAATACCAGTAATTTACATGGAGCGACTTCCTATCTGACCTCCACAACCCAGTTACTGGGTAATACAATACCCGTTGGTAAGACTGGTTGTCAGGCTTTCGGGCCCGCGGGCAACCCGTAACGACTGTCAGAGATCGACGAATGACAGCCGGTACCAACGGCTTAACGCGCTTTCCGCTTCCCGCTTTCCGCACGGAGACGTATCGGTATATTAAGATAGTCATCCATCCACGGACTGACCGCGGCTAGCGTTGCTTAACCTGATTGATCGACCCGTGCGGCTGTTATTACTTAGCCACGAGCCCAAAGAGCAAATCTCTGAAGAGTAAATATGAGATGATCTGATGGATGACATTCATTACACCTAACATAATAATATGATTGCTTCACGTGTGTTATGGCTTAGAGCGGAAGAACTCAAACATCCTGGCGGTAATATCACTTTAATGAAGCAAACTGTAAGAAGTCGGTTACTTAAGCTATTTATTACAAGAGAAGTAAAGGCTTCATTATTTTGCATTATTCATTTTCTGAAAGCGATTAAGTCAAGAATAACCCTCAATAAATAAATTATATAATAGACTTATTATTTTCAATAAGTATCTATAACTCAAGAAAAACGAGATTTTGTATATAGTTCATTACATCAGACTTAATTAACGTCATGTAAAAGAAGGGCAGGGTGCATTGTACGGGACTTTCGATTTTCGAAACTGGATTACTTTTACACTGTTCTCGGAAGTAAAAAGTTCAATTTGGCAAAAAAATTTGGAGCGAGACACTTAAAAGGAGGGTTATTTTGCTCTTGATTTACGTAATCGGTTAATATTAAGAAGCAATGGAGCAGTGGTAGACTAGTGAGATGTAGGTTACGACGACTTAAGAGTTGTAGGTTCGAATCCAGATAGGCGCTGTACTTTGTGTAAATTATTTCATCACCACTGCTCTCAAAACAGTGAAGGAACAAATCAAACACATCACACATCGGGAAGTTGACATAGATCTTTTCAATACTAGTGTGCCTAAATTAAAGAAGGCTCTTTGCAATCACTTCTTCGACAAAATAACGTAGTCCTTGCATTATATACTAATATACAGAAAGCGAAAATTACACTGTCTGCTACCTAGTACTCGTATAATGTTAATTGTTATTCTATGTGTGAAAACTTGTAATTGGCCATCATCTTGTTTTAAACTTAGCATCTATTGTGTCTGATTAGCTGTAAGTTTTCCAAAAATAATAAAATAAAATAAATAAATAAATCTCACGATTCACCGACCGCTTCACCGATAGGAAACCAGCATGATCTAGAACCAAAAAATCGAAGACATATGAAATCTACCAACCCGCAATTGGGCCCGCCCCACTCCCTCTCACCTAGAGACCTGCGTCCCAGCAGCAGGAACATTACAAGCGGATTATGCTAAGAAGCAATTAATATTTTCTTCTAGTCTAGACATCACTGAATATTTCATTAATCATCTAACTTATTGTGTGGAGTCAAACAGTTATCTGAGCTATTTAATTTTGTTCTTATGTTTTCAATCCCATCATCAAAATAATTATCCTAAAAGTATTTCACGAGTGTTTTCTAAGTATTTTACGCATATCCTGTTTAATGATTCAACAAGACCGCTCAAAATTCCCACCATTGCAAAATAACACTCGCGTACGCAACCAGTTTCTCCAATGGAGGTCATAGGGCCACAAGTCACGTTCTTCCTTGAAGATGTTTCTTAAACATAGTCCTAAAAAATTAAAGTACACTTGTTGTACAACCTTTAGATGGAAGGACAGTGGCAAGTTGGGCCATCGTGTGTACGGATATACTGGACGGATGACAGTGTTCGAAGCAGTTTACGTAAGAGCCAATATTATGCAAGGCAACGCAATCCGTCGCCTTACGCGTGTCGAGTCTTCTTTACACATGTTTTTGCGTTAACTTTATCAATTAGGCGTGTTAATTGTTTTCGAATCTTTTATTTTTTGTATTGTTAACTCTAGTCATCATTCATCTAAAAGTTTCTTTTTTGTGATCATCACGAAATTAATGAAAACGAAAGAGAGTTGAATTTGATTTATCAAAGACACAATGTGAAGTATGGCAAATGATCACAATAGTTCGATAGTTTGTGTTATTTCATCATAATTAAGCTTACTAGGCGAGAAAGATTTCAACAAGTATACTTATTGACACTAAAATATGAACCAAAATATTTCCATCGAAATTGGCAATTAATTAGCTTATGTAAATAAAATTTACGTTAGATAAACAAAAAATATTGAATTATTTTTCATTGCTATAGCTTTTATCGTCGATCCGTATACTGTGAGAACCGGGCCGAGTATAGCACCTTGGTGAATGATTGCCACACCGATCATATTGACTGAGACCATCGCGGTTCCACGACACACTTAGTCAATACTTATTAAGAGAAGTGCTCCTGGAGGGTTATTAATTGATTCCTATGTTCTTTTATTGCTCTAGGCAGCTGCAAGCGTTGCGACGTCTCTTTGAACTTCATACATAATTACAGAATGCCGACGCTAGAATTTCGACTATGTGAATTGCAGTAAGTAGGTAGTTCGCATTTTTACTTAGACCCCGTCCATCTTGTGCCTTGGTATTGATTGATACCTGCATAACTTCATTCAGGAAGACACATGCTTTACGTAGGTATGTTTGACATTGTCCAGATTATTATTTTAGATAAAATTATGCTTTTTATTTTTTTCCCTCTTCCTCTCCCCCAGTGTTGCTGTGCCCGACAGGGTCCATATTGATATTTTCCTTTGTCATACCATCTATGTAATACATGTAATGCAATAAAGAGTTGAGAATTGAGTTGGAAGTTGGTGCCAACATTAGCTCATTAGAGTTTTACCGTGCTCCAAAATCATCGACTTTAAAAAACAACTTAAGAAGGTACTTGGTTAAAAAAATAAAATAAAATTACAACGAGAGATAACACCCACTTAAGTGAAATAGTAACAGTTATCTATTACTATCGAGCGAACATCGGTGAACAATCTGACCGTCCGTCCTTAAAACTTAAAAATGTGGTGGAGGAATGTTTTTGAATTGATACAGGTTGTTCCTAAAAATATAAATGATTTTAGTTATAGTTAATTTTCCTATTTTATCGCTGTATGCGCTGAGTCTGGTGCAAGTAGTGGTGGAATGGTGCAACTAGGGACAAGCAAAATTATGTTCAACAAACAACGTTTTCTAAAGGAGCGCTATATAGTTCTATTTCCCAATTTGTCTATACAAGTGTTTAGCAGACATTTTGCGAAAACGTGAAACGCTGATGTAAGGTCACACTTTACAAATAACGTGTGGGATAGTGACTGGTTTAATGACACCGAAAAAATATCAGAAATGTATTTGTTCTCCTACAAAATCAACAATATATGTAGTTCTAGTTGCTATTCCACCAATTTGCACTAAGCGTTTCCAAATGTCTTTTATAATGCGCACAGCAAAAGAGTGGAACTCACTACCTGCGTCTGAGTATCCGAGCGCATACGACCCTAATCTCTTCAAAGTGAGAGTGAACAGGCTTCTTCTGGGTAAGCTCACTACATCGTCGACTCTGTCTCTTTCGCCTCCAACCTAGACTAGAGTCAAGAGCAAACCCATCTTAAATATTATAAAAAAAATTAACAATTTTCAAGACTGTAGACCAAAAAAGAAAATAAACTCAAAATTATGAAATAACTTTAATTTCGGAAGTCGTTGTCTTGGGATCTTGTTCCGAAATCAAAGTTATTTCATAATATCGAGTTAATTTCTTTTGAAGTCGATTAAATTTTTTTAAATATTTTTTTTATTTCGTAGTTTTTAGTAAAAACTGGAATATTTGTTAGTAATAAGTAGTTAATAGTTTTGTTATAAATATTGCACTAGAATTTGACCAAGGTTTTGAGATGTTTTCTTTGACACCACACCCGTAGCTCGTATCAAGCCCGACCGTCACACTTATACGTATTAGTCCATTATCTTAAAAACTACTGAACCAATTTTGTTGAAACTTGCACTGTTCCCTAAGTTGAAGTAAATGTAAGGCAATAAAAATAAAATGGTCACGATCCGATTAATAGTTTCGGAGAAATGCGTGGCCAAACATACATACATCTATAAAATTTTGTATATTTGTTTGGAAGCCCTAATAGATTCATATGTGAAGATATTGCAGTTCCAATAATATTACATACATACGTATCGAATTAATAACCTCCTTTTTTGAAATGTACTATTTATTACCTTACAAAAGTGTGATAAAATGAAGCTTATGGCATTATTCGTAACTAGCCTATACCGTCCGCAGCTTCGCCCGCGATAAACTAATTTTCCCGTACGAAAAGGTATTTCCTCTTTATAATATTACTATAGATATGCCTAGTATCAATGCAAAACTGATGGAACAATGACGTTATTCATACATCCATCATTACGCTAGATATTATTTTAAAAACCTTGTTTGGAATGGGCTCCTATCTTTATAGTGTTCAATCTATCCTTTTAACATTATTTCGTTACCTTTTTCGCTTTATCTATTTTTAATGACAATTGATTCAAAAACTTATCATCATCATCTGCCTAGCCTTTTCCCAACTATAATATGTTGGGGTCGGCTTCCAGTCTAACCGGATGCAGCTGAATACCAGTATTTTTACAAGGAGCGACTGCCTGTCTGACCTCCACGACCCAGTTACTGGGTAATACGATACCCCTTAGTAAGACTGGTTGTCAGACTTTCGGGCTTCTGACGACCCGTAACGACTGTCAAAGATCTAAGTATGACAGTTGGGATCAACGGCTTAACGTGCTTTCCGAGGCAAGGATTCTCGGTATGAAAAGATGGTCACCCATCCGGGTAATACGATACCCCTTGGTAAGACTGGTTACTACTTGGTTCAAAAACATATACTATATAGAGGGTGAATTTTTCAAGTGGGCGTGGATGGCCAAATTCGAAACTATGAGGAATAGCGAAAAGTGCTCAAAGGAGTCTGGGGCTTGATTTTGATGAAAACTAAAACAGCATCATTGGATTTTTGAAAAACCAATATTTCTAGCCAGGAATCGAATCCGTTGATTATAAAAAAACACACGCTGTAATATTACACCATTCGATAGTGTCGCTAATAAGGAACGAATTCTGGGAAGTAATGGCATAAGGCAAACTAAAGGAAAGAGCTCATTTTTAACAAAATACTTTTTTATTTTTCTTATGTTATCTATCTATAAAACCTTGATATTGATTTTTTAAAAATCCAACGATGCAGTTTTACTTTTCATCAAAATCGAGCCCCACTCTTTGGGTACTCCAAGGAGTTTTTGCTATTCCTCATAGTTTCGGATTTGGCCATCCACGTCCACTTGAAAAATCCATTCTGTATATAGGTAAGTAAAATTTTCTTCCTTTTACAATTTTTAACTCATGATCTCGTCTTCTCGAGAAAAAGTAATTCGTCGACTCCCGCGCAATACTTTCACTGTCCGGTGCACGGTGCATGCGTGGTTGCATCGGCTTTCCAGTGGACGTGCCAGCGGTTAGACATCTGTCTGGTATTTAGGTCGCGTTATGTAAACCATTGTAACAATACTATTGCAGTGATAATGATTTTGAATAACACAAACATTGTTTTATTTTCTAGAACTCTTACTATTTCTTTATGTCTTACAAGAGATAGGTGTTGCAAGTTACATAACAACTAGTTTCAGTCAGGTTTGATGCAGACCCTGACTGCTGTTACGCTTATTGCTTCTGCTGTTATTCAAGTTTTGTTATTACTATCAAGTGGCTGACCTGTTTGTCTGATTTACCGTGGAGCATCTGCAGCCTGACCTTTGACATTATTTGAATAATTTACTTAAGAGGATTGTGAAGTGCCGAAACGCGGCGCGATTTTTGGAGGCAATTACCTACATTTCATACAATTATCTACATAAATATTGATTCGGGCGATAACGTTTTCACTCCCCTAAATCTTTACGAAATGAGACAATTTTAGTCTCATTACATTCAGTACACTTCAATTTAGGTTTGTACGTTTTTCGTTTTTAGTAATTCAATTTAATTTACTTAAAAAAAATAAAAATGCTCGAGGAAGTTTTTATGTCAAAAATATAGATATTTAGATGCTAATAACTTATATCGCATGCAATATTTCTTTATAATAAAAACGTACGGACCTAGTTTTTTATTATACCTACAACGTTGCCAAAAATTATGAAAATTAGACTATGTTTACGGGGAGAAAAACGTTCTCTTTTTGTATGAAAATTTACTGCTTCACAATCTTCTTAAGTATTTCATTATATGTATTAACAATATGCAAAATTTTAGTGTTACACTGCGGTCATTAATACTCATCATTATTTCACAGTTAGGAATTTTCTGATGATTCATAACTTTCTATCAAATTATAATTTAGGACTACCCAATGGCTTCCCCCATTTCTACTGTTGATGAGGATGAGGTAATAATTATTTATTGCACAATTGAGTTAAAACATAGGAAGACATTATCCACAATTATTGCAATAAATATTACAATAATTAACAAAAGTCTTAAAACCGTTTTCAATAAAAGTAATAAGTCCTAAATTCAAATTATTTAATGTTTGTTTATCCTAATAATAAAAAAAAGCAATATGGCTTTTGTCACGGCTCCGGCAGCAAGCATGCAACATGCAAGCAAGCATGCAGCATGCAAACGAGCATGCAACATGCAGCAGGCATGGTTTCTATCACAGCTCTGGCGCTGCGGGTTTCTGGCGGTCCCACGCGTGCTAATCGTCGCAGACAGCTTTCGCTCACCACCGCAGTTTCGGCTTGCTGGCCGGACTAGCTGGCCAGCCTCAGCCGCGGCGGCTCGCTCGCAGCCTCCTGCTCCCCAGCCCACGGGCCGCCTCGCCCCTACGCGTCTACGCGATTCTAAATTACACTCAAGACTGCGTGGAGTCGAATTTACAGCGATTCGTTTCTGTCACTAAAACCTAAAATTTAGCAAATCTTTTAGGACTAACAATTTTATTATAAATGAACATATGGAATAATACACATTATATAATACAATACTTAGGACATACAACTTTATTTAATGCAAAATTAGGAGATTTAATTATTATAGTAGGTACTCGATATTATGACAGAATAGTTTCAAAAGTAAAGATAATTATGTAAAACAGAACACAGAACAGATTTATCTGTTCTGTGAAACAGAATTTCGAATTTTTGAATATTATGGTTACTGAAGTTTATAGCAAACGTCTTATGGATAATGATTTTCGGAGAAACAATTTTAGAAGAAAGGGAGTACCCACCACTACTATACAGGGCAAATCACCAAGGAGCTTCGATCTATTATTTTTTCTAATGGAACGCATATGCGTGGCGCGCCATTTTTATAGCATAACAAAAAAGTTTTAATTCCAAATAAACTATTTCTTACTCTTTTTTTTAGGTTTTATCCGAATCTATGAGAGTAGATAAAGCAGTATATGAAACTGCACATAACTAGGTATTAAAACACTCGTGTTTTAATACCCCTCATTATGCAACGTTTTCAAAAACTAATTAGCAACATTAAATGTATTGTGTAATACGAAAAGGAAGTAGAATGTAATGCTTATCATATCCGAAATATCGCGTTCGTTGCAACTAAAGGTGCATCCATATTTGGTAAATTAATTTAACATCGGTCCAAATACTGTATTATAAGTCAAAAGTGGGCTAGTTGTTAATTGTATAGCAAATTGATTACCAACTTAAATTGTTCGTATATTCAAATCACAACTGCTATTCTTTGATAGTTGTATGAAATGGCTGTAACACGGCAAGTTGGTGTAGTTTGTCAATTTTATCAACATAATGTGCCTGACTGTACAATAAATCCAGTACCTACCTATTTTTATCAGTAGCCAAATTTTCACAGGGTGTTCTACCCATGAATATGAACTTTCACTATGGAACTATCTCTGAAATCACGAAAAACAAATCAGCTGTTTCATACATTTTGGTCGAGTAGGTATTGAACTTTTGTCTGAAACAGCTGATGTTTTCGTGATTTCAGAGTTGCCCTTTATATTTTTTAACCGACTTCAAAAAAAGGAGGCGGCTCTCAGTTCGTCGGAATCTTTTTTTTTATGTATGTTCACCGATTACTCGAAGACGGCTGAACCGATTTGGAATTATTTTTTTTTGTTTGAAAGGGTATACTTTCTAGTTGGTCCCATTGTCATCAGGTCAGGATCTGATGATGGGATCCTGGAGAAATCGACAGAACTCTTCAAATATTATACATACAGGCACACCTATAGCGATTTGGGTATTTTTTATAGTAACTCGTGCATTTGTTCTTGGAAAGCACCATTTGGTGAAGTGGAACTGATGATGAAGACCACAGATGGCCAACGGAGCTACTCAATAATAAGTATTTCAAGGGTTGCGATTCGATTAGGTACCTACTTTAATAATGTTTGCTAAGTAATTTATGCTCGTCACAATGCTTATGATGATGTGGAGTTCTCCTGGTACTTACCAAGGAACTCAACAATTAACGTTCCTGCACCGGGAAAAGAAATATTTTGTAAACGGTGATGAGCTGTTGACATTAGGATATTGTAACTTAGATAAATTACAAACTGACCCATAAAAAAGTGAAAAATAAAAACTTTTTTGAAAAAAATTCAACCGACTTCCAAAAAGTGAAAAATAACTTTAATTTCTGAAGTCGGGGCAAAAACGTAAGGCCAAAGACACCGACTTCCGAAATTAAAGTTATTTTTCACTTCCTGGGGTTTTTTTTGAAGTCGGTTGAATTTTTTGGAAAAGTTTTTATTTCAAACATCATTAGGTAGATGACGTGAAAGAGCAAATTTTTTTTCTAAGTTTGAGATTCTATGTAAGCCAACTCCATATGTTAAATGGTTTAAGATGTAGGCTCTATGTATAAGTTCAATCGTGAAAACATAAGTGTCCGTCTAAAAAAAAAAACGAAAGGTTTTAAAGCAAAAGCGTCAAGGTAGCCCGCGAAATTCAAATTTTCTTACGTTTTTTGCAATTTACAAGTCGGTCTTAGATTGTACGTTGATCAAAATATAATTTGCTTCCGTAACAAGTACCTATTTACATAATTAGAATCATTAAAGTGATCAATACAACTCTTTAAGACCAGATAATCCTAATGAATGACTTAATGATTATACTAACTTAAGGACTTGTATTACTGATTCGAATGATTATAATTATGTAAATACATATTTGTTACGGCCGCAAATCATACTTTGTTTAACATACAACTTAATACTGACTTGCAAATTGCAAAAAAAAAACGTAAGAAAATTTGAATTTCGCGGGCTACCACGACGCTTCCCCCTAGAGCTATTTATTTTAACTTCGACACCCCGTTCGTTTTAAATCACAACACATATAGGATCCTTGATTTTAAAATTGGGCCAATTTATTGGCCACTATTCTTTCAACATAAAGAAAAGTCGCTACTTACTTCACCAATGTGGGCTTGGCTTTAGAGCTAGTTACTTTTTTATTATTAACTTTTACAGTATGAATTCGGCAACCGGTTTTAAATTAAGTATGAACTTTTAAGTATTGGACAAAGTTTTATAGCTTTTCCTATTTATTTATTTTTTGTTTTCTTCTTTTTTCCTCTTGTAATTTGGGTCGGGTAAGGTGTCGTTTTGATTTATTTGTTGTTCGTGTCTTAGATTTTAATCTATAATACTAATATTATAAAGAGGTAAATTTTGTGAGTTTGCATGTTAGTAGTAATCTACGGAACTATTGATCCGATTCCGAAAATTCAGTCACTAATGGGAAGCTACAGTATTGCCTAGTGTCATAAGATTTTCACGCGGACGATTTCGCGGGCTGAACACATTTTAAAGTAGAACTTCTGCTGTTTATTACTGAGCTAGTTTTAACTAATTTTATAGTCATAGTAACATAAAGCTTTATCGCAGTGCGTCTAATCTTTTAAGATTATCACAACAAAACGTGTGATATTAGAGTCGAATCCACATTAGGTACCTTACTTTTTTTCACCTCTGACCTAGACTAGAGTCAAGAGCAAAACCATCCAAAAAAAAAATGAAAGTTAAAGAAAAGTTTAAAAACCTATCCTGAGAAATAGTTATTTTAAGATTATTAATTTTACAAATATGGAACTTATTACGGCAGCTTAGGAAATAATCTACGTTAAATTACAAAATAATAATAACATTCGTCAGATAAGGCAGGCCTTGTATTTTAGAATGCAAATAAGTGCGTAGAAAATAATTAGTTTAGTAATTACTTAAATATTTTAATGTATTTGTATTTTTAATGAATAATGAGGAAGGCTTGTTACGAAAACGACGCATTATTTTTTTATATATAAATGCGAAAACGTATATAATGTATGTCCTTTTATTGCATGAGCAACTAAATAGTTTCTAAGATAATTAACTAATTTAGTCTTATCTTATTAATGTGTAGGTCACTTGCATATTCAACATTTAATTAAAGTACGTTAATAATATAAATTTAAAAATATTAATAAAATAATTAATTTTACTTTGCAAATACAAAACAGTGAACGACTTGGTGTATTCTAATCTCGTGTCGAGATATGTTTCGTTATCAAGGACGTATTGAGTAAACGCGTTTGACCCAGTAACATGCAGTAACTTTAATATTTACCACATCGATCGACAAGTCGTCGGAACGCACCTCAAGACAACTTTAGGCTATGTGGTTCCCGGTAGAGACAAGGAGAAAAGACTACCCTAACTGCGCACCCTCGCTACTTACCGATCTGCTGCTGACTGGCTAAAAATCGTTTTTTTTTGCTTGACCTCGATCACGCCTCATGGAATGCGATGAATGAGGTCTATGATAGAACGAGCGTGCTCAGAAGATGCCTGTTCACTCTTGCTGTGAAGGCAGACGGGTTATATGTGGAAGGGAACACATACGCGGGCAGAGAGTTCGCAGTGCGCATAATAAATGTGGAGGAAAAGCGCTCAGTACGACTGGTCGGGATATCAACCAAGTGCGGATGGTACCCTGTAGTACGTGTGGTAGTCCGGAATCAGGTTATGGAGCTCCTGCGCACACTTACTGAAGTACAGTCTATGGAATACCAACAGGCAAGCCACCAACGTCTTGTGCCCTATAAGCCTTTTTGCTCTGCATTCCATCGAGTCAAGCTGGTATTAGCAATGAACGGTTTCTTTTCATGACTATTAGCTTTAATAATACTCGTACATATCGTGTCATAATGAGCGAAGAAGAGATCCGTACCGACATTGGGAGCTAGGAATTGGCGATATATGATTTGCCTCTAGGTGATTTGCTCTCTATGATTACGAAGCACGATGGGAATTATCCCATCGTACCTTCGTTAGTCAGACAGAAGTTCCAGTGTATACATTTGTATGCACTGGTTTCAACTTTAACCGTCTGACTGACGAAGGCATAATACGATAGCAAGGTATTATAAAACAAGGATTAGCTTGCTGGCTTCAGACCCAGTGACCCATTAAATTAGAATTTTATTGCGAAAGTTCTTAATAGGTACAATAAAAAACTTTTTTTTAACAAAAAAAAAACGACATCCAAAAAAACACTACAAATTTTAAAGCTATTTTTGAATTTGTGTTGTAGCTATTTTTGTAGTGTTTCTTTTTTGGAAGTCTGTTTTTTTTTGTTTCATAAAAAGTAGTTTGTTTTTCACTTTTTAGTGGGTCAGTTTGTAATTTATCTAAGTTACAATAGCCTAATGTCAACTGATCATCACCTTTTACAAAATATTGCTTTTCGTTAATTGTGGAGGAGTTCTCCTAGTAAGAACCACTTCCCCACAATATTATGCATTATGACGAGCATAAATTGCTTAGCAGCCATATTAAAGTAATCTAATCGCAACCCGTTAAATACTTATTATTCAGTTGTTGCGATGGCCATCTGCGGTCTTCATCGTCATTTCCACTTCACCAAATGGTACTTTCCAAGAGCAAACTCACGAGTTACTTTGAAGAATACCTTAATCTCTATCGGTGTGCTTATAAAATTTGAGGGTTTCTCTCCATTTTCATGGGATCATCTCATCAGATTGGTGACAATGGGTGGTCCCATTGTCCCCTTGAAAGCATACCTCATACATAATTCTAAGTCTGGAAAAAAATTGTTTGAATTATGGTATGTGATAATGTATTCAGCTATCCCTTAAATATGATACGAATATATTTTTTTGTTTTGTTCACCTCATTACTGGGGTGGTTTAGAAAAAAGAAAATGACTAAAAACCCAAAGGAACTGCCGAAAAATCGAAATTGAAATTTTGACAAGACAACGGCTAGCTAACGCTTTAAAGATATAAAGAGGATGATAAAAAATAAATTTAGAAACTTTGGCTTGCCTCTTGGAGAGCGATCCCTAGATGTGCCTCAAGAATGCTAGGTTTGAAGAGAAAGACAATACGGAATCAACGAACTTCCAAATGTTATAAGTTGAATAAAAATAACAAGATTATATAGAAGCTTAACTACGGTTCGTTTATTAAGTTATTAGCAGAGCCCACGGTTAAACCTGCAAGAAAATTTAAGTCTCGAAGCCGTAGGAATATTGGGATCAAAAGTATCCTATATTTGAATCCATATAATAAATAAGTAATAAACTATCTATCTGCCGAATTTAATCAAAATCCGTTCAGTAGTTTATGCGTAGAAGAGTAACAAACATCCATCCATCCTCACAAACTTTCGGGTTTATAATATTAGTGGGATAGAGGGGATAAATCATCTTGAAGTGAATTTGGTTAGAGTGAGATCGTACCGTTTATGTACCTAAGTTAAGCTTAGGTTCTTCTTCAATCGTCTTAAATGTGTGAGTCAAGATTAATAACGACCTAACTTATATTTTAAGCTAGTTACTGGTGACGATCCTGACCCCAATTCCGAAGGACTTGGATTTGTTTGTGAGACAGATTCGGAAAGGTTTCTCAAACGCTCTAATGTGGTTGTATCGTCAAATACAATAGGAAAAATTAAGCAAACATAAACGAAAACCATGTCCATTTGGTGAATCAAAAAAATTTTGTCACGAAATTAATATTGCAGAAGACAATGATTAGATACATGAGAGTAGCCCTGACTCAAATCATAAGCTCGTTCTATGTAAGTTGTGCGTGATGAGTTAATGATTAATCTTTTAATTAACGGTCAATGGGACATACTACACGACACAGCTTGTATCCCACGAGACATAAAAAAAGTTGCGAATATTCATCGTGTCTTCTAAGCAAAATTACAAGGTCAAATAGATTTAGTAAAAGTGAAAAGAAACAATCAAGATGCAATGTTTGATATTCTAAACAAAATGAAATGATAATGGCGCCGATTGCCTTGTTCATAAACTTGACTAAATTTAAGTTCAGTGCATCTTTTTCTTTCTATTTCATTAAGAAAAGGACAGAAGATGAATATTAGTTCAGTCCTGTCAAATTAAGATACTCCGTAGACAAGTTTAGACGTGATTAAAAAAATGGCTACTAAAAATACGTGAATTTACGTCAGGCGCTTACTAATTTGACAGGACTAAATGAATACTTATCTTCTGCCCTTTTCTTAATGAAATAGAAAGAAAAAGATGCAGCTTAAATTTAGTTTAGTTTGTGAACAAAGGAATTGGCGCCAATGTCTATCTAGACAAACATAAGACCTATACCTTATATCTTATCTATACATATTATAAATTAAATTCGCTTTTCGTGTCTGTCTGTTTAACCGCGTTTTACTCCTAAACCACGCAACGAATTTTGATGCGGTTTTCACCTTCATTTAGAGAATTTAATCCGGAAGGTTTGTGTGTATAATATATTTATATTTAAGTTAGATTTGGTGCAGAAATCTTGATGTTTTGACATGTCGCCACATAACTAGGTCGCAGATTGCACCCGTGCGAACCAGGACCGGGTCGCTACTTTTGGTATAAAAACTTCGTTTATCTGATATTCGAAACTTTATGGGAAAAAAGTGATCTAACATAATATTTTTATCAGCTGTAGTTCTTTAAATTCGACCGATTTGTCACACATCCGTATCTATAAACCTTTAGTTCTATATCAGCTAGCAAATTCTACTTCTTTCAACGCAAAAGTTCAGTCGGCTTTTCGTAATTTGTAATAGGTCATCGGAATTTCATAATGTTCCGCTACGAAACACCATGATTGACCATGAGTAAGTAGGGGTATATAATTATTCAAAAGTACAAATTTACATAATTACTCTCATTAACATACAAATTATCTCTAATGCAAACACGCAAACCTGAATTCCTCAAAATGATCACACAAATCACTTTTATGGGTGGGTTGTTTAACAATTATCTAAACACTAACGAATCATAAAAATTTGCTCTAGAAATCGCAATGGGTTGAGAATAATAATGCAAGAATACCTGAAAAAACAAGCACGACACTATTACGAGAGGTTCACTGTTCGCGACACCATGTGGTTTCCCATTCACTGACGGACTGCGCGCGCGCGGTTTGCACTGCGCCTGCGCCGAGCGATTGCACAACCAACTGGTGGTGAACCTACGGTCAATGTTAATAGGCTAATTCTGATTTAGGACGATAGATTGTGCTGTGATGAGCTTATTATTAATGGGTGCCTTTGAATTTTAAAGGTAGGATACCATTACTTTTGAAAGTTTGAGGGAAGGGATGATAGAAGAGATGGATGTTTTGATAGAGAGAAGAAAGTGAAAGGTTATAAACCAAATGACGAGGAAGTAACAGGAAAGTACTATCAAGAGCATTAGTAGCAAGCTCATAGTTTTGCAAAGGCAGGACGTCAGATCTCACTTGTCAGTCCAAAATTTAAGGGTATACAAAAGTAAAATAAGGAAATATTCCAAAGCTATTTGACTACGTTGGCTTAACCATATCTCACCCATTACCTCCCAGTGATATTTTAATAGATAGTTGAGCAACATAATAGACATGACGACACTACTTCTCATTTGGTACCATAAATTGATTTGAACAGCGATGGGAACCTTGAGGTTATTGCTCACTAGGCGTTTGATACAAACAGGTAATAGGGAATCTGGTCTCCAATGTGGCAACACTTAAGCAATAGTATAAGAATAACAAAAGAACTGTAGGTACTACAGACATTTTCGATGATGTCTCATTTATTGTATTGGGTAGTATTTAAACGCAAATGAAAATATTACTTTTTGTATCCAAAAATAATCCGAATTCCAATCAAAATTACTGATTGCACAGCAAAATACTCAATAAACCTTATTACCTTACCTTTTATCATTCTTGAGAAAACAAATTATTTTAACTTACCCTTCGTGCCCTTTGCTCGCTCTTGCATCCTAGAACGGAGCTCCTATTTATGTGTAAAGGGTTTAAAGTAACCTAACCAAACCTAACCTCGGAGTTAATATTAGTCACCATGTCATTTTGCTATGAGTCTGAGTATTATGTATGTACGCTCTGGTTAATTTGCTGTGCAGTCAGTATTTTTTTTTATGTAAAAAAGTATATAAATGATGGAAATAAATTGATAGGTCATTGTTTATTTGATGTGCAATTAATAATATCCCTATTGTAAAGTGTGCTACACACTTCGGACGGCAAAATCGAATAAACGAATGTAGTCATTTGCTACGGATCGACTTTGTTGTTCAACAGATACTGCTGAATCGAATGTGTCGCCGACCCGAAGTAGTCAAGCACGCCTTTTATAGTTTCTATTGAAAAAATCTGTAGGTAGGTACTACGTACATTAGCTGCATCATACATTTAGTTCGTAAGTATAGTTCGTAAGAAATACAGGATGGTAAAAGGTAAAACAAATAATGATAATAGAAGACATGGTGAATAAAAGAGGAAATTATGGTGCTACATGTACTCACTACAGCTAATAGCAGTTATAAAAAGTCTACAAAAGAATTATCACAGAATTATAAAACAGCCAGCCGGAGTGCTCAGAGCAAACTATTACAGTTTGAATTGAATGCTCTATGCTGTAACAGCAATTTAGTTAGCAGTAGCGCCAAATAAATCAGCTTCGAATCAATAATTTTCAGCGGGAAAAGTTAAGGCCAAGTGTTGCCATCATGTCTCAAATGGCTCAGTACCATGCGATCATAGTCATTGATATTTTACTACGTTGGTAATTAGTCTAGAACAGGATTTGAGTTTCAAGGCAGACAAATTGAAAGTAGGCTGTAGCTCGGGCCGTTAGAATTGTTGGGAATTTGTAGTGGATTAAAAATAAAACGAGTTACTCTGACATATTACTATGTAATTCAGATAAAATGATTTTGTCCGAACCCAGCTAAGCAGTTTAGCTTTCAAGAATTCTTGAGATTTTTCTTTCTCGAGTTATTTCTCAATGTATAAGCCGACCTATTAAAATAAGATGTTATTGTAGACGACGTTTTCATTTTCTGCAGATGCGCACGGCTGATTTATGAGTACACACACCTCAATGGCAAATCGTAATTTGAGCAAACCTTACTAGGTATTAATTTTTTTTCGTGCTGAATTGTTGTTGTGATGTACGAAATTTTTATCAAATCACGGATCGCGTTCACCATAACGCAAGAAGTCACTATAAATAACTCCAGAAATAGAGACGAGTGTCTGTCGTAACTCGTAAGAGTGAAGATTGCAAACATAGCAAGTGGTAGTATACGTGATGCCGGGCGCATGCGCTCAGGCGCTGTCGGCGCTCGCGCAGGACCGATCGCTGCCTCCGATACTAATGTTATTACGACTTTTTATGAGGAAAAGATACGATGCAGGTTTATAGTGTCGGAATGAAGTGCATGCAAGCAGGGAAGTGAAAACGGATTGGTCATAGCAGTATGCTTTTACTGCCTTTCCTTTTTACCAGGTGCTCAGTCATCTTTTAAGACACGTGATAACATAATATCCTGGGACATTTCACACACGGTCATCTGATCCTAAACTAAGCAGAGCTTGTACTATGGAAACCAGATAACTGATATACTACATACACTACTTTTTTTGTTTGTTGTAAATACATACTTATATAGATAATTACACCCAGACTCAGGGACAAACAGATATGTTCATGCACACAAATGTTTGTCCTGGATGGGAATCGGACACACGACCTGCAGCATGATAGGTGGTATTTTAACCAACCACACCAACTGGCCTATCAAATGATGACAGGCCACTAGTAGAACTAGTCGGGGATGTATTTTGGAATCTAGAAGCTTTCAGAGCACAACAACTTTGAATACTTATCGTTCTTGAGAGCTTAACTTAAAGTCTGCCCGTCCTCTTAATGAGTATCTAACCCAGGAAATACTGATAGACAAGGGCCTTATAAAGTTAAAATCTAGTTATGTACTTAATTGAAAAATCCCACATGGTGGAGCTGTTTGGACTTGTCCTTCTGTTTTTTCTCATACAGTGTAATTATTACATGTCAGTTCGGGGTTTCCTTTCATTACATCACGGTAATACTAAGGGTAATACAATGTTGTTGTAATTATAATGTAATGTTCGTTATTATCTGTGTTTCGGCGCCTAGAGACTATTAGTTATTACCTAATTAGGTTTTAATTGTTACGGTTTCTAATTACGGACCTTTATTGTGCTATCCCATTACGTACCTTATGTCCGGATTATCGATTATTTTCACTTGCGAATTTTTTTTATGACAAAGTCGAGCCATGGAAGTTGTCCCGTACTTTTTATTATGCGTTCTGGGGGTTACTTTTCTTTTTACCAAAATCATAACATACATACATAAAATCACGCCTTCTTTCCAAGGGGGTGGGCAGAAACTACAGAACGCTACTCGCTACGATCCTTACATACTCCTTTTGCCTCGTTTACGTTCATACATCTGGTCATACACGCAGTCGGCTGCCGTCGGTTACGAGTAACCTGACCTTTCTGAAGAACATCACCAATAACATCACTATACTAGGTTAATCTAAAATAGTCGATAATTTTTTTTCTTGCTTATTTACCCACTAAGTCAGCATAAAAAAATCATTTAAATAGACCACAATTCCTGAGATGTACCATCGACAAAAACCAGGCCTTTCCAATTTTGAAAAAAAAATGCTTGCTTTTATGCCGTTCCGACTTTCTATTATTTTACGAGATCAAAGGACCATAGGGGCCGGGTTTCTTCAATGAATCAGTGTATACAAATAGCAACTTTAAGGAAGGCAAGGTGTAAAGGCGTCCGTTTTGTTGATAGTACATTCATTTGAATAGTTATTCATTTGAACAGTTTTATTTTGTCATTACGTTTTGATCAACCTAGTATGTACTTTCTAGGGCGTCCGCTCCAAGTTTTTTCTTGCTTATTTACCCACTAAGTCAGCTTAAAAAAAAAACATATAAATAGAACACAATTCCCGGGAGGTAGATTCATTACGTTTTGATCAACCTAGTATGTCTTCCTAGGGTGTCCCCTCCCGGATATTTCTTGCTTATTTACCCACTAAGTCAGCATAAAAAAATCATATAAATAGACCACAATTCCAAAAATTATTAGAAAAAAGTTACATTGGGAAGAACTACCAAATTATACGTATTTCTGTCTCCAAGCAGCGCTAAGGCTCCCACAGACAGACGAGACGCGACGGCGCGACGCGACTCCGGTAGAACAATTTCCATGAAGTTTTCATAGAAATTGTTCCATAGAAATGGTTCCACAATAGTTGCGTCGCGCCTTTCTGTGGGAGCCTTTACTGTGTCCCGATTCGAAGGATACACATGAGACATTTTAGCTGTCTCTAAGATGGCAGTTCACCTGCTATACGGAATTAGCTACATATGTATTTTATTGCAACGAGGGGCTCGTGGTTAAGTAATAACAGCCGCGCGGTTCGATCGATCAGGTTAAGCTACGCTTGCCGCGTTGGTCCGTGGATCGGTGACCATCTTTATATACGGAGACCCCTCCGTGCCTCGGAAAACACGTTAAGCCGTAGGTTCCGGCTGTCATTCGTGTTATCTTTGACAGTCGTTACAGGTCGTCAGAAGCCCGAAAGTCAGACAACCAGTCTTACGAAGTGGTATCGCATAACCCAGTAACTGGGTTTTGGAGGACAGATAGGCAGTCGCTCCATGTAAAGTACTTGTATTCAGCTGCATCCGGTTCGACTGGAAGCCGACCCCCATTTTATTTCAACGTCGTCGTCGTAACTAAACTAATTCAATAACATAAATTGACCTCGTACAGCGCAGTGTTTGATTTTGATTATGCAAATTAATATACACATTTACCTAATCTTCCGCCGATGCAGCTTGCGGAAAAATTGTGTAATTTATTATCCCAATAGTACGTTTACCTTTTTTAAATGCCAGGCATTTAAACGACGACGATTGCTCAGTTTATTGCAATTCAGAGACGATACAAAAATATGTGTTTGTAATAATGTATTTTTTGCTAAGATTTCATAAACGAAATATATTCATACAGTGCCTTAGCTTAATCTGTGAACCAACCACGAAAATGAATAGGCGAGCCATAAAAAAAAATGAGTGATTCAATATCAGAAGGCAACATTTCACAGGCGTTGCATGCAAAGGTGATGTGTTGCAAGCTGTGATCAACGGTGCGTCTTCAAGGTTCACCCTTGTGGTTGTACCGTTCTAGTGATGTAAGATCATGTAGGACAGGACACATTAATTATGTTATTGTTATACGCATTAATCGCAAACAAGTGTATAATTTTAAAAGATTGTTTTGAAAGCTAGTTTTTATTAGTCCGGATATCATCTGGGACCAGAGTCCTTGTCAAGACAAATCAAACGAAACCAAACTCGATAGGGTTGCGTCGTTTTATTATTGAGTTCCCATGACCACCTTCCGGCTTCATCATCAGATCAGCTCCATGTCATAATAATATTGCATTGTCATCCGATTTACATAGGCATGTAAAATTTCAGCTCAGTCGGAAAACGGGAAGTGGGTGAAATTTAATTTGCAAGATTAGATTACAGACAGACAGACACCGGGGCATCTGAAACAAAAAAATAAACACTTGTATAAAAAAACGTGTTTTGTTTTGGAAGTAGGTTTTATTTTTTGCTAAAATGTTTTTATTATTAATTTTTTTGTTGTGGTACCTACCCCACAAAAATTCGAACTACCTGTTATGTAAATAACAGTGATAGGAAGTTACTAAAACATCATCCGTATATATTAAAACATCATCCACATAAACTAAGTGGGGAAAAATACGCATTGTTGAAGCTAACTCAAAAACTATCCAAGCAAAGTTAATGAAATTTATATGGGACCACCTTTGGAATACTCGTATCTCCTTTCCAACAAAAACAAGAATCATCAAAATCGGTTCATAAACGACCAAGTTATCCGCGAATACACATAAAAAAATATACAGGGTTATTGGTAAAACACCAACAACCTCTTAAGGGGTCATTGTACTCATCGTTATGAACAACTTTTACTATGGGACCAAACCTGAAATCGCGAAAGACCCCTTAAGAGGTTGTTGGTGTTTACCAATAACCCTGTATATATTTATAGAACGGTCGAATTGAGAAAGCTCCTCCTTTAATTAGAAAATCCTTTTCTTGGTTGTTGACAGTTTGTGATGTGGTTCTGGAAAGTGCATCCAGAATTCCAGACATGTATAGTATACATTATAGGCCTTTTAGCTTCGTACAGGAATTTTCTTTTTTTTATTTAATTTTTACCAATATACTTTGATTTTTTTATGTTTCTAAATTTTTTTATATTTAGTTTAGTTTGTGACCTTCCGGTGCGAGTCACAATACATACTTTTTCTTTCGTTCTTTCTAATACAAAGTGTAATTTAAATAACGCACAACCTCTTAGGGGGTCATTGTACTCATCACTATAAACAACTTTTACTATATAATCAGCTGTTCCCATAACACATACCTCGTCAAAATGTATGCTGATTTTTTTTTTCACAATGACCCCTTAAGAGGCTGTATGTTATTTGAGTTACAACTTGTATATGCTCCGTGTGTGATTGATAAAACATTTAATTAAATAAAACTGGGTACTTATCCTAGTTGAAAATGGAGCGGAAAATCAAGCTTTCACTAATGAAAATGTGCCATAATTGCCATAAGTGGTTTTAGTACCTATAGCTGCCTAGATATAATAACATGGTACAGTAGGCCTCACGTCAGTGGCAACAAAACCAGTATAAGCTGGTCTCTTATTCTATTGAAATTCCGTACTACGCTAGGCCAGCTCACGGTCAAAATTTTACCCCGTTCTCTTCGAATTGAAACAAGATAATTCATCAAGATTAATTAACAAATAACCAAAATTCTTCTTGAATGTATATAGATTACGTTAGTGAAACGTTATCAAACCTGATTCAATAGTTTTTGAGAAAATCGCGAACTTACGAAGATACTGCTCGAATAAAGACCCTCTTTTTTTTAAGTTGGTTGAATACAAGTTGCCTAAATGAACGAATAAACGAGCAATAATAAACAAAATAGTCACGTAGTTTTTCCAACCAAAAGTGAGTGATGAGTACATCTAAAAAATCGAGTCGATCTTATAAAGAATATTGCTTTCATCAAAGAATAGGGTATTTTATTTTATTTTTTATTTTATTAACTTAAGAAAACTTACAGCTAGGTTATAGATAGGTTAACAATAGTGAAAGAAGGCCAATTACATGTTTTCACTGACAAAATTAGGATAGAACAAGAGACAGATAAGAGAAAGTAAGAAGTGAAAGAACTCGGAGTAAACAAAACATGAGAAGCGTCAATGATATTCGAAGAAGTGGTTGCATAGTGTTTTTTTTTTTTTTAGTTTAGTGACACTGATGGTGAATAAATCAAGATCATCGACACTGCGACACATCGAGTTGTATGATCTGCTAGCTCTTATCGTATAATATATGAGTTTTGTCTGTACAACGTACAGAGGGAACATACAGAGGTTGATGATTCCTAGCAAAGTATGTGTAAATAAACTTTATTTTACCTTTTTTAACACAGCATATAACAATTAAAATATACATTAACATTTTTAGATAACGTCTCTCAGAGAGAGAGCATGGGGTGGGCGAATTTTTTTTCCACGCAAGTGTAGTGGAAGTTTGGCCATAAAAAGACGACATATTTTTCTATTTAATTTAATTTTATAACAACTTGTAACTTTCTAACTAAGTTAATCTTACTATAGTACTTTGAGATTAATTATACAGCCTTGACATGGCAGTATGTACTTACAAAAACCGGCCAAGTGCGTGTCGGACAACGCACAATGAAGGGTTCCGTAGTTGGGATGAATCCTAAGAACAAACTTAACATTGTAGTTTAAAAACATGTAAGTTTGTACGCAGAATTTTGGGAGATTTACCATGTTGTTTTAAGACCATAGACTTCTTATGGGTTTTCCTGTAATCTATAGGTATTGTACTATTTTCTATATTTTTTCAAAATTTTAGGCTCAGCACTTTCGGAGATAAGGGGGGGAGGACGGTAAATTTTCGCCTATCTTTTGAAATAACTTTAAAATGATTTATTTTAAAATTATAATATATATATACATATACATATTATAATTTTAAAATAAATCCTTTCATATGATATATCACACGGTACAGTTTGCAAAACTTTTTTTTTAATTTTCTTACTTGCCCCCCAAAATTGACCCTTATATTCAAAATTCATTTATTTACGTTACACTTCCGTGTTTGGGTCACAGAAATACATTAGTGTACCAAATTTCAACTTAATCGATCCATTAGATTCGGAACAAATTGGCTGTGATAGACGGACAGACAGACACATGTGTGTGATCCTATAAGGGTTCCGTTTTTTCCTTTTGAGGTACGAAACCCTAAAAATATTGATTTGAACTTATGTAACTTGTCAATCTGTATGTTTATGGAATGGCTACTAACGACATGTGAGGAATGAGTGACTCGCTTCGACCTACAACGCAGGTGTCGGAGTTCACGACCCGTGCATTTGTTATGCAAATGCAGCATTGTTTGCAATACCGTGAGTATCATGTTAGTTTGGTACTTAGCACAGATTCATGTCGATTTATAAATACTTCAGGTATGTATTAAACTCAACGCAGTTTGCTTTTAAGGGGGAAGCGTCATGGTAGCCCACGAAATTCAAAATTTCTTACGTTTTTTTGCAATTTGCAAGACAGTATTAGGTTGTATGTTGGATAATGCGCATCCGTAACAAATATGTTACAGAATTATAATAATTAAAATCAGTAATACAACTCCTTAAGTTAGTATAATCCTCAAATGTCAGTTTCATGAAATAGTCATTCATTAGGATTATCTGGTCCTAAGGAACTGTATTGATGACTTTAATGATTTTAATTCTGTAAATACATACTTGTTACGGTCGCGAATCACATTGTGAACAACCTAATGCTGACTTGTAAATTGCAAAAAACGTAGGAAATTTTGAATTTCTACCCTGACGCTTTCGCCTTAAATAAATACCTATATAAATAAATAAACGTTTATTTCGACTACCAAGGAATCATAGTGTAGTAAAGTTACCCTTACTCTAAATCAACTATTTTAAATGGAGGCTAAGAAAGATCATATTATTAGATGCCTCCACGAAAAGTTTTTTTTTTAAGTTTAGGAAATAAATTGTTTACGAGAAAAAAAAATCGTAGATTTTTTTGCAATTTTATCACCGTTGCGCAAGACATCAATGCCTCTACCGGTGCATTATCTAACTATTTTACAATATGATCAGTAATGTTTGGCCACATCGTGAAGTAGTGCGTTTAACTGCTCGTATCGTCAAACGTTAAGTATTCAATGATCTGGCCAGATCACATCATGATGTGAACAGCGGTCGATGATCTATTTCATGAAATACTGAAAATGATGTGATGTGACCAAACATTAGTGATCATATCGTAAAATAGATTATCCACCGGTAGAGGCGTTGATGCCGCTCTGTTTTTGTTATGCATCGGTTTTAGAAATACTAAATAACCAAGTAACTGCGACCAACTTGTATGTAGCGTTCGCCGACCGTTGCCGCGGATCCGCTCGCTACGCTCGCTCGGCTCGCGCGCGGTTGGTCTAACACTTCATGAAATGATCAATTCTAAAATCTGGCTACGACATATCTATTAATATTAAAACAAACATCACGTAAATCGAAACTGGATCTCGACACAGAGAGACAAGTAGCAAGTAGCGCTGCGGTATTTATTTAAATATTGCAGCTTTATGCTGAGATAGGAGCCTTTTGGGCCTCGCACAGGTATTTTTAAATGTTTTGTATTTATTTTGTTTTTTTTTTTAATGTTAATTTTTTAGTTTACTACTCTTTTTTACTGTTTGTATTTCCTGTGCGTGTCCCAAATAAAGTATTTTTCTTTCTTTCTTTCTTCATTTCTGTTTTATTTTCTGTTTCATCTGTGTCGTATCTTTTGCGTGGATGTGACGCATATTATTTTCCCCCAACATGTTATTTTTTTGTTTTCGTTCTTTTTTGCGTCATGTTCGCGGTAAATAAACGTATTTTCTTTCGTTTTTTAGGGTTCCGTACCAAAATGGTAAAAAGGAACCCTTGTGGCGACTCAGTCTGTCTGTCTGTCTGTTTGTCTATCTGTCTGTCTGTCTGTCACAGCTAGATACCTCAAGAACTACTAGTGCTATCAACTTGAATTTTGGAATAGTTTTAGATGACGTTTGGCCATCTATTTTGCAAATAAAAATGTCTTTTTTTTTTTGCAACATGAACCGAAAGAGGGCCTTAAAAATTCGAAGTGGGGCTACTAGGGCATGTGGAGTATCATATGAAAGAACGCTGAACGTTTCCAGAGAGAAAAATCTGAAAGTATTCTATGTGATAGAAGTTTATGTAAAAATTACAGGAAAAATAAAACGATGTCTCTAAATAGCACACTTTTTTTGATAGTACGAAACCTTCGGTGCGCGAGTCTGACTCGCATTAGGCCGGTTTTTTTCCAAAATGTAAGGAGTTGGAACATAATACTAGACTGGACATATGAAATCAATATGAGGATAGGAAGTACTATACTAGATAGCGGGGTCGATCAAACGGAGCTAATAGACTTGGATCTATTCTTGATCAAGTCTAGTGTTACTGTAGGAACTCCGTGCTATTAGGTATAACTTTGATTGGTGGGGAGATTTTGTGGATACTTTATTAAACCGGTCAAGAGCGTGTCGGACCACGCACAATGAAGGGTTCCTTAGTTGGGATGAAATTATCCCAAAGAAACTTAACACTGTAGTTGAAAAACATGTTCTCCCATACATTCCAACTACAAATGTCCATAGTTAAACGAAAAGGTTCCAACCCACATTACACCTACTAATGTGGGTTGGATCCTTTTTGTTTAACTATGGACAAGTGTAAGTTTGTACGCACAATATTGAGAGATTTACTATGTTATTTTAAGACCATCGACATCTTATAAATTTTCCTGTAATCTGTAGGTATTGCACTATTTTCAATATTTTTTTCAAAATTTCTTAGGCTCAGTACTTTCGGAGATAAGGGGGGAAATAGTCAATTTTCATCTACTTTCTTAAATATTTTTAAAAATGATTTATTTTAAAATTATATAAAAATATATTTGAGACTCTCACAGTAAGGCCTTTCATTTTATGTCACACGGTACAGTTTGCAAAACTTTTTTTTTTTTCTTATTTGCCCCCAAAAGTTTACCCCATATTCAAAATTCATTTATTTACGTTACACGTCCGTGTTTGGGTCACTGAAATACATATGTGTACCAAATTTTAACTTAATCGGTCCATTAGATTCGAAGCAAATTGGCTGTGACAGACGGACCGACAGACACACGAGTGATCCTATAAGGGTTCCGTTTTTTCCTTTTGAGGTACGGAACGCTAAAAAAAGAAAAAGAAAGAACTTTGTTTATTTACCTTGGTAATAAGGTCGAAAAGTGGTTCACCGATCGTACACTTAGATTCTAAATGTACCTACCCAGTATTTTTTTAATGAAAAAATGTTTATGCATATGTATTACCGCACATGTCCTACAAAACGTAGGTCATACAAAAAATTGGTACATCATGGCCGACCCGATTGCCGGTGGTAAATGGAACGTTCGGTATATTATGCGCTAACGACAGACTCACCGATTGGCGGCCGCATACACAGTCTTTGACGTAACATATAGGGCGACTGGTAATTAGTGACCGATACTTAAACACACGTTTCACATTAAACAACTTTTACTATGGGACCAAATCAGAAATCGCGAAAAAGAAATCAGCTGCTCCCTACTCTGTTGAATAATAATAATGTATCAGACATTATAATGACTGTTGACGATCGAATTGCTGTAAAAACTAAGAATAATTTTCTTGATTTGTGGAACTAGGTCGGCGCTGGTAATTTGTTAACACATCTTATTGCCACTACATGGCAATCTGCCACTAAGCTGGCAACATTTCCTATACATGTGCCAAAGTTTTTGGCTGTACGTACCCTCGGACATAGAAACCTTATTTAATCTGCGTGATCTACATTAAGTAACAATAAAGGGAGCGAACCATGTATGTTCGTAGAACTCATCAAAATGTAGGAAACAGCTGATTTTTTGCGCGATTTCTGGTTTGGTCCCATAGTAATAGTTGTTCCCTTTAAAAGGATAACGGTGTTTACTCTAATTACACCCTGTACAATATAACTAGCTTCTGCCCGCGTTCTTGTTCCCCCGACCCAACGCGTCGCATCGCATCGCATCGCCTGCCCGTGCTATTACTTCGTTTTCGCTTAGCGTTTTTTCTGTCTTTTATTTCTTTTGCTCGGCTCCTAAGGGTCCCAGCGTGATGTTAAATAGCCTTTAGCCTCCCTCAAAAATTGGGCTATCAAATGCAAAAAGAATTTTACAAATGCGACTGTTAGTTACAAAGATTAGCGCGTTCAAACATATTATATAAATAAACAAACAAAAACGAATTCTTCAGTTTTATTATATATTTATTATTATTATTGTATTATATTATTATATGCGTGCACTGACTGGACAGGTCCTCTCAATCTGTGTGGTTCTTTCCTCAAAAGACCATTTCAGACACCAATCTACAGGGTCTTACCAAGGTTATGTCTGGACTTTATAAGAGACTGTGACCTCTGAGTTTGTTTCGGCCTTTCTTCTCAGAGTAGTCAGATAGGAAACGCCGAACTCATCTAGTTTAAAAAAAAGTTTAAAAAAAAAAAAAAAACATGATTGACTTGTAAAAGTGTTCAAGTACAAACCTACTTACAGAAATAAAAATCATTTATCATTTATTTATCATAGGGTTCGGACTCATCGCCAGGGCCCCAAGTCTGCTATTTTTTATTAATTCGTCATTCCAACACGATCCCATTGTCATTTTGCTAAAAGTTCGTAATCTGCTAAATTCATAATGGTCGATCATTGGTAAGTCAGTGGTCTCGTAATAGAATCGTGGTACTGATCAAAGGAAGTGTCAAAATTTTAGCAGATTACCGCATACGTCAGTCTTTCATTTGTACCAGATTTCAGATGTACGAGATTACCATTTTAAGCCATGTCTTTCAATGGAGTGTCAGTGGTTGACCATTGGAAAGTCATAATGACGCCATTATATTAGTAGATTACAAAACTTGTCAAAATCAACAATTATGAAATCAATGATAGACCATTCTGACACTATTGTAATAGCAGACTTGAGGCCCTGGAAATTTTCATGAAGGAGGAATTTTGGCCGACGGGTGTCGTGTATCGGCGTTTTCGCGGAAGGCTACATGACACCACGATTCAGCGCAATACGTCGCCGACCTAACGTAGTAAATAGATTATGTACTGAGGTTTTTATTATGTATTACTTTATTTTTGTTTTGTAAGACTATTTTATGTATTTTATCTATGGGCCCTTGGTTGCCTGAAAATAAAGTAATTATTATTATTAGTACAGATATAAGATTTCGACGGTCCCTATTAACAATGTCGGTTCTGCAGGGAGACTACTGTTTAGTCCCTACTGAACAGTGGTCTTTTTAGCAGAACTGACATTGTTAATATTATAAAGATTCTTTTTTATCGTTAGGGCAAACTTTGAACTGCCCTCAGTTCAAAGTTTGTTTTGACAGAGAAGATTTAAAAAAAAATTGTAATTCGATTTATGTAAAAAGTGAATATTGATAAAAATGTATATCCGACATTGTTAATACGAGTAGGGACGGTCGATATGTCGTATGAACTCCAGTGCGTTGTCTTTCACAAAGTCGTTGATAAAACCCGGCGAAATCGGCCCGATTGTAGGACCTACAAAAAGTATGCGAGTGCGCTTGAACTTTATTACTTCCTATTCAATTAATGGTAATTGTGAGATTAGCAATTTCTAGTTATGTGTAGGTTAACCTGTGTTAGTCTCATTAAATTAAAAATCAATAGTTGGTGGCATTGCTAATTAAGTAGGTTCAGATTTGCATTTAGATCCACTTATGCTCGGTTCCTATAAACAAAAAACTTTTTAGCAAAAAATAAAACCGACTTCCAAAACAAAACACTATAAAGTGAAAAATAACTTTAATTTCGGTAGTCGGTGTCTTTGGTTTTGTATTTTCGTTTTTTGCCACCGACTTCCGAAATTAAAGTAAGTTTTCACTTTGTAGTGTTTTGTTTTGGAAGTCGGTTTTATTTTTTGCTAAAAAGTTTTTATTT